>CP136871.1:3070619-4488119 GCA_033000465.1 Sciaenops ocellatus | reverse complement strand
GAGATGCAGAAGAACAAGCACCTAAAAAAAAAAACTCAGAACAAATCTGAGCTCTGAAATGAGCCTCGTAAAATTACATTTTGCACACCACGTCTGCAAAACTGAACTAAGAAGACGCTGTGGTACAAGCCGGTTTATTGTCGTGTTTTAAAACACATAACACTAAAAGTAAGAGAACTTTATCGTTCACCTGAGTGAGATTTTCCAGATCAGCATTTTAATTTGCTCAATAATTTGGTTCATGGACCAAACACATGCCAAAAAACTGCAGTTCCTCAAACGTCCACTTGAGGCTGGCTCCAGAAGTGAGTCAGTCTCCATAAGTCCCCATGTTAAAATGTCCAACTTGACAGTTTTGGTGTCTATAGCGTCCACACTTCTGCATAACTTTAAGCCTTAATATAATTTGAAAAGGTGAGTTGTATAAAAATTCACCCTCAGTACAGTTGTCATGAACGGGGAAATTAGCTATAGAGACCAAAACTGTTTTTTGTACCAGGCTGTAAACATGTTTATTTCTGCTGTGAAGTTGGACATTTTAACATGGGGACTTATGGAGACTGACTCACTTCTGGAGCCAGCCTCAAGTGGACGTTTGAGGAACTGCAGTTTTTGGCTTCACTTCACAGATATGGAGTAAAAAAAACATGTCTATGGACAGTCGGGGGCTCCGTACAGAGCCATCATTACATCACACAACACACGTCTGATTAAAACTATCTTAAAACTCATTCTAAAATGAAGCTCATTCTGTCTGATGGTTAAATAAAAACACATTTCACCGGCAGTCTTTCCCACTCGACAGAATAACCTCTCTCATTTAGCGTGTTAACGTTAGGCAGGAACAAACCCAAGATATCTGAAACTTACAACGCTTTTAATAAGTTGGTATTCAAGTACAAAAGGACCCATTATGAACCTCACAAATAGTCATTTCTTTCTAGTCGTATCATTACTCTCTTTTGGATCGAGCCTGAGCAGCTTGTGTTTGGGCCAAATACTTACTCGCTTCACTTAAAGGATTTGTTTTCTGAACGCCTACTGAGAGTTTCTCATCCGCAAAGACACAAAGATCCTTCTGTCTTAAGAAAAAACACAAGTAAAACTAAAAAAGAAAGCACGTCCTGTAGGTTGTACACGATGTTATGAAGAATGCTGTTACTGAACAACGAATAGAAAATGACAAAACTCAGGTGAGGTCAGGTGATCGAAGCCTAAAAGCAATAAACGAGTAATCAGACTGAAACACTCTGATGAAAACTGTTTATTTATCCTTCAGGATACATTCTCTCTCTTCCATTCTCATTTCATCTCTGTGAACTGAATCTTATTTTGCTCGGGCGACGACGTCTTCGTCTATTTCATGCCAATAAAGCTCCTTTGAAACGAGCAGCGAGATGGAGAATGCAGATGAGGACAAGAAAGAGAAAGAGAGAAAGAGAGGGAGGGAAGGAAAAGCCAAAAGCATCTTTTTTTTTCTTGTTGTTGTGTTTGTTTTCCCCTTCCGGTGGCAGTAAGGATGGATGTGTGAGCCTCCTCCGCACCGTCAGGTTTCATCCCAAAACTGTGTGTCAGCTGGGGTGCCTTCGCTGCCCATCGTGGCTTCGCTCGACGCTCGATTTAAGAGCACCACGTGAGCGTGAGTTCAGACTCGGCAGCTTAAATGTTGTGACATATTTAAATGCTTCTGGTCAGACGTAACGACAAAATGTGCCGTGCTGTAAATACAGTGCTGTCATAACTGAGGAACACTGACCATAGATGGTTTGCTAATTAGCAGGTACGTCTTGAAGTCAAATAGCTGCAGGTTTTAGCCAAGCAGTAACCTCTGTGGCTGTGAAATGAACAAAATGTTGAAGTGCCAAAAACTCCAGTTCCTCAAACGTCCACTTTAGGCTGGCTCCAGAAGTGAGTCAGTCTCCATAAGTCCCCATGTTAACATGTCCAACTTCACAGCAGAAATAAACATGTTTACAGCCTGGTACAAAAAACAGTTTTGGTCTCTGTAGCTAATTTCCCCGTTCATGACAACTGTACTGAGGGTGACTCACTTCTGGAGCCAGCCTCAAGTGGACGTTTGAGGAACTGCAGTCTTGGCACTTTCTGCATTGGCTTCATTTCAGGTTGCCACTTGCTAAAACCTGCAGCTCTTTGACGTCAAGACCTACCTGCCAATTAGCAAACCCTAGAACTCACCTGTTCAAATTATATTAAGGCTTAAAGTTATGCAGGATTAACAGCGTGGACGCTTTGATTGACAGGTGGGTGTCGTTACAGGCGGCTTGTTTGAGCAACCAGGTGTCATTCAACCTGCCTGAGCTCCACCTCTTTGTCCATATTTAGATTAACCGGAAGCACGACTTCCAAAATGAGGACAACCAGACTGAGCTTCACAACAGCTCTTCAGCAACCTGTGGGGGACGTCACGGAGACAACATCCATGTTTTATACAGTCTATGGTTTTAGCTTGTGTGCATTAACATCATATCAGATGAAGCGACATTTTGTTACTGCATTGTGAAAGCAATCAGCTGCCTAAAGCACATCCTAAAATACTTTTTTAATCAACTAATTTAAAAATCATACATGTTGCTGCAGCAGATATCCCTCTGCTTTTTGCAAAGAGCGCTGCGGGTTTAATTATCCTCGACAGGTTAATGTGCTTTTCCAGCTCATAGTTCATATTTGCAATAAATCTAATGTGACATGAATGTGTGACATAATTGCTTTACCCATGGACTGGCTCTGGAAATGAGCAAGCATTAATCAAAATGTTCTGATTGACTGATTCTGCCGTAAACCTCGTATTTACATCTACATCCTCTGAGGCTAAATGATCTAAACCCATGCTGCATCATTAGTCTGAACAGGAAGCTCGACATCTGAATGAAGTGAGGATTTATTGGTTCGGCAGAGAGGAGCAGATCGAGGCCTTGACTGTTTGTTGCTGTGTTATATTTGAGCTACGAGGCTGGAAGGCGGCCTCTGGAGTCCTCGAGGAGATTAGAGAAGGTGAAGAGAGGCTGTAACAATGAATTTAGGACATGAGGGATTGTGGGGGCTTACATCACGGTGGTTGGGTGATCTGGGAGTCAGATAGTGTCTAAGGTGATTTGCCATGCAGCATGTGAGCAGCACCTGGCTTCCCGAGGGGATAATCCTTCACAACGGATGAAAATCTTGAATTCTCAAAACTCTCAATCATGAAAATTCTCTGGAAGTAAAGAGTGGGACCAACATACGCTGTCAGACGCTGACTGTGGGTGGAATATATAGGCAGCAAGTGACCATTTTGTCCTCAAAAATGGACAAAATGCCGGGTCCTCAAAGCTGACGTGTTAGAAGCAGGAAAAAATGGACATGCCGGGTCAGACTGGGTCAGAGCATCTCAAAACTGCAGCTCTTGTGGGGTCAGTACGTATCAAAAGAGGTCCATGGAAGGAAACGTCAAGGATCATTGATACATGTGGGGAGTGAAGGCTGGCTGCAGACGAGCTACTGTAGCTCAAACTGCTGAAAAAGTTCATGCTGGTTCTGATGAAAAAGTTTGCTGCCCATGCTGACCCCCGTCCACTGCCGGAAGCTCCAACAACGGACCTGTTTCAGAACTGGACCATGGAGCAATGAAAGAAGGTGGCCTGGTCTGATGAATCTACGAAACGTGGATGGCAGTGACCAGGATGCACTATGGGAGGAAGGCAGTGTGATGCTTTGGGCAATGTTCTGCTGGGAAACATTGGGTTCTATCATTTGTGTAGATGTTACTTTGGCACATACTCCCTACCTAAGCATTGTTGCAGACCATGTACACCCTTTCATGGAAACTGTATTCCCTGATGGCCTCAACCACAAGTTCAAGGTGTTGACTTGGCCTCCGAATTCCCCAGATCTCGATCCAATCAAGCATCTGTGGGATGTGCTGGACATCAGGTCTGATCCATGGAGGCCTACCTCACAACTTAGAGGACTTAAAGGATCTGCTGGTGCCAGATAGCACAGCACACCTTCAGAGGTCTAGTTAAGTCCACGCCTCGATGGATCAGGGCTGTTTTGGCAGAAAAAGTTGGACCTACACAATATTGATGTGATGTGAAGAAATCCAATATTTAACTGACCTCATTGTTGATCTTTAGGTGGATTTACAAAAAAGCATTTTGATCAAAAGTGCCTGGTATTTGTAACAGCGCACCTTAAGAGCCCTTGTGTGTCCTGCCAACATCCAAGCATCCTCTGGTTCATGATCACGGCGCTGTTGGTAGAATCGTGCTCAACAGTTTGTTTATTTTCGGCCAAAGTGGTTTCACTGAGGTCTGGCTTGGGACGTGTTCAGGGCCACAGTTGGATTATCTCCGCCGCTGTCTCCAGTCTATGACCTCAGCTTGTCTTAGTTTATTTGTGGATTGTTTAATTTTTGTTTATGGAGATCATAGACCCACATAGTTACGTGTCTAGTGTAAAAACACAGCGCAATTGGTGTGGAGTTTCTCTTTAACCCTCTAGACCCCACAGCGTCCATTTTATATTTCACCACAGAGCCTGTCAGCGCCTCAATATCTAAACTATCATCTAATAGCACCCCTGAACTTTTGCGTCCAACAAATATATTTCTAAGTGTGTGCAAACGGGTCAAACTGACTAAACCAAGCCCAGTCCCCAGGAAGCAAACAAAATCCCTCTACAAAGACGAGTTAACAAAGTGGTTAACGGAGGCGAGCTCAACACCAAAAACACAAGCCGCCGTGACCATCGGGTAGTTCTAGTTTAAATAACGTAGATCTTCGAATTAAAGACTGGGGCTTGGTGGGTCGGGAGAGGTGCCACTCCAATCGTGGTCCTCCAAGTCTCCAAGACATGGGGATGACGGTTGCGAACCATCGGTTGGGACCAATCAGGGCAGGGCAACCACACACCTACATTTGCATTCACCAGTCCACCAATTATCCAGGTTCTGCTCGAGGTTTCTGCCTCTTAAAGGAAGTTTTTCCTTGCCACTGTCACTAAGTGCTTGCCAACGGTGGGATCTGTTGAGTCTCTGTAAATAATATTATAAAGAGCAGGATGCATGTTTCTACTTCACATTTGTGTACGTGTGCGGCCACCTGCCTCAGCACTGGCTGCTAAAGATGCAGGTATTATTTAACAGGAAGCTCTTGATGATCAAAAGGCTCCGTCTGGTTTGGAGTCAAAGTGAAGCGTCTCGTTTCATTTTTTGAATCCACCACCCGGCGTGACAGCGAGCTGAGAACAGCATTATGTAGCTTTGTTTATGTCGCGTACGACTCGGGGAGCGCCGTGAAGTGCTTTTAGATGCTTTTCTGATGGTTTGTCAAGTGCAAACAGACACACACACACACACACACACACACACACACACACACACACACTCACACACACACACACACACACACACACACACACACACACACACACAGATAGATGATGTTGAACTCCTCATACAGGCATTCATTTGAATTATATAAAATAGTCCAAAAGCAGTCTCTAGTCCTGTGAGCCCATTAACCATGACAGTAATTCCTACTCCTGCCAAGATGATGTGGCGGACCACAGTGTGTGTGTGTGTGGGTGTGTTTGTGTGTGTGTTTGTGAGTGTGTGTGTGTGTGTGTGTGTGTGGAGAGAGAAAGAACATTGGCAAAGTTGGCGAGTACATATTTGCTGAGTGGCTCATATTCAAGCCACAGCACACAGCCCTGTTACTCTGTGATTGATCATCAGAAGCACGGTGCAGAATCAGGATGAGGGAGTCTAATTCAGTCGCCTGGGGACTGAACCTCATTGTGTGAGTGTGTTGTTGGTTGTGGTGGGTGGAGGTGGGGTGGTGGGAGGGGGGGTGGTAGTTTTTCCTCCATCCCAAAGTCTTTGACTTCAAAACTGAGCAGAAGCTGAAATAAAAATGAACATCAATATCGGCTGCAGGATTGAAGTGGTACATCACTATAAATCAGAGAGGGCTGATTAAACGCGTGAAGTATTAGAGAGAACTGCCCCTACACTCCCAAACAAAAAGCCCTGCAGACATTTCTTTAGCAGGAAGAGGTGGAGGGGTGCTATGGCTGGAGGATTTCAAAGTTTTGTCTCTAACAACAGGTATAAAGTATCCGATTATGGATTGACAGATTATCTCCTCCTTTCTTGCTGGTCGACATCAGCCTGTCTTATTTTAGTCTAACGGGTACGGGAATAAAGTATGGACCAGATGGAAATTTACAGTGCAGTGTGTTGTATGTACATGGCATAGGTTGCTGCTGTGTAAAATTCATCCTGAAGGCAGAGGAATAAAAAAGTAATGTTCACAAATTCCAGTTTCATTAGATATGACTGGGAGTTAAATATTTAGACGCTTCACGTCCTGACTGGAGTCTCGGTTCCGACACGGTAACTCCCCACAAGAAAACATCAAGCTTAACACAGCAGGAAGTGCAAAGTGAAGGTAATAACTCTGAGCTTACAGGCGGGTGCTGGATGTTGGAGGTGGGACTCTCATTTTGACTTCATAGCTTCTTCCTTTAACGCTCCACCTCTACCATTATATCCATAGAGGCTACTGAACCCGATTACATTGCTCGCTGCTCCAGTTCTGGCATGACACCTGCTCTGCTCCCCTGGGCCTGTAAACCTCCTCTTCTTCTTCCTGGTGGTCCAAAACACCTGTGGTACAAACACTAACACTCCCCTGGTGCTCCTGAGTAACAAACTGAGCTAACAGCAGGTACAGTTGGCGGCAGTTCCAGAGTTTCCTGATGGACAGTGAAGTACACCGCTGCCAACTGTAGCTGCTGTTAGCTAATGTTAGCTCAGTTTGTTAGCCGGGCTGCCCGGACTGTGAGCTCAGAGCACCGGGGGGAGCGTTAGTGTTTGTACCACTGGCGTTTTGAAGCCCCGGGGCACAGGGAATGCTGACGGGGAGCGGAACCAGTGTCGTGCCAGAACTGGAGCTAGGCAAGTGGGGAATGTGACCGGGCTCAGCAGCCTCTATGGACATAATGGCAGATGAGAAGAGACCGAAGAGGATGTTGACAGAGGAAGCTAAGAAGAGAGAGTGAGTAAGAGAGAGGCAAGAGCAAATCTGTGACTACCGGCAGCCCGGCTAACAAACTGAGCTAACGTTAGCTAACAGCAGCTACAGTTGGCAGCAGTTTACTTCACTGTCCATCAGGAAACTCTGTAAATCACAGAGAGTTGAGGCAGAGCAGCCGGAGGACATCAGAGGGAAAACCAGAAAACATTTTCTCCATAAAATATGATCCAGTTTCACCAAAATCAGTGAAATAGTTGGTGGTGTGTGACTTAGTGCCGTAAAGCATTACGTACTTCTCCCGACCCGGAGCACAAAGTTACATAGTGTGAGAACAGACGTACGAATGACAGAGACACCATTCACCTGATTACAGGTCAGTGTAGATCAACAGGAGTTAAAATGACAGAAAAGTTACACAATGGGGCTTTAGGGAGGAGTGATCAGGTGACAAACCAATGAGCCAATCCCGCTCACAGTTTGCCCCACAATGATGCAAAACTGGCATCAATGTGTGCTTTCAAACAGATATTGATAATTCATATCCTGCAGACTGTCAGCCAATAATAAATTACACACAGACGACAATTTTAATATAACAGACAACTTGTCTGATAAGCCCTGCCGCTCATTTTCATCTGTGTGGTCAGTCTGTGTTCAACTCGACCTCCATGACTTTCCTGCCAGACACGAACACAAAGACGTGCTAATAATACACCGTAACACACAAACACACGTTGTCGTTGTCTCGTCTCATCTGGTATCCATGGCTGAGGGTTGGTTTGTCCTATTTGATGCAGCCTGGAGCCTCCACCACACTTAGTGTTGTTGTCTATCTCACTTCACTTCTCATTATCGGTAACATTCACTTGTCTTTCTCTCGTTCCCCTTATTTTTTATTTAACGGGGACAATGCACAATACATTTGTTGCAGCAGATAGAGGTGCAGAGGCCGTCAACAAACATAATATAAATTAAAATGTGAAACAGAAATGGGACATGGAGGAAAGGAATGGGATGATTTATGTGGAAAACTTCAAGATTACCCCAAACCTTCCAACTGCATGACAGCGTGAGTATCTAAGATAAATTTTGTAGTCCATCTTCTGAACTTTGTAGTTTTAACACTGATCATGTCAATAACATTCGCCATTACATAATGACTTTTTGAAGGTCTAAGTCACATCTCGGAATCAACTGCATTCTTACTCGGCCTTGCCAAAAGAGGACTCTGGATTTTATTTCAAGACCGCTGCCCTCCTTCACATGCACTGCTAGAAAGTGATTGTCAGCCAGACCTCCTGTAATAAAATCTGACTTCCTAAACGTCAAATAGTTCATCTGCAAAACAGCGTCCAAAAGAAAACGCACAGCTGTCTGTAAATCCTGCGAAACGCTGACTGACAAGGCTGTCGAGTCGAATATTAGCCACATGTGAGATACCTAAGTATGCTATATACTGTCTGGTCTTGGTCTTGACTCATCAAATTCTTGGTCTTGTCTCAGTCTTGATACACTTTGGTCTTGGTCTTGACTTGGTCTTGATCCCTCAAAGTTTTGGTCTTGTCCCGGTCTTTATACACTCTGGTCTTGGACTTGGTCTTGACTCCTCAACCCCTCAAAGTCTTGGTCTTGACTTGGTCTTGATCTTTACTTGGTCTCAAGCCCTCAAAGTCTTGGTCTTGACTCAGTCTCGTCCTGCCTTGGTCACGGTCTTGACTCCTCAACCCCTCAAAGTCTTGGTCTTGACTTGGTCTTGATACACTTTGGTCTTGGTCTTAACTTGGTCTGGATCACTCAAAGTTTTGGTCTTGGTCTTGGTGTTGGTTTAGCTGGTCTTACAGCACTACTTGCTCTCCACCTCACTGTGATACGACGCAGTCCATGAATGAATAATGCGTCTGTAGTTAACGAGTTAACGTGCAGAGCGGCCTCCAGCTATTGGCTGATGGAAGTCGTCGTCAGAGAGACGAATGAAGACATTAAACAGGACTGAGGGATGACTGTGATTGGCTGATAGGACGGGATGGAGGAGGCAGTGAGTTACAGCACAGAGATCATGTTATCTGCATTCGCTGCCTAAGTGATTCAATTAAGTCAAACATTTTTCATCGTCGATCGAGTACGCAGCGAGTTTGTTAGCTGAACTCGTCCGCCTGCAGAATCAGTATGTATGAAGTGTCGACGCGTTGCCGTCGATCACCTCGTGTCCGTGCATGTTGATGTGATGCTAATAGGCGGGAACAGAGGAGCCGGGGCGGCGTGGAGTTTGCCTCCGGGGGGCGAAAACCGAGCTAACAAGAGCTACTCTATAAAGATTATGAGATTAAAGAGGCTTTGAGGCGATCCACTCCCCGAGTGCTTTCACTCTTCTGCCCGACTCAGCTCAGTCACACATCAGTGACCGTCACTGGGCTGAAAAGCCTTCAGCAAAGGAGGCTGCGTGGTCGATATTTAATGCTGACTGTGTTTAGGAGGGTGCATTCATCACAAACTGTTCGGCATGACACCAATATGACAAATATACATCTATAGTACTATGCTATATGAGACAGTACAACACAATAAGAGGATACATTTTATGTATAAAAGGTGTGTTTTTGTCAGTGATTTGAAGGTGGGTAGGTCAGCCCTGAAACTTCCCCATGCTTCTCAATAAGTCATGAATGTAGTCTGATTACTCCTCAATGCTGAAATTTTGTATTATTACATAACTGTACATGACAAATCTGAAGCCAAATAAAGAGGGAGTATGAGAGGTAAGTATGTTAAATTGTGTGTGTGCAAATCATCATCATGCTCATGTGTTTATCCTCGCTCTTATGCACTAGGAGGTTTTTGGAGCCGCAAATGAAGGCCGATGGCCAGCCCTGCTCCCTAATGTTAATGTTTAGAGCAACAATCCAAGCAGATAAGCCAATAAGAAAGCTTCAGACAGAGCAAGGCTATGATGTAACCTCGTCAAGGTACAGTGTGACGAGGACATGTTAGTGCAGCAATAAGTACTGTGACAGTTGTAGAGGGGGATAGATTTATCATGTCCAGTTGTTGGTAGTGTTGTAGAGGAGGTCCTCTCTGAAGAGCTGGAGGTGTTCAGGAGGTTTGTGAAGGTAGAGAGGGACGCCCCTGATCTGGTAGGAACTGGTAGGACGTTCCACCAACGGGGAACAACAGACGAGAAAAGTCTGGATTGTCCTGAGCGTACAGGTGGCAGAACCAGGCGTCATTCATTGGAGGAGGTAACATATGTCTGTATGAGGACATTCAAGAACCGGAGACTACTTTGTAGTCAGCGTTAGAGATTTGAATTGAATGTGGGCTGCTACAGGTAGACAGAGGAGCTCAATGAGCAGCGGGGGAATATGTGACCTTTTGGGTTGACTGAAGACCAGGCGGACTGCCACGTTCTGGATCATCTGAAAGGGTTTCACTGTGCAGGCTGGGAGGCCCGTCAGGAGGACAGTACAGTAATCTAGAGATGACCACAGCCTGTATCAGGAGTTGGGTAGCATGTTGAGTCAGGTAAGGCCTGATTTTTCTGATGTTGTGAAGTGCGAAGCTGCATGACTGGGCAACCAAGGCGTTGGTCATCGATCATGACTCCTACGTTTGTTCTTTTAAAACCGACTTCCCTTCTTCAAATAGAGAGACACTGAAGGCTGAGATAAAATAACTCCACTGTGGGCTGCCATCTGCAACTTGTACACGTCATCAGATGACACAGCTTAATGTAAACCATTAACCATCAACACTGAAAAGGGCAGCTCTTCTTCGTACGTGATTTACTAGTAGATTCATTTAATGTTGCATTACTGCCCTTTACTGGGGAGAAAGGCCATTGCCGAGGGTAGAAATGTCACACCACAGGAAGGAGCGCCACCGCTGCCACGGGTGGAAATGCTATCATCATGGGAAGAGCTGTTCTTATCAAAGACATTACGGCTACAGACAGACACGTCGTCGAGACATCACTGCAACTCAAAGTGCCGTCTTGGCGTCTAGAAATGTCACCGCTGGATTGAAGGAAGAACTCCATCACAGCAGGTAACAGTATCCTGTCGGCTGAAGGAGCACGATCGGAGTGGGACGCACCCTGTAGGAACATTGTGGGCAGAGGTCAGCTGACAGCATCATCGTGTTCCAGTTTTATGTTTTAAAGATCTGGATCTGGTGGAGTCCCTTTGTAAATATTATGTTCTGCTCCGGTCATCACAGTTTTTTTATTGTAATGCATCAAATCAGCACCTCCAAGTCTGAGGCCATGGTTCTCTATCCTCCCTCCGGGTTGGGGGCGACTTGCTGCCCCAAGCGAAGGAGTTCAAGTATCTCTGGGTCTTGTTCACGAGTGATGGGAAAATGGAGCGTGAGATGAACTGACGGGTTGATGCGGATACTGTACCGGACCGTTTTGGTTCAGAACGAGCCGAGCCTGAAGGCAAAGCTCTCGATTTTCTAGTCCATCTACGTTCCAACCTTCACCTATGATCACAAGCTTTAGGTAGTGACCAAAAGAATGAGGTGGCAGATACAAGTGGCCGAAATGAGCTTCCTCTGCCGGGTGGCCAAACTCTCTGTGATTTACAGAGTTTCCTGATGGACAGTGAAGTAAACTGCTGCCAACTGTGGCTGCTGTAAGCTAATGTTAGCTCAGTTTGTTAGCCGGGCTGACCAGACTGTGAGCTCAGAGCACCTCTGCCATTATGTCAATAGAGGCTACTGAGCCTAATTGCATTGCCCACTTGTGTAGCTCCAGTTCTGGCACGCCTGTGGTACAAACACTAAACACTCCCCGCGGCGCTCTGAGCTCACAGTCCCTGCGGCCCGGCTAACAAACTGAGCTAACCTTGGCTAACAGCAGCTACGGTCGGCAGCAGTTTACTTACTCCAAGTCTGAAATATACAGCTTCACCTGCCGTGTTACTTTTTCCAGATGCAGACTGCAAATTAAAACCCAGGGTAAATGTGGTCACACACAAGTTAAACACACACACACACACACACACACACACACACACACACACACACACATTCAAACAAAGCGGCCTTCACACACACGCACACACACGCACAGAGTACAGGAATATTTCTGTGGCCGCAGCTTTTCCGTCTAAATCTGAGCTGTAATGTAAACACCAACCAAACACCAACCATAGTACACGTGGATCAGATGGAGGGCGATGGTATGAGTGAACAGTAAGAATGTAAAACAGGAAAACACACACACACACACACACACACACACACACACACACACACACACACAAATATAAAAAAGGTCCTTCTGTCTAAATGTGGTTGGTGTAATTTCGTCCATTTGCTGCAGAGCCTCGCCGACCTTGTGTCAACAGAAGGGAAACATCTGTGTCAGTATTTGGTCAGCAGGAACAGGATTCTGAATTACGGGTTGAACTCGGTGTTTCACAGTACAGTAACTCATTTAAGACAACACACACACACACACACACTAAATGTAAATCCATCACAATTATACAGCCGAGGGCGGCGCGTGTGTTTAATGGGTGTTCAACATGAGAAACATCTGTGCCACAGTAGCACACACTGTGGAAGAAAGACTAAGTTTAAACAGTAAAACTGTCCACCCAGTGAGAATTAACTCGCACACAGAGAAAACACCCACCCCCACCCACGATCCCTTTCCATCCACCCTGTCATTTGAAGCAGGGACGGTGGAGCCCTTCCAGGTTTTGCTTGGAACAGCTTTTAAAAAAAAAAGAAAAAAAAAAGTATTTATATATCTTCAAACTTGAAGACGCCTTGTCATTAGAAGGCCTCCATATAGCAACGAGACCGGTTCCACCCGTCACAGCTCCACCGCTCCCACACCCGTTTTCTCTCTCTCCGCATCGCCCTCTCTTATCGAGGCCAACACCTTTGTGGGTTTTTTTTTTTTTTGCGGGGGGTTGTTTCGGCTAACCAGTTGGCCAGCTGTAGGAGGGCTTGTCGCTTCTTCGTGTTTATATTTAACGAGTGAATCCGACACACAGTTTGTTCTATTTTTTCGCTCATTTGCTTATAAATTATCTGCAGCCGCGATGTACAGTAGCAAAACATCTGGGGTGCAATCGTAAATCTACAGCAGCCGCGTTTAACGTCTAATTAAAGTCCATTAAGCGCCTTCATTAACATACACGTTTCCCCCTTTGGAGTAGCTTTAAGATCTTCAAAACAGAATGAATTTTCCCAAAAGAATACAAGTATTAATCGTTGGTTTTATACCTTTTATTTATCATTCATAACATCGTGAATCAGCCTTTTTCCAAAGGAGGACACTGAACTGCAGTAGTAGATTTCTTTGTGGCTTTACTCAAACATTTCAGGCAGCACAGACATAGCACAAACACGCCACCAGGGGGGCCTCTACATATACCTAAGGTGTGTTACCTGGCAGGACATTACCTGTCAGGAAAGAAAGGAGGACCTCCCTCTAGGGTGATGCCAAATATTAACAATCTCAGGATATTACAAGGATGTAAAAGGTTTTATTGTGGTGGTCCTACAAGCTGGAAATGAGTCAGCTCTTTTGCACTTCCAGTTCCCTCGTCTCAAAGTCAAAGGGTTTGTTGAATAAAGTTTTTATTAGATACCTTATAATGTGTGACTCTACGACATAAATTATGTCCTGTATTAACGAGGAGGCGGTCTAACAGCACCAGGAATTATATTCATTAAAGAAAGCTGATTTAACGATCATAACAGGAGGTCACATATATCACGTATCAAGTAATAAATCACATTGTCACAATCATTTCATGAGAAGAGGTAAAAATATTTTATTCCAACTTCATGGGCAGCAGTGTGTATTATATTTTCACGAGTTAGATGATTTGCTGGTTTATTAAATATGATAACATCCTAATTTTACTTTTGAAACAAAGAACAAATCTTTTAGATTTCTTTGTTTATTGTCATCGACCAATGACAGTATAAAGAATGGACAGAGCACGTTGGCTGCACTGCTTCTTCCGCCTCCTGGCTAAGACGTGGATCATCGACGGCCCTGAGGTGGGCTGTAAACATGTTTATTTCTGCTGTGAAGTTGGACATTTTAACATGGGGACTTATGGAGACTGACTCACTTCTGGAGCCAGCCTCAAGTGGCCGCTCGAGGGATTACAGTTTTTAGCACTTCCACGTTGGCTTAATTTCCCAGCACTGGAGGTTGCTGCTTGAGTAATATATTTTATGATGAGCACAGTGAGCATGTTTTAAATGTCAAGTTGACCAATCAGACTGCTCGGTCAGAACTACTTGTTGTATAATCCAGTTTTAGATAACCCCACGTGAGTTTAGCTGGCTATTTTGGCTTTAGCGCTACAGTAGCCAACAATTAACTGGTGTGTACTTGTCGCTATAGAGAACAGGGGTCTTGACATCATGTCTGGGCCAAGCAGCAAACTCCAGTCCAGTGTGGAAGTGCCAAAAACTGCAGTTCCACAAACGTCCACTTGAGGCTGGCTCCAGAAATGAGTCAGTCTCCATAAGTCCCCATGTTAAAATGTCCAACTTCACAGCAGAAATAAACATGTTTACAGCCTGGTACAAAAAACAGTTTTGGTCTCTATAGCTAATTTCCCCGTTCATGACAACTGTACTGAGGGTGAATTTTTATACAACTCACCTGTTCAGATTATATTAAGGCTTAAAGTTATGCAGGATTAAGAGCGTGGACGCTTTGATTGACAGGTGGGTGTCGTTACAGATGGCTTGTTTGAGCAACCAGGCATCATTCGGCCCGCCTCAGGTCCACTGTCTTTGCCTATTTTTTGATTTAGCTGTTGATGCGTCATTTATATCAGGACAGACTCACTGCTTGACTAAACCAACGTCGTGTAAGTTAAAAAACATGGAGGAAGGAGGAAGGTGCAGTGTGGGTAAGGAGGCAATACAGGGAGAAGAGGGATGGGTTGAGGTCAAGGGGGGCAGGAGGAGGGAGGCTGGGAGGAGTCCCAGTAGTCGAGGGAGGTGGTGGAGGTAAAATTGGTGTATAATTACTCTCTTACTCTCTTAAATTAGAGGGGAGGACAGTGCAGCCAAGCTCCTGCTGGTGCCTGATGTCTGCACCAGCATCTCTCCTTCACCGCTTTCCCTTTTATTCCTCCTCCTCTCCTCTCCTCTCATCTCCCCGGAGTATCACAGAAACAATATCTGTGAGCCAGCCATGACGCTATGGGAATTTAAACAATCATTTTCATTTATAAACTGCCAAAGCTTTTTAGGTTAGACTCATTATGCTCCAACTGGCTGCGTGCCAAAGTGATGAGAGGATTCGACAAAGAAAACAAGGTGTCTTTATAAACAGGATGAGGGATTAGAGTGGCATCGATTTGAATGTGTTTTATTAACAGTGGGATGAAATGTTCTTGGTGAGGCAACAGCGAGGAAACGAAATCTCTCCTCAGGATCAGAGGTTCATGACAAATTATGTTCCTAACAAATGCTCAAGCTTTACTGTTAAAATGTTAAGAAATACCCGCCAACCAACTCTTCATCAGCAGTAAGTAAGTCGAAGAATATAGCAAGTCTCTAAATGTATCAGGTTTTTCAGTATTGGACATTATACAATCAGTCTGCATGTGCTTTTTGGACTTATGTCCCCCGGGGGCTCCTCTAGGGGGCGCTGAAGGAGTATGGGGTACCAGGGCCTTGTTGCCCCGGTTTCTGTTCGTAATATTCATTGACGGAATCTCAAGGTGCAGCCACGTTGAGGTGGGTGTCTGGTTAAGAAACCTCAGGACTGTGTCTCGACTCTTTGCAGATGATGTGGTTCTGTTGGTGTCATTGGACCATGATCTTCGGCACGCACTTGCAGCCAGGATGAAAGTCAGCACCTCCAAGTCTGAGGCTATGGTACTCTGATGGAAAACGGTGGGAGTGAGTTGCTGCCACAAGTAAAAGAGTTCAAATATCTTGAGGTCTTGTTCATGAGTGACGGGGAAAATCGAGCGTGAGATGGACCGGCGGGTTGGTGCGGACGTTTTACTGGACCGTTGTGGTTCAGAGGGAGCTGAGCCTGAAGGCAAAGCTCTCGATTTTCCAGCCCATCTACGTTCCAACCCTCACCTATGGATCATGAGCTTTGGGTAGTGACAGAAACAAAACAAAATTAGCGGATACAAGCGGGCGAAATGAGCTTCTTACACAAGTTTTTCCTCCATGTTTGGAAGAAGATGAGGTGTATTCATTTGGTTGCAATCTGCAACTTCACTGCTAGGTGGCACTAAATCCTTCACACCGGACCTTTAAATGACTTTTAGCTGATTCTTTTATCCAAAAACGACTTACAGTGAGTGCATCCAACCATGACAATATCACCCAAAATGGCGAGATTCAAGCAAATATATCAAGTTAAACATCCAGTACGCTGTAAAGTTTCAAGTGAAACAATCAGAGATTGAGGGTTTTGTTTTGTGGGCCAACAGATGAGCTTTCAGTCGAGTTTCTGTTGTTCCACCAGAACAATCAGTCTTGATTTTGTTGGGGGCAGCTGGGGCCCGTCGTTGTAAGGGGGCATCAGCCTGATTGTCTGGGGTCTATGCTTGATCATGTCCTGGGTTTGGAGCAGCACGGCTCTTCTCTAACACATCCACATCGAGTTACTCCGATTGAGGGCTGTCTTGGAATGTATATTTTGCTTTCAGTGCAGTCTTTAACTGAGCCCCTCCAGTTTTAGACCTGATTTTCAGGCGTAGATCTAATTAAAGCTGCAGGTTGCGTCGTAAACATGAAGTCTTGATGATGCGGTTTGTTACCCCGAGGGGACATTTGATGAGATTATATTTTTAAATGTGTCTGTCAGAATATTTTAGCTGTGCGACAACACAGCAGCAATGGCAGACCACCAGTGTATAAGTCGGTGAAGAGGAAACTCATTTTTATTATTCTCTCTTGGTACAGCGAGTGCTGCTCTCCTTTGCCTTTTCCTTTCCAGACTGGAAATTTTTAGCTGCACAAATATTTCTTGAAGGCAGAGCCTCTCAGGAGGGAGAAGAAATATTTTATTGGTTAATTAAACTTCAACAGAGCCAAACGTGTTTGTATTTAACTAAAAACCATTAGACTAAATCTGACTGTGAAAACCAACAAGGGACAAACATGTCTTACAATCTGCAGTTTGTACTCAGGCAGCCTGTCAGACAAACAATCTTTCATTTTGAGTCCAGTAAGTCGAGGTCAAATATATTATTTTCTTTTATTCAGTAAGTCACAATGTCTCGCAAATCAAACTTGAGTCAGAATTAGCCAAGGACAATGATCCTCTCTTAAATTTAAAGAAGATGCTCAAAGCAACATTGTGTAGTACTTAAAAACCAAGTGATTTGTTGGCTCCTGTTTCAGACCAGATGAGCAGCTAACGTGATCCATGATACTAACTTATGTATTGTTCAGCTCCGGTTCTGGCACGACACCGGCTCCGCTCCTCCTCGTCAATATTCCCTGTAAACCTCTTCTTCTTCCCGGTGATCCAAAAACGTGGGAACGTCAGTGAAGAGTCTTGTCAGGTGTCAAACGGTTTCACCTCATCGATTTGTGTTTCTCTCAACCTGAACCTAACATCAGCCCCAAACCAGATACCTCAATGGGTCCATAATGGTGCCTCACTCTCTTCTTGTCTTTCTTTATATTTTCCTCAGTCAAAGCCACCGTAGATTCAAGTCAAGACTTCTTCTTTCTTTCACAAGTGAAGTTTTAAAAGCATTTCCAAGGACACTGAAGGCTCCTTCTTCCGCTCCTCTTAAGCCGAGGAGGTAAGAGGAGCCTTATACTGAATGCATATTTCATGTAAGTGCATAAGAGGTCGTCCATTACTGCATCTGCAAAAGTTCTTATGAGCATTAAGACAGAGTGTGGAAAAAAAACATGTAACTGGTGGCAAAGCTGATAAACAAGAGGATATTTTTAACTGTGGATTGTGAATCTGTGTTTTAACACCTGCTACACACACACACACACACACACACACATCCTCCATTCACTGTTAATCCAGTGTAGTGATACTATAATCTCATTAACCCCCCACAGCCTCTCTCTTCTGTACCCATCATCGACTTTTTAGCTGTTTATTACACAGAGCCACACAGAACCGCTAATACTGATGGAGGAGGCGAGTGGATTAATGCTCCTGAGACATGATGTACGTGCCGTAATGTTCATGCTGGAGTCCAATAGGTCAACCTACTGACTCAGATAAGATGATGGAAAACTCAGCATGTAGCCTGTGTACAGTAAGTCACATAATGTGAGTAAGAAGAACCACAAAATCATCAAAGGGCTACTACAACCAACGCTGCAACCTCTGTGGATGTGAAAGGAAGCCAAAAACTGCAGTTCCTCAAACGTCCACTCTAGACTGGCTCCAGAAGTGAGTCAGTCTCCATAAGTCCCCATGTTAAAATGTCCAACTTCACAGCAGAAATAAACATGTTTACAGCCTGGTACAAGAAACAGTTTTGGTCTCTATAGCTAATTTCCCCGTTCATGAGGGTTAGGGTTGGTGGACGCTTTGACTGACAGGTAGGTGCTACCCACGATCCACGTCTTTGCCGATTTTTGGATTAGCCATGAGGTGGCGGAGGCAGGACTACCAAGATGGAGGTGACCAGAGCCACCACACGTCACAGACACTACATCCATGTTTTTGGTCGGTGCTAGCCATTTCTCAAATGTTATATTTGGATTCATGAGCAGCAAAATATAACCCCGTATGTTCACTTTACTCACTTTTTACTTTAATTTTACCATCCACATCTCTGATTGCTACACACACAAATATTTCTAGTGAGCTTGGCGTTGTTCCCTGAATCAGAATGAGCAGCACAATTGGTGTCACGGTTCGGATTAGCATACAGACAATGCTTCATTTCTGGCATTTGCACAGCTCTGTTTAGTCAGTTCAGTCTCTCCCAGTGCGGTGAAAAGCAGCCGTATTCGTCCACTGGTTTCTGATTAATTAATAGAGAGCCAATTCATTAATGAGGCTATTTTCTAAATTAAACTGCACCAACTATGATTCCAAAAAAGTTTGGACGCTGTGTGAAACGTAAATGAAACTAGACTGCAACAAATTACAAATTCTTTTTCGACCGATATTCAGACGAATTCAGCACAAAGTTTGTTTCATGTTCAAATATTGTTTTTTTTGTAAATATACAGTCTGAATTTGATGCCTGCAACAAGTGTTTGGATCCTTCCACAGGTAAACAGACATCTATCTACTTTTATTTCTATTTCTGTAGAAACTCTTTAACAGAGAGAAGGCTGAAAGACTCCAAGCTCAATAGTCCTGCCAGTAAACAGCACTCGACTCAGTCTGCCTGTCATACTTTATCCCAGTTCACCGTTAAATGCAAGATTACCAGCCTGTGAACAGACTTAATAGAATAATAAAGTCTATACTTGGTGAATCAGTGTGTGTGGACTGCGCTCTCTCCTCTCCGGCTTGTGATTTAAGCTGATAAGCCTGGCTTTTTTTTTATTATAAACATGGTGCAGCTTTAAGGAGGTCGGGCAGCTCATTGTAGGGTTGGCTGACGCCAGTCATTACTGGTAATCATCTGTACTTGATACTGGCAGCGAGTGATAATAGCCGCGTGCATCAGATGGACTCTGTAATGTGACCATTCCATATTTATGGTGGTGTGATGATGCTTAAAGGTGAAGCTGTATCATCGTGATGTGATCATGAAACCTCGGAGATGAGACAGGATGGACTTCCTGTCCACTTTGTGCTGCAAATGGCCGGTAAAGCATCGTCAGTGATCGTGCAGTTAAACAGAGAAGAAGTGCTGGTTTGGTCTTTTAGCCTCAGTTCCTACAGCAACCACCCGCTCCATTTTTTTTTTTTACTTGATCTGAGACCTCTCTGTGCAGAGTTAACATTTCATATCTGCAGAGTATTTCCTCAGCTATGAAGAGAGAAGATGCTGCAGCTTCCTGAAGTGATGTTACAGAGATGGTATGAAGAAAAAAAGTGAGGTGCTAGATCTATATGAAGTGACATATTACGGTTAACTGCACCTTCATCAGCTGTAAATCACCTTTAAAATGAGCTCAGATGTTTCTGATAGCTTGTTTCTGTGTGACCTGTGATGATCTGTTCATTTCTTACAGAAGGGGCCTGAGTAGCACGATGAAAGAGGAAGATTCAAAGGTAAAAATTATGACTGAAGGTTACCAAAATGTTACAGTATCCCAGCATGTTATTACAGAACATAGAGATCCTCCCCGGTCTATTTTCCCCCCCGAAAAGAAACATGAAATCAGGCTGACCGCATACACAGCAAAGAGTAGACCATTAAGTTTGGGTCCTGCCAGCCGCCTGCTGTTTGGCTTCTTTAAATCTGCAGGGCAGCAGGTCTGTCATTATGCGAGCAGAGCTTTGGGTGTGTCTGAGAGGCAGCCAGCCAGAAACTGGAAACCAGGCCACAGCAGCAGAAACATCTGTCCTCCCTCACATCCGCGTGAGCTCACACCGCCCCCTACTGGGAACAAACCTCTCAGTACATCATCCGTCTATTTGGCTTAGTGTGACCAGGTGATACCAAACGCACAAGACCCAGAATAAACTGGACAAACAAAAATATACATTTTATTAACAATATGTTCGATAAGATGCTGGTCTCCAGAGGGACACAAACAAACGTCGGACTACACTGCACGACCAGAGGGGGGCCTTGTGGGGTTGCATGCATAACGAGAGGAAATCGTCACAAACACGTATGCAAAGTATGACTTAAACGCCACTACACACAAACAGACCAACTGGAATCAAGTCAAACTATTCCACGACACTCAATTTGCCTACTCACAGCAAGCTAAAGGTGACTTAAACCACACAGTAAAGCACACATGCAAAATGGCTGCTCTACTACTACTGCTCAGTCCACCTTTAAGATGGCCCATTCAAGTGATAAGAACAAACTTAAATCAAATAAGTCTGGGAAAAAACAGTGTTTGGCTTCTTTAAAAGTATCTTTGTTGGAAAATAAAAGAAACAAGTGCCACCAGGGGGCCTCATATATACCTTTCCTGACAGGTAACACACACCTTGATCCCCTAGAGCTCCCTCTAGAGCAATACCAAATACCACATATTAACAATGTTAGGATACTACAAAGCAACTTTACAAGAAACATTTTTACGAGACATGTTCAGTGTCAAAGTAAAATCATGCACCTTTCTAAACTGGAACATCATCCCTCCTCCCAGTTGGAGACAAGTTCATTTTGTATTTAAGGGACTAAAATCAATGTTAAAATATATCAGCACTGCTCGAGCAGACCTGTTTCTTTCTCATGTTGATGTATTTCAACAATCATTCCCAGATATAGTCCCTCACCAACATGGACAGTCTACAAATAAAACAATTTATGCAACAAATGATGAGCTAAATAATTATTTCATGGTCCCATGATATTAAAAATCATGCTTTCAAACATTTAAAAATGGAGCCTACCACATCAACTCCAAACAAAGGCAGGCCTCACCTGCTCTCCCAGGTGTGTCTCCGTGCGGGAAGAAAGGCCCAGGTGAGCTTCCCCCGCCCTTCTTATAGACTCCACCCCATTTGCCTGGTGTTAGGGCTAGACTTCCTGTTACCCTCCCTTTCACATTAAGAAGGTTACTAACTGAGTGACCTGGAAGTATTTACGTGGCCGGCATGCTAAGAGCTGTTAGAGTTCTCTATATGTTAAGGAAAGGAGCTATGGTGCTTCCTTTGTTATCTCCTTTAGCAGAGGACACACCGGACCATCCTTCACCAAAGGAAAGGAGATAACGCCGTCCTTTCCTTGCAGCAGCAACAAAAACCCCACCATTCATTCATAACCAGACATTAAAAAGAAAACATCAAACTATTTAAGCAGTGATGCAATTAACTACATACACTTTAAGTTATCCTGCTCATTCATTTAATATTTAAAACATGAATATCACATTTAGTGTGACGGTTCATAACTTCTCCAACTGTGACGGACGTTCATCGTCCCTGCAGATCATCATATAAGTTACAGCTGATTATTAATCGATAGATGGATGCTTCTTCACTGAAGTTCTTTGCTCATGTCTCAGCCTTGCAGCACGCTCTGGTGGTGAAAATGCTCACTGCTGCCCATCGCTCAGGGTAAATACACGCTCTCTTGAAGTTTGACCTACGAGTGTCTGAATCAGAAGTACAACACAGTCTAACGGCATCTTTCATTGGATGTCTAAGTCAACATTAACCGTAATTATAATGTGTATAATGTTGTTTCCTAATTGGAATATAGAAATATCACCCTTAAATCATCTCTTCATGTGAGGTTAAAGATAAGTGTAATACCAACAGAGGTTTTAAACTCAACTAAATGTTTGTGTTGTGCCACATAGTGTTGTCTCAATTCAAGTACGGCTGTTGTGCCCTGCTGAATTCTTCTTCACTGAATTGCAGCCTGAGCACCAACATTTAACTGACAGTGTAGACGCACTTATGTACTCAAAATAGCTCAAAAGTGAATGAGACACAATGAGCAAAATGCCAACTAAGCTAGTGAACCTTGTAAACATTCCTTTCTGAACGAAAGCATGGCTACAATTACAACGAACAACACAGTGAATGTATTTTTTATTGGAAAGGAATGCTATTAAAGTTTTTATTGTATAATTTGGTGAATATTGGTTTACAGCTTTATTCCATTCAACGCTACAAACATTTGTTACAACATGCGATATACAACAACACGGAGTACAATGATCGCTTGCACAGATATATGGTATTCTTTGAGCTGGACCTTCTCTATCTCTGTTAATTTGTACGTGGCTAACATGAGAATTGCCAATTACAACAATTAGCACAGCTTCAGATCAGAAGTTGGCCTGGTAGGCCAGAAGATATGCGTCGTTGTACATGTAGATCTGTTTGGTGACGGGGTTGTAGCTCAGACTGGCCACTCCTTTAGATACCTTCTCCAGTGGCAGTGCTAGTGAGTCGTCGTGTTTGCCCGTCGCTGTGTCGAAGGCGTAGAACACCTCCTCGCGGTATTCGTCCACGTAACGAGTGGCATACAACACGCCGCACACCATGAAAGCATTGCTCACCGCCTTCTTGAACAACCTCGTCTCCCATGTCTGAGTGACGTTGAGCGTCTCATTTACGCTGTTCCAAACTAGCCGGCTAACCACTATATTACCGTGGTTACCTACGGTGGCATAGATGGCCCACAGTCCTGTCTCATCTGCCTCCACATCCACATCACTATTGGCACGGCAGTCGAAGTAACAATACGGGAACTTGTTGTTGAAACCCACGCCGGTGCCTGGAAGTGTCACCCTTTTAACCTCACGGGATTTCAGGTCGTAGCGGCAGACGTCTGGAGTTTTGTAGCAGTGATAATACAGTGCTTCACCATACAGAACTGCACTTGGACCCTCAATGCTGTTGGCGTGAGTGTGGGATGGAGCGATGGGAAAGTCCTCTTTATTTTGAGAGGCCATGAAGTCTTCGTAGGTTTGGTATACGCGCAGAGTGTTGCCCCAAATGTGGCTGTTGTCCAGAGGCTGTACCCAGTAGCTGTTCTTCTGCCCCTCACTGTCCATCTGTGCCTGTTGGCCCCATGACCCGGAGATGTAGCTCTTACCGTACGAACTGATCTTAGTCACGACAGGATTGCTAATGCTGGAGATCAGACCCTTCATGCAGTGCTTGTCCCGGCCTGGAAACAGAGAGAAGAGAAGGGTCTAAAGATCAGGTGATGTACAATACAGTCTAGAGCAAAGACTGTGTTTCCCCAAAAGTTTCTTAAACTTTTTACACAGCAACCTCATAAACTTTTAGACTCTCAAAGACTCCTGATCCGCACCTCTATATAATATTCCCCATTTGGAGCCAAGACTGCGATGTTTTTGAACCATTCATTTGACCTCTCAAATTCTGGGGCTACATTTTTAAAGATCGTGTCCACCATATAACCATCTAATGGTTCAACAATATGTGATTATTCAGTTATTCAATTGCATTTTTTTTTTAATATTGCAGTGAACACACTCTTACCTCTGTAGTCAGTGGGGATTGACTTGCAGGACTCGGCGCTGTTCTTCAAGTAGCGAAGTTTCTCTTTGATAGTCTTCAGGTTAACGGTGTCTGACATTTTCATCCTGCCCACATCTGTATGCAGTTTATGCACCTAACACACACACACACACAAATATGCAGACACAGTTGCAGCATTGTATGCAGACGATCATATTTACATGGCATCCCACCAAATTTAATTTCAGAACATTTCAAATAGCTCGTTATGTTATCGTAATTTATTCTACTCAAATTTCAGTTTGATTTCTTTCTTTCATGTCTGCTTTACGCTCATGACATGACAGTGTTAACAAAATACAATGAATCATAGTTAGTTCTACTTTTTTGGTGTATTTCAGTGCTATTTGCTGTTGCAACAGCCCAGTTTCCCCATAAAATCTGACTTCATGTCACTCGTGTAGGAATAAATGTCCCTGCATGTTCAGCTGTACCTCTTTGGAGAGTTTCCGAGTTTGGGCGTTGTTTAGCTGGCTGTGGATGGCATCAACGTTTGTGTCCAACTGATGGAACTCTTCGGCCATCTGGCGCAGAGACAAGGACGTGTACAGGCCTCGGTCATGCAGGTACTGGTGAGGCTCCAGCCGGGCCGTCAGGTTGTCAACCAGAGCCTGCATCTCAGGGAGACGCTGGCTGGACAAGCTCACCTGAAAGGACATATGGACAGAA
Source organism: Sciaenops ocellatus (assembly GCA_033000465.1). NCBI lineage: Eukaryota > Metazoa > Chordata > Actinopteri > Sciaenidae > Sciaenops > Sciaenops ocellatus. The sequence continues at coordinate 4,463,333 of CP136871.1, read as the reverse complement.
AAGATAAATTCATATTTTATGAAATGTTTTATGAAATTACTCTTGATAGTCACAGTTGCTGAATCAAATAAAAATGTCACTTTAAAATACATAAAAGTATGGTTCAAGTATACATATTGGACTTGAATTAATTACCACACTCACCACTACAAAAGGATGCTGGTTGACTTTATTTCTCACCTGTTCCTGCAGAGAGTCCAAAGATACTTCACAGGACTCAACCTTCTGCAGCACAGCCTCGTACTTCACAGCCGGGAACAACCACACGTTTGAATCCACCGCACACGCACACGAGCCATTCTTTCTCTGGCCCGACACCCGCTGAGTCTGACCGTCAGCCTGCAGTCACATATGTAAAACACTGATGTTGTATACAGGAAATTTACGAGGATAGTAAAAGAACAAAAAATAAAGAAAAAAAAAGCCTCTAATGTCATTACATTTTATATTTTCTTTTATCCTTAAATTCTAAAAGTAGGATATGAAGCGTAACTCACTGATGGCAGCAGCAGTAGGAGCAGCAGCAGCATGTTTAGAGCTGGAGAAATGAACAGTGGACTGACGAGGACAGAAGCTGTTTGTACTGAAATCACCACCCCTCCTCTTCTCTTTTCACTTCAATCAATCACAACAAACTCATTTTGCTGACTTGTTTCTCATCACCAATGACTCACTGAAGAACCCTAAAACCAGTCGTGTGGATGTGAAACTCAACAGCATTTATGGTCATCCTACAAGTTTAGTTTATTTCCCTCCTTCCTTACTTCTTGCAATGGTTATTATTTCCCTTTGTGATATCCTCTGCATGCTTTCTCCTGTTTTACACATTACTAAAACATTATAATGCAGTAATGTATTTTATTATTTAAGCAGAATACTAAAAAATATTTCTGCACTCCTGAATGTGTCACGTGCATTTGATTAAAAGTTAGAAAATCCTGAGAGTTTGAGTCACTTTGAGTCATAATATTAAAGATGTCATGGAAAAGAATGTTTTAATTGTCAATTTATTTATTTATTAGGTGTTAGCAGGGCCACAGAAACTCTAACTCAGTCCTGTTCTTCAAACATAGCTTAACTAGTTGAAGCTAACATTTTATTATTCGGCTACTCACGTCAAATAGTCATTGTTCAAATCTCAGAATAACTTAGTTATCCGGTTAAAATGCATGTCAGTGCAATGTGATAACAGAGACCTGGGGTCTACATGAAAAAGAAATACTACTACTACTATTAAATCAGACAAAACTGATGAATACCAGTTTACCACTACTGGTTAGTATCTTCTAAAAAGACGATGAAAGAAGTCTGTTTCATGAAGCAGGACTAGTAGGTTATCAAGATAACTTGTTTATATCAGTCTGTGTTTCAAATTTCAGGGTTGACAAAAATATAAAAAAGAAAATAACAAGGAAATTTCAGCATTACAGAAAATTCAATGAAAACTCTCAGTAACCTGATGAGGCCCAGGGCCTCTGTCAGATGTGGTGCTGCTGGCTGTACTATAAAGGCTGGTTAAATAAAGTTATATTTGAGTGGATCATGCATTTCTGTAACAAATTTTTAATTAATAATACAATAGTTGTTAAGACGTTATGATGTCTACAACATTTCAGGGCAATTTCGACCAAAGCGGTTGACCAACAGTTGGAGTCACACCACTAGCATCATGGCTACAAATGATAAATTAAACAACTAATCAAATGAATTTCCAAAACTTTCAATGTTTGCTTTGAATTTTGACTTTCTTCCATATATTGCTGAATACTTTTGCTGTGTGGTACAGTCTGCAGTCACTTGTGGTACTATTAAAAGCGCTTATGCACGACAAATGCTGTAGTTACTCGACAACACATTGCACGTATAACAGAATTAAAAAGTACATTTAAATGGTTTCTGTTCAAGTGTGCAACTTCTTCAGAAGATATTTTGTCACTTTCTCTTCCTGAATCTTGTAACCACATCTTCAGCACAGATACTGTATTTGCATGTCTGCAAACCCACTAACTAAAATAAAGGCAGCTATTAGTCACATCTTCCCGTCCACGTTTGGATCTCCTTCCTATGGACTGATTGCATCATTGTGGCCTGAAGGAACAAGAACCTCCATCTCTCAGTCTGAATGAATAGTAGAAACAACACGTATTCATCTCAGGCTGAGATATGCACTCGTATCCAAGAACAACATTTGTTTCTGATGGTGCACTGCATATATAACTAATAAATATATGTAATGAATGTCCAGACTTTCCTTTTTCGAAAAAAGTCATATATACTTTTCATTCCTGTTTTAAGCTTCACTGTATATCATTACAGTACATAACACCAGTGCTTCTTAATATGTTTTATGCTCTACCATGTTTTATGCTCTACCATAGGCCAACCGGCAACCTCTGTGGCTGTGAAGTGAAGCTAACAAAAAAAAAGATAAAAAAGAGTAACTATTGAGCATGAGGTGAGAGAGCGTGAGGGTGTTTCCATCTTCAAAAACTTTAAAGATGGCGGTTCATGAGAATGAGGTGAAGCAGCAGACATCGAAGACAACAAAGCTGCACCGACAGAGGGCCAAGTGTCAGAAACTGCAGTTCCTCCAACGTCCACTTGAGGCTGGCTCCAGAAGTGAGTCAATCTCCATAAGTCCCCATGTTAAAATGTCCAACTTCACAGCAGAAATAAACATGTTTACAGCCTGGTACAAAAAACAGTTTTGGTCTCTATAGCTAATTTCCCCGTTCATGACAACTGTACTGAGGGTGAATTTTTATACAACTCACCTGTTCAAATTATATTAAGGCTTAAAGTTATGCAGGATTAAGAGCGTTGATGCTTTGATTGAGATGTTGGTGCTGTTCAAGATGGTTTGTTTGAGCAACCAGGCTCAAACTTAGTAAGTCTAGCCGGCCATGATTTCGAGAAGTGTTTTTGACTTAAGCAACATCTATTAATATTTTTGGGATGTTTCCCTTCCCTTATCATATAAAAAAAAGAAATCCAGCAGCAGTCTCGACCACAAGAAGGAACTGAACAAATTCTGAAAGGAACATGACAAATCGCACGCGCACACATCACATGCACACCAAACACAGATACGCAAAACAGTAGGAGTGTTAACGGGTTAGAAGCTGCTGCAGTCATATTCAAACTGTGTTCAGGGACTGTTTCATTTAGCTCTGCTCTCTGATCCACCATGAAGCTGAATGTGATCATTACTCTGTGTGCTCTGTTCACCCTCACACGACAGGTAAGAAAACACTGGGAACGTACTGATTATTGTACTTTTTAAATGACTTTTATGAACTTAAATTTAATCATCAATCATCATACACTGCCCATTTCAAATGTAGATATATTTATATATGATATTTACTATTTATTTTTAACATACCGTGTTTGATATTCTTGACTTCAGGCACCTCCACGTGATAAGTGTGTGTGTGAGTTAAGTAATTCAGAGAAGGCATTTCCTCATGACAAACTCAGCACAGTGGAGGACAATGCATCAAAATGCACCAACAACATCACCCCACAGAAGGTAACTCGTCATGTTATTTACTGAACCAGAACGTAAAAACCTTGGCAGCTGTAAAACTGAAACAATATCAATAAAATTAATAATAAAAACAGATGTTAAAGGAGTCCTGAGTGACTCTCCAGACTCTCTCTGCAGACTCTGGAGCTGGAGAGTCTGCTGCTGGGTTTGGAGCGTCGTCTGCCCCAGCTGCAGGAAGATGTGTCGACGCTGGAGAAGGAGGATGACGGAGATCTCTATGCAGTCCTCAGCCTGCAGGTGTTGGAGAATGAACTGATGGAGGTCAAGCAGCTCATCGACAGGCTCAACAGCACCACCCTGGGACACCAGCGACTAACGAACAACACCACTAAACAGGTAAATTCATACAAGCACCAACACTGACATCATTCAAAGAAGGCAGCGTCTGTCTGAGATTGATTTTTGATATCTACAGTCGCCTCTCTGAGTTGCTATCTTAGCTAATCTTACAACAGCTCTGTTAGCACTGTTACCAGTAGTTGTATTCCTGCTACACTGAGCAGTAGTTAGTCTATTGTGTGACATCATTGAGGCCATTTACCAGATTTAATGCAGCTCCCCCTGGAGCCACAAAACACTGTTGACAACTCTCACATATGCAGTTGTACTCAAGGGGAAGTACAGTTTGTGTCCCGTTGCTCTTGCTCAGGCAACATCGCCCTGGGTGTTGGCCAAAACTGACCTACACTGAACACTGAAATGAACATTTACAAACATTACTGTCTGTATTGCTCCCATATTTTGTTTGGACCATTGGCTCCATGATACTAATTAGTCTGGTGTTTGCAAAAAAAGATTTAATTAAAAATTGAAGCTTGTTCCATTCCCCACAATTTAATTAATTAATTAATTAACTCAATTTTATTGATTTAGAAGAAGTATAACAGAAGTCATCTCATGACAGAGATTATTTACAGAGATTCAACTTTTCCCACCATGAGCAAGTATTTCCTTTAAGAGGCAGAACTACTACTACTACTACTACTACTAATAATAATAATAATAATTCTGAATCATGCCAGTCTTTATATGCAGTCTCAATCCATTAAAAAAAATTCCATATGGAAGCTGTACTATCAAGGTTAGCAACATATAAATTGTCGTGAGTTGGGCATTCATCTGAATACCTTTTGACTAAATTCTGCCATTTTCTTCTGCTTTCCCTCAGCTGGAGGACCTGAGAGCAGAGATGGTGCAGCTGGAGACCTACGACACCATGCAGGTGGTGAAGGGACATCAAGACAACCATCGTCTGAAGAAAGACCTGGACCAGTGTAGGAATACACTTTTCCCCACCATCCAACCCACTCAGCGTCCACATGGTATGTTCCAAAGCCTCACTACACACCAGACTGTGGGGAGATGTTCTTCTACTGTTTAACTTGGACCACTAGAAATCACCAAATAGATGCGTTAGGAAGTAATTATCAACCAGTGGACACCATACTGAACCAGCTGAATTTTACCCCCCCCCCTTCAAGGTTACTGTCCCCACGGTCAGTTTCGGAACATTACCAGGCCGAGGCTGTACACAGCAGGAGAGTACCCTGGGTCCTACAAGTATGGAGCCTGGGGTCGAGATCCCAAACCAGAGGCGGGGAAGGAGAACTGGTATTGGCTGATAATGTTGACCTCGAGCAACATATACTCCAACTACGTCCGTCTCTACTCCAGCCTGAGTGCTCTCATTGTTGGGGTGAGCAAACCAGGTAAATTGCGCGTATACGTGTGATACCTACTTCTTATAAACAAGAGCATGTGTTAGCATTACTAGTAAATAGTGCATTTGTTGGGGTCTGTTTACTGACATCAAATCCACATTTGGTGCTCTAGCTTATCTCTGAGATGCTGCTCTCATGACCATCGGTGAGGGTTGGAATATAGAAAGAGGAATTCTTGACAAACAAAAGCGACAATGCTGACCTGTGAATTCAGAGTTTATTTGCAAAGAAACACCAACACAGATGCATTTTGTATTAAACAATGTCATCAACGCTTGTGCAATCTTCCAGCCATTGTCCTGTCTAGAACATTACCCAACTTTGAACTACTTATCCTTTTTGTTGAGTTTGCAGACCTATCTACCATGGCGAAAAACTGAGCATCAATATCAGTCATGAGAAAACCCATGACCCCCAATGCCTTCTTTAATATTATTGTTTCCTCTTGTTCTTCTTTAAGGTAATGTCTTGATCAGCTCCTCTAACCCGACCACCAACACCATCCAGGGTCCAAATGTTGTACTCTATGGAGGGGCCCTGTACTACAACTGTTACAACAAGGCTGCTGTTTGTCGATTCAACCTCACCGACCAAACTGTTACCACCTTAGAACTACCCAAAGGCACCAGGTTCGCTGCACACATCCATAAAAATTGATGTTTCTGATGCCAGAATCAATGCTAAGTTTCTACAAAACATGACAAAAGTCGTGAAATGTTTCATATTTGAATGTAAATATTGAAAACAAAGATACTGATAAATTGCTTTCCGAATGTTTATAGGGTTTTTCAAAATGAAATACCACCCCTGTCCTCTGTTTTTCCAGGTTCAATTCCAAGGGTAACTTCTGCCACCTTGATGAATGCTACTCGTACACTGACCTGGACCTGGCGACAGATGAGTCAGGTGTCTGGGTAATCTATACCACCAATCAGGACTTTGGCAACCTGGTGCTGTCCAAGGTGGAGGAGGGTGTCCCGCCGACACTTGGCCAAACCTGGCGAACCTCGGTCTACAAGCAGGGGGCGACCAACACCTTCATGATGTGCGGCGTACTCTACGTGACCCGGTACGTCAGCAAAGAAGTAGAGGAGATCTTCTACTCATTTGACACCACGACAGGGGCAGAAAGGTTCAACGTTGGCATCTTCATCAACAAGATGGCTCCCAACATTTATTCCCTGAACTACAGCCCTGTGGACCAAATGCTACATGCCTACTGTGACGCCTACATGGTCTCCTACAAGGTTTTGTTTTCGTAAATGCATCATTTTTGACAACATTTTCGAGAAAAGCATGTGAAATTACCTGTAGTAACATGGTAAATTCACCATAATGTACATTTACATTCTAATAAACATTAGTTAAAAAAACAGAATCATGTCATACTCTGTACATAATGTTTTCATACATTAAATTAAATCACTTCTACTTTGCTGTTCTTTAAACCAGTCAATGAAAGTCAACACTTCCTGGAGATGCTTCACTTTAAGAGCCTATCAGTGAAGGCGTGGGTTGTTTCCTCTGAGTTTATTAAACATCTGTAAGAAGTGCATCTTAATACCTGCTACAACTTAACAATACCATCAGGAACACCATCACTGAAGCTGTGACGCAGATTATATCTTGTTAATGCACAGTGAGTCACTAACTAATGAAGGGAAATTTCAGCCCTCTTTTAATTATTTAACACATTGCATGTATAACGCAAACCACAGAATTAAACATTGCATTTAAAGGCTGCTGTCTGTTTTGGTGGTCAGTGGGTATTTTGTGCAAAGTGGTCACTTTCTGTTCCTGAATCCTGAAACCATCTTCAGCACAGATACTGTATATGCATCTCTGCAAACCCACAACTAAAAAAAAGGCAGATATTAGTCACATCATCTCTTTCACAAGATATGAACTCTGTCTGAGGACAACAACTGTTTCTGATGCCTAAATAACTGTTAATACTGTTAATGTATGTTTGATAGATTAGGATTTTTAGGTATTGCTACATATGATGTTTTGTATAACTTCACATGCTTTGCACAGTACATCATGTACATACACTCAAAACTCTTTATTATTTTATTTCTACTTTATATAGAACCTTTCATGCAAACATGCAGCTCAAAGTGCTTCACAGAGCAAAAGGTAACAACAGAAATAAAGAAAACAATAAATAAAATTTCACACAAAAAAATAAAATTCAGGCATACAATAATAAAATGTTATAAATAAAGTTTATGAACCAGTACATAAAGAGGACCAATTCAGCACAAACTAAAAACTACAACAATAAAATAATAATAAACCAGAAAACTGCATTTCCTGTGGAAAAAAATGGATGCCTTCTGCTGAAATGCCTGATGCAAAAATGTGAAATGAGCTGAAAAACAGTAGAATGGTGTAATAAAGTGTGAAATGTTGAAAAAAGTATAACATTGTAATACAGTTTAAAGTTTGAGTGAAGTCTGTAGCGGAAAATATGTAGAAGTAGTTAAAGTTGAAAGTGTTAAAGGTTTCTAGACAGATTTGAACTGTTCTTCCATTAATTTTAATGTAAACTTTGAACTTCGAAAAAGTTTAATATTTTAAAAAGAATGAAAGGTATGAATTAGTAAAATACATGCCATAATGTAGCTGAATGAGCTGAACGTAGTAATATTTCAATGGTTTCTGTAGCACAAAGTATGTAGGACTAGTGGAAGTTGAAAGTATGAAGGTTTGAAGAAAGATTTGAATGTTGCCCCATTCATTTTAATGTAAGATTTGAATGTGGAAAAAGTTGAATATTTTAAAAAGTATGAAAGGTATGAATTAGTAAAATACACACCACAAAGTGCTGAATGAGCTGAACATAGTGATATTTGAATGGTTTCTGTAGGACAAAGTATGGAGGAGTAGTTAGGTGCCAAAAAAAACTATAAATAATAATAAAGATTTGAGAATGATACGTCGGTTCAGCCTACAAGGGATAAGAAATATCAGAGAAAATGGACAAGGCTTAAATGATCTGTCTTGATTTTTTTTAACATATATATCTACAGAGATGTAGTGCCTCAGATCCATCAACAGACTGTTCAAGAGGCCACGGTGGCTGAAGACGGACTCCCCAGGTGTTTGTTTGAGGTTCAGCATACAACTAGGAGTCCAGTTGCAGAGGATCTGCACTATATTCAGTCATATTCAGCTTTTATGTCTCAGCCTTGCAGTGCACTCTGGTGGTAAAAATGAGCATTGCTTTTGCTCATGGTTTATCTGTTTCTGAGTCATAGTAATTTGATCAGCGAGTTATTGTACACCCTTAAATTTGTTCAAGTTTTCATTGGCCAGGAAGGGTATGAAAGATTATAATCTGAGACGTAAGTACAAACAAAAGTTGTCATGCTGTGTTAAACAATACTGAAACCTTATATTTAATTAAAATAAAAGTGCAGTCTATGGGTTTCCCCAGTCTGTCTCTGTCTGTTTTTGTGTGTGTCATCTCCCTGGCTCGGCCTTCTCTACACGCCTGACCATCATGCAATCATCGCACCTGTCTGCCATCAAACAATCAACAGCTCTGGACATAACTCTACTTAGCTTGTTTTTGTGCTACATGACCTGCTTAGAACTTTTATTTTGTTCCCTTATGTGTTTCCTGCAAAGTCAAACATGAAAAGTTCGTCTGACACCTGTAATTAATGCAGTTACCACACATATTGGCCAAAGGGAACAAACCATAGAGGAGAGGATCTTCAGATTTGGGGCGACATCAGGACAAGTGTATTGATAAATTCACCATTCTCCTTGGTCAAGCTTCAATAAATCTCTTGGACTCCATTCATTGTACTCGCCACTGATGAATAAAAACAATTTGAACTTTTAGAAAAATCTGACACCCCAAATAACTCACATCACCATTTGTTATGAAACTGGAGAGGGGGCAACATTAATTTAGAAAGCAGGAATGTTCATTCAAATACACATTCTTGAACAAAGTATTCATCTTTATTCTCTTTATTGTTGATAATCACATGTCTAAAACAACAACCTCAAGCTGCATTTGAAAGCTGATAGTTAAAAGCCACTCAGTAATTGTGTGATTCATAATCTAAATAGCTGATCACTGATTTGACAGATTAGTTGACAGATTATTTGATGATCAAAATAGTTGTTAGCTGCTGTCCTACAATACTTGGGTTTAGGGGTTTGGGTCAGATCAGAAGTTGGCCTTGTAGGCCATCAGATAACCGTCGTTGTTCATGTAGAGGTGCTTGTCGGTGGGGTTGTAGCTCAGACTGGCCACTTCTTTAGCTATCTTCTGCATCGGCAGTGCCAGTGAGTCGTCGTGTTTGCCCGTCGCTGTGTCGAAGGCGTAGAACACCTCCTCGCGGGATTCGTCCACGTAACGAGTGGCATACAGCACGCCGCACGCCATGAAAGCATTGCTCACCGCCTTCTTGAACAGCGTTGTCTCCCACGTCTGAGTGACGTTGATCGTCTCAGTCTCGCTGTCCCAAACTAGCCGGCTAACCACTATATTACCATGGTTACCCACGGTGGCATAGATGGCCCACAGTCCTGTCTCATCTGCCTCCACATCCACGTCACTATAGGCACGGCAGTCATAGTAACAATACGGGAACTTGTTGTAGAAACCCACGCCGGTGCCTGGAAGTGTCACCCTTTTAACAGCGGTGGTTTTTAGGTCGTAGCGGCAAATGTCTGGAGTTTTGTAGCAGTGATAATACAGTGCTTCACCATACAGAACTGCACTTGGACCCTCTACGGTTTTGGCGTCAGTGTATGATGAAGCGATGGTGAAGTCCTTGTGGTTGACAGAGGCCATGAAGTCTTCGTAGGTTTGGTATACGCGCAGGTCAAGGCCCCAGATGTGGCTACTGTATAGAGTCTGCACCCAGTAGCTGTTCTTCTGCCCTTCGCTGTTCATCATAGCCTGTTTGCCCCATGACCCGGAGGTGTAAGTCTTACCATGCGGAGTGATTTTAGTTGTTACAGGATCGCTAATGCTGGTGATCAGACCCTTGAGGCAGAGCCCGCCCTGGCCTGGGAACAGAGAGAAGTGTCAGTTTTTTACCCTTCTTGTCTTTAACTTAATATATCATGTTGTTATGACCCGGCTCTCAAAGGGAAAGAGGAAGTAACATAAACCAGATTTTCGTGGTATGAACAAAGGTATTTATTGAACAATAAGACGACGACAGTGGCCACACCTCCGTCAGCTGGGGCCAATTAGGATCTGGCAACCACACACCTGTTTTTAAAGATTATTGAAGCAATGAGGCAATGAGGCTCATTCTTGCGATTTGTCATCCCAAGTTTTACAGTGTAATCCCATTGTGGTAAATATGGACAGCTGTACTTGAGTATTTGTTCTGATTACATTACTTATGATCAAAAACTAGCCAGTCAACAACTTTGCTAACAGCCAAACATCAACAAGGTCAACAACACAAGACATAGCAGCGAGCTATCACAAACACATATATACATTACTACATTACCAACAGTGGACTATGGTAGTACATTCACCTAGTGGTGACTAGTGTAATTTCGCAAAAACAAAACTATAATAGAAATTTTACTTTTAAGGTATTTTACCATAGTAATACTGCAAATGTGTCTCTAAAGAAACTCTTAATACACTGCAGTGGAACTGTCAGTCAAAATGGACAATTCAACTTGAACTTTTTCAATATTTAAACATTTCTCTGCAATACAAATTATAATAATAATTATGGCCATTTTTAATTAAGAATAAATAATGTTGTCCCTGTAACTCAGAAGTTTAATCAAGGACTGTGCTACACGCAGACTCTTACCTCTGTAGTCTGTGGGGATCGACTTGCAGGACTCAACGCTGTTCTTCAGGTAGCGAAGTTTCTCTTTGACAGTCTTCAGGTTAATGGTGTCTGACATTTTCACCCTGCCCACGTCTGTATGCAGTTTACGCACCTAACACACACACACACACACAAATATGCAGACACAGTTGCAGCATTGTATGCAGACGATTAACATATGTACATGGCATCCCACCAAATTTAACTTCAGAACATTTTAAATAACTCAGTCATGTTATCGTAATTAATTCTACTCAAATTTCAGTTTGATTTCTTTCTTTCATATCTGCTTTACACTCATGACATGACATGACTTCTTCATCCACACACACACACACACACACACATACACACACACACAGACAAACACACACATTTGTATACAAATGAATAACATATGCACAAGATGTCCCATTAAATTTAACTTAACTTAAAAACATTTCAAACAATTCTGTTTCGTTTCTTCTTGTTACATTTATTCTGTTCAAATTTCAGTTCCATCCTCTCACTTTTCTTTCGTTCGTTTTAGTGTCCCTGCATGTTCGGCTGTACCTCTTTGGTGAGTCTCTGTGTTTTGGTATTGTTTAGCTGGCTGTGGATGGCACCAACGTTTGTCTCCAGCTGACTGAGCTCCTCGCGCAGCTCGCGCAGTGGCAAAGATGCGTACAGGCCCAGGTTGTCCAGGTACTGGTGAGGCTTCAGCCGAGCTGTCAGGTTGTTAACCAGAGCCTGCATCTCAGGGAGACGTTGGCTGGACAAGTTCAACTGAAAGGACACACAGACAGAAACTCTTGTTTGTTGATAACTGAACATGTCTTCAGGTTTCCAGGGTCAAGTTCATTCAGAATCTTGCATGTCTCTCAGGCACCTTGCCCTCGTTACATTCCAGCAATTTCATAGTTTGCTTTCATTAAAAATGTTGTAATGTTCGACGGTATTATGTGTTTTTATTTATTTATTATTTAACTTCAAAAGATATCTCTGCACCACAATATTGTGAGGTGAATTCAGTTAAAGTCTGTTATTTAAAGGAACACTTTGCTTGTAACACTGACATCTAGTGGCTAAAATGGTACTGCAGTAAAAATTTGAAATACTGGAGAGTCATAGTCATCTCCTCCCCAGACTTGAAAAGACACTGAACCTTCACGTGAGCAAAAAATGTCAGAGTCTGAGTCTGACTTCAGTCTGTGCTTCAAAATAATCATGGGAAGAAGTTTAACTCTATAGAATAAACATCGCACACAACAGTAGTAGTAGATCATGTGGTAGTAGGTCGTGTTTTTGGCAACTTTTGAGAAAAAAACCCCAGCAAAATTAAAGGTTGCCTTAAAGGTTATAAGTTGCCGTGACCCGTTAGTCCTCCCCATGGACTATACGGTTCACTTTCCCGGGAAAGCAGCCTTCTTCTCTGGCAGTAAGAGCCGAGTAGGTCCCACTGTTCACTGATAATGACTTGATAACTTCCCACAGTAGTGTTGTAAGTCGTGTCTTTCGAAAAATTTCAAGGGAAATAAATGATGAATTTATGCATGGAAAAGTGACCACAGCCTGGCCAGTCTTCCATACCGACACTACGACACACTCTGTCCCAGAAAACAGCCTCCGACCGGTGAGAGCTTCAAAGGGACGGTAACTTTTACAATAGTTTTTTCACAACAGAATCTTACAGCATCCATAAGATTAAAAAGACAGACACGATTATTTACAGAGGAAATCAGGTGGAAAAATCACCTACATGTTACGATGTATATTTCCGATTATTGACAGCCTAAGTGATTTTCTTCCATTGCTATAATGTTTCATATCTGGCAACCCGGAGCGTCGACATGGGAAGTGCGCGGTATCAGACCGGATCACACAGGACGAAACACAAACAGACCGAAACATACTGACTGTAGCATCGTTGTCAAGAAGCTCGTATTTCCGTTGAGCATGTTTCCTTAATCTCTGATGACACAGCATGGTCATTTTATGATTTAATAGAGTAAATATCTGACATATTGTTACTTTAGTATAAATACTGATTATTCCTGATAGCTCGAATTTGAGTCAAATCACTTTTCTTCGCCCTTTCTTAATCTGTTAATGTTATATGAAGTTGGTTACTTTTTGAGCCTCAGCAATTATCATTACTTTAAATATTTTTGTATGTTGCATTCTTGCTACACCAATAACCAACACCTACCTACACAAATGAATGTTTCTAACCTGTGTTCATATTTCAGTATCACTGTTTATCACTGTAAAATGACGCTGTAGTTTCTCACCTGTTCCTGCAGAGAGTCCAAAGATACATCACAGGACTGGACCTTCTCCTGCACAGCCTCGTACTTCACAGCCGGGAACGACCACACATTTGGATCCACCGCGCACTCGCACGAGTCACCCTTCTTCTCGCCCGACACCCGCTGAGTCTGACCGTCAGCCTGCAGTCACATATGTAAAACACTGATGTTATATACAGGAAATTTACAAGGATAGTAAAGAACAAAAAATAAAGAACAAAGCCTCTAATGTCATTACATTTTATATTTTCTTTTATCCTTTAATTCTAAAAGTAGGATATGAAGTGTAACTCACTGATGGCAGCAGCAGTAGGAGCAGCAGCAGCATGTTTAGAGCTGGAGAAATGAACAGTGGACTGACGAGGACAGAAGCTGTTTGTACTGAAATCACCACCCCTCCTCTTCTCTTTTCACTTCAATCAATCACGACAAACTCATTTTGCTGACTTGTTTCTCGCCACTGATCACTCCCAAAACTTTCACAACGTTGCATATTTTTCCAGCTATCCCACAGCGGTTAGCATTTCCCCTTTTTTCAATATCCCTTCCGGTGTTTCCTGTTTTGAAAGGTGTTTTGCAAGACCTGATGTTTGCAAGTATGTGTCAAAAACATTCATAAATACAGAAGCTGAGCTTGCAATTATTTCTTTTATTTCCGTTATCTCATGATAACATCATTTAACTTGTTATCTCTAGATTTTTTTCTTCATCAGCATGTGAGCAATTATTTTAAATGTTCTTATTAATAAATGTAAATAAAGGATGCTTTGTTTGCAAAGACAGTTTCGTTGACTTTAACAGCATCTAGTGATTAACCGTGATTGATAAAAATTCAGATCCATCGTCATCATTTAAGGAGAAGACTACATCTTTAGTGACAAAATGACCTTGAGTTATCTCGAGAAAACAGTTGTTTTTTACTGAGAACCGGTCAGAACTGACCGGCTGTTGGATTTTGTGTGCTCAGTGCTAAGTGATCACTTGCTGTTCCTCAATGTTGTTATCACACTGTCAGCACAGATTTTTACACGCATCAATCACACCATCACTTCCACATTCAGAGCTCCATCACACCATCCAGGCACATGACTGCGACCCGAAAGACCAACAACCTCGAAAGACCAACAACCTCGAAAGACCGTCTACTTTGAACAAACAAGCACTGGAAGAAACATTTATCTCAGGTTGAGATGTGAGGTGCTATCAGAGGGCAGTTTGGGTCAGATTACTTTGAAATGTAGTCAGTTACTGAATGCAAATGATATCGCAATTTTTACATCAGTAACATAATCTACTGGATTACCTCGAAATCAAACACTGAAAATATTACATCTCATACTATGTAATCCAAATTACATTAAACCCCAAGAGGGCAACAAAATTGTATTTTATTTTTGTCACCACTAGGTCGATGAATTCCAGTAGTCCACTGTTGATAATGAAGGCATGTATTTGTGTGTGTGTGTGAAAGCATGTGTGTTGGCTGGCTGCTATGTCTTGTGTTGCTGACCTTGCTTGATGTTTGGTTGTTAGCGAAGTTGTCAACTGGCTAGTTTTTAAATATAAGTAATGTAATCAGAACAAATACTCGAGTACAGCTGTCCATATTTACCACAGTGGGATTACACTCCAAAGTTGCTGCATTCACACTGATAATAATCCAATAATATATATTATAATAAATACAGCACTTTAACAATTTGCTTTTAATGCTTGAGTGCTAATACTTGTGCACTGCTTGAGTCAACTATGAATGCAGAAAGTTTGCTTGTAAAGTTCATATTGTGTTTTTTTGTTCAAGAGTTCAAATGTCCAAAACTTTGAACTCACTTTAAACCCAACCACAGAGAGGAAGTTATCATATAATGAAGGAAAAAAGACCTCGCACCCAACACACTCATGCACATTTAAATTAGTAGGAGTGTTCACGGGTTAGAAGCTGCTGCAGTCATATTCAAACTGTTTTCAGGGACTGCTTCATTTAGCTCTGCTCTCTGATCCACCATGAAGCTGAATGTGATCGTTACTCTGTGTGCTCTGTTCACCCTCACACGACAGGTAAGAAAACACTGGGAACGTACTGATTATTGTACTTTTTAAACGACTTTTATGAACTTAAATTTAATCATCAATCATCATACACTGCCCATTTCAAATGTAGATATATTTATATATGATATTTACTATTTATTTTTAACATACCGTGTTTGATATTCTTAATTTCAGGCACCTCCACGTGATGAGTGTGTGTGTGAGTTAAGTAATACAGGGAGGGCATTCCCTCATGACAAACTCAGCACAGTGGAGGACAATGCATCAAAATGCACCAACAACATCACCCCACAGAAGGTAACTCGTCGTGTTTTTTACTGAACCAGAACATAAAAACCTTGGCAGCTGTAAAACTGTAACAATATCAATAAAATTAATAATAAAAACAGATGTTAAAGGAGTCCTGAGTGACTCTCCAGACTCTCTCTGCAGACTCTGGAGCTGCAGAGTCTGCTGCTGGGTTTGGAGCGTCGTCTGCCCCAGCTGCAGGAAGATGTGTCGACGCTGGAGAAGGAGGATGACGGAGATCTCTATGCAGTCCTCAGCCTGCAGGTGTTGGAGAACGAACTGATGGAGATCCAGCAGCTCATCGACAGGCTCAACAGCACCACCCTGGGACACCAGCAACTAACTACTGACACCAATAAACAGGTAAATTTGCAAAGAGACAAGCACCAACACAGACAAAAATAAAACATGACCTACTACAGTGCAAATTGCAGAAGTTATGACCGTGCTATCTAAGATTTCTGGCTTTCAAAGAAAGCATTGTCACAGACTAGAAGAAGAACTTGGGGCCTGCATTATTCACAAAGCAACCTTTCACTGAATATTCAGTTTGAGATTTAGGTGTTACACTTGTAGGGGAGAGTTTTGGGGGAAATGTGTGAATAATTTTAATTCTTCATTGATGTAGAAGCCAGTCAGATTAATTCCACATACAGAATCGTTTCACTAAATATTGGGATATTTGTCTGTCAGCTGGAGGATCTGAGAGCAGAGATGAAGGAGTTGGAGGCGTACGACACCATGCAGGTGGTGCAGAGACAAAAAGACAACCGCCGCCTGAGGAGAGACCTGGAGCAATGTAAGAATGGACTTAACCCCACTCCCGGACCCACTCGGCCACCACATGGTATGTCCCAAAGTCTCACAACACTGTGGGGAGATTTATTTTACCAGATAGATAAATAATTTCTAAATGATTCTAGTTATGTAGAAGTTACTTTTATTCTGTCCTCAGTGTGTGTGCCTGTACACAAATTGACAGATAGCGAACAAGCTCCAAGAGAAAGTCAGAAGCTGGAGTAAAGTTGAATGGTTTTTACTGTTGTCTTCATTCTCAGTAAACAATTTTGTAAAACTGAAATGATACAGAAAAATATAGCACCAATTACTGAATGGTTACTCAAATAACATAATATATTCACAGACATGATAATGTACATAACTTGTAAATAATGTAAATAGTTGTAGTTCACAATTTAGCATTAGCGACAGCAACATGCAAATAAACTAAACATTTATGTAATGCTTTACTATGACCGGCAGTGTCATGTGACCTAATCTACCTATCAGAACAAAGGCTGGACTTAAACAAGAAAATAATGAATTACTCTTAAACGCCAGTAGGGGAGGAAAGGCAATACAAGTAAAAGGCAAAGCTCGCACAGAACATGACAACTTTTATATGTGTTCATAATGAGTTACTTGATGAATCAAATGTGACAACACTTTAACCTTCAGCAAAATTATACCACATTAGAGGCTATACTGGCTCTCTGTTGGTGTCTGCACCCAAAGGTTATACTTAAAATGAGCACCATAATTACCACAAGTAATTGTCATCTTAGTTTTCCTACATTATCACAATTTCTTTCTGTCTTATTTGTCGCACATTTTGCCTCAAGGGAACTGCCCCCATGGTGAATTTATGAACATTAGTGGACCGAGGGTGTACACAGCAGGAGAGTACCCTGGGTCCTACAATTATGGAGCCTGGGGTCGAGATCCCAAACCAGAGGCGGGGAAGGAGAACTGGTATTGGATGGTAATATTGACCAGCAGTAATGTATACTCCAACTACGTCCGACTCTACTCCAGCCTGAGCGCTCTCATTGTTGGGGTGAGCACACCAGGTAAAGTCATAATGTTTGAAATCTTTTAGCTAAGCGTGCGTCCTTTTATGATACCTGCTTTTAATGAGTAAGAGTATGTATGAAAGCATTAAGTAATTACTAGTAATTACCACAACCATGTTGATATGGAAGGGTTGGTTGGGCGCAGAATTGCCATTCTTTTATTATTAAAACTTGGCATTATACTTTTTAGAAAATGTTACTCAAGCAGGAATAAATGCATTTGTTTGGGACTATTTTTACTCCACGTCTCAGATTTCTGGCAGCAGGGCGATGCATGTTGGACTGAACCAAAATTTTGCCCAGTACAATGCTCTGTCCTTTTTAATACACTGTTGCCCTTAAAACTGGAATTAAAATATTTTTAACTCTTCTCATGAAATGATTGTGACGATGTGATTTATTCTTAATAGATAGAAGTGTGTCTTCTCAAAACTTCAGTGATCAATCTCTTCCAAACATATCACAGTGAAAATTAAACCATAATTAACCTGATGTGTATAAATGGGAATAAAAAGAGGAATGTGTCTGAAAACAAAATTCTTACAACTTTATGGACAATAGTGGAGTTCATCATTAATATTGAAGTTTTTTTTTTTATTAAAATTTCATCAAACTTCAAAATAAGGCAACCAAAATACTAATGGTTGCTTTCTTAAATACTTCCCTCCACTTCTTGCTTCCTCTTGCTGTTATTATTCTTCCAGGTAATGTCTTGATCAGCTCCTCTAACCCAACCACCAACACCATCCAGGGTCCAAATATTGTGCTGTATGGAGGGGCCCTGTACTACAACTGTTACTACACGGCTGCTGTTTGTCGATTCAACCTCACCTCCTATACTATTACCACTTTACAACTCCCCCAAGGCACCAGGTCCGCCACTCAACTTATCGAAGTCTTGAAATCTTTCACATTTTCATGTAAATGCAGAATGTAATTTTGTCAGAACAAAATAATAATATAAAAAGGTGAATGTATGAATATATATGTATATATTATGAATGTGAAAAATTTCAGCAGAACATAACAAGTTCAAGAAAACTTAAATTGTTCTTCTTGAAATGAAATATTACCATGTCCTCTGTTTTTTCCCCCTCAGGTTCAATTCAAAGGGTAACTTCTGCCACCTTGATGAATGCTATTCGTACACCGACCTGGACCTGGCAACAGATGAGTCAGGTCTCTGGGTGATCTATACCACCAATCAGGACTTTGGCAACCTTGTGCTGTCCAAGGTGGAGGAGGGTGTCCCGCCGACACTTGGCCAAACCTGGCGAACCTCGGTCTACAAGCAGGGGGTGACCAACACCTTCATGGCATGCGGTGTGCTCTACGCAACGCGGTATGTCAGCAAAGAAGTAGAGGAGATCTTCTACTCGTTCGACACCACGACAGGGGCAGAAAGGTTCAACGTTGGCATCTTCATCAACAAGATGGCTCCAAACATTTATTCCCTGAACTACAGCCCTGTGGACCAAATGCTACATGCCTACTGTGACTCCTACATGGTCTCATATAAGATGATGTTTTTGTAAATGCATCATTGTGACAATATTTTACAGAAAGCTTTTGAGAAATTACCTGTAATAAACATGGTAAATTTACATGGTAAATTCAACATAATCTACATTTGCATTCTATTAATCATTAGTACAAAAACAGACGTGTCATGTTGTGTATGAGAAAAATCATTAAAACAGTGCTCTCATTGTTATTTAACAACACATTGCATGTATAACACGAACCACAGAATTAAACATTGCATTTAAAGGCTGCAGTCTGTTTTGGTGGTCAGTGGGTATTTTGTGCATCTCGGTGCAAAGTGGTCACTTCTGTTCCTGAATCCTGGAACCATCTTCAGCACAGATACTATGCATATATGCATCTCTGCAAACCCACAAACTAAAAAAAAAGGTAGGTATTGTCACATCATCTCTTCCACATTTGGATTTCCTTCCCATCGTCTAGTTACATCATCGCAGTCACGTCAGGGTGAAATATGAACTTGATACCGAGGACAACAACTGTCTCTGATGCATGAAAAACTGATAAAACTCTTCTGATGCATGTTTGATACATTAAGATCATTTTAGCTATATATGATGTTTTGTGTAACTTCACATGCTTTGCACAATACATCTTTTATTTATATAGCACCTTTCATGCAAACATGCAGCTCAAAGTGCTTCACAGAGCAAAATATACGACGATAAATAGAATTTTGCTAATATAAATAAATGAATTAAATTTGGCCATACAATGATAAAATATTATAATAAATAAAAGCTTATAAAATAAAATAAGCCCATATCCCATATTTTAAAAGGATATATATATATATATATATACAAATATAAACTTGTACATTATATATGTATTCATATATTTTACCGTATCAAGATGAACAAAAATCTATTTGCTTTTCAGGTAAACAGTCATATATACTTTTTATATAATAACCATAAATTCATTTTCTTTTCATTTTTTAACTAGTAAGTTAAAAAAAGATAATTTGATTATGTGAGATGCTGCATCATGATCCTTATGCACAAATGAAATGACACATCACACGGACACACACCAAACACAGGCGTGTTTAAAGTGAGTGTTTAAAGGCCAGAAGCTGCTGCTGCAGTTACATTCAGACTGTTCATGGAAGTCCTTTGTTTTTATGTCTCAGCCTTGCAGCACACTCTGGTGGTGAAAATGATCATTGTATTTTGCTCATGGTTAATCTGTTTTCATTCAATTAACATACTATTGAGTGATTGGACTGTAGCCTGGGAGCCTCTTCTGACTGAAAAAAATCTAATTTTATTGTGTAAGTTGTGATATGTAATATTAAGGGCATATCAAGAACTAACCACTTTATCCATTCATTCATTTAGAGAATGTACTCTGTACTCTACACATCTACTCTGAGATGTAAATATACAATAATTATATGTAAATTTAATAATAATAATAATAATACGTGCATATTATTATTTTACTTTGTGCAATGACAATAAAGTTGAATTTAATCTAATTTAATGTAAATAAAAACCTGTTTTTAAAAATGTAAAATGTAAATAGAAACAAAAAGTGAAGACGTGCAAACATTGAAACTTTTCTAATTAAGAGCGTCACTGCTTTGATTGACAGGTGGGCACTGTCACAGGTAGCTTGTTTGAGCAACCAGGCTTTTGTCCTTGGCCAAGCCTCATTTAACCTTTCATACAATAAGACATCTTGGACTCATGTGCACTTTCTTCCCACTGACTGAACTATTGATGAATAAAATGTCCACAGTTCAAATGTTGCTTTTAGAAAAATGTGACAGCCAAAATGATTTACACCGGGATTTATCGTGAAACTGGAGAGGGGACAACATCAATTGAGAATGCAGGAAAGTTCATTAAGACTTATTTTTGAATGTATTTATCTTTATTGTAAATTTATTGTTAATAACATGCAAATAAAACAACAACCTCAAGCTAAATCTAAAAGTTGATAGCTAAAAAAGAGAAACTCAGTAATTGTATAGTTCATAATCCAAATATTCAATAATTTGTTTAAACAGTTGATTGTTAGTTGCAGCCCTACAGTACAAAGTCAACAATTAGCACAGCTTCAGATCAGAAGTTGGCCTTGTAGGCCAGTAGATATGCGTCATTGTACATGTAAATCTGCTTGTTGGTGGGGTTGTAGCTCAGACTGGCCACTCCTTTAGCTATCTTCTCCATTGGCAGTGCTAGTGAGTCGTCGTGTTTGCCCGTCGCTGTGTCGAAGGCGTAGAACACCTCCTCGCGGGATTCGTCCACGTAACGAGTGGCATACAGCACGCCGCACACCATGAAAGCATTGCTCACCGCCTTCTTGAATAGCGTTGTCTCCCACGTCTGAGTGACGTTGAGCGTCTCAGTCTCGCTGTCCCAAACTAGCCGGCTAACCACTATATTACCGTGGTTACCTACGGTGGCATAGATGGCCCACAGTCCCCTTTCATCTGCCTCCACATCCACATCACTATTGGCACGGCAATCGTAGTAACAATACGGGAACTTGTTGCTGAAACCCACGCCGGTGCCTGGAAGTGTCACCCTTTTAACAGCGTTGGTTTTCAGGTCGTAGCGGCAGACATCTGGAGTTTTGTAGCAGTGATAATACAGTGCTTCACCATACAGAACTGCACTTGGACCCTCAATGCTGTTGGCGTGAGTGTGGGATGGAGCGATGGTGAAGTCCTTGTGATTGGCAGAGGCCATGAAATCTTCGTAGGTTTGGTATACGCGCAGAGTGTTGCCCCAGATGTGGCTGTTGACCAGAGGCTGGACCCAGTAGCTGTCCTTCTGCCCCTCGCTGTCCATCTGTGCCTGTTGGCCCCATGACCCGGAGGTGTAGCTCTTACCGTACGGACTGATCTTAGTCATGACTGGATCGCTAATGCTGGTGATCAGGCCCTTGAGGCAGTAGCTATCTTGGCCTGGAGACAGAGAGAAGAAGGTTGCTTTAATCCTGAACGTATTAAGTGTAATTTTAAAAGCCTGTCGAAATAAATTAACTGTGTTTGTGGGGTGTCGGGGGTTGGGCGGGCTCATATTACAGCGGAAAGAGTTCAGGAGAAATGGCTGATTGTAAAGGTTCAGTTAGAAGTTGTGGTAAATATGGACAGCTGTACACGTGTATTTGTTATGATTACATTACCTATAACTAAAAAATTTCTAAAGAAATTTTGAGTGTGCCTGACTCTGGCCCCGTTGCCCCCATACATTACATAGCTGTCAGTGTGTGTGTGCGTGCTTGCTTGTGGTCTTGTGTCTGTTAATGAGAGAGTTTTATAAAGTCTTTTATTTTGAAGGGACTCTTATTTTGAAAGCCTTTTGTCTTGTCTGTGTGTGTGTGTGTGTGTGTGTGTCTGTCAGGGCCAGGTGGAGGCCACCAATCAGAGCAGAGCAAGCAACTGCAGCTGCTCCTGTGAGATTCGACACCACTGAGAGAGAGAGAGAAAAATGTCTGAAAGTACCCCTCGAACAAAAAGGATTTTTGGCCAAACCGTAGTTCCTATCATTGAACCGGCTTCACTTTGAGCATCTTGAGCTCTTCCTGAACGCCTACATAAGTATTTTGTGTCGCTAAAGTGAAGAAATGTGACCTTTAGAGCGATTCAAAGAAACATTACTTCTGCTTTCCTCCAGAAATTTTCCTGCCTTTTTAACATGGCGGTCTATGAGGCCGTGAGTGGGAGTTGCTGGCGCATCTTTGCGTCCCACGCCAAAGCTATAAGTGTGACAGCTTCAGCAGTGATATCACTGCGACCACAACAAATTTTCCTACGTTTCTATGTATAAATTATTTCTGTAGAGTGAAATTTGCGGCCTTGAGAGCAGTTTACAAATTTATTTTTCGACAGATTTTTCTCTCCCTCTCCACTCTAGCTATGATGTCACACACTCTAGCTCTCGGACATTCTACCAATACACACCCATTCATTTTTTTGGCGTGGTTTTTTGCGATTTTTCGGCAAACCGATGGGCGAAACGCTTAGAAAAGTCATAGCCCGCATCCCCCGGCCGAGCCGCATGTTTTGATACCTTTTTTGTGTATGTGCGACCAAAACTTCCTGGGATACGTAAGAATAATAAGTATGGAGGAATAGTATATAGTGTGCCTTGCAGGCACACTCAATGTTAAAAACAGCCAAACATCAGGTAAGACATAGCAGGCATACACACAATTACATGCCTTTATTACCAACAGTGGACTATTGAAGTACACTGACCTAGTGGTGACTGGTGTCTCTGGTCATTTTTACGGTCTTTTCCTTACAATATTATTGCAAATGTGTCTTTTCTAAAAGAAATTGCCAAGTGGGGATTGCATCCTTTTATGATTTCTACCTATCGGAGTGGGGCTTTTCATTCAGTCTCAAAAAAATGTACAATTAAACTTTTTTTCAATATTTCAACATTTCTCTGCGATACAAATATTAAAAAATAATAATTATTCCCACTTTTGATTGAGAATAAAACATTTTTTACCCTGCAATTCAAAGGTAAACTTTGATGTATGCCAGATTAACACAACACACACAAACACACACTCGCTCTTACCTCTGAAGTCTGTGGGGATTGACTTGCAGGACTCGGCGCTGTTCGTCAGGTAGCGAAGTTTCTCTTTCAGAGTCTTCATGTTGAATGAGTCGGACCTCTCCATCCTGTCTACATCTGTACGCAGTTTACGCAACTAACACACACACACACACACACACACACACACACATTTGTATACAGATGATTAACATATGTACATGGTGTCGCATCACATTTCAAACATCTCTCTCTTCTCCTTATCATATTTAATCTGTTCAAATTTCAGTTCAATCCTCTCACCTTTCTTTCATACAGTATTAACATTATGATTCATACTTATTTCTAATTTTTTCACCATAAAGTCTGAGTTCATGTCTCTCCTTTAAGAATAATCTTAATGTCCCTGCATGTTCGGCTGTACCTCTTCAGAGAGTTTCTGTGTTTGGGCGTTGTTTAGCTGGCTGTGGATGGCACCAATGTTTGTCTCCAGTTGACTGAGCTCCTCGAGCAGCTGGCGCAGTGGCAAGGACGTGTACAGGCCCAGGTTGTTCAGGTACCGATGAGGCTCCAGCCGAGCTGTCAGGTTGTTAACCAGAGCCTGCATCTCAGGCAGACGCTGGCTGGACAAGTTCACCTGAAAGGACACAGACAGAAACTCTTGTTTCTTGATAACTGAACATGTTCATACAGCCTAAAATGTTCTTTTCCTCATTGTCATTGGGGGATTCGACCTTTACACAGTCTTGTCTCTGTGACATTTAAACCTGGTTTAATATCTGTGGCATTTCCACAACCACTTCAGTGAAGGTCATGGACTGGTACCATCGTCTCTTGAGGTACAAAGTGGTATCACAAGACAGGACAGGGCTGAAGCAAGCAGGTTAACATGCTAATTAACTCCTGACCTAACTTAATGCTCCACAATATTGTTAAAATTGTTATTTCTTTACATTCTGTTGAAAGTTTTAGTTCATTTTTTAAAAGTCCTATATCTCGTCAATTCTTATATATTGTAGTTTTAAGGTCATGCCCTGAGGTGAATTTAGGTAAAGTCTGTTATTTAATATACATATTGATTATTCCTGATAGCCAGAAGTTCAGTATTGTCACTTTTTTATGTTTTCTTAATATGTTATTTTTTATATAACGTTGGTGCCTTTTTGAATCTCATTAACTATCATTACATTGTTTAAATACTTTGGTATTCTTGCTACAACAATCACCAACACCTTCCTACACAAATTAATATTTCTAACCTGTGTTTATAGTTCACTATAGATCGACTTTAGATAGACTTTGTCCATATCATCCATCAAGTCAGAGGTCACCACTGTAAAATGACGCTGTAGTTTCTCACCTGTTCCTGCAGAGAGTCCAAAGATACTTCACAGGACTGGACCTTCTGCAGCACAGCCTCGTACTTTACAGCCGGGAACGACCACACATTTGGATCCACCGCGCACTCACAGGAGTCACCCTTCTTCTCGCCCGACACCCGCTGAGTCTGACCGTCAGCCTGCAGTCACATATGTAAAACACTGATGTTATATACAGGAAATTTACAAGGATAGTAAAGAACAAAAAATAAAGAACAAAGCCTCTAATGTCATTACATTTTATATTTTCTTTTATCCTTTAATTCTAAAAGTAGGATATGAAGTGTAACTCACTGATGGCAGCAGCAGTAGGAGCAGCAGCAGCATGTTTAGAGCTGGAGAAATGAACAGTGGACTGACGAGGACAGAAGCTGTTTGTACTGAAATCACCACCCCTCCTCTTCTCTTTTCACTTCAATCAATCACGACAAACTCATTTGGCTGACTTGTTTCTCATCGCTGATGAAACTCTCAAAATGTCAAAACTTTCACAACATCCCATATTTTTCCAAACCATCCCACAGTGGTTACTATTTCCCCTTTTTTCAGTAACCTCTCTGGTGTTGCTTCCTGTTTTGAAAGATGTTTTGTAAGACCTGACATGCATGTGTCAAAAACATTCATAAATACGGAAGCTGTGCTTGCAGTTCTTTTTTTTATTCCGTTTTCTAATAAACATCATTTATCTCATTATCTCAAGAAAAGTCAGTTTTTTTTCTGAGATAACAGAATTAACTCAAACTTGTAAGACTGTAACTGTTCTCATCATCCATCCATAAATTATAATGCAGTAATGTATTTTCTAATATAAACAGATTATTGAAAAATATCTCTAAACGTGTCACAGATGGCAGAACCAGATTAAAAGTTAAAAAAAAAAAAATCCTGCAAAATTTCACTTTGTTTCTTGATTATTTCATTTATTTAATACAAAAAAATAATTATTTAAAATCAGATTTGAGTCTGAACAAGAGTTATTGTTGGATTTGATTTGATTTAATCCCCACAAACAAGAAGGCTTGCAGCAACTTCCTGCAGAGACTCTGTCAGACCTGGGCTCTGACAGTAAAACAAAGATCTTTCAAAAGCAATCCAGAAATCAGGTTAAAACACAACTTCTAATTGGACACCTCTGAATTCCAACATACAAGAAACTACACTTGAGAAAGAAAGGAAGTTTCAAGATGTCTTTGAAAGATCTGAGAGACTGAACAGCAAAACTTTCAACACAATTTGAATGTTAAAAATCTACGCTCTAAATCTCTATGACAGTGAAATTTTGGGACCAAAACTAAATAACGAATTTAAAAAAAAAAAAAAAATGGGACAAAGCCAACATTGAATCTTTGCACCATGAGTTCTGTAAGAACATCCTGCAGATCCAGAGAAAGAGACAACAATATATGCAGAGCAGAACTAGAGCAGCCAATACCCCTTTACAAACATGTAAAATCAAGTTTCCCACAAACGTATGGCTACAATGCCCAAACCTGCCAAAAGCTGAAGTCAAAGAAGCGTCCGCACTGCAGACACCCCAGCATGTCCAGGACTCCCTCAGGACCAGTACACACCTCCATCAGATCAAACTAAATTATAACGAATCAAAAAGAAAAATATATCACATATTGGAGAGAAACAAGCAAAACAGAGAGTAATGATGATGTTATCTGGCCCAAGAAGGGAGTTCATACTAGCAAATTACCTGACGACAATGAGAAATCCTGAAAGAAAACTTTATGGAAAAATGATTTCCAAATAAAACCAAAATGGATCCTGAATCTGAAGCTAAAACAGAAACCCAAATGTGAAAAGACTCCAGAAAGACCAACCAGTGGAAACTCAGATTAAAATAGAAAATATGTTTGGTTGTTGTTTGTTTATACGTAATTGTGAGAATGACAATTATTTTTATTTGTTCTTTTAATGATTATTTCTTTCTTATACTCTCTCACACAAAAAACATGTTTTAACTCTGCTTGTCTTTCTCATTTGAATTTATGAAATGATTTAGCTTCACTGATTCTTGATGTTTTGCAAATTTCAAAACAAAAAGGTGAATACATCAAAGAATCTAAAACATTTACTCTTTTTGTTTTTAATCACATAATTCCATATGTGTTATTTCATAGTTCTAATGTCTTTAGTGTTCATCTACAGTGTGGAAAGTCAAAAAAATAAGAAAACTATATGGGTATTTTATTATGGGCATAAAGGTATGCATAAAAAATGTATGCAGTGCTTGTTCACTGTTTATACATTTTACTTTTATTTTTTCATACCAAGGTCAAGGTCAAGGTCCCGTTTATTTATAGAGCACCTTATACACAACCAAGGTTGACCAAAGTGCTTTACATAAGTGCATATTACCATACCAGGTTTCATCTTCATATATTGATCTATATCTTAAATTCTTTTTTAAATATTTTTCTTTTGGCCTTTTTATTGGATCCAGACAGCTGAAGAGAGACAGGAATGTGAGGAGAGAGAGATGGGGAATGACATGTAGCAAAGAGCCACAGGTCAGATTCGAACCCGGGCCGCTACGGAGCTTTCGTACCTGGGGCGGACCAACTCTACCAACTGAGCTAAACGCCACCCCTATATCTGAAATTCTAATAACATTTTACACTGTAAAAGAAAATTTGTAATCAATGGGCTGGCAGCAGCAGCTGGTAAACAAAAACTGTAATTCAAATAAATCGCAAAAAAATGTTTTGCCCTTTTACAGATTTGCCCGAATTATTGCAATTAAACAGCTACATATTTATCATTATACATAAATTTGTATGGAATTTAATAAAGCAGAAAAATGCAGTATAAATAATATAGTGAGTTCTCTGTAAAAAACTGAGAAATAACTAATTTGTCTTTAATATTTAAAATAACAGTTTGGTTGTTAATTTACAGATAATGTTTGTAACTTTTAGTTTCATACATGTGAGCATTGTTGGGGGGAACTTGAGCTTACCAGTTGTGGGTTTTTCTGTGCTCAGTGCTGAAAGACCACTTTCTGTTCCTAAATAATGTTTCACATCTTCAGCACAGATTGTACATCATGTATATCATTCACACCTTCGCTTCCACATTTAGATTCCCTTCACAGCATCTGGTCAAATGATCGAAAGACCTGAAAAGCGGTTATGATTAGAGATATGCAAGATATGACATGACTTTCCATCCACTTCATTTTACCCAGTGATGGAAATTAATGCCACCATAAGTGCACCCACTGTAGAGCCTATTTACCAAAACAAACCTATCAACACACAGTCTGTCCACCGTGTATAATGAGGGACCCACAACAGTTTGACAGAAAAGCTCATTCCATTTTCTGACAATTTGCAAGACGATCATAGCTGATACCAACCTTCTGCCCTGACGGCGTATGACGGCGAGTTAAAATCTGGGACTGACTTTTAGTGGTTGGTGAGAGCTTGGTGAAATAAAAGGCTGAAAGACAGACGCCGAGCTGGGCTGACTGCTGTTGACTCATAAGTAATATTAGCTCGCTGCTATGTCTGCTGTTGTTGACCTTGCTTGATGTTTTTTAAAGCAAGACCAAAAACACTAGTCCACACAAGGTCAGTGTAATCCGACAGTCCACTGTTAGTAATGTAGCTGATAAGATAGAGCTTAAAGGTGGAACACTGAACCCACGATGCAGACCACAGACAGGAATTTCTTGGACAATTGAAGGCTGGAGAACAAAGCAGACAAAACAAGCATCAAGGCAGGCACCCAAAAACACAACGACAAAAGATACATCACAATTACATTCTCAGGAGCTGGTAAGCTGCAACTTTACTGTAATAGGTACAACAACCAACTAGCGGAATCTGGGAGGGTGAACCGGAGTTAAATACTGCAGGAGCTGCAGAGATGATGAGATGCAGGTGTGAAAGCAGAGCAGGTGAGGATCAACGGGGGAGTGGTCGGGGACATAGGTCGGTCACGCCCAGCCTGCACAGACAGGGGAGACCAGGGGTGCCATCGAACAGTCAAAAAAATGACCTCCTAAGTCCTTTCCTAAACACTTTTCCTTGACCTCAATGGAAAACGTCACAAGGTCAAGGAAAGATGTGAAGGAGAGGTCATAAGGAGTTAGGAGAAGACAACTGCACTTACACTAGACTACGTCATCATGTGACTGTGAATGTTATTGAGGTGATCTGTGGTAAAACTACAAAGTCCAGAAGATGGACTACAAAACGCTTCATCTTCTCCCCGTGCGCTCTGACCGTGTTGTTTCATGCAGGAAATATAAACGTGGACGACCCGGTGAAAAATGTGACTTCATCATCAACGTCAGAATTCAAATAATAAATGAATATTGTCCACCTGTCACAGAAGTCACATGAAGTGTCATATAAGATATATGATTAATCAGCAACGGTAACTTCTAAGATGATCTGCAGGTTGTTTGTAATTAAGTTCCTGTCACATTATCTGTTTTTAGAGTGACTTCCGAAAAAGTTAAGCTAACCTAACTTTAAAAATTCCCTGTGCTGCTGCAATCTTGACCACAAAGAGGAAGTGATTATATCATGAAGGAAACGTGACGAAACTGAGGAAACAGACATACATGTACATTTCAAAACAGTAGGAGTGTTCACGGGTTAGAAGCTGCTGCAGTCATATTCAAACTGTGTCCAGGGACTGTTTCATTTAGCTCTGCTCTCTGATCCACCATGAAGCTGAATGTGATCGTTACTCTGTGTGCTCTGTTCACCCTCACACGACAGGTAAGAAAACACTGGGAACATACTGATTATTGTACTTTTTAAATGACTTTTATGAACTATGTATATATACTATATATGATATTTACTATTTATTTTTAACATACCGTGTTTGATATTCTTGACTTCAGGCACCTCCACGTGATGAGTGTGTGTGTGAGTTAAGTAATTCAGAGAAGGCATTCCCTCATGACAAACTCAGGACAGTAGAGGACAATGCATCAAAATGCACCAACAACACCACCCCACAGAAGGTAACTCGTCGTGTTATTTACTGAACCAGAATGTAAAAACCTTTGCAGCTATAAAACTGAAACAATATTAATACAGAAAACATAAAAACAGATGTTAAAGGAGTCCTGAGTGACTCTCCAGACTCTCTCTGCAGACTCTGGAGCTGCAGAGTCTGCTGCTGGGTTTGGAGCGTCGTCTGCCCCAGCTGCAGGAAGATGTGTCGACGCTGGAGAAGGAGGATGACGGAGATCTCTATGCAGTCCTCAGCCTGCAGGTGGTGGAGAACGAACTGATGGAGATCCAGCAGCTCATCGACAGGCTCAACAGCACCACCCTGGGACACCAGCGACTAACTACTGACACCACTAAACAGGTAAATTCACATTATTATCTATGACTAAAATAAGATTTCTGGCTTTCAAAGAAATATTTATCCTGTCCTCTGTTATTGGAGCACTATAGAGAATAAAGTAGCATTTTAAATGACTGTTAATTTTACAGTAAAATTCTGTCATATTTTATGGCAAAACCCCTTACTTTATACAGCATAAATATGGTATTGTCATGTGTGTTTCATTTAATGGTTAAAACTTGTATTTATGTGGTAAAATATGAAATAAAACCCCAACCTTTTGTTGCCATCTGTTGGGGAACTTTGGGCTTTCTGCCCTTCAAAATTAAAGAAGGGTTTTCGGTGGAATGTCTGAATAATATTATTTCTTAGTTAAGATTTATTTTACATACAGTACCGTTTCACTAAATATTGGGATATTTGTCTGTCAGCTGGAGGATCTGAGAGCAGAGATGAAGAAGTTGGAGGCGTACGACACCATGCAGGTGGTGCAGAGACAAAAAGACAACCGCCGCCTGAGGAGAGACCTGGAGCAATGTAAGAATGGACTTCACCCCACTACCGAACCCACTCGGCCACCACATGGTATGTCCCAAAGCCTCACTAGAGTTTGTATTGTAATTTTATTTGGCTTTAACTGGAAACAACCAGATAAAATTATATTCTTAGTTAGTTACATAGCAGGTTTTTTTGTACAGTTTACTTCTGATAACTTGGCATTGTCAACCAACAGAAACTGATTGGGCTTGCTGATCTTATTTGTCATCATAATGAGTTGCTTGATGTTTTACCTGAGCAAAATCAAATGTGACCAGACCTTAACGCCCAGAAAAGTTATATCCAACATTAGAGGCTATACTGGCTCTCTGTTGGTGTCTGCACCAAAAGGTTACACTTCAAATGACCGCAATTACTTAGTTTCCCTACAATTTCTTTCTCTCTAATTTATCTCTTTATACATTTGCTACAAGGGAACTGCCCCCATGGTGAATTCATGAACATTACCGGGCCGAAGGTGTACACAGCAGGAGAGTACCCTGGGTCCTACAAATATGGAGCCTGGGGTCGAGATCCCAAACTAGAGGCCGGGAAGGAGAACTGGTATTGGCGGGTAATGTTGACCTCGGGCAACAAATACGCCAACTATGTCCGTCTCTACTCCAGCCTGAGCTCTCTCATTGTTGGACTGAGCACACCAGGTAAAGTGTTAATGTTTGAAATGTACAACCTTTTAGCTAAGTGTAACTTGGTGCTCTAACTTCTGGCAACAGAATGGTGTATGTGGGATTAAACCAATGTTAACCCAGTGCAATGCTCTGGTATTCTTAATTGTTTTGGACAACAGTGAAGTTAATCACTTAGTATTGAAGCTTTGTTGGTTAAGGTTGCTGACAATAAGAAAAAATTAAATCATCACACTTCAAAATAAAGCACACAGACTACTACTGACTGCTTTGTTCATTACTTACTTATGATTGCATTTGTGCCTCTACTTCTTGCTTCCTCATCTTCTTGTTCTTCTTCCAGGTAATGTCATGATCCACTCCTCTAACCCGACCACCAACACCATCCAGGGTCCAAATGTTGTGCTCTATGGAGGGGCCCTGTACTACAACTGTTACAACCAGGCTGCTGTTTGTCGATTCAACCTCACCGCCAAAACTGTTACCACCTTAGAACTACCCAAAGGCACCAGGTTCGCTGCACAAAAGTCATGAAATCTTTTACATTTGAATGTAAATGTTGCAAACTGAGATACCGATAAATGGTTTTCCAAATGTTGATAGGATTTTTCCAAATAAAATATCGCCCCTGTCCTCTGTTTTTCCAGGTTTAACTCAAAGGGTAACTATTGCCACGTTGATGAATGCTACCCGTTCACCGACCTGGACCTGGCAACAGATGAGTCAGGTGTCTGGGTGACCTATACCACCAATCAGGACTTTGGCAACCTTGTGCTGTCCAAGGTGGAGGAGGGTGTCCCACCGACATTTGGCCAAACCTGGCAAACCTCAGTCTACAAGCAGGGGGTGACCAACACCTTCATGGCATGCGGTGTGCTCTACGCAACCCGGTATGTCAGCAAAGACACAGAGGAGATCTTCTACTCGTTTGACACCGCGACAGGGGCAGAAAGGTTCAACCTTGGCATCTTCATCAACAAGATGGCTCCCAACATTTATTCCCTGAACTACAGCCCTGTGGACCAGATGCTACATGCCTACTGTGACGCCTACATGGTCTCATATAAGATGATGTTTTTGTAAAAAGGCCAACAACATTTTTCACAAAAAAAAAAAAGAGAAATTAAAAAAAGAAAGGAAATGAAAAGAAATAAAATTTCACTGGATTCAATCAATCCTACTTTGCTGTTCTTTTAACCGGTGTTAAACTGTTGTCAATAAAACTTCCTGGAGATGTTTCACCAAGAAAGGGCTTAGTTATTCCCAACATACTGGAAATATTTTGTATTAAAGTCCATGTAAAGTCAGAATAAATATGTGTTCTGAGTTTGTCAGACCAAAGAAGAAAGTGTTATTAACCACCCAGCCAAATTTGAATGATTAAAAATATGAATTCTCAGCTCCAGGACTGTGGGGGCGTGTCCTCTGAAGAAGCCACGCCCACTCATGCAAGCAGTCAAGCAGCCATTTTGAAGCGACTGAAACATGTCAGATGAGTTCAGAAAGTGACATGACCAACTTTGAAACACTCTGAGCTGAGATGAATTCATCTCTATCTCTCTGCTCAGGATGGCCTCAGCGTGTCATCGAGCCACCCTTTAAGGACCGCCCACAAAAATCCTGGACTGAAAACTGGTGAAAAACTGTTTGAACCTCTAACTCCACATTTCAGTAACATATCGTTCAAAGTCTTTTCATGTGTTTTCAGCAACTATTTTACAACATATTTAAAGTATTTTGAACGAAATCTCAGAATTGCCTTTACACAGACTTGAAAGAACTTTGTAGGAAGTTTAGCACCACTAAAAATTTGACCATTGTGTATGAAATTTACTAGTCCACTTGTCCACAAATTATCATAATACACAAAATACTGTATTATAGAACACCACCACAAAAACTGTTATATTATATATTATTAATGCAGAGTAACTGTTTTGTTACAAGGTGACAGCTGCTCATCATATCCTGATTAAAAATGATCCGACAACAGACTCCTCAAATTCTGACATAAAGTCTTTATTTCTTACTTGTTACTTGATCAGTACATGGACAGAGACAGCTTACTTTGTATATGTATTTATATATAATATATTTAAACTTTACATTACACATCTGAATGACAACGAAGCAGGTAAGAGTCCTTCTACTGTTGTGAATAAAAACAAGCTTACAGGGAAGATTCCCACAATATGAAACAACCCAAACGAGAAAAAAAGAGAACTTATTGCTCAATACAAATCAATTATAATGGCAGTAAGAAGAAGAAGAAGAAGAAGAATAGTAGTAGTACACATGAACCAATATCATTATACCAAGATGAGGTTACACCCTATTGTTGCCTATAAAAAAGAGAAACTCCAGAGGAAGAGGAACAGAAATATGTTGAAGTTTTCTTCACAATACAGTAGTGTTAGAGTGTTCGGTTTGGGTAACCTGCTCTATAAATAAAAAGTATCTACAAGTGCAAGGAGGACCAAGGTCTACACAAACTGATCCAGTGCCAGCTTACTGTGGACTTTCACAAATCGCTACCGAACTTCACTATTTATAGACCTTGAAGAGGAGCAGGAAGGAGGAGCTGGGTTTTCATGTACAGGGTTAAAATGTCTGAGATGTAAGAAGGCAGGGATAGAAGTGCAAACCATAGTGAGGGGTTCTGAGAGGCGTAGGTTGACGATACTGTACAGCACTTCAAAAAAGGGACAAAATACATTCAGGAGCACCCCCCCCAGGCAGTTTGGGTAAAAGTTGTGTGGGAGGAAAACCAAAGTGTAGATGGCAGAAAATAGCTTAAGTGAAGAGCGAAAAAACACTGGAAGATGATCGAACTCCGCTACATGCACACTTCAGTGTTCATGAAATTCATCCGTGAGGTTCTGAGAGGAGTGACGGAGGTGTTTGATCTGACTGTCTAATATCTTTTTATTAATCTCTCCTTCCTGCATGTCAGGATTTGTTGGATACTCGTTAATAATCTCCCCAGCTTTAACAAAAACACGTTCCTTTACATTTAACATTCATTCAGAATCTCTCTCTGTTTGACCAACAATCCTGCGTCAACTCTCCTGGGCCCCCTGGAGCTCAGAAACACGACTAACACTACCAACATTTTTAAAAAGTGACTTCAGCTGATAGCCCTTTAGGGTGCGACTGGGTTTGCCTGTGAGAGCCGGGGCACCTTGTGATTTTTTTTTGTTTGTTTTTTTAGGTGGCTGGGGTTTGCCCTACATTCCGAGCTTGGCGCCCAAATGGCTCCAAAAAAGCCCCGCCCCTTACAGGCTACCTCAGGGAAGCGCACACCTCAGCGTTTGGAAGCTACGCCCCTTCTGACAGGGGACCAAAGGGTTTTATTTGTAAAACTGGTAACAGGAAAAGGTGACTATGGCACGTGAACACTGTACATTACTAAGCTAAAAACCAGGGGACCCCCCCAACGCTGATCACCAACGACAAGGTGGTCCAGTATTAGAGCAGATAACAGCACACAGCTTCACTAGTCTAAAACTATACTTTTACTGTATACGTGTACTATATTAATGATTATGGTTACACAGCACATCAAGACGCACACTGACCACATAGCAATGAATTCCTTCTTGTGTGTGAATTTTGTGTATTTATGTCTTTTCTTTGGCTTAGTTCCCTTACAAAGCACAGCCCACACAACTTTCATTTGAGAAGATGTTTGAAAATGTATGTGTGCATGGGAATATGTGTGTGGGTTGTGGAGACGTGTGTGTGTGTGTGTGTGTGTGTGTGTGTGTGTGTGTGTGTGTGGGTAGCTTTGGTATATCCACAGAGAGGGGCTGGGCGCTGTAAGGGAAGGCTGCTGCGAGTTTTCTTTGGTGGTGACCCCCCCGACGAAAACAAAGAATTTGTCGGGTCAGCCTGGTCCTGCCTCGGTCCCCCTGGTCTGGTTTGGTTTTGGGTCAGAGTGTGATTGTCATGTTAGAGACCACAAAGAGCCGACTATGGCCAGAACCACGTCCATGCACTGGAGTTAGACTGATGATGCATCCATGGCTCTATTTAACTAGCCACATGTAAGGTGCTAATGAAGAATGCCCTAATACTATTTACTACTCAGATACTAGAATGCCCTAAAATTACTTTCACATTGACATGCATATACGTGTTAATAAATACATGTTCTAGTCTATATTCATGTAGTGGATTGTCTTAGAATTGTGAGATGATACACAGCTTAAAGCTGCACTCAGCAACATTGCACTAATGTATCTCCAAATGGCAGTAATAAGGGAAAAACTGAACTCATAATTAATACAATCAGTACACTGGTCTGGTCTGTGATGCTCCATACAGCATCGCACATAAAGACAATCAGTGTCCTGATTAATGTGTGAGTTTGATTTTGAGCTCTACAGATAAACTGTTCCTCCTCAGTTTACATGCTACATACAAACATTATACACGACACTATTCAGCTCGTAACGGTGCCTTTTTAAGCAGTTAAAAACGTCACTATTTAAGATACTGACGTGATTATAGGCGAGTGATTAAAGTCTGGAAATACGAGTTCAATTCCACCTCCGAGTTGTTAGTTTTCTACATGCTTTAGTGCTACATTGGCTACATTGGATTGTATCATCTTATATTAAACAGATGAACTCCAGTCACTCACAAATTACAGATTGTCATCTTGCTAAAAATCAAGATTACTCAAACACAAGTTTGGTTATATTTTGCCCATGTTATGTATAGAGTATTATGTTAAAAGTAATAAAAACAGATGCAGCTGCACATTTTGCGTCAGCCAAGCTCCCTGGTGGTGTAGTGGTTAGGTTTCTGTGGCGCCTGGGTTTCATTTCCTCTCAGGATGTAATAAGAGTTCATAGACGCCAGCCTCAGATCTGTGGCTATCTTGAAGAGACAGACTCATCTATTATTACAAAGATGCTTACTGGAAAAGCTTATGATGCTAATATAAATCCATCGATAAACAACAGGCCCACAGGCTCCGAGTACATTTCTCCCAAAATGCATGTATGCCGATGATGGTCTACTTTACGTGTAGTTTAAGTTTGATATAAAATCTTACCAAGTGCAGCTTTAAATCAGTGTGGTGTACTCTAGCTACGCTCTTAGACTACAAAACAAGCTAACAAATCCTCTCTAAGCGCTACGGGTGCACTCGGCTACAATAGGCTGTGTTCTGCTGTCTGTCAAATTCTGGACTTTCTGTCATTCGTGGAGAGAAATAACCAATCCCAGAGAGAGATGCTCACATTTTGTCTGTACAATAAAAGAAGAAACTGCTTCCAAAATACTGATGTTAAAACTTCTGCTCTCCTCGGTATATCCTGCACTTTCACCTTCGTTATTAACAGCAGCTCGTTATCTCATTATCACATGTTGCTGAGTGGATTGTTGACCTTCTTTTTTCGTAGGTTGGTGGTGATGGCGATGGTGGTGTTGGGGGGTGGGGGAAGGGTTAAAAAGGTTGCAGGCAAAGAATGAGGAGACACTTAGCAAACACAAGAAAGACACTTAGAGAACAAAAACAGTTGCCTAAATCTTTAAGTGCTGGGTGACAGGTGTGGTTGGGGGTTTTAGTAGCCGTACGTATGGTATTTTACAGTGGAGGAAGGAAAGAAGATGGCAGACAAAGTGATCTGGACCTCCACCTTCTCCTCTTTGCCGCCATCCCCTCCTGTTTCTTTCTTTTTTCCATCCCTCTAACCCCTTCCCCTCCCCTCTCTTTCTACGGCGGGCCGACCCCTCAGCAGGACACCTCCATGGTGTGGGTGACCGTGCCGACTCCGTCGGTGCTGTCGGAATGGGTGCAGGCCCGAGAGCGGGACCCGTCTATGGAGCTGGCGCTAGTCAGGGAGGCCGTCCTGGAGCGAGCCAGGCGGGTCATACTGGCGGAGGGCACTGAGAGGAACAAGGGAGGGGAGGGGTGGAAGACAGGGGACGAAGATTCAGCATTATATTTTGGTAAACAGAAACAAAACAGTGCTATACATTGATGTTAGGGAGATGTAGGGAGATCATGCTAATGTGGAGAACTGAAGGACATCCTGTTTTTAGATCTGGTGAGAAGAGTCAGCCATGAACGGTCGAGGACGTTCATTAAAACTTGACGCAAAGACAGGAGGAACTCTGGGCTCCGTTTGTGTTTATAAAAAGCTCCACTGTTCTCTGAGGCTAGAATATTATTATGGAGCTGAATATTATATCATAAATATTCTATTCCTACCAATAAATACTCCTAAATCTTGCACACGGGACCTTTAAATGGTCACCCTGCCTTCAAGCTACATTAATTGTTGTTCATAAATGTTCATTAAGGCTCTTAAGCTGCTACATGCTCAACTGTATTCACCAGCTAGTCGCAAACTCACAAATTTTGTCTGTCATTTGGTGCCAAATGTCGAAATTGTGGAAAAAGATTAATGACAATGGAAAAATCAAAACAATGAGCCACAAAAGGCACAAAGTGCCCAAAAAATACTGTCCAGCTGCAGGGAAATGCAGAGCCAGAGCAGGACTCTGTGGGTCTAAGCAGATTGGTCAGCGGTCCTACGCTTCAAACAAACGCTGTAAACATGTTTATTTCTGCTGGGAAGTTGGACATTTTAACATGGAGACTTATGGAGACTGACTCACTTCTGGAGCCAGCCTCAAGTGGACGACAAGAGGAACTGCAGTTTTTGGCAACTCCGCGTAGGTTGCCGCTTGGTTTCAACTTGTAAAGCAAGCAGCAAGCTTTATTTTGAAAGTCTAATAACCGGATGTTGCATACTAATTGTTGCTAACTTGAAGTGATCCTCTTAGTTTGAAGTGTAGGGCCGCTGACCAAGCTGACGTGTTGCTCCACACAGTCATTGATCCATTGTTTTGATTAGTGCTGAATTAATTAGAGTCTCCATCCTGTCCCTTTCTGATCATTTGGAGTCTCAAACCTTTTATTGTTTCATGTCGTATGATGTGTTTATGTAATTTAAACTCTGAGGATTTTTAGTTTTTAACTTGTTCTTGTGTTCGGTCAGTTTATGTAGTTTTAATTCTTCTCTAACGTCGTTAATATTTAAAGATTTGCTATAATCCAAAAGGCTTTGCTCAAAGCTAGCTGAAGGCCATGCAAAGAGCAGTATTGGAGATGCAAAGGGATGGCGGGGGGGAAGGAGGAGAAGTGAGGTCAGTATATTTTTCCGCAGGAGGAAAAATTATTTTTGATAAAACAAAGATGGGGGATTAATGTCTTTGAGATTAAAAACAAATAATAAAAAGAAACATCAGAAATGACAGCAAAAAGTAAAAGTAATTTCATAACAGCCCAAATTATTTTCATAACCAAATGAAATTAAAATAAATTTCAAAATGTTATTAGAAACAGGGCAGCGATAAGAGGTCAGAGGTGAACAGGGAGGAGGAGGAGGAGGAGGAGGAAGTACCTGGCCCTCCACTCAACCTCCGATCCTTCACATAAGCGACTGAGAGAACGGGGCAAGGAAGACAGAGGGCAAGATTAACACAACTCATGTCCCTCGAACACACTGACACATCAACACAACAACAGTGCTTCTTACAAGAAATTACTACAAGGGCAAAGACGTGAACATACATGTAAAATCACACGCGTCTGAGTACTTACTGTAGCCCATTCCCTGCAGGAAGTACTTGAAGGCTTCAGTCAGCTTGCCGGGCTGCAAAAAAGCACATCACGTTTTTATATTTCCACTTTGGAGAGAATCTGATGATGCGTTTGTGGTCTGTCTGGATTTTTTTGATTTCATTTGATTGTATGTCAGGTTGTGTTACCTGTGTGAGCTGAGGAAGTCCACCAGAGTCAGCCATCTGCCGTGAGAGGAGAGAGAGCAACAATCAGACAAACTGCTAACAGCTCACGACGTCAGGAACCGGAGCATGTTTACACCCTCGCTGCATGCCTCTATTCTGCTACGCTAACAGCAGTGATGACTTTATGTTTTGTCTGTCGGTGCATCACATTCGGTCCCAGTGTGGTCAACAACGTCTTCAATCTTTCTGGAGATCTTTCTCGCATCATCATCCTTGATTATGCTGCTACAGACTGCTGGGAAACTTCCCATGTAGTCATTTAGGTGACCCTTTTATACAAAGCGACTTACAGAAAAGGGGAACATGACATGTTAGTTTATCATGTCCTGTTGTTGGTAGTGTTGTAGAGGAGGTCCTCTCTGAAGAGCTGGAGGTCTTCAGGAGGTTTCTGAAGGTAGAGAGGGACGCCCCTGATCTGGTAGGACGTTCCACCAACGGGGAACAACAGACTACAAATACTTCTATTGATATTTCTATTAAAATTATAGTTATCATTAATAACTGCTGCTGTATGTCTTCGTCTCTTTAACTGGACCGGTCTCTGCAGACGTCCGTCCATCAATGATCCGGGTTCTGCTCGAGGTTTCTGCCTCTTAAAGGGAGTTTTTCCTCGCCACTGTCGCCAAGTGTTTGCTCATGGGAGGAGCTGTTGGGTCTCTGTAAATGATCTTATCAAGAGTTCGGTCTAGATAGTCACGAGATAACTCATGACTTATGATTTGAAATTAAACTGTTTCTTATGCATTACAGAATCTTGTTTAATTGATTATTGCATATTCTCTTTTGTCTGTTTGTCTGATATTAAACAGTTTTTCTGCATAATTCATGAATCATTTGTTTCAAACATCACAGTGTTGTTCTGCCTCTGAATGATTCTGCTGGGCTGTCGCAGACATCAAAGCTCACCTGCTGCTTCCAGTCGAACAAAAAGTTACAAAGACTCGTTTTGTTTTTGTAACTTGGAAGCGACTCAGTCAATCTAAAAGCTACTGGCCATCACAGGAAGTCCATCCAATGCACTTCTGAGGACTTTATCACCACATGAAAAGCAACATTTTAGCATGTGTTTATGGTTCATATGCAAACGTTTGAGACAATGTAAGAGTGTTAGTGTTTTTTTATATATTTTTAATGACATAACTTTACATTTGGTTAGTTTGTATCTTAAACGCACTGTTACATTCAAAGTTACTTTTAATGAAGACTAGTTAGCAGATAACAGTTTATATGTTGATGTAAAATGTTTGCAGTGATCACATTAAAGCAACACGGTGTAACTTTTCTGTCATAAACTTACAGATGTTAAATCCTGTTGATCTACACTGACTTGTGATCAGGTGAATGGTGTCTCTGTCATTCGTACGTCTGTTCTCACACTATGTAACTTTGGGCTCCGGGTCAGGAGGAGTACGAAATGTCGTGCCAGAACAGGAGCTGGACAATACGTAAGTTAGTATCATGGCTCAGCAGCCTCTATGGACATAATGGCAGAGGAGAAGAGAGCGAAGAGGACGTTGACGGAGGAAGCTAAGAAGAGAAAAGGAGAGAGTGAGCGAGCAAGAAGCCGCCGGACAAGAGTAAATCTGGGACTGACTTTTAGTGGTTGGTGAGAGCTTGGTGAAATAAAAGGCTGAAAGACAGACGCCGAGCTGGGCTGACTGCTGTTGGACTAGTCAGTAATATTAGCTGGCTGCTATGTCTGCTGTTGGTGACCTTGTTGATGTTTGTCTGATGTTGAGCAGCTGTAGGTCACATGACGACAGTTACCTTTAGGAAGGTGGTGTTGGTCGGGTCCAGTTTGGAGTTGCACTCGACCTTGAGGAAAAAAAAAAAAACAGGAGGTTGAACTGATCAAATCTGCAGCACGTGTGTGTGTGTGAACTTCATGGAGCTTCATGAAGAACACTGTGGATGTGTTGCATGTATAGTTTATATATGGAGACTATTTTAGTCTCTATACGTGTACGTGAGTGACCCAGATGCTGCAGTGTGCTGCAGAGATGAGTCACTTGAGCAGGCTGAGAACACAGCCGCAGTGCGCGATCACACACACACACACACACACACACACACACACACAGATGTGCACACATGCCTGACCACACGCACACACAGCTAGTCTCACACACACATCAAACATGATTTTGCTCTCGGCTGCTTCCCGCTGCCTTTAATCTTTAATCCTTCACACAGATTGCTGAGATACATATTTTACTG
Source organism: Sciaenops ocellatus (assembly GCA_033000465.1). Lineage (NCBI taxonomy): Eukaryota > Metazoa > Chordata > Actinopteri > Sciaenidae > Sciaenops > Sciaenops ocellatus. The sequence goes on along the minus strand of CP136871.1, from coordinate 4,421,747 downwards.
TGCAAACATGGTAAATATGGATGTTTTTCTGTGTTTATCCTCACAAATTGTTTCCTTGTATTGAAGAGTTGCATAAAAAAAGCTTCATCGGCTGATAATAATTACAAATTAACAGCAAAAGAGATGCAGGTGATTTGCAGGATGTGCCAAATTAGCTAAAATGTATCGACATCTTCCTCTTCTCGCTCTGTCTGAAGGAATGTGTCGAGGTCAAACACAGCCGCCTCAGCTGCAGGTCAGACGAGAAGATATTAAATATGAACGTGACCTCCATCTGTCACAACCAATAAAACAACCTCTCGTTTACGCCTCGCACCGCTCACACCGTCCATCCATCCCTCCGTCTTTCCCTCTTTCCAAGATGTTTCCCTCCGTACACCTCCGCGTCTGACAGTCGAGTGATTTGATTTAAATTTGAACATGCGGCAGATTAAATGGTGCAGAAGCAGAAATATCTGGGCCACTTCGAAACTACAAAACCCCGAGAGAGACGGAGCAAGGCCATCTGGCCTCCGGAGAACAGACACACACACACACACACACATCTATGGTATTAAAGACATGCATTGCACACAAAGAGACAGACAGACAGACAGACAGACAGACAGACTCCCCGGGGGCTGCAGCAGAGAGAGTGAAGCAGGTCTGTGCTGGCTGACCTGTTTCTGTTTTACTGAATGAGGACAAACAGTCACAAACAAGAACAGAGGCGGAGGAGGGTTTGATGTTTGAGCTTCAGACAGATGAAATATCAACTACATTAAAGGTCCAGTGTGTCGAATTTAGTGACATCTAGTGGTGAAGATTCAGAAACGCTAAGGGTCCTACGTAGAGCCAGCGTTTGGTGTTTCTCCCTCTGTAGATATAAAAGTCTCATTCTAAGGTGACATAAACATAACAATTCTTATTTTCAGGTGATTTTACACTCACAGTCATGAGTATTATATTCCCTTTCTGGACCTTTAAAAGGTAAGTTCTGTTCTGGCGAGCTAAAGAAACGCGACATGGTGAAAAGGAAGAAAGAAAGACGGACGGACTCACCACTCCCTCCTCAGCGGGGGCGTTGTCTCCCACCACCAGCATGACGGGACACCTACAGGAAGGTTCAGATTATTAAGCGGTCGCCAGTCTTCGACACAAAAACAACAACGATAAGACGACAAACTAAAATATGAGCCAAATATAAAGAAGAGAAATGACTCTACACATGAAGCCTGGAGTATAAGAACTATGATTCTGATAATTATTATTACTATATAATAAAGGTGACGGGTATTTGCAGTCACATTTATATTCATGTGAAGCAGCAAATCACAACAGGTAATTGATTAATTTACTGATTATTATTGTTGACTTATTCATATGTAAATCGACTGGATTGTAGAGCATCATCATGTTGGAAACTCACTTCAGAGTTTTGGCGTTGATCACCGTCCCACTGCGATTCATCTCGAGGTCCCTCCGACTGAAACGAGACGAGACATCACGAACGTTAAGACAAAGTGTTAATGTGTGTTTAAGTGTGTGTGTAGAAAATCGTGTGCCTCCACCTGTTGTACATGTTCCAGAAAAGCTGCAGGTTGAACTGGTTGACAGTGTTGTTGATCTGTTGCCGGTAGCTCTGCACCAGCTCTGTGTTGTTCATCAGCTCCTCCTGCAGACAAACAAAACACAAACTGGGTCAGAACTTTTGCAGAGATACAAGAAGGAGTTATTAGTTGCAGGACGGCGCAGTGTAGTGTTTATATGTGTGGTATTTATTCAGTTCAGTAGATCAGAACGGAAACCACAAGCAAAAAAATGTTTCTTTTGAGAAAAAATTGCCTCAAAATTAAAAATAAAAATTGATCATATGTTTTATTTAAGTTGGTAGTTGTTGTATAATTGCAATATTACATGTGAGGGTGTGCTTTATCATCATTTTTGGCACTTCAGTTATGTTTACGGATCTCGTTGTGCCAATATTGACGTTAAAGCACACCCTCTCATGTAATACTGCTTAGATGCGGCACTCCTGCGAGCTCACCTGGCTGAAAAGGTGTGGCAGCACAGTATCTGGCAGAGCGCTGGTCAGACCGGACAGCTGGAAGAAAAACACGGGGACGCTGTTATTGTAAAAAAAGACAACACGCACAAAGCAGGTCTAGATCTGGAAGTGTGTGCAGTAACAGATAGGTACCTTGGTGGCGGCCCAGTCGATCCATCCTTTGCCATTGGGGTCGATGTTGAGCAGGACCAAACCCTCCACCAGGTCAGGGAAGATCAGCTGAGAGCAGACGAGGCACAAACATATGTAAGGCTCTAAATATTTGAATGTTTCATCGAGCTCTACGAACACGTACAACCCAAGAGGACTTACAGCAAACTTGGCCAGGATGTAAGCTCCAGCTCCGACTCCGATCCCAACGATGCTCTTAAATCTAAAAGGATGATTAGTCCATTAGAAACAACGTTCAGAAGATAAACAATGATACATTACTCAAAGTAGTTTGCATGTGTGGAGGCTACATGGATACAAGAAGTGCTGTGGCAGTCTGGTGCGCCTATACGATGTGTCGAGAGCGAAGTGTTGAACATCTCAGCTGTGGCTGGTACTGAATGTCCAGGCTAAAATTATACCCTGCTGGCAAGAAACGTCCTCACTCGATATTTCTCTACAGGAATCGAGGGGAAATGATCATGAAGCCACGCTGTGTTTAGCGCTTCAGAGACAAACATCTACAATCAGTGGTGTGAAAAGGAAAATTGAACAGTTATCAAAGCTAATTTCGAGCAGATCGGACAGATTTCTGCAGCAGAGGAGAAAAAAAAAAAGAGGACTTGATGTCCCTGCAGATGGCTCGGATTAAAACATTTGCTGTGAATAAATGTGGAGTGTAATTTTAAGAGCAAACAGCACCGACCCAAAGTGCTGCACCACAGTGGGCAGCATCCCGGCCAACTGGTCCATAGTAGGGTACTGGTACCTGTGAAGAGGAAGAAACACGTCAGGATATATATGCTCACATTCGTATAATCATTGCATTCAAAGCTGATTCAGAGCGGAGCCGGAGTGTCGTGCCAGAACAGGAGCTGGACAATACGTAAGTTAGTGTAATGGATCACGTTGTATACCTTTTAACTGATGTAAGTCTGGTCATGCATTTGTGTGTTACCCCTGTGGCAGCTGCGATGCTCCAATCTGTTGCCCCGGGGCGTCGACGTGGCAGACCACGAAGTGCTTGGTGATCTCCTGCATGTCCTCGTTGTTGAAGAAAGTGTTGAAGCACAGCTTGTCTGTAAGGGGAGCGAGGGAGACAGGAAATAAGCAGAGGGCAGCATGGGGTGAGAGAGAATGCAGAGAGAGATAGGAGAAAGGAGGGGAGGTGGGAAAGGAGGCAAAAGGGCACGGCGAGGAGGAGGGAGGGCGAGGAGAGGATAGAGGAATGGATCACATTAAATATGCATCACACTGAGAGAGCACCTTGAAGGTGGCCATCTGTACAACGGATCCGATGCCAGGAGTAGAAGGCAAACACAACAAATCCGATACGTCAAGCAGACACAGTGTGTTTCTTTTCTCTTCAGTGCTTGAACCTAATACAGCTTCAGTGTAAAAGGACTAGAAGAGCAACATATATTGCTGTGATCTCTGAGGACTCCTCTGAACAGTTGAACTCTATTTCCTCAACACAAACATTGTGAAATATCTCCATGTATAATAGATATCAGCTCTCGGTTCGCCCTCCTCCTCCTCCTCCCGCTGGCCTACTTCCAGCACATGTGTGTCAGACTCAATGAAACCACGCGGCAACATCGTTTCCTCCATTAATTTAACGGACCAATTAGAACGACAACTGGGTTGAAGGAGATGAAGGACGCGAGGCGTGAAAGGTGGCCGATTAATCTTTGCCCAGTTTGTGAGCTTGTGCACAAAAATACCGACGCTACGCGAGGACAGAGGTGAGGAGTTTTTTGCGCTCTCTCGTGGGTATCGTGCTGAATCAACGCTCTGCACTCCGACTGACTCCGTGACCTACTTTCTCCATCTGCACTTTTTCTTCTTCTCTCGCTCTGTTGTTCCTGTCCTCAACTTTCCTGCAACAACCCTTCATCGCTACGCTGCACAATAAAATCTGAATTTTTACAGTAGTTTTCTGTTTGTTTTTTTTATTATAAAAACAAGTCTGTAAAATGATGTACATTATCTGTAAATTAACATCCAAACTGTTATTTTTAAGTTTAAGTTTATTTTAAATTACAGTAATTTCTCATTTTTCTACAGAAAATTAGTTTTATTTACATTTACTGTATTTTTTTTCTGCTTTCTTAAATTACATAGAAATGTATGTAAAAATTAATATGTGGCTCATTATATAAATGTTTATGTTAATTTTAAGGTAAATCTTGTTAATATTTTTTAAATATTTATGTGTACTTTTACATTCAAACTCTTTAAGCTAATTTTTGGAAAATGACTGTAATAAGTAATAAAACATTATTACAGTCGTTTTCTGTTTTCTTTTTTATTGTATACAAATCTCTGTAGAATTATAGACATTATCTGTAAATTAACAACCAAGCTGTTATTTTAAGTATATATATTACAAATATATATATATATTTTAAGTAAAATTACTATAGCTGCACAGCTCTCTGAAGATTAAAAACGTTCTGGCATGTAAAACTGTTAGTATCGTCCTTTTATTGAAGGTGTTTTACTGTCATTATTAAGAAACATCTGTAAAATAACAGTGTTTGTGTTGACAGTGTTTCTCCATAAAACTATTCTTATCATCCCTTTACTGAAGGTGTTTTATCATAATAACTCAGGGAACAGCTGTGAAATAACAGTGTTTCTCTGTAAAACATTGACTGAAAATTGCATGTTTTTTGACATTTATTTAAATTATGTTTATATTATATTTTATACATATTTAATTTTATGTTTTTTGTGTGTGTGTAGTCTGTTTGTTTTTTACAGTGTACTTCTGTCTTTCTTCGTCTTCTCTGTAACACGAGTCTCTTTGTCTTTCATTCTCTCTACTTTACTCTCGACTGTTTTTAATCAAAGACCGGTGGACCGCTGTGCCTTCTGCTGATTGTAACATGGAACGTTAAACTCTCGTCCATTTTGCCTTCATGTTTGGGCCTTTCATTCCTCACTTTCCCGCTCCGTCCTGTATGACTGTGCGCCACAGTCCAGTGATTTAGCGACTGGCTGTGAATACAAATAGCCTCGCGGTTCTGCTGCAGTTATCTTCAGGTCTGTTGTATATTCTACATGAAGTATAGCTGATTTTTATTCTCTACTCTATTTTTTGTCATTTTCTGAATGAGATGGATAATCAGCTCAATTACATTAAAAGAAGAGGGCGAATAAAAGGCAGCGGGACAAACAACATGAGGCAGCTATCTGCAGTCAGCAGAGCCGTACATCGGCTCCGTGCACCACAACACGTTATCCTCCAGACCCCCACCACCACCACCATCCCACCCACCCACCTCCACCCATCAAGGCAGCGCCGCAGCGCCGCTGGCCCCGCCCCGTCCGCCTCTGCAGGATGGGGATGTTTTTCTGACCTACATTTCATCTCACTCTCCTCTCCTTTGCCTCCTCATCTCCTCCTCTTTTTCTATTTTTGTCATGCTTCTGAGACAAATCCCGCTCATTGTTTTGCAACTCTTCCGTACACGAGTTTATAACATTATCCCTCGCTTTATTAAATTATTGATCACGCAGGCGTGTAGGGCATTCACTCAGCTTATAGACTCAAACATAGAGATGATTACTTTGTTTTAATGAGAAGTTTGACTAAATCAATGACAGGAAATCTTAAATATCTGAGGTGTTTTTATGGTCCAAGAATCTGCACAGTGCAGACACTAAACCTTGGCAGATAACTCAATTATCCCCGTGTTTCTTTTAATTATCAGCACAGTCGTGACATTGCTGACGTAGATCTCCTCCCAGAGATGATAATACGTGTATGTATGTGTGTGTTTGTGCAGGCAGGAAGGAATGATGTGGCACAGAGGCCAATTATCGCCTCTGGTAAGTGCAGAAACACCTTTAAAGACAAGCCTGGAGCGTCTGTCAAACCACACACACACACACACTTCCATGCATATACTCACGGTTCAGTCCCACATCGTGATAGGTGAGGATAGCAGGCTTGTTTCCTTTGGGCGCCCCGCGGATCACCACATGCAGCATCCCGAAAGGGGTCTCGATGTCATGTTCCTGTGAAACACACAAACACTCTTCTCACCAGGTGGGTCACACACATGCAGTCATCTGAACATTTGCACCTCCAGCAACACCTGACGGATCCACAATCATCAATATGTCTCGCAAAAGACTCTTATTATTATTCAACCTGCTTGAACTAACAGTCAATACGCAGGATTGTTCCTCATTAGTCATCAGTGTTTGAGCGTTATGTCGGAAAGCAAGGTCTTTAGTTAGTGCGAGTCCTGACAGTAAATCACTGAACGTGCATTGATGCTCTGTGATAATTAGCTTTAAAGAAAATGTCAAAACAAAGAATGAAGCAAGAATTAAGAGAAGGGAAGTTTAAATGTCTGTGATAATGTTAAGTCTATAAATAACTGATAAACTACAAAAAAGACAAGATAGAAATACTTTAATAAAACAGATAAGACCAGATAAAAACATACACTAACAGTAAAAACCCTTTACGGACAAGACTACAGAGCATTTAGCAATCGAACTGCAGAGGAATGAACAATTTCAGTTCGTTTTATAAGCAAGTAAGGGGTACGGTAAGGAGAATTTACTTGCAAGAATATGTCCAGAAGAAGCCAAAATACTGTTCTATGCTTTATGAGGAATTGTTGGTTATAAAAAAGAATTCAGATCGCTTTGCTTCACTGCAGGTTCTTGCAGATTTCACGAGTTCATCGCCTCCATTTATGACTCAAAAACAAGTCTGAATCAATAATGCATAGAAGAAACTACAATTCTCAACATCCAGAGCCGATAAAATATTCACATAACTTGAATCTTTTAATTTGGATTCGAGTTTTTCTGATAGGTAAATAACGGGATCGTCTGCATAGAAAAGTTCTAAATTACTAAATTTTACCCACCTACATTTTTACAATGATCAGAAACTAAAACAAAGACTGGAGGAATGTTTTGTAAAACTCAACTCAGCACAACTTGAAGACCAGTTTGGATATGTAAAAAAATGGAAATTGGAAATGAATGCAAGAGGACATGTTTGATGATTCATCTGACTGATGATGGATGGAAGGTTGCAGCTTGCTGGGGGATTTTTTTTCCAATATACTAAAATATTTTGATAATTTGACTTCAAATTCAGCACCGTTAATCTTTGGTATCCTACCAGAGAACACATCAGACAATAATTCAAACTGTCAATTCAGGATTTTTCTCAAAAAAATCACTAAAAACTGTCATTTAGAAATCATCTTCTAATCCTTTGTAATAAAATAAACGTAGAGCTCTCTCAGGGCTCATAACTGCTCCAAACATTTGTCTTGTTGTGAATCCAAACCTCCCACATTTTGTCAGCATCGACTGGTCAGAGCCAGCCAAACTCAAAATGGAGGTAGGAGATATGTGTTACCACACACACACACACACACACACACACACACACACACATAGCAGGGTGGTGTTTTGGGATTATTATGCCTGCTTTAGGCGGTGAAGGATTTTCTGATGGTGCTGACTCGCCTCTGATTTAAACCAAACAAACTGACGTCCATCAGCATGTTTTCACACCTGAGACTCTTCAGACTGAAAACCTTCTGTCAACCTGCAGCTGTCCGAGTGTAACATAGCGCTACAGAGTAATTTAAATAACTCCTCCAATGAGTCACACACACACACACACACACACACACACCACCCCCCACTTCAAATATCAGTTAATCCAGCCAGATTATCTCTCTGTTCGTTCAGCGTCAACATCATCTGCAATCAGCTTTCTAATTTGAGGCAGTTACAGCATCAATGTTCACACTCTGTTTGAATCACTGAAGTCAAACACACACACACACACACACACACACACACGAGCTCCTGATGACCTTCAGGAGGAAATTTATGATGCATCTCAAAATCCAGTGTTGATATTAACATGATTGATGCTCCACAGGAACATGACTTAGAGGATTTATTTGATTTAATCGTGACCGCAACAAAAAAAACAAGAATAAAAATCTGAGATACGTCGAATATAAATCAAAAATAAAAACACAATGAGCCGCCTGCCTTCTTTCACACCTTTACTCGACCGTCTCAAGGTTGCCAAAATGGATGATACTGCAGCAGGATTAACACTTCCTCCACACACACACACACACACACACACACACACGCTCGTGTGTTTATCTGCAGAGGGATGCGCATCAGCACACGCTGGCGAGCCTAAAGTGTGTCAGTGGGCCAGACTCAAAGAATGACCCGTCATCTGACTCTGACGCTGCAGTTTCTCCAAGATAAAAGACAAAACATGTCACCGTGTCGTCATGGTAACACAGCTGCACTTTGTTGACTGACAGCAGAAGAAGATAGTGTAACGAAATCAACCAAATTTAACATTTAGAGGCAAAGACACACACACAAACAGGTATAGTGTACAATCACACACTCACCCCGTCCCAGCACTCAGGCATGGCTCCGCAGTATCTGTACTCTCAGCCGAAGAAGAGGAAGAAGAGGAAGAGGAGGAGGTGTGCAGACGAGCAGCCAGGCCTCTCCTGTTTTAAAGGACTAGGTCCTGGTGAGCACTCGCTGCGCGGGGATGGAGAGTTTGGATGGTGGATGCTGCTGCAGTGTCTTTGTCTGCTCGGCTCTACTCCCACCCCAGACTCTTAAGCTCGGCGCTGCAGCCCTCCTCCTCCTCCTCCTCCTCCTCCTCACACTCTATAGGCACTCGAGACAGGGTGTGGGGCAGGCTGGAGATGATTCGCTCAGAGCGCTGACTCCCCCTGCACGTGATTGGTCAGCTGTTGTGTCAGTCTGAAGGCGCTCGCTCTCTCTCTCTCATCAGCAACACTGATACAGTTTGGATCTGTTTCCGCTCTGTCACAGTCTAAGACTGAAATATTTTAATAAAGACTATCAGGAGGCTGCAGTTAGTCAAGTGGCTGGTGAGTGCCAGAAACTGCAGTTCCTCAAACGTCCACTTGAGGCTGGCTCCAGAAGTGAGTCAGTCTCCATAAGTCCCCATGTTAAAATGTCCAACTTCACAGCAGAAATAAACATGTTTACAGCCTGGTACAAAAAACAGTTTTGGTCTCTATAGCTAATTTCCCCGTTCATGACAACTGTACTGAGGGTGAATTTTTATACAACTCACCTGTTCAAGTTATATTAAGGCTTAAAGTTATGCAGAATTAAGAGTGTGGACGCTTTGAGTATAAAGTTCATCAGTGGACAGAGCCTGAGTGACGTCACACACTTTCCGAAGCGCTATGTTGGACATACTGCCTCTTCTGCCTCCCATCTAATCTAAATACCAGCAAAGAGGTACATCATCGGCGGACCTGAGGCAGGTCAAATGACGTCTGGGTGCTCAAATAAGCCATCTGTAACGGCACGTACCTGTCAATCAAATCATCCACGCTCTTAATCCTGCATAACTTTAAGCCTTAATATAATTTGAACAGGTGAGTTGTATAAAAATTCACCCTCAGTACAGTTGTCATGAACGGGGAAATTAGCTACAGAGACCAAAACTGTTTTTTGTACCAGGCTGTAAACATGTTTATTTCTGCTGTGAAGTTGGACATTTTAACATGGGGACTTATGGAGACTGACTCACTTCTGGAGCCAGCCTCAAGTGGACGTTTGAAGAACTGCAGTTTTTGGCACCTCCACATTGGCTTCATTTCACAGCACTGGAGGTTGCCGCTTGGTGCTGTCGTCTAGTTTGACACAGTTAGCTGTTAGATGACTGTTGGTCTCTGCTGTAGACAATGACAACATACAGATAACACGTCAGTCGCTGCTGTTTCACGGAGCAATGCGTCACTGCAGCCGCCATATTGATCCAACAATTGATTTTTCCTTATGTGAAGGTCAGAGAGTGTCATGCTGTACAGACTATAAGTCAATTTTCTTATGTAAAGACAATTAAAAACTTAATATAAGAATAATTTGTTGCATCACATGAATCACTGCTATGCAGACGACACCTTAGTCTCTGCATGGATGAGGACACACCACCTCCAGCTGAACCTCTCAAAAACTGAACTGCTGCTCCTCCCAGTCAAACCTACCATACACCATGACATCAACATCAAATCGACTCCCTATATCTCACCCCTACCTGGGTAGCGAGAAACTTAGTAGTCATGATCGATGACCAGCTAACCTTCTCTGGTCACGTTGCCCGTTCGTGTCGCTTCGCACTGTCGAATCGCCTTTCTCTGCAGCTGACTTTTAACTCGACTCTTAAGTTTTTCCCTGTTTGATTATTGACGTTTGCTGAAGGCTGAGAGGCGTACGTGCATATTCACATGACTGTAATGGTGTCACGGTATCACTATACACTCTTACGAACACACACTCACACGCACAGTCTCCCGGCTCTTTGTCCTGCCTCTTCGACCCCCTTCCCCCCTTTTTTCTCTCCATCTATCCCCCCTTTCCTGTTGACAGCACACTCAGCGTGCTGACTCGACTTGAAACGCCGCTCTTTCTTTTTTCCCGCTCTGACTTTGTCCCCCTTTTTCCTGCAAAGAAGAGATTAACTGTCCCTCCCTGCTGACTCTGCAACACTCCGTCTACTTTAAACACACAACCGCTGCCCAAAAAAAGCATCTGACGACGAGGCGCTGGTCGGATGGAGGGAGTTTGAACAGATACTGACGTCAGGAGGTGAAGTTTGGACGACGATGACTGACTTTTAAGATCAATGTTGTATCAGCAGTTACGACTTTCTCCAGTAATTCTGCTATTTCCTGTTTTAACAATAATTATATATGCGGCGCCAAAACACAGCAGCTCGTCCTGCATCTTTTTAGATCATGTACATATGAGATATTATGCTGAAAAGGCCATCTGTAACGACACCCACCTGTCAATCAAAGCGTCCACACTCTTAATTCTGCATAACTTTAAGCCTTAATATAATCTGAACAGGTGAGTTGTATAAAAATTCACCCTCAGTACAGTTGTCATGAACGGGGAAATTAGCTATAGAGACCAAAACTGTTTTTTGTATCAGGCTGTAAACATGTTTATTTCTGCTGTGAAGTTGGACATTTTAACATGGGGACTTATGGAGACTGACTCACTTCTGGAGCCAGCCTCAAGTGGACATTTGAGGAACTGCAGTTGCTCTGTAAGACTCTTTAAGCAGCAGCATGACTTCATGACTTTCTTCTATAGATTTCTTATTCTTGAGTAATTTCTTATCCACCTTGTGTATACGAGCTGCTGTGAGAAGTGAATTTCCCCTCTGTGGGATCATTAAAGTCTTATCTTATCGTTTATGGTTGAAGGGACATAAAGCAACAAGCTTCATTAATTAAAAAAAAACATGTTTAACGACTTAAATCTGACTGAATGTGAAGAATAGTCTGGTAGATCTAATCTTGTTGTCGGCTTTTACTGATGATTCATTCTGTCGAAGTTGTTCACAAGTTGTTGAACTAACATGAACTCCCTCTGTGGTATTGTCACATCCAGAAACAATTTCACTCTGTTCTTGTGATTTTCTGAAGAATTCAGACATTCGAGTTTTATAAATAACTACATGTCTGAAGGTCTGAGGTGGATGCGAGCTCTTTAATGAGAAGAATAAAAAGATGGATCAGGCTGAAGCAGCAAACACACTAAGCAAAACACACATATATGTCTTTACGAAGGTATTAATGACTTCACGATCCAAAACTCTATAAGCGAGATCGAGGCTTCATTTCGCAGGCAGACACAACAGCGCTCTTTAAAAATGCAGCGTTATTTTCTCAGGACTTGAAGTGACAGTTAAGTGTGAAAGAGAGAGGTGTTTCATGAGAAGAGGTCTCATCGCTCCTGTCTGACAACGAGCGCACGTCTGACGAAAATAAACCAGCAGAGCTGTTAAACGTGTGAAGCTCAAACAAAAGTCAAAGTGACGCCGCAGAGAGCTGCTCGACTTCAAAACAAAACTGGAATAAAAGATCTAAAGGGCCGGTTGCACGGCAGACATTTTGATGATATGCATGCTCACTCACTGACATGGTTTACTGGGACACTTAAAGTTATGATGAAGGCTATTTGCCTCCTCTTCCTGTTGCTTCCCCTCCCTCCTGTTTTCCTCTCACCTGATTACAACCTCACCACCTGCTGCTCATCATGTAATCAGCTCCTGCTGCATAGAAGACCGGTTCTGGCGTCCTCTTCGCTCTCTTCTCCTCTGCCATTATGTCCATAGAGGCTGCTGAGCCCGGTTTCATTTCCCAGGCCTTCCAGGTGGTCCAAAACACCTGTGGTACAAACACTAACACTCCTCCGGTGCTCTGAGCTCACAGTTAGCTCACGGCTAACAAACTGAGCTAACAGCAGCTACAGTTTACTTCACTGTCCATCAAGAAACTCTGTAAATCACAGAGAGTTGGTCAGTCCCAGATTTCTTCTTTTCCAGTGGCTTCTTCCTCGCTCACTCTCTCTTTTACTCTTCTTAGCTTTGTTCGTCAAGGTCCTCTTCACTCTCGTCTCCTCTGCCATTATGTCCATAGAGGCTGCTGAGCCCGGTCACGTTGCCCGCTCGCCCAGCTCCGGTTCTGGCACAACACCGGCTCTGTTTCCCGTCAGTATTCCCTGTAAACCTCCTCTTCTTCTACCCGGTGGTCCAAAACTCCTGTGGTACAAACACTAACACTCCCCCAGCTAACAAACTGAGCTAACATTAGCTAACAGCAGCTACAGTTGTCAGCAGTTTACTTCACTGTCCATCAGGAAACTCTGTAAATCACAGAGAGTTGAGGCGGAGCAGCCGGAGGACATCAGAGGGAAAACCAGAAAACATTTTCTCCATAAAATATGATCCAGTTTCACCAAAATCAGTGAAATAGTTGGTGGTGTGTGACTTAGTGCCGTAAAGCGTTACGTACTTCTCCCGACCCGGAGCCCAAAGTTACATAGTGTGAGAACAGACGTACGGATGACAGAGACACCATTCACCTGATTACAGGTCAGTGTAGATCAACAGGAGTTAACATATGAGAAAAGTTACATGTTGTTGCTTTAAACTAGTCATCACCTTTGCTGTATTTAGACTTGTGAAATCACAAATATCTATCTTACACCTTCCTCTCTTCTTTTCTCTGCTGACTCAGTCTGTTTACCCCAGTGAGACGACAAACGAAGACAAAAACACAAACACAATAAGCAAAAAAAAAAAAAGGTAAAAGCAGCACACAACATCAGTTCATACCTTCCAATCCCCAACCGGCATCAGCTGTTCACAGCTCTCCTGCCGAGAAAGAGAAGCAGAGAAAGAAGAGAGAAAGAACAAAATTAAACCATGAAGGAGATAAATAGTGTGAACTCACACACACTCACACAGGCACACACACACACACACACACTCACACACACTCACACACACACACACAGTAAAGAGTGCATCCACTGCTGGAGCTGAAGACTTACAGAAGAGCAGCACGAGTTTGTGCACTGTAGGTCCAAACCACAGACACAGAAAAAACACAGTTTCCCAGAAGCACCTTAGCATAATATCAAGTTCAACTGTCTCTGAGCACACATTGAAATGTATGCTACATATTAAATCAATGGCACTGCATGCATTTGTGTTTAAAGGAGTACTCCAGCATTAAGTTGTAACTTCACAACTAGTCAATATTGGCTTTCATCACACCCACCCACCGCAGGTTTTAACCATAGACTGTATAAAACATGGACGTAGTCTCTGTGATGTCATCCACAGGTCTCTGAAGAGCCATTGTAAAGCTCAGTGTGGAGACCATGTTGGTAGTCCTGCCTCTGCCGCCTCCCGGCGAATCTAAAAACCAGCAAAGTCGTGGATCATCGGCGGACCTGAGGCGGGCTGAATGACACCTGGGTGCTCAAACAAGCCACCTGTAGCAGCACCCACCTGTCAATCAAAGCGTCCACACTCTTAATCCTGCATAACTTTAAGCCTTAATATAATCTGAACAGGTGAGTTGTATAAAAATTCACCCTCAGTACAGTTGTCATGAACGGGGAAATTAGCTATAGAGACCAAAACTGTTTTTTGTACCAGGCTGTAAACATGTTTATTTCTGCTATGAAGTTGGACCTTTGAACATGGGGACTTATGGAGACTGACTCACTTCTGGAGCCAGCCTCAAGTGGACGTTTGAGGAACTGCAGTTTTTGACACTTCACTTCAAAGCCACTGAGGTTGCTGTTTGTTTATAACTATAAAAATGTTCTCACTGTACTGTACATTTGTTTTTAAACTCCCCGTGATGATTAAACTCCTGTCAGGTTAAATTTGCTGGAGCGCCCCTTTAATACACCGGTGTGTCTCAGAGAGACGGTGAAGATAATTTACTGAAGCGCATGTGGGAGACTGGGAACAAATCAGCAGTGAGAAAGTGAGGGAAGATGGTTTAAAATACAGGATGGGAGCGAAAGCAACCAGATTCCTCCACCAGTCATCTCCCGTCTGCAAACAAAGACGAGCTGCGTATTTAAAAATAACGATTTTGTCATCTGGCCACAGCGGCGAGGGGAGAATCCCTGCGAGCCAGTCTGACTCGTCGGGCTGCCAAAATAGATGTAAAAGATTCAGAGACACTGATTGATGACAAGCTGGCGTCAGTAGAAGTGACAGCTGTGCAGGCAAAGTTTGCCAGTGTTTAAACACGGCGGGCGTCGAGGTTTAATCCTGCAGTGGTGCTCTGCTGTTTGAGGAATCTGGTGTTGACTCTTCATTTAAGAGATGCAGTGACATAAAACAGGTTTCTCATCTGTCAGTAAATGCTCGCTGATGTGTTGGAACATCAAGAGCGCCGTTTCAGCTCATTTCTACGATGATCTTAACCTGTGTTACTCCACTACATGTCAGCGAAGAGCTTATTCCTGCTCTGCTGATCTGAGTGAAGCTTTTAGAGCAGAACATCTGGACACAAAGAAAACTTAAGGACATGCACATGAGGTTAGTCAGAACCGTGAGACAAGATGGTTTCCACACTGCTTCCTTGTTAAACATGCATGTGTGAGTTTCGTGTGGGAATTTCTGAAGATATTTCTGAAAGAAAACATGACAGGATTAAAGATGGGCACCGTACGACATCGAAAAAGGAATAGCGGTGGGTTGAAGTCGGTAGTAAAGAAAGTTATTAGACTGGAAAAGAAAGGACAGGAGTGACACTCCACCTGAAGAGAGAGAAAGATGTCACTAAAAGCAACAGGAGCTGAAGCTGCCCTGCGAGGAGAACACGACAAATAATATCAACACCTGAAAGAAACCCAATAAACTGATCTCTCATCTCAGCTGGAAAGGGCAGCTTCAGCTCCTGTGGATTTCATGCATGTTTTCAGAGGGTTAGTGATGACAGTACGGTGGTCGGACCAGCAGGTGGCACTCTTCTCTTTCTTAAAAGTCCCTCAAAAGTGGTACTGCATGTAGCGATGGGGCGGTGCAGCAGCAGCTGAGAAGGGGCAGCAGCATGGAGCTGGATCGTGTACTGAGTCCTGTCCAGGTGGTTCTACAGGGTGTGTGCAGCTGTGGTGTGTTTCTGCCTCCTGTGTTTGGCGGCTGGGTTCATCAATGTAGATTCTGTCCCAGATTTTAGACTTTACTAAAGGGTCTCTCTGCTGAAAAGCACAATTACTGCAGCACTAAATTTAATTCATCAGGTCCAGGAGGATCAGAGGACAGACTTGATTAAGTCTCATCCTAGAGATGCTCTCAACGGAGACATCCGGAGGGGCGTAAAGTCTGACCAAGGCTGCGTTATAGTAATACAGTTTATGAAAGGTAGTGTAAGAGGTATGGAGAACAACTGTGGTTACTATGCAGATTATGATTTTATATTAAAAAATACATATTATCAGTTTATATACACCGATCAGCCATAACTTACAGACCTCTGACTTATCTCCTTATCATGGCGCCTGTCAGTAGGTGGGACATATCAGGCAGCAGGTGAACATTTTGTCTTCAAAGTTGATGCTAGAAGCTGAAAAATGGCCAAGCATCAAGATTTGAGCGACTTTGACAAGATCCAAACTATAATGACTAGACGACTGGGTCAGAACATCTCCAAAACTGCAGTTTTTGTGGGGTGTTCCCTGCAGTGGTCAGTACCTCTCAAAAGTCTGTCCAAGGAAGGCGACAGGGTCATGGGCGGCCAGGGCTCATTGATGCATGTGGGGAGCCAAAGGCTGTGTGGTCCGATCCAACAGACGAGCTACTGTAGCTCAAACTGCTGAAAAAGTTCATGCTGGTTCTGATAGAAAGGTGTCATCGTAGACTAGTCAGGGTGTCCATGCTGAACCCAGTCTACTGCTGAAAGCTCCAACAATGGGCACATGAACATCAGAACTGGACCACGAATCACATTTTCTTCTACAGCTCGTGGATGGCCAGGTACAGGTACGTTTGTCGCTTACCTGGGGAACACGTGACAAAGGATGCACTTTGGGAAGAAGGCAAGCCAGAGGAGGCAGCGTGATGCTTTGGGCAATGTTCTGCTGGGAAACCTCAGGTTCTGCCATTCATGTGGATGTTACTTTGACACTAACCACCTACATAAGCATTGTTGCAGACCATGATCAAACGGTATTCCCTGATGGCCTCAACAACAAGTTCAAGGTGTTGACGAATTCCCCAGATCTCGACTCTCCAATCGAGCATCTGTCGGATGTGCTGGACAAACCGATCCATGGAGGCCTATCTCAAAAACTTACAGGACTTAAAGGATCTGCTGCTAACGTCAATGTGCCAGATACCACAGCACACCTTCAGAGGTCTAGTGGAGTCCATGCCTCGATGGATCTGGGCTGTTTTGGTTGGACCTCTTAGGCTGGTGGTCATGATGTTATGGCTGATCAGTGTATATATATGCATATTATAGATTAAACAGTAAAGTTAGGTGGTTAGTAGCTTTACTATGATGAGCCACAACATTAAAATGTTTCTTACATGTTAATATATGAGTAATACCAATCCAGTACTTTAATTCAAATACTTTAAGCACACTTTACTTATTACTTAAAATACCTATGTACATCTATTTACATGACATTTTCAAAGCAGAACACTTACTTGAAATGTATTTTTTAGTAAGTATAAATAAATAAATGTGATGTATTTTTCTAATATTACAGTAAAAGGATGTTAGTACTGTTGATTTTATGTATAAGGTTGACGTTTTTTCCGTGTTTTGAAATGTCTGAAGATTTTACGATGAAAAGCTGCCAAACCACGACAGTAAAAGACTGTAAAATATGCTGTTAAATATCTCTAATATAAAATACTACTTTGTGCTGTATGAATTCTATTAAAATGTCATTAATATAAAAGTTTTGCCATAAAATATGACCATAAAAAAAAAGTTTTTACGGTAAAAAACTGGCATCTGTGTTTGCCAGAATTTTACCGTAATAAATACTTTTAACTTTTTCTAATATTACATTAATAGGACATTGATACTGTTGATTTCACGTATAAGGTTGGTGTTTTATTCCATGTTTTAAAATGTCTGTAGATTTACAATGAAAAACTGCCAAATCATGACAGTAAAAGACTGTAAAATATGCCATGAAATAGTGTTTTATAGTATAATTAACAGTGTCTAATATAAAATACTACTTTATTCTGTATAAATTCTATTAAAATGGCATATAAATAAAGGTTTTGAAGTTTTACTGTGTTTCACTGTATGTGGGAAATGTGATTTTATAAACTTGATTTTTGCTGCGTGATTCATCGTCTACATCATGAATTTTTAAGCGTTCAAGTTTTCCGCTGAGCTGTGTTCCCTGTGTTTTGATTCAGTGTTCTGGCACTGCTCGTTCTGGTGGTTCTGGTAGTTACCGGGAGGACCCCGCTGGTCCGACGGCGGGCCTGGCGGAGCCAGTGCCGTGCGATCACATGCCAGCGGTGAGTGGGGCGGCTTGGGGGAGGGGGTTGGGTAAGGGGCGCGGGGCTGGCGGGGCACGGTAAACCCCCCGATGCCTCCTCTCCTTTATCCTGCTGTGTTGGGAAGACAGAGCAGCAACATACAGTCAACATAACAATTCATAATCAGTCATGCATTTACTGAGACTTCTGGCCTCACTGTGCTTCATTTCTATTCCAGCGTCACCAGAAAAGTCAAGCTGAAGATGTGTAGCCATCCTTTAAAGGTTAACTTCAGTATATTCCAACCAGCAGTGATTTTCTTGAGTTTTTCTGTCAGTTTTCGGCAACTAAAGGAGATAAAAAGTTTTAAATTTGGTCTAGTATTGCGTGAGAGCACTGCAACAAAGAAACAGGCTACAACATCCATGCACCATCAAAACACGTCCATTAAAAGTGTTTTTTACCTTCAACAGGCTCAGATTTTTATTATAAGTGTCTGACAACACAACGCTACAGAGAAAGTCTCCTTCTGAAATCTCAGGAGAGGTGAGGTGACTTCAACAGTAGAAGCGTGAGAAAAGTAACCAGCTGCTGAGAGGCTTCAAGGCTCTGGAGTGTGGTGGTGTTCCTGTGGAGACCTCATAGATATCTCTGTAGGATCCTTTCCATTATGTTGTCGGACGCTTAGAAGAACAATCTGAGTCTTTTAGTTGACGTATTTTGATGGTGTACGACTGTCCACGGGGATTACAGCATGTTTGGAGCCCATTTTGTGGCTGCAGGCTGCAGAGCTCTCACTTAAAATACTGGATCACATTCAAAACGTCCCCATTAGTCACTTTGGCACAAAAAACCTGGGAAATAAAGTTGAGGTTGAAAAATACTTTTAACGGGAATGAAGGACAGGCCGTGACCTGCTGGATTAGACTGTACCAGGACTATGCTGCATTCATGTCACATGGGAAACAACATCAATGGTGGCTACAGCCACAGATACTTTATTATTATTATTATTACATTTATTAAAGTCCCCATCTGTCCTCCAGTATCTGGACCAACACTGACACAAAGTCATGTTTTCAGTATTTTCAGGTACTCTTCATGGTATTTTAGAGTTTATCATTTCCTGATAAACCATAAAACGTTGTTGATGACATCATCCTGCACTTTCCTGATGGAAATACTGAACTGACTCAGCCGCGGGATGCCAGGAGCCAAACCCGGCAAGAAAACCACCTCGGTAGGCTACTGTATAGGGCCGTTTCTAGCTGTTTGGGGGCCCTATGTAAGATGCTATTTGGGGGCCCCTATTTTGTCAAACTCTGAGGGAGAGATTCCTAACCTTTCGTAAAGCAAACACTGTATGAAGCTTGAGTTTATTTACATACAAACAATCCTAGCCAGGTAGCATTACATTACTAACATTTATCCAAGGCTAGCTGAGCTAGCCAGCATGACAAAAGTAGCGGCATTATGGGGCTCTCCCCTCCACCACACATCATAAACAAATGCCTTACCTTTATCCTGTGAACGCTGAGTTCATGGCAGCTTAGTTTTTTTTTTTTTTTTTTACATATAACATCTAAAAAAGGTTGCTTTTTTAAATGGTGATTCACACAACAAATGAGGGGGTTTGCTTGGCTACAAATAAAGACAGGTAAGACAGGCTTGGGGCCCCCTGGTGGATGCGGGGCCCTGTGCAATTGCGTAGTCTGCATATGGCAAGAAACAGCCCTGCTGCTGTATTCCCTGTCAGACTGGCCACCGCTGGTTTAGGAGGTTGTGTTCAGTCCGTAAATGTTAACACTAGCTCACAGCGCTACCTGTAGTGCATTGTGGCAGGGGTGGCTACGAGGCTACACGAGGAAGCAAACAGCACTCTACTTCTTGTTTCATGGGGACTTTAAAGGAATGCCTTTGTTGGCGCTCTGATACGTTCATTGTCGTATTACCACCAACTGTCGATCAGCAAAATGACAAGAAACCAGCCGAGCTGTTTACGTCAGTACAAGATTTAGCAACTAGAAACTTGTTCCCGTCTGAACTGAATGCAGCATTAGCCTGACATGACTGGCGGTGAGTCAGACCAGAGTTTTACCAGTGTTTTGTGCCAGGAGGTAATCACTCAGTAACTGCTCTTAAAGGTCACTAACACGCTGTTGCACAACAGCAGAGCTACACGGCTTTAAATGAGCTGAGAGAGCAGAGAGAGACAGGAGATAAAAGTGTAGCCTTTGACAGAACAATAATACGAGCGTCCCCCGTCGAGCAGGGCAAACATGTGAGTGGATCGATGCGGCAGCAGGTCGATGGCCTCCATCACTTACAAGCAGCAAGTCATAACGAGCGGGCCTAATGACCTTTTGCCAGATTAGCCGATCAATAGCTGAATTAGTCGTTCTTATTGATGCGCAACATATTCAGGCCACTTCTAATAAGCTACTGACCCACTGTATCTTTCTCTCCTGACACACACTTGCCAAATGAGTCAGGGCCGGCATGTTTAGCCAGCGGCTTCACGGCTGAAATAAGAGGCAGAAGAACGCTCGACTCGTTTATGGTTCGTTCAATATGTTGTTTTCATGTGTAGTCTGTTGGAAAATGCCCACTCTCCATATTTTTTGTGAATATTTGAACTATTCTGACACTCCTTACATCGAGGTATGTTCCCTTTGTGTCATTAGATGGCGCTCTGGTACTGCTGTGAATCCACTAAGGAGACTGCAGCTATGTGCTCAGGCAGACCAATGACATTATAAAGAATGGACAGCGCGTGAGTGACATCACCCACAGGTTTCCAAAGCGTTGGCCGCCGCCTTCTTGGCTGTCCTGCTACTTCCCTTGCTTGCCAGCTAATCTAAAAATCGGCAAAGACGTGGATCATCAGCAGACCTGAGACGGACCAAATGATGCATAACTTTAAAGTCTGTGTAAAGTCAGAATAAATATGTGTTCTGAGTTTGTCAGACTAAAGAAGAAAGTGTTATTAACCACCCAGAGGGTGGCCTCAGCGTGTCATCAAGCCACCCTTTAAGGACCGCCCACAAAATCCTGGACTGAAAACTGGTGAAAAACTGTTTGAACCTCTAACTCCACATTTCAGTAATATATCGTTCAAAGTCTTTTCACGTGTTTTCTGCAACTATTTTCTAACATATTTAATGTATTTGAAAGAAATCTCAGAATTGCCTTTACACAGACTTTAATATAATTATATAGAGACCAAAACTGTTTTTTGTACCAGGCTGTAAACATGTTTATTTCTGCTGTGAAGTTGGACATTTTAACATGGGGACTTATGGAGACTGACTCACTTCTGGAGCCAGCCTCAAGTGGACGTTTGAGGAACTGCAGTTTTTGGCACTTCACAGCCACTGTGGTTGCCGCTTGGTTCAGAAATAAACAAGCTCTGGCATATGTTAATATTTTGTGCTAACTAGTTTGTGTAACCGTTGCTGTCGGTCCAGATTTCTGCCGGTAACGCATGCTTTTCTCGCCGGTAATGATTTTGCTGCCTGTTTGCTTCCCACAAAAATAAAAAATCAACCTTCATCTACTTTATTTTTCTGTCTTTCCACTCAGGCAGCTTGTGAGAATAACTTCCCTCACTGTGAAATGTCTGTGTGAAAACTTTAGGGAGAGCCTTTTTCAGGCATTAATCAAGCCTCTTTAAGTCGCTTTCCCCTCAAGTAGATCTGGCACATCGCCACCATTTCTATCATTCCTGCAACAAGTGACTCTTGAACGTTTAAGAGCTCCAGATTCAGCCACAACCTGTTGCTTAGGTAATGGATAAGTGGCCTTTATGTAACCGCCCACCGCTGATTCCCCTGCTCACTTTTCCCTCTTTATCCTCCGCCGCTCTCTCCCAGCTTAAACAAACCTTCATCTTTTCATAGCGTCGCTATCAAAGAGTCACGGTTGGATGGAGTTCGTTATTTTCCTCCCCCGCGGGTAAACAAGCACATTTTCTAATTATAAGCCATCACGGCTAATGAGCGCAAACATCTCAGAGAGTTTCAGAGCAGTTCCTTCAAACCTAAAAGACGACGAATAAACCAGGTGGACTGACCATGTCTGAGTCCACTCCTCGCTGCTCCGGCAGCAGGGGCTTCTCCTCCGTGAACTGCTGCTCCTTCATCCCCGCCATCCTGGACAGCAACCTGCAATCACCATGGCAACACGCACAAGAAAACACACACACACACACACACACACACACAAGGTTACACTATCATTTCATCATGCATGAGTGTGTGTTCGTGTCTGACCTTAAAAAACAAACAAAAACAGAACATTTCATCAGCACTTGCTCCTGGTGTTACATGATGATGGCAGTTCAGTTACAGCTAAATGGGATGAAACCGTCCCTTCATGGAGTAATTTCACAAATCCACATTGTGAAATTATCAATGGAATCAGATCAGCTGATTGGATGTTGTGCTGAACTGGAATAATCTGAGCGTCTGACATGATGAGAAACTGACTGGAAATGGAATCAAGATGGGGATTAGTCTCGCTGCAGAGCGGCTCTGACACAGCTACAGGACAGCACACACTGACACTCAATGAAAAGTCGATACAAAAACATATGACAGGAAAGCAGCCATGCTTTAGATTAGCAGTTACGTGCCAGCCTTGTTCATATTCGCGTTTACATGCTACCTTCAAAGATAATAAGATCACGTCTGTTCTCACACTATGTAACTTTGGGCTCCGGGTCGGGAGAAGTACGTAACACTTTACAGCACTAAGTCACACACCACCAACTATTTCACTGATTTTGGTGAAACTGGATCATATTTTATGGAGAAAATGTTGTAAAAATGTGATTTACAGAGTTTCCTGATGGACAGTGAAGTAAACTGCTGACAACTGTAGCTGCTGTTAGCTCAGTTTGTTAGCGGACTGTGAGCTCAGAGCACCGGGGGAGTGTTAGTGTTTGTACCACAGGTGTTTTGGACCACCGGGAGGAAGAAGAAGAAGAGGAGGAGAGAGGTTTACAGGCCGGAGCCGGTGTCGTGCCAGAACCGGAGCACAACAGTACATAAGTTAATATCATGCATCGCATTAGCTGCTCATTTGGTAAGCTATAAATAACTTATCCACTCATAGTGTTTTGCTAGAAATAACGTTAGCAAACAAACCAGGAGTCTGCATGAATTAGCTGACGTTATCCACCCAAGACAGGATTTTGATACGTTAGCTAGCTAGCAATTTGTCTGTGTTAGCAAGCAAGTTAACATTAGCCAGCTGAAACCACAATATGACAATACATTTCACATGCTTTGCAGTAATGTTAGCTTTAACTTTGGACTCTGTGTTATAGTGGGTGCCGGTCGTTTGTTGATGTCAACAGACTCCATGTCTAAGCTAACAGTGGCAGTGTCGTGCCAGAACCAGAGCTGGCTTGAGTGGCCAGTGTAACCCGGCCTCAGCAGCCTCTACGGACATGATGACAGAGAAGAAGAGAGTGAAGAGGTCGTTGACGGAGGAAGCTAAGAAGAGAAAAAGGAGAGAGTGAGCGAGCAAGAAGCCGCCGGACAAGAGTAAATCTGGGACTGACTTTTAGTGGTTGGTGAGAGCTTGGTGAAATAAAAGGCTGAAAGACAGACGCCGAGCTGGGCTGACTGCTGTTGGACTAGTCAGTAATATTAGCTGGCTGCTATGTCTTGAGGACTCAGGCTGTGTTCAGGTCTAATTAAATCCTTTTGTGTCACACACACACAGCCATAACACACAGTACACAGACACATCAACACACACACAAAGATCTGGGTCAGACTGCATCAGTACACCAACGCTGGAACACAACACAAACATTGCAACACACACACACACACACACGTCTGTTGTTGTTACATCACCTGACTGAGGTACTGTGGGGCTTTTACAGATTTAATTCTCCCCATTTAATGTGAGGTTAGAGAGATCGATGACTGCAGATTACTACAAATTACGATTATTCCTCTGAGACACTTTATGACCTGCACGTCCTTCGGTATGGTTGCTACGCCTGTCGAGCTTTCTCAGTCAGAACATGATGAAACGGGGCAGACGAAAGCTCATCTCTACCCAGACTGTCAATTTTACCAGCTTTAATCAGCTGTAGCTGATTACCGGCAGCAGTTGCATCAAACAACCCATCTATAACGACACCTACCTGTCAATCAAAGCGTCCACGCTCTTAATTCTGCATAACTTTAAGCCTTAACATAATCTGAACAGGTGAGTTGTATAAAAATTCACCCTCAGTACAGTTGTGAACGGGGAAGTTAGCTATAGAGACCAAAACTGTTTTTTGTACCAGGCTGTAAACATGTTTATTTCTGCTGTGAAGTTGGACATTTTAACATGGGGACTTATGGAGACTGACTCACTTCTGGAGCCAGCCTCAAGTGGACGTTTGAGGAACTGTCGAGTCTCTGTAAATAATATTTTAAATGTTTATTTTGGAAGCAAATTGCCCCAAAATATGAAAACCTTTTGATTATGTGCTTTATTTAAGTTGGTAATTGTTGTATAATCACAATATTACATGAGAAAGTGTGCTTTAACGTCATTGGCACTCGTGCCAATAATGACGTTAAAGCACACCCTCTCATGTAATATTGCTTAATTCATCTCCATTGAACTGAGGCAGTAACAGACATTTCTGGGGCAAATATAAAATAAAAACAGGGCAAATAACAAACCAGAACTATCTCTATGGATACGATTTATTTTTTGCATCACCTTCACAGCGGTATCAACACCTCTCACCCTTTTCTCTCTGTCCTCTACTGTTCTCTCTCTCTCTGTCTCTGGCAGCCGTTCAACGTAATCTGTGTTTTTATCTGACACCCTTGAAAAGACGAAGCCCAGATGCCACTTACGGTCACCCTCAGCAACTGATGAAGTGTGTGTTTGTGTGTGTGTTTGTGACCCTGCAGTGTCAACGACACTACTTACAAGAGCGACCCTCTGAAATTTACATTGCGTCAAAGCTAATCTGTGCAAGAAAACACATGCGGTGACTTTGTGAGTGTGAAGAGAGCTGCTTCTCTTCATAGCCTACTAAAACAAAGAGCTGAAAGAAGCTAAAACGCTCTGTAGATCTGAGGGGAACTACAACGTTTTTCATAGTTCTGTTGCTGTTTTTAAATCTTCTGAACTCTTTGAGACGCAACTTCCGAGTCAAAAAGCTAATTTTTCCCGTCTATCAATGGTAGTATGAAAACTTCAACATCACAGTGGCTAAAATCGGACCAAATACTTATTTTAAAATAGAAACAAAGCATCTGTACGTGTCAAATAGTTTAATAAGAACATTTAAAATGACGCTCCATGATTAGTTTCTGTTTGGAGTGTTTCGAAACGTGACTGCTCCTCACATTAAAACCAGGATCAGTCCTGAAGTGTGACTACCCTGCGTATTTTTTTTTAATTTTTTTTTTAGCTAAGCTAACTGCTGCTAACGTTATGTAACGTTAACTTAACGTTAGCAGGCGTAATGTAACGTTAACGTAACGTTAGCAGGCAACAGAACCGGGTTCGAACACAGCCTCTGAGGCAAACAGGGAATAATGTTACACTACCGAGGTTAATTACAGACTTTATGATGGACAGATGGCTTTAGCCTAACTGCTTGCTAAAGTAGCTAACCGCTAATTAACTGCTGCTAACTGAATCTGCCGTTAGCAGGCAACAGAACCGGGCCCAGCAGCCGGACCGGACCGAGTTCAAGCACAACAGGGAATAATGTTACACTACCGAGGTGATTTACAGACTTTATGATGGAAAGAATGCTAAGTAGTGAACTGCTAACTGTCGTTAGCTTGTTTAGCTGTGTAGCTAACAGAACTGACTCATTGTTCAACTTCGATTCTCTTCCAGATAAGTTCGACTAAGCGATACAAGAATTAAACCAGCACCAGTAACCAGGAGATCAAACCAAACCATGTCCAAATATCTAACGTAGCATCTCCAACCGATACGCGATACGCTTTTTCTCCGTTAAAACTGACACAGTTCATCCGTCAGCCTTGAAAACACATGAGCCATTAAAACCTTCGAACAGACCTAATAATTTTGTTTTTCTCCTCCACCTCCACCTCCTGCCTCTCCCTCTCTCTCTCTCCCTCCCATCGTGACCCGTTTATTAAAGGGGTGAGTGTGACCTTTTCCGAGGCCGCTGGAACGAAGCCACGACGAGTATTAATATGAGAACAGAGAGCAAACAACACCGCCTCTCCTCCTCTTGCTCCTCCATCACTTTACGGCTGGCAATCTGCTGCTGTTTTCCTCCGTTATCGTTTTCCTTGTTTATCACCACTTCACTCATCTTTTATCTCCTCACAGATATAATAATATTTATTAGTGCCGCCTTCACAAAGGCCCCATGGCATACACACAAAAGTAATGAGGCCATCGCGGACACGTGATTTTAACGTCACCGAGGCATTTTTTAACACTTAACGCTCATGACAGCTAGTTGAAATCAAGCGGCAACCTCCGTGAACGTGAAATGAAGCCAACGAGGAAGCTGCAGTTCCTCAAACGTCCACTTGAGGCTGGCTCCAGAAGTGAGTCAGTCTCCATAAGGCCCCACGTTAAAATGTCCAACTTCACAGCAGAAATAAACATGTTTACAGCCTGGTACAAAAAACAGTTTTGGTCTCTATTATATTTAGATTTAAATATTAATTAGCGCACATGTAAAGTTAAAGGAACAATATGTAACGCAGGTTGCCAGATTGAAGAACCTGAACGAGCGCAACACGGTTTATTTCATGAAGCAGAGAAATAAAACGCAACTTTCTGATTGTTTTACAGCGGTTGCGTTCAGCATAGTAATCCCGACTTTTAGAACTCTGTGGAACAAACATTGCACACACAGTTTTGGCAACTTTTAAGGGAAAAAAACGTGAATTTCGAGATAAAAGTCTCCGTGACCTGGCCAGTCCTCCCCTACACACTCTACGGTTCACTTCCCCAAGAAAGCAGCCTCCGTCTCTGGCAGTAAGAGCCGAGTAGGTCCCGCTGTTCACCGCTAATGAGTATGTGGCGTGATTTAGGTACTTAGAGTGTCTTTGGAAACTTTTCAGGGGAAATAATTTAT
Organism: Sciaenops ocellatus; assembly: GCA_033000465.1. Taxonomy (NCBI): domain Eukaryota; kingdom Metazoa; phylum Chordata; class Actinopteri; family Sciaenidae; genus Sciaenops; species Sciaenops ocellatus. The sequence goes on along the minus strand of CP136871.1, from coordinate 4,394,603 downwards.
GAATTTACGTGTGGAAAAGTTACCACGACCTGCCCAGTCCTCCAGCCTCCGCATCCCGCATTGAGAGCCGGGCAGGGTCGGTAACTTTTACACTGTCTTTGTCACTTCCAGTGATGCACTGTGGGGTCAGGATCCAGTGTTTTGATTCACTGGAAATTAATAAGTGAAATATTGAACCGGCGCTCTGCCGAGTCCTTCTGGGCTCTAAGATGTCTTTATATTTCAAATATAACTCCAATATTTACCCTGTTTTACCGTGTTTCTGCTCATGGAGCTTTTGAGGTCGGGTTGAATCTAACGTTAACGTAATGCGTTAGCTGTATCTGGCAACCCGGAGCGTCGACATGACAAAACACAAACACAGAGTTAAAACATTTATACAGTATGTAAAGTATCAGGATAACTGTGTTTTTTCTGTTCAGTCAGCTGCTCTCCCTCATTGAATCTCTGCCTCCGTAACTCGCTCTGTCTGTTTTCCGAATCCGTCACCAGTGTTTGACATATTTTCTCTCTCTCTACACTCCTCCTCTTTTCTGTCTTCCAGCATCTCGTCCCTTCTTTTTCCAGCACCAGTCTCTTCCCTCATCCCTCTCTTTCTCACCATCTCTATTCACTCTGACATCCTTATATAAGACAGCCGGTTGTGAAATCAATTACCGTTGCATTACGCCGGCTATATTTGGCTTCATGACGCCACTGCTGCCGATGGAAAGATACCAGCGCTGTTCTCCTCTGATTTATTGCTCCATGATGTTGTTGTGTGCAACTATGTTGATTCTTTAGTAAGAGATGTGAGTGTGTGTCTACTGTGTGTGTGTTCATGTTACATAAAGATTGTTGATCATGTGGTCAGTGTACACTCGATAAACTTTTTTGTTCCTGATAAAAATATCTTAAAAACTAAGCAGATTTCTATAAATTTGCTGTGCTCATGCTCCACACAAAGTTATACCTAAACGGTTTTGTGGTCAGAAAATTCCCTCCGTAGATATAAAATTCTTATTTTCAGGCAATTACACACATTGTATATATATTATATCACACTTCTGCCCCCAAATCTGACACAGTGAACTTTTAAAGGCCGAGGTATGCGCCAAAAGATCCAGTTTGTATGATATGTCGACACCAAGCAGCAACCTCTGTGCCAAAAACTGCAGTTCCTCAAACGTCCACTCGAGGCTGGCTCCAGAAGTGAGTCAGTCTCCATAAGTCCCCATGTTAAAATGTCCAACTTCACAGCAGAAATAAACATGTTTACAGCCTGGTACAAAAAACAGTTTTGGTCTCTATAGCTAATTTCCCCGTTCATGACAACTGTACTGAGGGTGAATTTTTATACAACTCACCTGTTCAAATTATATTAAGGCTTAAATTTATGCAGAATTAACAGCTTTGATTGACAGGTGGTTGCCATAACCGATAGCTGGTTTCAGTCATAGACTGTTTAAAACCTGAACGTAGTCGCCCACAGGTTTCTGAAGAGCTGTTGTCTCCATGTTGGCCTCCCGAGACCAAAGCTGTTTTTTGTACCAGGCTGTAAACATGTTTATTTCTGCTGTGAAGTTGGACATTTTAACATGGGGACTTATGGAGACTGACTCACTTCTGGAGCCAGCCTCAAGTGGACGTTTGAGGAACTGCAGTTTTTGTTGGCTTCACTTCAGAGTTACAGAGGTCACCGCTTGGTTTCAGCTCCACGTCTTTGCCTATTTTTGGAGTCAGACCTCACAATGACTCTTCACAAACCCACGAGTGACGTCACGGAGACTACGTCTATGTCTTTTATGCAGTCTATGGTCGTCAACATTGGTACAATTTGTTCCTTAAACTCTCATGGCTCCTGTAAGCTTTAACACATCGTGTATTCTGTTTGTTTCACGTCACCTCCTCCATCCCACTTGTGAACGATAACTGAACCGTGCCGCCCGCCCGGTAAAGCCGTTGAGTTGAACGGTGAGGAATGCGGCCATCGCCGGTCCAATCTCTCCACAGTGGAGAGGGACTAACTTCAAAGCCTCTCTCTTCATCCCTCAAACCAACTGTGGTCAGGCTGCCAAAGTGTCAGCGGGTGAGGAGTTATTTACAGCCCTGCTTTCTGTCCTCTCTTTCAGGAAGGAACACCGCCAAAATAAAACAAAAAAAGGAGCGTTTTCTCTCAGAGAAAGTGTTTTTTTTATTTTTAAGTTAAGGAGAAAACAGCTATTTGTTGAGGAGGACAAAACGGACCCGGCCTCTTTTCTTTTCTCTCCCTCCTTGGGTCATTTTTTTTAGTTCTGGCCAACAGAGTTTCTATGACAACCAAAGCCATCAGTTCTGGTTCACCTTCTCCTCACTACTGTTTATTTTCTCACCATCTTATAAGACTAACTAGTCCAAAAACTGCACATCTTCTATGCCGCATCTTATTTCACACTGAGTTATTAAAAACAGAGCTAACACCGTCGAAGTGGCGTCACTGCTTTTAAATCACACGCCGTCCTTCTTTTGTTCTCCATTCACGAGTGCGTCTTGCCAACTCCAACGTGTACTGTAGTAACCTTTCTCTTTGTTTCCTCCTCCTACAGTTCATCAGAGGTTATGGGACTCCGTTAGCATTGTCTTTGATTAATACTGTGATCTTCAGACGAAGATTAAAGGTGCATACATGCAGAGCTTTACAGTGACGGATGATCTCCACCTCACGCTGCTCAAAGCAATTATCAGAGTACATTTAAATCCCACCACATTTCACACCAGGCATCTCCAGGCCTAACCATAACCTTATGACCACCTGACTAATATTGTGTAGGTCCAACTTTTGCGACCAAAACAGCCCTGACCTGTCGAGTAGACAGTACACTAGATCTCTAAGAGTGTGCTGTGGTGTCCGGCAACAAGACATTAGCAGCAGATCCTTTCAATCACTGACAGTATAAGAATGGACGTCGTATCCGTGACGTCACCCACGGGTTTCAGAAGAGCCGTTTTGAAGCTCAGTGTGGTGGCAGCAAAGACACGTATCGTCTATGGACCTGAGGTGGTCTGAATGACACCTGGTTGCTCAAACAAGCCATCCGTAACAGCAGCCACCTGTCAATCAAAGCGTCCACGCTCTTAATCCTGCATAACTTTAAGCCTTAATATAATTTGAACAGGTGAGTTGTATAAAAATTCACCCTCAGTACAGTTGCCATGAACGGGGAAATTAGCTATAGAGACCAAAACTGTTTTTTGTACCAGGCTGTAAACATGTTTATTTCTGCTGTGAAGTTGGACATATTAACATGGGGACTTATGGAGACTGACTCACTTCTGGAGCCAGCCTCAAGTGGACGTTTGAGGAACTGCAGTTGGCACTTCTGCATTAGCCTCACTTCCACAATTTAATATGATTATGACAAACTACAGCCTCGGTAGAAAACATAAAAGTTACATTATTACCTTAAAAACTCAGCATCAACTTGTCTCTACTCTTTAATGTTCGGCTGGTGGAGCCGGTGTTTTAACTCCGGTGACAGTGGAGCACTTTAAGGGGATGCAGGGACAGTAAAGAGGCTGAGAGAGAAGCTTCCTGTCACACGGGAAATCAATTGCACAGCCAAGCGGATGCGAAAGCATCTGATCTAATGTACATCCACTGAATCGATACCTGGAAACTGGGACAGCACAAAGAGACCGAGGCAGAGAGAGAGACGAGGACACATAAGACGAGAAAACAGGACAGAGAGATTTTCACTGTCAGCTTTACCCCGAAATGGTATTTTAGAGTTTGTCATTTCCCGATAAACCATAAAAAGTTGTTGATGACGTCATCCTGCACTCGGGGAGGGCGTGTACTAATTTTACATCCAATGAAACGCTTGCACTCGTCTGACGCCGCCGGAGCGGAGTGCTTCCTGTTTGATCCAGTCTACTGTGAGGGCTGCTACAGTCATCTATGAGCTGGGCCTCACTGATTACTGTACAAAAGCAACAACTTTAGAACTTTATTCAGGGAGTCAGAGATTCCTGATGGACAGTGAAGTAAACTGCTGCCAACTGTAGCTGCTGTTAGCTCAGTTTGTTAGCCGGGCTGCCCGGACTGTGAGCTCAGAGCACCGGGGAGTGTTAGTGTTGTTACCACAGGCTTTTGAACCAGGAGGTTTTTTCAGAGGAGGTTTTCAGGCCCAGGGCAGGGAGCAGAGCCAGTGTCATACCAGAACCTGAGCTGGGCAAGCAGGCAATATATTGTTCCTCTGCCATTATGTCTCTATGAGGAGAAAGGAGAACAGACCAAAGAGGATGTTGACGGAGGGAGCTAGGAAGAGAAAAGGAGAGACTGAGCGAGCAAGAAGCCGCCGCACAAGAGTCTTTAGCTTTAGCCTAACCACTTGCTAAAGTAGCTAACTGCTAATTAACTGAATCTGCCGTTAGCAGCCGTTAGTTGGACCGAGCACAACCTCAAACCTGGGAACCAACGGGAAATAACGCTACACTACCGAGGTGATTTACAGACTTTATGATGGAAAGATTGCTAAGTAGCGACTCACTAACTGTCGTTAGCTCGGTCAGTCGTGTAGCTAACCGAACTGACTCAGCCCCGAGATGAAAGGACCCAAACCCGGCAAGAAAACCACCCCAGTAGGCTGCTGTATACCCTGTCAGACTGACCACTGCTGGTTTTGGAGGTTGTGCTCGGTCACTGGAAGGTAGACGCTGACACTAGCTCATAGCGCTAGCTGCGATGCATAGCATAAAAAACTACAATAAAAGCACTGAAGCTGAAATGTCTGAGTCACATTAACTGGACTTTTATTTGCTCAACATACCAGAAAATCTGCTCAGTCAACAATTCCGACACGTCGAGTAAAACTGCTGAACCTCCCACTACTTTTTCTCCTCCAGCTCTGTCAGGGGATAACAGGCCTCTAAAGGGTATATGGATGCTCCCTCTCTCCTCCTCCTCCTCCCCTTCAGTGAAATTATGCACCACTACCTAGACGCTTGTGCCGGATGATGAAGAGCCGGAGAAGATTGAGCGACTGCTGAAGTACAAGCAACAAGGACAAAAAGTCAGACACCTCTACAGATACTTCAGCTAGAAAATTAGAAACTGTGAAATAAACTGCAGCTCTGAAACTCGACTTCAACAACTATAACAAGTATCTATTTGTAAAAGGACTGTTCAAGCCAACATTCATGGTGCCCAGAAGATGTATTCTAACTTTGGTGATCCACATTTAAGAGCCGGACGCTTCGATTGACAGGTAGGTGACGTTACAGACGGGTTATTTGACCACCCAGGCGTCATTTGTCCCGTCACAAGTCCGCCGATGATCCTCGTCTTTGCCGATTTTTAGATTAGCCAAGAGGCAGATCCACGCTTTCTCGTCTTGCAGGTTCTCATGAATCGTGGCTACGCAGAGATCGGGGATTGGTCGAGCCTGCTGCTGTGGTTCTGATGACGTATAGTTATAGTTATAGTTATAGTTGCAGTTATTATCGTTGCTGCTGTGCATCTTTGTCTCTCTAAATTCAACCGGTTTCTGCAGATGTCCGTCCACCACGGTTCGGGTTCTGCTCGAGGTTGCTGCCTCTTAAAGGAAGTTTTTCCTTGCCACTGTCTCCAAGTGCTCGCTCATGGTGGGAACGCTCTTCTCCCGAGTGTGAATGTAGCCGTGACACATGCGAAAAACACAAAAGACTCTATCTATAGTCAGTGCCACTGTAGAGACATGGCGGTGACACATAGCGAGTTCGTGGCTGTGATTCTCTGGCTGGCTAGCGACCCTATAACGGACATTTGTGTTGCGATCAACAGAGAAATGAAAGTCTTTTCTACAGAGTAGTCTTGTCTTGTGAGTGTGAGTGACGTCCAGCAAGAGACCCCCAAAGGGGCTGGCTAGCTGTCAGTTTGGAGGACGGGAACAACAATGTGAGCTGCCCAGGCTGAGTCACTCTCTTCCTGGGCCTTTATGGTACGTAGAGCTGGTTGGGAATGTAGCAAACCGTCTCTGATTGTAGCTAGACTAACATTAACATTAGATCAACAAAACTTGATCTTGTCCAACGCTTCAACCTCAGCCAAAAGTAAACATGACATCTGCTAAACATCAGCATGTCAACACTCTCAGTCTCTTGGCTCTTGGCCACACAGAACTTCGGGCACGGCTGTTAGAGTTTCACTTTTGTTACAACACACTGGCTGGAAATTGAGTTTTACCAGGCTGAAATCAATAAGACTCTTGTCTGCTGTAGTTCTGCTTGAAGTCATCTTCACTGAGCTTTAGTTCATCTTGATTTCATGCCAGTGTTCTGTGAGTTCAAGCCATAAAACTGTGAAACAAAGCAGAAAACAACACAGGAAACTGTGCGAGCTCTCGCATGGAACGTCATCCTGATGCAGCTGCTTCATTCATGTTTTTTTAAGAGCAGATTTTCCTCTTTGCTCTGCTTCTTCTGAAACTGTATGCTTGATACATGTTTTGTTGTTTGCACAGATTTCCTGCACCAACTATTTCACTGATTTTGGTGAAACTGGATCATATTTTATGGAGAAAATGTTTTCTGGTTTTCCCTCCGATGTCCTCCGGCTGCTCCGCCTCAACTCTCTGTGATTTACAGAGTTTCCTGATGGACAGTGAAGTAAACTGCTGACAACTGTAGCTGCTGTTAGCTAATGTTAGCTCATTTTGTTAGCTTGAGCTGCCCCGACTGTGAGCTCAGAGCACCGGGGGGTGTGTTAGTATTTGTACCACAGGCGTTTTGGACCACCGGGAAGAAGAAGAAGAGGAGGTTTTCAGGGAATGCTGACAGGGAGTGGAGCCAGTGTTGTGCCAGAACAGGAGCTGAACAATACATATACACAATACACATATCAGCTGGCTGCTATGTCTTGTGTTGTTGACCTTGCTCGATGTTTGGCTGTTAGCAAAGTTGACTCGACTCGCTACTTTTTGATCATAAGTAATGTAATCAGAAGAAATACTCGAGTACAGCTGAACATATTTACCACACTGGTATACTGACAGACAGCAGTGATATAACAGTAGCAGTGCAGCACACCGGCCTCCTGTCAGCGTGCTAGAGGAGAACACGATGTCACCTTCACGACTCGGGGAGCTGGTCAGCATTACACCTGAGGTTTCACCGGTCGGGAAGTTTTAGAAAATCAGAGAGCAGACGTATCTCAAGCACACAGAAGTGCAAAGAGAAGAGAAGGGCTGTGCAAGCAGCAATATATCTGAGTGCAGGAGCAGAAGCTGAGCAAATCTGAGGGTAAGCAGGAGCTATTTGAGGGCGAGGGCAGGGTTTAGAGGGATTACTAAATATGACATCAATGACTCATGCTCCCAAACTGACAATACTGACAATTCTCTCTATTTGCTGGCATCATATACATTATATCGCCAGTGGACAGCTGTTTAAATCAGTGTTTCTCAAACTTTTTACATCACTTACCACCTAAGAATGTATTCAGCTCTTCGAGTACCACAAGTGTAAGGCTTAGGTTCTCCCTAATAGGTTTATTCCTATCTCCTATTTACTGACTGTTGTTGAATCTTGAACAAAACCAGTTCAAGATCCAGAGCTACTTGATTAGTAAAGGGGTCCTCCTCATCTGAACTTGTTTGGAGCCATTTGGAGTCACGATTGTAGCATTTTTTTTTACCTCGATGTTTTAGCTTGTAAGTAATCGTGGATATATGCGCTGCTACGAGCTACATGCATGAATGTGATTTGAATATCGAGCAGGACGAAACAGACAGCCGGCTTGTGCCAACAAATGCACGCCTCAGCCAGCGGCAGATGTTCGTCCGCCATGATCCGAGGTTTGAGCCTCTTAAAGGAAGTGTTTCCTTGCCACTGTCGCCAAGTGTTTGCGCATGGTGGGAACTGTTAGGTCAGGTTAAGAGTAGACCTACTCTTTATGGAAAGAATCATGGGATAACATTTGTTATGATTTGGTGCTATATAAATAAAATTGAATTTAATTGAACTGTCATTCTTGTTGTCTTCCTGTTGACTTGATGTCTCTGGAGTTATTGAACTAAGTGGATGCGACCCCTGAAGGAGCGTCCTCCAGTCGAGCAGAGCTGTTCGAGACGTTAATCCTGACTGACATGCTCCGACTTTCACTCCCACACATCATCCCACCCGCCGCCATCATCCGACGTGTTCTGACATCAGTCTGTGCGCACACACACATGCCTGCTAACACGCGCGTTCTCACACACCTAAGCAAAACAGAAGTGCTGTAATCACGAATCACAGCTAGGAACTCGGCTCTCTCTCTGCCATTTGAAATGAAACTTTGAATTATTTATAGCTGATGAATGTCTAGAGGAGTCTTCTGTGGATGAGAAGCTACCCAGAGCACGGATATCAGTGTCGGAGTGGTGGATTAAATATTAAGTATCAGCTATCAGCTCCAGACTGAAACCCTCACCGGCACTTTCTCTTCTGGCACGAAAAGCTTCCTCATCAGCTTCCTCGTTAGATGAAAGCTTTGTGTCTCTGAAAACTGTCTGGATACAAACGATATCCAAAAAGTCGGTTTTAAAGATAAGCAGCCTCATATTTGGATTGAATTCTTGCTTTTATGGCATTCACAGCAAGCTGATTCAGGTGAAACAAAAGAAAAATAAGGAGGGCACAGAGAGCATCCTGTCACACAATGTTGTGCTCACAGCTCTATTTTTGCTCTCAGTGGTGGCATCAAAGCCCTAAAGGGCCTGAGTTTCTGCTGAGAGCTGGACTTATTACAGCAGCCGCCGCCGTGCAGAGGACGGAGCACCGAGCCTCTGTAATCTCCAGCCTAATTCGGTCATTTAACTCGGAGTATCGGCAGGTTTCTAAAGGACGAATTTAAGAGCCCTTTAATGCTACCTGAAATTCAATTTGGGACCAATTTAAAATCCCTAAAAGAGACGAGATGCAGCCGATCTCTGACTGAATATAAATAGTGAAAAATGGCAGATACATAAAAGAAAATTAGTGAAGACACAAAGAGTATAATGTTCTGAAAGTCCTTCATTTTTAAGACATGAAGGTCAGTCCAGAACTTTAAATGTGTAGTCTCAAAAACTATCAAACGCTCTGATGAAGCTGGCTCTCATGAGGACCGCCCCAGGGATGGAAGACCAAGTTCATTACAGTTAGAGCCCGAATAAATGCTTCACAGAGTTGACAAGTGACAGACACACCAGGATTGAATCCCTATGTCTTGAGAGAGAGAAACTTAGCAGTCATGATGGATGACCAACGCCTCGGTTGCCCGGTCGTGCCTCTTCGCACTTCACAACATCAGAAAAATCAGACCTTACCCGACTCAACATGCTACCCAACTCCTGATACAGGCTGTGGTCATCTCTAGATTGCTGTAACGTCCTCCTGACTCCTCTCCAACACTACCAACAACTGGCCATTATAAATCTACCCCCCTCTACAACTGGACCTCGATTCTATGTGAGTAGTACTTGGATAAAAGCGTCAGAGATAAAGTGCACAGGAGTCCAAGATGTCATACACTGAAAGGTTTATTGAAGCTTGGCCAAGGAGAATGCAGGATTTATCAATAAACTCGTTGTGACATGATGAAGAAGCTGTCCTCTCTGGATCGTCTATGGTCCGACATTGTTATCCGACTCTGTAGAGGTTTCTACGTTATGTACCTATCTGTTGTGGCGAGGGAGTGAGGCAACCCTATCCTCTGACCTTCGTTACCATAGTAATGATCAAAATGGCTTTCCTAAGCACAAACAAACAGCTGCTCTGTACCTCATGGAGAAGAAGACACTGTCCCTACAGGGACCTCAGGATTTATGAGGCCCCTCTGTTACCCCGATATGTGCCGCGCCAGAATAGAACACTCCATCATAGTCTAATGAATCAAACTGATGAGACACAGAGAAGGTGAACGGATCTAAATGTGTGGTTCCCACCCTGAAGCATGGAAGAGGAGGTGTGATGGCATGGGGAGCTTTTCTGGTGATAGTTCAAGACATATTTAACCAGCATGGCTACCAGAGTATTCTTCATCAACACGCCGTCCCATCTGATTTGAGCTCAGTGGGACTCTGAGTTGTTTTTCAACAGGACAATGATCCCAAAAACACATCTCCAGACTCTGTAAGGACTATTTGACCAAGAAGGAGAGTGATGGAGAGGTTTGGGTTGAGTTGAAAAATTGCTTATTAGGGAAATTAGGAAAACTAATCAAACTGAACTACTCTTGCTTCGATATCTAATCTAAAATGTATTCCCAGCTTCGAATGAGTGTGTTGGTTGCATGAAGAGCTGCCGCTACCTGGAGGTGAGAGCAGTGATTAAAGTGAGGCCAACTCATGCATCTATTTACTTGCCTGATTAATTCCACCTTAATCGTACCACGCACAAGATGCCAGTGGTACTCAGGTGGGGTCATTTTTTATCCGGGACAGGTTGAGCAGTCGTAATCATCACCTGCCTCCACTCACATAGTTAGGGATGAGTTCACAGCTGGGACTTTTCTGAGATAACATTTATAGTATCTACATGTATCATGTGAATTGTAGTAACATCAGACTGTTTCATCACATGAGCTATAGTATAAAAATACATATTTAGAGCAGTAGCCCATGCAGGAATGTTGGTGTTTTCATATTAAAGCCTTGCAAACAGCCTCCTGGAAAGTCTGCTTTCATTTGTTTGTCAAGTCAGCGTCTGAAGATACCGGGAGGTCAATCAGGACCAGATCCAAAAACTGCAGTTCCTTTAACGTCCACTTGAGGCTGGCTCCAGAAGTGAGTCAGTCTCCATAAGTCCCCATGTTAAAATGTCCAACTTCACAGCAGAAATAAACATGTTTACAGCCTGGTACAAAAAACACTGTTTGACACGGGCTTCCATGGCCAACCGGTAGCGTACAATATCCGACATTCCAGCTTTGTAGCAACAGTTTGGAGAAGGCCTGTTTCAACATGTGTGTCCCACTTTGTTGTTGGGGAACAGAGCCCTGATCAAGCTAACAACAGTTAGCAGTACACGACCAGGAAACTCTGTAAATCATCTTGGTAGTGCAACGTTATTCCGTGTTCCCTAGAGGTTGTGCTTGAACCCGGTCTGGTTTCGGTTGCCTGCTAACGGCTGATTCAGTTAGCAGCAGTTAATTAGCAGTTAGCTTAGGTTAGGCTAAAGCTATCTGTCCATCAGGAAACTCTGTAAATCACAGAGAGTTGAAGCTGAGCGGTCGGAGATCAGAGGGAAAAGCAGCAAATATATTGTGTATAAAATCTGATCCAGTTTCACTAAAATCACTGAATAAAGTCATAAAGTTGTGCTTTTGTACAGTAATCAGTGAGGCCCAGACATAGACTGTATCTTCATGGAGATGAAAGGTTCATCTACCAGCCACACCTTAGTCCACGACGACATTCACACACTATGACTCGTATTTATTTGGCTCAAGCTGAATGGCACAGTTGGAAACGGTCCAGGCGGCCGCACTGTAAAATGCCACCGAATGTCCATTCTAGTGTTTGTGCTTCTATGGTCTGCTCACGGGGCTGCAGGGTGGATGCCAGCAGGGCAGACGGACGGACAGTGTGTGGGCACCAGCAGTATGTGGAGGGAAGAGGCGAGTGATCGCCGGACTCCTTCCTGAACCAAACGGAGAACCAGATGTCAAGGAGCAAAGCTCAGTGGAGCGAGCCGAGGGGATGAATGATTTCATAACCCACAACAACAGTGAACACTGATTTTTTTTTTTGAGGGAATCATGGAGCAGGATAAAGGCCTTATCATTCACCAGAAAGAGGATTTTATAATGGAAAGACATAATGTATCATTTTATTTTAGAGGTCCAGTGAAGTTTCATATTGCAACCAACTGAATACCCTTCACAATGCTTTTAAAGCAACACTGTGCAACTTTTCTACCATAAAAACACTTTAAATCATGTTGATGCTACACTGACTTTCGTACGTCTAACACACCACCAACTATTTCACTGATTTTGGTGAAAGTGGATCATATTTAATGGAGAAAATGTGGTATGGAATGCTGACGGGGAGCGGAGCCAGTGTCGTGCCAGAACCAGAGCTACACAATACAATGCTATTGTGCTACAGAATAGCACTGGGGGAGTGTTAGCGATTGTACCACAGGCGTTTTTGACCACCGGGAAGAAGAAGAGGTTTTCAAGGCCGGAGCCGGTGTCGTGCCAGAACAGGAGCTGGACAATACATAAGTTAGAATGGATTACGTTAGCTGCTCATTTGGTAAGCTACAAATAACTTATACACTCATAGTGTTTTGCTAGCAATAATGTTAGCAAGGAAACCAGGAGTCTGCATGAATTAGCTGACGTTATCCACTCAAGACAGAATTTTGATACGTTAGCTAGCAAGTTAACGTTAGCCAGCTAAAACCACAATATCACAATATATTTCACATGCTTTGCAGTAACGTTAGCTTTGACTTTGGACTCTGTGTTGTAGTGGGTGCCGGTTGTTTGTTGATGTTAACGGACTCCATGTCTAAGCATGTTCTGTGACATATTTACAGACATAGACACTCTAGTGAAAGGTGTATGACTATAAACAGATTATTTTCAGTTGCTGAGAACTGTACACGTGTCACACGGAAAAATACTTTCTAGTGAAGTTGCATGCAGCCACATCTGTTTAGAGAAACTGTGTCACTGTCACTCTGGATAATCTGCAGACATTATCGTGAACAGATTTCCTATGAGAACTCTTAACAGTAAGGTCTGTGGATTATCCAGAGTGATGGGGACACTTTATTTGGAAAGACATGACGCTGTTGAATGCTGCAACTTCACTTTTGAACGTCATGGACACCACAAATGCAATTCCTCTCACCTCCATTGTGTTGTGGAGGAACGCAGATATCGGAAAACCTCTGCACATAAAACCAGAATAAGCTCGTAGCTAACATCCTCTTGTTGTTGCTCCCTCATAGTCAGAGCTGAGTGGAATTTACAGAGGTGATACAGAAACACACATTTCATTTTTAGCTCAACAGATTATGATTCTACGGAAGCCCTAAGTGGTCAGACATTCTCACATTTTATTTGCTCAGTTTTCTCGTGATAATGAGTTAATTTATTTAACGGGATAACTTCCTTGACATCTCGAGACAACGAAACTTTGTTTTCTCGAGATAACGACATAATTAATTTGAGATCTCGAGAAAACAAAAGGATAGCCTAGTATATTAAAGGTGCAGTGTGTCGAATTTAGTGGTGAAGTTCCAGATTGCGACCCACTGAATACCCCTCACCTCACCATCTCATTTCAAACAGGAAGGAGAAATTACAGTGGCTGTGAAACCTAAACACATACATATAAACATAATAATTCTTATTGTCAGGTGATAATACAATAATAAAAACATAGTAATTAATATTTTATTCAGTGTCTGTCAATAGATCCCTTTAAATGTTACACACTGGACCTTTAAATAGTTGCAATTGCAACATTGTCTTGCTCCTCTGACATTGCTACACTGAATGATGTTTCCTCCAATGATTTGTCATACTGGACTATCCTTTTGTTTTCTTAAGATCTCAGATTAATTATGGCATTACCTCAGGAAAACAAAGTTTGGTTTTCTCAAGATCTCGACAAAATTACCTTAAAGTTATCTTCAGGATAACAACATTTATTATTTCGATATAATGACATAAATAACTTATCATGAGAAAACAGAGAAAAATGTATGAATGTATGACTGCTTAGGGCTTCCGTATGATCCTCACACAGCAGGTTACTATTTTTAATCTGTGCAAAAGCAGAAATGAGTATTTAGTTTTCAAGAATAACAACTCATCCTCATCGAGCATGTTTCCACACATTACATGTTGCACCCTGGCTGTGCCATCCTCCATTTTAATAGACGTCCTCCATTAGTGACCACAGCGCAGCCATTCAATAACCAATAAGTCAGCAGCAGCATTGACTCTGACACATCATGACACATCTGCCCCGACCATGAACATGAACATGCTGAGCGTCACCGCAGGCATCCCGCTCGCTCTTTGCTGCGGTTGCTAACTTGTAGATGAACTGTTACACTGCGTGCACGCTGAACCTCTTTAACTAAGATGTAATCATACACATGCACAGGCGTGTGTGTGTGTGTGGAACATGCAGTTCCTTCAAGACCGACTGAAGACAATCACACAAGACAGCCAGCAGCCGGGCTGACTTTTTCAAGGCGGATGGGCGACAGTAATAGATAATACACACATTGTGAGAAAAAAAGTTGTGTGTGTGATGATAGAACATGCTGTTATGCTCAATTTCTTTACAGGTATAGTCACATTAACCAATGAGGGTGAGGTTTATCTATAAAGTCACCAATCAAGCCGTATCAAGTGTTTTTGCTCATGAGAAATCTACAAGCTACAAGATCTGGTCCAATGAGTAGACGCTGGATTGTCATCTACAAAGACCAATATGGGATTAATGTAGCTCTTCGTAATTCTGTACTTGAATTTTATCATCTACTTACAAGAATTACATAAAAAACTCCCTAATAAATGAAAAAAAGGTAAAATATTTTCATATCCTAAGCTGTCGTGAGCATTCATATATTTTTGTTCATACAGTTTACCGTGACAGTAGATTTTACGGAGGTTTTCAAGTGAATACACAGATATTTCAAAGATCAAGTTACATCCAGCCAACTGTACAACTACGACCCTAAACAAACTGGTCGAACTGGGAGAATGTCTAACTTTGGAGATAATCTACCAGATGTCCGTCCACCATGATCTGCTCGAGGTTTCTGCCTCTTAAAGGAAGTTCTTCCTCGCCACTGCCACCAAGTGTTTGCTCATGGTGGGAATTGTTGGGTCTCTGTAATTAATATATAAAGAGAACAGTCTACAGCTGCTCTACATGGAAAGAGTCATGAGATAACTTCTGTTTAATTTAAAGATTTATGCATAAAACTGAACAACTGTACCTAACATGAACTTAAAGGAGCAGTGTGTAGGATCCAGCAGCGCCTAGCGGTGTAGTTGTGGGTTGCAAACCTCTCGTATCACCTGCTTGACGCCCACTACAAATAATATTGATAATATTATTATCATAATTACTACATTAGTCATTAGTCACTCAACCGGTCATGGCAGATGTGCGTCCACCATGATCCGGGTTCTGCTCGAGGTTTCTGCCTCTTAAAGGCAGTTTTTCCTCGCCACTGTCACCAAGTGTTTGCTCATGGTGGGATCTGTTGGGTCTCTGTAAATAAAATTATAAAAGGGGACAGTCTAGACCTGGTCTATATGGAAAGAGTCATGAGATAACGTCAATAACCATTAGCCGTTAGCTAGAGACACTGTCAGTCCTGTGCACATTTCCGTATTGACTCGTAACAGTAGACATTTCCATTACCAATGTAAGCTCTTTTCCTGAGCTTTCAACAGCCTGAGAGTCTTCATCAGTGGATGAAGTTTGCTCAGTTTGCTCATTACATCACGGGACTTCAGTCACCGACTTCAGTAACAGGTAATACAAAAGCTCCAGAAAAAGTTAGAGTAGACCTTTTTTTCAAGGTTCAACTCTCTAAAATGGGTTATTAAGACAGCCAATATATTGTGCGGGTTTTCAGTTGGTTTCAATTCGAAACTTCACCACTAGATGCCACTAAATTCTACACACTGGACCCTAAATGAAGCTGATTTAGAGATGTCACGTGTGCCATTCGGTTCTGATGTCTCGTAAAAACTCCAAGTCTCTTGGATCAGGTTGCCTTTCAGCGTCACGGTCTGGCTTTGCTCCCACTTTCTGAATTTCCACTATCTGTTGTGATCCTAACAGATATTTAGTCAGACGACAGACTCGTCCTGCTTGTTTAATTACACGTTTGACCACATGATGAACTGGATTTATTGGTTTTGGTTCGTTGTTTTGCTGGGATGAACATGTGAAACACTGGACTTGGACTGATTGACAGAATGGAACAGATGGGACGGAAAATGGCCATAGATAAAATCCACACAGGTCGGATAAAGGGGAGACCTGTGTGGCACGAGGGGGGGGGGGTATGGTACGTTATGTAGGTAGATAGGTAGGTAACAGTGGCTTCACGATCCTACGTACATGGTCTGCAGGAGGCTCTGTGGAACCGTGCAGCCAGCCTTGGGAGGGAAGTTCCAAAACAATCCAGGCCCCATCTAGCAGCGGGTATAAAAATACAAGAGACAAGATCTACTGTACTGGTGTTGGTGCATTGCAGGTGCAAAGGCAATCATAAGAACAGAATAATAAGAGGAGACTTCATGCAATAAAACTATATAGAGCAGGCAGAAGGTATTAAAAGGACGGCCATGAAAGACAAGGGAGAGAAAAGTTAACAATTAACAGAAAAAGGTTATTCTGCGATTGAGTCCTCGTTATTAGATCTTACAATCAATTAAAAAAAACAGGAAAGTATCTCTATGCGAGTCTTTAACGGACTTTTATCAGCTTCTTATAGCGTCCAGAAAGAAATTGCAACAACACAGACTGTAATTTACATAAATGACACCCAATAGACTCTGGCTAATTAGAGCAAAGATCCAACAGAACCATCTAAGCAAAGCGGAAATATATCAGCATGCAAAACACGGTAATGACAACACTGTTTTTTTGCCACAAGCCCACTCGCAGTGCCAACCTCCATTGTTTAGCTGTTGAAAGTGCCAGTGGGTGGTTGGAAGGGAAAGGAAGGAAAGGGAGGGGACGGTACTGAGAGTGGGATTTGGGGATTTTTCAAGGAGCAAAACAAAAATCAATTATTCATGAGTTTCGATCGGCAACTGTATGAATCATAAAAACATACTTTTGCTCCTTAAAGCCTCACTTATCGCCTCTTTAAGTCAAACTTTTATAGAGGAAATATAGACTATGAAGTCAGGAGGTGCCGCAACACATCGTAATCGCTTATCCTACGAACCTTTTTCCAACAAATCTGTTGGCGACTTTCAGGAAAACGTTGATGCTTTAAAGGTGTGTTCACACGGAAAGCGAATAAAAGTTTTCACGCGAGTAGATTACATACAAGTCAACATAAAGACCAAGCGTCAACCTCCGTGGCTGGGAAATGAAGCCAACACGGAAGTGCCAAAAATTGTAATTCCTTGAGTGGCCGCCATAATTCTCGTCTTTGCCTATATTTAGATCCGCCGGGAGGTGGAAGTAGCAGGACTGCCAAGATGGCAGCAGCCAGCGACACATATTTTGAGCTTTAAAATGGCTTTTCGGAAAGTTAAAGATAACTACCTGAAAATATGAGCCTCCAGCTATCAGTTATACCTGAAGTTAGTATATCTCCCTGACCGATCCAAACTCTGCTCAGAAAACAAGCATTTTAAAAGTTTGAAACACAAATTATACCATCAGTAACATGAAAATTGCCGGGTGGTAGTGGGAACACACCATTAAGCTAGTTTTCCACTGAGATGTGCTATACGTTACATTTCGTCCATGCTACTTCAATACATACTGAGTCAGTGCTCATTGTAGCTTTAGCTGACTCTCTTTCATGGGTCCAGTTATGGAAAATGTCCAGCACTGTATTCTGATCAGGACAAGAAGTAAATAACAAAAGAAGTGCTCAAAACATAGATGTTAGTAAGCAACGGCTAACGTTAGCCTCCAACTGGTTACTAGCATGTGTGGGAGGGGGACTTAAACTCATTACTCCAATTCTGGAGTAAACCCGAGCGAGTAACGTGAAAATTTGAGACGCCTTTGGTGAGAACACACCATTAAGCTGGTTTTCCACTTGGAAGGTGACGGCTTGCTAAGTAGCTAACTAGCCTAGCTCGCTAAGTTGAGTGCTACTATATGTTACTTTTCGTTCATGCTATTTGTCACTTGTTGTGTTCATCCTAGCTAGCTCGGGGTCTAGTTAATGGCCTAGCTAGCTAGGATGAACACAACAAGTGACAAATAGCATGAACATGCTTCTTGCATTTATACTAGCTAGCTAGCTAGCTTTAGCTTTCTCTCTTTCATGGTTCCAGTTATGGAAAATGTCCAGACTGCTAAAACTAATTGCGCTATATTCAATAAGTAAATAACAAAGGAAGTGCTCAAATCACAGATGGAAGTAGGCAACGGCTAACAACCTTAGCCTCCAACTGGTTATTAGCATTTGTGGGACTTCTTTGTGAAACTCCAATTTTGACAAAATATGTGTGTAGCCTTTAAATAATTTCTTTCACACTCATACTCGTTAAATATTGAGCCACTGCAGTCCAAAAAATCTTTTCTCCAAACATGGACTAACTGAATACGTGACAAGGTGCGAGCTATAACACGGCTTGTGTGGCTCTGTGTGTAGGAACAAAAGCTGGAGTCTGTTTGCTCTTTATAAATCTATTTATAAACCCAGAGCTGAGAAACAGACTCCCGCTCCCCAAAGGGAAGACTCGGCTCGGCTTCGATGGCTGATTCATGCAGCACAATAATAAAAAAAGCCAAAAAGTTTTATAGTTTTACAGACAGAACGTTTGAATCTTGCAGAGAAATGATGTAAAAATGTGACAGTTCTGCTGATAGTCAACCAACAACCAAAAAAAGGGTCTTTTCCATCATTATGACATCGTGCATTACAGCCTCACTCCTTTTGTTGCCAGCAGTGCTCAGAAGAGCGCTAACACGATATCCTGCACCAAATTCAATCAACTTTTATGACTCCCACCTACTGTAGACTCATCACTCACTCACCTCAGTCTGCTGCAAAGCAAACATTATTTCTCTTTAGCACACTCTTGACACTTTACACTCAAAAAGTGCAACTTCCAACACATCATCCAAACTTTATTACATCACCGTGTCATACTACATGAAGGAGCAGTGCCGTAGTGTAAATGGCGCACTTTGTTTTCATGCAGGAGGCGGAGGGGGGGTCCATAAATTCAACCTGTCGACATGCCTTATTCACGCCAATGCAGACGCCTGGTGATGGGAGTGAAGTAAAGTAGAGAGTACAAAGCCTCAGCAGCAGTATTCACACACATTGTGCCAAAAATCCTGCCCTCATTTAACATCCTCCTCCACCTCCTCCTCCTCCTCCTCCACCTCCTCCCAGCGTATGGGAGCTTAAATCTTACTTTCTTGGACAGATTAAGGACAACGTGAAAATACTGCACTCAGGTCAGCTTCACACAGACTTTTTCTGGTTCAGTCTCCACACATCCTCAAACACAAACTGTCATATTATAAATCATGCTGCGGACACGTAAAGCTTTACTGTACCTGCGGCGTAGAGCTTCTGAGCTTCAGAGCTTCTCCTGGTCGGTACAGTCTGGTCTTTGTGCGTCCGTCCCTTTGGGCGACTGAAGGACTGGAGGAGTGAGCGACGCCGAGTGTTAGACCGAATGAGAGAGATGCAGACTCGTCCTCCCTCTCTCTCTCTCTCTCTCTCTCTCTCTTTCTGTCTCCCTCCCCTTCCTGATGATAAACAGAGAGCACGTGGCTTCACCAGTGATGCAGCAACGAGGAGTGACAAAGAGAAGAATGAGAAGGAGGAGGAGGAGGTGATGGTGATGAAGATGATGATGAAGAAATGGGGGCAAGCAGAGGAAAGTAAAGTGTTCATGTGTTTGCGGCTTTCAGAGTATTCACACTTTGTAGAGCCAAAAACGTCCAAATCAGCTCACAGACGTCCACACACCCACACAAATACACACAAATACACACAAACACACACAAACACACACACACAAATACAAATACACACAAACACACACACACACACACACACAAACACAAACACACACACACAAACACACACAGGCAGACTGTCCTCTCCTTTACTTACATCTTTCCTGTTTCCTCTCCTTTTTCTTTTCCTCGCTCCTTTCTCTTTCTTTCATCTTTGCTGTTACCTTTCCTTGTTCCCTTCCTCTCCTTTCCTTTCCTTTCCTCTTCACTTTTCCCGTCTTTCATTTCGTTTCCTTTTTTTTTGTTTCAGTTCCTCTTTCCTTTCCCCTCCTTTCCTCTTTGCTTTTCGTTTCATATATATATATATATACACACACATACACACACACATATATATATACATATTCATATATATATACACATATATATACATATATAGGTTGGGTCATATATATATATATATACACATATATATATACACACACACACTCACTGGACATGTTTGTTCAACTGAAGCGTGATGGGTGATACAACAAACTTTAGCATGATGCTAACTTACGTATTGTCCAGCTCCTGTTCTGGCACGACAACGGTTCCGGCCTGTAAACCTCTGCTTCTTCTTCTTCTTCTTCTTCTTGGTGGTTCAAAACGTCTGTGGTACAAACACTAACACTCCCCCGGTGCTCTGAGCTCACAGTCCAGCTAACAAACTGAGCTAACTTTAGCTAACAGCAGCTACAGTTGGCTGTAAATTAACATTTTTTTTAAAAAATGGAGCTTAATTTTATCATCAATTATGCAAATTTACATAAAAACCTTTGTGAAACTCGTTTTCTATGTGAAGTTTTTCGACATTCAGATTTGAACTCTGCTTTCGTTTCAGCGTTGACATCGATCTGTTGTCGGATGTTGTCCGTCTTTCTATCCGTTCACCTCGTTTGTGTCTCTTTTTCTCATGGACAGTATGACCTACTTAGCAAACCACAGTCTGACTGACTAGACAGCAGCTTCAAACTGACGGAGCGCTTGCCAAAACAGTCTGCTGCTGCTATCTAACATGTCTTTATCTACCGGCATCCAACAATGACTCTGGAGTCTAATTCAATTTGAATGTATTAGACTTAAATAGACATCTGACTCAACCTTTCATTAGATAAGCATATGCTGTACTGCGTTATGGAGCATTTATTATGAATCAGAAGGAAGTGTTTAAGGATTATATAACATGCAGCTTAGTGTTCACACATTTAGAGCCTTTTGTGGTGAGATTTTCTGTGCTGAAATTAGTAACAGTGAGTTCTCCCTCCGTTCGTTCGGTTATCGTCGAGAATAAGATCAACATTTAATCCTGCGAGCAATGCGAAATTAGATACAGCCGTTTATAGAGCGTGAACAACTTCGAAGGACAAAGAGATGTCAGACGCTGTGATGACGCATCAGTTCGTGCTGCCATCTGACCTCGGCGTGTCATTGCTTTGAACTGCACCTCGCCTCCAACTCTGCTCTGTCAAGATTCGCCGAGTGAGTCGGGTAGCGAGATGATAGGTCATAATATGAACATATGAACATGAGACAAGTCAAAAAAAAAGGTGATTCATTGGCAAATAATGCAGAAATATCAAGATGATTGATTGATTGGAGAATATTAATTCTCCAGCTGAGTGGTCTGGCTTTTTAAAGAGGCTGTAATAAATATTTTTATAATAATTTATCAGTGTGAAAAATACTATTTATCGTGACTTTCAGCTCTTTGTCTAGCTGTTCTAGTTCAGTCTCACCGTTCTCATACAAGCGGCAACCTCCCAAAAACTGCAGTTCCTCAAACATCCACCTGAGGCTGGCTCCAGAAGTGAGTCAGTCTCCATAAGTCCCCATGTTAAAATGTCCAACTTCACAGCAGAAATAAACATGTTTACAGCCTGGTACAAAAAACAGTTTTGGTCTCTATAGCTAATTTCCCCGTTCATGACAACTGTACTGAGGGTGAATTTTTATACAACTCACCTGTTCAAATTATATTAAGGCTTAAAGTTATGCAGGATTAAGAGCGTGGACGCTTTGACCGACAGGTGGGTGGTTTAGGTCCGCCAGTGATCTACGTACTTGTCGATTTGCTGCCGGGGCCTCCTCTCTGGATCCGATTATCGGCTCGCATGGCTTCTCGTATCACTTCTATGCAGATGACACTCCGCTCTATCTGTCATTTCCTTAGTCTCTGCATGGATCTCTGAAAGCTTCTCAGACATATCTACACGTTTGAAGGCTCCTCCCAGCCAAACCTACTATACATCATGACATCAGCATCAAAGTTGACTCCCGATGTCTCCTCTCCAACACTACCAACAACTGGACATTATAAATCAACCCGACTCTACAAATGTCACAGTACTTATTGCCGCACTAACATGTCCTTGTCGCACTGTACTGTGATTGTTTCCCTTTTTTGTGAGTCACTTTGGACAAAAGCGTCACCTAACTCTACTTTATTTACTTGTACTTGCACTCGCTCAGTCCTCTTCTGTACGTGGCGCTACATGCGAACAAGCTAAACTCAGTAAGACTGCAGCAACGCCGTCACCAGTGAGCCACCGTACAGCGAGACGGGAGACTTAACGAGACAGCCAATCTCTGCAATCTCCCGATGTGTCCATAATGTACCCTGCAAAAACTGGCCCGGAGCAAAACACACCGAGTCTCCACGAGTTTACTGCAAATTGCTCTCGAGTACAACGTCAGCTGAATGCATAAATGATGAGATACAATGTAAAAGTTTTCTTTTAGAGAATTCAACGTTTCAGCATTCCTCTGGAGGAAAGTGTGATGCGAGATCTCTTCATAAAACTCCTGACAGACAGCCGCCTGTGACGCGTGGAGTCATTTCAGATGTGATGACACGTGTCACAAACTTTTTAGATCGAAGTCGACAAACTCGTCTCGGGTCCGCGGATGCCAGATCAAAGCGCTATACCTGCGATGCGAGCAGGTCCATGCGGGGCTCAAACCCTCATGACCTCGACATGCTTTCATATCTGTTCTTCACACAGAAACACAATGTGGATCTGGGGATTTAAAACTCAGCATGTGCCAGTCACAAAGCCAACACCACCCCCACCTCCATCCCCACATGTCTGTCCCTGAAGTCCATCCCCATTGATCCGGTCTAAAAAGCACTCACACTGTGCAGTAATGCCACAGAAACCCACAGGAGTGTTTTCTACTGCCAACACACAGACTGACTGACCCCTGGGAGGACCGAGCTGCTGTTCTCATTATTATGACTCATCTGCCCGTTAAGCTGCAAATTGGCCTCCGTAGATTTCTGTAAATGTGAGTGTGTGTTTGTGGGTAAGACGCGGATACAGTACGGGGTAATTAAAGTGTGTGAGGGAGGGAGAAGTGAATGAGCTACTTGTTGTAAATACGGTCTAAAGTATGCAAGACGTGATATGTGATGTTTTATTTATTAAAAGACGACTTTAACAGTTAAAAGAAGGATTACAGATTCCTTCTTCTTGTCGCCTACATTACCCACAATGCAACTTGACCACTAACAGTTTGGAGATTAGGTGCTTTATGTTAGTAGCAGCTACTATATGCTGTTAACTACAGCTGCTGTTAGCTCAGTTTGTTAGCCAGAGGCATTTTGGACCAATGGGAAGAGGAGGTTTACAGGGAATGTTGACGGGGAGCGGAACCGGTGTCGTGCCAGAACAGGAGCTGGACAATACATAAGTTAGCATCATGGATCACGTTAGCTGCTCATTTGGTAAGCTATAAATAACATACACTCACAGTATTTTGCTAGCAATAACGTTAGCAAGCAAACTCGGAGTCTGCATGAATTAGCTGAAGTTATCCACCCAATAATGGATAAGCGGAAGAAGATGGATGGATGGATGGATATCCACAATATCACAATATATTTCACATTTTGCAGTAATGTTAGCTTTGACTTTGGACTTTGTCCGTTAGCAAAGGAGATTTGGACCAGAGCCGGACAACCAGGCTCAGCAGCCTCTATGGACATAATGGCAGAGGAGAAGAGAGCGAAGAGGACGTTGACGGAGGAAGCTAAGAAGAGAAAAGGAGAGAGTGAGCGAGCAAGAAGCCGCCGGACAAGAGTAAATCTGGGACTGACTTTTAGTGGTTGGTGAGAGCTTGGTGAAATAAAAGGCTGAAAGACAGACGCCGAGCTGGGCTGACTGCTGTTGGACTAGTCAGTAATATTAGCTGGCTGCTGTGTCTTGTGTTGTTAATGATGGTGGGGTTATGTTTCTGTTAGTCATCTGTGTTATAAAAATTGATTTCTTCGAAATGTCACATGATAATCCACGTGGTCTTAAACTGTATAAATTTTACCAAACAGCCTCATTGAATTGAATTCTAATGAATTAAATGTCATTACTTTGTGTAAAACTGAATTGCTTAACCTTTCCTAAAAACCTCCCTGTGCCACCTGAGCCGACGCCGGGCACCCCGGGGTGCCGTTGGAGGAAACAACTGTTGAAAAGTGGATGAACTGTTCCTACAAAGGACTCCAGTTTAAAACTGTTGGTGTTTCCTTTGAGCTGCGTCAGTTAAATGTTTCAGAGGAACAACAGGAAACAGCTGATGATTTCATATTTGAAGGTATGTGGGTAAAATTCTGATGAAAGTGTTATTGTAGATTTCTATTGTTTCCAGGCAGTGACAGCATCTGAGTTGTGATGGATCTGTTGACACTGCAAGCTGAGTGCCTCTTATGATTTGAGCTTCTCATCCATAAAGCTGCTGAACGCTCCACTGTTTCATTTAAAACGTCTGCTGCAGCCAGAAACATCCCTGAAGAGAGTGATGAACCAAGACAGTGAGTTTACGAGCTTTTTGTCTCCCATCTGTCCTCTGTCCTCCAGTGTCTGTCCAACACTGACACAAAGTCATGTTCAGTATTTTCAGGTATTCTTCATGGTATTTTAGAGTTTGTCATTTCCTGATAAAACCATAAAAAGTTGCTGATGACGTCATCCTGCACTCGGGGTACGCCGTGTGCTAATTTAACATCCAATGAAACGCTTTCTCTCGTCTGACGCCGCCGGAGCGGAGTGCTTCCTGATTGATATAGTCTATGAGTGATTGTGAGGGCTGCTACAGTCATCTATGAGCCGGGCCTCACTGATTACTGCACAAAAGAACAACTTTAGAACTTTATTCAGTGATTTTGGTGAAACTGGATCAGATTTTATACACAATATATTTGCTGCTTTTCCCTTCTGATGTCCTCCTGCTGCCAACTGTAGCTGCTGTTAGCTAATGTTAGCTCTGTTTGTTAGCTGGGCTGCTCCGGACTGTGAGCTCAGAGCACCGGGGGCGCGTTGGTGTTTGTACCCGAGGCGTTTTGGACCACCGGGAAGAAGAATACTGAGCCAGTGTTGTGCCAGAACTGGAGCTGGGCGAGCGGGCAATGCAACCGCATTAGCTTTAGCCTAACCACTTGCAAAAGTAGCTTACTGCTAATTCACTGCTGCTAACTGCATCTGCTGTTGGCAGGCAACAGAAATGGGCTTCAGCAGCCAGACCGGACTGGGTTCAAGCACAGCCTCTGAGAACAACAGGGAATAACGTTGCACTACTGAGGTGATTTATTTCACCATTTTTTACTTTACAGATGGAAACGGCTAACTGTGGTTAGCTCGGTCAGCAGTGCAGCTCACCGAACTGACTCCCCGGGATGCCAGGAGACAAACCTGGCAAGAAAACCACCAGGGTAGGCTGCTGTACTCCCTGATAGACTGGCGACAGCTGGTTTCGGGGTTGTGTCCCTTCCTGTAAGAGCCACTTTAGCCATATAGCTTTATTTTGTTAATGCCGCCATGCAACTCTCAGTGCGCA
This sequence comes from Sciaenops ocellatus, assembly GCA_033000465.1. Lineage (NCBI taxonomy): Eukaryota > Metazoa > Chordata > Actinopteri > Sciaenidae > Sciaenops > Sciaenops ocellatus. Next base: position 4,369,113 of record CP136871.1, on the reverse strand, counting down.
TGAGTGTGGGAAAATATGTAGTTAATTGGTTATATAATTAGACTCTGAAGTCTACTGAGGTTTGGTTCGACCGTCAGCGTCATCGTCAACTTCACATTAAGGACTGCATCGATCGGCGGTAGTGGACCGGTTTAAGATGTGGATTTTTGTACCATTATGAGTTGTTAATTTTCAAATAAATCAACATTCAAGACCACCTTCATCTCTCTTTGTGATTGCAGTGGGTTGAGTTAAGTTCATGGACACGGATCAAAAATGAGATCTCCTCAGTTGGATAATTAGCCTAGGCACTTGGGCCACTGCGCTTCCTATATGACCGTTTTTACAGGAAACGCGTAAAAATGAGGACGTAAACAGGGCTCTACCTCCTGTTTCACGGTGGACTTTAACACCAAAACAAAAAGCTGAAAGACGCTAAAAGGTTTCCTGTTTATTTTGTTTATTTTCAGAGCAAATATGAATCTTTTGATTGCATATTTTATTTAAACTGGTAAATAAAATCTGTAATCAAATGATATTCATGTAAAATTGGTAATTGTTGTATAATCGCAAATATTACACTCAAGGGTGTGCTTTACCGTCGTTATTAGCACGACAGTCGTGCCAATAACGACGGTAAAGCACACCCTTGAGTGTAATATTGCGTAATTAGCGCGCAGCTTCAGATAACATAATTATCAGTTAACCGTCAGTCAGCAGCACATCGACCTCTGATTTCTACATCCATTCATACGGCCCTATCTGAATTCATGCATCCCTGCTGCACAGTCAGACACATATATCACCGCTTACCAAATAGCTGCCTATTTTTTCCTCACGGCCGCCCGCCACCTGCTACAGATAATGAAGCGAAGCCTACAGCGTGTTGGACTCCCTCCTCCTCCTCCTCCTCTCAGCCCTGACAACATGGCATTGTACGAGCTGTTGCTCTTGTGCCAACGTGAGGAGGGTGCGGTGAGTCGGAGGAGGGGTGGGTAGGGGGGGAGATAATACTCATTTGGAGAGCATAGCGGGGGCGTTGCTTCAGATACAGCTAATCCTCACACCTCATCGCCGAGATGTGCCTGGCTGCTGCAGAGCTCGACTCCGTCTCTCTCTTTTTCTTTCTTCTTTTTCCCGACATTCAGTCGCTCTCCTGCCGCCTTTGTGCTCGTCCCTAAGCCCTCTCCTCTCTCCTCTTTTCTGGGGCATGAGTACAAGAGGTGAAAGGGCGTGGCACTTTTCTTTCTTTTTTTTTTAGAGAGAGGATGATAGAGGATTTAAAAAGACGAGAGGAGGGAGGTTGATTGAAAAAGAGGAGAATGCAGCACAGCAGGAGAGAAACAAACACAGAGGCTACACAAACAGGATGATGGGTCTTTTTTTTTTCCCACAACGAGGATAAATATCGGAGCCGAACTGTTCGAGATATGAAAAATATGAAATTGTTGCACCACGGTCAGCGGAGCTTTAAGTCTGGCAGGTAAAATAAAATGCTCCTGGTGGGATTTGAAGCAAGAGGAAACCTCCAAGTCTGCAAAGTGAAGCTAAAAACTGCAGTTCCTCAAACGTCCACTAGAGGCTGGCTCCAGAAGTGAGTCAGTCTCCATAAGTCCCCATGTTAAAATGTCACAACTTCACAGCAGAAATAAACATGTTTACAGCCTGGTACAAAAAACAGAACTGAGCCTTCAAAAACCTGTCGCCAATCTAAAAAGACTAATTCCCCATTTGAAGTCATTACAAAAGAAACTGATGAATAAAGGAAGATCAGCTGATTCTTTGAACACAAAAATTTAAAAATCTTTCTCTGGAGTTGCTGGATGGCCCCTTTGAAGCAAATACTGTTGAGTATTGGACATGAATCATACATAAGTTTTACTTTCTGTCTCTCTTTGGTCACCAAACATTGCGAAAACTACAAGAAAATAAAGAACATAAACCATTTCAGACATATTTCTCTCAGTTATTTTAAAGTCTCTCAAGCTAGCGTCCGTCAATAAACACTTTAACCTTTTCACACAGAAAAGTGAAATAAAATGACTGAGTCATCATCAACAGCTGCATCCAAGTTGGTTGGACCTGAAGCGGGCTGAATGAAGCCTGGTTGCTCAAAAAGCTTCCTCTAATAACACCCACCTGTCAATCAAAGCGTCCACGCTCTTAATCCTGCATAACTTTAAGCCTTAATATAATCTGAACAGGTGAGTTGTATAAAAATTCACCCTCAGTACAGTTGTCATGAACGGGGAAATTAGCTATAGAGACCAAAACTGTTTTTTGTACCAGGCTGTAAACATGTTTATTTCTGCTGTGAAGTTGGACATTTTAACATGGGGACTTATGGAGACTGACTCACTTCTGGAGCCAGCCTCAAGTGGACATTTGAGGAACTGCAGTTTTTGGCTTCACTTCACACAGCCACGGAGGTTGCCGCTCGATTAAAACAAAAAAAAAAAACCACAAGAAGTGCTAGCAAACATTTTAAGGATGTCTCCATGGACGCTATAAATCAACGTGTGACTCCAGCAGCTTTATAATATATTCATGTGAGCTACAGAGGATCATAACTACAACAGAAGTTTAATTTAACAGCCTTGTAAAATAACTTCAGTCCAGTGATGAGCTCTTCGGTAACTGGTGTCGGTTGAGTGACGATAATAAAATGTTAATTATATGTCATGGTGATAAAAGTGATGAAATGATCTGTTAGACTTAATCAAAGACACAGAGAAGAAGACAAATGTCATTACGATTCAGGCACTTGGGTTTCTGCAGAAGATGAGAGACAACAGAGTGAGAGAGGGCGGGCGATGAAGCCTCGGGCCCCTCTCAGCATTTTATCATGTACACAAATGGTTTCCTGACAAATACCAAATGTCAGAGGCCCTTAAAGTAGACAGAAGCCAGAGGCAGCATTAGTGTCTTGTATGTCAGCTTCCTGGACGCTCGCCCTCGGTCTGCCCTTTGCTTCAGCTGAACCTTTAGCTTGGACTGCCCACCAGCACCTACAGACAAGCCTGTAATAGATCTGTCCACGGAGACGGTGACGGTTAGATCCACCTACAAACAGACTTGTAATCAGGTGAATGGTGTCTCTGTCATTCGTACGTCAACTTTAACAGTTAAAAAAAGGATGACAGATTCCTTCTTCTCGTGAGCTACAGCTGCTGTTTGCTCAGTTTGTTAGCCAGAGGTGTTTTGCAACAGGAAGAGGAGGTTTTCAGGTCCAGTTGCGTGGGGAGGAATGCTGACAGGGGGAGCAGATCTGCTGTCATGCCAGAACCGGGCTGCTCAGCAGCCTCTACGGACATAATGGCAGAGGAGAAGAGATCGAAGAGGACGTTGACGGAAGACACTAAGAGGAGAAAGCTGAGCCGCCAGACAGCAGTAAATCTGGGACAAACTCTCTGTGATTTACAGAGTTTCCTGATGGACAGTGAAGTAAACTGCTGACAACTGTAGCTGCTGTTAGCTAATGTTAGCTCAGTTTGTTAGCCGGGCCGCCCAGACTGTGAGCTCAGAGCACCAGGGAAGAAGAAGAGGTTTTCAGGCCGGAGCCAGTGTTGTGCCAGAACCGGAGCTGGACAATACGCAAGTTAACATCAGCATCATCATTAAAGTTAGTATCACGGATCAGTAATCTACAATGTTTTTGTGTCGGCCTCTCGCTGTCAGGACAATCCCATATCAGCATCAATAGTTACAGCCCAGAGGCAACATCAATAGTTTCATCTCCCGTCTCGCTGTCCATCATCTGACCCGCATTTAACACTTCAGCGAGCAGCTAGCACTGAGCCCGCTGTCACATGCTTTGTTACACTAATGCCTTTTCCACATACGTCCACATATCACCAGTTAAAACATCGGGATTTCCCGGGATGTTGGATGAATTCGAGCAGGTGGGACTGTTTGTTGATAGTTTGTGGAGAGCAAAGTGACTTTGGTCGACCTCCAGCGTGTTGGTGTCTGAATCAAATAAGAACACGTGGTTTGATATGTTTTTCATGATGTTACTTCTTGATTGGAGTCAGAGGAAGCTTTGGAAATTATTTACACAGTTTGCGCCAGACTGTTGTGGTTCAGAGGGAGCCGAGCATGAAGGCAAAGCTCTCGATCTTTCTACGTTCCAACCCTCACCTATGGTCGTGAGCTTTGGGTAGCGACCGAAAGAATGAGATCGCGGATACAAGCGGCCGAAATGAGCTTCCTCTGCCAGGTAGCCGGGCTCATCTCGATAGGATGAAGAGCTTGGACATCCGGAGTAAAGCCGCTACTCAACAACAACAACAGGGCAGCTACCAACAGCAAACTGTCCTGACGGTGCCGACCTTTGATGAGAGCCCGAAGGTCCAAAACAGAAGAAGCGAATTTACTATGACAATGTTTGCATTAAAATCACATCATACTGCCCCGTCATGAGTGGCCAAACCAAACAGGTTGCTGCTATGAATGGGTCCAACTGTATTACGTGAAGGAGAAACAATAGATATCAGATGTATCGTAGACAGCACTCGTAGTAAGAGCAGCAGCGATATTTAATCCTGCAGGGAGAAGACCAGGATCGGTATATCAGAGAGGCCTTCAGCGGGAATAACCTTCCTGCTTTTATCATTATCTGTTTGGATGACCCACATGAAGCTCGGGCTTTATTCAAAGACAAGTTGGCTGGCCTCCTGTCATGGCGCTGCCTGAGGAAATAAATCAAAGCTGCACAGCTCAGAGCTCAACCTGGATCATCACAGCAACACTCGAAAAATTTAAGGATTCATTCACAGTGAATTTAGCCCCGACATCAAGCACGAGTATTTGTTCTGATTACATTACGTATGATCAAAAACTAGCCAGTCGACAACTTCAAGCAAGATCAACAACAGCAGACATAGCAGCCAGCTAATATTACTGACTAGTCCAACAGCAGTCAGCCCAGCTCGGCGTCTGTCTTTCAGCCTTTTATTTCACCAAGCTCTTTTGCCCAGCTCCGGTTCTGGCACGACACCAGCTCAGTTTCCCAAACTCTTCGTCTTCCCAGTGGTTCCTTCCTCAGAGGAACAACCACAAAACATTTTCTCCATAAAATATGATCCAGTTTCACCAAAATCAGTGAAATAGTTGGTGGTGTGTGACTTGGTGCCGTAAAGCGTTACGTACTTTACGGCACAAAGTTACATAGTGTGAGAACAGTGGGTGACCCTCACTGTTTCACCAGCATTTGACGCCTGGCGGGCGGTAATTGCAAACGTGCTCGCTGTGTTCAACAGTTGGCATTTAGAGGTGACCTCGATCTGCACGCTGTGGCTGCAGTATTCATAACAAAATCTCAGTGATAGCTGGTTTCTGTTCATCTTTAATGATAAAAACAAGCAGCTATAACAGGAAAACTTTAGGAATCTGTACTTACAGCTGTGAGAAAATAAATAGGAAAAATAGGAAACCTCCTGAAACTGTCAGGATGTCAGAGTCTGACCAAGAGTTCTTTGTTATGTTCGTTATCTTTCACGGCTGCACGTCGGTCATCTTCCTCTTGCGGTAGTTGAGCACCAGACTGGAGGCGGTGAGTTGTGACGCTTGGCCTTTCTCCCAGCTCTGGAAGCCGTTGAGGCCGCTCTGCCCGGACTTGAACAGCGTCTTCTCCAGACAGTCGAGACGCTCCACCAGCGCGGACGTGTCCTCGTTGTAGGCGTTCTGGGACGAGTCCATGGTCCGTCTGAAGCGACTGATGAACGTCTGGATGAAGGACAGATAGTTTAATGTTGTCATCAATAACCAGAACCAGAAATATATACATCACCACGTTGATATCTATGATTTTATTTTGGCGGGTTTCCACCTGATTTCCTCTGTAAATCTAAAATTAAAGCGTCCCCGAGTTTACAATCTTCTGGAAGCTGTCAGATCGTGTTGTGAGATCCTGACACACCGTGCAGAGTGGAAAGAGACGAGTTCAAGTGTTTCACATCACATCACATAATCACCACGAGTAAACAGCAGGACTTACCCGGCTCTCACTGCCCAGACGGAGGCTGTTTTCTGGGGGAGAGTTCACCGAAGAGTCGGCAGGGAGGACTGACCGGGTCGCTCCGACTCTTCCACGTAAATTAAAAGATGTTTTGTAGCCGTACGACTGTTTGTTCTCATAAAGGAAATATCCATTTACAGTTTTAGTGACATTTTTTTTTTTAATCAAACTCAGTTTGAAAAGCTACAAATGTCACAAATTTGATATCAAATTAAAGAGGAAATTGAGTTTTTAATAATTAAAACAGCTTTTGATTGTCAGTTTCTTTCTGTTTGCTGATGAACTGCAGCAACATTCAAGAATTTTACTGAGGTCTCGAGGGCACAGAATAATAATCATAATGTTTTTTTATTAATGTGTAATGTTATAATTGAGGCTAAATTCCACTGGACACGGATGCTGCATGTATGTGAGTACGAGGTTAAGGTGATAAATATAGAGATGAATGTCATACAGGATGAATAAGATCAGACTTAAAACTGAAACCAAAACAGTCTGATGAGTGTCTCGTCTATCCTGTTTTAGGATACTTTAACTGTTGACATGAGAGTCCAGAGCTGAACATTTGAACACAGCTGCGTTATAATGAAGCGTAACTCCTCGTGTCCTCCTACATATTCTTTAGTTTTCAAATGTAGCAGCACATTCTTCATAACGAGCTCAGAGTTACATCAATAAACCGGTTAATTAAAGCGGGACATCGTTAAGAGAGAACAGGATGACATGTCGGCCTCTTAAAGTCTGAAACATGTCTGTCTGTGCTGCTGCAACAACAACAATAACTCTTTGTCTGTCTCTCACAATGAGATTAGAGTCAGTCTGCCTGGTAACAGCTGCACCAACCAGAACTCCGTGTTTTCTGATCCGATTGCGCCCCCTAGCTGTGGTGTATCGAATAACACCGCACTGTACTGACATGTTTTGGGGCCTGTGCACACATTTCTTCAGCAGTTCTTCAAGTAAAGTTAAAAGCGAATAAATAATGTGACTGCTTATAACCAATGCTGCACATCTGTGCACACAGAGCTCATTAATGGTGACGTGTCGTAAGTTTAAATGTTAAATTAAGAGTTTATATCTGCCACCGTCACAGCAGACTACCTTTGTCTTCTCCTGCAGGTTCGTCTCACACTGTTTTCATAAATCCATCACCGGCTCTGCAGAGTCACGCTGTGTTTCTGATGAACTCAATAAATCATCGCGAATGACGTGTCGTGTTACAGCTTCACCTGCAGCAGCGTCTGTCCGATCTCCGGGTTCTCCGGGCTGTCGAAGTGCAGCATCTGGGATCCCAGGCCGTAGTAGTAAGGCCCCATCTTGTGCAGGTCCACCACGTTGGGGTCGGCGTTGAACACCGTCCTCCAGCCCTCTCTGTACACCTTCGGGAGCTCGACGGACAACACCCTCCTCTTCCTCTCGTACAGTCCTTTGGAGAGCCACAGAGGGAGCTCCATCTTCGTACCCTGAGAGACAAACAACACCGTGACGTTTCCTGATGGACAGTGAAGTGAACTGCTGCCAACTGTAGCTGCTGTTAGCTCATTTTAGCTCAGTTTGTTAGCCGGGCTGTGAACTCAGAGCACCGGGGGAGTGTTAGTGTTTGTACCACAGGAGGTTTGGACCACCAGGAAGAAGAGGAGGTTTTCAGGCCAGAGCCAGTGTCGTGCCAGAACAGGAGCTGGACAATACATAAGTTAGCATCACGGATCTGTAGCTGCTCATTTGGTAAGCTATAAATAACTTATCCACTCATAGTGTTTGCAAGAAATAACGTTACCAAGCAAACCAGGACTCTGCATGAATTAGCTGACGTTATCCACCCAAGACAGGATTTTGATACGTTAGCTAGCTAGCAATTTGTCTGTGTTAGCAAGCAAGTTAACATTAGCTTCAGCTAAAACCAGAATATGACAATATATTTCACATGCTTTGCAGTAACGTTAGCTTTGACTCTGGACTCTGTGTTGTAGTGGGTGCCGGTCGTTTGTTGATGTAAACGGACTCCATGTCTCAAGCTAACAGCGGCAGTGTCGTGCCAGAACCGGAGCTGGGCTCAGCAGCCTCTACGGACATAATGGCAGAGGAGAAGAGAGCGAAGAGGAGAAAAGTTGACGGAGAGCAAGAAGCCGCCGGACAAGAGTAAATCTGGGACTGACTTTTAGTGGTTGGTGAGAGCTTGGTGAAATAAAAGGCTGAAAGACCAGTGATGGGAATAACGGCGTTACTTTTTTCAGTAACGAGTAATCTATCTGATTACTCTTCCCATCATTATAACGCCGTTATCGTTACTGCCAAAAAATGCGGCGCGTTACTCTGATTGAAGGCAGCTGTTTTTCATCAGACCAACTAGATCTCTAAGCCGAGCGGCAAAGATTTTTCTTGTTCCTCCTTCATCCTTGGTGAGGGCGGGGGCACGAGACATCGCATAAATGATGACGATTGGCTGAGGTTGAGTAAAATTCCATGGTCAGCCAATCAGAGGTGGAGTTGGGCGGGTGTTGCTTTGCTTACACAAATTCGAAAGCCCGCGTAGCCTAGTGACTAGTCTGATCAGACACACAAAGATGACACAGGACATTCACGTGAGTCAACGAGAAACAGGAATAGTCCAAAAGTACTGCTTCTTCCAACTACAAAGAGTGAATATATTATTTATTTCTTGGTACATTGCTTAACAAGCATAATTTAATTATGCTTAGTTGTGGCCTGTTGAGGTTAAATAAATATCAAAAGTTCCAAAACATCTATTGTGTTATTTTTATCGATCCACTCTATAAACATAGTAATTATAATATCTACAATAATCCATGACATTTTATTGGATGCTAGTCTCACTTTCCCACAGCAACGTTAAAATAGTTTAGATTTGTGTACTGTGGATTTCTGTTATGTATTGTATGAAGTGTCCATTTCATTATAATATTCAGATTTATCATAAATAATTGAACACGCACATGTATGGTGGGGTCCAAATTCTTTGACACATTTGAGCATTTAAAAAATTACTTGAGAGTAACGCAAGTTACTTTCCAAAGTACTTTTATCATTTGTAACTCAGTAAGTACTTTAGTTACTTTCTGGGAGAAGTAACTAGTAACTGTAACTAGTTACTTTTTTAGAGTCATCCTAGGTAATAATAAATACACTCGTGTCGATTCTTAATTTATTGTCTAGCACACACGTGTCAATGTCAATACAGCATCAACAGAATAAACATGAACATATTTAATGAGGTGTATGTTATATGTCTGTCTTCCCTTCAGTGTCACTGACCTCCGGGATGTCCTGCGTGTCGCTCGACTTGTCCAGGAATCCCAGCCGGGGGAAGGCGCACTCTGTCCGGATAGGAAGTCTCTCATGAGACAGCAGAATGTCGTCGAGAGACAGAAAGTTCTCCTCCATGCCGACCCCGGGCTGCACGGGCAGATACGACTGCGTGTCCATGTTGTGTCCGGACGAGGCTAAATGTAGTTTTATATGTCAGGTTTATTGACGGAAACACCGCGCGGTGGTCGCTCCTGTTGTTGTGTTTACAACTCCTCCCGCGTTTAACTGTCTTTGGCGCCAGGAGCTGTCGACCAATCAGAGCAGAGCGGCTGTGTCAGACCAGAGCAATCGAATCGAGTCGAGTCGATTTAAAAATATCTGTTATCCACTACGCTGTAGTGATGGGAAGTTCGGTTCTTTTTAGGGAGTCGGATCATTTGACTCAGCTCACCAACAAGAGCCGGCTGTTTCGACTCCCAAACGGCTCTTCATTTTACCACATATACCTTTAATAATTCAGCCAAATTTAGCACTGTTTTGACTTATGATTTGTATGTGTACATATATATCATGTATATATTCAATACATCCTTTGTACTGAAGTAGTGATGGGAAGTTAGGTTCTTTTTAGGGAGTCGGATCATTTGACTCAGCTCAATAAGAAGAGCCAACTCTCCCAAACGGCCAGAATTAGAATTCAGCCAAATTTAGTGTTGTTTTGAGTTATGATTTGTATGTGTACACATACATCACTTAAATAATACAATACATCCTTTGTACAAATGTACTACCATTTTATCTGGCATTTGAAAACTTGTAAGTATCTACGCCTAACATCCGAGTGAGAAGCCTGTTAGTGATGTTCTGTCCTTGGTGGTGTGTCTATACCAAAAGAAGGTGAACACATCGGCAAACTGAATGGCAAAATATCTTAAATGTTGATTTTTCTAATATCAATAAATTGCTGTAGCCAGTTGTTTTCATTGCGTTTACAGACCCTTGTAACTCTCTGAAACCAAGCAATGAATGCACTAACTTAATTGTAGAACTGCTCTGCTACACAAAGCAGATAGAAAAACCTATAAATACTTAAGCATAGAAATAATTAAAAAAAAAAGGACAGCTATTGACTGTTGGATGCACAGCACGCACATGACATTCAATCACTGCATACATGGAGCATTGGTAGCGCACTGTTTTACTTTACAAAACAAAACAAAACAAATTAAAAAATAAAAATAAACGGCTCTCGGACATGAGCCGGCTCTCATTGTTCACTTAAAAGAGCTGGCTCTTTGAACCGGCTCGTTCGCAACTGACACATCACTACTACACTGATGCCTGCCTTCTTTCTTTCTTTCTTGGTTTTTATGAACTTCTGCATTGTAGATTAACACTGAAAACATCAAAACTATGAAGTAACACATGTGGAATTATGTGGTAAATTAAAAAAGTGTAGTAAAGCAGCCACATTTTGCATCAATAACAGCTCTGCACATTTTTCTCTCAATCAGCTTGACGAGGTCGTCACCTGGAAAGGTTTTAATTAAGAGGTGTGTCTTGTTAAAGGTAATTTGTGTAATTTCTTTCCTTCTTAAATGTGTCTGAGACCATCAATTATTGCTCAGAGTTAGTGCTGACATACAGTAAGTATCTCTATCAAACTTCTGTTCTGGTCCATATTATGACAAGAACTGCTCAACTTTAAGTGACGCTGATGTCTTCAGTGTAAATCTACAATGTAGGAAGTCACACAAAAAAAAAAAAAAAAAAAAAACATTGAATGAGAAGGTGTGTCCAAACTTTTGACTGGTACTGTGGGTCATTTCTAGTGTTTTGTAAAGTTTGAAACTTTTAAATGTTAATTTCCATTAGTTGAAACAATAACTACTGGACTCTAGTCATTTAATTTACAGTGAAATTATTTTTAAAAATAGTTTTGTCATTAAAATGTCAGGTGTAATTACAAAAATATCCATTAGAGGTCAGAATATTACCATCATAAATGTTAGTTTATCACAGTCATCAAGCTGGAAACTACAATAATAATACAGAATGAAGATAATAATGACAAATCAACCCTGAAGTTTTATTAAATTAAACCGGAAAAGGAAGAAAAACATGCTCGATGCTTCTCTGTTGTTCTTCGTCTGTCCTGATTTATCACGTTATTCAGCTGATAAGTGAAAAGTGACAGTGCTGCAATCTTGTATTGTCCTCCATTTGTTAAAGGCACCATCACTTTACAACAGGAAGCTCAGTAATCTTTCATATTCTGACATTTTTTTAATATTATAGGTTATTATATATGTCATTGTTATTACTCGTCCCACAGATTGCACATCAAAGTCATCAGACGTTTTAGTTATTTGGCAGCCCGCACCTAAAAAAAAGAGAACAAACAAACAGCCGGCAGCCGTTCAAATCCCTGGAAAGTAAAATAAATCAGAAACTAAAACAAATGAAAAAAAGCAAATGAAGGTATGTTTGTCGCTGTTTGTCCGAGCTGAGCGGGCAGGCAGGACAGTGGGCCTGCTGTCAACTGTACACCCTTAAAAGAAAAGGTTTTAATCTAAAGTGGTTCTTCCTGGTGAGGCCACAGGGGAACCTTTTTGGTTCTGCAAGGAACCTTTTACCTATTGGTTCTTCAAAGAACCAGCTGCTGCAAAGGGTCAACTTAAAGAACCAGTAATCAGTTTTCCAAAGAACCTTTAAAGGGAAATGAGATTATTAAACATAAAAAGGTTCTTCAAAGCACCAAAAGTGCGACAGATGCGACTTAAAGAACTCTTTTTTTCATTCAGTTCCCGAAAGAACCTCAAACAGCAAAAAAGGGTTCCTATCAAGTTGATGAGTTGCAGACGCTCTTATCAAGAACCATTTTTTCTGATAGTGTAGCAGCAGACTCATTAGATATTTTCACTCTGCAACCCAGACTAAAGCACACGTCATTTCCCAAACAGATCACCCCCCCTCCATTAGCCTCGGGCCATGATACACAGGGAACATAGTGTGTCACACAAATAGGCAATGAGGTTAGCAGTTACCATTATTATTTGGTATGTTCTTACCGTTACGAAGCACGATGTTGGTCCTCGTCCATGCTGAAATTAACACTGCCCTCTTGCCCGTGTGTCACGGCCTTAATAAGGAACAGGGATGATCTCAGCGCTAACAGGTTCATAACACTTTATTTGAAGAGGTACCACGTTACGATCACAAGCGCTGATGCAAGGAGAGAAACTCGAGTGTGACTGAATATTTTCTGCCCCCAACAAAAAAACGATTTAATGCCACATTTAAACTCCACTAAAGCTGCATTAGACCTCGTCACATGATGGCCCTCCAAATGGGAGCAAGAGGCAGCTGTTTAACAACATATGAAATTAAATTCATAAGAATCTTCAAAGCACGCTCATGTTTACCAAATTAGCACATGAAGGACAGCACAAGATTTAAAATATAAACAAGAACCTCATTTGTTAACATTGTCTTAATTACTATTAATGTGACTTTTTTCACTTTATAATGTTCTTTTTGACAACATCTTGTGTTTTTATATTTAGGCCAAATGTAGCTTCAATGTGTCATCACATATTCTAATGCTAAATGAAATTATTAAAGCTGCGTTCATCAATTTTTGTGGCCACCTGACGGCAGCAGAACAAGCTAAAAAAACAACAATATTGTGTTTGTCCATTAGAAACAGCAACATTAGCATTCATTTGATAAATATCACATATTTCTGATAAATGTCTTCCTGTAGAACCAAAACAATCTAACTAGCTAGTTAATCTCTAGTTAGCTAGTTGCTAACTTTGGGTGGATAGTGTACAGTGAGTTTATCAAAGCTCTCAGAAACAGCTGCCTCCTGTGGCTGGAAACAAAGTTGATGTTACTGGTGACAGTGAACTCAAAGCAAAAGTTGCCAACTGTGGAACCAAAACAATCTAACTAGTAGAAGCTAAAAAGCTCAGCAGAGCTAACTAGCTAGCTAGTTAATCTCTAGCTAGTTGTTGTGAGGTTATCCAGACTTTCACAGCGAACCTCAGGTGATCTTAACAACCGTTGCTCACTCCGAACTTATCACGTATGAGGCAGTCGTGTCAGCTACAGAGGACTCCAGTCGTGTTACATTTCACACTTCCTGGTATTAACACAGATTAAGGTGACTTTGTAAGGATTGATAGATTAAAACAGACACTTCTAATGGTATTTGGCTGGATTCCTCAAGTTTACACCCCAAAACAACACCATCATAGATCATGTCGAAGCTCTCAGGTCTGATCAGTGATTTCCTGCCAACATTTAAGATTTAGTCTGAATATTCTTCCTCAGGTTGGGTTTCCCTGAAAGAATCTCAGCTGGAAGTCCAGCTCTTAGTGCAACCGTAGTTTTTGTGATTATTTATCAGAGTGTGAGCAAGAACTAGTGCAATATGTGATGAAGTGCAAAAAAAAAAGCGCAGTTCCTCAAACGTCCACTTGAGGCTGGCTCCAGAAGTGAGTCAGTCTCCATAAGTCCCCATGTTAAAATGTCCAACTTCACAGCAGAAATAAACATGTTTACAGCCTGGTACAAAAAACAGTTTTGGTCTCTATAGCTAATTTCCCCGTTCATGACAACTGTACTGAGGGTGAATTTTTATACAACTCACCTGTTCAGATTATATTAATTCATTCGTCCGCCCTCAGGTCAAATCCGCGTCTTTGCCGATTTTTATTAGCCAGGAGGTGGAGGAAATAAATAAATACACGTAGAAATACAGAAATCGGCTTTTTTTCATTACCAAAATGTTTTTTTATTTTTCATTTATTTATATATTTAAGTATTTATTTATGTATTATGTCTGAGGTGACCTCAACGACTGTCGTTCACACCAGATCTCAGGTGACTTTAACGACTCTGATGACAGTCGTCACGACAACTATTGACGCTAATGAACCAGTCAACGATCGTGCCTGGTCTAAATACTCGGACCTCCTCATCAGTTAATCAGAACTCTTCTTGGCTGGGAGGTGAAGTCCAGCTGCCTCAGATTTAACCCTCACGAAGAAAAGATGACCTGAGAACCTTCACAGGCGTTCACTAATGTTAAAAATCTGTGGTAGCAGAAGACGTTGTACCCATATTCTATACTTAGGCCCTTGCTTGTCAGGCAGGCATTCTGGGAAATGTAGTAAAATGCCTAAATGCTATAAGATTACACACACAGCCTGTTTTTAGATCACAAGTTCAGTTCAATCCCAAAAATAACTCCTGGAGTGCGTTCAACATTTCTGAGTGATGTAAGAGCAGGAGGTGGCTTTTTCCTTTTTCCGTGACACGATGTCCTCTTAATATACAGGTGTGTAATGTGTGTACCGTGTGTGGGTTAAGGTGTCTGATGGGAAAGCGAGTGCTGCAGAAGTCGTTATCTGGGTCACAGAATGAAAAGTTGAAAATAAGAGTCTGTCATCTAGCACAATTTATTCCACCATTTGTTTACAGTAGCGTTGTAAATGCAGTTTTTTGTATGTTGGTTTGTAGTCATACATCAGCTCTTGGCATTCTGAAGAGTGAGTAACATCTCACATGATTCAAATATTAAACAAATATTGTTAAATATGAACAAATGAATAAATAAAGCCCCAGTTCAGTGGATCCACAGCGGGACTACAGAGTCTTTTTTTTATTTTTCTGAGCGGCTCACGTCTCCAGTCGAAGTCAGCCAGACCTACTCTAGCAGAAAACACAACGTTGGTGTCGGTGGTGGTGTTGACGGTGTTGGTGGTGGTAGAGGGGCTGGGTGGGGGGCGAGTACCGACGTTAGCGTAGACCAAGAGGTGCCTCTCGAATCACACACACACACACACACACACACATGCACAAACAGTCGTACACACTCGAGGCTCTCACGAGAAGATGACTAATCGTGATCACGTGAAACAAAAAAAATCAAAAAATCTGGCAGATCTAAAAAAAAATAAAAATAAAAAGAACCGAGAGAGGTTACGTCTGTAATTTACAATGTGTTATGTCGCTTCTCTGTAGCTGTAAACATCAGCAAAGTAAAGGGACGACTGCCAGTCGCACACACACACACACACATACGGGGAACATGGACATCTAGACTGTAAACATTTCAATACACACACACAGCACTGACCCAGCCAGCCTTTTACACTGACCTTTCACACACACACACACACACCAGGCTTCAGCAAAAGCTATGTTATCACACACACACACTCACACACACACACATAGTGTACATACACATACCAGGTGAAGCCTGACACACACACACACACACACATGTTACACAGTAGGAGCGTAAACTACATTGCTGGCCCCTTCCGCCGTCCAAAAAACAGTACTGAGCATGCTCAGTCCGCTCCTCCTCCTCCTTCGTCCCTCCATCTTCATTTTTTTAACCCCTCGCTGCCTGTCCTAGCAGAGTGGATCTAAGAAGCTAATGGTTTAGCGGAGCCATCGTCGTGCCAGAACCGGAGCCGGTTGGGGGGCGGGGTGACGTAAACCGAGATCAGCAGCTTCTATGGAGGATTTAAATTTTTGATTAATTATGATCAAATTAGGCGAGGAGGGGGCTGAGGAACTATGAGAAAGAAGCACACGAGTCTGTTATGAGAGGTCACCGAGCCGGAGTCCTGTTGTTGTTGTTGTTGTTGATGAGAGGCCCATTGATAATAATGTACAAGTCTGTCTCTCAAAGCGAGCGCCTGCAACTCAACAATCCTCCGTCGGTTGGGTTTCCTCTTCCTTCTCATCCTTCCTTTCCTTTCCTTCCTTTCCTTCCTTCCTCCTGCCCACTCCTTCCTGCTCTGCTTCCTCTCCTCTCCTCTCCCTCCAGTTAAGGCCATGGGAGGGCTGGACACTGAATGACTGACAGGCCTGGATCCAGATACATGACGGACCACAAATGGCCACTTGTGGAGTTGAAACTGAGGCTGATGAAGCCCTTTAAAGGACTCTGTTAGCCTGGAGGAGGGAGGAAGGGAGGAGGGGAGGAGAGAAGAAAGGGCGGCGAGGTGGCGAAGGCGGCGAGGCGAGGGCGTCGTAAGCAGTCTCATCAGTAGACGTTAAGATGGAGGCCTCGGGGGAGGGGCCCTTTAATGTACGATGGTTCGACAGTCACATTTTCTTTTTTTTTTTGGTTCAGTTCACGAGGAATAATTATCTTTGTTAGGATGATGGAGTCTGTCGGGATAAGTATGTGTTGATCGCTTTGATTGTTTCATCAGATTTGGTTGCGTCTGTGTCCAGATATCCACGGCCGGACAACGAGATGTCCTGCAGACAGAGGGAAACATTAATGACGTTTAGTTACATATGAAATAATAAACAATCACATTAATGTTGGATATCTACAGTAATATTGAGTTTTAGCTATGCTAGCAGTGTGGTCCAGACTGGGATATGTAAGTACAGCAAGTATTTCCAGCTGGAATGTTATGAATGGGAATGCTAATGGGGAGTGGAGCCATTGTCGTGCCAGAACCGGAGCTCAGCAGCCTCTACGGACATAATGGCAGAGGAGAAGAGAGTGAAGAGGACGTTGACGGAGGAAGCTAAGAAGAGAAAAGGAGAGAGTGAGCGAGCAAGAAGCCGCCGGACAAGAGTAAATCTGGGACTGACTTTTAGTGGTTGGTGAGAGCTTGGTGAAATAAAAGGCTGAAAGACAGACGCCGAGCTGGGCTGACTGCTGTTGGACTAGTCAGTAATATTAGCTGGCTGCTATGTCTGCTGTTGGTGACCTTGTTGAGACGACCGATCTAGTTGGGTGGTGACGGTGTACAGATCACGGTTAGTATCCCATTGTTCCCTATAGGCCGCGTTTATCGTCTGTAACATCAGCGAAAAGACTAAAAAACTAAACTAAGTTGGTGCACAAAGTGTCAAAAACTGCAGTTCCTCAAACGTCCACTTGAGGCTGGCTCCAGAAGTGAGTCAGTCTCCATAAGTCCCCATGTTAAATGTCCAACTTCACAGCAGAAATAAACATGTTTACAGCCTGGTACAAAAAACAGTTTTGGTCTCTATAGCTAATTTCCCCGTTCATGACAACTGTACTGAGGGTGAATTCTTATACAACTCACCTGTTCAAATTAATTTATATTTCATTCTGTTTTATTGGAGCTGGTTGAATCTCGTTTCTGCCAGTACAAATAATTATTCTCACTCTTATTAATCTTCATGTTGAAGGTCTTTCCTGTCATTCATCGTTTGTACAGTGACTTTGTATCCATCATTTGATGGACTGAACCACATGAGCTCTTCTGGTTTACATGCACGGTCTTATCTTACAATAATTAGCATCCAGACAGCAGTGTGTGTGTGTGTGTGTGTGTGTGTGTATGTGTGTGTGTGTGTGTGCCTCACCTTGAACAGTATTCATCGCGGGCCCGGTGGTCAGTCAGTCAGTCGGAGGGGTGTTCGGGGCAGGACCGATTGATCTCAAACCACGAGTCTATACAGCTGCAAATACAGACAACACTTATATAATACAGGTGCAAAGAAAAATTACAGTCAACAAACGAGGGAGTAATAATAATGAAATAAGAAATCTGATAAAAACGAGAGAGATCATGAGATAATTGAATTATTCTGTCGTCTTAAATGGATTCTTATACTTCAGGGGATCGTTGCTAAAGTAACACGTAGGCATGTTGGAAGGCCTCCATGATACTCCCACATGAGCAGAACATAAACAAAACACAAATACATAAATGAGACCCGGAGGGAAACATATAACAGCAGAGTTACAGCTTGCTCACATGGGCGTGAAACTCGTTTTAATGTAATTTTCTCTGTTAGTGTTTGTGTGTTTGAAGAGGATCGATGCCACAATGGAGAAATATTCCACCAGCAAAATATAAAACATGAAAGTAAACTCCATCAGAGTTTTATTGTTATATATAAAATATTAAAACTGTGTTTTACATTAATCATTGTTGTAACCTGATGAAGGGAGCTCATAATCTGAATACTGTTGAGTGGTTTTATGTGAAACAATACTTCACAGGTGCATTAAAGATGATTAAGATTAAGATGACCTGTTGGGAAGGCGTTAGGATCAAGAATGTCTGAGGCCAAGCGGCAGGCATGAAGGCGAGATGTTTGGGCCTGAAGTAGTCCAAAATTAAGGCGTAAGGCCTAGGCGAGGAGTGGTTAGGGTTAGGATTATCCCATCGAGAAGGTGTTGAGATCTAGGACACAGGCGTAGAGTGAGGATCAAGGATGTCCGAGGCCAAGAGGCAGGCATGAAGGTGCAAAGTTTGGGCTGGACGTCGTCTAGAGTTATGGTGGTCCAGGTTAGGCAATGAGGGCGAGTGGTTAGGGTTCGGATAACTTGTTGGGGAGGTATTAGGATCAAGTATGCAAGGCATGAAGGCGAGATGTTTGGGCTGGACGTAGTCTAGATTCAAGGCGGTTAGCCTGAGTGGTTAGGGTTAGGATCAAGGATGTCCGAGGCCAAGAGGCAGGTGAAAGGTGAGATGTTTGGGCCTGAAGTACTCCAGAATTAGGGCGTAAGGGCTAGGCAAGGAGCCTGAGTGGTTAGGGTAAGGATTATCCCATTGAGAAGGTGTTAAGATCTAGGACACAGACATGAAGGTGCAAAGTTTGGGCTGGACGTTGTCTAGAGTTATGGTGGTCCGGGTTAGGCAAGGAGGGCGAGTGGTTAGGGTTCGGATAACTTGTTGGGGAGGCGTTAGGATCAAGTATGCAAGGCATGAAGGCGAGATGTTTGGGCCTGAAGTAAGTCTATGCTTGGCTCTTGGGTTGGTTAGCTTCTGACTGAAACCGTTCAACAACCTCTACAAACCTCATTTCCATTGAAACCAAAGAATAATATGAGATAATATTAATATTAATAATACTGTTCCAAATACTTTATTATAACGACGTGTATTAACTGTGCATGGATGTTGGTGTTTGAACTCTTGAACATGCATCAGGTTGGGCCGATGGGTAATTATCCAAAACTATCAGTTAGTTAACCTGACAGTGACATATCGACGTTTAAAAATTGCTACACGCAGCAACTTTATTGTCCAGATATATTATACGAACAACCTGTAAATCAAAGGAGGCAACAAGTACGGTCCATCTTTAAGGAATGTTTTTATTGGAGTGCAGTGAGTGGATTTAATTAGAAGGAGTGCAAAATTATATCACAGGCAGTGATTCAAGTGTGTGTGTGTGTGTGTGTGCGTGTGTGTGCGTGTGTGTGTGTGTGTGTGTGTGTGTGTGTGTCACCTTTTGTGGTAGATGCAGAGGCACGGCAGTCTGGCTATGGTGTCCCCTTGCTGCAGTTCCTCTAGACAGATCACACACTCGCCGGCATCCCTCGCCAACACATCATCTAAAGTGGTGGGTACACACACACACACACACACACAACACACACACACACACACACACAACACACACACACAGAAGAACATGCATCAGTATAAACCAAAAACAGCGACAGAGGTAGCTACTTTTCTGCTCCGCCTCAACTCTCTGTGATTTACAGAGTTTCCTGATGGACAGTGAAGTAAACTGCTGCCAACTGTAGCTGCTGTTAGCTCACGTTAGCTCAGTTTGTTAGCCAGGGCTGCCTGCACCGGGGTAGTGTTAGTGTTTGGACCACAGGGAAGAAGAGGAGGTTTACAGGCCGGAGCCGGTGTCGTGCCAGAATCGGAGCTGCAAGACCGGGCCCAGCAGCCTCTATGGACATAATGGCAGAGGAGAAGAGAGCGAAGAGGACGTTGACGGAGGAAGCTAAGAAGAGAAAGCTGAGCCGCCAGACAACAGTAAATCTGGGACAAACCCTGACCAACTCTCTGTGATTTACAGAGTTTCCTGATGGACAGTGAAGTAAACTGCTGCCAACTGTAGCTGCTGTTAGCTAATGTTAGCTCAGTTTGTTAGAAAAAAAATATAAAACATATATAATATATATATAATATAAAATATATTTCACATATATTTCACATGCTTTGACTTTGGACTCTGTGTTGTAGATAGATAGATAGATAGATAGATAGATAGATATGAGAGACAGAAGACTTCTGCTCTGACTGCAAATCAGCTTAGTTCCTCACCAAACTCCCTTAACCCAACTCTCCTCCTCCTCCTCCCTCTCTCCTCTTCTGACCCTCCTCCTTTATTCCATTGTTCACCGTAGCACATCCCTCCATCTCCATCCCTCCGTCCTCCGTCACTGTCCCGAGCATCTCTCCCCGACAGAGCGCTCTGGATTAGATCGCAGGAATCTACATACGCTGGTAACAACACATCAGCTCTCCTCCTCCTCCTTCCTCCTCCTCAGTGACTTTAATCGACCCCCCGACACGACTGTCCCCGTGTGTGACGCTGAGTGTATTAAATCTGAAGTCAACATCCGACCCCGGCTTTAATAATCAAGTGAAGAGGGTTGTTCCGTCGTGTTTCCTTCACCTGTGAAATGTTTTTTAAAAATGAGGTCATCTGGATAAAGTTAGAGCTCGAACTCACCGTCAGTCCACATCGACGCAGCTGCGAGGCTTTTAACTGGATCAGATCGGAGAGTCTCGCCGCTGTTCAATCTGACCTGTGAACTTTAGAGCTCACCGTAACGTTTTACTGTCACTTCATGAGCCACATTGGTGAGCTTTTAACCCCGTGTGTGCCGGCACGTGACCCGATGTTCAGTTTTCCTGGAGCTGAAATGAGGTCATTGCAGTACAACATGGTGTACTGTACTGGAGAACAGACTGTGATGTTCACGTGAAAGTGTTGAAGAAGCTAACAATATTCTGATTTTGGACAAAACGTGTCGCCTCTTGAAAAGACACAAATCGCTGCTGTCCGATAAATCTCTTCTTTGATGTGACGGGGCAACTTTAAGCCTTAATATAATTTGAACAGGTGAGTTGTATAAAAATTCACCCTCAGTACAGTTGTCATGAACGGGGAAATTAGCTATAGAGACCAAAACTGTTTTTTGTACCAGGCTGTAAACATGTTTATTTCTGCTGTGAAGTTTTTAACATGGGGACTTATGGAGACTTGACTCACATCTGGAGCCAGCCTCAAGTGGGCGTTTGAGGAGCTGCAGCAGTTTTTTGGTCCCTTTTGCTGCTTGGATTCATCTCGTTAAACTACACGCTGAGACAGACGTTGGAGTCTACGGGGGATAAATGACGCCAATCGCTTCCATATTTTCTGGAACTGCCGACAGCCTCAATGGCAGGAAATTCATAAAGATATTAATGATGTATTTGGAGTCGATATTTCCTTTTAGACGTGATGTTTCATTTAAAGGGAGGAATATCAATGATGACGAGCCGGCCTTCATAATACATGAAAATATACATGATGGAAAGGTCGTCATTTTTCCAGATTTGGACCAAGTGGACTCATTCAACCTGTAACGACTTTGGCTGATGAAAATATGAACACATCCCAGTCGTAGAGGGGGATAGATTTATCATGGTCCAGCTGTTGGCAGTGTTGTAGCGTACGGGTGGCAGAGCCAGGCGTCGTTCATTGGAGGAGGTAACATATGTCTGTATGAGGACGTTCAAGAACCGGAGACTACTTTGTAGTCAGCGTTAGGGATTTGAATTTAATGTGGGCTGCTACAGGCCTGTTCTTTGTTATATCGTGAAGTGCGAAGCGGCACAACCGGGCAACAGAGGTGACGTGATCGGAGAAGGTCAGCTGGTCATCGATCATGACTCCACCTTCTCCAACGTTTAGCCTTCTGAAGGTGCTTGAGGGATGAACAAGAGGCGTGAGGTCGGGTTTTATCAACCTTAAGAGCAATCTGGCAGTATTTGCCAAGATATCCTTCAAAGTTTTGGGACAGATGGGCAGACTGACGTCTGGTTTTGTGTAACAAACGAGGAAAAAGCTCAAAATTTAAAGCAATGTAACGAGGTTATGTGTGAAACTCCGCCCGCTCACGTCGCCCAGACTTCCCTGGGCCTCTCAATCATCAGCTCCCTCCTCTCCTGCCCCAGCTTCCTTCTTGACTTTCAGCTGTCTCTCCTGGTCTCTGGCTCGCCAACAGACATTTGGCATCCACCACCTTCACATCAATTATGAGCTGGAGGAGTCGCTCTCTGCTTCTCTGAATCACAGCGCTCAACTCCCCTTTGTCTTGTCTTTTCTTTTCGGCGTCCTCCGCTGACCCGAGCTGCGGGAGGCAAACTGCACGTCACATTTCTCTTTACCTTTCCCCCTCCTCGGTGTCTCCATACTGCCCTGCTGAGCGAGTGTACGTGGCCCCTCTAACTCTCCGTGCGAAGGGGGCTATATTTAGTGAGAGGCATTAAAATATCATCATGCAGTCGAAACCCAGAAAAGATCCGGCGGTCAGCTCACGTGGACTCCAGTGTGCTACCTATAACCCTCACCTGCTCATAAACACACACAGTGCAGACGAGTGCAGACGCCGAGACACAAATTCATTCATTTGATTCAGTTTATTTAGATTTAACCAAATTATAACTGCAATCTGTGACTTCTCGTCTCTTTCACAGCAGCAAAAATGGGACATTAAGTGTCACATTTGTGGAGTTATTTCAGCTTGTTGTTGTTATCGGTCTGCAGAGTGTCATTTGGGTCATTCAGAGCAAAGACTGTACAGCCAAAGAGCGTTTCAGTGATTTAGTAGTGGCTGAAATGAACACGTGATCGTGATGAAACACCGACAAAGAAGAAGTCTGCTCACTAAATGTGACGTTAGTGAGTTAAAACATAACAAAAAAAATCATTTTGATGCTACACTGACTGGACAGCTGCCAACTGTGGCTGCTGTTAGCTCAGTTTGTTAGCCGGGCTGCCCGGACTGTGAGCTCAGAGCACCGGGGGAGTGTTAGTGTTTGTACCACAGGAGGTTTAGACCACCGGGAAGAAGAAGAGGAGGAGGTTTACAGAATGGAGCCAGTGTTGTGCCAGAACAGGAGCTGGACAATACACAAGTTAGTATCATGGATCATGTTAGCTGCTGATTTGGTAAGCTATAAATAACTTACCCACTCATAGTATTTTGCTAACAATAACGTTGAATTAGTTGACGTTATCCACCCAAGACAGGATTTTGATACGTTAGCTAGCTAGCAATTTGTCTGCGTTAGCAAGCAAGTTAATGTTAGCCATCTAAAAACACAATGTCACAATATATTTCACATGCTTTGCAGTAATGTTAGCTTTGACTCTGGACTCTGTGTTGTAGTGGGTGCCGGTCGTTTGTTGATGTTAACGGACTCCATGTCTAAGCTAACGTTAGCTAGTATTGCACACTGTCCGTTAGCAAAGGAGAACCGGGCTCAGCAGCCTCTACGGACATAATGGCAGAGGAGAAGAGAGCGAAGAGGAGAGAACAAATACTCGAGTACAGCTGAACATATTTACCACAGTGGGATTACTCTCTGAAACTGGAGACAACAAATCACAACAAGCACTGATTTCTATGCGACGTTGCTTTAATACACCAGATTACACTGAATTAACATGAACATGTACGTGTTAATGAGATATATGACAGTCATAAACTCCTGATTTCTACAGTAAACGTGTGCATGTGTAATGACCTTGCTCGGAGATGATGCTGATGTGCGACAGTCAGTCGGGCCCAGGTGATTGACAATAGACCCCTGAGCATGCTGGGAAACGAGATAAGCTGCAGCTCGGCGTTGAACAGAGAAAGTGAGAGAGGGATTACACGGCGAGGACAGGCCGGAGGAGAGAGGCGGAGAGTAATTTGCTGGAAATAAAGAGTGACGGGACAGACAGAGCCGGGGAAAAAAAGAGAGAGGAATTATGGGAGTCTTTCTCCTTTTACCCTCTCTCCTCTGGAACGTTATCAGCCATCAGGGTACTCCATCACTCCGGATCCCATCTTCCTTAAGACAGTTTCACTCTCCTCTCTCTGTCTCTGTCACTCAATCTTCTTCTCGCTCACAATTCAGCTGCAGGCTCCAAACTTACTTTATTTTACCCGCACCGGCCTCGTGGGCCTCAGCCGACTGCTATTTGTGGCCTCCCCTCCTCTTCCTCGCCTCTAACAACTTTACACGATCCAGCCTGCGCGGTTACGTTACCGCGATCTGCACAAAAAAAAAAAAAAAAAAACACGACGACAGACGGACAAACACAAGGTGACCTTCAGGCGTCCCCGGATCAGACGTACATGTGCGCAGTCTCGTGTCAAACAACTCGCTGTCAATCAAGAGGGTTGCCAGGGGCGATGAACAGACGTGGCCGCTTGTCGATCATGCGTTTCCAAGCAACCAGGAGTGTCAGTCCAGGTCTGTAATTAAAAGAGCAGCCCGCTCGAGGAAATAAACAGTAGTCTGGGAGGCAGACGGCGTGTCTGCAGCTCTTTTCTCGCTCTTTATGTGCATTTTTATGTCATTCATAAATAGCCATGAGTATCGCAGCGGACGCAGAGTAACACTAAACAAGAATGATGCTGAAACCTCTCGGGAAAGTCAGCGACTACTCGCATCCTCGAGTCTTCTGTAATCTGGGTTTTTTATTTCTTGTGTTAAAGCTGAGCAGAGGGAAGTGTTTAAATATCTCAGCATTATAAATAATCTGAACATTTCTTCAGTAACTTGCATATCTGTTATCAGGATGTACATCTGAGGAATGTTTGCATGCTCAGTCATGCTCAGTAGCTGGAGGTGTTGTAGCTTCTGTGGCACCAAACCTCAATAAATTAATTACTTACAAATGACTGACAAAGAATTATTCAATTAATCGATCAACAGAAATATTGTAATAATCATTTTAAGTAAAAAACCTACTACTTAGTCCAACAGCAGTCAGCCCAGCTCGGCGTCTGTCTTTCAGCCTTTTATTTCACCAAGCTCTCACCAACCACTAAAAGTCAGTCCCAGATTTACTCTTGTCCGGCGGCTTCTTGCTCGCTCACTCTCTCCTTTTCTCTTCTTAGCTTCCTCCGTCAACGTCCTCTTCGCTCTCTTCTCCTCTGCCATTATGTCCATAGAGGCTGCTGAGCCCATTGCATAGCTCCAACAACACAAGGCATAGCAGCCAGCTAATATTACTTACTAGTCCAAAAATGAGCTAAATGGGAAGCTAATGCTATCCATGATACTAACTTGCGTATTGTCCAGCTCCTGTTCTGGCACAACACTGGCTCCGCTCCCTGTAAACCTCCTCCAAGACGTCCAAAACGCTTGTGGTACAAACACTAACACTCCCCCGGTGCTCTGAGCTAACATGAGCTAACAGCAGCTACAGCTGGCAGCAGTTTACTTCACTGTCCATCAGGAAACTCTGTAAATCACAGAGAGTTGAGGCGGAGCAGCCGGAGGACATCAGAGGGAAAACCAGAAAACATTTTCTCCATAAAATATGATCCAGTTTCACCAAAATCAGTGAAATAGTTGGTGGTGTGTGCCTCCTGCGTAGTCGGCTGCTGTATTTTAACCTTGTGGTCATGATGTTGGTACTCGGAGAGCCTCATATTTTCTTAACTCATTGGTTAACTCACTAATAGCGAGTATCATTCCCCCCAAAACATGAAGCACGCTGAGGCGCAACAGATTAGCGGTCATGAAATCGAATCATTCAGCCGGTGGTTGGAAAACAGAGAGAGAGAGGAGCAGCGTGGAGAAACAGTGAGGGATGAGCGAACAGAGCAGCTCCACACAGACGATCAATAAAACAGAATAAAAGCCTCGGACAGGCCTGAACTGTTACACACCGTGACCCCGTGAGGCCGAGCTCTGCATCGATCGGGAAGTTTTAAACTTCATCTGTATGACGACACACAAATTAAATACGCCAGCTCGCATTTTAGCGTCTTTACTCAGATTTTTGGCTCAAATTATGTATCAAAAGAAAAAAGAGCACCAGATTAAAGTTGTTTTTCTCCTCTTTCTTCTTGGCTGTTAGCCCCTTTGATTAATTTGCAAAATTATATTGAATAATATATAAAAGTTACAGAAATCAAGCTGTAAGTTATACAGAAAGGTAACTGTGAGGCCACCTTGAACTGTCCGTCTTCGTCCTCTTTGAGCTCACAGCGTCTCTTAATTTGCACTAATTGTTGCAAGGTTTTTTTTTGGATCCAAACTTCCTGATAAACTCGAGTTTCTTTAGATGGCTTTCAGCCACAATGTCCGCCACTACGACCACGATCAATCCAGTCATTTCATTTGTTCTGTTTCTCGTGAGCCAGAGGGATTTTTATTTTTTATTTTTAAAGATATAACACTTGGAAACTGAAGCCAGTTCCATTCAGAGGAAAGTCTATTTGCGGCGTTGAAGGCATTAGAAGTGTCGGTACTACTACTACTGAAAGAACCAACAGGCACTTTATACTGTCATTACAACACTTACTGAAGTGGAACAAAATGGATATTTATTTCAGGTTCTCACATCTTCTTCAATGTGAAATTTGAGGACTTTTCAAGGTCTAAGACAGGCCCAGCTCCCTCAAAATTCAATGACCCAACATTGCATAGATTGAGACCAAGTGGCAACCTCTGTGGCTGTGAAGTACCTAAAACTGCAGTTCCTCTTCTCGTCCACTTGAGGCTGGCTCCAGAAGTAAGTCAGTCTCCATAAGTCCCCATGTTAAAATGTCCAACTTCACAGCAGAAATAAACATGTTTACAGCCTGGTACAAAAAACAGTTTTGGTCTCTATAGCTAATTTCCCCGTTCATGACAACTGTACTGAGGGTGAATTTTTATACAACTCACCTGTTTAAATTATATTAAGGCTTAAAGTTATGCAGGATTAAGAGCGTGGACACTTTGATTGACAGGTCTGCCAATAATCCACGACATCCAACATGGCAGCAGCCAGCCGCAGACATACGATTGAATCAAATTCTGGTGACCGACAGCAGGTCGTGTAGCACTTTAGATGTTTATTTATCATCACCATCGTTGCAGAGTGCAGCAGATTATGAATATTATTAGTCACGATTGGTTGTTTGGACCTCCAAACGCTAAAATAAAACGCAGATATGATGTCCTCAGACGGGATCAGAAACATCTTGTGAAGCTGGACAGGTTGATTGGCATTAGAGGCCTTTGCAGCCTCGGTTCGTATAAACTCTCTTCTTCTATGAATTTTTATGATTTTCCTCATTTCCCCTCATTCATATTTATCATGTTTTGGAAGGAACAGCTCGACAACACACGTCAGTCTGTAGACCCACCCACCACGTCATGAATATTTATCTGCACAGCAACACTGACAGGGGACTTGGCACAATATTGGGAAGACCAATAAATATGGAGAGAGAGAAAAAAGTATATAATGTTGAAACACCAGAGCCAAAATCAGTTTATTATTTACTGGCAAACCAGTGAGCTCGGCTTTTCCTTCCAAGTATCAGATCTACAGGTCGTATGAAGAGAAAAGGTCCTTACCGTTGTAGGAGAGACGAGGCTTGCTTAGACACATGATGAAGTGAACTTCCATTTCATTGGACGCCACCGACTTGGAGCAGACAGGACACTTGAATCCTGGGAAGAACACCAGAGAACAGATCGGTGAGACATTCAAATATATACAAAATATAAACAAGTAAACACACACAAAATCTGCTTTTCAGACATTTCTAATAGATACTGCCCCAATTTAAGAGAGAACATGTGAAATAGATGTTCGCATTTTGGACAAAGAAGGCAGGTGGTTTGAAAGACGAGTGACTTCAGGTGACCTCAACAACTGTCGTTTACACCGAACCTCGTGACTTTAACAACTCTTACGACAGTCGTCACAACAACAATGAGCACTAACGAACCAACCTCTTGATTTTAAAGGAAACAATATTTTTAATTATACAAAGTACTATTCAAACGTCTGTCGTAATCAAAACACTAATCACTTAAATTCTGACAAAAAAAAATAGAAGAAATATGCAAAAAAAAAAGTGTCTCGAGGCTTTGTAACGTGACACGTGTGCTTTGATAATTATTATATAATAAATTATAATTTATGAAACAAGCAGCTTCTTTGGAATAAACATCCCAAAGCAAAAATGATATTTTAGTTTTCTTAATATGGACGATTACCTTATCAACTCATCATGATCTGTATTTGTGTAGCACCTTTAACTCAGCTGACAGCTCAAACATCATTACAAAGAATCTTCCAGTGAGTTTCTTTATGTAAATAAAGTTGAAAAATGTGTTTCAGATTTAAATGGTGACATCCATTTATCTCCTAATGTGATGATCTAAACTCTTGGCGCCCTGATGAAAAATTACCCGTCACCAGACCACTTAAGTGTTGCTGTTTTTCTTCAGGGTCCTCTGGATCCCATCTGATGACAAACCATGACAAACTAGGTGTGGATGCTGTGCC
Organism: Sciaenops ocellatus; assembly: GCA_033000465.1. Classification (NCBI taxonomy): domain Eukaryota; kingdom Metazoa; phylum Chordata; class Actinopteri; family Sciaenidae; genus Sciaenops; species Sciaenops ocellatus. Next base: position 4,340,513 of record CP136871.1, on the reverse strand, counting down.
ACATCTTGCTGTGATATAAAGCACAGAGCAGTCTGGACTCGAACAGTCCCCGCTGAGTCTCCAACAAAGTGATGTGCATGTCAAACGCTGAGGTGATCGCCCTCCCCGGTGCCCCCGTGTTCGAAAACATCTACGGTGGCCAAATGTGAAAGAAAATGTGATGAAGTGTCCTGTGGGGTGTCCTTTCAGCAGAGAAACACGATGCAGTGCCATATAGGCACATCAAAAAGTACATTTAATGTTAAAACCCATCATTATATGACTTTTCTCTCATAAACAAACACAACTTAACGCTTTACGGCACTAAGTCACACACCACCAACTATTTGACTGATTTTGGTGAAACTGGATCATATTTTATGGAGAAAATGTTTTCTGGTTTCCCCTCTGATGTCCTCCGGCTGCTCCGCCTCAACTCTGTGATTTACAGAGTTTCCTGATGGACAGTGAAGTAAACTGCTGACAGCTGTAGCTGCTGTTAGCTCATGTTAGCTCAGTTTGTTAGCCGGGCTGTGAGCTCAGAGCACCGGGGGAGTGTTGGTGTTTGTACCACAGGCGGAGGAAGCTAAGAAGAGAAAAGGAGAGAGTGAGCGAGCGAGAAGCCGCCGGACAAGAGTAAATCTGGGACTGACTTTTAGTGGTTGGTGAGAGCTTGGTGAAATAAAAGGCTGAAAGACAGACGCCGAGCTGGGCTGACTGCTGTTGGACTAGTCAGTAATATTAGCTGGCTGCCGCCAAAGTAATCATAACAGGAGTCCGGTCAGACACTGGAGATTAGTGTTCGTCTCCAGTTGTTGCATAACCTAACCATGACAACGAAGGTCTCCCAAACATAACAGAATACTCAATCTTTCTCTTGATCTTTCCCAAAACAGAAACAAGTCGTAATCTTCACATCACAAAAGAGACAGATGATGATCCGGTCGAAGGGATCAGTTCTGGAGTTCATGGACAAACGTCTTTTGTCAGCCCGCACATTTTCACACACTACCTCTCTTGGTTGTGTTTCATAATGTCGGAGCCATCTCGGTATAGCCTCCCTCCTGTGCTGCTGTTTGGATGGGACCCATTAAGGCCTAACTGTATTAGTTTAACACATAACAGATAATTAGATCAACCACTGGGCCACATGAGCCGAGTTTGCACAAAGCTGAAAACAGACACGGCTGCTCTGTGATGATGGAGACTGTATCATGCAAACACTGACGTCCTCATACATCTTCTTATATGTGCTACAATCATGTGGTGGTGTAATGAGATTTACATGTAACCAGCAGCATTGCATTACCACGGGGCTTTCCTTTGACGTTCACACCTTTCGGGAGAGTTTTCATCTCGATGGACATTTGCACACTTTGCAGTTTTTGTGGCGTTCGGACCTCATCTATCAGGACAGTATCTATCAGTTTGTTCTGTCCTGTTATTATGTTTTTGTCCTTGTTTTCTCTCTGTTTGCAATAAATGGTTACGTAATGAAATGCACTTGAACTCCTGTGACTTAGTAGTGCCTCTCCATATGGTTGGTGAACATAGAAGACACGGATTAAAGACGAGGAAGTCGAAGGTCAGCTGAGGTCGAGATATCTGGACTTTTAGTCCGTAGTAAAGGCTAAACTCTGAAAATCCCTGCATCCTACAACGTGTCTTTTATTAGACCAGAATCTGTTTTATTTGAAAGTTTTTCATAGAACTGAAGAGGTCAAAGTAACCATTATAACTCAACACGAGAAGTGACCTCGTCTTGAGTTACCCCAGTTTAAGGGAGTCATCAGGAGTTCAGACTTAACAAAACCACAGAAGACGTTATAACGACATAGTGAAGATGTTTTCTTAATTTTCTTTCTTTGCGTTTGCTTTCATCAACTGCAGGGTGTTGACCTCTTAGAGCTACTGTAGTTTTTTGATTAGCCATGGACAGAAGTGCGGCGTTGCTGCTGTAACTTTTAAAGTTCACTTTGAGATTAATTGACGACATCCCGGTGTCTCTTTACCTTCACAGAGGTTTGGAAAACTTCCAAGAACAGTTCGTAAAAGAGAACTTGCCCACGGGGTTGTAGTCTTCAAGATTGGTTTTTGGATTGTCTCAGTCTCAGACAAAGAGGATTTTATTTCAAGGATTGGTCAAGACCACAACTGCAGGGATATCCCTGAATTGTCTGATTCATTTTGTTACTGTCATCACTGCGATTGGAGGTAAAACTTCAGTATGATGGAGAAGAACCTGTGGCTGTCTGCGAGGAGATGTCAGACAAACCTAATGTCATAAATTTAGCTTCCTAAATCACAAATTTGAAGATTCTCAGTCATCGTTGATGGAAGCAATGTGAAGACCTGACCTTTGGCTTTGTGAAATTTGTTTTTCACTATTTTTATACATTTTCCTTCTTCTTCTCCGGGGTCAGGTCACGGTGGCAGCAGGTTTAGCAGGGCGTTCCAGACGTCCTTCTCTCCAGCAACACATTCCAGCTCCTCCCAGAGGATCCCGAGGCGTTGCCAGGCTAGATGGGCTATGTTGTCCCTCCAGCGAGTTCTGGGTCTGCCCCATCTCCTCCCAGTTGGACGTGCCCAGAAACCTCCAAAGGAAAGTGCCCAGGAGGCATCCTAATCAGATATTGAACCACCTCAGCTGGCTCCTTTCAACCCGAAAGAGCAGCAAGCTCCCTCGGGATGTCCGAGCTCCTCACCCTATCTCTAAGGCTGAGCCCGGCCACCTGGTGAGGGAAGCTCATTTCAGCCGCTTGTATGCACAATCTCATTCTTTCAGTCACTACCCAAAGCTCATGACCATAGGTGAGAGCTTAAACGTAGATGGACTGGAAGATCGAGAGCTTTGCCTTTCGGCTCAGCTCCCTCTGAACCACAACAGACCCGCCGGTCCATCCCACGCTCCATTTTCCCAACATTCGTGAACAAGAATGGGTGGCCGGGCTCAGCCTTAGAGATAGGGTGAGGAGCTCGGACATCCAGAGGGAGCTCGGAGTAGAGCTCCTTCACGTCGAAAGGAGCCAGCTGAGGTGGTTCAACATCTGATTAGGATGCCTCTTGGGCGCCTTCCTTTGGAGGTGTTCTGGGCAACTGGGAGGAGACCCCGGTAGACCCAGAACCCGCTGGAGGGAATATATAGCCCATGTAACCTGGGAACGCCTCGGGATCCCCCAGGAGGAGCTGGAATGAGTTCCCTGCTAAACCTGCTGAAAGAAAATGGATGGGTGGATGGGTCGCGAACAAGACTTCGAGATACTCCTTCGTAACTCGCTCCCAACCCAGTCCTAAATGTTGGGAAAGGGTTAAAACTGTCGCGTGTGACTTACTTGCACGATTCAAACACAATCAGCTGTTTGTCTTAGAAATGCTGCACCAATAAAACACGAGATACGGAGGTACAGAAGTTTGACAATTTGTTCGGTTACACACTCGGGCAAATTCACTATACGCAGCAGACCCCCCCTCCACATGGCAGCTGACCCACTTCTCCCTTGGCTGCTATTTTCAGATGCTCCATAGGGACGAGCAGAAAGAGAGAGAGAGAGCGAGAGACAGGGAGAGCGATGGAGGGAATGAGTGAAAAAGAGGTGCAGGAGGAAGGTGAGAGAGTTCAGGCATTTGAGGAGAAATGAAGGGTTATGATATATGGTCCAGCAGGACTCGAGCTGTGCAGTCAGGAGGTGTGTGTGTGTGTGTGTGTGTGTGTTTGCCTTCAACTCAGCCAAGCACCACAAATCCTGGAGGACTTTTCATATTCAAGGAGTGCATAAGGTCAGATAGGGACGAAAATAAATCATAGGACTTGAATCATAAATTAATTATAGTGGTGCCTATGTGAGAGTGTGAGTTTGAGCAGTAATCCTGCAGCGTGCGCCGGAGCACAGGAGTTTGGTTTATGTCAAATTGGCACATTTCTCTCAAATATTTTTCTTGACTGTCGTCGCTGTGGACTGCAGGCAGCATTTTTTATGATCAGCAGCTTTTACACCAAACGACAGGAGAGACTCTGTGCTGCTGAGGAGACACATTTTAATGTTAAGCTCTCGACATGTGCATGTCCGTTAGGCCTAACCGCGTAGTGTAACAAATTAGCACCAAATACTCACAAACGCAGTCACAAAATATACGAACGAGCCCCCAAATTTTGTGACAATCCGCCTCTGAGGTTGTGACAAAACACTAAGAAATCAAACAACCTGAACAGAACTAAACAAAGGATAGGATGAAGTAAGTAGTCAGTAGCACAATCAACTCAACAAGATACCCAGCTCCTGATCCAGGCTGTAGTCATCTCTAGATTACTGTACCGTCCTCCTGACGGTCCTCCCAGCCTGCACAGTGAAACCCTTTCAGATGATCCACAACGATTAAAAAGAGACACGATTTCTAAACGGAAAACCAGGTTTTGACTTGACCTTTGACCTCAACATGCTGACACAGTTAGAGAGGGACAATGGACTATCTAGCCAGATATTTATAAACTGTAACCTGCTTGAGGATGGGCTGTAAAATGGATATTTTTGGAAGCAATGTGAGGACGTAACCTTTGGCTTTGTGAAATTTGTGAAACATCCATCCATTTCCATCCTCTTATCCGGGGTCGGGACGCGGTGGCAGCACCTGGGGGATCCTGAGGCGTTCCCAGGTTAGATGGGCTATATCGTCCCTCCAGTGGTTTCTGGGTCTTCCCCGGGTTCTCCTCCCAGTTGGACGCGCCCAGGACGCATCCTTTGGAGCTGTTCCGGGCACGTCTAACTAGCAGGAGACCCCCAGACAGACCCAGAACCCCCTGTAGGGACTATATAGCCCATCTAGCATTGAAACACCTCCTCGCCACCACAACCCTAACCCTGGATAAGAGGAAGAGAATGGATGGATGGATCATGAACAAAACCCAGAGATACTCGAACTCCTTCTCTCAGGGCAGCAACCTGGAGTTCGGAGTGAGTCGCAGCTCATGCCAAAGATAGCATGCACATCGATCTACATCCAGAATGTAAATTTTAAAAAATGTAATAAACCCAAGAAGCTCATTTAGATTAGATTGTCCAAAGCCTGATGAAGCTGTTTACTATGCACTGCATCAGGTATAAGTTCAACTTACTGGCCGACGTCCAAAACAGGAGGAGGAGGACGAATGTAAAGAACTTAACAATACTAGAAGAAGGTATGAATTCAGCTTAAGGAGATCCAAAAGAAAATATCCAAACCTTATTCACGCCTTGACACAAAGAAATACTTTTACTTTTCCCATGTGTGTTTTTGTCTGAGACATTAAGTGGGAAATTTAAGCCTGTTGGGGAACAGTAACAAGCTCAGCATGTGCGAGTCCATCTAACCACGAAACAAAGCCAGAAAATGCGATCAATACAAACTCGTTCAGCAGGTTTCTCTTCAGGCTGCTGCTCTAAACGCACAGAGCTGAAAACTGTTGAACTAATTTCACAACATGTTATAAAAAGGAGTCATTTCCCCGCAGACTTTATTCTTTATTATTCTTTTAGACCATCATGAGATTGTCAAACCCAGACTAATGGATATAGAGTTATTTGTGTCTGAAGTTCTCGTTTGTTTCCTCGTTTCTTCTTCACCTTTCTCATTATTTCCAACATGCTGCAATTCTCTCTGAGAGTCAAGCCTCCATACTCATTATGTGATTCTGTGAGCGTCCACCCTGTTTACCTTTAAGAGAAGACGGCACTAAGTCACACACCACCGACTATTTCACTGATTTTGGTGAAACTGGATCATATTTTATGGAGAAAATGTTTTCTGGTTTTCCCTCTGATGTCCTTCTCCAACAAGAGCCGGTGTCGTGCCAGAACAAGAGCTGGACAATACATAAGTTCAGCAGCTCAGTTTTTTCGTCTGAATCTACAACCACAATTTGTATCTTCTTTTCTCAGTTATCCTCAACTCTCTGTTTTGTACTGAGTTTCCTGATGGACAGTGAAGTAAACTGCTGCCAACTGTAGCTGCTGTTAGCTCAGTTTGTGAACTAGACGGATAGTGTTTGTACCACAGGCGTTTTGAACCAAGGGGAAGAAGAGGTTTACAGGCCGGAGCCGGTGTTGTGCCAGAACAGGAGCTGGGCGAGCGGGCAATGTAACCGGACTCAGCAGTCTCTATGGACATAATGGCAGAGGAGAAGAGAGCGAAGAGGACGTTGACGGAGGAAGCTCAGAAGAGAAAAGGAGAGAGTGAGCAAGCAAGAAGCCGCCGGACAAGAGTAAATCTGGGACTGACTTTTAGTGGTTGGTGAGAGCTTGGTGAAATAAAAGGCTGAAAGACAGACGCCGAGCTGGGCTGACTGCTGTTGGACTAGTCAGTAATATTAGCCGGCTGCTATGTCTGCTGTTGTTGACCTCGCTTGATGTTCATTTGGTGCAGTAAAGAGAAGCTGTCGGAGCTATCGCCCAAACTTCCGACATCTCTGTAGTTGTATATATTAACTTGTATGTACCCACCAGATCCGTTTAGTGTTGGGGATACCACTACCAGTGCTGCATTTAGATGAGGAAATCATTTCCATTTGTCTTTTGTAGTGGCTGCAGGTGCTGCATATATTTGCTTTTCTGCATTGTGAACACACACACTTGAGCTGAACTGAATGTTGTTGAATGTGAATCCTGCTTTTGGTCAGGCCCTGTGATGTTTTAGTGGTGAATCAAGGTTGCATAGAAAAAGCAGCAGTATGTTGTGAAACAATAATTAACATTCAGCCCGCGGCGAGGATCAAAGCTGGATAATGACTCAAATGCAAAATCAGTTGTTAGGCCAGGATTTTCCTGTAGCTGGCTCATCACTGGGATGATAGCGTCTGATGATTTCTGTCTGGAAGAACAATGTGAAGATTAGCCTTAAGATATTAAAGTCCCCATGAAACCGGAAGTAGATTTGTTGTTGTTGTTGTTGTTTACTTGTTTTTAACGTGTTTCCTGTCACTGATACTGATTGGCTATGTATTGCAGCTAGCGTTATGAGCTAATTTCAGCGTCTACCTTCCAGTGACCGAACACAACTTCTGAAACCAGCAGTGGTCAGTCTATCAGTGAATACAGCAGCCTACCAAGGTGGTTTTCTTGCCAGGTTTGGCTCCTGGCATCCCGGGCTGAGTCAGTTCAGTTAGCTACACGGCTGACCGAGCTAACAACAGTTAGCAGTTCGCTACTTAGCAATATTTCCATCAGTAAAGTCCAAAAACCATCTTGGTAATGTTGTTGTTGATCCAGCTGCTAAGGCCAGCCTAGCAAGCTACCCAGACTGCTAACCAGCTAATGTCTGTAGCTGTACATATTAGCTGTAGCTTCGATAGGAAGCTAGCATAGCAATGTATCTACATTGCTAGCTGAGTCAGATCAGTTAGCTACACGGCTGACTGAGCTAGTCAGGAAAGTCTGTAAATCACCTCGGTAGTGTAACGTTAACGGTAGTGTGCTCGAACCCGGTCCAATCCGGCTGCGGAGCCCGGTTCTGTTGCATGCTAACGGCAGATTCAGTTAGCAGCAGTTAATTAGCGGTTAGCTACTTTAACAAGCTGTTAGGCTAATCTGTCCATCGGGAAAACAGGAAGCACTCTGCTCTGGTGGTGTCTGACGAGTGAAAGCGTTTCATTGGATGTAAAATTAGCACACGCCGTACCCCGAGTGCAGAATGACGTCATCAACAACTTTTTCTGGTTTATCAGGAAATGACAAACTCCAAAATACCATGAAGAATACCTGAAAATACTGAAAACATGACTTTGTGTCAGTGTTGGTCCAGATACTGGAGGACGGATGGGACAAAAAGTTTGACTTCATGAGGACTTTAAAGGTTTTTTTGACTGATATGAACTTCAGTACATTTCTTATTTTCACTGCAGCGTCTTTGTTTAACATCTCGAAGAAGAAATGTAATATTTATTTTGGCACATTGTCACGTAACTTTTTGTTTTTTGGATTTTTCCGACAGCTTCTTGAAAACTTCTCCGTCAGATGGGAACTGTCACAGTTTTGCCTCGAGTGGAACTGAAGATCAAAACGAGGAAAATCTGCTGCCTTCAATCATCAAAAGAAGAGCCGACAAACGCTCATAAAGTTAGATATTAACCACCATTTTCTAAACTAATTATGACAACAGAAACAGCCAATTATGGCTGAAGTAATTAAAACCACACGGATGCACTTGGTAATTAACAACGATCCGTCCTCACGTTATAATTTTGATATCAGTCACAATCCTGATGAGTTCTTTCTGAGCAGAAATGACCAAACACTGATGTGCTTACTGATAGAAAATAATAATAAAATTCAGCCCCACAGCGTCTTTAAATAAACTTCTCTTCATTTCACAGCAGAGAGATTTAACTGAAATAAAAAGACGCTCTCCACTGAACAGAGAAGCCTCTAAAGGGGAAACAGAGGCGCTGATAATAAACGAACGCAAATTATTATTATGTCTTATGATGAATGCAAACAGGTTGTTAGCCGACACGGTTCAGTACACACAGCTATGAGCAGAAAGCCTGTGCAGCGCGCATTATATTGTATTTTTTCCAAAAACTGCAGTTCCTCAAACGTCCACTTGAGGCTGGCTCCAGAAGTGAGTCAGTCTCCATAAGTCCCCATGTTAAAATGTCCAACTTCACAGCAGAAATAAACATGTTTACAGCCTGGTACAAAAAACAGTTTTGGTCTCTATAGCTAATTTCCCCGTTCATGACAACTGTACTGAGGGTGAATTTTTATACAACTCACCTGTTCAGATTATATTAAGGCTTAAAGTTATGCAGGATTAAGAGCGTGGACGCTTTGATTGACAGGTGGGTTGGGCGTTTATTAGAGGTTTATTGTCTTCATCTCGTGGATCAGACTCCATGATGTGTCCACACTGAAACTCTGCTCTTATTATTTCACTGTGTCGCTGCGGCTGGCTGACAGCAGCTCTGCATGCTAACGCTAACAGGATATGATGTAATATTAATTGTTCAGACTGTGTGTAAACAGTTTGTCTTTGTTTCAACACGACTGTGTCGTAAAAAAGATTTTTGTTAAACATGATGTGGCTGCAAAGTTTGACTCCGACTCTGAGGGTTTACCCGTCTGTCTGTCTGTGGCCCAAATCTACCTGTCTGTGATCTAAATCTACCTGTCTGTGGAGGAATCTACCTGTCTGTGGTCTAAATCTACCTGTCTGTGGAAGAATCTACCTGTCTGTGATCTAAATCTACCTGTCTGTGGAGGAATCTACCTGTCTGTGGTCTAAATCTACCTGTCTGTGGAGGAATACCCTGAGAACACACTGCACAGGGTTGTACACACACGTTGCATGACTATGCATTAACAACAGTGAGAGAGGCCGAATAGATAGAGCCGTCACACACTCTGAGCTGAAGTGTTGTTAAATGGTCCCATGGAGACTTATTCCTGTCAACACACACACACACACACACACACACACACACACACACACTCAGGCGAGGTCATTCAGCTCAATCTCTGACCAATGCATATTTCATCAACACCTCAGCAGCCCGGCCCGGTCTGAGACCCAAAAAAAAACAGCGACCACAGACGGAGACGAACAAAGATACAAAATAAAGATACAGAGGAAGATAAACACAACGGCTTCATCGAGGATGAAATGTTTGCACAGATCGGTACATTTTGTACCTGGACGGCAGCCACTTGTAAAGGTGAAGTGTCAAAAACTTGCAGTTCCTCTTGTCGTCCACTTGAGGCTGAGTCAGTCTCCATAAGTCCCCATGTTAAAATGTCCAACTTCACAGCAGAAATAAACATGTTTACAGCCTGGTACAAAAAACAGTTTTGGTCTCTATAGCTAATTTCCCCGTTCATGACAACTGTACTGAGGGTGAATTTTTATACAACTCACCTGTTCAGATTATATTAAGGCTTAAAGTTATGCAGGATTAAGAGCATGGACGCTTTGATTGACAGGTGGGTGTGGTTACAGACGGCTTGTTTGAGCAATCAGGCGTCATTCGGCCCGCCAATGATCTTCATCTTTGTCGATATTTAGATTTACCTGATGTACCTGAGGACGTATTTATTATCTTTTCAAACAGAGAAATATTACAGATATTAATTGATCCACCATCTGCTGACTCTGCTGAACAGCACCGGGCTGGCAGAGGTGTGTGTGTGTGTGTGTGTTCGTTGTTGTCAGACAGTATAAATGTTACAAAGCGCCAAACACCGAGAGACAACGAAGGACGAGCCGACAGGCAGCAGCTCATGTTCTCAAAGTCAAACGGTGTCAGGCGTTTCTCTCAGACTGAACACGGATGTTTAATGTTTAATAAAGTCGGGAACACGTTAAAACAGTCTGAACGCTCCAGTGTGTGACCCAGCACGCTCCGTGATATCAGAGTGTGGAGTGGATGTTTACCAGCAGTATGAGTGATAATGGTGGAGTGTAGCTGTGCTGCAGTGAAAAGATATTCTGCTGAACAAACGAATTAAATTATCAACGTAACGTTTGTAATGAGTATGTGTGCCACCTCAGTACCGGAGGAGCAATACACACAGTTTGCGACTCGTAGACATGTACACACTCTTTGCTAAAAAGTACTGTAACGTCCTCCTCACGGGCCTCCCAGCATGCAACAGTGCAATCTTTTCAGCTGATCCAGAACGTGGCGGCGTGCCTGGACTTCAATTAACCCAAAAGGTCACACGTTTTATGCCCATAGAGGCTGCAGAGCCTGGTTACAATATCCAGCTCCGGTTCTGGCACGACACTGGCTCTGCTCCCTGTAAACGTTAGACTGTTAGCAAACGAACTGAGCTAACGGCAGCTAAAAGCAGCTAAGAAACTGAGCTAACGTTAGACTGTTAGCTATCGAACTAAGCTAACAAACTGAGCTAACAGCAGCTACAGCTGTCAGCAGTTTACTTCACTGTCCATCAGGAAACTCTGTAAATCACAGAGAGTTGAGGCGGAGCAGCCGGAGGACATCAGAGGGAAAACCAGAAAACATTTTCTCCATAAAATATGATCCAGTTTCACCAAAATCAGTGAAATAGTTGGTGGTGTGTGACTTAGTGCCGTAAAGCGTTACGTACTTCTCCCGACCCGGAGCCCAAAGTTACATAGTGTGAGAACAGACGTACGAATGACAGAGACACCATTCACCTGATCACAGGTCAGTGTAGATCAACAGGAGTTAAACTCTGAGAAAAGTTACACAATGTGACTTTATTTATACTTTTTATTGCGTCCCTCAAACTTCTGCAGGCAAACTTCAACAACACGAGCTGTGAATGTGTTTAAATGTCACGTTAAGTGGAACCTGAGCCGTGCAGCAACATGCTCCGGCATCAGATATCAGTCAGCAAACACTGACTGACTCGTTAAGCCTCTCGCTGGCTGATTCTCTATCAGCAGTCGTACGGATCAACACCTCGAGTCTTCGCTCGTAAACGACGAAAGACCGTGAGAGACGATGCTGCAGCAGACTAGAGGATTAAAACGCGGATCAGCCCGTCTCATAATGATGAATAATGTCCAGAAGACGACGGCTGGACTGTGGAGAGCCACATTCATCGAGAGGAGCCGGGCTAAATCAAACCAGAGCCTGGGAGCGTAATGTCTGCACAAACAACTCCCCCAGATCAAATCAATAGCACTGTAAAACCCCGACTGTATTCAAACCTCACATAAAATATCTGCAGAACAATAATTACTGAGCTCGGTTATTGTTTCTTATCAACCGGAGCATTTTAATGCTGATGAGTGTCAATAGCTGCAGAGGACAGACAGACGGACAGACGTCGGAGGTGGAGGATGAAGGGGGGAGTCCGCTTTAACTGTGCAGTAAAATAAGGATCACAACAGTCCGGGGGCAGAGGGAGGGATGAATCATCCAGCCGTCTACTTTATGGTGCAGAAGTGAGGAGGAGGAGGAGGAGGAGGAGAGGGCAGAGGGAGAGAAAGAAGAGGGGACAGTAAAAGCAGAAAAAGAGGAAGGCGAGACGAGAAGTTGAAGGGGGAATTGATGGAAAGGAGAGTGCACGAGGGAGCAATAGAGGCTGAATAGAGGAGGTGAGGCTGAATCATGGGATTGAACGGCGGAGGAGACAGAGAGAGAGAGAGAGAGAGGTGGAGGACAGAAAAAGGGCGAATCGAAATGACAGAAACCAAAAGAAAGAGAGAAAAACAGTGATTGGGTCCAGTTTAGAGACAATTTACTTCAAGAGGAACTTAAAACACACCTGTAACAACACCTGATGTCACGCTGACCTGGAGTGATTTACAGAGTTTCCTGATGGACAGTGAAGTAAACTGCTGCCAACTGTAGCTGCTGTTAGCTAATGTTAGCTCAGTTTGTTAGCTAACAGCCTAACGTTAGCTCAGTTTGATAGCTGCTGTTAGTTGCTGTTAGCTCAGTTTGATAGCTGCTGTTAGCTGCTGTTAGCTCAGTTTGTTAGCTGCTGTTATCTAATTTTAGCTCAGTTCGTTAGCTAACAGCCTAACGTTAGCTCAGTTTGATAGCTGCTGTTAGTTGCTGTTAGCTCAGTTTGATAGCTGCTGTTAGTTGCTGTTAGCTCAGTTTGTTAGCTGCTGCTATCTAATTTTAGCTCAGTTCGTTAGCTGCTGTTAGGTAATGTTAGCTCAGTTTGTTAGCTAGGCTGCCTAGACTGTGGGCTCTTCACAGGTCCTTACAGGCCAGAGCCGATGTAGTGCCAGAACCGGAGCTGGTCAATGCAACCGCGGTTTTAGCAGCCTCTATGGACATAATGGCAGAGCAGTAGAGACCGAAGAAGAAAAGATGACGGAGGAAGCTAAAAGAAAAGGAGAGAGTGAGCGAGCAAGAAGCTGAGAAGGAAGGAAGATGCCTCCTGGATTCCTTCCTTTGGCGTTGTTACGGGCACGTCCAACTGGGCAGATCCAGAACCTGGTGGAGGGACTACATTGCCCATCTAGCCTGGGAACGCCTCGGGAGCCTCTTCTGCTAAACCTGCTGCCACCACGACCCGACCCCGGATAAGAGGAAGAGAATGGACGGCTGGATTTCCACCCAAAGAAGGGCGAGTATCACTAAAACGGTTCATGGTGGTTGGTTTGATGTTCTTGTTCATCCTCGTGAACCAACCAACCACAGCACATCTTTCATGTCTCTTGATAATATGTTTAATGGACTGAATCATTAATCCCAATAATAATCATTCTGTAAAGGTTTGGCTTGCCCGTTCAAATTAAAAATACACGGAGAGCAACGACAGTAGCCAGGTTACGTCTGCGGCGCGTCTATATTTAATTATTCAAATGAAGCTTTCCGTTATTTGGCAGAGGAAGAACCCTCCTGAAGAGCTTCAAGGACCCGTAGAGGTCCCCGGATGCCAGATGTTATAGCGCCGTTAGAGATGGGTACTTTAAGATAATAAAACAGATGATAAGAAGAGATGCTCAGTGTCAGGTAAGCACACTTAAAAACACGGTGACACAGCAAACATCGGCAAAGGTCACCGCTCACGAGTAAAAAAACTCACGAGTGACGGTGAAATCGATACCAACAAAGTCAGCGTGGGTAGAGTCAGCTGAGAGAGAAACGCTGACACCGTTAAAAGCTGCTGCTTTCATGTAAAATGACAGATGTTTGTTTTTCAGATTAATTTCACCAGATTTACTGACACCGCTGATGGAAGTCGACACCGCTCACCTCCACTTTGTCTCACGGTTTCCTCTGAACGTCCAAAGTCAGACATTATTTGGTCAGACGTGTAGCTTCAGCTGGTGGTAGTCAGACTAAAGCTACTCTGAAATCAGAGACGTTGTTGTTGTTTCAAGCTTTCAGTTTTACTTTACGTTGTCCGCTTGCTTTTAATCCAACTGCTGACTGTAGATCGAACTGTCTGGACAACTAACATCAGCCTCAGCTAATTAGCAAATGTTGGCATGCTAACACTCCAATCAGGGGTCTTCAACTGGGGTCCATGACCCCTAGGGGGTCCGCAGAGGTACTTGCAGGGGGTCCACCAATTTTTGTCATAATAATTGACAATTTTCACCAAAATAATGGTGAATGTGAGGCTGCAGATAATTGAGAAACTACAAACAGTGGAGGCATTTGCACTGCAATTGGATGAATCAGTGGACATGTCCAAAGATGAACAGCTCTTGGTATTTAATAACCAATAATGGTAATGGTGCAACTTTTTATCAATTCTAAATACATAAGCTAATAACCCAGCTATAAATAGGTTAATAAGGTGAAATAAAAGTTGAATAATTTTAATTATTACATGTGGAGGTCCCTGTTCTGTTTGTCTCTTGTCCAAGGGGTCAGCCCTCACAGTCACTCACAGACTGTATCAAAGGTTGTGTTAAAAACACCTTTACCTGCTCTGATAAGTGGCACTGTTCATGAAGCTGCAGCTGCTGCATTAGCATCTTTTTGGGTCATTGTGCCCTGTCCAAAAAATAATCTAGGTGCAATGCACAGCGAGGTGCACCGTAACCTGTCTCCCTACCTTCAGAGCCGTCTGTCCACACATGTAACAGAGCAAAATATCAGTCACTTGAGGTGAAGCTGAGCACAATCAGCTCTAATTCAGGGAAAAACCAGCACTGAGGATGCTGGAGGTTTTCAGCTCGGTGGCAGGGGAAGTTGGATTCCGCTTGCAGATGTGTGCGCACACACTCATGCTGAGATTTAGCTCTCCGGCAGACAAGCTGAAGGCAGAGCTTCTACTGCAAAAGCACAACAAAGCCACTCTGGGGGTTTTAGCTCTGTGGCATGGCAGACTGAAGGCGGAGATTTAACACACAGAGGCACTCCAGGCAGGCGGTGTCAGGCAGACGGATCAGAGAGGAGGAGAGAGAAGACACCATTAATACCACAAGATGGAAAGTCTGAGGACAACTCCGGCCGCACAGACTGCTCGTCACGCTGGGCACAAGGAAGGATGGAAAGATGGAACTAAGAGCCGGACGCTTGATGTTTAGTAATGACACATATTTCATGGCAACGCGACTAAATTCTGAATGTGGAGATGACGGACGATATAAAATAAAGATCTGCGCTCGGAACAAAGACAAAGAATCGTTGTGTTTTTGTTGTCTTAAAATGAGTCCGTTAAATCTACAGTGAGAGCGGGTCCTCTTCCATGCAGTCTGCCATCTTGAACCGCCATTTTTCTACAGTAGCCCAGAGCAGACAAACCAAACCTTTGGCTTTTAATGTCAATTTAGCAGCCAGAGTTTTTCCTACAAACTTTGAAGGAGAGGGTGAGGCGTGGGAGATGCAATCTGCAACATCACTGCTAGGTGCCACTAAATCCCAAATACTGGACCTTTAAAGTCACCATGAAACAAAAAGCAGAGTGTTATTCCAGATAGAGAAGACCGAACACAACCTATAAACCCAGCGGTGTCCAGTCTATCAGGGAATACAGTCGCCCACCGAGGTGGTTTTCTTGCCAGGTTTGGCTCCTGGCATCCCGGGGCTGAGTCAGTTTGTTGAGCCACACGGCTGACCGAGCTAACGACAGTTAGCAGTTCGTTACTTAGCAATCTTTCCATCAGGAAAGTCTGTAAATCACCTCGGTAGTGTAACGTTATTTCACTGTTGGTCTAAGAGGCTTTGAACTCAATCTGGTCCTGCTGCTGAGCCCGGTTCTGTTAATTCGTGGTTAGCAACTTTATTGGATCGGTGAAACCTCCACAGTCAGCCTGAAATGTCTCTGAAACTCAGACTATCCAGGTGGATTCATTGACTAAAGTGGTCGAGTGACATAGACAGCAAATGAGGAGAGGGAGTGCCAGTATCGGAAAAGCCAGTTAATCAGAGAAATCAGCACAACTCTGAAGTCTGTTTGACTGTTTGACTCTGCAACAGTTTGAGAAGCAGTGGTCTAACTATATACAACATTCCGGTAGTGGTAATTGGAAGAATCTCTTTTTGAAATAAACTAATCTACAACATATCAAACGGTCTACAACAGTTTGAATGAAATTAAACTAAGATATCGCTGCAAGCATCCATGATTGGCTAAAATGTAACATGAGATAGTAAGCAGAGGTAAAATACACTCTGCAATCGTGGCTCCAAACAGGAAATATTAGGAATAAAAGTGACACATTCAGTCAGTCCCCCCCTGCCGACTCTTCGCCGAACTCTCTCCAAGAAAACAGCCTCCGTCTGGGCAGTCAGAGCCGGGTAAGTCCCTCTGTTTATGTGATGAAATTTCAAGCACTAATAATAAAGTGGTAGTAGGTTGCATGTTTAATTGGCATCTTATACTGGGAAAAATCTTCGTCACCGCGAATGGGTCAGTCCTCGCTGCCGACTCTTTGGCAAACTCTCCCCAAGAAAAGTTGGAGAAACACGGAGCTAACTGCTTGCGTTTGTTGCCTTGTTTAATGTTTTTTAAGTGACGGACTCGTCTTTTCAGATCTCTGCAGTTACCTTGACGATTATAGTTAGAAATTATGACAAAACTACTAAAATAAACCAAAATTATCCATTTAAACTGAGAGACTGAGACATTTCTTCAACAAAAAGACCAGACCTTTGTCCTCAAGACGTCAACCCTCGATCTACGCCTCTCTTTTGGGGGTGATATTTGTCTTTCTGCCTCACCTTTTACTGTAACCAGGGTCCGTTTGTCATCTCCATTTTGTTTTTGCCGCCTCGATTATGTAGCAGCAGGAGTTACCTTCAAATAAAGCAATGCATACGCAGCCATTGTAGATAATAAGTGGATGAGACAGCAGTATTTGTAGTATACCTTGTGTTAACACAGACTCTCTGTGCCACAGTCAGACCGCCCGTCAGCAGCCTACGACTGTCATGACCATAAACGGCAGGCCTGGAAACTGTTGGCTTGATTACATCACAACTTACAACTAACGCAACTCTCTCCAACAAACTCTCCTTATACCTTACCGGAAAGACCAGCAGTTTCCATGGGAACAGGACAAGAACAAGAGAAAGAGAGAGGGAGGAGAGGATGGAGAGACGGAGGAGAGGATGGATGTCGGGGGTGTTGGAGAGAAGAGAGCTCGCAGAAAGAGAAAAATGAGAAACATGTCTATTGTTTTGTTTGTCACGCAGGGAGGTAATGTGACCTTAGATGGAGGTGAGGCGGAGGGAGGAGAGAGGTGAGGCAGGAGTGGGAGGAAGGGAGGAAGGGAGGGAGAGAGAAATGTATAATTATAACCGGGGAAACGAAAAAAAAGGACGAGGCCACAGCTCGAAGACGGTGTGATGGTTTGTGTGTCTTTGTACGATCCGGCGTCACCGGGGGTTAAATTAGGATGTTTGCTCCAGGAGAGAGTCCCTGAATGCTCAATCAACCCCTCAGAGCCTTTTTCTCTCCGGAGAACACAACGGGCATGACGGGGATCGGTAAACAACACGCTGAATATAACTCTGAACAATCACGGTGCAGCTTCACACACACGACATGTTGTTCCCTCAACAGTCATTAGGTAAAGATGAGATACTTCAACCCAATGACAAATAAAAAAACGTTTTCGGTATCAAATTCCTCTTTGGATTTTAAATTTTCATCTAAAAATGCTCAACAGCCAAAGCTTAACCCACTACATCCCAGTAGAGTTCCCGAATGTTGCAACAAACAGCTCAATCTCAATAACAGAAAGCTGTTTTTATTTTTAAAAAACACAACTTCCTCTTTAATTTGATACCAAATATGTGACATTTGTAGCTTTTTAAACCAAGTTAGATTCAACATTTTATGGGTAAAAGTCAACGTGACTCGGTTAGTCCTCCCTGTCGACTCTTCGGCGAACTCTCCCCCAGAAAACAGTCTCCATCTGGGCAGTCAGAGCCAGGTAAGTCCCTCTGTTTATGTGATGAAATTTCAAGCACTAATAATAAAGTGGTAGTAGGTTGCATTTCTGGCAACTTATATCCGGAAAAATCTTCAAATTTATGAGGAAAAGTCACCGCAACTGGGTCAGTCCTTGCTGCCGACTCTTCGGCAAACTCTCCCCAAGAAAACAGCCTCCGTCTGGGCAGTGAGAGCTGGTTAAGTCCCTCTGTTTACTGATGGTGATTCTGTGATGTGAACTCACAATGTCTTCGTCATATGATGTCATACTGTGTCAAAGTGGTTTTATAACAGAGTATCATGGCTGCTGTTGCTCTGTTCAGTTTATACGAGCAGTTTCACACATCTCCATAATGTGTCACACGACGTTACATTTATATACCGAGGTGGCAACTGATGATTGGTCGCTTTGCTGAACGCACATTAAAATAAAACATTAACCCTCAGCACAGCAAAGGCGTATATTTAATGAGTGTGGTTAAAGGATACAACCAGCAGTGGTGGAAATAGAGGAAATAGATACTTGATTAAATGTGTGGCAAGATCAAATAAAGAGGAGTGAAGGAGTGAAAGTAAGAGTCCGACGTAAATTTGAGACTCTTCCAACTCAGAGCAATCTCCAAAATCAGTCACTTCCTGTCTTGAAAGATCATCCAGGTTGGACTACTGTCACTCTCTCCACCTCGGCATCTCTCAAAACAAACAAGACCACATCACCCCGATTCTGGCTTCCTGTCCACTTCATGACTTCATGACCTAAATTCCACCGTGCACGGCTGCAACGCCGTACGTTTGAGACAATGTTTGCATGTTACCCTGCCGCTCATGGAGCAACACTGTCTGCCTGTAGCAGCCCACGTTAAATTCAAATCTCTAACGCTGACTACAAAGCAGTCTCCGGTTCTTGAACGTCCTCATACAGACATATGTTACCTCCTCCAATGAACGACGCCTGGCTCTGCCACCCGTACGCTCAGGACAATCCAGACTTTTCTCGTCTGTTGTTCCCCGTTGGTGGAACGTCCTACCATTTCCTACCAGATCAGGGGCGTCCCTCTCTACCTTCACAAACCTCCTGAAGACCTCCAGCTCTTCAGAGAGGACCTCCTCTGCAACACTACCAACAGCTGGACATGCTGCGTATATAATGAATAATCATCAATCATGCAGTTTGTGAGCCAAATGTCAGGAGAAAGTTTCATTAGAAAACATTTTACTGAAGTCGTCTGGAGTCAGAGGTTTATCTTTAGAGTCTCTTTGCTCTGCTGTGACGACATTCAGGCATCCATAGCAACAGTCGCCGTGCCCACCGACCGCCACGGTGACTTCCGGGTGCTCGTAATTGTCCAACCTGTCGCAATTAAGAGCACATATGGTGTTGCCATGCAACTGATGCGACCTTTAGCACACAACAAATCGATGATGTTCATCCCCCCTGACCTCACGCTGGCTCTGCTGCTGCAGATGTAAATAACATCTCAGCCAGGAAGGGAATAACGGAGGTCGAGGCGACATTTGCAAAGGTGAGGGGAGAGGAAAAACAGCAGCGATAGGCAGCTATGTGGTTGTCACAGCAACAACAAAAACCTGTCTGCAAACCTCGCCTCTCCGTCATCTCGCTGCATGTATGCAGAATCTGTGTGTGTGTGTGTGTGTGTGTCCTTGGATGGCTCGTGTGTGTGAGTTAACGGGGAGGAAAGAGACGAGAGGCAGAGGAAACAGAAATAAATTGCAGCGTTGACCTATATTCTCCAATCCTGCAAAACCAGTTCAGCGGCACAGATGTTCCTCCTCCTCCTCCTCCTCCTCCTCCCCGATCCCCGCGTTCCTGAAACCCTCGGCCGTGAAATCCAGCCACAACATCCGACTGACCGCGTGGACGCGAGTCGCTCTGATTGTGTTTGTGTTTTTGTTTGTTTGTACCGTCACAGTATGTGTGTGTGTGTGTGTGTGTGTGTGTGTGTGTGTGTGTGTGTGGGAGGATTTCAAGGAGCTCCTCGCCTCCGTCTACGCGTCAGCCGGCGGACGCTGTCTGTCGTCGTACGCTTGTCAATAATCTGAAGGCTCCTTTCATCCCTCCAAATCCTGAATCTGATGATGCTGCACGTAGAGGCCTGAGCGGCACATGAGGAAGACTTACAGGCCTCAGACGTCTGACCGTTGTCTGCCGTCCCACAGTTACATCTTCAGTCGTAGGAACTGTGTCCGATTATTTTGGGGGCAGGAAAAGTACTGATTGGTTGACAGGTGTCTAAAACGAGAGCTCTAAATGAGAATCAAACATTTATTAAAGGGTCGGTTCACCATAATGAGCGATACTTAACCCTGACGTCAAATGCAAGCTAAATATGAGCTAAATGGGAGCTAAATGAGCTAAACTGGCCATTTAAGTGAACAGGAAATAAATGCAAGCTAAACCTGAGCTAAATATGAGATAAATGGGAGCTACATTGTTCATTTAAGTGAACAGAGCATAAATGCAAGCTAGATGTGAGCTAAATGTAAGCTAAATATGAGCTAAATGGGAGTTAAATGGGAGCTAAATGAGCTAGACTGGCCATTTAAGTGAACAGGAAATAAATGCAAGCTAAATATGAGCTAAATGTAAGCTACATATGAGTTAACCGAGGTAATTTGCTCCTGGCTAGCTAACACTAGCTACTAGCTCAAGTAGCTTTAAAGACGATAGCTTATCCCGTCTTTTACGCTGAATACAGTAGCCTACCGAGTCAGTTCAGTTAGCTACACAGCTGACGTGGCAAAGTCTGGTCCAGTTCGGCTGCTGAGCCCGGTTCTGTTGCCTGCTAACAGCAGATTCAGTTAGTAGCAGTTAATTAGCAGTTAGCTACTTTGGCAAGTCATTAGGCTAAAGCTGTCTGTCCATCAGTTCAGCAGTTTAACTAACGGGGAAATTAGCTATAGAGACCAAAACTGTTTTTTGTACCAGGCTGTAAACATGTTTATTTCTGCTGTGAAGTTGGACATTTTAACATGGGGACTTATGGAGACTGACTCACTTCTGGAGCCAGCCTCAAGTGGACGTTTAAGGAACTGCAGTTTTTGGGTTCACTTCACGGTCACAGAGGTTTTGTTTGGCTGTCAGAGCTGGTCGACTCTGTCTTTGTCTTAAAGTTCTTTCCGTTGTTCAGATGTGTCCACGGTGGCCGAACTGATCTGGGAATCTGTTTCAGCTCCACCAATGAACTGATTCAACTCGGCTCGCTTTTAAAGTGCTGTTCAAACGAACAATCGATTTGTGAAGTGACCCGTCGCTTCTGTTCAACCGTGTCACAAATGGACCTGAGCGACGGCACCAGTCGAGGGGCTGCTGGGAGGACCGTGAGTCATCTGAAACGCTTTGTTCTGTTCAAACAGGCGATGCAATTAAGCGTTAAAAAGGCTTTTACACTTGCAAGGGAAGATTGTCAGCCAAGGTGGACGGGGATTAAATTTGTGCAAACGCTGTATTGATTAAGTACTGATGCCGTATTGACAAGAATGTGTCGATAAAGAGGCAGGAGGGTGGCGAGGAGGCCCGATGATCCGAGGGATGACTGATGAATGATCAAACGCTCGGGTTGGACAGTGAAGTCAGTTATTAGAGTTTGGGTTGTGCTACGATCTCCATCAGTCTGTCTGTCTCTATTAATAACCTCTGACTGGTGCTCTTTTGATCACTCAGGATGTCAAACAACGCACATTCAAAGCCACATCAGACGAGCTTCAGACACCATCAGTCATCCAAACGTTTTAATATCAACTGATTGTGGCTGTTAAAATAAATAAAAATGCTGTTTCAACTGTTTATCTGTTGCTAATAGTTAGCTAACTATTTCACTGTTTACTGTTTATCTGTTGCTAATAGTTAGCTAACTATTTCAACTGTTTATCTGTTGCTAATAGTTAGCTAACTATTTCAACTGTTTATCTTTTGCTACTTGTTAGCTAACTATTTCAACTTTTTATCTGTTGGTGATAGTTAGCTAACTATTTCAACTGTTTATCTTTTGCTAATAGTTAGCTAACTATTTCAACTGTTTATCTGTTGCTAATAGTTAGCTAACTATTTCAACTGTTTATCTGTTGCTAATAGTTAGCTAACTATTTCAACTGTTTATCTTTTGCTACTTGTTAGCTAACTATTTCAACTTTTTATCTGTTGGTGATAGTTAGCTAACTATTTCAACTGTTTATCTGTTGCTAATAGTTAGCTAACTATTTCAACTGTTTATCTTTTGCTACTTGTTAGCTAACTATTTCAACTTTTTATCTGTTGGTGATAGTTAGCTAACTATTTCAACTGTTTATCTTTTGCTAATAGTTAGCTAACTATTTCAACTGTTTATCTTTTGCTAATAGTTAGCTAAGTATTTCAACTTTTTATCTGTTGGTGATAGTTAGCTAACTGTTTCAACTGTTTATCTGTTACTTTTCGCTAACTATTTCAACTGTTTATCTGTTACTTTTAGCTAACTATTTTAGCTATTTCAATAGTTTATTTGTTGCTTTTAGCTAAGTTTTTTTTACTGTTTACTGTTTATCTGTTGCTAATAGTTAGCTAACTGTTTTATCTAGCTATTTCAACTTTTCAGCTATTATTTGTTACGTTAACTAACCATTTCAACTGTTCTATCTGTTGCTAACTGTTATAGCTAACTGTTTCAACCGTCTATCCATTACATTTAGCATTTAACTATTTAGAATTCCAACAATTCATTTATAAAGTAACTATTTAAAGAAACTCACAATCATAACATGTGGTGTTAAGGTGTTACCACTAAACTGAATTACTGTAATCCTTTAAAATCAAATTTATGTATTTATTATTTTTTTAATCCGTTTAGCTTCTTCATAATATTTTCACGTCTCTCATTGAGGATCAACCTGGTTTATATTGTCAGTTTAGGTAATAAAGCTTTATGTCCGTGTAAAAAGGTGACTCACTTTATTTTACCACGCCTCGACTCATCGCTGCCTCTTCCTTCAGTTACATCACAGTGACACCGTCACCACAACGAGCAGATTTATTCTTCTCTGTCTGTTTCCTTTAATGATTCATTCACTCTCTCTCTCACTCTCTCTCTTCCGGTCTATTCATTCTGACACATCTGTTTTTATTCGACATATTAATTATGGGGACTCCAGCCATTAGTGTTTCTCCAGGTTCAAACCTTTTCAAACTGGCCGGCCTTTCGTATATTTCTCACCGACGGCAGACACGGAACGTTGGGACGCGATCAAGAACCGCAAAAGCTTTCGAATCCGAGACCACGAAGAGCAAATGTTATGAAACAACTCTCAGAGTTTGCTGATGGAAAGTGAAGTAAACTGCTGCCGACTGTAGCTGCTGTTAGCTCAGTTCGTTAGCCGGGAAGAAGTGTAGTGCCAGAACAGGAGCTGAACAATACATGTGTAACCCCCAAATTCCCCCGCAACAGCGTTGCATGTGCACCGCGGTCGCCGTAGCGATACGCGACCGCTCTAGTCAATGTTTCAAACCTCCACCGGCTCCGCCGCGGAATAGAGAATCCGGTGGATTTTCAAAATAAAACACCTCCGTGCAAACTGCCGGTCGTAAAAACAGACAAAAGAGAAACAAGTGAACTACGTAGCATACTTACACATGTAGAAGCATATTTAGAAGAACATAAACCAGGAAAATGACCATCCGCAACGAGACAGAGACGTGCCCAGTGGGGTTTCGAGTTAGTGTTTGTACCACAGGTGTTTTGAACCACCGGGAAGAAGTGTAGTGCCAGAACAGGAGCTGGACAATACATAAGTTAGTATTGAACAGCCGGTGATCATAAGTAATGTAATCAGAACAAATACTCAAGTACAGCTGAACATATTTACCACAGTGGGATTACACTCTTAGACAAATCACAAAAATTTCTTACGTGATGTCGCTTTAAAAAAAAAAAAAAAAAAACAGACGCGAGCAGCCATATGTTAGCGGAGGTAACGTGAGACGGAGACGAGACTCAAAAATAAAGTAAGAACATGAATGAATGTTACGCTCTGACCTCTACCTGTGTGTGTGTGTGTGTGTGTATGTGTGTGTGTGTGGACATACATTACAAATGCATTTGCTCTTACTGGTCTGTGTCGTGATTAACGTTAGCATCGCTCAACATCTGAATGGATGTTCATCAACACACACACACACACACACACACACTTCTGCGTTACCGTCCTTTGTCTTGAATGTTAAAGAGACAATCTGTTCTCTCTTGTGACGATGATTTTCAGTCTTCGGCCGCCACACCAGCTTTGTTTCTTGTCCACACACACACACACACACACACCTCTCAAGGGCAAACAGGGTGGAGGCACCTGTGGCCTGCCTGATTAACAGCCATTTTACAGACGACCAGAGAGAGACAGAGTGTTGTAGTGGGTAACTATGTCAACAGCAACCAGCATGAAGAAGAATAGAGAACACGAGGGTCGTATAAACTGTGAACTGGCGGCACGGTGGTGCAGTGAAGGTGCTGGAGAGTTTGTACCCGTTACCTGATGCAAGCAGCGACCTCTGTGGGTATGAAGTTCCGAAAACAAACTGCAGTTCCTCAAACGTCCACTTGAGGCTGGCTCCAGAAGTGAGTCAGTCTCCATAAGTCCCCATGTTAAAAACTTCACAGCAGAAATAAACATGTTTACAGCCTGGTACAAAAACAGTTTTGGTCTCTGTAGCTAATTTCCCCGTTCATGACAACTGTACTGAGGGTGAATTTTTATACAACTCACCTGTTCAGATTATATTAAGGCTTAAAGTTATGCAGGATTAAGAGCGTGGATGCTTTGATTGACAGGTAGGTGCCATTACAGGTGGATTGTTTGAGCAACCAGGCGTCATTCGGCCCGCCTCAGCGCCATTGGCTCTTCATAAACCTGTGGGTGACGTCACGCATACGCTGTCCATTCTTTATACTGTCAGTGAGCTGAACACAGTCACGTACCTTTAATTCATGTTGCTAACTCAGTTTTTCTGCTTTCTCGTCTTGGCAGGTTCTCGTGAATCATGGCTACGCAGAGATCGAGGATTGTGGTCCTGATGACGACCACTACAAATACTGTTATTATTACTACTATAAATCATATTTATCATTATGATTATAGCCTCTCTAAACTGTTGACCTGCTCTAAATGGAAAAGAGCCATGACCTAACTTCTGTTATGATTTGGCGCTGTATGAATAAAACAAACTTTGGCTTTAATTTTTGTACAGTTGGAGAAACCGTAGACACGTCATCCATCTTTATAAATGTGTCAGCTCTCCTGTTCACCACAAACAGTGACAGTGAACGATGATGGATGAAACACAGCAGCGATCACGACAGACAGAAATCACTGACTCATTCTGGTCTGTTCTGTGGAGTCATTTCACGTCTACAAACCACAATTTGTATCTTCTTCTCTCAACAGATGTTATCCTCAACTCTCTGTGATTTACAGAGTTTCCTGATGGACAGTGAAGTAAACTGCTGCCAACTGTAGCTGCTGTTAGCTCAGTTTGTTAGCCGGGCTGTGAGCTCAGAGCACCGGGGGGAGTGTTAGTGTTTGTACCACCGGGAAGAAGAGGAGGTTTACAGGTTGGAGCTGCAGTGTCGTGCCAGAACCGGAGCTGGGCAATACGCAAGTTAGCATCATGGATCACGTTAGCTGCTCATTTGCTAAGCTATAAATAACTTATCCACTCATAGTGTTTTGCTAGAGATAACGTTAGCAAGCAAACCGAGAGTCTGCATGAATCAGCTGACGTTATCCACCCAAGACAGGATTTTGATACGTTAGCTAGCTAGCAATTTGCCTGCGTTAGCAAGCAAGTTAACGTTAGCCAGCTAAAAACACAATATCACAATATATTTCACATGCTTTGCAGTAATGTTAGCTTTGACTCTGGACTCTGTGTTGTAGTGGGTGCCGGTCGTTTGTTGATGTTAACGGACTCCATGTCTAAGCTAACGTTAGCTAGCATTGCACACTGTCCGTTAGCAAAGGAGAGTTGGACCAGAGCCGGACAACCGGGCTCAGCAGCCTCTATGGACATAATGGCATTGGAGAAGAGAGCGAAGAGGACTAGTCAGTAATATTAGCTGGCTGCTATGTCTTGTGTTGTTGACCTTGTTGATGTTTGGCTGTTAGTAAAGTTGTCGACTCACTAGTTTTTGATCATAAGTAATGTAATCAGAACAAATACTCAGCTGAACATATTTACCACAGCGGGATTACACAAATCACAACAAATACAAATTTCTCCGTGATGTTGGTTTAAGAATGACTTGTGATCCTTCCTTGTGAAAATAATGTCAAAGTATTATTTGGTTCATAAAACGTTTTCCAGCATAAACGAGCATGAAGCATCAGAAATGTGAAGCTCTGCTGAGCATGGTGCTCGATGTGGTTTTCATAATTAATAAAAGATTATCCCACTTTGTTTGCGGAGGGAGACTCTCAATAAATAATTGATGCCTTTTCACTGAGTTGGTAAAAACAGGGGCTTTTCTGATTGTTCATTCGTTCATACAGCTGCTTCAGTCCCAACAGATTCCAAACTACCCTCTCATTACGGACACGTTTAGAAAATAACCGCTGTGTGATCACGCCTTAGGAGTCTAACGGACCACGTACGAGTAGTTTAACATTTACTGCTGTTAGAAAATGACCAGCCACCGTTAGTAATCAACACACAACCATTAATCAAACCAATAACTAACAGTCAGACAACCTTATCATACTTCAACAGTTACCTAATGTTTCTGTAGCATTGACAAAACGTTCAAAAATAAACATAATAGCAGTTTGAATTAAACTAAAGCTCCACGCGCTGTCCCTTTAAGAAATATGACACCTGAACAATTCATTCCGTGCCCGTAAAAACACATCACTCTAGAAACACGAGATAAAGGACGTCATGCCGACAGTCTGACTGTCAATTCAGCATCAATATAGCGTTATTTTAATGTTAGACGAGCGTTATTTTAATGTTAGACAAGCGTAGGAATCAGATACACACCTAATTAAACACTGTTAATTCACCGTCTTTCATGTGTTTGTGGCGGGATTTTAATTTTTTCAGCAGTTACCGAAGTAACTCGGACTTAAAGTTGCATTTTAAAGTTTATGTTGCCCACATACAAAGACGTGGACCTAATTTTAGAGATTGAGGCTCATTTGATTGTCCATACCACCAAGTTTTGTAGTGAACACACATTGTAAACACCATGTCTGTGAGGTAAACAGCATTTTAAATTAGTTGGGTTGATGTGGACGTTGTAACGTTGTGGTTCAGAGGGAGCTAAGTCTGAAGGCAAAGCTCTCGATCTTCCAGTCCATCTACGTTCCAACCCTCACCTATGATCATGAGCTTTGTGTAGTGACCGTAAGAACAAGATCGCGGATATAAATGGCCAAAATGAGCTTCCTCCGCCACGTGGCCGGGCTCAACCTTAGAAGCTCGGAGTAGAGCATCTAAAGGAGCCAGCTGAGGTGGTTCGGGCATCTGATTAGGATGCTTCCTTTTTTGGAGGTGTTTTTCCGGGTACGTCTAACTGGAAGAAGACGCCAGGCCAGATCCAGAACCTGCTGGTGGTACTATATCACCCATCTAGCCTTGGAACGCCTCGGGATCCTCCAAGAAGAGCTGGAATGGGTTGATGGGTAGAAGGACGTCTGGAGCGCCCTGCTAAACCTGCTGCCTCCGCGACAATGGACAACGCTACAGTAGATACAGACCTTTAACTTATTGGACAGATCAACACAATGCTCTGTGCCGCAGCTAAAGTTGAACCACGATGACTGTTTTAAATTTTCTGGAGTCCTTTTCTGGAGTCCAATGAGAATGTCTTAACACGCCGCCGTTGTGGTTCTGAATGCATCCTAAAGCAGCTAGAAAAACTTCATTCACCACCAGGAAAGCCTCTGAGAGGGAGGAAGGAAGGTTTCTGCTCGAGTTAGAAGTGAAATAAAAGGTCACAGTAAGCAGTCGGGAGCAGAGGTCTCGATGGATGGAAAAGGGAGGCGAAAAAACCTCCCTATAAGAGCAACCGATCTTTTATTACAGCGTTAAAGATGTGACATTTTGGTCGGAGTGACCTTCATCAGATACTTTAGACTGAATATTGTGAGCTTATCTGCCTCCACCCTCGACTGCACACGTTTTCCAACACCGAGAGAAAGATAGATTGAAGTTTCTCTCGTAGAGTTTTTTCAGTCGTGCTCCGGTTTTCACCCTGACGCTCAGTTGTCACTCATCTGTCTTTTTATGATGTGATCTTGCCCGAGGCAAAAAACAGACTCTATAAAAACAAAGTATTCTCCTCTTTTTTAGGTATTCACTTCGTTTATTCAGCATTTAAACGTCTGTTTCTGCTGTGACTTCCTGTGCTGTGGCTGCTTTACTAGCCTACCGCGCTTTGCTGACTTTTAGATCAGCCGAGACGACCACAGCTTCACACCAACCATTAGTCAAACCAATAACTAACATTCAGACAACCTTATCATACTTCAACAGTTACCTAATGTTTCTGTAGCATTGACGAAACGTTCACGAAACAACATATTAGCAGGTTGAAGTCAACTAAAGCTCCCCGCGCTGTCCCTTTAAGAAATATGACATCTGAACAATTCATAACGTGTCCGTAACAACACATCACTCTAGAAACACGAGATAAAGGACGTCACGTCGACAGACTGTCAGTTCATTTAGTGTTAGATGAGCGTTATTTTAATGTTAGACGAGCGTTATTTTAGTGTTAGACAAGCGTTATTTTAGTGTTAGATGAGCGTTATTTTAGTGTTAGGCGAGCGTTATTTTAGTGTTAGACAAGCGTTATTTTAGTGTTAGGCGAGCGTAGCAATGAGGCGAACTGTTTCAAAAATGAAGATTTGTCACTAAAATAAGAGCTGCTTGATGGATCAGATACACACCAACTTAAACTCTAAATACTCTAAATACTGTTAATTCATCGTCTCGTGTGTGTTTGTGGCAGGTTTCCGAAGCGCCATTTTGAAGCTCAAAATATGCGTTTCTGGCCGCCGCCATGTTGGTGGTCCTGCCTCTTCCTCCTCCCAGTTAATCTAAATATCAGCAAAGACGTGGATCATCAGTGGACCTGAGGCGGGCCGAATGAAGCCTGGCTGCTCAAACAAGCCACCTGTAACGCCACCCACCTGTCAATCAAAGCGTCCACGCTCTTAAATCTGCATAACTTTAAGCCTTAATATAATTTGAACAGGTGAGTTGTATAAAAATTCACCCTCAGTACAGTTGTCATGAACGGGGAAATTAGCTATAGAGACCAAAACTGTTTTTTGTACCAGGCTGTAAACATGTTTATTTCTGCTGTGAAGTTGGACATTTTAACATGGGGACTTATGGAGACTGACTCACTTCTGGAGCCAGCCTCAAGTGGACGTTTGAGGAACTGGAAATTGGACTTTAAAGCTCTCCACGTACTCATACACGAAACCTACGTCCAGGTTTTATACCGTCTACGTTGTCACAAACATTCTGGTGTTTCCTGCATAGTTCCTGCTTCCTGAAGGCCTCATTTCCTCATGTGCACCTTGCGATCTTCCTGTTATCTCTGACAGGACATCAGCGTCGCTAGGAAGACGCAGGAAGGGGGAAAAACAAGCTGAGATTGTTGACGTCTAACTCGAGCCGGTCAGGGCTTCGGTAACGAGAGCCTGGGGACCCGGTTTGAGCCCGCTGAGGGTGTTTGTGTGTTTGCAGCTGGAAGGAAACCAGCTGTGGCAATGTTAGTGTGTGTGTGTGTGTACAGGTGTAGGTGTGATGATGGCCTGACAGGTTTAGTCACACATGGAAACATATTGTGGAGCAAGTGGTAAGCCGATGATAAGCATGAACAAACCCCTCCATCCTCCTTCCTTGCCTCGCCTCACCTTCCTTCCCTAGCTTCCTTCCTAGCCTCCTCCTCTCCTAATCGCCGGGCTAATTGACTCAGCCAGATTTGGCAACAGGTTTATGAGTGTCATTTCACACTATGACAACGACGGCGGCGGCGAAGAGGGATGACCTGTGCAGACGGATCAACAAATCCAAAACACACACTCAGCATTCACCTCAATGGATAAAATGACCTTTGAGCAGCAGATTCACGTCAAAAAATGTGTTTATAATGTTAAAAAAATGCTAAATTAAAGATGCAGAATTTAATATGTTTAATTTGAAGCTGATTTATGTGCAGAAACATCTTGTTTTACACACAGGTCAGCCTGTTTTTACCACCCTGCTTTCTGGATTACTGTGTCCGCCTCAGAGCGTCCTCAGACCGGCCTGAACTTCCCTTCATAAGCGGTGAAATTTAATGACACCAATGCAGGTAAACAAGGTGTGTGTGTGCGTGTGTGCGTGTGCAGGTGTAGCCACATCATGTCAGGTGTGTGTGTGTGAGTGTGTGTCCTTACCGCTGTGTGCGCTGAACCAGCGGGGTGCGATGTGCAGGGGCAAGGTGTCAGCCAGCGACCCCCGGGACCCCAAATAGAGCACCCCGTCCGTGTGGTGCCCTCCGCCCCCAGTTTCCTGGTAGCCACCGGTACCACCACCGTGCGGGGTACCGGCGGTAGTACCCCCTGACCCACCACCAGCTCGATCCGAGTCCGTCCCTCTTGGGGTGTAGAAGCCGAAGGGCACGGCGGGACTGTGCTCGATGCCCATCCCGGCTACGGAGCTCACCGAGCGGCTCCGTAGGCCCATGGTGCCGCTCGGTCGGTAGTGGCCGAAGTGGGCCGAGGGTGGCACCGCGCTGTCATCCGTAGAGACGCCGGGAAAAGCACCCCGGGGCCGACCCGCCGTGCTTTGCTTTCCCCCCATCCAAAGCCGGGAGGCTGGTGGAGGTTGGAGGGGGGGGGGTTTGGGTGGTAACAGGAGGGGGCTCGGCTCGATCCGCAAAGGGGTCGAGAGAGCCGAAACAGGCTGTCGCCCCCCTCCCCTCGCTCCTGTCTGTCTCTCGGCCTGCCTTCCTGCCTGCCTGCCTGCCTGTCTGTCCGTGTGTCTCAGCAGGCTCGTCAGCTCTGACTCTCCGCAGACGCAACAGCCCGTTCCCCTGCTGAGCGGAACATGAGCCCGCCCTGACGTCTGGATTCACCTCACCCGCAGACAAAACCTCGACACAACCGGTGTGGTGGTGGCGGTGTCGGTGTTGTTGGTGGTGGTGTGGGGGGGGTGGATGGACGGCCGGCCGACGAGCTGAATGACGCCGAATGACAAACAGATGTACACCGCCTTCCCCCCTCGCTGTCCCAGGTGATTAAGACGGCTGTATCATCGCAGGGCGGGACGCGGCAGCAACACGTTTATCCCGCCCGGCTCCGGAACACAGCAGCGCCGCAATGTTCACTCCGCTGCTCCCGCCTCATCTGATCTCAGACATCGTGACAACTGTTGCTGTCTGTCTGACCGCCAAAAAAAAAAAAACGACGATCTGTCTTTGAGTAAATAATAAATAAATAATAAAAAAATGACCTCCGCGTTTATCTATCCGCTCCGGTGGTCTCTCCAACCAGCGGCTGCTTGTCTTATCCCGCCGCCCCGGTAGATCGGGGTCACAGTGAAGCCGCTCCCCTGCGCTCAGATCGGCGCTCCGCTGCTCTCTCCGCTCCGCCGCCGCCGCCGCCGCTGCTGCTGCTGCTACCGGCCAGACAATGGAGGAGCTCAGTGCGCAAGCTCGGATCATAAATACAGACAGGGAAGAGACAGTGCTGCGAGCAGGCACACACACTTTATTTTTAATCAGCGGGAATGGCTTCAGAAATGATCTGTACTGTTACCTGGATGCGTTTGAATCATGGGGGGGCATTTAAGGACAGGGTGTGGGTGGAAACACGAAGAACACCATTTATAAAGCCCCAAATTATTATTATTATTATTATTATTATTATTATAGTAATTTGTGATTTGTTATTAAGAGAAATGGCTCATGCAAAAACTCTAAGGACTTCATCTAGTTACATTTTAAGGGAAATAACTACATTTTTACGGTAGTTTTCTGTTGTTTTTTTTTGTTTGTTTGTTTTTTGCAAAACTGTAAAATTATTTGAACAACATATTGACACCAGTGTGTGAATGTGTGATAGCAGAACTCTTAGTATTCTTACTTTATTGAAGGAAAATCTGTAAAATAACAGTGTTTCTCCGTAAAATTATTACTGTTGTCACTTAATTTAAGGAGTTTGATCGTAATAATTCACGGAAAATCTGTAAAATAACAGTCTTTCTCCGTAAAAATATTAATATTGTTACTTTATTGAAGGTGTTTGATTATAATAATTTAAAGGAAAATCTTCAAAATAACAGTCTTTCTCCGTAGATTTGTATTGTTACTTTATTGAAGGTTATTTTACAGAGAAAATCTGTGAAATATAAAAAATATAAGAGTGTTTAATAACAGTGTTTCTCCAGAGATTAGTATTGTTAGTTTATTGAAGGAATTTGATCGTAATTATTCATGTAACATCTGTAAAATTACAGCGTTCAATTCAGTTTATTCACATAAGAGCACCTAAAGGTTCAGAAATTGGACGTTTGAAGGGAATCCCCCTCTGCAGTTTATTTTTGTTCAGTGAGAAGGCTGCCTTGTCTTTTCCATTACCCATGATGCAGCACTACACACACACACACACACACACACTATCAGGCCTTCAACCAGCATATTGTTGTCATTACCAATTATGCACAGATTTTTCCACCATATGTTAAATTATTGGGATTACTAGCTCACATGTTTTTTTTGTTTGGGATTACTTGGTCTAATCCTGTGTGTGTGTGTGTGTGTGTGATTAGGCTGGTTTTTATACTGTCTGGCTCTTTCTTCACAATAACACACAGTCCGTCTCTCAGTCTTCTTACCCAATAAGGTAAACTGTGGTGGAGCACTCAGTGCGATAGGTGTTAATCTATCCTGATATAATGACAGCAGGCCTATAAATGGTCCCATCTCTGCTCCTCGGGCATGCAAACACACACAAAAACACACAGAAACCAGACACACAATCAACACAAATGGCTGTAATGTAAATAAAAGACCACAGGGAGGAAACACATAAGCCTGCAGGGCGAGAGGGCAGCTGTGATCACGTGGTTTGATTTGAGTGCTTCCTGCTATTATCATAAGATGACACACTGAAATCATCCAATGACCTGAGTCCAGAGTTAAATAACAGTGGGCAAAAAAAACTAATACTAATACTTAAAACTAATAAATCTGTAAAATAACGGTGTTTTTCTGTAAAACTGTTAGTAGTTTAATATTTGCTCCAAAACTTTAAATTTTGATACGTCACCCTTTATTAAGTGTTTGTAAGCTGTATAACTGTAGAGTAAGTGTATAATTGTTAGGTATAATAATAGCTTTTTGAGGGGAAATAATTTTCCAAAATAACGGCGTTTTTCTGTAAAACTATTAGTAGTTTAGTATTTGCACCAAACCTTCAAATTTTGATGACGCTTTCTATACCATCACCCTTTATTAAGAGTTTGTAAGCTGTATTTGTATAATCATAATGTATCGATGGGAAATAAATAATTCTGTAAAATAACAGTGTTTTTCTGTAAATCTATTAGTAGTTTAATATTTGCACCAGACCTTGAAATATTGATACTTCACCCTTTATTAAAAGTTTGTAAAGTGAATAAATGTATAGTCATAATTATAATATTGATAATTAGCTCATGTTTTTTGGAACGTTTGTGTCACCATGTTGGATAAACTTCCCTCCTTATTAACATTTATATATACTAACATGATGACTTATCAGACAGCAAGAAACAACTTATCAATTAATGGATAGCAACATTTATAAGTGCATTATAAACAGATACAAAGATTAAACACCACCAGAGAGTTTCACAACCTTGTGTGTGGCTTATAACTGACTCTTTAGATTAGCTTTGGTACACGGGGCGCTCGCTCTACCAGGTGAACTACCAGGATGCCAGTTGATCCATCCTCTGATTAAAACACTGCATGTGTGTCCCACAGTCTGTCTCTGCTATGAGGAGGCACTGCTGACACTCTGTGGTGGAGCTGAGTATTACTTCTTATTTATAAGTCAGTTATAACTCATGTTTTTGCACATATTTTTAACTTCAAATTACTTGTTTTAGCTGCCAAAACCCTACAGAAATGTTGCAAAATGCCTCCAGGAGTTATATCTATGTGAAAAGAGACAAAAACCAGATTCAGATCCAACATAACATTCAATTTTCAAAACAAAACTTTTCATTAAAAAGTACAAAAATCAGTCAACAGCAAAGGATTTGGATACAGAGTGTTTATTTTGTTAGCAGCCTTCATTTAAACAGGTACAAACGTTGGCATCAAACATCCAGCAAAGTGACGAGGACAGAAATAGGAGACTGAAGTCCTTTCAAAATAAAACATTCTGTTAATACCAGACTGGTTTTCAAGTTTGAGTGATCCCTGCCTGTTCCGTGTCTCCTCCAGAAGTCCTGTTTTAACAGGAAACCCTCTAAAATGAGATTCACTGAAATAATATTAAATACTCTTTATACTCGTCTCAGCTGCAGAACTTTCTCAGGATTCATCAGGTTCTTTGGGTCCAGGGCGTCCTTGAGACCCTGCATGACCTGGATAGATGTGTGTCCCAGCTCCTCGCACAGCAGCGCTCTCTTCCCTAAGCCCACTCCGTGCTCACCTGTACAGGTACCATCCATGGCCAGGGCTCGCCTACGGGGGAACACAAGACCACGTTACTGCAACAAAATGTCACTGATGTCAGGATGTTTTTATAAAAAGAGTCAGCAGTAATCTGTACGTTGACCTTAACGACACCAAACTTGTCAAATCTGAACAATCTTTAGACAAAATATTTTCACATTTGACATTAACGCAGCTCTCTTTGTTGTAATATCTGAAAGGAAACACTTGAAACCTGTTCAGTCGGACGATTTGAGCCTCTACATGACACACACACACACACATTTGTACTGAAAAGGTGTCATAACACGGCCATACAGGCCCCCTCTGGAGGACCTTATGATCCACCACAAAGTGTACTGTACAGTGCATTAGCTCCTGATAGTGTAACGGTGAACTTTTGTACCAAGTCGGTCTGAAATGAAGGTTCAATGAACGTCTTTGTGCTTTTGGAGAAACTCTACTCTTTAAAGTCGTCTGAGGTCACACGGTAACAGTACACGATGTACATGAAGGATTACAGTGACTTAAAACACTTTCTCAGTGTCGTCACCTGTGTACTGTATTTTGGTCCATAGGACATTTAGTATGTGCTCAAAGCATGATTTCACATCCTGAAAATATAGAACATGTAAATAAATGTGAATAAGTACACTGGAAGTCAACTTTAATAAAGTAACACATCTGAATTTCATCTTTTTTTTAATGAATATTCTGGAATGAATAGAGCTGCTAGACCGCCTCGTTAATACAGGTGTGTACCTCGTTAATACAGGTGTGTACCTCGTTTGCAGTAAGTCGGAGATTATCTGTGGTATTTACTCAGTTTAGTGTTTATATGTGTGATATTTATTCAGTTTGGGAAACTCTTAATGTATCATCTCTAAAATATCATTACATATTTGTAACATGTCATTCTCTTCATGTCTCTGTGTTCCCATCTGTGTATCAAATCTGAACTAGTTATTACAGGTATCACTATCTTTCTCATCTACACCTCTGGGATCTTTGACTGATCGTGGTAAGCAGGGGTTTTCTGACAGGCTTTCATGTAGACATTTATTGAAATTCACCAAACACACGATCCGTTGGCCTTTTCAAAAACCCAACACTTAAAGCTAAGTCCTCTGAAATCAATATCAGCTGAGAGAGGTGGGCTGAGAGTGCGATGATGCCAAAGGAGAGAGGAGTGAAAAGGATTAAGCAAAGTGCGGTGAGGATTAGGGAGAAGAGAAAGGAGTTGAAGAGTGGAATGACAGAGGAGATAACAAAGAAAAAGGCGAGCGGTGAGGCCTGTCGAGCCGGCTGGTTTCAGGGCAGAACGCTTACTGAAGCTTGAAGCAAATGTCCTTTAACAGCCCTGAAAAAATGAAGATAAGTGTTCGAGATTCAGGTCAACATTAAAGGTCAACGTTAACCAACTGTACGCTACATACACCACGTAAAGAAGACCAGGCCTGGCTCTGCCACCCGTACGCTCAGGGCGATCCAAACTTTTCTCGTCTGTTGTTCCCCGTTGGTGGAACGTCCTACCAGTTCCTACCAGATCAGGGGCATCCCTCTCTACCTTCACAAACCTCCTGAAGACCTCCAGCTCTTCAGAGAGGACCTCCTCTCCAACACTACTAACAACTAGATTGTTTTCCAACTAAATGTCTGAATGTTGTGAAGGTCGGTGGTTCAGATCTTACCTGGCCAGTCTCTCGGTGAACAGGTGGACCCTGTGCAGCTCCTCCGGGTCGTCGGGGTCCACCACCATCAGACAGTGGAAGTTACCATCGCCCACATGACCCGCGATGGGACCTGAAGGTAGAGGAGATAACGTTGGAAAACACACAACACTGTTTGACCAATCAGTGCTGCTTTCTGTCCCCATGAAGTCAAACTTGATGTTTAGGTGTTTATATCACTATAATGTCACTCCAGTACAATAATAATGTTTTTTCTCTGCAGTGTACTCACCTGTGAGCCTGTTCTCAATCAGGTCCTCCTTCGTCTCCACAATGATTTGAGGCAGCCGAGACAGAGGGACACACACATCTGTACTATAGGCCTGTGACACACACACAAACACACAGACACACACAGACACACACACACACACACACAGAGTAGATAAGGTCACAGTAATGGGATTACATCGAGTGGTTGTCTTTTTCAATCAGCAGCATTTAAAACTTTAATAAAGTCAGACATAAAACAACCTCAGAACATTTGGAGAATGTTTGGAGAACAGTTAAGAACGGCTGGAGAACAGTTGGAGAATTGTTGGAGAGCGGTTAGGGAACGGTTGGGGAACTGTTTGGGAACTGTTGGGGAACTGTTGGAGAATGGTTGGGGAACGGTTAGAGAACTGTTGGGGAACTGTTGGAGAATGGTAGGGGAACTGTTGGGGAACGGTTAGGGAACGGTTGGGGAACTGTTGGGGAACGGTTGGGGAACTGTTGGGGAACGGTTGGGGAACTGTTGGGGAACAGTTGGGGAACCGTTGGGGAACTGTTGGGGAACTTTTCCGTTCATTGTACCAGAGTTGAAGCGACAGTTGACATTCGTTACCTTGCAGCCAGGTCTGAGAGCCTGAGCAGCGTACCAGGCGTCGTGACGAGCTTTCCACAACTTGTTCCGTGTTTCTGGATCTCGAGCCCACTGAAAGTCTGAACCACCGTTACTCTGAGTGATGTCCTCTGTAGAAACACACCAGAAATACTGTTACATTAAAGTCCACATGAAGTCAAA
The DNA here is from genome assembly GCA_033000465.1 of Sciaenops ocellatus. Taxonomy (NCBI): domain Eukaryota; kingdom Metazoa; phylum Chordata; class Actinopteri; family Sciaenidae; genus Sciaenops; species Sciaenops ocellatus. The sequence goes on along the minus strand of CP136871.1, from coordinate 4,303,303 downwards.
CTCCAGTATCTGGACCAACAATAACAAAAACATACAGTCTATGAGTGAGCTAGCGTGGCTAAAAACGAACATATTTCTCCTCCATCGTGTCTCATGTTGTTGCTAAAAGCATGAACTGGATCCTGAATTGTAACAGACATTTAATCAGCACGACTACACAAATATTTCACTCTTAGCTGTTATAAAATCTGTGATGTGTGCGTACGTCGTGCACTCACACACCGGCTGTGTTGACCTGCTCCTCGAGGCTTCGCTCGGAGCCGTGGAACTCCAGAAACAGAGTCGGGGTCACGGGGTAGGACAGAGAGCTGAACCTGTTGCAGGCATCGATCATCACATCGTCCAGAAACTCTGGGTAACAAACAGAGATGACAAAGAGGCGGCATGATGAATAGCCCTTTTACTTTATGATGAAGAGTGATATTGATTCTCTTCTCACAGCTAATGTCATGATACATTCCTCCCTCCAGTGTTCGGTTATCTTCCTGCTGCAGGTATCCATTTTCTCAAAGGGATCAATAAAGTTTCATCTCTTCTTTGTTTGGTCTTTAAACCCAGTTCTGATCTGTCCTCTGTCTCTCTGTGGAGCTGTTTTACCATTCATTAAACCTAAAGATGTCACTTTAACATTTAGATCTCCTCCAGCGTTGGGTTCAGAGTAGTCCTGTGATACCAAAACTGTTGATTCATATTTAATTAGTCTTGGACACACACTGCAGGGGAAGGAGGCGGATTATCAAAGACATGAACTGAACTTTCAGACACTCTGAAGTTTGATTTCATTGCTTAAAAAGTCTCTTTGTACATTTCAGATGTGGAGCTCCTCTCGATGTCTTTGTGGATCAAATCCAACCATCCCAATCAGTTTTAATCACACTGAGTTATCTCTTTTTGTCCAACCATTCTCCTCCTCTTATCCGGGGTCGGGTCTCCCCAGCAATCCCGATGCGTTCCCAGGCTAGATGGGCTATGTAGTCCCTCCAGCAGGTTCTGGGTCTGTCCCGGGGTGTCTTCCCAGTTGGACGAACACCTCCATAGAGATCAGATACCTGACCCACCTCAGCTGGCACCTTTCGACATAAGGATCGACGGCTCTACTCCGAGCTCCCTCCGGATGTCTGAGCTCCTCACTCTATCTGACGTGGAAGAAGCTCATTTCGGTCGCGTGTATCTACGATCTCATTCTTTCGGTCACTACCCGAAGCTCGTGACTACAGGTGAGGGTTGGAACGTAGATGGACTGAAACATCAAGAGCTTTGTCTTCTGGCTCAGCTCCTTCTGAACGGGAATAATTGCAGACAGTGGACTGGGAGTTTAGAAGTATATTTTAGCAACATCACCTATTTTTGACACACGTCAATCTTAAATACGCTGAAGGAGGAAGCCATCAAACTGTATCTTATCACCGAGCGATCACTGATTTACAGCGTGTGATAAAAATCCCTCAGAGGTTCTAAAAAGTTGACAAGATGTCAGTCAAAGTATATGAATTGTAACAGACAACTTGAGCTAGAAGCACATAAACCAACAAAAAATGGCCAAATTTGAGTAAGTTAACAAAGTCTGGGGTCACAGAGTTCATTTACGGGATAACATCTTGCTCAATGCAACACATTAAAACATGTATGCTGACGATGTGAGGCATTATCTCCTCACCGATGCGAGCGATTGGCACTCCTGACTGCAGAATCTGCACCGTGCTGTCCACAGCAGCCTGGACGGAGGGAAAAGAGCAGATGGCCGACACCATGGACTCCGGGATGCCGTACAGACGCAGCGTGGTCTTGGTGATGATTCCCAAGGTGCCCTCTGACCCCACAAACAGGTTGGTAAGGTTGTACCCCGCCGACGTCTTCCTAAAGACAGAACAGGATGGTCATTTGAGCTGAACTAGTGGCGCGTTCATGGGTGTGAATGTCTGACCTGTACCTGGGACGTCGGCCCTTCCCGGCTGTGTGGACGATGGTCCCGTCGGCGAGCACCACCTCCAGGTTTAAAACGTTCTCCCTCATCGTTCCGTAACGCACTGCGTTGGTACCGGATGCGCTGGTGGCGGCCATGCCGCACAGAGACGCGTCAGCGCCGGGATCTGAGACGATAAAAGCAAGGCCTGATAAATCAGACACGCTGTGATCACGTTACAGCATAACACACAGTGAAAACTACACATCGGTGTGACCGACCAACAGGAAACCAGAGGCCGGTGTCTCGCAGGTAAGCGTTCAGAGCCTTCCGAGTCACGCCGGGCTCCACCGTCACGTCGAAGTCCTCTTGGTGGAGATCCAGAACCTGGTCCATGTTCCTCAGGCTGAAGCAAACACCACCCTAATCACAGGAGAAAGAAACATGGAGACATATAGTACAGTTTCATACTTATAGTATTATAGTACTTATTTTCCTCTATCACCTTCACTGCGCCGACGCCTCCCTCCAGGCCGGTCCCAGTGCCAAAGGGGATGATGGGAAAGTCGTGTTTGTGGCAGACCTTGGCGATGGCGCTGACCTCCTCCACACAGCGAGGGAACACCACCACATCTGGAGGACGACACCTGGACAGCAGCGCATGTTAACGTTAGAGTTCAGGAGGAAAACATCTGTTTCACAGTCCTGTGTGTTTACGGAGGAATCATCTCGAACAAACTAAACTTTAAAACCTGACGCAAACACAGGCAGTGTGTTCATGACTCAAAATGTTTACCATGGTGAAAAAGGATATATGCATTGGCCGGGAATCGAACCCGGGCCTCCCGCGTGGCAGGCGAGAATTCTACCACTGAACCACCAATGCTTGAAGCCTATATTTTCAAGCCCTCAAGTTACGACTTGCAGGCACAGCTATTATGTAATGTGTTTTTTCAGTGTGTTTTTTGGTTTTTGGTTTTTTATCCCAGAGTACGTTGTAGCTTGTGTTTTGGCTGCTGGCTCCAGCGCTCTCACTCAATACTGAACCAAAGTCGTAAACTTGTAAGTTTTCTCTTATAAACTAACAGATTTTAAATCCTGTTGATGCTACACTGACTTGTAATCAGGTGAATGGTGTCTCTGCTCTGCCTCAACTCTCTGTGATTTACAGAGTTTCTTGATGGACAGTGAAGTAAACTGCTGACCACTGTAGCTGCTGTTAGCTCAGACTGTGAGCTCAGAGCAACGGGGGGGTGTTAAGTGTTTGAGAGAGCGAAGAGGACGTTGATGGAGGAAGCTAAGAAGAGAAAAGGAGAGAGTGAGCGAGCAAGAAGAGTAACTCTGACCTGTGTACAGACTCATCTTTGCCGTGTTGCTCTCTGACGGCTGCAGCCAATGAGACGCCATCTTCACCACATATAGACCTGAACGCAGAGAGTGCGATGTCCACAACAGCACTCTGCAGAAACACACACAAACACACACAGACACACACACACACAAATGATTACACACAGTGAACTTTTATGTGGTGACATGAACCATCAGTCTGTGACCTGACAGTCAAAAACTCACTGCCCACAAAACGCTTTCATATTTGCATTGGTAGTTCAGTGGTAGACTTCTTGCCTGCTACGCGGGAGGCCCGGGTTCAAATGCAGCATTCCTTTCTTTTTTTCCTCCCCAAACAGATATCTCTTTAACTTCCCAACACTCGGCGATGCATTCAGCATGACGGACCCAGACTTCCTCCTTCAGGGCCTTCATTCAGACTGGATTCAGAGCAGGTTTTTCCATTTGAGTCAGGATCATCGGTTTTGGCTGCCGTAGGGGTGTCTGCCAAAAAAACGCAGGCGGAGAAGTTGAGTCGGATCCAACTTTTGGAAAAATGCAGCCTGACGTCACGCTGCAGCCGCCAATCAGATGCTCAGAGTGGTCAAACCTCCACAGTCAGCCTGAAATGTCTCTGAAACTGGGATTTTCTAAACTCAGCACCAGATCCTGCCTGAATGAGTCTTAAGGATATATGCATTGGCCGGGAATCGAACCCGGGCCTCCCGCGTGGCAGGCGAGAATTCTACCACTGAACCACCAATGCTTGAAAACCTGTATTTTTTAAGCCCTCGAACAAAGACTTGCAGGCTACAGACACATCTGCGTGACCACAAATGTTGACCTAAAGAGCTCCGGTGTTACCATACGTCCTAAATAGACAGACGGTACCTTCAACAACACTTTATTTACAGTCTGTGTGTTTGCAGAGGAATCATCTCGAACAAACTAAACTTTAAAACCTGACGCAAACACAGGCAGTGTGTTCATGACTCCAAGTGTTTACCATGGTTAAAAAGGATGTATGCATTGGCCGGGAATCGAACCCGGGCCTCCCGCGTGGCAGGCGAGAATTCTACCACTGAACCACCAATGCTTGAAAACCTGGGTTTTTAAGCCCTCAAACGACGACTTTCAGGCTACAGACACATCTGCATGAACACAAATGTTGACCTAAAGAGCCCCGGTGTTACCATACGTCCTAAATAGACAGACGGTACCTTCAACAACACTTTATTTACAGTCCTGTGTGTTTGCAGAGGAATCATCTCGAACAAACTAAACTTTAAAACCTGACACAAACACAGGCAGTGTGTTTATGACTCAAAATGTTTACCATGGTTAAAAAGGACGTATGCATTGGCCGGGAATCGAACCCGGGCCTCCCGCGTGGCAGGCGAGAATTCTACCACTGAACCACCAATGCTTGAAAACCTGGGTTTTTAAGCCCTCAAAAGAGACTTGCAGGCCATACATGTGGTTGCATAATAACAGGAACTGAACCAAAAGTGTACTGGTGCTCCAGTGGTAGTCATCTTCCATACAGTTGCTGGACATCAGCTCCTCTTTAAAACACCCAGAAGAGACCAGAAAACCCCCAAGACTGACTGTCACTGTGGCCCGTTGTTACCATGTCTGTTGCAAATATGAACCCACCTCCACCTGCCTGAGCCTGGCTTCACCTTGACCTCAAGACTCTGTTGACAAAACAGACGTATCATGGAGAAGCAACAGCCACAACCAGAACTAAAGAAAACAGACAAAAACCAGGTGGCAACCTCCATGGCTGTGGCACTTTGCCACATGTCACGGTACCAATACTTGGTGGACTGGGAGGGTTATGGCCCCGAAGAGCGGTCGTGGGTGCCAGCAAGCTATATTGTTGACCCAAACACTCATCCAAGACCTTCATCGACGCTGGGATTGGGATCTTCCTGGGACGTCCGGTGCCGTCCCTTGAGGGGGGGATACTGTCACAGTCTGTCCCCTCTCCGCCCACTCCAGCCCTTGAGTTCTCGCCTTGTGTTTGTCCTGCCCCTAATTACCCACACCTGTGTTTGATCTCCTCATCACCCTGTGTATTTAAGGCCTTTGTTCCCCTTCCGCAGTGCCAGATTGTTAGCGTCTTTTGTGTCCTACTCTCCAGCGTTTTTCCTTGTGTGTTTATGGTTCCCAGTTCTGTATCTTTCCTGTTTTTGACCCTGCCTTTGCCCTTTTGGATTGTTTGCTTGGTTTACATGATTGGATTTCCGTGTACCGAACCTCTGCCTGACTTTAAAGACAGTCTTTTGGAGGTTATGATGATGCAGATAGATGGTGTGGAGTCTGTCTCTGCTCACTACCTGACTGACTGCCTCAGTGACGAGTACCAGCACCATTACATCACTCATGCAGGGAACCTTTGGACAGGTCTTGCGGTCTGACCACACCAGGAAGGTGGTCCAAAAAGTAACCTTATCCTCTGGCACCATGTCAAGTTACGCAATTATAAACGAAAACTGGACGATTCCCTCGTGGGTGATGGTGCAGTCTGAGGCAGAGAAGTCCCTTGAACCCATGTACCAGGGGTTAGCCAAGAGGTACAGCAATGCAGGCGTGGAGAAGGCTAATTACAACTGGGTAGACTGTCACACATGCATAATATCTGACTGTCAAAAAATTATTTTTATACTAATAAGTTCCTCTTTCTTGTATTCAGGGATTGCTGTGCACCATTCAGAATCCCGGACCTTCACCACGGAGAGCACCAGAACTGGGAAGACCACAGACACTATTGTCACTGAGGCCACTTCTAGGACTCTGAAGAACACCTGTGCATCCCGTACACAGTACAACACCAACATTGTGGTCAAGTTGGATTGTTTCACTGTATGAGACATTTCACACAGGAGTGCACTTCAGAGCATCATCCCCTCTTCAGCACCTTTTGTCAGCTCCTTTTCTGCTGCCTTTTCTGTGGTGGATCAGGGAGACCTGCAGAAGCTCAAGGATGCGTATCAGTTCTGTGGAATCCAGCCACCGAATCCAACAAAACAGCACATCCGAGAGAATTCCACTGCCAACAGAACTGGTCAGCATTTCCACCTTAGCACAGACCCAAATATTATACCTCTCTACAAACCATCTATGCTGAAAACATGGCGCATTCAGAAGGTCCACATTCTTTGTGGGTGCCTCAGTGGTCACAGAGGGAATTCTTTATAGATATGCAGGAACTCTACAACTGAATCATGTTCCCAGGGAAGATTAAGTCCCAATCTGGATTACTGGTCCTGACAAGGGTATCATTCAAACTAATTTGGGGTTACCATGGTTAAAAAGGATGTATGCATTGGCCGGGAATCGAACCCGGGCCTCCCGCGTGGCAGGCGAGAATTCTACCACTGAACCACCAATGCTTGAAAACCTGTATTTTTAAGCCCTCAAACGACGACTTGCAGGCTACAGACACATCTGCATGACCACAAATGTTGACCTAAAGAGCTCCGGTGTTACCATACGTCCTAAATAGACAGACGGTACCTTCAACAACACTTTATTTACAGTCATGTGTGTTTGCAGAGGAATCATCTCGAACAAACTAAACTTTAAAACCTGACACAAACACAGGCAGTGTGTTCATGACTCCAAGTGTTTACCATGGTTAAAAAGGATGTATGCATTGGCCGGGAATCGAACCCGGGCCTCCCGCGTGGCAGGCGAGAATTCTACCACTGAACCACCAATGCTTGAAAACCTGTATTTTTAAGCCCTCAAACGACGACTTGCAGGCCATTCATGTGGTTGCATAATCACAGGCGTCGGACCAAAAGTGTACTGGTTCTCCAATGGTAGAAGATTCATCTGCCATGCAGTTGCCAGACATCAGCTCCTCTTTAAACACCCAGAAGAGACTAGACAAACTCCAAGACAGACTGTCACTGTGGCCCATTGCAAACATGAACCCACCTCCACCTGCCAGAGCCTGGCCTCACCTCCAACTCAAGACTGTGTTGACAAAATAGACGTATCATGGAGAAGCAGCAGCCACAACCAGAACTACAGAAAACAGACAAAAACCAGGCGGCAACCTCTGTGGCTGTGGCACTTTGCAAGTGGTCAATAGCTTTAGCAAAGGGTTGATGCTGACCTGAAGTGGGAGACCAACACAGACACTATCTTCAAAAAGGCCCAGCAGAGGTTGCACTTCCTGCACCGCCTCAGGAAGCTCAACCTGCCGAAGGAGCTGCTGACACAATTCTACTCTGCCATCGTTCAGTCTGTTTGGTCACCATCACTGTTTGGTTCAGATCGGCCACCAAATAGGACAAGAACAGGCTCCAATGGACAATAAGGACTGCAGAGAAATGCAAAAACTACAACTTGCAGGCTACAGACACATCTGCATAACCTCACGTTTTGTTTAAAACAAACAAGAACTTTAAAACCTGACACAAACACAGGCAATGTGTTCATGACTCAAAGTGTTTACCATAGTGAAAAAGGATGTATGCATTGGCCGGGAATCGAACCCGGGCCTCCCGCGTGGCAGGCGAGAATTCTACCACTGAACCACCAATGCTTAAAAACCTGTATTTTTTAAGCCCTCAAACGACGACTTTCAGGCTACAGACACATCTGCATGACCACAAATGTTGACCTAAAGAGGTCCAGTGTTACCATACGTCCTAAATAGACAGACGGTACCTTCAATGCTTTATTTACAGTCGTGTGCTTTTACAGAGAAATCATCGCGAACAAACTAAACTTTAAAACCTGACACAAACACAGGCAGTGTGTTCATGACTCCAAGTGTTTACCATGGTGAAAAAGGATGTATGCATTGGCCGGGAATCGAACCCGGGCCTCCCGCGTGGCAGGCGAGAATTCTACCACTGAACCACCAATGCTTGGAAACATGTATTTTTAAGCCCTCAAGTGACGACTTTCAGGCTATACACATCATTGCATAATCACAGGCCTTGAACCAAGAGTGAATTGGTGCACAGCTGGTAGCATGCAATTACAATTATTGAATCAAGAGGCAAAACATAACCTGCTAGTCAAATATGAGGGTAAACTGCATTTGTTGGGCTTATGAAAGGCCAGCCAGTTCAAATATACATGATGCATTGGCAACGTGTTAACGCGATGTGATCTCAGGCTTTAATTTCAAGTGTCGTAAGTTCCCATTGGCTGATGAACACTAAAGGTTAAACCATTTCTATAAGACTAGGATTTCCTGATATTTAACATGTAAATAATCTTATTTGTCCTTTTATGGACAATGGATGGGTGGCTATGGTAAAACAATGACAAACTCTGCTTTTAATTTATCATCCCTATACATAGAAAGTAGGCCTCATGGACAAGGACAAAGAAATAAGAGGATCATTAGCATATTAATTAGTGGTATCAGGAAATCGTCAGACTAATTTAACACGTTAACAACATGTTGTCAATGTGTAAATAATGTGTTAACGACGGCAAGAAGGCAAGGCGTATATGTGATGTCACCCACAGGTTTCCGATTTGAAGCTTAAAATATAATCCTGCATAACTTTAAGCTTTAATATAATCTGAACAGGTGAGTTGTATAAAAATTCATTCTCAGTACAGTTGTCATGAACGGGGAAATTCGCTATAGAGACCAAAACTGTTTTTTGTACCAGGCTGTAAACATGTTTATTTCTGCTGTGAAGTTTTGAACATGGGGATTTATGGAAACTGACTCACGTCTGGAGCCAGCCTCAAGTGGACGTTTGAGCAACTGCAGTTTTTGGCACTTCACAGCCACTGAGGTTGCCCCTTGATTGAAAGTCATATATATATATATATATATATTTGCACCTGTTGGCCTTCCATACCTTTCAGCTCGGTTATATATCCACCCGACTGTTTATCATTTACAACCTCGTCTAAAGTCCAAAATGTTCTCAAAGTTCTGCAGACGGTTTTTGTCGGTATCTTGTGTCCACGTTGCTTTAACGTTGCGTGCGTCCATTAGCTGTTTATTATAAGTATTATTATTATAGTATATTAACGCCAGCTCCACGACCTGTCCTTCGACCTGACGCTGCTGCGTTTGTATTTTAACGTTTGTTCGCAGCATGACGTCTTAAAATGCAGCTTAGAAGTTTAGAGATTTTAAAATAACACGTACTTACTCTGGTGGTTTGTGATTTAACGCTGCGACACTGCAGGAGGCAGCGTCGGTGTGTCAGACCGAGCAACATCGTGCAGCATGTTTCAAACTGAAGCGACTGACTGCTGGAAAAAACAAGCGCCCAAAATCTGACAGGTGTGAGACTTCCGGTAAATTATTTTCAGAATAAAATGCAATAAAATAACTCAAGAATTTAAGTTTAATTATAAAAATTGCACAAACGTGTTTCGTTATAACCTTTATAATAATGGCTTATAATTATATATATGTATATACTGTCATATCTACCTACCTTTGTAGAAACCATATTTATTCCACCACCTGCACCATTGCACTATCACCAGTCCTTTATCCAGTCTACAATGTATATAGATAGACGCATATATATCAATATTTATGCAAATATGCCCTTCAAATATATATATAGCTATTTTTTATGTTTTATGATTTTATGTTATGTTTTTACATCTACCTGTCATGTCCCTTGTCTTTTAAACTGTACTTATATACCTGTATCTACAATTGAGAGCAGAGTGAACTTGAGTCAAATTCCTCATGTGTCTTGCTCAAGGGGTACCTCGGCAGTGCCCAGGGGGTGAACTCCACCCCTCGATCTACCAGTCCACCTTCCATACTTTCTTCCATACTGGATTTGAACCGGCCACCCTCCGGTTCCCAAGCCAAGTCTCTACTGCTCAGTCCATAGAGACTTGGCTTGGGAAAGCTGACACTAAAAATGTAGGTTTGATTAAAGATGATAAAATAACATTACATTGTCCCACGGAATTTGACAATAACTCTACCATACTATAACGTATGAACATCTTTATATTCCAATGTTTACTTTTTAATTTACTGTACTTTTATTTTGAAACCCATATGGTGTATTTCCGGTCCCCGCCTCAGCGGACTTGATGGAGTTGAAGAAGAAGGAGGAGAAAATGGCGTACCGCCTCTGTCCTATCAGACGATGGCGCTGCTAGTCCGGGATAAAAAAAAAGTAGTCAAGGTGGATTCAAAGTGATATTTACGGAAGTTAACAGGTGGAGCTTAAACTCTTCTCCTGTCTCCACCCGTCACCGCGCCGTCCAAATAAACGAGTAAGTCGTGAATGAGTAAGTTAATTAGCGGTTAAAGCCTCCATTTTACGTCGTTACGTCGTCGTCAGTCAGGCTTCAAGCCGTGTTTAGTCATTTAGAGGCATTCACCGCGTGACCTGCTCGTTAATGTTTACCTGCAATCAGCTTCACCTGCGTCAGTTACAGTAAACTGAGCTTGGTATGAGGAACTAACAGCCTACCAAAAACAATACATCATCAGTTAAAGTTCAAATTGCCTGAATTTTGAGCATTTGATAAAGTCAAGGGACACGTTTGTTCCTTGTTGGTGTTTTTAAGCTGTTATTAATGTTTTAAACAGCTGGATTTTCAGAGGCCATGTACCCTGTAGACCTTCCAGCTGTGGATGACACTGACCTGACATCAGCGTCTGAACAGTACCTCTCTTCTCTGGAGTCAAATCCTCATAATAATGAAGTGTTTCAGCCATCGCAGATGTCGAAGGTACCGAAACAACACCACAATATTTACCCCTGTGTACAAATTGGAGTGTGCTGGGGGCAAATAAAGTCTGCAAAAAGTCTGGTTTTATTTAGCTGTTAATGTGTTTTCTATATTTTTATTGTTTTCTATATTGTACATTAACAACAACAAAAAAAACATATGGAATTGTGTAGTAAAGCACACTCTTCTCTCAGTCTGCTTCATGAGGTCGTCACCTGGAATGGTTTTCAGTTAACAGGTGTGCCTCATTAAAAGTTTATTTGTGTAATTTCTTGATGAGTTTGAGACCATCGGTTGTGTTGTTCGTACAGTAAATAGCTCTGTTCGACTACTGTTTTCATCCATATTATGGCAAGAACTGCTCAACTGAGTGCGCTTCGGTTTGAAACGTGGACTAGAGCGTGTCACATCCATGCCTCATGGAGCAGACACATGTCACCATCAACTGTTCAGAGGAGACTGTGTGAATCAGACCTTCATGGTTGAATTACTGCGAGGAAACCACGACTGAGGAAGACCAAGAAGAAGAAGAAGAATGGACATTACTTTGCTCTGTTGAGTCCAAATTTGTGAGTTTTGGTTCAAACCTCTGTGTCTTTGTGACACGTAGAGAAGGTGAACGGATGGTATCTACATGTGTGGTTCCCACCCTGAAGGTGCAATGGTGTGGAGGTGCCTTGCTGGTGCTACTGTTTTCAATGTATTCAAAATTCAGGGCACACTTAGCGTTCCTTATCGACATGCCAACCTATCTGACTTGAGCTTAGTGAAACCATCATGACCCAGAACACACCTCCAGACTATGTAAGGACTATTTGACCAAAAAGGAGAGTGATGGAGTTCACCTGACCTCCACAATCACCCAATCTAAACCTAATTAAGGTGGTTTGCTATGAGTTGGACCACAGAGTGAAGGAAAAGCAGCCAACAAGTTCTCAGCATGGGAACTCCTGTTGGAAAACCATTCTATGTGACAACCTCGTGAAGAAAAACCATTGAACGAGAAGGTGTGTCCAAACTTTTGACTAGTACTGTATGTGTCGGTTTGTTGCTACACTGCTGTCTTCAGGTCAGGCAGTGTAGATGAAGTCATCTTCCTGTCTGCTCAGGTAGAGATAACACCGAACAATGTGAGGCGGTTGCGGCTGTTTGAAGATGACCAACCTGACTGTACACTGTTGGCGCTTCACCCTCCTGACGATCCAACGCAAGGTTTGGGACTAATCTCAATGCCCTTTATCGTACACGGAAGAGGAAGAGTAATGCTCTCTGCTTTACATTTCAGTGGTGGCTGTATACATGCACGAGGAGTGGTGGTGTGTGGATGACGTCTTACGGACGTCCAGCGAATCCAGAAGTGGTTTGATGTTGGTAACCATGTGTTTGTATATCTAGTTGTGCGTCACTGACTCTGATAAACAGATCAGGGTTCCTACACACACATAAATTACCTCTCTATCTAATCATTTAGTCTATAAACAGCTCTATCTCAAACCAAAAAGCTGCTTTCATTTTTAAAAAAACAGAACTTCCTCTTGAATTTAAAACCAAATATGTGACATTTGTAGCTTTTTAAACCGAGTTTGATTCAACATGCTTTTATGTCATATATTTTCTGACTGTCCTGAGTCTAAGCGTGTTTCCCTCAGGTCCAGTCGATCATGGAGAGAGTGATCGTGTTCCTGCTCAGTCAGGTGGTGGAGAGGTCCACGGAGGAGGAGGATGTCCTGTTCTGCGCACATCCCCGCACAGAGATCTGCAAGCTGCTGTGGAGAGACAGCCAGGTGGTCGGCTTCTACACCGTCAAACACAAAGGTGGGATCCTCCAGTATCTGAGCCAACACTGACACAAAGTCATGTTTTCAGCCACAACACAAGCTACAATGTACTCTGGGATAAAATAAAAAACACACTGCTGGAATCAAACCAGAGCCTCCTGCGCCTGTGTGTTCTTGGCGTTACATAATGCCTATGTCCGGTGCCTGCAAGTCCTCACTTGAGGGCTAGTTTAGTTTGTTCGAGATGATTCCTCTGCAAACACACATGACAGTAAATAAAGTGTTGTTGAAGGTACCGTCTGTCTATTTAGGACGTATGGTAACACCGGAGCTCTTTAGGTCAACATTTGTGGTCACGCAGATGTGTCTGTAGCCTGCAAGTCGTCGTTTGAGGGCTTAAAAATACAGGTTTTCAAGCATTGGTGGTTCAGTGGTAGAATTCTCGCCTGCCACGCGGGAGGCCCGGGTTCGATTCCCGGCCAATGCATACATCCTTTTTAACCATGGTAAACATTTTGAGTCATGAACACACTGCCTGTGTTTGTGTCAGGTTTTAAAGTTTAGTTTGTTCAAGATGATTCCTCTGTAAACACACAGGACTGTAAATAAAGTGTTGTTGAAGGTACCGTCTGTCTATTTAGGACGTATGGTAACACCGGAGCTCTTTAGGTCAACATTTGTGGTCATGCAGATGTGTCTGTAGCCTGCAAGTCGTCGTTTGAGGGCTTAAAAACCCAGGTTTTCAAGCATTGGTGGTTCAGTGGTAGAATTCTCGCCTGCCACGCGGGAGGCCCGGGTTCGATTCCCGGCCAATGCATACATCCTTTTTAACCATGGTAAACACTTTGAGTCATGAACACACTGCCTGTGTTTGTGTCAGGTTTTAAAGTTTAGTTTGTTCGAGATGATTCCTCTGTAAACACACATGACTGTAAATAAAGTGTTATTGAAGGTACTCTCTATTTAGCACGTGCGGTAACACTGGTGCACTTTAGGTCAACATTTACATGACACAAAAGTGTTCGGAGCCTGCAAGTCGTTGTTTGAGGGCTTAAAAACCCAGGTTTTCGAGTATTGGTGGTTCAGTGGTAGAATTCTCGCCTGCCACGCGGGAGGCCCGGGTTCGATTCCCGGCCAATGCATACATCTTTAAGACGAATTGAAACAGGATCTGGCACTGTGTTAAATCATTGCATGGTTGCTGGTGATTAGAGTTGTTCCGATTCCGATACCAGTACCGGAAGTTGCTCCGATATTGCAGAAAATGCTGGCATCGGTATCGGCGACTACTGGAGTCCAGGCACCGAGCCAATACCACGTAATTCATTAAATAAGTAATCTATTTACTGGTTAGCTCTGGCACAGTTCTTCTTCGCCGCTCTTAAAACAGTGGCGCTGCACCTGCAGCCTGCTGTTTTAGAGGGACGAGGAAGAGTTGATCATGTGACACAGACACAACAGACACACGTGTGTCAGAGCCGGTTGACGCGAGGCTTGGAGCTAAGCTAACTGGCAGCTAACTAGCACTAGCATATCATGTCGGCGGTGTGGCAGTATTTCACACTGGATGATGCTCCCACCAGTAAGACTGCGACATGCAAAAATATTGTGGCTGCACTTTAATTTTTTTAAAAATAATTATTCCTAGATTTATTCAGTCAAATTTTATTTGCACTACTGATTTTTATACTATTCTATTTAAAAGTAAATTTAAAAATAAATGGCTTGAATTTGCTGTATTTATTCATGTTTTACAAAGGGTTTAACCTGAGCCAGGCCTTACCACAATGATAATCATATCACAGTCATGCAGGCGTAGTATGATATTTTTTTAATAACATACTGGTATCGGATCAGCACTCGGTATCGGCCGATACCCACAGCACAAGTATCGGAATCGGTATCGGGAGGGAAAAAATGGTATCAGAACATCTCTACTGGTGATGTGTCTATTTGTTTTACACTAAACGACTTTAAAAACTATTTTATTGTCGCACACAAAATTTCGAATTTCTTGGTTAAAATATGATGAAAATGGTGTAAGGATGTCGTAAAACTCAGTCCGAGCTGGTCTTTTCCTCATCTATCCCCACAGGGCTCTGTGCTCGCCTCACTTCTTTTTACTATTTTTATAAATAATTTGGCTCAAGACGTGACAGATGCTAAACTTCATTTGTATGCCGACGATACTGTTATTTACTTTGAGTCATGAACGCACTGAAAACATATACAGTGTTGCTCTAAAACAGTCTTCTTCTCGTGTTTCAGGCAGCCTGTGTGACAGCTGGACCGGTCAGGCTTACCTGCTGCCGGTTCTGGACACGGTGCTGGTGAGGAAGAGCTGCAGGAGACGAGGCTTCGGCCTTCAGATGCTGGAGGATTTCTGCTCCTCATTCTGCAGCGAGAAGTTTCTGGGAGTCAGCTGTCCGTTATCACCCAGCATGGCAGCAGGTCAGCCAACATGCTCCTTCGTATAGCTGATTTACGCTCCCCCTTCCCCACAATCCTCACAGAGGTATTAATGAATCTGAACACTGAGGTGTGTTTGATTTTTAAGATGACACTCGACCTCTTCGTCCTTCTTCCTTCGTGTTTCAGTGTGTAGGAGGTTCCTGCAGCAGCACGAGGACCAGCGGGAGCGCCTGTACGAGGTGGAGGCTCCAGGCGGTTGGACACAAAGACGAAACATCTGGCTCAACATCCAGTTGGGCCGCTACTCCCTCGGTGAGACTTTCACATTTACAGGCAACATTTCCCCGATGATTCAAACGTGTTTCTTTTTTTTTTTTTGCCCAAGTTTACTCCTCACTTTTATGTGACTCTTTTCTTGAAGGTGGTAAAGAGATGAGTCGCCGCCCAACATCAGGAGAAACACAAAGGAAAGAAGGAGACGATGACTCAGCTCAGAAGGTGAGAGTCTCAAGTTTTTTCGCTTCAAAACAGTCGAGCGTTTATGTTTTGTTTGGCAACCTCAGTGGGCAAAATGAAGCCAATGCAGAAGTGTTGTTTTTGTTAGAATCTTTATGTTTTTGTTACCTTAGAAGACTTTTACATGTTGAACTGCCATGTTTCTACAGTAGCCCAGAATGGACAAACTAAACGCTGGCTCTAGAGATTTTTGTATATTTTTTTTATATTTTACAGTTTCACCTTCACACCTGGAAGGAGACAGTGAGGCGAGGGGGGCAAATGCACCGCTAGATGCCACTAATTATGCATAATTAACAGTGTTTAGAGTTGTTGTTTAATTAGGCGTGTATCTGATCCACCAAGCAGCTCTTATTTTAGTGAGAAATCTTCACGTTTGAAACGGTTCACCTCATTCCTACGCTCTTCTAACACTAAAATAACGCTCGTCTAACATTAAAATAACGCTGGTGGTGAGTTCTTTCGTCCAAAGTTTGTATGGAAATTGATTATATTGATGCTGAATTGACAGACTGTCGACATGTGACGTCCTTTATCTCGTATTTCTTGAGATATGTGTTTCTTCGGACACATAATGAATTGTTCAGGTGTCATATTTCTTAAAGAGACAGCACGGGGAGCTTTAGTTTACTTAAAACTGCTAATATGTTTATTTTTTAACATTTTGTCAACGCAACAGAAACATTAGGTAACTGTTTAAGTATGATAAGATTGTCTGACTGTTAGTTACTGGTTTGATTAATGGTCGTGTGTTGATTACTGACAGTGGCTGATCAGTTTCTAACAGCAGTAGATGGTTTTAAAGTACTCGTAGACATGTTCATCTTTGTTACAGTCTAGTTTAGATGTATGGGAGTTTTTCTTGGAACTATTGAAACATTTTGGGAGTACAAACCCAAGGTCGCATGGTGATGTATGATCCAGGAAACGTGTCATAACAATACTACATTATGGATAACATTCCTTGAGTCCACATCAATGCCTCAGTCTCTTTTGTTTTCTTTTAGATACAGCCGCACAATTGTAGATTGGACCTGACCTCAGCCAGCACCTGCGATGTGAACGCAGCACCAGCAATCGGCTTTCCCGAACAACAAATTAAACCACGTGATCCGAGCCAAGCAGGAGGAGGAGGAGGAGTAAGCTCCCCGAGCGGCGAGATCCCAGGAACAGGATGTATCCCCGCAGCCAACACCAACGCCAGCGATCTGGACTCTGGGCCTCCCTTCGGACCGACACAATCCCAAAACACAAAACAAGCTCTGATATCCAAACCCTGTGTATCTGCAGAGCCTCGCAGAGAGAAGCCAGAGGAGGAGAGTCAAAGAAGGGCCAAACGAGTCAGAAGGACATGAGTTAAATCACAGGCATTGTGTGCAACAGCAGCCCACAGGGGGAAGTGTTCATATGGATTGAGTTGACGCTGCATCCACCTATACTTTATTCTGTATTTATGTTGGGGAGTTTAGCCGGGCCTCCCGCGTGGCAGGCGAGAATTCTACCACTGAACCACCAATGCTTGAAAATCTGTGTTTTTAAGCCCTCAGGCAGTGTCTTGCAGGCTCCAGACACATCTGCATGTCTCCACGCATGAAGCACTCCAGTGGTACCATACGTGCTACATCAGGGGTGTCAAACATACAGCCCGTGGGCCAAAACCGGCCACGTCAGTGGGTCCAATCCAGCCCGCAAGATGACTTTGCTTCAAATACGAACATACTGTCGCGCATCACACACCACGCCTCCAAAATCATTGGTCTCCACACCCCCAACCTCTACTGCTTCCATCTGGTTGCAGATTCAGGTCCCTGGCCTGTAAATGTACCTTCTACCATAGCATCATATCAACAGAGCACCCCGGTAACCACTACTGGCAGGAGCTATGTGAAGGGGATAGGGATGGATAAATGTGATAAATGTGCTGTATTGAATGTCTATTGGTTATGTTGTGGTGTTTCTATGTGTCTGGTGTACTACTATTTCTGATTATACAACAAGTAGGTCCAACCGAGCAATCTGATTGGTCAACTAGACAACAATACTTTATTTACAGTACTGTGTGTTTACAGAGGAATCATCTTTGTCACGTGTTAAAACACAAAGTAAACTTTAAAACCTGACACAAATACAGGCAGTGTGTCCATGACTCAAAGTGTTTACAAAAGGATGTATGCATTGGCCGGGAATCGAACCCGGGCCTCCCGCGTGGCAGGCGAGAATTCTACCACTGAACCACCAATGCTTGAAAATCTGTATTTTTTAAGCCCTCAAACATGATCTTGCAGGCACCTCACCTGTTTTAGATCATATGAAGGCTTAAAGTTATGCAGAATTAACAGACGGGACGCTTTGATTGACAGGTAGCTGACGTAATAGACGGCTTGTCTGAACAGCCAGACGTCGGAACAGGATGTACAGAATGCATAGAAACACACAAAGCTAGCTGTCGCCTGCGAAACAATGTTTGAGGGTTCAAAAGTCATGTTTCTAAGCATTGGTGGTTCAGTGGTAGAATTCTCGCCTGCCACGCGGGAGGCCCGGGTTCGATTCCCGGCCAATGCATACATCCTTTTGTGCACACTTTGAGTCATGGACACACTGCCTCTTTACTTTGTTTAGTTTAGTTTGTGTTTTAACACGTGACGAGGAGATGATTCATCTTTAAACACACATGACTGTAAAACAGATGTTTTCCTCATGAACTCTAACGTTAACACTCGCTGCTGCTGTCCAGATGTCGTCCTCCAGATGTGGTTGCGTTTCCTCACCGAATACAGAAACATTCCCGTCATCCACTTTCGCACTGGGACTGGCCTGGAGGGAGGTGTGATCGCAGCGAAGGTGAGAGAGGAAGACTCTGTACTGTATACATGTGTATGTATGCTCTGATATCCAAGTATGTTTACCTCTGCCATTATGTCCATGACCAGCTCCACTTCCCAGTGGTCCAAAACGCCTGTGGTACAAACACTAACACTCCCCCGGAGCTCTAACTGCACAGTCCGTGCAGCCTGGCTAACAAACTGAGCTAACATTAGCTAACAGCAGCTACAGTTGGCAGCAGTTTACTTCACTGTCCATCAGGAAACTCTGTAAATCACATTTTCACCACATTTTCTCCATAAAATATGATCCAGTTTCACTAAAATAAGTGAAACAGTTGGCGGTGTGTGACTTAGTGCCATAGAGCATTACGTCAGGGATGTCCAGTACGGCCGAGAGCCAATCACGGCCCGCGGTCAGATTTCATGCGGCCCAAAGCTTCATTTTTATAATATATTATTTATGGCCCGCTAGGATTGTCAGATACTGTATGGCTGGAAGATTTGTCTTTTTTTTGGTTGACATAACGAAGCATTTGAACCTTTAAGGACATAACTGCTGCTGTTATATATATATATATTATATATATCTGTAGATGTGACACAAAATATTACTTTCTGAATTATTTTTTTTTTCAAGAGCAAGAGTGATACATTTTAAACTTAAATGTTAACAGACTTTGCTCATAATAAGTCATGTTTAGAATGAACATGAGGTTCAGATTTGTATCAACTTCATGCAAGTTTCCATGCAATTTATTCTGTTATCTGACTCCAGATGTGAAAGAAAGGAAGAACTGGTTTTTAAATTTGTTCACGCCTGATTGGTTTTGATTTGGTGACATTGTCATTAAAAAATGATAATTGTGACAATGAAAACAAAATTGTGACAGAACATTTGAATGTAACTTTTATTGTTTTTCATTTTTAAAATGTTAGTATTGGCCCCCGGGCATCTTCACATGGTCAAATCTGGCCCTCTTTAAAAAAAAAAAGTTTGGACACCCCTGGTGTAACTCATTTCACCCGGCGGCATGCGCTGTTTATGATAATCGAGCGCACCTCTCTCAGGTCTGCATCGTGACGGGAGAAAACTCGGAAGTCCGGAAACAGGAAAAATCTCGGAGAAGGGAAAAAGTTACAAAACCAGAAAAGATGAGCCGAATTTATCAGAACACGTCTCTACAGAACAAACCGGTCCACAACGAGAAGTTCGACCGTGTTTGGTCTCCGTCTGCGTACGAAAGGTAAGAGAGCTGACGCAGCACCAAACTCCATTAACATAATCGGACAGTCAACGTTTTCCCGCGTTTACAAGCAGGTACACTTAATTTCAACACCTCACACACGTTGGTACATCACAAAGAAGCACTGGCTGTAAATTCGGCGTTGATGTTAAACCATAAATATCGTTTAATGTCAATAAAACTGCTGATATATGTTTGTAGTTCCTGCTTCCTAACGCCCACTATGAGCATGTCTCAGTTCACTGTACTAACACTAACATGAGGTGAATAACTGCTTACTTAAGATGATTAAATGTATTTAAATGAAGTGTTCAGTTTGTTTTTTAACAGAGTTTTGGTTTAAAATGTGTGAACAGTCATTTAAAAGTGTTGCACTCCTGTAAATAAGTGGAATAAATGGTGGTATAAATATATTTAAAATAGACTTTTAATGTCTGATACTTTGCTTCCACACAGTGGTCAAGGAGTGATTTTAGAAGGGAAGCTGCTGGACGTTTCCAGACATGCAATCAGCGACGACAACAATCAAAAGGTGAAGTACGAGTAAGGCGAGTACATCTAACAGTTAGATCAAGAGTCGTTCCATGAGTGCCGATATAGAGAATAACAGAATCACTGTGCTTTACAGCTGTTCCAATATTAACGTTACATTATTAAATTCTTTATACAGATACTTCTATATATTTCTACAAGTAGTTTAAAAACCATTTACCAATAACTAACCTTGGCATATTTTACAGTTAACTAGTGTTTCTGTAGCGTTGACAAAATGTTCAAAAATAAACATATCAGTTTGAAGTCAACATAAGCTCCCTGCGCTGTCCCTTTAAGAAATACGACACCTGAACAATTCATTACGTGTCCATAAAAACACATCCCTCTAGAAACACTGTAACAAACTAACAAACAACTGTATAAACTCAGAAAGAACCCAAATTATTATCAGTGTTTTTGAATTTTTGACAGACAAACTGAATGTTGCTTTTTCCTCGTCTCTCACCGTCAGGTCCGTTTCTACGTGCTCTACATAAAACCGAGCCGAATCCATCAGAGGAAGTTCGATGCCAGCGGGAAGGAGATCGAGCCGAACTTCAGTGACACCAAGAAGGTCAACACCGGTTTCCTCATGTCCTCCTACAGTGAGTAGACAACAACAAACCAACATTCGAGTTCATGTTCGCTTCACAAACCTCAAGGATGTTGGCCAATATGTGTTTTCTGTCCATACAGAGGTCGAAGCTAAAGGGGAGTCAGACCGTCTGTCTGAGGAGCAGCTGTCAGCGATGGTCAACAAAGCTGAGCTGGTGAAGATAACCGACAAGCACCGACCCAGCGGGACCTGGGCCTTCTGGTACCCGGAGTCCGAGATGGACAAAACGGAGCTGGAAACGGGACAGGATGTCCGGCTGAAGACCAGAGAAAACAGTCCTTTCATATGTGAGTTATACCAGCTGTTTAAAACATTACAATCATGATCGATTAACTAGTGGACAATCTACACCTGGGTATCCTCCTCCATCCATTTAAATGTTGGTGTCTAAAGCAGATCTCCGTTTGGATACAAAGATTTGGTCTGAGCCTTTAAGTTTGTTTCCTGACTACAGAAGACATGACTGTATTTCAAAGCCAGAGGGTGCGTTTGGTTTTCATGGCTGGCCTTCGCGTTGATCGAGTTTGTCCCGGCTCTGACCTCCGTGAATTAAATTAAATTGGATTTTGGTTTTTCCGGTCTCTTTCACAGTTTCGTATGTGACCTCGAGGGGATTGAACGCAGTTTGACCTCTCTTATATTCAGAAGAGTCATCCGGCTCTTTGATATTTAATAGTCACTTTGGTTTGTTCTCAGCTTTGACTTTCCTACTTTCCAGCCAAGATGCTTTATAATACGATATGACATTTTGAAGCTCCTGAGGAGAGTAAGACGTAAAAGTAAACAATATGAACTATGGAGGTTCATCATATGTCTGTATGATATCTCAATCTCTTGTTAAATGTGTGATAAACTCATCATTTATGATGAATTTGATCTTTTATTTTCAGTCACCTCCTCCATAAACCACTTCAAATACTTAACATAGCAAACAGGTTTGGTTAGTTTTGTTGTGGAGAAAACTCCCAAAAACTTGACGAAAAAACAACACGGAGACAGCTGCTTGTGAATCCGAACCCCTTACTTAAAATCCTCACAGCTTTTTATAACCATTCTTATATGACTGTTACATAGTCAAATCACCAGATATGGACCCAGCCATCCTGTACTTTGTTATGATCACGTAGTCAATGTTCTGAGCGTCACGCAAATTCCCCAGAAATGTGCAGTAATGTATGTGTGTTTCTCATGAGTGTGTATGGTGTGTGTGTGTGCTTGACTTGAACACTGACTGAATGTTATCTGGTGGAACAGGAATATTTAATACTGGCAGTTATCCCAGCTGTGTTTCCTGAACATATTACCTCATCTGTGTGTGTTTGTGTGTCTATGTGCGTGCTTCATATGAGTGATACATATAAACATTTAAAAGTTTATATGTATCACTCAGATCACAACAGTTTTATGTTGAAAAATGGCAAGTATTGCACAATGAGAATTATTATTATTAGAATCTGTTTTAGAGTTCTCTGTGAAGGTTCTCAGTCGTCCAGGTCATCAGATCATCAAAGTTAAATCTGCAAAACGACAGACGGAACGACGGCGTCACCGTTACGACTCTTGAACAACCATCGTTCACAACGAACCTCACGTGACTTTAACGACTCTGACGACAGTCGTCACAACGACAACAACGAGCACTAACGAGCACTAACGAGCCAAGTGAAGCTATGGACAGGTCAACAATCCCGCCTAGGCTAAATACTCGGATCTCCTCACCGGTCTGTCAGAACTGAAGAAGCTCCTTGGATGGGAGGCAAAACGTCTTCATGAATCTACAACCAAGTCCAGTTGCCCCAGATTTAACATTCTATTTTAGAATTGTTTTATTCAATAAATAAAATCATACGTACATTTATTTAAGCTTTAATGAATAAATATGTAAAAATTGAACTTTTATTTCTTCTTTCTTTCTTTAATTCTGTGTTTCTGTGTCTGTACGTTCATGATGGAGGTGGTAAAACTCTCTGTAGGTTTAGTCGACCACCTTCTCTGAAAACAGACTCCTTCAGTACGCCTCTTGAGGTTTTGCTCCAGGCTCATAACTTAAAGACTTCAATGCCCTGAATTTTTTTTCCTCAGTCAAAGTCTTTTGATGTGAGCGATTGGGATCACATGTTGACGCAGTATTTTCAAGACAAAGGTGGAAAAAGAAAGCTGATGACGTTGTGAGCTTGTTGTATCTGATTGAACTCACCCACATAGTCCTGATAAGTCAGATCGGCTGAGTTTGTTTTCTGCTGTACCCTCGATAAATAGTTTAACTTATTTTTGCTTATTTAGTCAAGAGACTTCAGATCTGTGAACACATTTTCATTCTTTATGTCTGATCTTTCTAAAAGGTGGAACATAAACAAGTTTTCTTTTGTGTCTCTAGTCTCCTTAGCCAAAGTGGATGGCGGCACAGTGACCAAGTGTAACTTTGCTGGAGACGAAAAGGCCGGAGCGTCGTGGACGGACAAGATCATGGCCAACAAAGCGGACGGAGGCAGCGCTCAGAAGTCTGGAGGTGAAGGAGAAGGAGCAGACGAGGATGAATGGGTGAGGACGCCTAAACTAACCAAAGTCTATGTTCATAATCATAACAGACGTTATCTCGTGACTCTTTACATACTGAGCTAGTCTGTCCTCTTGACGTCTGAGACAAACAGAAACAAGAGAAGACTCACTTCCTTCTCTTTGTTCCTCTCTCAGGATGATTGAAGAAACCATCTCAAGTGTTGGAACCCCCCCCTTGTTTCTGGTCTTCATGTTGAACCGCTTCAGCTTGGCTCCATTCCTTTCTCTTTAGACTGGACTCCAACGTTTCACACATGTGGCCCTGAGGCTGGAAACCTTGCGTCACTTGTACCGTACAGGACTCTTCCATGGTGCAGACTTTGAAACTTTGCCCTCCTCTTGGGTACTTTGGATTAGATCCGTTACATTCCCTGGGTTATTCCTACACTCTGCTTGTTTTGTGCATACTCTATTTTATACTTTATTTTTAAAGAAACATAAAAATGCAACAAATGTTGTCTACAGGTGATTATTCTTTCCTCTGATGTAATCCGCAAACTCAACTGAGGAAAACAACATGGTGTTATTTTGTACGTTAAGTTGGTTTTAGTTATACAGAGTGCTTAAATGTGGCAGTATAACAAAATCAGTTATTAGCTAGCTAGTGTTTTGCTACAGAGCCAAAAACTAGTTAACTAGCTTGCTAATCTATATCAGTCATTAGTTAGCTAGTGTTTTGCTACAGAGCCAAATACTAGTTAACTAGCTAGCCAATCTACATCAATTGTTAGCTTGCTAGTTACATCTTCTAGCTAAAAACAATTGATGTAAATTGTTAGCTGGCTAGCCTTTTGCTAACATTAGCCAACTTGAGATGTGACTATGTTGCTTTTATATTTCAGGTGAAACAGAAATGACATGTACTGGATTAAAGGACTCATATTTTAAACAATATCAGTGTTTTATTATTAAAAATAACAATTTCAGCAACATTCAAGAATAATTTGACTCCTTGATTACAACATAATATAATACACATATGGACATTGTCCCTACAATAAACAGAGGCGAGTCTGTCCTTTGGCTCCGACTTGTGCAAATGTTGAGAAATCGATAGCATCAAAAAGCTGGTTAAATTTTTAAGCTGTTGCAATTAACTTGTGTTAAATCAATATGTTTTTGTTAGCAGATGGAGGTTTTAATCCATGTTCCACATAATTCTGACAATGGCAACAGCAACAAGTAAAAAGATTGATTTTGGTCAAACTTTAAAGTATAGTTGTTTCAGCATCATGTGCAAAAATCTTGCCAGTTTTTCTCGGATACAACATATAAATAACGCATATGGGTATATACATAAACACTGTTACCAAGTGCCACATTTCTCTTACGAATGGTCAGTCCTGCACTATGTGTCAGCCTCATGTGCGGCTCGATCATGGTTCATTTTGGTAAATTGTTTGGTGATTATTTCTTTGGTCCATTTCCTCGACAAAGTGAGATTCACTCTTGATCAGTTCTTGTTTAAGGCAGCAGAATTGAAAACGGCCAGCACAGCTGATCTGTGAGGCTCATAAAAAAATGAAACTTGGTGTGTTTTTTTTCCCCCCACGCTACACTAAGCTGTTTGTGCTTCAAACCACTCAAGTATAATGTCTTTGTGCTCGGCGACCCACTGGATGTTGACTTGTGTTTGCTCTATGGCCTGGTTCACCTCCATGGAAGCAGACTCTAGAGGGTAGTCCGTCGCAAAGCGTTCCAGCTGTACACAAACACACAACGATAATACAGTGATATTAAGGTACTGCTACAGAAGCACAAAAGAACAAAAAATGTTGGCATGTAGGTGTTTCCGTCAACATATCCTATGAAAAGACCAAAACTAACTTGTGTATAGGGGTATTAAGGGAGTGAACTAAAGTCCTTCCCAAGTGGCAACCTCCGTGCCAAAAACTGCAGTTCCTCAAACGTCCACTTGAGGCTGGCTCCAGAAGTGAGTCAGTCTCCATAAGCCCCCGTGTTAAAATGTCCATGTCATTACTCAGGTTTAGACTACTTGCTGGAGTTCCATTACATATAAGAGTCTACTGCTGTGACTGATTGTTTTCCAGGTATTAGTCAGACCCCGGCAGCAAATTACCCCAAAATATGAATATCTTTTGATAATATGTTTTATATAAGTTGGTATTTGTTGTATAATCACAATATTACATGAGAGAGTGTGCTTTACCGTCATTATTGGCACTTCAGTAACGCTTACGGACCGAGGTGCATCACTATAGTGCCAATAATGATGTTAAAGCACACCCTCTTGTGTAATATTGCTTAATTTATCTACTGTAAAGTTTATTTGAATGTAATTAATATAATGATATATATCAGACTTTGGATACACAGACAGTGCATGTTGGTATGTGAAGTCGATTGATGGGGGATTTGTTGACTTCAGATAAGATATCAGAGTGTGTCTAGTTTCTCTTTGATATGAAACAGCTATTGCTGCGTGACTAGAAAGATTTTTTTTCTCTTGACGTCATTTGGAGCTTGTATCATTGTCGTCGTCATAAAACATTAATAAATTACCTCCTCCAGTTCAAACTGTGTCGAGAATCTGCTGGTCACTCCCTTGATCAGCGACGCTGAATCCCTGAAAGCAGAGGGTGGACAAAATATTAGAAACAAGCTAATAAACGAGCACAAACTGGATAACATTCAAGAAAGAAACCCTTGATACTGAAGTCTGTTTAATCTGTGCTGACTCCTTCATTCCCATCGACCTCAGGTGTGACTGTGTGTCATGAAATTAAACCCTGTCAGCTGTGCATGTTTAAACTTTGATACCGGTCGATTTGTCTTCCTGGTAACGGGACAAACAGCAGGAGAAGATGATAATGATAAGCACTGATTAAATAAGAAGACCTTTGTACTAACACCGTGCATGCAGTTTTTATAAGACACTGTCTATTATAGTCTCTTGTTTTATGGCACTGCTTGTTTATTCAAGTGATTCAACCGCAGGTCACTTCAGTGTCAAGAAGCTTCTGTAAATGGCAACCAACCAACCCCCCTCAAGGCAAGACGAGGCCTTTGGATGTCTGACAAGAGCAGCAGCGTGTCGATAATGAAATCAGAAAAAACAGCAGCAGTCTTGTCTTAGACTAATATGGCAGATCGTGGTTTCAAAGCAGGTGATGAGCCGTGCACCAAGAAGGACCCGAGCAAGCCAACACTGTGATCGATCCCCATCTACAGCGTGGGGTCGGTTCTGGTCATGAACCACCAACTGGATCATATTTTATGGAGGCTAAAAGGTGTAGAGCTCTGCTTCAACACCTTTCACGCAGTCATGTGATGCACAAACTGTACCCACCTGCCCGGCATCTGGGACTAGCCAATCTTGGGACCCACTGGCTATCGTCTGACGATGATTTAGGCTGAATTCAGACCAAAACAGGTTTTCTCCAGGTTTCTCGATACCAACACCCCTTCTCCTCATTCACTGTCTATGTCGCTCAACCACTGCTATTTCTCTCTCTTTTAAACCATTGGAAACAAACCAAACGAAACTTCTTCGTGTCAAGACCACATGAAATACATAAAGCCAGAACACAACAGGTAGAGTTTCAGAGACATTTCAGGCTGACTGTGGAGGTTTGACCCGTTGGTCTGATTGTCAGATTAGCCAACGCAGCTTGACATTGGGGTTGCGTTTCTCAAAAGTCGAATCTGGCGTAACTTCTCCGCCCGCTGGGTTTTTGCTGCAGCGCCTAATTTGGTCTGGAGAGGGCCTTTGCCTCTGTGGCAGACGGCCAGTGTTTTTGGGTTTTAGCGGACATCCAGAAAAACAGATAGCGTATATGCACGCCAAGACTTCCTCTGCAGTCCGATTAACAACAACAACAACACAAGAATGACGAGGAAGACACATCTCTGTGGACCTCTATTAACAGATATCCACATATGAATACAGATAACCTTAAAAAAGAAGCTAATAAAAAGCTACATAGACATCAGATGATAACCAATGGGTTCACATCCCACCCGTTGCAACCAAAACCCACTAATGATTAGTCAATACTACTTGGATTACAAGCGGAATAGGGGTGCCATAACCTTGATCTATTTATAGAGATTGGTGGGGACCAAACACGGAGCTAAAAGTAGAGTCATAATATGATGAATGTGGGTGATTTTTAGCTAGTTGAGGTCCAAAAAAAGAGAAAAGATTGAAGGAGCCTTAAAACGCTGCACACCATTAAAAGTGTCTAACTGCTGCTGCTGTGTTACGGTTGGTTTCTCCGCCCTGACAAACATATGTTCTGGGGTAAACCGTGTATACTTGTAAAAAAAAAAAAAAAGGCTAAATTTAAACGTTTAGCACTGAGGCAAAATCATCAACCTCAAAACAGAAACACAAACTACACGAGACGTAATCTGTGAAAAACAACCCGAATGGAGACCTACCCCTGGCTGACGTATTCCCAGTGTGCTCTGATAAAGTTCCAGGTAAGCGCCTGCCCCGCCACGTTTTTGGCGATGTAGTTAATCGTGGAGGCGACCTCCATCAGACGTATCTTCTCCGGGTCCAAAGTGTATTCCAAGTATCTGTAAGATAAGGAAGGCACTGACTGTCTCTTATTTATAAAAACAACCTGTTTGGGAATCACCTTATCACAGGTGTGTCTGTAATGAAAGAGTCAATGTATATGACACATCGGGACTTTAATCCGGGGTCTGGGTCTGTTCACCTGTTGAGCAGCCAGATCTTCTTGGTGCACGCCAGAGCTAAGCGGAGCTGGTCTTTCTCGGAGGTGTCGCTGGTGCTCTGAAACTTGTTCCAGGCAAACTCCCACTCTTCCTTCCCGCCAGCAGCCACAGCTTGGCAGTAGATTATATACCGCAGATTGGGGTGGATGCTGAATCAGACACACACACACACACACACACACACACACACACACACACACACACACACACACACAGTTATTTTCTCAACATCAGGACTTTCTCATTTTCAAGTTTTCTTGGTAGTTCTGCACTGTTGACTTGGTATTTTCCTGCTTATCAGCAGATTTTTGCAGACGTACTGAACATTTTCTCCGTCTGGTCGACTTTCATGTTTTTCTTCCACACCATTGCAAACTAAAAGATTGCACATGGGAGATGATAAAGTATGTTTTTTATACTCTTATAGAAGCTGACACTAGTGCAGACTTTCTCAGAAACTCAGCTGGACTCAGCTCTTGCTTGCAGTCTTGGTGTACATGCAAACACAACCTTTATCCTCAGACAGATAATTCAGATTCCTGGATTGGTGGATTGAACACATGCACGTACAAATCTGGACAAATGAAACACACTCACATGCATGTATGTATACAGTAAACACATTTAATGAAGAGTTAAAGTTGCACCTGGTTTTATATACAGTATATAGCCCCAAATCAGAACAGAAGTTATCTCATGATATATAAAACAGGTCTAGATTGTAGCAGCAACACTGAACAATCAAGTTTGACTTCATGACAACTTTAAGAGGCAGAGACCTCGAGCAGGACCCGGCTCATGGTGGACAGCCATATGCCACATGTTAATATAAAACTCCTGCCGAGTGCAGCTTTAAAGAAATGAGCGATGTGATAACAACAACCACCAACGACGAACACAAACAAAGCGATTAGAGGACACCTACCTTCACTAAATCATTGCTGCAGGGTAAAGCTACAGAACATCACAGTGAGACCATTTTCAGGAAGTTCAGGAGAATTATTTATTTATATATTAAGTATTTATGATTTATATGATGTAATTTAAACATCATATTAATCGTAAATACTTTTTCAGAGGTGTACATACGTGTTGGTGCTGTTGCTCTCCATCCAGTTGGCGTACGTCTTTGATGCCATCGATATGCATTCTGGGAGTCCGTTGGAACACGCCACATCGATGGCGAGAATCTGGCTGTGCCTTTGAATGAAGCCATCACAATTTAACTTTAGATACAAAGTGCACATTTTGAAGAAGACTTAGAGATGTTTAAAGCTCTGAAGAAAGCTAGTAAGTGCAACTTGAGGAGCAGCAGTTCAGTTTTTGAGATGTTCAGCTGGAGTTGGTGTGCCTTCATCCAGGCAAATTTATATCTGATAGGCATTCAGAGATCTGTGCAGAGACTAAGGCGGAAATAACAGATAGATCTGCAAAGAGGTTTAGTTTGGTCCCTCCATAGACCACATCACTCCTGTTCTTTAGCTCAGTTCTTCCTGTTGAATCGATTTCAAGTTTCTGCATCTCACCTTTCAGACCCTTCATAACTCACTATTATCTACACTATTGAACTCTGCAAATGGGGTCTAGAAACCTTCAGCTCTCTCTTCAGCACCTTTTCAAACTACATATTCAGTCTAATTCTGTCTCTAATGGCTACATCCTCATTGCATTTTGCACTAAGCACTTTGATTTCATGATGTCTTGATCAACATTTTTATTTAATATTCTCCAAACTGTGAACCTTTGCACATTACCTGGTGAATACTTTGCACAAACCTGTGCAGCTCGTTTCATTTTAAAAAACATATAGTACATAGTTATATCTTGTAGTACTTGATTTTTATCTTCCTTATATTGTTCACTGTCATTGTTACCTATTATTTGTTAAACTATTCTTATTTATAAACGCATTATTATTGTTGTTATACGAATATACTCTGTAGATTAACACTAAAGTCTAAAGTCATTTATAGTTGTTTAAAGTGTTTTTCACCTGAAACGAGCCCTGACATCTCAAGAAGTGCTTCCAAATGAGCACACTACACATCTGTCATTAGCATGTGTATAACTGATCGTGTGTAAACTCGAACATCTGTCGTGCATTGGCACTTTTGGACTCTTGTACACTGAAAACGGTATAAATCTGTTATGGATTAACTGAGGAGGAAACTCTGCCTCAACAATGATGAGATGATTATTACCCCTGTGGGATCGGTAAGATTGATCTTTTCTTACTGTAAGGAGTGATCCTCTGGGACTTTTGAATTGTCCGTGTAATTCCTGAAGAAGTTATACAGGCCCGTAACCTGTTCCCGGAGGTACGCCTGCAGGAAGAAACATCTTTACAGCAGAGTTTTGGGAATCCACATGGGAGCAATATAACATTTTCACTGCACATCTGTTTATGTTCTGATGAGGGATGAACATTAACGTAATCAGGCAATCACATTTCCATCCATCTTCTCCACCCACAAACATTTCGGTTAAGCAAGATAAATGACACATGCCTGCATAGGTCCGTACACCTCAGAGCGGTCGAACATGAGGACAAAGTACTCGAGGTTCCTAACTGCTGATTCCCAAGGAATGTACGCCGTCTCGTTCCAAAGGAAGCGGGTTAAATTCAAAGCCAGAGTCACGTCAGCTAGTTTGGCCCTAAGGGGAAGAAACAGAGATTGGATTCAGTGAGATCACGATGGCAAAGAAGTCACAAGCATGAACCACGACACATTTAACCCACAGAAGACTGGTTTGTAGACGTCTGCATCAGCTGAATGCAAATTACCTTGCCAAGTTAAATCCATCGTCCACAAGCTGTCCTCTGTTCATCAGCGGTATCCTCTAAAAAAAAAATAAGAGCAAGACAAGTTTATGAAGACATATGGAGACATCTGCAACTGTAGTCATCCTACACTAAAGATCACACACAGCAGGAAATGATGACTTGAGGAGCCCTAGATAAAATTCAAAGTAAAGTTTTAAATCAAAGAATATTCCAACTTTTCTCTCATAAACTAACAGAGTTTAACTCCTGTTGATCTACACTGACCTGTAATCAGGTGAATGGTGTCTCTGTCATTCGTACGTCTGTTCTCTCACTATGTAACTTTGGGCTCCGGGTCGGGAGAAGTACGTAACGCTGGACAATACATAAGTTAGTATCATGGATCACGTCCAGCGGCTTTTAAGTTGCGCATCATGACTCAAGGGATGGAAATGTGGAAACACGTGAGTTGGCTGGTTGTCCACTTTAGTCCAGATTATTTGCTGGATTGTCATGAAGTGTTGTAAAGACATTTATGTTCCCCAGTGGATGATTCATTGTGACCTCAAAGTTTTCTCTTACTTAGTGAAATATCTCAACATCTAACAGATGGATTGGTGCAAAAGTTCTCAGATGACAAAACTTGTTTCAACTCAAAGTACTGGGTGAATAACCTCAGAGATGATGCCATAAATTCTCACAAACAGCTTAACATAATGACCTTTGGCCTGCTGGTTGCATTAGATGTAAAGTCATTCTTATGGATTAATGTCTGTAAGTTTAATGACAATCCCTCCAAAAGGTGTCAAAGACAGTTAAGTCTGGATCAAAGTTGTGGACCGACCATTTTAACAACATTACCATCCCTACATGTGTTTTATAATATAACCACACTAGCAGCATGACAACATGGAAGTACCAAATTCAGTGCACAGCCCAAGGCAAGCTTGTTTTTGGTAAACCGCTCTAGCCTCTAAGATGATGGCTTTGGGTTTTCTTTGTATAATCAGTGTCTGTAACAACACACAGAACGTTGTTATAATCAGAACTTGTTGTAAAGAGTCGAGTTCAGTATTCCTCTAGTGCACGATCAGGGCAGAATTAATTGCCTACAACCTTTGAACCTTTTCTCTTGCAAAAGCAAAAGGGTTTCTTGGGACACGTCTGGTTTCCTTCAGCTCAAATCATTCAGCTGCCACTAAAATGTTTTGTCAAAAAACATTTTCTCTCCTACAAAAGGTGAACTTTTCAATGAAGGGAGGCTTTATTGGTGCTCATAATAAAGACAATCTTGTGTTCACATGGACATGGATTTGGGATCTATGGGGGATTGTATCTCAGTTTTCACATGCCGACATTCCTCGGCCCAGTCACATCTGTTTAATATAATCACGTCAATCAAAACAATTTATTTGATTTAAATGGTGCCTTTGATTATCCCTGGATCTAAGGTCATTGTTGGACGTGTACCAGAAGGAAATGAGCAGGAGTACACGGGGGGTCATCGTAGACTTCGTCAATTGGTGCAATCTCACATCAGCGCCGGCAAGACGAAGGAGATGGAAGACACCTCAAACCACCACGGTGAACATCCAGGGATTGGATTGGATGTTCACCTCGACAACAACATTCATCCAGTTATCCAAAATTTTATCTACCAGGCTCCGGAAACTTCAGGGTTAATCCTTCAGGGCGCGACTTATCATGTTTATGACCAATATATATATATGGAGGTTGGTTTCTGCTCAGTTCTGTGATTTGCTGACTCATTATTTGTCTCGGTACTCACATCTGGGTTTCTGTCCAGCTGAGTCAGGAGGCGTTCCCAGTTCTCTGGGTTGTAGTTGACTCTGTAGTATCCGGTGCAGTTTAAGTTTGCCAGGATCCACTCTCCTTTCTTAGAAATCAGTTCGTTCTTCTTCTCTTTAAGACAAATATTGATGAAATGTAAGTTATACTTTACTGACTATAAATCACAAATGAATGGTCTGTCAGCAAAATTGTTGGTCCAAATATGAAAACAAAGCTGTGAAACAAAATGTTCCAAGGGTGTGTGTTGTGTATTGTGTTACCTATGCCGTTGGACGTCATCGAGATGGAAGAAGATCCAGATGTTTCTGAAAGGACTTTGATTGGGATGTACCACCAAAGGCTAAACAGACAGAAAAAACAGACAAAGAACAAGTATAATAAGTACAAGTTATGAGTGATGAAGAGTCAAAATGATCTTAAAAGAAGCATTTTAAGGTGACAAAGGAGCACTGTGTTCTGAGTCCAGAGCTGTTATGGTCTGGATTTGGGCAAAACAATTTCAAAACTACGTCAGGTTCAATTACTGTGAAACTTGTCATGGCAGTGTTATGGAGTAAATAGTTACAAAACAGAGGTACAAACTGCTGTGATCGGTTGCAGACCTGGCAGAGAAAAACTTGGTTATCTCTGGGTGGCATTGTTGCTAATAACAACAATGAAACAGACGCAAGAACAAAGCAGACTCGATTAATATACTTGATTATTTGTTGACGTGACGTTAATGTCTAACTGGAGAACAAATTTATGATCCAACTTTGGCCTTTGGAAAAATTTAAGATCACGGATCATCTCTAGACCAAATGGATCAAACTGAAGTATACTGAAGGAGGAAGTCATCAGTTTAACCAGTTTCTGGGTTTCTACCCATATTGCATTTCCCATTTACAGTAGGGTCACTGGCCTTGGTCAAAACTGATCAAAAGTATACGTGCCAATGAGTGAAACCACTATCTGAAGATGAACTTTGAAACAAAGCTTCACGCTGGTGTGTGTGATCTGTGTAATCAATGATTCATTTTAGCTTTTAGCTTTTTTTTTGTTCTCCACCAACTCCTGATGGAAACAAGTCGCTAACTGAACCAAAACAGAGCAGGGCTGGAAAACCAAAACAACGAGCTGAAAGACAGTAAAAACAGAGATAAGGGGAGCTCAAGTGGCAACCTCCATGGCTGTGAAGTGAAGCCAACAAACTACAGTTGCTCAAACGTCCACTTGAGGCTGGCTCCAGAAGTGAGTCAGTGTCTTACATAATTCATTACTGATTCTCACTCAATAGTTTGTTATTTTAAATAAAAGAAGACACTGATCTGTAGTTTTTGTTATCTGCAACATCAGTGTAAATGAGACACATCTTAGCTGTCGTCAGGTTTAATCAAACTGTGTACATTTAACACATACTCAGATTCAGAAGTGGCATTGAACAGGAACTGCTTCTGGTAGATTTCTCCATTGGTGGTGTTGATAGTGATGACGGGATAGCCGATCTGATTGGTCCAGCGCTCCATCATCTTGGCAACGTTGGCGTGACCAGAATCCATTTCTACAGCCTGCAAACATTAATGATGTTTTATGATATAAATTACAAAACATCAGCGAATGAGCAGCAAAAATTTGGCTAAATCTCTAAGACTTTACCTTTTGTATGTAATCCCAGAGGTCGTTCTGGTCTACGTTTTCATACCTGAAGTCCGACAGGTACATCTAAAACACACAAAAAACAGACAGGTTATAGTTGACAAAGTGCTTGAGCTGCCAATGTTGGCAATGTTTGAAATTTTCAGTCACTCTTGAGCAGCATTGATGGTCCAGGTGTTGTGGGTCTTCCCAAAGAGATTCTGGTCACTCGTGCCCACAACAATATTATCTTTAAGGAATCTTCCTGCTCCGTCCCAGTGGGGACGACGACAGCCTTATTGATTTTGCTTGAGTCAGTGGAAACTACACATGGACAAATATTGTAAACGTGTTTCTCATTGTCTTCTCTTTGCTGCAGACGTGAACCAGATGTTGGAAAGTTCGACTTCAGAGCAGCAGCGATGATGTTATTGTCAACAGATCAGATTTGCATATATGATGGAGACTTTGTTTGTTGATGTTCACATAAACTTATGTAACTGACGACATGATTACGCTGTTAAATTTGCATGCATATGTTTAAACGTGAGAACCACCTTTCAAAGTAATGCAATACATTTTAACAGGCACCGCTGCAGCCTTCGTAACGTCCACTGTGGTGGATGAAGTGGTGAAGCCGATAGGCAGTAAAAAACTGAGATCAGGGGAACTCAAGCGGCAACCTCCGTGGCTGTGAAGTGAAGCCAAAAAATTGCAGTTCCTTAAACGTTCACTTAAGGCTGAACTGATCGCCAACACTTCTGTTGAGATCATGGAGTGCATCAGATATCTCGTACTCACCCTGGACAATAAAGTGATCAACAACTGATAAACTTTGATCAACATACCGCTGACGTCTACAAACGCTGCAAACGTTGTAAAACTCAAACCACTTTCTGTTGTGAATGCAGTGCCAATGCAGAAGTTGTTCTCCAAGTGTAAAACATGAATTTCTTTGCAAAGAAAATAACTCTTATTTGTAAAAAAAAAAAAAAAAAAAAAAAAAAAAAAGTTCACTGTGGCACGACAGACAGTAATGAATGAGAAGAGTAAATTCCTAAAGTAAAGTGTTTTCTTTGGTTTTAATTTTCTTTCTTGTTACATTCAATAAATCAACCAGGCATGCACGATATTATAAAGGGTTTTATGTGATTTAGAATTTTTCATACCCCTAATTAAGGCATAAATTTGAAAACTTTGCTCTGGGAGTTTGCTTCCACACCCATGCTGTAAGTCATCATGTCATGGTGAGGCATGAAATTATAAAAAGGATGCATCTCCTCAGAACAAACTTTTGCCACTTGGTCTGTCCTAGCATGAAAGAAGGCCTTTAGTCTTGAGTCATGGAGACTACGTCCGTATTTTCAGCAATGTATGGTTTGAATGCTGCTTTAAGACCATAAAAAAACAAACCAAAACCAGACATAATGAAATTTGTCATATCTTTGTGAAACAAGTTGTGCTAGGGCCACTCGCAGGGCAAGCCAGCTGGCAAGCTAACAGCAAAAACGCTGAAAAAAGGTAGGAACATGCTAAGGCTAGTCAGTCATTTTCTTTCTAGTTATGTTAAGTAGGAAGTCTTTAGTCTTGAGTCTTGAGTCTCAGGGACAATCTGCAGGGTCTGTACAATTTCAGCCCATTATAATGGAAAGATATTACTTACTTTGATTCCTTTGTGGAAAGTAGTTTCTCCCACTAGGTCGGCCAGCATTCTCAGCACCAGCGCCCCCTACAGAGTGAACACACACTTAATCTTAGTACACTGATATGGGTGACCTGCAAATCAAACAGAAACTAATATATGCTATTACATGTAAAATCAAAACTCTGTGATATTGATTGTGCCCCCTTGTGCCATGGTCATTAGGAATGACTGTATGCATTGTTAGACTCCTTACCTTGCTGTAGGTTATAGAATCAAACATCCCAATGATCGCAGAACTCGTCTGCACGTCTTCCTGAGGAGCACTGAGAGGATGAGATGAGGCCAGAGCATCTTCTTCAAAAGCTAGATGGAGGTCTCTCATGACAAATACGTCTGTCTGGGGAAAACAAATAGAGACAAGATCAAATGACGCATTGCATGTTGCGTTTTTGCTTTGCCTTTAGAGTGCTGCAGGGATGACGTATTTCTGTAGGTCAACCTAATTAGCATTGTCCTGGTTCCCTCAACAAAAAGCCAAAGGGATTTTTCTATTGGATTTTGTACTGTTTGTGTGTGCTAAGTGTATTTGGCAATGTCCCTGATTGCCACACGTTAAGCTACCAACAATGATTGGACTGAACTTACCATCTGAAACGTGGGCTCAACGTGCTCCACCGCAAAGTTTGTCATGTAGGTTGCAAAGCCCTCGTTCAGCCAGACTTGGTTCCACCATTTCATCGTCACCAAATTTCCAAACCACTGTGAAGAAAAATGGATCACTGAGGTAAAAGTCACACGACATGTCACACAATGTGACATGTTTCATAAAATGCTGCAGGATTTTGTGGGATTTATAGAGTTCTTACCTGGTGTGCCAGCTCATGTGCAATCAGAGTGGCGATCCATTCTTTCTGCAGCAGCGAGGACACGCCTTCCTCATAGAGCAGGCCTCCCTCCTGGTATGTGATCAGTCCCCAGTTTTCCATTGCTGCAGGAGCTAAGTCTGGCAATGCAATTTGATCTAGACGAATCACACAGATATGGTCCAATGACCAAATTATATATATAAAAATTGTTCAGCCAGTATAGTGTTATATTTAGAAGTGCTGCTCTGGGGGTAGAATAGATTTTATTGGTAGAAGATGATATAACTAAGCTGATTAATGCTAGCTACCAACTCAAAATATTCAAAAACTGCAATCATAGCACCAAATGGGTCTTCATAGCCAAATAGGTTGAGCTTACGCTGCTGTATTTTCTTAACATTTGTCATAACGGTGGTATTTGAGTAGCCTAATATTTTATGAGGTGGTACATGGAGTAAAAGTTTAAGAAGTACTACGATAGTGGATCCAATAGAAACAGTTCCACATCAGCGGCAGCCGTCTTTATTGGCAGTGCTTCTTGCGTAAAGTTTTCGTAGCCGAATAAGGTCAGCCTACGCTAATGTATGTTTTTTTTTAACGTCTGTCTTAATGGTGGTACTTAGAGAGCCTAATATTTTCTGAGGTGGTAAAGCTTCACCAGAAACAGTTCCACATCTGTCACTTCCTCCATCTATCAACACATCAGTCCGGTCACATCTAGACAAAGTCTTACCGAGTGTTTTCTGTTGGTAGTTAATCTCAAAATAAGTCTCGTAAAAAGAGAGAATCTTTCCGGTGATGCTGGCAGCGTAATTAGCGTGTCCTGCTCTGATGGCATCAGGACGAGCAAACGTCTGGATGAGCAAAACACAGAACACAGTCAGCTGAAGCACAGAAGATATAGTTCTAGATATTTTGTAACTTAAAAAAACAATGTGAGTGACATACAGACGGTTAAATATGTCAAAAAAGTGTCGAAACATGAAAATGATTCATACCAAAAATACCAAAAATAAAGACATTAAATTCATCTTAAATCTACAGGAGTACACATACTAGAATTTCCACACGGTCATGTGGGGAGGTGGTGAACTCGAACTCTGAAACCGCGAAGGCAAACAAGTATGTCGACATCTTCGGTGTTGGATAAAATCTGGTGTATTGCCAGTCGTCGTCTAAAATATTGGAGACTGAGAGAGAGAGAGCGGGAACAAAGCAGCAGTATAAGCAAGAATATGTTTTATTTCTTTATTACTGCATCTTTAATGAAGACAGAGGAGCTTGTTTTTTCACCTGACTTTTCCTCATTTCCAAGAGCTATCGTGTTTAGCCTGTGGACGATCGTCACATGAAACACCGCCTTCATTTCTGGCTCATCGAAACAGGGAAATACTCTCCTGGTCTCTGTTGGCTCCATATTGGTAGCAGCAAGGAATCTATGAATACAGATGAAGACAGTCAGCCTTGTTTTCTTATTTACTTAAGGAGCACTATAGACATAATTAGAAAGAGATTTGGATATCATAAAGAACCAATTAAAAAAATTTCATTTAATTGATGCGTTTGCAAGCATTGACGTCAACGGAAAACCAGTGTGTTTCTTTCAAATAGAGGTGGTTGTTCTGTGTCCACAAAGTTTGTACCACAGGAAAACCAGCCCGGGACTATAACATTAAATTTAAATGAGTGTGTAATGAATGTGTAAAAACAACAAGAAGACATGAGTGAGCGGTGACGAGAGAGGTATCCTGTTTCCTGGAGATTTAACCGAGTATAAATAATGTGACAAACTGTGTGTGAGCGTTGAACCACACCAGCATAGTACGTGTTTAAACACACAGACGTGTCTCCACTCAGTGATTTCATACTGGGACTTTGGGTCAATCATGATAAATAGATCTATTACAGTAATTACAATACCTTAAACCACCAAACTGACATCGGTTTGCTTTGAATAAAACTGAACCTTTTCCTCATTTTACAAGCCGTGTAAGATAAATGAGCCATCTCCTAAACAACAAGACCACAAAGACATCTGATACGCATTGCCGTGTTGTTGTTGTTAAGGCTCCAATCCACATGGGCGTTTTTATGTAGATTAGTTTATTTTCTGTTCCAGCGTTGCAAAAAACTTGTGAGTTAGGCCAAGTTTATTTTCTCGGAAAGACAATCAAGTCTTCGGTTGGACTCATTTCTAAACAGAAAGTAGTTTTATCTCTCAGTCACGTCAATGATTACTTTTATATTGAGCATTCAGGATTCACCTGGTCTTACTCAGAGCTGTCAACCGTCCAGCTTCACTGCAAGCTGCTTGTTTGAGTTTGAGTCTCAGTGTTTCTGTTTATGACTCGGAGGCTTTGGAGTTATTTAATGCTGTAACTAAAGAATAAAGAAGTACTGTAATGTAACTTATTACTTTTGCTGATGAGTAATCAGAAAAAGAACTACTACTACAAAAATCATGATTTGGAGGTTTGTTGATTCATTTCTTTTGTGGATGTCTTAAAGCTATTTGTTGTTTTTTTGGCCACATATGTTCTTTCAATTTCCATGAAACTGTCTCACGTTGCTAGAGAGCAGAGAGCACTACAAGTCGATTCATCTACAACAATTTGACCTTTTTCATCAAATGAAAGTGTAAAATTTTGGGGGGAAATCCTGACAGGATTTGTTTTATTTTTCTACAAACAAGTCTTCAGAAAACTTGATAATCACAAATTCTACACACAGAAACATCAAACTTTTTTTTTTTTTTCCACTCACCTCTCTGTATTTGAATCACCTTCCTCAGCTGGAACACCTTCATGATATGAGCTCAAATACAACCCATCGAGACTTTGTGACATTTCTCCCTTGAAACTCAGAAACAAACTGTAGTTCCCGTATTTCTCCAACGCCTCGTTCAACTGAATCTCGAGGAAGTCGCTTGCATCTTCGTGGTGTATCATTTCGGTAATTTTCATCTGCCCGTTGTCTTTTAAGTTCACCACTGATGAACCTGTGATTGTCAGGTCCTTGCTGTGGAGGTAGATGGCTCTCGTTGTTTGGACACAGTGGAAGGTAACAGTAGAGTTCCCGGTGAAGAGCAACGTCTGGTTGGGACTGGTGACATTTACCTCCTCGATGATCCTGGTGTAGAGGTGAGGTTGCAGGTAGACGGTGTATGTTTCAGGAACGAGGTCCTTCGGCAGCCGCATGACGGGTGGTGGTCCCGTGGTGGTGGACGCAAAGGTTGGACGGGGCGTAGGGTTCATTGTAGAGAGCTCAGTCTTGTACAAAATAATCATGGTGATCATTCCAGCGATGACAGAGCCAGTCATGACCACAAAGGTGATGGCGACCGCCTTGGATGCGAAGGATTCCTTTGCCATGGTGGCTGCTTCCTGTGGTCAGCCCTGAAGGTCCTGTTGCTTGACTGGTAGAGATGAGACTGATCAGTCCCTGAGCTTGTATGCCTCTGGACTGCAATGATCTGTTTGCGTGAAAGTAACCTCCCTCCCATAAACAGGGCTTGGCCTCAGCAATTAAGGGTCTGCACTTGGATTAAGCATTAACTTTGGCATCGCCGAAGGAGCAAAGAGTAAGTTATAGTGTGAAGAGGGCGATGTTCATTGGGCTTGTTGTTAATAATCAGATTGTGCTCTCAAACATCTGGAGGTGGTTACTGTGGTCTTGCCACTAATCCAAGGGTTAGGTAAACCTCAAGGAACACTTTATCCTCACACGGCACTGTCCAACCCATCACACCCACAGCAGTCCCTCAACATTCCACATCAAACCATCATAATCACATGTCCCACTGGACACAAGAGGCTGGTGGTGAAGAAAATCCATCAGAACATCAGCATCATCACTTCGGATCACAGAGGCGAACCAGAAGAAGAACTATCGTCATCCACGTCCAGGTGAAACCTCGATGCCGGGTTGGGGGGGGCGTCAACTGACAGCTTCCAGAGATAAATATCAACAAAGATCCTCAGCGACTGACAAGATCCCAACAAGAGAGAAGCATATGAAGGGAGGAGTGGATTAAAGAGAGGGCTGGATAAGACAGAGAAAGAAAAGGAGAGCAAGAGGAGGAAGGAAGAAAAAAAAGAAAGGTGGATTTGGGGAAATCACTGAACTGCTTGGAAAGCTCCAACCTTTAGGAATCACGATCACTGCGACCGCCGCACACGATTTCCCCACCTCAGGAGAGGAAACACGGGGAGACAAATAGGCAAAATGGGAACAGCGCAGGGGCAAAGGGGACCCAGCTGGGTGCGGCGGCGGTTATTTGTACTGAGAACAGATGTTTCCGTTTGCGGGGTCAAGGAGATCGAACCGACCCGATCGTACTGGCAAGAATAAAGACGAATCATCCTTGCGGGCGGCGGTGGAGAGCCCGGTGGAGAAGGGGGGAAGGCCACACAAGGCCACATTCCTGTTTCGTATTATGCACAATCTCTTGATTAATGAGCCGTTCGGGACGTAATGATGTTTATGAGAGTTGTCAGAGCACTTTTCAGTTTCATGCAAAAACAAAACTTTATAGTAAATTCCATCAGTTTTGTCATGGAGTTAACAAAGCAAATAAAAAAGAAAACCTCAGACACAATCCCCCCAGGTGCTTTACTTAAAAACAATGTGCCATTGGACGTGAACAGATGTTACAAGATCTGTCTGAAAGCCTTCTTAAGAAATCAGGAGGTAAACTGTTGAATTATTGATGTTTCTCTGTGAAAAACACACACCAAAGATTATTTTAACTTTTTTTTATGAAGAATCTTGCGAAATACACTCATCAAATCAAATCTCCAAACATTCATCGACATATTCTGAAAATACCCTCGAGCGCACATCTCCTACATGAGCACTGGAGTGAAACGGTGATTGTAAACACAGGTTTGTGTGTTGGTTATTGGAGAGAGAGATCATGGTCAAAGCTTTGAGAACAGGGACCTCTACTGATTAGGAGAATAACTGCAAAAGCACTTGATGATTTCATCCCTCAGAAGGAAACATCCGAGGCTCTTGGTGAAAACTTAACATACGTATGAAAATATATGAAATCCTTGACACTTTTTTCTACTTTTCCTACGTATGAAACAGCTCGAGTTTGGCCCACTCGCTTCCATGACAGCAATGGAAATGTGCAAAAATACCATGACATGGTAAGTTCCTTCATTTTAAGACCTTGTGGAATACATACAATAAAAACACTTCATACACGTCAACAATAAAACAAAAGGGGCACTCCTTTAGCCGAGCTGCATTCCTCACAGTCTGCGATTAAGAATTACGCCGGCTTAATACCGCCAGTCTAAAATGTGCCAAGTCAGAGCGGCAGTACAGAACCGGGTCGGGTTTCCAGCTGAGACTGTCTACAGGACTTGGTCCTACTGACCCAGGGTCAGTACCCATCAATTTTGAGAAGGTTTTTTGGTCCCGTGCGAAGTCTTTACGGCGCCAACTTTTGCATCTTGTCATTTGTGAATTTCTCTGCAGTCCACAGCCAATCAAACAGAAACAGTAGATGACCGTCTGAGGATAAATACAACTGAAATCAATCAAACAACCAAAATAATAACAAGAGTTAAATTACAGTACAGAACATACTGACACCGAGAGCAAAGGCTGAATATTTTTAGAGATTTTAACACTCGGGGTGACTCGTAATATTACGACTTTTCTTTCATTACACAGCAACAATTTTCTCAGTTTATCTCTTTTAAGTTCACGACTTTAATCTCAACATATTGCAGCTTTTTTCTCTCGGTGGTGCTCGTCAGTTTTCTTTTAATTTAAAGGGCATCCTCCACAAATCTAAAGGTGCATTCAGACAGGATTCTGTGCAGGTGTTTCCATTCATTTGGGTCAGATTAATGTGTATCCACAAAGAAACGCAGCAACCTGCTGTGGAGAAGATGAGCCGGATCCAACTTTTGGAAAAACGCAGCCCAACGTCACACTGCGGCCGCCAATCAGACGCTCAGATCGAGCACATCAGCCTGAAATGTCTCTAAACTCTGACACTCTACCTGTTGTGTTCGTGTACTTCTAAATCTGAATCTGACTTTCAATTTCGCTGCCAAAAAAGCAACACAAAGAAGTTTAATTTGTGTCCAACAGCAGTGGTTGAGCGACACAGACAGTGAATGAGAGTGAGCTCGATAAAGTTATTTCCTGATTGTTTCACAGCGGTTACGTTCAGCACAAACAGACGCACCG
This sequence comes from Sciaenops ocellatus, assembly GCA_033000465.1. Taxonomy (NCBI): domain Eukaryota; kingdom Metazoa; phylum Chordata; class Actinopteri; family Sciaenidae; genus Sciaenops; species Sciaenops ocellatus. Next base: position 4,260,259 of record CP136871.1, on the reverse strand, counting down.
CTAAACGATCATACAACGATCACTTTATCGCTTGTCTTCTTTTGACAGCACACTTGAGTCGTAGTTAATGTTCGTTCTTCCAGCACAGAGCTTTAGTGAGAATGAATCCGGACAAGCACGACGCAGTGCAATCAGCATAAAGCACCTAAATTAATGTACAAATAAAACAGTGTATCATTGTCTTGAGTTTTTTCCAGCTGTCCTGAAACAACTTTCAGTCCTTTGAGTCTTTATCTGCAGATACATGTGTCCTATGTGTCCCTCTAAGTACATTCATACAAAAACTGGCGTGTAAAAGCAATATATCACTTCAATGTCACACAGTTACCACAGCCAGCTGTCCAGATGCTGAACGCAGTAACAGGACTGTTCCAGGATGGCGGTCAGCTCCCCGTAGCTCTCCTCCCTCCACGTGGGGAGCAGCCTCTCGTTGTTGAGGGCCTGGAGCTTCGGCGTCCCCTCCCGGAGGACGTGATAGAGGCAGGGCCAGCGGCTCTGGATCCTCAGCCTGGTCCTCCGGTCCAGTGTGATGCTGCGGACGATCTTCTTGGCTTGAAGCTCGCGCAGGGCCGGCAGCTTCAGGCGGGAGAAGACCAAGCCTCGGCTGGGCGACACGTCCAGGTACTCCAGTGACTGAGACTCCAGAGTGTACGAGATGCCCAGGTTCCTCATCGGCACCAGGATGTGTAACGTCAGAGACTTCAGGTTGGGCAGGGATTTGGTGAGGGTCTGCAGAGTCGAGGGCGTCACCCCTTTAAAGACCCAGAAGTATTTGAGCTCGAGGACCCGGAGGTGCTGGAACTGGGTGAGCAGCGACACGGAGACGTCCGACCAGTCGAAGTGTAAACGCATCTTGGTGATGCGCGGGCATCTGTGGGTGAGTTTGGTCAGCAGCTCCTGGAAACTGTTCAACTGTGAGATCAAGTCGAAGCAAAAAGAACGTGTTAGATTGTATTTTACAGAGTTTAACTCCTGTTGATCTACTCTGCCCTGTAATCAGGTGAATGGTGTCTCTGTCATTCGTACGTCTGTTCTCACACTATGTAACTTTGGGCTCCGGGTCGGGAGAAGTACGTAACGCTTTACGGCACTAAGTCACACACCACCAACTATTTCACTGATTTTGGTGAAACTGGATCATATTTTATGGAGAAAATGTTTTCTGGTTTTCCCTCTGATGTCCTCCGGCTGCTGCGCCTCAACTCTCTGTGATTTACAGAGTTTCCTGATGGACAGTGAAGTAAACTGCTGACAACTGTAGCTGCTGTTAGCTCATGTTAGCTCAGTTTGTTAGCCAGGGCTGCCTGGACTGTGAGCTCAGAGCACTGGGGAAGAGGAGGTTAGGGAACTGAGGGTGGTGTCGTGCCAGAACCCGAGCTAAGCAATGAAACCGGGCTCAGCAGCCTCTATGGATATAATGGCAGAGGAGAAGAGAGCGAAGAGGACGTTGACAGAGAAAGCTAAGAAGAGAAAAGGAGAGAGTGAGCGAGCAAGAAGCCGCCGGACAAGAGTAAATCTGGGACTGACTTTTAGTGGTTGGTGAGAGCTTGGTGAAATAAAAGGCTGAAAGACAGACGCCGAGCTGGGCTGACTACTGTTGGACTAGTCAGTAATATTCAGTCAGTAGAAACAAGTTACCTGATCCATCTTGGTGATGCTGTCTCGGTGTGAACTGGAGCTGGAGTGGATCCTCAGGTCGAGCGGCTCAAGAAGAGTAAAGGACCAGTTCAGGTCGAGGTGGCTGAGGTCTCTGCAGTGGACGTTATCCAGCAGGTGACTCAGCAGCTCGCCCCAGTTGTTGCAGCGATCCCCGAGGTCGAAGCTGGCCTTCAGTGTGAGCAGGCTGGCCCTGCGGGAGATGAGGTGGTGGGTGTAGTGGTGGACCCAGGACTTCCACCTCTCGAACTCGCGGTTGGAAACGAGCAGCCCCTCCTGACCCAGGTGGAAGACTCCGCGGCGGGAATAGTCCGCCACCCGCCACAGCTTCCAGGAGCGGATGATGCAGCTCCAGCTCAGGCAAACCAGAGCGCAGCTGCATTTATCCACCTCGTTCAGGAAGGAAAAGACGTGCAGCTGACACTCCACCGGCAGCAGGTTGAATGGGAAGTAGTCGTCCGCTGTTTTCCGCCGACTGCTTACCGGGACCAGAGGTCTTTTTCGTGGTGACATGACGGCAGGCGAGGGAACGATACTGGTCACGATCTCCACCGGGTGGTTTTGTGGTCTGGCTTTGCCATAAATATCTCTGGATGGATGAAAAAAGGAAACAACATCAGGCACCATCATATCTTAAAGAACACTCAGGTGAGTCCTGAACCATCCCTTCGTTATGCTGCTATATGTGCTGAGCTCCTCTCTCCATCTGAACACATTCATGTCTCATTAATTCATGTTACTAACTCAGCTTCATCCTCAGAGTTTATCTGCTTTCTCGTCACGTCAGGTTCTCGTGGATCTCGTGGTTTCTGCCTCACCAAGTGACAGTGGCAAATAAATAAATAAATAGATAACAGACAAACCACCATGCCTGTGAAGTGAAGCCAATGTGGAAGTGCCAAAACCTGCAGTTCCTCAAACGTCCACTTGAGGCTGGCTCCAGAAGTGAGTCAGTCTCCATAAGTCCCCATGTTAAAATGTCCAACTTCACAGCAGAAATAAACATGTTTACAGCCTGGTACAAAAAACAGTTTTGGTCTCTATAGCTAATTTCCCCGTTCATGACAACTGTACTGAGGGTGAATTTTTATACAACTCACCTGTTCAAATTATATTAAGGCTTAAAGTTATGCAGGATTAAGAGCGTGGACGCTTTGATTGACAGGTGGGCGGCTTGTTTGAGCAACCAGGCTTCATTCAGCTCCACGTCTTTGCTTGAAGTTTCTCCTATGTACTGGAAAGGGTGACGTGAGGAGGTTGCAATGCAGCGATCACACCACTCGACGCCACTAAATTCTACACACTGGACCTTTAAGTAGCACAGGTAAGTTCACCTTATCCAGGTGAACACATGGTGAGTAAATACACCATGTTTAAATGATTAATTAGATGTTTTATCTCTTTAAAGGGTCAAAGTTTAAAGTTTAACAACGCATACTGCTCACTGTTATCTCAGTAACCGGACTCCAGCTCCGTTATTTGTAGTTACTTAACGTCACTCACACACACACCGGGCTCACACTGACAGGGTTTAACCCTCCGGTTTAACGGACACAGAGCCGGTTATGTGCCCGTTTGTCCCCGTTAAAAAACCGGTTTACCTTCTTTGTGGTCGAGCAGGCTCCCCTCCCCGTCCTCTCTCTGCGAGCTAACCAGGCTAACAGCTATCATGGAGGAGACAAAAGAAGTCTGAAATTAAACTTCATCTCTGCGCTTTGTTGAACATTTTATATATTTAACGTCACCTCTGACGGCTTTAGTAACCGCGGAGACGCTTTAAAAAACATTAAATATAAAAACAGGGCTGTTTTTTAGGGACTAGGCCGGCTAGTTAGCTTCTGTTAGCTTCCGAACAGCTGAGCTCTGTTGATGTTTTTTGTTGTGGCTCGTCGGCGGTGACGTCATCGAAGCGGGTGGAGCTTGTTGTGCACCACGGCGTCGCGCCGCCGGGCGGAGTTTAATGTTTTTTTTTTTGTTTGTTTTTTTAAAAGACATTAAGAAAGACACAAAACACACACCAAAGAGACCAAGACTGTTTGTTAGTTTAGAAAAAAATGAATAATAACAATAAAAAAACGTGACCATCGACATCATTTTCCACTTATCTTCATCAGGATAGATAGATAGATAGATGGATAGATAGATACTTTATTGATCCCGAAGGAAATTCAAGCATCCAGTAGCAGCATGCAAACATACATTAAACATACATTAGAATTAACCTATAACACAGTAACCACACATTAAAATTAACCTGAGATAGATCTAAATTTAAATATGTATACAGAGAAATTAAACATTTGCATAGAAGATAAATATATAACTGTGTTAAGAAGTTAACCCGTGCTAAACATCTGAACAAAGACTATATAAAAAACAGAAAGTGACCGTAGAAATAAAAGAGCTTTATAAAAACATGAGACAGAACTACAAATGGCTGTAAACAGATGAATGAAAGTCACAGTCAGAAATGACAATGACAGAGAGTCCAGGTGCAGAGAGGGGCAGATTTGTCTATTGTCTATTGTACCTCCTGCCATCACTGAGAGCTGTTGTACAGTCTGATGTTCAGGGGGACGAAAGAGTTCTTAAGTCCGTTTGTGGAGGAGTCTGCCACTGAACACACTCCTCTGTCTGATGAAGGTGTTGTGCAGAGGGTGGTGGGCGTTGTCCAGGGTCCTCCTCTCTGCCACAGTCACAAGAGAGATGTTGGTAACCCCTCCCGGCTAATCCAAATATCGACAAAGACGTGGATCGTCGGCGGAGCTGAGGCGTACCGGGCTGTAAACATGTTTATTTCTGCTGTGAAGTTGGACGCTTTAACATGGGGACTTATGGAGACTGACTCACTTCTGGAGCCAGCCTCAAGTGGACGTTTGAGGAACTGCACTGAATGTTATATCCACCTGCTGCATTAATAATTCAGTATTTATTCAAACGCTCTTTGCACTGTTGTACTCTTGTTCGTCTGTTTACAATCCACAGGAGCAGTTTGACTTCTATACAGACTTTATAACTTGTTGTTTATGTTGTTTGTGTTCAGATTTGTTGACCTTATTCTGAGCTGTATGTCTGTTTCATGCTAAAAACATATTTTGTCTGCACAAATCTGAACAATAAACCTGATTCTGAAGAGTCCTCTGCTGGTTTTATTTTGTGTGTAGTTGTCCTTTGCCTTCTGTTTGTGTCAAATATTGTTATCTATATTTATTTATTCAAAAATATGGAATTTATTTTTATTTTTCACCATTTTAATTCATTTAAATGCTCTTAACATGTGTGTGTTTTAGTCTTTTCACCAGGAGATGGCGCTCTGAACACACACACACACACACACACACACACACACACACACACACACACACACACACCTGGTCTTAGTGACTCTAGCTGACCCTGCTGATACTGACCATATGCCTGTGGGCTTGGCTCGAACCAACCAATGAACTCAGGTCAGGTCAGCACTGATCACATTTCCAGGAATCAGTGACCTGGTGACTGATGACAGCTTTGTTTTTTGTTGAGTGTGATTAAATGTTTCAGCGAACGAACGATTCACTTCCTTCCTGCAGTTTGTTTCCATAGTGTGCATTTCTTTCTTCAGTTGCAGAAAAGGAGGAAGTTGTGTGTAAAAATGGTCTTTTTTGTGTGACAGTGCATCTTTATAAAGAACAGCACCTCTGGCCACCTTACATGTTGCATTCAAGGACTCTTTGGATAGTCAGACTTTGAGAATTTCTGTCCAAAACCTCCAGTGGAGCAGAGAATCTATGAGAAGTCTCAGTCCCACCCAGTTAATGTTATCTATGTGGTGCATTTTTGCCTACAAAGTAGTCTCCAGTTCTGCAACCACCTACTTGAACTGCCCTCTCTATGCTAAGCTAACCACCTTCCTTGTGATAAAATGTTGAATGTAAACAAGTTTGTTTAGGCTACAGTGAAACCCCCCCCAGGGTACGTTCACTTTTATTTTGTGTTTTTTAAATGACTCTGTGCTACAGCTCAACGACGTTTATCATGCTGTCGCTGGGTCACATTTATTAAAACATACATACACATGTTGGTTACGTATGCTGTACTTCATTCATTCCTTTATTTGTCATGATATGTAGATTAACACGGCGTCAACTTTACCATTTACCATTACGGGCACTATTTGTACCTGTAACACACAAGAAGAAGATACGTAGAAGACGTAGAAGATGAAATAAGAGACAGAAATAAATAAAATTTAAACTTGAATATAAAAAAATAAAATGAAAAATGTTTATGAATAAATAAAAATGTACTATAAAGACAGAAAGTCTTTGTCCTGTTGAAAAACAGACGATGGTCCCATTAAGCTTAAACCAGACGGGATGGCACGTGGGTGAAGAATGCTGTGGCAGCCATGTTGGTTAAATGTGCCTTGAATTGTCACCAGAAAAGCAGTGTCACCTTCACACCATCACCTCCTCCAGGGTGGGAACAACACATGTAGATACCGGCTTTAGGGCGGAGGTAGAGCGGGTCGTCCATATATGATCCATGTATAATCACCTGAAAATAAGATTTGTTAACTTAGAATGAGGAAGCAGGTCCTCTTCTACGGAGTCCTACCTATTTCTAAGAATCGGCATACCTGAGGCAGAATGAATGACGCCTGGTTGCTAAAACAAGCCATCTGTAACCACACCCACCTGTCAATCAAAGCGTCCACGCTATTAATCCTGCATAACTTTAAGCTTTAATATAATTTGAACAGGTGAGTTGTATAAAAATTCACCCTCAGTACAGTTGTCATGAACGGGGAAATTAGCTATAGAGACCAAAATTGTTTTTTGTACCAGGCTGTAAACATGTTTATTTCTGCTGTGAAGTTGGACATTTTAACATGGGGACTTATGGAGACTGACTCACTTCTGGAGCCAGCCTCAAGTGGACGTTTGAGGTACTGCAGTTTTTGGCACTTTGCATGGAGGTTGCCGCTTGGTTTCTATACCTACATGGAAATTAACCTACAGCATTTTTTCTTATGTAATAAACACAAAATATGTATCTGTATTTACGATTGTCCTTGAACGCACCGGCGGGTTTGTTTTGGTCCCGTGGTGGGTTGTGTCCCAGCCAGCCAATGAGGGAAGAGAAGGGGGGCGTGGCCTCGCCGTGCCTGTAAATCGGCGCGTCGCTCGCATCTTATTCATTCTGTGCCAGGGAACGGTCACGGCGTCGCGACTCTCCGTTATTTCACCGTCTGAACCGCTTTAACGACACTTTATTATTATTTTTGAACAGCGAATAATAAAGACAACAAAAACTACTTCAATTTGAACACCTTGAGTCCTTTAATGCACCGAGAGAAACGACATTTATCACCGAATAACCGAAATAAATCCTCCTGCGTCACAGATACACCTCAGCTCATTTTGGGCCCTTTAAATCTGAAAAATTTTATTTAGGTTTTTATTTTTTTAAAAAGCTCAAAATGAAAACCAAATTCATCAACGGGGTTTCTTCTTCCCCCTCCATGTCTCTGGGTCTGCTGGTGACCGAGAACGCCCTCCAGGTCCAGCCCGACACCGAGGAGGAGGAGAGCCGCAAGGAGCAGCTGATCCGCCCCGACGACCGGCCCGACTCGGACACCAGCGGCAAGGCTTACCTGTGGTGCAGAGAGTTCCTCCACGGAGCCTGGAAGAGCCTGTCCGAGGAGGACTTCCAGATCACCGTCATAAGGTACACTGTGTTCCCTTTGTCTGAGGAGGGGGAAAAAGGGCCTGAGGTGGGATGACACCGCCCAGTTTCATAATAAAGGGTCAAACAATAGGTTTTAATATTAAATTTAAACTGTGATAGCACTGATAAATTCATTTAAATATCATTTAATATGCATGAATAATAACAAGAGTGTCCCAAAATCTGACACCTGATCATAAAACACTCAAATCTTGATGTTTTATTCACTTAAAATTTAAAATAACTGATACAATATGAAGTTATTTATGTTCTAAGCTTGACTTTACATTTAAATTTGATGTTTTAGAGGCCAATAATGGTGATAAATTAGTTTTTTATTTGCAAATAGGTTTGTTTTCTCCATAAAAATGCAGAAATTTATATATTTTTGGGGGGAAAAAAAATTGCTACAACCATTATTAACTGATTATCCATTCAAATTTGATGTTTTAGAGGCCAATAATGGTGATTAATTAGTTTTTTATTCGCAAATAGGGTTGTTTTCGCCATAAAAATGCACAAAATATAACAGAAAGATATATTTCTTTTAGAAAAAAAAGAATTATTAAGCAGTACAACAGAGTATGCAGTGGGGAAATGTGCTCCAATGAAGAATATGCAGCTTTAAATATGTATTTTTGTTTAGTTTCTATGTTCTTGGCGTGTCAGGCGTTATTTGTGCTCGGTTAATTGTGCTGTATAGTTTTTATCTTTATTTTAAAGGTCCAGTGTGTAACATTTATGGGAAATCTATTGGTGGAAATTGGAAAATAATATTCAAATGTTGGTGTTTATTCATGTATAAGACACTTTTGGAACTGCAGTTTTTTGGTAGTAAAATTCCCATATAAACTTGTATTAATGGATCCTTCTCCGTCTCTCTGTCCTCCAGGGGTGGTCTGAGCAACAAGCTCTTCCTGTGCAGCCTCCCCGACGGCGTCCAGGCTGTCGGGGACGAGCCGAGGAGCGTCCTGCTGCGCCTCTATGGGGCCATCCTGCAGGTGGGAGCCGCATCACTCACTCATCACTTATCTTTAGACAAAAACGAAAAACAGAGAGTTACGAGTAAGCCAAACTCTCTCGCGAGGGTGTGTTGACACTAGTTTCCCCTCAGATGTGTGTAGATGTTAGTTTGTAGTCATTTAATGAAGATGTTAATGAATGAAAACTGTGTGATGTGACAGTGCCGCCACCAGAGGTTTATGTTGTGTGTGTGCGTGTGTGCGTGTGCAGGCCATATGCTTATGTTAGCGTGTGCATGCATGTGCAGTTATGCCCTTCACGTGTGTGTGTGTGTGCGTATGAATGCGAGTGTGCGTGTTAGCCATTGTTGTACATGGTGATGTACCCCCATGGCTGTACATGCATGTGTTCTTTGCCGTAGGCTTCCCAAAGGAGCGTGCCTTGGGCACTCTTGTTCCCAGGTGAACCCACCAAAAAACACGGTACAGTATGAGATCTCTGAAATCTCAGCCTAATACAACGACGTTTAACACACACTCATGTTAGCGCACAACAACAAAAAAACAACAACCTGGCTTTGACTCAGCTGGGGAGGAGATACAGTATGGAGGGGAGGGGAACAAAAAAAGCTGAAACACCTCTCCTGTCTGCCTCTTTTTCTTCTCTAAATCGCTGCCTTGTAATTTCTCGAGGGTGAATCTGCACATTTACAGCTAGACAAGCAAGAAAAGTCTTTAGCTAGCACTTAGATAATGTATTTTTTTATTTTTAGTGGAGACTTTTTTTTATCTCCTAAGAATGATGTGGCTGCCCAGAGTTCACAATCCCAGCTGCTCTGCTGCAGACACATTGTGCTAAGAGAAACAGAACAACCTCCTCCAAAGATAACCGTTGATTTCACTCGCGGCTATTGAGCGCGGAGAGTTCAAGGACTTCAAAATATTTACTCAAGGTTTCCTGAAGTCAGCACATTTTAATCTTGTTGTCTTTTTTTCCAAGCACAAAACGAAGACACGGCTCTCTTTTTGACATTAACTCCAGGCCCCTGCATTAAGTATTAACTAAAGTTAATCGCTAATGGCCGGATAAGTGGTTAGCTTTTATTGCTAGGGATGTCTGAGAGAGCCAGCCGTGTTCCTTCACCAAGGTAACTGCAGCCATTTCCGTCATTGCCGCCCGCCGTCTCGCAGGAATTAGTGACGTCAAATCAAAAAGCTAATATGATTAAGGATGTCATAGTCAGAGTGCACGGCAACTAATGATTAAACTGCACCGAAGACGGCGTTTCTCAGCAATGAAGTTATGTGAATAGCACGTCGGATGATTGATAAATATCTATATTTTTAGCTACAGCTTTATTATATAATCCGACAGCCGGTGGGTAATAAAATACAGCTTCATCTCTGCACTGTTTCCACCTCTACTCTCTCTCTCGCAGCGATTAGTTTGACCACGACCTCTAAAGTCCAAAAGACTTGGTGTGTGTTTTGAACTCATACTGTACTGTCTGCACCGCAGGCGTGGCTAGGTGTTTTTTTTAAATGTTGACTTGGACGCTTTCACATGTATTCATGGATAGTTCTTTCCTTTTTCTCTTGTTGATAGATGTCCTGTAATAAAGGAGATTCCCGACAGTCAAACAAAGAGAATCACTTCCAAGTAAGTAACTGATGATGATGATGATGATGATGGTGCCACCATACAGCATGTTTCCTCCTCATATGTTATGACCTCTGTCAGGACGAGAGGTCTTGTTCTGGTCTGTTTGAGTCTTCTGAACCTCCCCCGAAGCATTGGTTGTTTCAGGGAGATGGTTGAACCTTTGTATACCCTCAACTCTTAACTTGAACTCTCTGGCATGGCATGACTGTTATGGACTTTGGTGTGGGAGTTGGGAAATTAATTTTGAAGACTCTTATTTTGGTGAAAGTTAATAAGTTACTAAGTTAAGCTCAACTGAAGAAGCTGTTTGCAACACAAGACGGTACGCACTGAAGCAAAAACTAGAAGATTTCTTGAACCTCGCTGTAGTTCATCAACAAACAGAAAGAAACTGACCAAACACAAGTTGTTTTCATTTTGGAAAAACTCAACTTCCTCTTTAATTTGATTCCAAATTTGTGGCATTTGTAGCTTTTTAATCAGATTTTATTGAAAAAAACAAAAACAAATGGCACTAAAGCTGTTGTATATATTTTTTCCTTTTATAAGAACAAACAAATCGTCCAGTCTTTCCTACCGACTCTTCGGCAAACTCTCCCCCGGGAAAAAGCCTCTGTCTAGGCAGTGAGAGCCGGTTAAGTCCCTCTGTTTATGTACAGTGACAATGTGATAAATTTTGAGCAACCTACATTGTTATAGCAAACAACAGTTATGTTGACAACTTATTTGAGAAACAGATATTCGAATTTATGCAACCTGGTCAGTCCTCCCTGCCGACTCTTCGGCAAACTCTCCCCTTAGAAAACAGCCTCTGTCTGGGCAGTGAGAGCCGGTTAAGTCCCTCAAAACACTTGAACTCACAGTGTCTTCATCTGTTTCCGCTCTGCACGGTGGGTCAGGATCTCCGTCACAACACAATCTGACAGCTTCGAAAAGATTATAAACGGGGACGCTTTGTCGGCGGAGACATTTTTAGATTTACAAAGGAAACCGGGTGGAAACCCACCAAAATAAAATCATAGATATCAGTGTGATGATGTATATATGTGGTTCTATTCATTGATGACAAATTAAACTATCTACATAACAAAGATCAGGACTTAATTCTGGTATTTTGATAAAATTACGGGCACTCCCGTCTACAGGGTTAAAAGTAATCAGACAGCTTGAAGCGCTCATCCCCACTGACCTAGAAAATTACCCTGCATCACATCATGTGATCATGACCCTTGACCCACGCATTAACTGGGCTGAGTCACAATTCACAGTCATATGATGGAGATGAGATCATCGTTACTCGACCTCTGCAGCTTACCTCTCCTCTAATCCAGCCTTTCGGTTAGCAGCGACAGCTAATGCAGAACTGACCCGGTGTCAGATGTTAAGCCTCGCCTCGACCCACCTTCGCCAGCAGTGTTGTCTGGTCAAGATAAATCCTGTTTTGATTAGACAACGCTGTATTAATCCCTGTGAGGATGACTCACACGTAGCATGGTAGCACACGTCAGACACGTGTACAAATGACACATTACTAAAGATACAACATGTAACAGAAATATGAGAGATAAGATAAGAGACTTTATTGATCCCACCGTGGAAATTTACCGGTCACAACAGCTCACAGTACACAAGGTGGATACGAAAACAAACATATACTAGAAATAGAAAAGTAATCATTCAAGTATCCAGATAAAAACACAGTAAACAAAGTAAATGTTTTTTATTTTAGATTCTGTTGCTGTGAAATCGCTCACGTTTTCCTGCTTCTCCTTCTTTGTCGGATTGCAACCATATGGAGCATTAGTGCCAACATTTGATAGCGGAAATAAAAATATAAAACTCACATCCAACTTATATTTGTTTATTGTGGTATTCACTGCAACCACTTGCAACTTTCTTGGCCACCATTTTTACAGTGGCGGTGGTCCCTCCTCTTCTGCCATGTAGCCAAAACGCCAAAACAGTTGACCACAGTGAACCTTTTCACCATTGAACTGTGAACAACGTCCATTGAGGTTTGGTATAAACGACAGTCATTGAGATCCGTTGAGGTTTGGTGTGAACAGCAGTCGCTAAGGTCCCTCTCCTTCACGCTAAGTTGCCAAAATGGCGACCATTGACAGTTGACCACATTGAATCTTTGCCCTGAGTGCACCATTCGGGCACTCCTACTTTTGGACTCAAAATAGGAAGTGTAAGTGTGGAAGTACAGGAACTGAAACATGGCACATCAGGCAGTGGTGTTGACCTACAGTAAGTAGCCCCACTCAGCTACTGTATCAACACATATTATGACAAGAACCACTCAAGTAAAGAGAAACAATGGTCCATCGTTGTATTAAGACATGAAGGTCAGTCAAACCGGAAAATCTCGAAAACCATCAAACGCTCTGATGAAACTGTCTCTCATGAGTGCTGCCCCAGAAAAGGAAAAACACAAGTTCATTATATCATCAGTGCACTGAATGTATCACTGGTAGTAGTGATTATTATGATGTTACGTAACAGTACATCAGCCTTATCACTGTCCTTTGACATGACTTCTCTTTTCCTGAACAGATGAATGGAACAAATGTGTCACTCCAGTTCAGATGATATGTATTTAACTCCCTTTACCAGTTTATTGACACACATAACAGAGCAGATGGGTATTGAAGTTAAAGCAGCAGCAGCTGTCGGCAGTTCACAGTGCACCTACTGCATCGCTCCAAAGCCAGCCGCTAAATATCTCACAGCTGAGCAGCAGCACTGATAAGAGAGCTGCATACCAATTTAGATTAAAATGTAATCATATATCCAAAGAGAACATGATGCCAGAGCCGACATCAGCTGCCAGTGGAGAGTGGTAACTTCCTGTTCATTCAAAACGGATATTTAAATTTACGATAGGAAGTTTCTGTTTCCTGTTTACGGACAGGAAACAGAATGGCAAAGAGAGAGTTCGTTAGAAATGTTGAAATTCTTGTGAGTCGGCTCAACGTCTATGACTTGTCGATAATTAACTTTTCAACAGGGGCAAGACTCATCTGGGGGAGTGAGTCAAATCAAACAGACCTAAAATAGGTCAGAGGAAATTAAACAGAGGTAGATTGAGGACTGCCGTGCTGTCAGGACAGTCAATAAGGGACTCCGGGGTCACGGTTACAGCCTATAAACAGCAAGTGCATACACATGACTGCTATCTGAGTCAAGAAGACACTTTCTCTGTGCTCTTCTCAGTGGTTTGAAGGGCTGTGTTAGAAAAAAGGTCATGTACTTGTGCACAAATCAGACTTTAGCAATGTTTGAATCAGTAATTGGATGGCAGGCAGTGGGTTGTCTGTGAAGGTTCTCAGTCGTCCAGGTCATCTTTCTTCAAGAAGGGTTACATCGGGGACAACTGACAGAGTCGTTGATCCGTCCATAGCCTCCGCTCGGTTTGTTCTTAGTGCTCGTTGTTGTAACGACTGTCGTCAGAGACGCTAAAGTCACATGAGGTTTGGTGTGAACGTCGGTCGTCACATGAGGCAAAGTGTAAATAGCTGTTTAGTCTCCTGGGAAGGGGTGAAAGGACAACATCGTAGGTGGGGGATAAGTGGCATCTTTCAAACCACCTGTTTTCCCTGTCCAAAATGTGAACATCATTGTACCTAAAAGAGTGTACCATGGGTTGTTTGCAGATCAAGTATTATCAAACCACACCAACCGTCTACATGTGCCCCATTTGTCGTTATCACTAAGCTAAGTTTGAATAGGTGCACTACACAAGTCAACACTGTTATCACTGGCATAGTTCTGGTTCAAAGTAACTCTAAGCTGCTTTCAAGTAGTCATAATGAAGCAGGTTTTTAAAGGTTAACACTTTAATAGAGATTACACACAGACTCGATACTTTGATCTCTGCTTGCCACGTAGCAAATGTAGGTTAAAACAAACTCTGCACATGCTGAAGGTTAGTCCGTGTGAGGGCTGGATGAGGTTGGATCTGAGTCAGCACAGCTACAGTAACCGATGTCACTCGCTGAGTCACTGGAATATAGTCAGATATGTGCTGTAAGACAGCCCAGTAGGAGTTTGAGTCTTTACCCTGCTTTATGCACAGGCTGCCAGCTGGCTTGTTGTCTGATCGTATGTGTTTAAAGATGATTATGGTAATGTGGATAATTCACGTTGGGGATTTGTAGTTACATGTGATCAGCATTCTGCAGATTACATAACGTTGGGGAGCATTCGCTGAACAAATATTCTGGGAATAAAGCACAATGTGTTCAGGAGACTTTTTTTTTTCTCTGTTCAAGATGTTAAAGTGTCTATAAATTGTCCTCTATGTCGTCGTATTATAATGCATGTAAGGAAAAAGTGCTTTATACACACATACACAAAACATGATTAAAGATTAAATGTGCTAATGTTAGAATTTTCAATAGTTCTGGACTGACGTGGAACCTCATCCTCAGATATGCTACGTGCTGTGCTAATCTGCATTGAAAAAGCTATCAAATTTTGAAGATGGTTAAAAGATAAAATCATTTATGTTAACAGGACAAGCACATTTTGAAGATATATGCATATTTGATCACATCTTAAGTTAGCTAATATTAGAAAAATATTAGTAAATACGTACATATCTTTAAAATTTGGTTGTTCTTTCAACATAGATGTGTTAGCACATGGCATATCTAATAACAGGAGAGGATAACGTTTACTCAAGTTCTGACTGGTGAGACAAAATAAACTATTTCTGAGACTTAAGAAAATTCTGGGATTTGTGGGAACATTTTATAGACAAGTGATTAACTATCACATTAAACCATAATGAAAACAATTGTTGGTTGCAGCCCTATTCTCAATCATTTGTGTGTAATGTTATCTCCAAAGAGCTACCAGTAATAAGACTTCAGAACTGAGCTTCTCTTTGGCTTGTTTTGAGAAATATTCTTGCAAAAATGCGTAACATCTTGGAGGCCACAAACCAGGCGAGGTTGTTTCTTTTGAGCCGGCTTCCTGCTGGACGATCAGTGTGAAGCTCATTCCTTGGCAAGACCTCGGCGCTCTGATCCAAATCTCTTTACTCTGCAGCAATTTATCTGCAGGTCGTTGACCTAAGAGGCTTAGCTATTTGTTTTTGGAGGTTTTTGACATCTGCCGTTATCTCCCATTTCCAGGATCCTGAAGAAAAATGATAACTTTCTTGTGTCATCATCAACCGACTTTGTTTGCACATGAGTTACACGTAGGCGGAGCTGATCTGGCAGTTATGTCCTCTTGTTTGAGTTAAATCAAGAAGAGCTGGTTCTCTGAAGAAAGTTGAGGGCAAATATTTTTTCCAACTGGAAATTTCCAGGAGCTCTGTCCTGTGTCTGAATTCAGATACCTCTGTTGGTGCACTAATATGTAGTACTTTGTGCACTTTGTGTAGTATGGTAATTTCAGCAGGGTAGTGTTGTCTTAATTTGAGTGCTACTTGCGCGACATTTTACGCTTCATCTTTGCCGTACTGCAACCGTGTGTAGCATTAGTGTCACTTTAAACTTATTTCTGTCTTCACTGCAAGTCTGCCACCAAGAGATGCTAAACTACACTGGGAACTTGATTTTGCCACATAATAAGTCACCTGGAAAATGACCTGTTAACTTTATTATAGATATCTCTCCTGCTGTTTTGATGAGGAGCCCTCCTCCACACAATAAGGTGGAGCTAAAGAAGCCAGAAGCCAGCTCCAGTCTTTCAGGCTCCAGGACTCGTGTTTGTGTTGGTCTCTGGAGTGAAGGTCTCTCGGTTTAACCTTGAGCGGCTCCAGGCGATGTGTGTTGGTGTGTGAGTTTTGTGTGTCTCTAAGATAAAAGACAAGGCTGTCCTGTCTACTTCATCGAGTTCAACACCGCCTGGTGCATTGAAGTGGGCCAACTCTCCCCGGAGCTTTTAATCTACCTCTTGTGTTCTCCTCACTGCTCTGACAGGCAAACCCAACTAACCCTAACCAAAGAATTTCTCCTCATTCAGACTCCTCCATCCTTCTCCGCCACCTCCTGATTCCCACATAATCCCCTTTCAAACTACGGTTCACCCCACTATCATTCTAAGATTGTCACGTTGGACCTTAGACTGTCTGCCAACTTAGAAACCTCACATTACAGAGCATTATTGTGTATCCAGAGGAGCGTATTCTTTTGAGATATATTTATTTTGTGTGTTATGGTGCAAGAAATGCTAAAAATCCCCCATAGAAAATCAAATTTCACAGCTGAATCCTTCTGATAGCAACAACATATGAGCAAAATATAACTAAAAGTTCTATATAAATAAGATTTACATCATATCAAAACTATTTTTTTGAATATGACAGTTTGTTTGCAGATGATATAACCCTATTCTCAGTTAGAGCAGAAACACCAGTTCACTAATTGACTAACTATTTTGATAATAGTCAGTCTTGAAATAAAATCATCATCATATCAGACCTATTTTTGATTTTAGAGTTTGCATTGACAGTGGCGGTCCTGAAGCTCAAAACTTAAACCTCAATCTAACTTTCATGTTCTTTTTCATGTTTGGACCTGAAAAACCTCTTTATCTCATTTCTCACTCTGTTCTCATTACAGAGGCATTGTTTTGGTGGTGACGGTGTGAACCGCTCTCATAATTTAAATGTTAAATCTCTTCCTATCATGTGTTTTCAGGGGGCGGAGGCCATGGTCTTGGAGAGTGTGATGTTTGCCATCTTGGCGGAGAGGGAGCTTGGACCTAAACTCTATGGTATCTTCCCTCAGGGCCGACTGGAGCAGTACGTCCCCGTAAGTCACCATGTTGTTGTTTTTTCTTTTGTTCTAGCACCAGATATCAACTATTTAAACTTGTTTGGCGCCAGTTAAAATGTGTCAGTAGCATAGTACTGAATTATGGGTCTCTTTTGGGTCAGGATTTTGGTTTGAGAGTTAAAATTAAGCATCGACAGCTGGGAAATAAATGATGCAGCACCACAGTATGTGGTGTACTGTTCAATGATGCATCGTGGATTGATGATTAGAGAGAATTAATAAACCATAAAACATCTGCTCTTCTGTAGCGAGTATTACCGTGTTACACAAAAAGTCATATTGCCCTCTGTTGACTTCATGACACTGAAAGTATTGTGGAAAATTCCCCAGAAATATACTTTTTATATACATATATCAAGTGTGTTACAAACTATGTAGTGTGCTTTAAAAAGTATTGGAATGTACTCCATTATATTTCATATTCAAACTCAATGTTTGTTGTTTAGTCTTAGTTTGTTAAATTATATTTATTCACTATTGGTTGTGGAAAAACATTGACTGTAGCTTGTAGCTTGGGAACAATAAATGTAGTCTAAAAACAGAAATAATGGCTGTTGTACTTTTTCGTTGTTTTCTTTGGACCTTTAGAGACTTCTTCACCTTTGCTGTAGGTTACACGTTGGAAAGAAGGTCCACGTTTACAGTCTGACCCAGACTTCTTATCTCCAACAAAGGACGACCCACAAGTCATTCAAACAGATTTGTGTTATCTTGTTTAAACATGGTTCAGACGAAAACCTATGTGTTCACTCGTATATCCAGACTGAAGTCCAGGCCATCTCTCTAACTGCACTAGACACTATTTGGCATTACATGGATTACTGTATGAATAAAATGATAATTTACAACACCCTGTCAACAGAGCCGTAAACTGGACACCTGTGAGCTGAGCGACCCCAGTATCTCAGTGGAGGTTGCGGAGAAGATGGCCAAGTTTCACAGGATGAGGATGCCCTTCAACAAGGAACCCAAGTGGCTGTTTGGAACCATGGACAAGTAAGTCATTCAAAGCCTTGTCCTGTTTGATCCAGCCCTGTCCAACACTGTCCTGTCCAATCTCACAAAACTGATTACTCATGTTATTGAGTATTAAGTGGCAGGTGGCTTATCATTACACTCTTCCGCTCGGGTTTGTTCACTGGGTGTTCACAAGGTTTACATTGCACAATGTTTGTTGGTGTGTGGTGATAAAGCCAGTTTGTTGCACTCTGTTCTTGTTTATCAATTGCCAGCAAGTTCTACATCAGGATTCAGAGATAAAAAAAACTGAAACGAAACCTTTGCAACCAGCAGAACAGGATTTTGGTTTTGTGTGTGTTGAATTCCTCAGCTGTTTAATTCAGCTGAGGAACTACTGTTTTCCTACTATTGAGGTTCAGTAGGCTATCAGTGAGTAGACCAAGGGCTGTCCAATGATTTTATATTTGTATTTTTTATATTTTCGTGACAACAATCCAAACCTCTACTTCTTTGTTTGCTAATTCTGGCCTCACACCAAGCAACTTTATTCAAAAGATTTCAATTTTTTATTTCTGTATCAAATCCTGAAAGTTTTTCTCTAGTTGCGGCCATCTCCCGTCATCTTGATGGACTCAGTCCGAGCTGTCTTAAGTCGGTCTTTTTCTTGTCTTGACGTTCCGATACCATCAAACATATTTAATGTTGTCAGATGTTTTTAGTCTCAGCTCGCGCAAGTAGTGTCGTCAATCACGTCACTTCAGCATATTTGTCTTTATATGAACTGAACATGGGAACATCTGTTTATTCTAATAACAAAAAGTGCAGCATCGTTCTCAAAGAACAATTAGGGTTGTTATGACTTTGACGGAAACTCCCTTTGAGTAAAATGACCTTATCCTGATCTTGGTATTCTTTGGTATTTTCCAAAAGCTAAAGCCAAGACATGTTTAAAACAAGTCTGGCCTTGAAGCCGAGCCAAACATAGAAGCAACAAACTAACCAGAAGCAACTTCTGTGGCAAGTTGTCCGTGAATCGGACTGAAATTGGAAATTTGTCTGCGAAATGTTTGAAAAGTTGTTTGGTGTAAGGTCAGCATAAAACTACTGCAACTGCTATTGGCTTGTTTTTGTTGATCAACAAACAACCCACTGCAGAAATAAAATCATCCAGCTTTTAGTTGAAAATCTGTTTGCTCTTGAGAAAATGAAAGTACAAATCTGAATATTTCTGTCTGTTTGTGCTTTCCCTTCCTCTTTTCTGCACCTGCACACACACCACTGCTGTTATCACTCCAATATTTATTATTCATTACTATAACTAATATTTGGTTATAATAAAACTGACTTTTTTAAATTTTACGACCAGTAATCACTTCCAGTGTCATGTCATCATAACCTTTGGTTTCCACTTGTTGCTTATCAGTGAGTCAGTTAAATGTGTTCAGGGAGCGCACACGCTTCACTGGGTCACTCTGCTTTATCGGCTAATGCTGGCGTCACGCCAAACGACTTTTCAGGTGATTTCATTGTCGCAAATTTTCCAATTTCTGTATAAAATCCTGAAAGTTTTAACACAAGCGGCAACCTCCATGGCTGTGAAGTGTGAAGTCAACAGAAGTGAGTCAGTCTCCATAAGCTCCCATATTAAAATGTCCAACTTCACAGCAGAAATAAACCATATAAAGTTCATATAAAGACAGACATGCTGAAGTGATGAACTAATTCTTCAGCAGTATAAAAGCCTGGAAGTTCTCGAGTTGCGGCGCCCTCCCGTCATCTCGATCGTTTGGTGTAAGTTCATAAAACTCAACCCCGAGCTGTCTGAAGTCCCAATAAAATCAAACATGTTTAATATTATCTGAGGTTTTAAGTCTTGTGACATTCAATCTTGTGAATGGTGTCAACAACCGAGCGGGCATGTTTAGTACTTTCCAAGAACGTGAAGTTCTCTTGGACTTGGACACAAACGTTTTTAAGGAAAGGTTGGAGGAGCTAAATGTGTGCTGATAATCTCAACAGGTACTTGAGCCAAGTCATGAGGCTGAACTTCATCAGAGAGTCCCACCTGCGTCGCTTCAACCGCCTGCTCAGCTACAACCTCCCGCAGGAGATGGACATGCTCAAGTATGTACAAAAACACACACACACACATCATAACGGAGTGGGATAACACATGACTCTATGTGGAACATATCCAAACATGGTGTTATGTAACAGAATGTACAGAACAGATTAACCTGTGGGGAACGTGTGTTGAGTGAACACGTGCAAAAACAAGGTGCCACAGTGTTGATGAGGATGAGTGGTTATCCTTGTCAGGGTTTAGGAATAATTGTGGTCAGTATATGAAGACACACTGTTGACTCTTTAAACCGTGCTGACTGATCATACTCTGACTTCTGACCTTCAGGTCTCTGCTGGAGTCGACTCACTCTCCTGTCGTGTTCTGCCACAACGACTGCCAAGAAGGTAACAAAACAACAACATTTGATTGTCCTCTTTCATAAAAAATGAATTTATATTAAAGAAAAACATGTTACGTCCACAAAAAATTGGGTCAGGAACGTTGTGCTCTGACTTTTTTAAGCGTTTCGTGGTCGCGGAAAAAAGAGCGGGAAAATTTAACATGGGTGCTTAAGGACGGAATGTTCAGAGCTAGAGTGAGTCACATGACCGCTAGAGTGGAGAGGGAGAGGAAAATCTGTACCAAAAATTAGATTGAAACTGCTCCCAGTCGCACAAATTTCACTCTACAGAAATAATTTTAACATCAAATTTAGGAAAATGTGTGCTGCTCGCTCACATGTTACTGCTGAAGCTGTCAGACTTATAGTTTTGGCTCAGTGAGCTCAGATGCGTCAGGATCACCCACCAACTGCCCCATTTACTCCCATATTAACTGATTTCTGGAGGAAAGCAGACGTACCACTTTTTTACCTCGCTCTAATGGTCACATTTTTTAACTTTAACCACACAAATTATATATCGACATGTTCAGCAAGACCTTAGGATGCTTATAATCACATCCATTCACTGATACAACCTACGGTTTGCTGACAGCTGTCTGTTGTTCGAGGGGTTAATTTCAAGGCTTCAACTGTTTCAGTTGACAGTTAGCTCCGTAGCGGTCCACCAATCAGAGCAGAGCAACAAACAGCAGCTGTTTCTATTTATAGCGGTTAACTGCAGCTGGTTGCCGGGCAGAAATTCACAAGGCTGACTGTGATTGGCTCTCTGTCTAATAGCAATGACTGTTCTTCCTCCATTTTAAATGTCAGCCATTTTGTCCCTCTCTCTCTCAGGCATCAGGCACACTCAAAATTTCTTGAGAATTTTTCTAGTTTTGATTTTGTTTCATTATTTACTTTATTATAGTTTATCTGTGTAAAAAGTAATGAAATTGTACTGAGAAATAAATATAAATAACTTTTTCTTTCAGGAAACATTTTGCTGCTTAAGGGTCGTCAGAGCTCAGACAAACAGAAGCTGATGCTCATTGACTTTGAGTACAGCAGCTACAATTACAGGTAAGTTAGCAACTACTATAACACATATTTAATCAACTGATACTCTCTATAACGTGATATTGTGGTTTTAGCTGGCTAACGTGAACTTACTTGCACACAAATTGCTAACTAGCTAACGTATCAAAATCCTGTTGTCTTGGGTGTATAACGTCAGCTAATTCATGCAGGTTCCCGGTTTGCTTGCTAATGTTATTGTTAGCAACACACTATGAGTGGATAAGGTTATTTATAGCTTACCAAATGAGCAGCTAACGTGATCCATGATGCTAACTTGCATATTGTCCAGCTCCAGTTCTGGCACGACACCGGCTCCGCTCCCCGTCAGCATTCCCCCACAACCCCGGGGCTGAAAACCTCCTCTTCTTCCTGGTGGTCCAAAACACCTGTGGTACAAACACCCACAGTCCCCAGTCTAACAAACGGAGCTAACATTAGCTAACAGCAGCTACAGTTGTCAGCAGTTTACTTCACTGTCCATCAGGAAACTCTGTAAATCACAGAGAGTTGAGGCGGAGCAGCCGGGGCACATCAGAGGGAAAGTTAGTTTATTGAGGAAAGTTACAGAATGAGCTCTATTACATAACACAACATGCCCTCAGGAACTGTGCTGTGAACAGCTGACAAACCTTGAATACGGCTGCTCAAAATATCATTATATGTCATTATATATGTTATTTTTGTAACCCCAGAAAGCAAGCAAAGAATGCAGCCTGGATGGGATCTGTGTTTCATCAGTATTTCCTCCAAGCACTCATCACTCATGGCATGGTTAAAATATTCACTGCAGCTGTTATGCAACCAGAATTTGGCAGGCTGGCGAGGACACACAGGATGGAGGGAGTCAGTGTTACTAATGGAGGCGATGGTGCAGTGCAGGCGAGCACAAAGGACGATGGATATTTAAATTTATTCATGTATTTATTTATTTTGTCAGACTGGGATTGTAAATCCGAAGGAGCGCTTGTTTTGACTGTAAATGTGTTGCAGAATGCCTGGACGTGTGAATTCCTGAGTGAACACACTGGCCTTGGCTTTACAGTCGACCTCAAACAAAAAGAAACACTCCCACTTCCCCCCTTGCTGCTGCTGCTGCTGCTGCTGCTCCCTTCAGCGTGGCCCCTTTAAGTCTCCTCATATGTTTCACAGCAACCATGTGACTCCACACGCATACCAAACGTGTGAGCACGTGTACCATCATGTATCTACAGGAACAACACGCCCACCAGGGGGACACACACATTCTGTGGATGACATTAGCTGGATGTGGAAACAAAAAGGAGGATGAATCTAGTCTGTGGGATTCCTCATAGCGGTGGGATGTTTTGTGTTCTCAGCTCCTGATAACAGTCTGGGAATTAACATGCAAGTGTTACTTGCAGGGGCAGAGGCACAAACTGGGAACCTACAGTCCATTTTGTTCTGGTCTAAAGCAGCAGACACTCAAATAATTACCTAAAGGGAAGAGACGGGTCTTAATTCCCTGCTGAGATGGTTGTGTAGACTCATCATGGGTAAAACATTACCAACATTACATAGACATTAGAGTATATAGTATGAATTAGCTGACAGAAATTCATATTTTTGCGATTTAGTGCCAGCTCCTGTTCTGGCACAACACAAGTTGCTAAGTCAGTGTTACAACATTACAACATCAACATAGTTTATGAGAGAAAAGTTAACCGGAAGGCGCTTTTGGACGATACCGCATGGCAGCAGTCATTTCCTTCCTGTTAGGTAGTCAAGGCATCAGCTGTGTTCACACAAGGTCTCAGAGGATTTGGTTGGACAGCACAAAGGGCTTCACAGCTGAAAAGTAAACCAACCTGAAACAACAAACAAGATCTCATGTTCGCCTAAGTAGGCGAAACCAAAGATAAGATCAAAGCAACACATGCATATCAAGTACGTCTTGTTCTGATATAATTGTGGCCTTGGCACAATTAATACAATCCAAGAGAGTTATGCAATACAAACCTTAATAGAACCGTCTAGAACTGCCAGGTCTTCTGGTAGTGGCCTTTGAATCATCCGTGAAGTCAGAACGAAAGCCCGTGGTGAGGCGTCCTTTAATTATCCACCAAGCAGCTCTTATTTTAGTGAGAAATCTTCATGTTTGAAATGGTTCGCCTCATTCCTACGCTCGTCTAACGCTAAAATTACGCTTGTCTAGCAGTAAAATAACGCTGGTAGAGAGTTCCTGAGTTGTTGAAACAACAAAATCCAAAATATCAAGTTTGTTCAGAAACACAGTTTATGTTTATGGATTATATTGACGCCGGACTGACAGTCAGACTGTTGACATGTGACGTCCTTTATCTCGTGTTTGTAGAGTGATTTGTTTTTACGGACACGTAATGAATTGAACGCTTGGTAACTAGTATGATAAGGTTGGCTGACGTTGACTCCTGTTAGTTATTGGTTTGATTGATGGTCATGTATTGATTACTGGTTTATTACCATTTTCCAACAGCAGTATGCAGTACATGTTACAATCTAAGATAGATGACGAACATTCATGTAACATTAATGTAACGGTTTGTCTCTCTCCATCTTGCAGAGGATTCGATATTGGAAACCATTTCTGCGAATGGATGTACGACTACAACTGTGACGAGTTTCCCTTCTTCAAAGTCGACGCCCAGGCCTACCCTTCGAAGGCGCAGCAGGTTTGTTCAAACGCTTCACGTCTTTTTGGTTTTGGTTTAACTCGTCGAGCGCTGTGGACTGACGTGGACTTGTCTCTGTGCAGCTCGTCTTCATCGAAAGCTACCTGCGCGAGTCCGACCCTGGATTCGACAACCTGAGCGAGGAGGACCAGATGAAAGTGAAGGAGGGGTTGTACGTGGAGGTCAACAGGTGAGTGCTCTGACGGAGTACAAGACGATACAACAGAAAGGTCAAGACAAAGTACGTGACATAACATCTGCGTGTGTTTGAACGTAGGTTCTCGCTGGCATCACACTTCTTCTGGGGCTTGTGGTCCATCATCCAGGCCCGGCTGTCCACCATCAAGTTTGGATACCTGGTGAGTGAATGTTTGCTGTCATACTTGTTTGACGAGTTTGTTCTGGAGAGTGGTGTCATGTCAGTATTTATTGTCAAGTAAAGTCAGGTCATGTCAGCGTGACATAGACAGACGTTTGTTACATCATATTTAGTGAAAATTTGTTTATATCTAAACACTATCAGAGATAACCTTTGGTGCTTACAGAATTGCACACAAGAAAATGATATGAAATAATTAACACTAGTGTGAATAAAGTGACTGAACAGGTACTAACTCTCAGCTAGAATACTCTCATACAACATTTGTACAGAAAGTATTAGTAGTAAGAATGTAGTACAGCTTTTAATACAACCAAAAACATTGTCCCGCTGTGTGAAATGTAAATAGAAACAAAATGTGACAATAAGAAAGCGTTAAAACGAAAAAAAGACATAATGAAATTTTGTTTATTATATATTATATTATTATATTATATATTATATATATTTTACTATATAGCGTATCGTATACCGTATGTAGGACCTTGAATATTTAATATATTCTGAAAGGTGCTTCCTAGATGAAGGAATGATGGTTGAATACCAAAGGAGAGGTCTTGTTGTCTGTATTACTGTTATTATTAAGTGTGATAGTGCAAAGCACAAAGGGAAGAACGGTGTTCGGACTTTTTCAAGCGTTTCGCAGTTTTCGAGAAAATCGTCCAAAAAAAATTTAACATGGGCGCTTATGGACGGAATGTTCGGATGCTAGAGTGAGTCACATGACCGCTAGAGTGGAGAGGGAGAGTAAAATCTGTCACAAAAATAAGATTAAAACTGTTCCCAGTCGCACAAATTTCACTCTACAGAAATAATTTTAACATCAAATTGTAGGAAAATTTGTGCTGCTCGCTCACATGTTACTGCTGAAGCTGTCAGACTTATAGTTTTGGCTCTGTTAGCTCAGAAGCGTCAGGATTGCCCACCAACTGCCCCATTTACTCCCATTTTAACTGAGAGCAGAAATTTGTGGAGGAAAGCAGACGTACCAGTTTTTTACCTCGCTCTAATGGTCACATTTTTTTAACTTTAGCCACACAAATTATATATCGACATGTTCAGCAAGATGTGAGGATGCTTGTCATCATTTCGGTTGATTGATACGACGTATGGTTTGGCAATAGCAGCCTGTTGTTTGAAGGTGAACTTTGAAGGCTTTCTCTCTCTCAGCAGTTTCAACTGACAGACACAGCTTCTGTTTGTTGCTCTGCTCTGATTGGTCAACTGCAGCCGGTTGCTGGGCAGAAGTTCACAAGGCTGACTGTGATTGGCTTAATTAAAGTCAAAATGTTGTACAAGAACTGACACACGGCTGTAGATTTTTAATAATTTCCAGTAATTAGATCATTTCTGTGAGAATGTGATGATACTCAGACTTTTGTGTGAATGTATATATATGTGCTTTCTTTAGGAGTACGCCCAGGCCCGATTTGACGCCTACTTCCAGCAGAAGAAGATCTGGGCTGTCTAAGCTGCGAGACGATCGGATGGATCGACGCCACATTCAGCCAAAAACAGGCAGGAAGACGGAGGAGGGCGACCACACCGGCTCCACGCTTTACTTAAAACTCCCTGCCTCGAGAGGATTCGCCGGCGACTTGGTTATTGTGTTTACCAAAGGCCGAAACTTGATCACGTGGCTATAGGTGCTTTAAAAAGTACACAATGCATTTACAGCTCAACGTTTACACTGCGTAACTCCCCGAGAGCCAAAAAAAAACATCTACTAACCTTCATCAGGGGTCAGAGCTGCTCTCTGCTTCTGCCTTATTCCAACCATATCACTAACGCGAGGAAGAGAAGGGCGGATTTCGGTTACAGCTAGATTGGAAATTAACATTGCATCAATGTTTATGTATTGATCATTCCCTTATGGAAATGCTCTGTTAGACCTCTCTTGGTAGATTCCTGCTTACAGAAGCAGCCACTTGCTAACTATGTATATTATATATAGATATCAATTTTGCCAGTAACCTGGCCCAGCTGTTACTGATGGGCTGACTTGATCGACAGGTCTACTGTAGATATTACACACACATTCACTTCAGGCCAGGGTGAATACAGTTATTTTGTATTTTCAAATATGTAAATAGTTTTTTGTTTTTTTTTCTGAAGACATGAAAGTATTTCAGTCACAATTAGGTCCAGTTTCTTTGTGGCTTCCTTGCTAATAATGCAGTTACACTGATCAGCTGTGAATTTGCTCAAACTTTTGGTGACTTTTATGGTATTTATGGTAGATCCAACATCGCCGCGTAGTTTGCATTCCAGCCTGAATTGTTGCTAAGTTCTCTGTCGTTGTTGTAGCTCTGTTAAAGGAGCATTTAGTAAAATGTGGCTTTTACTATCTAGTCAGCAAGACCACTACTGAGAGCTGAGTCATTGCTGTGAATCACCCACACTCATATCGTGGCTGTTGTCTGCTCAAAGTCTCACTTAATGCACATTTAACAGTGAAGCACTGTGACTTGTGTTTGTCAGGCTTCCCTCGTGGGTTCTACCTCACCACATGAAGTCATTACAAGTGCAGCAAACACTTAAAAACTATGCTGTTGTACACAGATACACAGATTCATCATATGCTGCTGAGACAGCCTTCACTCTGCCAAGAATGATAGCATGAGATTTAGTTTTATCTTCTTTGCTGGGACCAGAAAAATCCATATGCTTACTTGTAGCAGTGCATATTAGACTTAACTAGAAATGCTAACAGTGAGAGCAACACTTTTAATGCTAGAAATGTTTCCAACATTGGACATTGGCGGCACCCAGTAAAGAAGAACAGACTAAAATTGACCTTTTCTCGCTATGTCTGTCAAGCTTTCGAATCTCACACAACAAATACGCAGTTTATGATAGAAAAACGGCCGATTTAACACTTTTATTTTTCCCTTTTGAAACACTAGACAGAGGTAGACAAAAATAGGCTTCTCATTTTGAGTCCATTGATTTTGTAGCTAGCAGATTGTCTCAGCTGTTGTTAGCGAGCTAGCTAGCTAAATAAGCTAATGTACGCGCCATGAGTTTGTTGAAAATATCTGTCTGTGACTTTATTAATAATGATTTACTGACACTGTTTTTGAAACAATATATTATGATGACAGTGGTAGACAAAAGTAGCCTTCTCATATCAGCTGTCGTTAGCTAGCTAGCTAACGAGCGCCACGAGTTTGTTGAAAATGTCTGTCTCTGACTTAATTATTAATAATAATTCCAGATAATCATTTTAAAACATTTCCGTACATACTTGATGACTACATACATGATATCATGCTAAAAAACTGAGACTAAAGCTAGCAACTTTTTGCCAGGGACTTGTAATGACATTGTTCCTGGATTGCAGCATAGAGCTATTTGCCTATATGGTAAGACAATATAGCTGCTTAGTTTACATATTAGTATATTTGAATGTAGGTTAGAGTGTAAACCTGTCCAAGTCGCTAACGTTAGCCAAAACCTTGGTAGCATCAAAGACTAGTTTCCACCTAGCAGGGCAGCACTACACAGTGAATTTGCTAGCTGTGAATGTTAATGTAACCCCACAAATGAATGTGTCGCCAAACGATATGCTCTTTCGCCTGACAAATAAGGCTTGGTTACCAGTGTAAATTAGGTGCTAAGCTAGTTAGCTTCACATGCTAACAACTTATGTTTACTTCAGAGCTGACACAGTTCAATGTAACTTTTGCTCTTTTGTTTCTGGTTCCTTGTCACCAATCTCCAAACTCTTTACATGCATAAAGTATCACTCCCGCATGGAGAAAATCCAAAGCTTGATGGGTTTAGCGAAGGCTATTTCAAAAGCTAAATATCTGCTGTACTTGGAACTGACAGTATTAGCGCCCTGTTTACCACAAAACGTCTCGACACGCAGCTTTAAAAACACTTATTGCACTGTACTGTGTGACTGTGCTGCTACACATGAAAGCTGTGCAAACACAACAAACGCTCATTCCTGTTTGTAGTGTATTGATTCATCCCTGTTTACCCTTTGTGAGCCGGCGGGATCTTTAGCTTGGAAGCCACCAAAATGAAAATTGTGACTCTCGCGATGATGTGGACCAGTCGTCTAATAACTGGAAACATCCCGGAGATGTTTGAATGTCTGCTGTGGCACTTTTTGATCTGAGGACCGTGATAAACCCTTAAAACCCCCCCAACATTATATGTACTTCAGTATTTACGTGTTTAATCATTCGGGGGTTGTTGAACTGTGACTCTTTTCAGTTGTTTTATTTTACATGCAAGTGTATTTTGTTGTTATAGTTTTAAATTTATGTTGCATTAAAATGGATGTAGGGATGCACCTGCAGTATGTGCAATGGATTATACTGGATGACCATTTAAATTTGTGTTAGGCGTTCCTTTAACACATCCTCTCTTTCTTTCTCTGTTTTTTTGCCCTGGCATTTCACGACATCTTTTTTTTATATATATATTTGTTTTAGAAATAAAATGGACACCATGATCTGTAACTAAAGTACATTCCATAATTGTTACTAACAGTATCATGTGCACGGACCAAAAGGTGATCTGATTGGTTCTTCTATAGAGAACAAACAAACCCCTCGCTGATGTTTAGACCATGTATGTAACAAAAATAAAGAGGGTGACGCTAAAAAATTATCCAAATATAAAGAATGATGAACTCGTATCATTCCTGTGAATGTACAATGTGTTAATGTCATAAATACTCTGTTCCCGACGGCACTCATAACCGCACGTCATCGTGTGACTCACACCTTTGCTATCTATGCAGCTATTACCGAATGCATAACGTACTCATGTAAACAATCTTTGTAATTTAAAATGTTTGGGGTGAACTGCTGCGGCATGTAAATTTTCCTTTAATGCCTTGCACAATTAAAAATAAAAGAGAAAACATCTGACTGACGAGTGTTTTGTTCCGTATTTGAGATATGACGTAGAGACAGATTTTTATAACTAGTTAAAGCAACATGAAGAGGAGGTTTACAGGGAGTGGAGCCGGTGTTGTGCCAGAACAGGAGCTGGGTGAGCGGGCAATGTAATGTAATGGCACCTACCCTGTCCACGCTCTTAATTCTGCATAACTTTAAGCCTTTATATAATTTGAACAGGTGAGTTGTATAAAAATTCACCCTCAGTACAGTTGTCATGAACGGGGAAATTAGCTATAGAGACCAAAACTGTTTTTTGTACCAGGCTGTAAACATGTTTATTTCTGCTGTGAAGTTGGACATTTTAACATGGGGACTTATGGAGCCTGCCTCACTTCTGGAGCCAGCCTCAAGGATATCCTTCCTGTATAAATGCAGCTCTGAGTCTGTAACATTGAGATAGATGGACAGTCAGGCAGTAAATACAGATTTATGTGGGATGTTTATTGAGATAATTGACACCGAGACGAATGTGATGCTGGAACGTTCCAGCGATGAGTCAGACTTGGCCGAAGCTGCTCTCCACATACAAACGACAAGATCACCTCAGCCAACGTCACTCTGCTGCCAAACACAGCGTCCTTTCACATCACACTCTGCAGATGCTTTGCAGTATCACAACACGACTACGCTTTTTCATTTTATATAATATTTTAAGTGATTGTTCTCTGCTCAGACCAAATTTTATTTATGAACATTAAGACAATAAACCATCCATGTTATTCACAATCCTGCTTCAGCCAGTTGAGTTTATTTGCCAACCAGTGTCTGCCAACAGTTGATCAGATAAAGGGTTGTGCAACAAAGTAAAAGTCGGAAACGTTTATGTAACAGTGTAAAACATTTTCACTGATGCAAGCTAAATTACTCAGTGGTTTTCATTGAACTTTGCCCAGTCGGTAAATTCACAAATTGACCCATGACACACAGTCACACCACTGAAATGTTTATTAGGTCCACAGTACTGCCACGTATGGTCAGCTGTACTCGAGTATTTGTTCTGATTACATTACTTTTGATCAAAAACTAGCGAAACAGCCAAACATCAACAAGGTCAACAACACAAGACGTAGCAGCCAGCTAATATTACTTACTAGCTAGCAAACATATCAAAGTCTTGTCTTGGGTGGATAACGTCAGCTAATTCACGTAGACTCCTGGTTTGCTTGCTAATGTTATCGCTAGCAAAACACTATGAGTGGATAAGTTATTTATAGCTTAGCAAATGAACAGCTAACGTGATCCATGATGCTAACTTGCGTATTGTCCAGCTCCTGTTCTGGCACAACACCGGTGGTCCAAAACACCTGTGGTACAAACACTAACACTCCCCCGGTGCTCTGAGCTCACAGTCTGGGCAGCCCGGCTAAGAGGCTGAACTAATGTTAGCTAACAGCAGCTACAGTTGGCAGCAGTTTACTTTACTTACTAGCCTTTTAGTTCACGACTAAAAGTCAGTCCCAGATTTACTCTTGTCCGGCGGCTTCTTGCTTGCTCACTCTCTCCTTTTCTCTTCTTAGCTTCCTCCGTCAGCGTCCTCTTCGCTCTCTTCTCCTCTGCCATTATGTCCGTAGAGGCTGCTCCCGTTCTGGCACGACACTGGCTCTGCTTCGCCCAGGGAAAACCAGAAAACATTTTCTCCATAAAATATGATCCAGTTTCACCAAAATCAGTGAAATAGTTGGTGGTGTGTGACTTAGTGCCGTAAAGCGTTACGTACTTCTCCCGACCCGGAGCCCAAAGTTACATAGTGTGAGAACAGACGTACGAATGACAGAGACACCATTCACCTGATTACAGGTCAGTGTAGATCAACAGGAGTTAACAGACGTTAGTTTATGAGAGAACTGTTATGCAACACACACATTCCACTGTAAAATGTTCTTCTTGAGCAGTCGCTGTAAAATGTTTTTTGGGCTCGCTGCAGTAATCAGAGTGAGTACTATAGCCAGGAGCAAGCCAATAAATCTTAATTCAGTTAATGGAACAGATGTACAGTATATTACACTTCAGTACGTCTTTACATAAACGTCTACAAGGGGTGTCGTTTAGCTCAGTTGGTAGAGCATCCGCCTCATGTACAAAGGTTCAGTCCTTGCCGCAGTGGCCCAGGGTTAAAATCTGACCTGCGGCCATTTGCTGCATGTCATTCCCCATCTCTCTCTCCCCACATTCCTGTCACTCTTCAGCTGTCTCTATTCAATAAAAGCTTGAAAAGGCCAAAAAAAATATCTTTAAAAAAAAAAATAAACGTCTACAAAACGTGTTCAAGGAGACGAATCAAGTTAACACCAGTTAAAGGTTTGGACACCTTCCTGTTCACTGAAGACAATAAAACTATAAAAAATTGACCTTTATAGATATATATATATATATATATATATATATATATATATATATATATATATATATAGATGTATTGTGTATATATATATATGACATATAGTATCCATGTCCCATGAATGCATGTTACTAACTTCTTCCCTGGAGTTTCTCGTCAGGTTCTCGTGAATCGTGGCTACGCTGAGATCGAGGATTGTGGTCGCGCCTGCTGCTGACGACCACTACAAATACTGTTATTATTATTACTGCTATTACTCATGTTTCCATTATAATTATAGTTGTAATTATTGTTATTATTATCGTTGCTGCATCTTTGTCTCTCTAAACTCAGATGAACTCTGCAGATGTCCGTCCACCGATGATCCGGGTTCTGCAGGAGGTTTAAAGTTAGTTTTTCCTCGCCACTGTCACCAAGTGTTTGCTCATGGTGGGAACTGTTGGGTCTCTGTAAGTAATATTGTAAAGAGTAGACCTGCTCTACGTATGTAAAACAAATTTCTTGCATGTGCACACACGTGGCCATTAAAAGTTGTTCATTTAAATGTCAGCAATCATATTCTTGTCAAATCTTTGTTGCTGTTAATAATACAGCAGAAATGGCGTTGAGGCAAAGGTAAGGAGGTAAAATTGGGTGGTTGTTTGTGTGACTGAAAGGAATGCAAAGTCATGGCACGCAGAGGATGGGGGGAAGGGACTGAGGTCACTGCTTCGAGGGCTGGAAAATTTCCTTCTTCTTTGTTGAGAGAAACCATGTCACGGTCAGTGAACGTACCATCACGATGGACGTTCATGCAGTAAAAGCACAGAGGAGGTTTTCATGTCGGAGCCCAGACTGTCTGTTTCAAACCTCCTTTTAAACATCTTGTTACCCGGCGAGGTTGAATTTCCGTGAGTCACGCTGAGGCCTTGCTGACACAGAGACAGATGGGGCTGCAAGAATGCAGAGTAGAGGAATGTTAACAGAGACAAAGAGTGGTGGGGAGGCTAAAGGGACGCTACGCTCGGCTGGGAGGGGGGGTGGGCTTGTTTACATCTACGTGACCCGCCTGCTGTTGCAGTGTTTCTGGTAAATAAGAGACACTGACCTCGGGTGAGTGTTTTACAGTAAGCAGCAAAGCGTGATGCATTCAAGACGCCACAGAAAGATCAGACGTCAGAGGTCAGAGAGGTAAACGAGATGCACTCAGGCAGGTCGAAGCCCCGAGAAATGAACGTCATGCTAAAACATGTCAGGTGGTGGTGATTATGGTATTATGGGTATTTTTGCTGAAGGACTCTGTGAACTTGTTCGTGCCTGTAAACATTTAAGACTGAACTCAACTTTTACACTTTTATTAGCTCTGGTTCTGGTACGACACCGGCTCCTCTTCTTCTTCCCAGTGGTCCAAAACACCTGTGGTACAAACACTGACAGTACTCTGAGCTCACAGTCCAGGCTAACAAACTGAGCTAACATTAGCTAACAGCAGCTACAGCTGTCAGCAGTTTACTTCACTGTCCATCAGGAAACTCTGTAAATCACAGAGAGTTGAGGCGGAGCAGCCGGAGGACATCAGAGGGAAAACCAGAAAACATTTTCTCCATAAAATATGATCCAGTTTCACCAAAATCAGTGAAATAGTTGGAGTTGCTCTACAGCTGTTAAAGCCGTCTTATCCAGCTGTGATCAGCTGTTTCTTCTCTCCTGATGCTCCTGATGACTAAAGACACAAGTGAAGGACATTTAAGACACGATGCAGCTCTGTGACACAGAGTTGGTGAATATGAAGCATGCTTTCTGTGGACGCCCGTGTGTTGCTGACCCCTGCAGGTTAAAACATGTAGTAACACCCCCAGACACTGAACTGTGGTAGGAGAACCAGCGGTGGTACACGACCTCCCTCTAGTGGTACATGGAGACTCTGTGCAGTATCTCATGTCACTTCACTCTTACTGTCAACACTATAAATATTGTAGTATATCCTATTCATATAATACATTCATATCTATCTATACAGTGATATTAAATACTTGTATATGCTCGACACAACCTGCCACACCTGTACAGTGTATGGAAAGAACACATATATATTTTTCATATTCTATTATACATTTTGTATTTCAGTTAATTTAATTAATTGTATTGTTGAACCTGTGTTAACCTGTGCATGACAAATAAACATTAATCTCTATATTGTTCCTTCAATGTTTATCTTATTGTCCTTGTTTCACCTGTATGTATGCCTTTATCTGTGTGTGTACATTGAAAGTAACTGGAGTAGAATTCCTCGTATCTGGATACATGACAGTTTAAGTCTGACAGTTTCACATCAGTTAGTATAAAACCCAGGGCTCGTCCGGGATTTGAACCCGGGACCTCTCGCACCCTAAGCGAGAATCATACCCCTAGACCAACGAGCCAGTTGGTGCATGAATGGACAGCACCCTCTGCTGGTCTTAATTATATGTTTATCTGACACAGCTACATTCATACAGCTCAAACAAAGGCAACAAGATGAACATTAAACTCCTGTTTGTTTTGGTGTGCAGAGCTCCTCTGCAGTTCCTCAAACGTCCACTTGAGGCTGGCTCCAGAAGTGAGTCAGTCTCCATAAGTCCCCATGTTAAAATGTCCAACTTCACAGCAGAAATAAACATGTTTACAGCCTGGTACAAAAAACAGTGTTGGTCTCTATAGCTAATTTCCCCGTTCATGACAACTGTACTGAGGGTGAATTTTTATACAACTCACCTGTTCAGATTATATTAAGGCTTAAAGTTATGCAGGATTAAGAGCGTGGACGCTTTGATTGACAGATGGGTGTCATTACAGATGGCTCGTTTGAGCAACTAGGCATCATTCAGCCAGGCTAATGGGGAAATTAGCTATAGAGACCAAAACTGTTTTTTTCTGTGAAGTTGGACATTTTAACATGGGGACTTATGGAGACTGACTCACTTCTGGACCCATCCTCAAGTGGACGACAAGATGAACTGCAGCTTTTGGCACTTCACAGCCACGGAGGTTGACATGTCTCAGTCATGAATGGAGGAGTGAGACTTGTATGTAATGTCTGATTTAACCACTAGGTGGAGTATTGTTTATTTGTGATTACAGATGAGGGCCAGGTGTTTTAATTAGATCAATTTTGGGTTAATTGGTGATTACTTTGGTCGTGACGTAGAGCAAAGAGTAAATCTGGGACTGACTTTTAGTGGTTGGTGAGATCTTGGTGAAATAAAAGGCTGAAAGACAGACACCGAGCTGGGCTGACTGCTGTTGGACTAGTCAGTAATATTAGCTGGTTTTTGATCATAAGTAATGTAATCAGAACAAATACTCGAGTACAGCTGTCCATATTTAAGCACATCACGTGTGGCGGACCCTGCCACCAGCTCCTGATCTTTTAACATTTACAGTGCACAAGTCTGTTTCTTTTGACATTTACTTCATAAAATGCAACTTGAACCTTTTCCACGCCATTAAACCTGATGCGTCCCAGTTTATAACCCCTCCACCACCTCCACTCCTCAGACTTTCCAAATAAAACGGATCCAGCTGCGTGCGCCTGTGCGCCCTCCGTGCGTCACACACGGCTCCGCTGCTCGTTTCAGACAGACAGACAGACAGACAGGCAGCGGCCACTTTCACAGGAGGAGAAAGAGAAAGAGGAAAGATGTCCGCTGTCATGCTGCTGTCGGTGTCTCTGGCTTTGTGCTTGCTGTGGGCGACCGGCGGCACGGCGCGGACCGGGGAACTGATCCTGCGGGACGCCCTGGAGCGAGGCCCGGCCAGCCTGAACGACATGTTCCGAGAGGTGGAGGAGTTGATGGAGGACACTCAGCATATACTGGAGGAGGCTGTGGACCAGGTCTGCGTCATATTTTATTCATTCATGCACAGGAAGTGCTGTTGGCTGTATTTCAGCGGAGACAGCTCCAATAACTTTTATATGTTATCATACATCAGATTTATTATAAAAGTGTGTGTCACATCACATTTGGTTGTTTTGGTGTTCAGCTTAAGTTTGACTTCCAGGTTCAGGTATGTGTTTAACACCACACATAGTTTCCATGTTCCTCATCACTGAGGAGCTGTTCAAAATGGACATTATCCAGTTATTTCAATAAAAAAGGTAACACTGAGAAACTGTAACCCCACACTGTAAAAAAACAGCCAAATGTCTGTAGGACTGACTCTCAAACAAAAATTGTAAAATGAATTTAGTAGTGATTTAAATATATATATATATATATATATAGTGTCCACTATAAAATTACTGAAAATGTCAGTTTTACAGAGAAACACTGTTATTTTACATTTGTTTGCTGACTTATTATAATAAACACCTACAATAAAGAGTAAATACTAATAGTTCTACAGAGAAGCACTTTATTGATTTCCTGAATTATTATGACTAAAGTTACCATATTAATACTTTTACGGAGAAATACTGTTATTTTACAGAGAATGACTTATTTTACAGATTATTACGATCAAACACCTTCAGTAAAATATACTAATAATTCTACAGAGAAATACTGTTATTTTACAGATGTTCTCTGAATTAATATGATAAAACACCTTCAATAAAGTGCAGATACTAATACTTTTACAGAGAAACACTGTTATTTTACAGAGAATGACTTATTTTACAGATTTTTATGTGTATTATTACGAACAAACACCTTCAATAAAGTGATTCTATGGAGAAACTCTGTTATCTGTAATTCTACAGAGTTTGGTACACTTTTTAAACAACAGAAAACTACTGTAAAAATCAATTTTCCATAAATCTATAGGTTTTTTTGTTTTGTTTTTTTGCAGTGACTCAGACTTAGTTTTGGTAGCAGCTGTCACGTCTGTTATTTTCTGGGGCTGGATTTCTTCAGCTCTAATAAACCTGCTGGTGTTTCAGTAGTCAGTGTCTGGTTTTGATCAAGTTTTCCCGTCATGTCATCCAAAAAAATGGAGATTAATATCAGTCAGTGGACGCTTGTATATCAACAAACTGTCCACAGTTAGAGCCACCGTGAGGATTCATACTACCTCAGTCTGGAAATCTGACGTATGAACACAATGAAAATGCCACATGTTTTATTTTATAACATATTTATGAATAGATTTTATATATCCTGACATTCAATCCGACAGATAACTACTGAGAGCGCTAAATCGTCTTTAACGTCTCTGGATCTGCGTCCGAGCTACCACAATGAGACAAAGAAGACGATAAAAGACGGCGACCGGGCAGTTCAGGTCCTGGATAGAGTCGACAAGGTAAACCAGCTTCGTTTAGGGTTGTTTTATTTAAGTTGAATTACTTTTCTGTTTAACGTCTGACACCGTATGTCACCCTTTTTTTTGTGCTTTTCATAGGAAACTAATAACAAAACAGGAGAGGTTCATCTTTCTCACAGCCACACGGAGATCTCCAGCCAGTGGAACGGTGTGGATCACGTGAGTTTTGTGTGAATGGACATGTAGCAGTGTTGTGTTGACTCAGGGTTCTGGTGTTTGGTTTACAGAAACACGAAATCCGACAAGTACAAACTGTAAAAGCGACTCTTTATTATGTTTGATCACATCCCAGTGAGCACCGGTCATGTGTTAGCTTTAATTCAAACATTATTATTCTAAATATAACTTTATACTTTAACATTTTCCCTCAGGTTTGTGTCTGTTTGACGTGACGGCGCTCTGAAACTGTGGCTGCATTGTCTCGACTTGTTTTATAAAGAATGAGATCATCCACCAAACCGACCTACCGTATACTTTTCATAGTCTTTCAGCCATCAGGAGGCCAGCTTGGATTGAGGTCATTATTGCTGCCTGTTTTGCCGTTTTACTTCACAGCGGTGGTTTTGATCTTTTTGGTTTTCCTGGCAGCCGTACAGAAAGTGGTTATGTTAATGGAGCTGGCTGGTTGGAAAAAATGCCAGGGAAAGCAAAGCAAGCCTGCGAGGCGAGGAGAGGAGAGGCAGGCTGGGTACGATCTGCTCTGCTGAAATGACTAACTGTATAGAAATTTCACTCTATAGACTTCAGGAAGTCACAGTAAAATTTGTTGATTCAGCGCTTCACCCAGTAAACATTTTTTTATTTTTTCTGTTTTTAAAGGTACAGTGTGTCAGATTTCAGGTTTTCATTAGTGGGAGTCCGCCACTAAACTCTAGCTCTAGATATGGCTTGGAAAGATAATGTGAAGCGACCGGGATGCAACCAGTAACTAGATGCCACTCAATCCTACAAACTGCTCCCATGAAACGTTGTGTTTACTGTAAAAACGGTCACATAGGGAGGGACTTATCGCGGATATTGATTAGCATTTACGGTAGCATTACTGTGCATTGCGGTGGCCAGTCTGACAGTGAATACAGCAGCCTACCGAGGTGGTTTTCTTGCCGGGTTTGGCTCCTGGCATCCCGGCAACCCTAACCCAACTGCACTTGCTATGGGTTGCAGCTTGCGTTGTGACCAAGTAGTAGTAGCCGGATCATCACTGACAGTATAAAGAATGGACAGCGTGTCCGTGACGTCACCCACAGGTTTCTGAAGAGCCGTTTTGAAGCTCCGAATACGCGACTCTGCCTCTTCCATCTCCTGGCTAAGGCATGGATCATTGGCAGACCAGATGGCACCTGGTTGCTCAAACAAGCCACCCACCTGTCAATCAAAGCGTCCACGCTCTTAATCCTGCATAACTTTAAGCCTTAGTATAATTTGAACAGGTGAACACGGAGGTCTCACTCCTCCGACTAAAAAATGAACTACAGCACACAGAAATGTGAGGCAAGCCGCAACCTGGCTCCAGAAGAAGTGAGTCAGTCTCCATAAGTCCCCATGTTAAAAAGCAGAAATAAACATGTTTACAGCCTGGTACAAAAAACAGATTTGGTCTCTATAGCTAATTTCCCCCTAGGCAGAATGAATGACGCCTGGTTGCTCAAACAAGCCACCTGTAACAGCACCTACCTGTCAATCAAAGCATCCACGCTCTTAATCCTGCATAACTTTAAGCCTTAATATAATCTGAACAGGTGAGTTGTATAAAAATTCACCCTCAGTACGGTTGTCATGAACGGGGAAATTAGCTATAGAGACCAAAACTGTTTTTTGTACCAGGCTGTAAACATGTTTATTTCTGCTGTGAAGTTGGGACATTTTAACATGGGGACTTATGGAGACTGACTCACTTCTGGAGCCAGCCTCAAGTGGACGTTTGAGGAACTGCAGTTTTTAGCACTTTAGCACACCTGGGTAACGCTCATTGACTTCTTGCTTCTTCCGAAAACATTTCTTTCAACAGAAGACCTCGGTGTGCGCTCGTTGGCCTCGACGTCTCCATTTGCTGCAAAGAAATATGTGGAAAATCTTTTTTATAGGAGGTGTAAGTTGCTACTTGGCCTGTGAGACTAATAACAGCTTCAGTCATCTGGCTTTTATTAAAATAATTGCAAGTTTTTGTGGGTAGTGTGGTCCATATTTGTAGTTTTTCCAGTGTGTCTCTGCCTCAGTAATATCTCATGTCAGAAGAAAAAACGTTTCTATTTCTGCAAATATCAGATATAATTCATCTTTTATGTAAACAAGAGAAGGTTGAACATTAGTTACACTTTGACTGTGTATATATTTTGAATTAATGACCCACTTTGTAGCAGATTTGTTCAAGGTTATCATTATGAATAACTCTGTTTTTTGCTGTGAGCCTCTTAATCTCGTCTCTGACTTCGACACAGTCCATTTAGCCTCAGTAATACATGCCGCTTCAGGGACTTTGCTGCACTTCTATGCTGATTTCCCAGAGCCAGCACACACACACAAAGATAAACCCACCAGAATGGTGAGTTCACAGCAGGACGGTGCTGTTTTTGGCAGACAGCGTTTCCTCTGACAGGCTGGGAAAGAGTCGAACTAAATCTCAAATATCAGATTAGCATTTCAAAACTTGACTAAAAGAAGCCAAACTATTAATACAGACAGGAAAAGGCCACCCAAGCTGTGTACAGTGTACATGCATGTTGTTACCATTGATGTGTTTGGTGTTCCTGCAGACAACTGACCCAAACAAAGTTGATTTAAAATCACCTTTATGTATTCTCAGGTGAAGTTTCAGGTTCAGCCTCGAGGATGCGGTCACATGACTTCTGTTTTATCATCAACGTACGAAAGAAATCAAGTTTAGAGGAGAGAGAGGAGTGAAAACTCTTTAGCCAAGCGGCAACCTCCGTGGCTGTGAAGTGCTAAAAGCTGCAGTTCCTCAAACGTCCACTTGAGGCTGGCTCCAGAAGTGAGTCAGTCTCCATAAGTTCCCATGTTAAAATGTCCAACTTCACAGCAGAAATAAACATGTTTACAGCCTGGTACAAAAAACAGTTTTGGTCTCTATAGCTAATTTCCCCGTTCATGACAACTGTACTGAGGGTGAATTTTTATACAACTCACCTGTTCAAATTATATTAAGGCTTAAAGTTGTGCAGGATTAAGAGCGTGGACGCTTTGATTGACAGGTGGGTGTCGTTACAGACGGCTTGTTTGAGCAACCAGGCGTCATTCAGCCCGCCTCAGGTCAGAGATAACCTGCATTTTTCTGGTATTTCCTGTTTTTGAACCATTCATTTTGACGTCAAACTTATATTGTTGTACGTGACACGTTAGCTTGTGACTAATCGTGGAAGCATGCATGCGGTATGTGTAAGAATGTGACTAAAAGCAGGTTAATGGTGATGCAAAATATTACAGAAAATGCTTCTTTTAAATTACAGCTAGTTATATTTTCATTTTGCAGTATTTTAATTGTATAATATATCTTTAAATTCTTTTTATTTAGTTTGAAAACCACTTTTTAAACGTACATTTTAATGCCATGCTCGGTTACTGACTGTATACTGTATATAACCTCTGTTATCTCTCACCACAGGAGTGCATGGTGGACGAGGACTGTGGTGACATGAAATACTGCATGTATGAGATCGAGAACTCCAAGTGCCTGCCCTGCATACCGACAGACATGGTGTGTATTCAGTCGGTGTCGGTGATTTACTGGTTCAGTTAAAGCTGCACTGATCAGTAGTTTTATTTCCACACTGGATACACGACAAAGCTCAATGTTTGTTTGTTTTTTACGTAGCTTTTATTGTCTGGTCTGATCTTTGGTTCAAACCTCCGTGTCTTTGTGAGACGTAGAGAAGGTGGACAGGTGGTATCTACATGTGTGGTTCCCACCCTGAAGGTGTTCTGGTGTGGAGGAGCTTTACCGGTGACACTGGTGGGGATTTATTCAAAAATTCAGGGTACACTTAACCAACATGGCCACCACAGCACTCTGCAGAGACATGCCATCCCATCTGGTTTGAGCTTAGTGAAACCATCATGACCCCAGAACACACCTCCAGACTATGTAAGGACTATTTGACCAAGAAGGAGAGTGACGGAGATGACCAGGCCTCCACAATCACCCGACCTAAACCCAGTTGAGATAGTTTGGGATGACCAACAAGGGATCAGCACCTTTGGGAACTCCTTTTTAAGACTTTTGGAAAACCATCTACAATGTAGAAAGTGTCCAAACTTTTGACTGGCACTGTATTTGCCAGCATTAGCTCTTTGTGTTTCTCTCTAATTATTTTCATCTCGTCTTAATTGTATCTTTGTTTCCTTCCTAGCCTTGCACTAAAGACGAGGAGTGTTGCTCAGATCAGTTGTGTGTGTGGGGCCAGTGTACAGTCAATGCCACCAAAGGAACAGAAGGAACGATCTGTCAGGGTCAGAGCGACTGTATCCAGGACCTCTGCTGTGCCTTTCAACGGGGTGAGCTCTGACACAGACCTTTAGTCTCCTCAAGAAGACTAAAATGAAAATAGAAAGATGATTGTCTGAATGTCGATGAAACTCACTCATACCGTGACCACAGTTTGCTGAACAGCCAAAGTAGAGACAGTGTTTTCTCTCTCGTTTCCTCCAGAGCTGTTGTTTCCAGTGTGTAATCCCAAACCGGAGAAGGGGGAGTCATGTTGGAACCATCCCAACCTGCTGATGGACATGCTGGCCTGGGACCAGGAGGGTCCGCGTGACCACTGCCCCTGTGCCGACGACCTCCAGTGCCAACCACACGGGTGAGAGCAAACAAAAGTCCACCGAGAATGACGACGTTGAAGTTGGACTGAAGTAAAATCTGATAAAGTAACGTCATGACTACCTGACTAATAGTGTGTAGGATTTAGTGACACCTAGCGGTGAAGCTGCAGATTGCAGCGAACTGAATACTCTCCCACGCCACCATGCACTGATGAACCCTCACGTACAGGCGGGACAAAATGACAAGAGGGTTATTATGAATGGAAACAACAGATGACGGACCAGAACCGACATGTACGTCACAGTGTTGGAGTGCCAACACCAAAGCAGGACACATTCAGCTGAGC
Organism: Sciaenops ocellatus; assembly: GCA_033000465.1. Classification (NCBI taxonomy): domain Eukaryota; kingdom Metazoa; phylum Chordata; class Actinopteri; family Sciaenidae; genus Sciaenops; species Sciaenops ocellatus. The sequence goes on along the minus strand of CP136871.1, from coordinate 4,218,271 downwards.
TCATGCTATCAGACATAGACACCTCTCTGGAGCTGTACAGCCTCAAAATGTTTATCATGAGCACGCACGTGGTTAAATATTGGATTGCACCTGCACAGTGCGCACACGTTTACGAGTTACCGGTAGAGATATCTGGTGGGAAGATCTCGGCACCTCTCCCAGCCTCCTTCTCGGTGTCGGCTTCCTCCGACAAGAGCTGACAAAAACACACCGTCACACAAAGAGAGGTCTTTATTTTCAAGTGTCTTTGCATGCGTGATCACAGAAGTTTGTGTTTCTCTCTCTCACAGACGTGGATCTGTTTGTGGGGAGTAGGACTTGAAGATGGGCGGAGCGCGATGAAGCCGGTCCAGGAGCAAAAAAAAACCCCAAAACAACCAAAGACCACAGAACAGCTCGCCTGCTTCAGGAAAGGAATGACTGCACTGTATTATTTATGCCTTATTACCAACGTGTATTATACATCACGAAGCAAATAAAAGACTTGATTTTAGTCTCTACTGAGAACCACTAGATGGCATCCTTGGTCTGTTTCCTGTGTGTCAGGAAGTGTAACTTGAGAAATAACACACACACACACACACACATAAAGCCGTGACGGAAACACTCAGGATGAGGCTGGAGAGCTCTGTCGCTCTCTCACAATGTTAGGAAACAAAAAGGTCTTTGACTCTCGGAGAGTTCGTCCTTGTGTTGATACAGAGTTACTTCCCTCTCCTGTGTAGTTCCACATCATGTTTCTGTGTTTCAAAGAGGCCGCTCTGTATTTGCATCTGAAACTCTTATCATGCAAACTATCTTCAGCAGCGTTTCCTGTGGGAAAACCCAAAGATCCTGCACGCCTGTTGAAACTGCTCACACCCTCCTCGTCACCTGTGGACCGAGCCTCTCACTACAAACTGTTTGAATTACTTCACGATGCTGTAGATTTTATTTAAGATTCACGTTAACCACGAGCATCATCCTCATTTTCCATAATAAGACACCAGTCTTCAGTTCCTCTAAAGGTTTCATGAGTAATACATCCAGATGTGAACAATGCACCATGTGGTGGCTCCAAATCCAAATATCAGCAAAGATGTGGATCGTTGGTGGACCTGAGGCGGGCCGGATGAAGCCTGGTTGCTCAAACAAGCCACCTGTAATGACACCCACCTGTCGATCAAAGCGTCCACGCTCTTAATCCTGCACAACTTTAAGCCTTAATATAATTTGAACAGGTGAGTTGTATAAAAATTCACCCTCAGTACAGTTGTCATGAACGGGGAAATTAGCTATAGAGACCAAAACTGTTTTTTGTACCAGGCTGTAAACATGTTTATTTCTGCTGTGAAGTTGGACATTTTAACATGGGGACTTATGGAGACTGACTCACTTCTGGAGCCAGCCAACAACTTAAGCTATATGCACATTTTGGCTCCTACATTAGGTAAACACCAAGCGGCAAACCTCTGTGTCTGTGAAGTGAAGCCAAAAAACTGCAGTTCCTCAAACGTCCACTTGAGGCTGGCTCCAGAAGTGAGTCAGTCTCCATAAGTCCCCATGTTAAAATGTCCAACTTCACAGCAGAAATAAACATGTTTACAGCCTGGTACAAAAATGACTGGTTTCACTATCAGGATTTGATCAACTCAGTCATTATTGAGTCAGTTTGCTGACTTTTCTACGGCGCTCTATGTTTCAGTTACGCTCACTGTGCCTCACTTTGATGTTAAATTAATTGATACTTTATGGCAGAATTAATCCTCTGTACTTGACCCATCTCAACTATCTAACAGTCACACATTCACTCCATGTGTGCCATCAGTGTTTTATCCAGATCAACCTGTTGGAGGGCTCCAAGGGAAAATATTTGCTGAAGAGCTTATCGATGTCCTCACCTGTCTTCTAACACTCGTGTGCTGTTTAAATAGACAAACTGGCCCCTCAACTAACCGTGGCATTGAGTGCGAGGGCCGGAGTCTACTACTGACAGTATAAAGAATGGACGGCGTATGTGTGATGTCACACACGGGTTTCTGAAGAGCCGTCACAGAGACTATGTCCGTGTTTTATGCAGTCTATGGTTTTGTGACTACAGGTCTGGTACGACCAAGCCCCCGGGACATTGTGGTCAAACCCTGTAATGACAGGTATGACGTCCGTTACAAGCCATCTGTAACAGCACCCACCTGTCAATCAAAGCGTCCACGCTCTTAATCCTGCATAACTTTAAGCCTTAATATAAATTGAACAGGTGAGTTGTATAAAAATTCACCCTCAGTACAGTTGTCATGAACGGGGAAATTAGCTATAGAGACCAAAACCGTTTTTTGTACCAGGCTGTAAACATGTTTATTTCTGCTGTGAAGTTTTTAACATGGGGACTTATGGAGACTGACTCACTTCTTCTGGATTTGGTAAGTCTAGAAGAAGCTGCACAATTAAATCATTTTATCTCCATTCAGGTTAGCGGAGGGCTAAACAGGAAGTTAGCACCTCAGCAATGTGTTAGATTTAAGGTAATTTAACCTTCTGGACTTCTGGAGCCAGCCTCAAGTGGACGTTTGAGGAACTGCAGTTTTTGGCTTCACTTCACATCCACCGAGGTTGCCGCTTGGTGTTTGCCTAATGTCCAAAACTTGTATACAGCTTGGGTTGTTGGCTGGTTCCAGAAGAAGTGAGTCAGTCTCCATAAGTCCCCATGTTAAAATGTCCAACTTCACAGCAGAAATAAACATGTTTACAGCCTGGTACAAAAAACAGTTTTGGTCTCTATAGCTAATTTCCCCGTTCATGACAACTGTACTGAGGGTGAATTTTTATACAACTCACCTGTTCAGATTATATTAAGGCTTAAAGTTATGCAGGATTAAGAGCGTGGACGCTTTGATCGACAGGTGGGTGTCATTACAGGTGGCTTGTTTGAGCAACCAGGCGTCATTCAGGCTGCCTAAGGGGAAATTAGCTATAGAGACCAAAACTGTTTTTTGTACCAGGCTGTAAACATGTTTATTTCTGCTTTTTAACATGGGGACTTATGGAGACTGACTCACTTCTTCTGGAGCCAGGTTGCGGCTTGCCTCACGTTTCTGTGTGCTGTAGTTCACTTTTTAGTCGGAGGAGTGAGACCTCGGTGTTCAGAGGCCTATCTGTGCCGGAGCCCGCTGTTCCCGGTTGACGTCACGGCGGCTCGTTTCTGTCCGCCCAGCCCGCCGCTCGCTGCCTCTGCTCTGGCTTCCTGCTGCTGAGTCTCCGCTCGGTCTCTCTTGTAGCGGTTAACACGCTGCTCGCTGCTGCCGCCGTTCCACCGCCACACACGGGCAGACTCTGAAGTTCAAGAACCGGTGTTGTTTTGGTCGGTGGGGGGTCGAAACGTCGACATTTTCGGGTACGTACACTGTTTTTTTTTTTTTTGTGTGTGTGTTTTTTTGTCACCACCACACCACGGAGTGTCGTTACCGGTACTCAGTTGTGACAGGGGCGGCTCAACGTGTGACATCGTGTCGGAAGAGATGCGCCAAGAGGCGGGTAGGGGGGGGTTTGTCGAAGCAGCGGCGGAAGATAAACGCGCTAAAGTTGGACTTTTTTTTTAACACGAACCCCGCCTCTCTGACTATAACCACACGGGCATACATGATAGTCACCACGGCCACCCTCCTCCACCCTCCGAGCCTCCACACAGTTAAAAAAAAAAATGAGGAAGGTCGGCTGATGTGGCTGCACAGGGAGGGAGGGAGGCACTTTTAATCGGCCTCATAATCACATTAAAGCCGCTGGATGGATGGATGGATGGATGGATGTTGCATGCATGCATGCAGGCAAGCTGCTGCGGGTAAATGACAATCACGGGATCCGGTGTCTTGTCTTGCCTTGCTCGTTGGAGTTGGAGCTGCATCAGATTAGCGCTGCTGAGATGCGTGATGTGTCCAATTGTTGCGGGGTGAAATGGTGCCCTCATCAGGCTTTAAACATCCAGAGTTAACAGACATATTTCCTAATATAACATGCATTAAAATAGACTTTGAGAGCATGCTAAAGCAACGCTACACTCTCAATTTATGTGATTGTGTTAGCTGGTGGCGGAGTCTGCCACATGTGATCTACAAAGTGTCTTTTATTTCACCAACCACTAAAAGTCAGTCCCAGATTTACTCTCGCTCGCTCACTCTCTCCTTTTCTCTTCTTAGCTTCCTCCGTTAGCGTCCTCTTCGCTCTCTCCTCCTCTGCCATTATGTCCGTAGAGGCTGCTGAGCTCCGCTTACATTGCTCAGCTCCGGTTCTGGCACGACACTGCCACCGTTAGCTTAGACAAACGACCGGCACCCGCTACAACAACAGAGTCCAAAGTCAAGGCTAACATTACTGCAAAGCATGTGAAATATATTGTCATATTGTGGTTATAGCTGGCTAATGTTAACTTGCTTGCTAACGCACACAAATTGCTAGCTAGCTAACGTATCAAAATCCTGTCTTGGGTGGATAACGTCAGCTAATTCATGCAGACTCCTGGTTTGCTTGCTAACGTTATCACTAGCGAAACACTATGAGTGGATAAGTTATTTATAGCTAACCATATGAGCAGCTAACATGATCCATGATGCTAACTTGTATTGTCCAGCTCCTATTCTAGCACGACACCGACTCCTCCTCTTCCAAAGTGCCTGTGGTACAAAACACTAACTAACACGGCTTCTTGCTCGCTCACTCTCTCCTTTTCTCTTCTTAGCTTCCTCCGTCAACGTCCTCTTCGCTCTCTTCCCCTCTGCCATTATGTCCATAGAGGCTGCTGAGCCGGGTTATATTGCTCAGCTCCTGTTCTGGCACGACACTAGCTCAGTTCCCTAACCTCCTCTTCTTCTTCCCGGTGGTCCAAACCTCCTGTGGTACAAACTCTAACACTCCCCCGGTGCTCTGAGCTCACAGTCCGGGCAGCCCGGCTAACAGACTGAGCTAACATTAGCTAACAGCAGCTACAGCTGTCAGCAGTTTACTTCACTGTCCATCAGGAAACTCTGTAAATCAGAGAGAGTTGAGGCGGAGCAGCCGGAGGACATCAGAGGGAAAACCAGAAAACATTTTCTCCATAAAATATGATCCAGTTTTTGTTTCTTTGACGATGTTTAAATTTGCTCGTTTGCGTACCGCGCCCTCTCTCCGTCTCCGTGACGATACAAAGCTCCTTTAGTTTCTCTCGGTCGCACAGACGTGTGTGTGTGTGTGTGTGTGTGTGTGTGTGTGTGTGTGTGTGTGTGTGTGTGTACAAAGCTACGATCACGGTGTGTATCACTGTGCTGCCTCAGCTTGCAGTCATCATTCCTTCTCGACTTTACACACTCAGCTGCTTTTATTCATCTGAGCTGCCTCATAGTGAGCGTTTATACTGAACGACACTCCTGCTCTCGATGACGTAACTTTAACGACGAGTGCGAAGTTATCTACTTTTTAAAACACGCGTGTTTTTTCCGTTCTTGTTCCAACAACGCGGCCGCTCAATCATGCGAGTGTTATACCTGTCAGAGCACACGCACACAGGTGTGTCAGTGTAAATATGTGACACACACCGCTCGATTATGGTGTTTTTAAGTAGATTACAGCAACGTTACCTCAGAATAAATCAAATTAGACTAATTATCAGGTGTGTTTCAACATCCACAAGCTTGTGTGCTTCATTTCACGACACCAGGACGACTGACTGTTATTTTTTATGTCTTTGGGGTGTCGACACATTTTGTGTTTATGCACGAGCGGCACAGAAAACCAGTCTACAGCGACAACAAGGCCCAAACCGCCGAGGGGTGACCAACATCTTTTGGAAGCACCGCAAACCCATTTAAGATAATGCTGCATTCACTGACAGGCCCAAACACACCCGAGGCTCGCGTTTCCCTCCCCGTGTACAAGTCGAGCGTATGAGAATGAGGACACAAACTCCTGAAGAGAAAGGAGTGTTGATGCTCCGAGCCGGTGTCCTGTTTAAGTCACGTCACAGAGAACAACAAAGCAGAACTGGGACAGAAGACGACTTTTCCCTCTGCAGCGCTCCCTGAACTTCTCCGTCCTTGAAAGACGATCGTCAAAATCTTATTTCGTCCAAACGTCGATCAAGTGTCTGTAGCTTTACAGTCAGATGATCCCCGATGCCACATCTCGACTCTGAATTATTGATCGGGGCACTAAACTGGGCACCTGTGGTCGAGGTTAAACGGTTTACAGACGGCTGACAGAAGAGGCGACACGTGTCGGACTCAGCGAAGCAAAGAAAAACCTGCAGAGGGTTTAAAGGTTTGCAGACATCTCTGCATAAAAACCAAACATGTAGATCCAATTTCACCTCCTCTGCCCGAGTTATCCTCGTCAACAGCACGAACATATCGTCAGTTGTTGGGCTGACAAGTTGGAGAACTTGTTGCCCAACAACCGTCCAACCTCTACCCTAAAAAGATTTACCTGAATGCTCCAGTAACTCTGATATCAATTCACATCTGTCAACAACAAGCCAGCTAGAAAACTTCCTGCTCGTCTTCACACGCGTTTTATCAGGTCAAAGTTAGTCGAGGTTAGTCAACATCACGTAACTTTCCTCTCATAAACTAACGTCTGTTAACTCCTGTTGATCTACACTGACCTGTAATCAGGTGAATGGTGTCTCTGTCATCCGTACGTCTGTTCTCACACTATGTAACTTTGGGCTCCGGGTCGGGAGAAGTACGTAACGCTTTACGGCACTAAGTCACACACCACCAACTATTTCACTGATTTTGGTGAAACTGGATCATATTTTATGGAGAAAATGTTTTCTGGTTTTCCCTCTGATGTCCTCCGGCTGCTCCGCCTCAACTCTCTGTGATTTACAGAGTTTCCTGATGGACAGTGAAGTAAACTGCTGACAACTGTAGCTGCTGTTAGCTCAGTTTGTTAGCCAAGGCTGCCCGGATTGTGAGCTCAGAGCACCAGGGGGGGAGTGTTAGTGTTTGTACCACAGGCGTGTTGGACCACTGGGAAGAAGAGGCTGCAGTCTGTGTCGTGCCAGAACCGGAGCTAGATGACCAGGCAATGTAGGCAATGGCAGAGGAGACGGGAGCGAAGAGGACGTTGACAGAGAGGAAAAGTAGGGAGTGAGCGAGCAGGAAGCCGCCGGACAAGAGTAAATCTTGGACTGACTTTTAGTGGTTGGTGAGAGCTTGGTGAAATAAAAGGCTGAAAGACAGACGCCGAGCTGGGCTGACTGCTGTTGGACTAGTCAGTAATATTAGCTGGCTGCTATGTCTGCTGTTGGTGACCTTGTTGATCGAAGGTTGCTCTCGGCTCAGGATGTGATGCAGCATACGTGAGCAATCACAGTTCCTCCCAGCCTCCCAGTTATTTTGATTAGAAACCCGGTTAACACTGTGGAGAGTTTGGCTGCATGCAAAGCTGCATAACTGGTTTAACTGTAACGGCACATGCGCGATTAAAACAGGAGAATCACAGTTTAACACACGGGGGGGGAGATCGTCATGGTTACAAAATACTACCTTTATTCTGCCTTTATTTTAATCCTGTTTACAGTGTAACGAAGATAATCCAACTCTGTCAACTATTGACATCTCGGAGCAGCTCACAGACGTTTGATATTTGAAGTTTTGTCGCCTCGTGTTTGTTGTTGATTTTATCATCTCAGGGCGGATGTTGAACAGGTTGATCGGCGTTGCTCGAGCAGATTTGAGTTTGCCGTTGTTTGGGTAAGTCGTTCAGTCGTGCGGTAGCTGATAGAAGAGAATCACCTGAGTTAATGATTAGATGGTTTATCTCCTGAGCGGCCTGTTATCGGCTCTCTGGTGTCAATAGAAAGTGAAGTGTCACTTTAAACACACACAGGGCTGTTATGATGTCAGAGTGTCAAGAAGTTCCTCAAACGTCCACTTGAGGCTGGCTCCAGAAGTGAGTCAGTCTCCATAAGTCCCCATGTTAAAATGTTCAACTTCACAGCAGAAATAAACATGTTTACAGCCTGGTACAAAAAACAGTTTTGGTCTCTATAGCTAATTTCCCCGTTCATGACAACTGTACTGAGGGTGAATTTTTATACAACTCACCTGTTCAAATTATATTAAAATAAAAATTTAAATGATACTGGGTAGGTTTTGTAAAACAAAAGATTAAGTAGTTAATCAAAAGTGACAGAGCAGCTTCATTTAAATAAACATGCAGCTCTGCTTGAAACAAATTTATCTCTAAAAGTCTAAAATGTCTGCTAAACTTTTTAAGAGACCTGAGCTAACAGAGCTAACAGAGCTATGGAACTATGGAACCTAACAGCTAACAGCTGTCAGAGCTAACAACTGTCAGAACTAACAGCTGTCAAAGCTAACAGCTGTCAGAGCTATCAGTGTTATCAGAGCTAACGGAGCTAACAGGACTGTTGGAGCTAACAGAACTATTGGAGCTACCAGAACTAACAGAACTGTTGGAGCTAACAAAACTGTTGGAGCTACCGGAGCTAACAGAACTGTTGGAGCTACCGGAGCTAACAGAACTGTTGGAGCTAACAAAACTGTTGGAGCTAACAGAGCTAACGGAACTGTTGGAGCTAACAGAACTGTTGGAGCTAACAGAACTGTTGGAGCTAACAGAATTGTTGGAGCTAACAGAATTGTTGGAGCTAACAGGACTGTTGGAGCTAACAGAACTATTGGAGCTACCAGAACTAACAGAACTGTTGGAGCTAACAGAACTGTTGGAGCTACCGGAGCTAACAGAACTGTTGGAGCTACCGGAGCTAACAGAACTGTTGGAGCTAACAAAACTGTTGGAGCTAACAGAGCTAACGGAACTGTTGGAGCTAACAGAACTGTTGGAGCTAACAGAACTGTTGGAGCTACCGGAGCTAACAGAACTGTTGCAGCTAACAAAACTGTTGGAGCTAACAGAGCTAACGGAACTGTTGGAGCTAACAGAACTGTTGGAGCTAACAGAACTGTTGGAGCTAACGGAGCTAACAGAACTGTTGCAGCTACCAGAGCTAACAGAACTGTTGGAGCTACCGGAGCTAACAGAACTGTTGGAGCTAACAAAACTGTTGGAGCTAACAGAGCTAACAGAACTGTTGGAGCTAACAGAACTGTTGGAGCTAACAGAACTGTTGGAGCTAACGGAGCTAACAGAACTGTTGCAGCTACCGGAGCTAACAGAACTGTTGGAGCTAACAGAGCTAACAGAACTGTTGGAGCTAATGGAGTTAACAAAACTTTAATAGCTAACAGTGCTATCAGAACTATTGGCACTCACAGAGCTATCGAAACTATTGGATTTATCAAAGCTAACAGAGTCGTCAGAGCTAGCAGCACAAAGACTCTATTTTCATTGACTTCAACAGGAACATTCAACTGTTTGGTTTGATTGGCTGTAGCCTGGAAATATAAGATAACGACACAACTTGTTACCAAATTTTAATTAAAATATTTTAAAATCTTTATCAGTGGTTTGCGCCGCCCACCTAAAACCGACAAGAAGAGCTCAAACACACTTTTTAATTAGGATATTATTTGTCACATGCCGCACTGCTCTGTACTCGTGGGTAAAGAAATCTTTAAACGCTCCACCTCACTTTCAGGCTCCACGTGTGGGAAACTCCTCACGCTGCATGTTGATGCATGAAGTCGGTCTCACGTTGTAATCTTCTCCCTTTGTCCCGTCTGTGTAGGTGGAGTGGTGTTGAGGAAACCGACCGCAGACATCATGGTGAACATCCCAGAATACTATGCAGGGAAAAATGTGCTGATCACCGGGGCGACGGGCTTCATGGGCAAGGTACGGTGTTAGCTGAAGACAACAGGAAGTGACCGAAGCCGACCGAGGGAAGGGAACCTGTTTATCAAATGCTTCCACTGGACTCGTTTCAGTCTTTCATATGCTAACTGCTAATGCTAACTGAAGGGTGAAGAACAATCTTTAAGGTGTAACTAAACCCCCAAATTATGCTAGCTCCCTCTCTCTGTCGCTATAGGCAGCGTGGCCTCATGGCTACGTAGTTCGTCACTCTGTACGCCGTCATCTACCGCTCAGTGTAGCGGGAACACAGCTGCTGGTAGTCAGAGTTAACAGAGCTAACAGCTATCAGAGCTAACAGCTATCAGAGCTAACAGCGCTAACAGAGCTATCAGAGCGAACAACTATCAGAGCTAACAGAGCTATCAGAGCTATTAGAGCTATCAGAGCTATCAGAGCTAACAGAACTATCAGAGCTATCAGAGCTAACAGAACTATCAGAGCTAACAGAGCTATCAGAGCTAACAGAGCTATAAGAGCTAACACAAATTTCAGAGCTAACAGAGCTATAAGAGCTATCAGAGCTATCAGAACTATTAGAGCTAATATAGCTAACAGAACTTTTAGAGATAACAGAACTATCAAAGCTATTGGTGCTAACAGTGCTATCGGAGCTATCAGAGCTAACAGAACCTTTAGAGCTAACATAACTATCAGAGCTAACAGATCTAACCGGTATTATCCGACTCTCCATGTCCGCAGAGTTTTCTGGAGCTCTGACGGTCACTGAAGCTCGTTCATGATTATTTGTAAAAGTCTCTGTATGTTAAATATGTAACGTTAGCTGAGATAGCAACTCAGATAGGCTACATCTCTGCTGTATGTGTCTGTTTTACTAAATGACATCTAAAACTCTTGGTTTTGTTTTGGGGGTTTAGTTAGACTTTAAAAGCTGATACATGAATCTGGTTTTTGTCCTTCCACCAAACAGAGCAACCATTGTTTTCATTACGTGTATTTCAGGTTGTTCTGACATTGTGGAGGAAGAAGCAGAACAATAGTGTAACGCCTCTTTACTGGACAGTTAGAAGAGGTTGACCTTTGTACCTCTGATTAAAGGTGCTGCTGGAGAAGCTGCTGAGGTCCTGCCCTGAGGTCAAAAGCGTCTATGTGATGGTCAGGTCAAAAGCTGGTCAGAGCCCTCAGGCCCGCATCGCAGACATGGTCAACTGCAAGGTGAGAAGTGGTCCGACAGAACGGGAAGGTATAATCTGACAGGTGTGGAGGGGTCTGGGAGAAACCAGTTCAACCAGTTCTCTGAAACTTAGTTGGCTGGTTGCACCACACGAGCTGGAGTTAGGATTCTTTGAAAGACGTTCACCTCCCCCCGAGCAAGTCTCTTCTATTGTTGTCTCAGAGCCAGAGGACACATTTCCTGTGGCAGAGGACAAAAAAGTTTAACACAGCAACATGTAGAAGTTTGAGGGTAATCCCACTGTGGTAAATATGGACAGCTGTACTCGAGTATTTGGTCTGATTACATTACTTCAGATCCAAAACTAGCAAGTCCTGGTCCAAAGCTAACGTGATCCACGATACTAACTTACTTATTATCCAGCTCCTGTTCTGGCACAACACTGGTTCCGGCCTGTAAACCTCCTCTTCTTCCCAGTGGTCCAAACAAACTGAGCTAACATGAGCTAACAGCAGCTACAATTGGCAGCAGTTTACTTCACTGTCCATCAGAAAACTCTGTAAAAATGAACTTTATTTCTTCACTCAGCTGTTTGAGAGGTTGCAAGACGAGCAGCCGGGCTTCGCGGAGAAGATCATAGCGGTGAACAGCGACCTCACGCTTCCCGAGCTGGACCTGAGTAAAGAGGATCAGAACATCCTCGCCGAAAACATCAACATCGTTTTCCACTGCGCCGCCACCGTCCGCTTCAACGAGCCGCTCAAGTGAGTCGTCTACAATATGTGCAGTACTATGTGCAGTACTGCTTCTCTCTGTGCAGTACTATGTGCAGTACTGCTTCTCTCTGTTAGCTGTAAACGTGTTATCTTGCCAGGTTTGGTTGTAGTTTGTTTACCCAGTCTAATGAACGATAATCAGGCTGGACGATGCGTATTATTACGGCCGTTTGCTTCACTCAGTGACGGCACGTTTGTGTTGACAGCTTGTGCCCACTGTTGTTTGCAGTACACAGAGATACTTGAAACCTGACACACCTCCCTCGACAAATCACTGACTCTTTCTGCAGCAAACTGGCACAATGGTTTCATTGTCTTCTTATGATGCCACACCTTTCATCTGTGCTCATTTTGTGTCCCTGCTCTTGGTTCTTACAGGAATAATTTGACTTTTTGGGTAAATAAGTGAGTCTAGCTCCATCCAGAGAGGAAAATATGCCTACCAACACATCTAAGCTCATAAATTTACATGTTGTGTCTTGTTTGTTTAACCATATACAAATAAATGTAAAATTTATTTGTGGCTCTATGGGGAGTAAATAGCGCCCGCCTAGTCCTTCTGTGCAGCATCTTTGGCTAGAGCATTGGTTGTCAGTAACCACAGGTATTTTTATAGGTCTCTTTACTGCTAGCCTGACTTTGGCGACAAGGTCATGTTGAAAAAGAAAAGTTGCAGATGAGTTGTAGAGCTGCTGCCACTGAGCGTAGAATAAGAACCTCCTCTTTGGTCACTTGCATGAGCCCAGCTCCTGTTCTGGCACGACACTGGCTCCTGCTGAAACCAATGTTGCTTTAATGTAGTGGTAGTAGTATCAGTAGTCGTGGTGGTGGTGGTAGTAGTAGCAGTGCCAATAATGGTGGTAGTAGTACCAATAGTGGCGGTAGATGATACCTTTTAATGGTGGTGGTAGTACCAATAATTGTAGTGGTAGTACCAGTAATGGTGGTAGTAGTGGTGGTAGTACCAGTAGTGGTGGTAGTACCAATAGTACTAATACCAATAATGGTAGTAGTACGAGTAGTGGTAGTAGTACTACCAAACGAGACTTGGGGATGCTGCACTGCAGTTGCTGCCTCCTTGTATTGATTTCACAGTGTGGCTCGTTAGTTTGAGTGCTGATAACAAATGGGATACAACATGTTAATGAGTCAGCTGTAGGGGTGAAGGCAGACTGAGCGAGGCTAACCACATCCACAGCTCCAGAAATGAGATCTCATCTGTTTCCGTCGTCACTCAGATTAAATGAAAGAATGAAAATATCCTCCACACTGTTCATCACATGCTCTCACTTTATCTGGAGAGTTAATTTCATCCTCTGAATCCTCCATCTGTCCTCTCTCTCTCTCTCTCCCGCCCCCCCTCTCTCTCAGAGATGCAATGCAGCTGAATGTCCTGGCCACCCAGAAGATGTTGGCACTGGCCCACCGGATGAAGCACCTGCAGATTTTCATTCACATCTCCACAGCCTACGCCAACTGTGACCGAGAGCTCATTGAGGAAGTCGTCTACTCTCCGCCCATAGACTACCGCAGACTCATCGACTCTCTGGAGTACGTTGAACCATTGGTGGTGGTGGTGGTTAATTTTGGATGTCTTTAGATCGAAAACGTAGGAATGTATCATGAAGATTAATGTCAGTGAAGCATTGAGCGTGCCAGCTTAGCCATGACCGGAGAGTAAATGGCTGCTTAGTAGCACTAATGTTGTAGAGGCTGCCGGTCTCAGCTGCTCAGATGGATTAGTAAAGCATCAGGAGGCCGCAGAGTGAGTGGAGATCAGGATGATTCTCGGAGGACTGCATGGATAGCAGCACCACAGCCGTTTGGAGGGTTCAGATTGATCGTAACTTAAGCTTAATGTTACATTCACATTTAGTCATTTAGCGGATGCTTTTATCCAAAGAGACTTACAAAACAGGGAAACAATCGAGGTACAGTGTGACGAGGACATGCTAGTGCATCAATAAGTACTACTCACATAGAGTCAAGTTGTAGAGGGGGATAGATTTAGCATGTCCAGTTTTTGGTAGTGCTTGGAGAGGAGGTAGACTGAGGTGGAAATGACAGTGTCTTTTGCATAGTAGTGATAAGAGAAGCTATGCGAGTGGATAATCGGACCCAGAGAGGTGGAGTAAATGGCAAAGAGTGGTAGGTGGTGACGTGGTGAGATGCCAAGCCAGGATACGTTGAATGATTCAAACCAGGAAGAGCCGAGCCAGAGATGCCCATGTTGGAGAGAGCAGAGAAGGATGGCGTGGTTAACTGTGTCAAAGGCAGCTGATGCTATTTCAGTTCATTTAATCTTTGCCATTTCCTTGTTGTTTGAACGCTTTGTTGACTCTGTCCAACCAATGGAAAACTGAACACACCCTGCATGTGGATGAAATATTTGATATGTTTCATGTTAAATGTACTAATGTCTGTACTTTTTCCATCCTGAAAACTGAATGCAAACACATACGTTACACAATATGCCCTTTACAACTGCGTTGACACTCAGAACCTGTTGGACGTGTGAAGTTGAAGACCGTTTGAGCTGAGGGTCAGACTTTGGATGTTTACATTTTAAATTCAACGTGAGACTATTCAGAGTCATACCACAACATTTCTGCTTGACCTTTGATTTGGTCTTGGATGAACAAGCTCGAGACAGTCGTCCTTTCACGTAGGTGACAAACGCACCACTAGCTGGACTCTCATTGGTCCCTGCTACCGATTCTGAGTGTGGAAGAACAGGGCAGCTATTTTGGAAACACCATCAGTAATTTCTTCTAAACTGGAGGTGGTGCGTCTCTGGGGAATTTAGACATTACTGTGTATAACAGTTTATATATATCGGACCAGTTGCAAAACCTCAAGATTTAAGTATGTTGATGAAAATGGAGCTTGTAAGATGCAGTGCATGGCTTAAAACCAAGACTGAAATATCTCAACAACTACTGAATGGATTGTCCCCAGAGGATGAATCTCACTGAGCTTGTTTCTTTTAGTGCCACTGTCAGGTTGATGTTTAGTGATCAACAACTTTTGGATGGATCGCCAAGAAATTGGGCACAGATATGCATAGCTCAACGATTTGCCCCACATATTGTACAGACATAAGTTGTTCCCAGATGATATATTGTATATGGATTAAAGACTCTGTATTTGTGCTGTAGATGGTTTAAATAAAAACTAATCTTGTCATTTTGTTGTGTAGCTGGATGGATGACGAGCTCGTGTCTGCTATGACTCCCAAGCTGATCGGGAAGCGGCCCAACACTTACACCTTCACCAAAGCCTTGGCGGAGTACATGGTGCAGCAGGAAGCCGGAGACCTCAACGTAGCCATCATCAGACCTTCCATAGTCGGAGCAAGCTGGAAAGAGCCTTTCCCAGTAAGAGATTCAGACTATCAGTGTTACATTACTTTAATTTTGTTTGACTTTGAGTTAAGAGAAAAAATCTTTACTCCAGATTAAGTTTGTCCTCTTTTTAAAAGTATGTTCCACTGAACAACACAGGAATATGTTGAGGCATTTGAAAGTATTGAATGCAGAAGTAAACTTTCTTTAAAAAAGGCCAAGTTGCAGATGACTTGTAGAGCTGCTACCTTTGCTGCTGAGCCTGGTTACGTTGCCCGCTTGCCTGGCTCCTGTTCTAGCACAACACTGTCTTGTGCCGGAACCAGTGTTTATTCCTCAGTTGTTCAAAAGTGGAAAATATACTATCTATAAAAAGGACCTTCATGTTTCTGTTCTGTTTCTAAATATTAGTCACCCATGACGGACAAAGGGTTGGACAAACAAAAGCAAGTGAAGGGTTCCCAACCATAGTTTTTTCTAATAGTGGAGCATGTTTTCAGAGACTGTGTTACAATGGGATTGTTCTTGACATACTGTAACTACAGAAAACAAAAGGGCAGGATTCATTTCACTTGTAACTTGTAACAGATACTCATTTCAGCAGAGTACTCGCTCTCTCCTGCTGAACACCACCCGGACAGCACAGAATCTGTCGCCATCGTTCATCAGATTTCAATCACACCCCGTCTGTCTCTTCTTCTTTTTCTTCTTCTTCTGAGAGCACTCTGTTGCCAATGAGGCATTCAGAGCAGTGATGGTGGGAGGAGGAATGTGAAGAATGTGGAGTTAAGACGCTCTGCACACCTTTTAGTCCCGGCCAATGACGGCGGAAAACAGGACTGTTGCAAATCTGGTTTGGGAAAGTTTGAGAAATCGGGTGATAACTGAAAGGAAGGTTTCAGTTTTCAGACTGTTCAGAGTTTGTTTTTTTCTTGATTAAATGACTGAACAAATGCATTTCCTGTTGGTTGTTTCAGTACTAAATCGATGCTGCTTTCCTCTTTCAGGGTTGGATTGATAACTTCAATGGGCCGAGTGGAATATTCATTGCAGTAAGTGCTAAAAGTCTATACTATAGTTCCTGTGCACCAGGAAAGGTTATTATCAAATGAAGCCGTCTTATTGGCCCAAGTCCTGCAATGTGTTACCGGCTGCAGTGAGGAATTTTTCTAATTGACAGATTGACAACTTCCTCCAGAAGCTCAGTTACTGCAATTACAAGACAAAATATTTTGTGCCCCAAGGGCAGGTTAAAAGCAACCTGTTTCCTGTTTGATGTGAGCCGATTTGTCTGTTCAATGAACACCTGAACTCTGAGCCTCGGGCTGCAGCCGGACCAAAATCTGCCTGAAGAAATGTAATAAACCATAAATATGTAACATGTAAATACTTCAAGGCAATACTTAATGAGGTGACTCAATCACACTTAACCCAAAGAGTTTTGGTGAATATTAGCTACCCAAGTATGCAATATACTGTCTGGTCTTGACTCAGACTCGCAATACCATGGTCTTGGTCTTGTTCTTGACTCTGTCTCAACCCCTCAAACTCTTGGTCTTGTCTCAGTCTCGATACACTCTAGTCTTGGCCAAGACTTGCTCTCGGTTTAGTTGGTCTTGACACTGGAGCCCACTCTACCAGTTGAGCCACCAAGGCGCCCCTATTTATTTGAGTATTTCCACTGGTGTGGGATCAATAAAGTCGATCTTATCTGAAGTTGGTTTAAATTGAGAATATAAATGAACGATATTTCCTCAGTGGGAGGTCAATCCTACCCCCTCGCTTGAACTTGCTGAACTTTGGAGAGCCCCCTTGATTTCGAGGGTTAAAGTTCAGTGAACGACGTGAAAGAGGCGGCTCAATTCACGACCAGAAGTGTCAGGCCTCGTTGTACTTGGCTTTGGCATTCGTCCAGCTCCTGTGTTTAAGATATTGTCATTTGTCCATTTTGGTTCTTAATCTGAAGGCTAGAAATCTTCTTCCGTTGCATTACCAACTTTTCTTTCACCTTCTTCAGGCCGGTAAGGGGATCCTGCGTACGATGAGGGCTTCGAATGATGCGGTGGCTGACCTGGTGCCTGTGGACGTGGTCATCAACGCCACGCTGGCGGCAGCTTGGTACTCTGGATCACAGACGCTCAACAGGTTTGGAGAGACACCCGATCATCCTTGAGGCGAGTTGTTTGTTAAAGTGAAATCGAGCATTCACTCTGAACTATTCTGTTCTTTATTACAGGCCAAGAAACATCCTCGTTTACAACTGCACGACCGGTGGGATCAACCCGTTCCACTGGGGCGAAGTCGGTATGAGCTCTTTCTTTATGTTACCTAAAGACAGCCTCTGTACAGGCCTCTGACAATGGGAGCTTATATGTTTAAACGTGGCATCTAATAACATACCGTTACTGTAATCTGATCCACGACCTGCCACACCCAAACTGCTTTCGAGCTTTTGTTCACCTGTTCCTCAAGGATCCTGGATCATGGAGTTTTCTTACCGTGAATCCCACCTTTTTAAATCGAAGTCGTCTTGTTTGGACTCCCTTTTAAAAAGAATTCGTAATGTTAGACCACCTGGTTTATTTTTTATGATTCGGGGGTAACATTTTAGTGTCCTAAAAGGCTTTTTCGAATGATGGCAAGAAGAATGAAAGTCAGAGATTTGATGTTGGATTCAGTTCATATTGTCTGAACAGCATGGTGGGAAATTGGCAGCAGCCAAATTTGGATAAAATATGAAAGTGGTTGATAGATTTCTAACACAGAACTAGAAAATCTTGGTGCAAATGCTTGGTGCATCTCGCCCATACATTATGATTGACACTGCTAAGTAAGTGTTACCATTGAGTTTGAAAGGGGCAAACGTGATATTGGAGAGAGACTTCAGTTAAGCCAATCACAGTTAGCCTTGTTAATTTCTGCCCAGCAACCAGCTGCAGCTGCTGTGTTGCTCTGCTCTGATTGGTGGACTGTCAACAACAGACAGCTGTCAGCATACTATAGGTCGCATCACCAAATGGATATGATTATGAGCATCTCGAGGTCTTCCTGAACATGTCGATATATAATTTGTGTGGCTAAAGTTAAAAAATGTGACCATTAGAGCGAGGTAAAAAAGTGGCACGTCTGGTTTCCCTCCACAAATTTCTGCTCTCAGTTAATATGGGAGTAAATGGGGCAGTTGGTGGGCGATCCTGACGCATCTGAGCTCACTGAGACAAAACTATAAGTCAGACAGCTTCAGCAGTAACATGTGAGCGACCGGCACAAGTTTTCCTACAATTTGATGTTAAAATTATTTCTGTAGAGTGAAACTTGTGCGACTGGGAACAGTTTTAATATAATTTTTGTGACTGATGTTTCTCTCCACTCTAGCGGTCATGTGACTCACTCTAGCGCCGAACATTCCGTCCATAAGCGCCCATGTTAAATTTTCCCGCTCTTTTTTTCCGAACACGAAATGCTTCGGAAAGTTAGAGCGTACCATTTCCAACTGAGTACACATATTAAACATATACATATTAAACATATACATATTTTAAAAAGAGAATTTCCCTCCCAGCTGCACAGTCACGGGAATTTTAAAGTTGTACTGTGATACTGTTTTCCTCTGCCAGCCTCAAAACTTGACTTCATTGTTAGAATGGGAACACCTTTACAACCTAATTATATCCAATACTATAAATCTCAGTGGTGTTTATTGATGGGTTAAAGTTCATACTTTACTTTGGAAACCGTAATGGACAAAACCTCTATTTTTTTAGTAGCCGTTCTGGAGCTTTCAATCATATCACACGATCTTCAGCATTGTCTGGTGGAATTTAGCCTTAACTCTGTATACCGAGGAAGATCATGTGACACAATCAAAAGCTCCAGAATGGCTATTGATGGACCGTAATGGTGAAATAATTTAGCAGCCTTTGTGAAGCGAGCGTACTGAATGAAATCAAACATGGTGTTGTAAGTTGTGTATTTCGTGACAGTCTTAATATACCAGCATGTGGGTTAGCTTCAGTAAATCGAGGTTGTGGGTCAGGATAAGAACAATTAGGTCCTGCTGGTAACTTCAGGGAGGTATTAAAACTGTATTTAACTGCTGATTGATGACTTGTGTTGAACAACCTTCTGTTTCTTAGAGTACCATGTAATATCCACATTCAAGAGGAACCCCCTCGAGCAGGCCTTCCGTCGGCCCAATGTTAATCTCACATCCAATCACCTAATCAATCAGTACTGGATCGCCGTGAGCCACAAGGCTCCGGCCTTCCTCTATGATCTGTACCTCAGGCTGATTGGACGAGAGCCCAGGTAACCTCATCATCGCCGACTCGGACGCGCCGCACATCTGCTGTTGTTTTAACGCCAAAACCCGCCCCCTCACACTCACGCACACGCATCTCTGCTGCTTTAGTCCTGTCCCTTTTTTATGATTTATTTTCTTGTAGTGTAGTAGCTTAACGTTGTAGCTGCGATGCTAATGTGTCACATTATGCTTGTGTGCATTTTTGTTGGGAGTTGTAAGAATGTATAACCCAGCTGCTCTCCTGCACATACAGGGGATTTCTGATGGGTTCTGCACTCTTTGCATCTTGCTACCTGCAATGTTCGTACTCAGTTGGGCTCCCAACAGTGTCAGCACTAAGGTCATCTCAGTCCAGCTGGACTAAGGTGGACTTCAGTCTGAACATACCTTTGGGAGCTCAATACAGGTGTTGGCCCTTTGCTGAAAAACCTCTGCTAGCTGCTGAACTGCCTTTTTAAAATTCAGATACTTAAAGCAACATTGTGTAGAAATTTAGTATTGTTGTGATTTGTTGCCTCTAGTTTCAGTTTATAATCCCTCTGTGGTAAATATGTTCAGCTGTACACGAGTGTTTGTTCTGATTACATTACTTATGATCAAAAACTAGCGAGTCGATAACTTCAAGCAAGGTCAACAACACAAAACATAGCAGCCAGCTAATATTACTTACTAGTCCAACAGCAGTCAGCCCAGCTCGCCGTCTGTCTTTCAGCCTTTTATTTCACCAAGCTCTCACCAACCACTAAAAGTCAGTCCCAGATTTACTCTTGTCCGGCGGCTTCTCGCTCGCTCACTCTCTCCTTTTCTCTTCTTAGCTTCCTCCGTCAACGTCCTCTTCGCTCTCTTCTCCTCTGCCATTATGTCCATAGAGGCTGCTGAGTCCGGTTGTCCGGCTCTGGTCCAAATCTCCTTTGCTAACGGACAGTGTGCAACCGTTAACATCAACACCAAGTCAAAGCTAACATTACTGCAAAGCATGTGAAATATAACGTTAACTTTCTTGCTAACGCAGACAAATTGCTAGCTAGCTAACGTATCAAAATCCTGTCTTGAGTGGATAATGTCAGCTAATTCATGCTTGCTAATGTTATCGCTAGCAAAACACTATGAGTGAATAAGCGTATTGTCCAGCTCCAGTTCTGGCACGACACTGGCGTCAGCATTCCCCCTGGAGCCCAAAGTTACATAGTGTGAGAACAGACGTACGAATGACAGAGACACCATTCACCTGATTACAGGTCAGTGTAGATCAACAGGATTTAACGTCCGTTAGTTTAAAGTTACACATTGTTGCTTGAAGATCCTCACAGCGCTAACGAGAGCGCTAGCAGCGGTCACACGGGGGGCCTCCACCTTGCTTAGTATCAGTAGGAGCAAACGCTCATTCTTCCTCACCTCGTCCTCTCTGTCCTCCTTGTCCTGTCATATCTGTATCTCTCTCCTACAGAGTACTGTATAAACATGACCTTCAAGACCAATCCCTTAGAGCAGGCCTTCAGAAGGCCCAATGTCAATCTGCGCTCCAACCCCTTTACTAATCAGTACTGGACCACAGTCAGCCACACGCTGCCGGCTCTGCTCTATGACGGCTATCTCATGGTGACAGGCCGCAAGCCCCGGTAAGGTTACAACTCCTACCAAAAACCTCCTTTGTCCACCTTTGTCTCCCAGTCAGTCTTCACCTTCCCCACAAACCCCACCCTCCCCTCCTGTGTGTTTTGTTTTTGTTTGTTTGATGGGAACAACAAGGACGTGTCCGGAAACCGAAGACCAAACGTTCTTCTATCAGAGCATGTTTTCAGCTTTGCTCTGCAAGAAAGAAAATCATGCTGTGATCATGACATCCATTATCCCTCCACTTCTCACCCAGTCATGGAAAAACCGTGAGGCACCACAGGAACTTCTTGGCGTCCAGTCGGAGACAGATCATGTCCCGCTGCGCATTTATGTGTTCTCTCTCTTTTTTTTTACTACGAGCCACAAATATTTCAGATGTTAACCCGCCACAACGTGTTCGGCTGTCTGAAATCGATTTTTGGCTTCGTAGCTAGCTCACATTCACGCAATGTGATTCGATGCCACCGGCTTGTAAGTTAACGGTTTTCTTCTTCTGCCTCTATGTGCTGATCGGCCATGCATGTTTTGTCACATCCCCTGAATCATCTGCATTCACAGGAGGAATCTGAGTCACTTCAATATGCCTCCAAATCACAGCAACTCCATCCAAAATATGAAGTATAACCGGCCTGTTGTTGGATTGAGGCTTTTAATTGAAAAAACTGTTAAAGGTTTAATAAATAATGAGCAGTTTGAAGACTCAGACCCTCTTAATACTCACAATAATGAGCACTCACCCTAACTGTTTTTTAATGATCATCACTTTAGTGATAAGTTATGATCTCCTGAATCTGAACTAACACCAGAACGAAGCACATTAACTGGATTCACTCGTGTTAACAGGAGGACACCATCACATACGACGTCTGAGTCCCTGCAAAGTAGATTTTTATTCAGCATGTGTCATTTTTAATCATTTCTTGGGTAAAATATTGGACATAAATTTGGTTCTTGGGTCCTCCTGGCCTGCACACAGCATAAATCCAGTTAGTCCTCAGCTGATCTCTTTGTGGACAAACCTCTTGACTCTTTAGAAAAGTGAATCATTGAACCAGATCTGTGGAACATTGTTGGTTTAATCAACTGTTAATTGAAAACCCTGAATGTCGAAGCTCAAACTGAACTCACAAACGGTTGCTGTCCGATGGAAATCATCGCCGTGTCTCAATACTGATACTTACATTCGTACACTTCTATGTAGTACACTGTGTACTTCCTGGCTGGGTAGGGTTGTCTCGATTCGAGTACCAGAAATGACGATCGCAACACTGTACCGCTTCCTCTTTTCCGAATTGCAACCGTTAGCACCAACATTCGACAACCGAAATATAACTCTTGTATATTCAGCTCCTCAGCCACCATTTTTCTCGGTGGTCCCTCCCCTTCTGCTGTGTAGCCAAAAAGGCGACCACTGACAGTCGACCACACTCAACTTTGACTGTTATAAGTGCACCATCCGAGTAGTCGTGGGTTGCAGTGGCAGCAGTTTTAGCAGGATGCTCCAGACGTCCTTCAACCCAGCAACACATTCCAGCTCCTCCTGGGGAATCCTTAGGCGTTCCCAGGCTAGCTGGGCTATATAGTCCTTCTAGGAGGTTCTGGGTCTGCCCTGGGTCTCCTCCCAGTTGGACATGCCCAGAAGGCATCCTAATCAGATATTGAACCACCTCAGCTGGCTCCTTCGTCCTTTCGACGTGAGCAGCAGCTCTATTCCGAACTTTCTTCGGGTGTCCGAGCTCCTCACCCTATCTCTAAGGCTGAGCCTGGCCACCCGGTGAAGGAAGCTCATTTCGGTTGCTTGTATCCGCGATCTCTTCCTTTAGGTTACTATCCAAAGCTCATGAGCATAGGTGAGGGTTGCAACTTAGATGGACTGGAAGATCGAGTACTTTGGCTTCCGGCTCAGCTCCCTCTG
Source organism: Sciaenops ocellatus (assembly GCA_033000465.1). Classification (NCBI taxonomy): domain Eukaryota; kingdom Metazoa; phylum Chordata; class Actinopteri; family Sciaenidae; genus Sciaenops; species Sciaenops ocellatus. Next base: position 4,195,392 of record CP136871.1, on the reverse strand, counting down.
AACCACAACAGTACACGAAATGAGACTTTCAGAGTTAAATGAGATCAGCATTTCTCGTATCTCTACATGAAATATGAATTTACAGCCAGCAGATATAAAGAGGGGAATGTCAAAATTTAACAATACCCAACTCGGTACCGGTGCCTCTAATGAACACCACGTAACCTTGGAGTAAAATGGAGTTGTCGGAGTTCCAGTTGTCGTTTTTTAACACCACATTTTGGAGGTTCGAGACGGTTTTCACCGGACAGTGAATGAATCAAAGTCAAGAGGTGTCCAAATGCACAGCTCAAATCACCACCTGCTAATGTTTCAGCTAGACTCCAGATCTGCTTCAGCAAAATATAACATGGCATGTTTATGTGACTATTTTTGAACCAATGACACATCCAAACTCTTTACAAACATTTCTATAGAGTTTTAAGTCAGTTATTTTACTTTACTACAAAGGTTTCTAAGTTCCTTTTACATCATCGTACTGTGTCCTGCTTCTCCTTTGTCGTCATCCACGACACCTTTCTTCCTTCTTCATCCACCCAACCTTTCTTTATCCCACCACCTCTGCGTCCTGCATCTTTACCTCCTCGTCCTCCACCTTTTTCTCGCTTCTTCCTTCTTCCATCTCGCCTTCATCCGCTTATTCATCGCAGGATGATGAAGACAATCACTCGCCTCCACAAAGCCATGATGGTCCTGGAGTATTTCACCAGCCACTCCTGGGTGTGGAACACCGACAACGTCACCATGCTGATGGGCCAGATGACCCCCGAGGACAAGAAGGTATGGAGGACACAATTGATTCACGCTTTGTTCATGTCCGCCCAAAGCGGTAACCATAATCTTTGAGTTGGCAGAATATGTAGGACAAATGTGGAGTTTGAGTATAAAAAGATTGAAGGTATAAATATAATCGTCTTTGTGAGCATCTATCTAATAAAAGGGGAATTTAAGGTTATCACAGCGAGGAGCCGCACTGAGCTCCAGCAGCCTGTGGGCTAATTCAACCCCCAGCGGTGCCTTCCTCTGTTGGGGAGAGAACAAAGCTTGATCATTGGATGAGAGATGAGGAAAGGCACAGCGGCACAGCTTGTGGTTGGATCAGTCAGCGGTGAGGTGGAGTTATTGTTGGCAGGCTTGAAGGCAGCGACTGCCTTTTAGTCAGCACCCAAGGAATTAAAAGGTTGTGAATCCCCCCCCGAGAAGCCAGTCGGAAAGAGAAACTAGCGTATTAAGAGGAATATTTTCAAATTAAAAGCTGGATTACTGATGTAATATGAAGCATAGAACGAAGACAAAGGTCTCAAAGTTCCTCATAGCACAATCCACCAACGCAACGTCCACAAATGCAAATTCCTTCAGAGAGTTCGTCCTAACAACGACTCTGTTCACAAACTGACGTCACCATCGAATGAATGAATCACTGTATTGTAGCCAACAGACTGTCGGACGTTAAGACAGTGAGCGGTGAGTCTGTCTGTCATCTCCGCAGTGTGTACGGGTCTGTGTATTCGACTGTATAAAACATGGATGTAGTCTCTGTGACGTCACCCAACATGTTTCTGATGAGCCGTTGTGAAGCTCGGTGTGGTGGCATCTGCAGCCACCAGATAATCTAATAAACATGCTCAAAGATGTAGTTCATGGGTGGAGCTGAGGCGTCCACGCTCTTAATTCTGCATAACTTTAAGCCTTAATATAATTTGAACAGGTGAGTTCTTTAAGAATTCACCCTCAGTACAGTTGTCATGAACCGGGAAATTAGCTATAGAGACCAAAACTCACTTCTGGAGCCAGCCACAAGTGGACGTTTGTGGGGAGCTTTTGCGATGGATGTCTGCATGTATCAGCAAGTTAAATGTTTGTATCTCTGTCCTGTAGGTGTTCAACTTTGACGTGCGTCAGCTGCACTGGGCCGAGTACATGGAAAGTTACTGCATGGGCACCAAAAAATACGTCCTGAACGAAGAGCTGTCGGGTTTGCCCGCTGCACGCAAACATCTCAACAAGTAAGAGTCCAAACGCGCGTAGGCTGCCGTCCTCTGCGGAGAGCCGGCAGCTTCATCTATTTCATCTGCATTAGCACTCGAGTACTTCAGTTTATCCTTCCATTAACCGCTGATGTTTTTCACATTTGTGTTTTGTTCGTTAATCCTCTCAAAGCTCGGAACATTTTCAAGGAATTAAAAGGCCTGAATTAAAAAAAACGTCACGTCGAACATCTGTGGACAAACCGAGCCGAACTCAAGAATAAGTTATTTTTCTTTCACACTTCACAGGTTAAGGAACATCCGCTACTCCTTCAACACCATCCTGGTGGTGCTCATCTGGCGCGTCTTCATCGCCCGATCCCAGATGGCCCGAAACATCTGGTACTTCGTGGTGAGCCTCTGCTTCAAGTTCCTGTCGTACTTCAGAGCTTCCTCCACCATGAGATAAAGAGGCCTCGACGTTGGGGGGTGGGTGGGGGGATGATGATGATGGGTGGGTGGTGGAGGGGATGATGAGAGGTGCTCGATCTGGAAGACCTCGAAGTCGAGGATCAAACGAACACAGACGGAGCTTCTGGACGAGTCCACAGCCGTCTACATGTCGCATATCTCCAATCTATCGTTAAAAAAACCCCAAGAGAGGGTTCTTGCCCTCGTTCTGTTCATTTCCAGTCAATCCAACAATCTTCAAGCTCCAGGGAACCTGCTCCACCTCGTCCGTCTGCTTCGCCTGCCTGCAAAACAAAGCTATGCATCGGACGACAGCTGGTTTTGAGTCGGTCCCGGCTTCCTCTTCTGTATATTTAACCCTCTCATTGAAGAACTCCAACGACCTTTCGAAATGTTGTAAAAACCGGTTGTGAGAATCAAAAACGAGCAGCTTTTCGGGGGGTGTTTCGAGCTGGTTTTGAACATTTCGGTTGAAGGACGACTCCAACGACTCGGTGAACCAAAGCCATTTCAACCGATGTTTGGCATTGCATTGACAGCTTGGTGTTTGTCGCAGGAGGGCCTTGCTTGGCGACCTTTTCGCCCACCGATTCTTCCCGCTTGGCAAAGACGCTCAACAACAACAACAATAACAACAACACACTCTCCTGTATGTTCCCCAATTTACAACCAAGCACAATGTAGACGGCTTTATCCAGTGCCTACGAACTGATCATTCTTGCATCAGCAGCTTCTTCTTCTATGGTTTTTTTTTTTTTGTTGGTCTCGAAACTATTTTTGCCAAAATACCTCTTAGCTAACAGACTCATAGCTCGACAGAGGATGAGATGAGTGAGGTTGAGAGCTTTTGTCTTTTCTCCCATCATGCTTTAGCTTCGACAGATCGAGCCGCGGACTTCACAACTTCTTGTCTTCATCTGTCTTTGTTACAACACTACTCGCAAGTGTAGCTCATCTTTGTGTTTACTTTTCCTACACGTGTGTGCGTGTGTGTTTATAGGTCATATTAGTCATGTTACGCGTTCGTTTAATGTGTGTGTATAAGCAGGATTTCTCACGTGGTGTTACTCTCCGATCTGTTGCCTTTGTTACCTCAGAAATTTGCCTTTTTCGTACACGAAACGTGACGTTTTTTCATCACATTTCGCTGACTTATTTTTGATAGGAATGAACCGTCGTTGCCATATTACGTCTTCACTTGACTCACCTGAGGTTTACCTGTCCATATCCGTCTCGTCTCGAGCAGGGCGCGCTGATCTTTTTTAGGTTTGTCGTGCTTGCATGCGTCTAAGGAATGTGACTTTTTTTCACGAGCCGTGTTACGTAGGATCACGCGACCTTTTTTTTTTTTTTTTTGGTTTGGAAAGTGTGAATCGTGCCTGAACCTTTTTCGATATTCTAACAATGTGAAAAGAGAGCAATCAGATCTATGTTTTCTAATTATTTTGTGTACAGCTCTATTTAGGTAGGACTTCAGAATATAACAGAACAGATGTATTTTTATGCTAACGACATCGCGTGGCTATTTTACCAACTTAAAACGAAAAAGCTTCACCGACTTCAGCTGCTGTAAATAAAATAAAATAAATAAATATGTTAAGTGAGCTGAATTTAACTGTTTTGCTTGTGTATGTAAATGTTTCTTCTCTCTCTGAATGTAATAGATTAACTCAGCCTGACTCGTTTGCACAGCCTGAATCTTCCTCCCGGAAACGAGAAATTAGCATTTAACAAGTTTGCCTGTAATTTTTAATATTAAGCAAGTTCATCGGAGTGCCGTGCGATTTCAATTTGTTTTGCTGTTATAACTCCATTTTGCTCGTGACGGTGTGAGTGCGTAGGTCATGGTTTTGTGATGGTGAACGCACTTGTTTAGTGTTGTAGATGGGGTGAGGCGAGGGGGATGCAGGCGTGTTTAATTCAGGGTTTTTTTTTTTCTTCACGTTCGTTCTTGTGATTCGAGAAGTGACAGCGACAAACTGGTTTTTGGTTGTTTTTTTTTTTATCCATGTCAGGAACTACTGAATCATCGGATGGTTTGTAACATCAGCATTAACTCCACCTGAAACAAATCCTGAAATCATGTCGATCCATTATTCAAATAATATTCAAAATATTCTTTAACTGTCGATGGATTTTATTTGCTTTCTTGCTGAGAGTTAAATGAGAAGGTTAATAGTAAAATAACCAGCTACAGCCAGCAGCTGTTTCGCTTAACTTAGCTTAGCATAAAGACTGGAAACTGGGAGGAAGTTGCTAGCTTAGCTCTGTACAATGGTAACAAACCTCACAGTGATGAGAAGACCACAATGTGTTGTTTACTTTTGCGATTTTGGCCATATTAAACGAGGAGATGCAACATGTTAGTTAGTTAGTTAGTTAGTTAGGTTTAGGGGTGCTAACTTAGCTTATGCTAAGCTAAAGAGACAGGTTGTCGGCTCCAGGCATGAGTGGTGTCAATCTTCTCGTCTAACGACTGGCAAGAAAGTGAATTAGCATGTCAAACTATTTCTTTTCAAAAATAGGAAAAATATATCCTAAAGTATTTGGAGAGATTAACAATTAGCAGCTAACCTGCGTCATCAGGACTGTGTGGATGTGGTTGGATCAGATTTTGGGTTCAAATGAGGCTAAATCCAGATCACTGCACAAACAAAAACACAGAAATCTCTCATGAAGTAACCAAATTATTGCGTTAATTAGTTAATATTAATTAGTGAGGTTTAGAGGCGCTAATGGAGCCATGTTTCCAGTCTTTATGCTAAGCTAAACAGGTTGGCGGCTCCAGACATGAGTGGTATCACTGTTCAATCGGCAAACAAAGTGAATTAGCATGTCAAACTATTCCTCTTTAATGTTGGGATTAGCAATTAGCAACAAGTCTTTGTCATCAGGACTTAGCTTAGCGTAAAGACTGGAAACTTGGGGGAAACTGCTAGCTTAGCTCTGTCCAACGGTAATAAAGTTCTCCTGAGATGGTCAGATGAACTTTGCTCATGGGTTAACCAAAACTGTTCGGTCATATTGAACCTTATGTTCAGTTTGTGGGATTTAGTGGCATCTAGTAGTGAGGCTGCACATTGCAACCAACTGAATACACCTTGCCTCACCTTCCAAAACTGCAGAAAGGATGGCAGGTCTTTGCGGAAGAAGACCAGCTCATGTTTCTGCCATTGGATCCTCCTAAATCTTTCAGACTGGACAGGTGAAAAGTTTGAATAATGGATCGCAGCTTTTAGGACTTCAGTGTGGATTTGACTCTTTAACGCACTGTATATTTTTTTAGTTTTCCCATCAGGCTTTTGAAGGAACTAAAATGCTCTTTTTCTTACAGTTATTTAAAGTTTAAAAACCTGTTGATGCACTGTTGTTTTCATGTAGAAATGTTACCAGTGATTCGACGACTTGTATCGATCACTTGCGAGCAGCAGCAGTTGGTGGTCAACATTGTGTCGACATTGGGTTCGTTGGGTTCGGCTGCACTTGAGTGTTTTCTTCCGAGGTTGTGGTTGCATTCAGATTGGTTCTAATGTCAATGTTCATTATTTTTGGTTTTCACTGTGTTCATGTGGTTCTCGAGGCGACTCCTGTTTCATTGCTCCTACTTTGAGGGTCACGGTGTTCACCTCGAGATGGAGGATGAGGAGTTCTCGCTTCAGTCATCGTCAATGTGAAACTCCAACAAAATAGAAAAACAATAAATCAATGGGTGCCTTTTGTTTGTAAACCAAAAAGAAGGAATAAACTGTCTTTAATCCTCATCTCTGAGTACGATGTTTGATTTCTCTCGACTCTATCCGATGACAGCGTGATTGACGGCGACACGAGTGAACTGTTAAGTCTCAATCTGTCCAGCTGACCTGTTTCCCGTGGTGCAGAACAGATCCATCCTCCACTTCACGCTCTGTATCTGCGAGGCCGACTAAAGTGGAAGCTATTGAACATCTCCATTAAGATTTAATGCTGCCATTGAGGATTATACCCGACTCCATGAATGGAAGGATCGGCCTGTGCTCGTTAGGGATCAGTTTTCATTAACGAGAAGCGAGCGGCGGGTCGGCGTTTCTGGTAATGGACCGAGGGAAGATTAGCAGTGCTCTGCTGATGTGACCTTTAAACTCACAATGACGAGAAGACAACGTAGTTTATATTTATGCCATGTTATTAGTGAGATTTAGAGGAGCTAATGGAGCCAGGGTAGCTTTATGCTAAGCTAAACAACCCCCACATTATTATTACATTGGATTGTTTGCTGTAGCAGCTATGAAACATCAGTCGGTGTGTGACTGTGAACCCACACAGGGAGCAGTAATGTGATTACTAGTTCATATAAATGCTGTCTTGTCTGATCTGTTGCCTCCACTTGACTCCGGTTGCTAAGCAAAGTGACGCTGGAGATCGTGTCTGGATATCGTTTCAAGGCAGAGAGGTTTTGTTTCTCAGTGCAAGAGAAGACGACGACCACGAAACCACAAACAGAGTTTATCATCAAAGTCTGCTCATGGTAGATTATGTTTGGTAATTAGACAAAATGAAACTCAATCAGGAAATATTTTATTTGTTCTGTGAGAATAAAAACATGTTTTATAACGTTACAGGTCGAAGGAAAAAGAATCATGTACAATGTTATATGTTGCACAAATAAGTTGTTTAGTTTAACCCTCTGGGGTCGGATTACTACTCCTCCTTCCCCGTTGTAATAGTTTAGTTTATTCAGTAAAGGGCCTCACAGAGCAAGTTCACAAAGTGCTTTAAAAGAGCAACAACAGAAGATGAAAATGCGAGACAAAGTCAGATTGAATAAGACTGCAGAAGGGAAGTTCGCAGGAAGAACGATCCACAGTGTCGTCATTTCAAAGGTCATGAGGGACGACCAGTCAGGACTGATCAGAAGTGACCTCAGTGACCGACCTGCAGGATTCTGTTAGTGAAAATGCGATTGTTAAACTGAATCCTGAGGTTGATGTTATGAGTTGTTCTTCTGGATTTGGTCAACAGGCGTCACAGCAACCTACTGGATGATCCAGAGACGCCTCACTGCGGTGATTGACGTGATTGGAGTTCAGGTTTTGATACAACAGCTCTGAGTTGGGTGAAGCTTCTGAAGTGGAAGAACCATGAAAAGGTCAGTGAAGTCCATCAACTGGAATATGATACCAAGATTTCGACTTTATAGCTAAAGAGAGAAACCCAACACAACCCAACTTATGAGACATGATTGATGACCAACTAACCTTCTCTGGTCACGTCACCTCGGTTACCTGGTTGTTTCCTTACCTGACTCAACATGCTACCCAACTCCTGATACAGGCTGTGGTCATCTCAATGCCCTCCTGACGGGCCTCCCAGCCTGCACAGTGAAACCCTTTCAGATGATCCAGAACGTGGCGGCTCGCCTGCTCTTCAACATGTTACCCCGCTGCTCATCGAGCTCCTCTGTCTACCTGTAGCAGCCCACGTTAAATTCAAATCTCTAACGCTGACTACCAAGTAGTCTCCGGTTCTTGAATCCCCTCATACAGACATATGTTACCTCCTCCAATGAACGACGCCTGGCTCTGCCACCCGTACGCTCAGGACAATCCAGACTTTTCTCGTCTGTTGTTCCCCGTTGGTTGAACGTCCTACCAGTTCCTACCAGATCTGGGGCGTTCCTCTCTACCTTCAAAAACCTCCTGAAGACCTCCAGCTCTTCAGAGAGGACCTCCTCTACAACACTACCAACTGGACCATGATTCTATGTGAGTTATTGCTGCACTAACATGTCGACGTCGCTCTGTACGTTGACTGACTTCTCTTTTCTTCAGTGTATCTTCGTCTTTCTGGTGTCTTCCCAGCTCAAATAAATCGACTCTAACGATTAAAACTCTCCTGCTGCTCTTCATGAAGTATTCATGCACATTAAATGCCTTCATAGCTCTCTGACGCTCTGACACTGATCTGAGTCATGAACCGTCTGTATGAGAGTTTCCAGCGCTCCGTTGACCGCTGACCTCTATCCACACGTCGGCCACGAGATTGCTGAAAACGGTCCTGCAGTGACGCCTCGGTACTTTACACTCCTCTCTCTCTCTGCAACACCTGGCAACCGCCGCTTGGCAACTGTGGCTCGGCAACCGTGCCAAGCACTGAGTCACAACCAGCCAAGCACGCCCAGTGGGGCTTGAGCTGCCAGGCTGCATAAACAGGAACCAGGAGGCTTTACAGGGCTTAGAGCGCGAGCACAGAGGCAGAAAACACACTCACACACACTCACACACGCTCATACACACTCATACACTCTGTGGACATCTTCAATGTATATCTGTTAATGCATGTTAACGTGAGGACTCTTCAGCACTTGTTTTTCTACTTTACTGCCAACGCAGTGTCGATGCAGTCTATAACCGTTTAATGAGAGCTCTGTGGTCAGTCTTTACCGCTAAACAGGAAGTGATGTAATCAAACCGCTGGAAAGTAACACAGAACAAATGTCAGGCATTTACAACAGATCTGTGCTGTGACAGTTTTACAGCACAGATCTGTTGTAAATCATTGTAAAGCATTGTCAGAGCTTCACGTATCAATGTGTTTACATTGACAGTGGATCAGTAATAAATATTAGCATCCTGCTACAGTTGTTAGCATATTAGCATGGCAACAAACTAACAATGTAGTTATGCTACCATGTAAACCAAACATAAGTATCCTGTTTTAATAGCATGGCTACAAGCTAACATTGTATTATGCTAAACTTTAACACATTATGCTAGCTAGATATTAGCCTCATGTTATTGCTGTAAGCATATTAGCATGACAATGAGCTAACCTTGCATTAAAATACTATGAAAATACTAACACGATATACTAACATGCTAGCTAAATATTAGCAATATGCTATAGCTGTTAGCATATTAGCTAACCTTCCATTATAAAACTACGTAAATATTAACACGATACACTAACATGCTAGCTAAATATGAGCAACATGTTATAGCTATTAGCATATTAGCATGCTAGCTAAATATATTTTCTCTGACCACATGTCTGACTTGTTTTGTCACGTGTTTTTCTCTTCACACAACAGTTCCATAATAAAGTTAATTGAAGGTGCTTCATTTTCTGTCGCCCATCTTATAAAGCTTCGCCTCAAAGGTCATGCTGACCACCTTTAACAATGAGACTTTGACTCAGAGAGAAAACATGAACAGTTAAACTCTTTTCCATGTTTTTAAAGCTCAGAGGTAAAAAAAGACGAACGTACGAACAAACTTGTCCTTTCTTTTCTATCTGCATCTACGTCAGCTCACATGTGAAACAGTAACAGCTCGGCATCTTTGTCTGACTGTTTTATGACTGTTTCTCGTCATTGAATGTTTTACAGCAGCTCTGCTGTGACTTTGTGTTCACACCACGGCCGACCTTGAGAGAGCGCCAACTCTTTTTACTCAGTAGAGTTCACTTTGTTTTGACCGTCCTCTGTTCATAATCGTCCCTGTGGACCACGATGAGGGCTGCTCTGCTCTCTCTCTGGTTTTGGGTCAACGCTGGCATCGATGCTGCTCAAACAGGTGAGTTTGGAAGGCAGGTATGACCTTTTTATGCTGTAAAGACACTGAGCGAGGAGCCTGAGAAGATTTCATCTGTCGTCTGTCAGGTCCAAAATGTGGCGTTCCTCACGCGTGGAGTCCGATGGTTACCTCTCTGAGGGTGGTCGGAGGCACTGAGGCCTCGTACGGATCGCATCCATGGCTCGTCAGTGAGAAACATTTCCTTCTTTCGACATCTTTAGTTGCTTTAGTTTTGTTGCTCTGTGGTTTCTTTGTGTGTTCAGCTCTGATTCCTATCAGCAGAATAACCACTTTTATTCTTCGTTGTTGGGTATGTCATTTCCTGCACAGCAGATAAAGAACATCCAGCCACAAGGTGTTAAGAAAAGTGCTGACCAGCTGAAACATCTTTTGTTTTTTATCAGAGCTAAAGTAAAAACTTACTCCACAGTCATATGACTTATAACAGACATTTATTTGCAAGTAAATGTTGAAATATTTGAGGTGAGACTGCAGATTGTTGCAACACTTTCTCTGGTATTTGACCGGCTTGATTGCACACAACAACTGAGCTGCATAATTTACTTTGTTGTGTAACAGAATACGCTTCAAATGACAGTGTCATTAGATTCAGAGTTGTGTTTTGTTAATGAGTAAAGCATCGCTGGTACTGAACAGAAAAACTAACATGGTATTAAGCTACCATGCAAACTTGAACATAATATGCTAGCTAAATATCATGTGTCATGCATCATATTATAGCTGTAGGCGTAATGGCATGGCTATAATCTAATATTGTATTATGCAACCGTGCAGACTTTAACACAATACACTAACATATTAGCTAAATATTAGTAGTGACTGTAGCTGTTCAACAAGCTAACATCACATCATAATAATGTGCAACTAACATGCTAACTAAATTGCTAGCTAAATATTAGCATCATGCATATTAGCATGACAGCAATTTTGTATTATGCTACCATGCAGACTTTGTGTACACTAACATGCTAACTAAATATAAGTACCCTGTTATTTGTGTTAGCATAATAGCATGGCTACAAGCTAACATTTAAAGGTGCAGTGTGTAAGATGGCCCCAACCTTTATTTTCAGAATGAGGCAGACACGGAATATAGCAGTAGCTCAGTCCATAGGGACTTGGCTTGGGAACCGGAGGGTGGTCGGTTCAAGTCCAGTATGGGACAAAGTATGGTGGTGGACTGGGCTCTGCCGAGGTGCCCTTGAGCAAATATTAGCAACATGTTACAGCTACAACTTGTTTCACTTGATAAATCAGTTACATCCAGATACTTCTCATTCATCTTATACGTATGTGTGTGTTTCTGTATTCGGCTGTGTAAATGCTGAATTTCGATTAAACTCATGTTATCTATGCTCAGGTTTCGTTGCAGAACAGAGGCTCTCATTTCTGCGGAGGAGCCATCCTGACTGATCGCTGGATAATGACCGCCGCACACTGCTTTGCATCGCTCTCAAAGTACCGTTGTTACTCTTTATTATCTCGTTATGTTATCGCCAAGCCGCCTGCTGATGTTTCATGAACATTACAATACTCTCCTCTCGTCCAGAGAGTTTCTCAGCGGTGTGAGGGCGGTGGTTGGAGAGTTCGACCAGAGAGTAGACGATGAAGAGGAGCAGGTCTTTAACATCAAGTCTGTCTCCGTCCACGAGAAGTACCGTCACGCTTCGCCAATGAGCTACGACATAGCTCTGATGGAGTTGGATCAACGCATTCGACTGGGCATGTTTCCATTTTAGTGATCTTTGTAGTTTAGATGACGTTAGTCCTCGATGTTGCACTCATCACGTTTTGTTTGAACAGGAGCTCGTGTTCGCCCGATATGTCTGCCTTTACCTGACGAGAACATCCCACCTGAGACCAGTTGTATCGTGGGTGGATGGGGCAGGGTGAAGGAAAGTAAGTAGTAACCTCACTCCCACCAAACATTGAATGTGAAGGCAGACTTTTATTAGCGTGCCCAGAGCCGTTTCTTGCTATATGCGGACTAAGGGCCCCGCAGCCACCAGGGGGGCCCCAAGCTGCAAGTACCTGTCTTTATTTGTAGCCTGACAAAGCAACTCATTTGTTGTGTGAAGCACTTCTATGCTTAAAAAGGCATATAAGCCTTTTTATAGGTTATAAGTCAAACTAAGCTGCTATGATAGGGAAGCTGTGACTATTAAACTACAACATAACTATTATTCTTATTGTTTTTTTTTTTTTTAAGATATTTTTTTGGTCTTTTTCAAGCTTTTATTGGATAGAGACAGTCAAAGAATGACAGGAATGTGGGAGAGAGAGATGGGGAATGACATGTAGCAAAGGGCCACAGGTGGGAATTGAACCCGGGCCGCTACCAAGCCTTCGTACATGGGGCGGACGCTCTACTAACTGAGCTAATCAACGCCCCTATCATGCTTATTGTTGGTTTGTTTTCATTGTTTACACTTTAAAATAGATGCTGGTTCAAGATCAGTTTGCTTTTGCTGATTTCTGTTGGTCTTGTTCAGTGGCCTCAAACGTCACACTTGTAGTTCTACATACCACACTCACAGAAACAGATCCAAAATGGTACTGAAGGGGTTACAGTGTTACATGTAAATGTTTCTTACTACCTGAAACATCAGTATTATTCTTACTAGTTTTTTGTTTTTTATTGTTTGCACATTTTGCTGTTGTTGTGTTATGTCACCTTGTTTTCCAAGTAACAGACTGTTGCACAGATCATCTGAAAAGGTTAGGAATCTCTCCCTCAGACATTGACAATATAGGGGGCCCCAAATAGCATTTTGCACAGGGCCCTCAAACAGCTAGAAACGGCCCTGAGCGTGCCTGACACTCACGCTACTCCTCCTCGCCAAAAAGAGCGGGAAAATTTAACATGGGCGCTTATGGACGGAATGTTCGGATGCTAGAGTGAGTCACATGACCGCTAGAGTGGTTAGTGGAGAGGAAAATCTGTCACAAAAATTGTATTAAAACTGCTCCCACGGGCACAAATTTCACTCTACAGAAATAATTTTAACATCAAATTGTAGTAAAATTTGTGCTGCTCGCTCACATGTTACTGCTGAAGCTGTCAGACTTATGGTTTTGGCTCTGTTAGCTCAGATGTGTCAGGATCACCTACCAACTGCCTCATTTACTCCCATATTAACTGAGAGCAGAAATTTGTGGAGGAAAGCAGACGTACCACTTTTTTACCTCGCTCTAATGGTCACATTTTTTAACTTTAGCCACACAAATTATATATCGACATGTTCAGGAAGACCTCAGGATGCTTAAAATCCTCTCAGTTTATTGATACGACGTACGGTTTGGCAGTAGTGGTCGCTTGTTTGAAGGTGAACTTTCAAGGCTTTCTCTCTCTCAGCAGCTTCAACTGACAGACACAGCTGCCGTTCGTTACTCTGCTCTGATTGGTCGACTGCAGTGGAGCTGGTTGCTGGGCAGAAAAGTCTAATAACAATGAAAGTCAATACTGCATTTTGAATGTCGGCCATTTTGTCCTTCTGCTTGTCATGCCTAGGAGCCTGACTGATGCAGCTTGTGGTATTAATACGGTACTTACATAGTGTCAGTAATATAATATAGGCAATACACAACACACACTGCATAACCTCAGTGCTAAATAAATGCTGTTAAATGGGCACCAAGCATCTAGTTTTGTTGTATTCACTTCTACTTTCTCTTAGAGGGTCGTCTTCCTGCGGTGCTGAGAGAGGTCCAGTTAGACCTGGTGGACCCAGCTAAATGTAAATACATCCTCCAGACTGTCAAAAGCTCATTTCTTAACCAGAGACAAGCCATGACGGTTCTGTGTGCCGGGCCGGAGAGAGGAGGAAGAGATGCCTGCCAGGTAGAAAAAGAAATGTCAGTCATTCGTCGGTTTTGATGAATTCTCAGTATTTGGTAGCATCAGACAGGTTTAATCCTCCTCTCGTTCCTCCTCTTCCTCCAGGGGGACTCAGGAGGTCCTCTGGTATGTCCCTCAGGTTCAGGCGGTGGTCACTGGGTAGCGCTGGGCGTGACCTCCTGGGGGAAAGGATGTGGTCGGAGCTGGGGAAACAACAGCAGCCGCCCCCCTTCCAGACGAGGATCTCCGGGGGTTTTTACCGACGTCCGGCTGCTGCTGCCCTGGATCAAACATAAACTGAGAGACGGTGGGTGAAGATAAGGTTATCATGAGATGAGGACAGCTGATTGTCGCTCAGAAGTCAGTATGAAGCTTCATTGCAAGATGGCTTTCAGATGACCCTCGAGAAGTCTTTAATGTCTGCGTAGTGTTAGGCTAAAATCAGTGTTAGATTTACGTAGTCTGCTACTAAATTAAATTATGCATAACTTTAATTATAATTAATTATATTAACATTTTTTCATGTTTTAGCTGATGAACAACCGAGAACGACTTCATCAAGTGAGTTTGGTTTTCCTCCTCATCACTCATTCATTTATATTTCATGATCAGCTTCTTTGATGTGTGTTTATGTGTGTGTGTGTGTGTGTGTGTGTGTGTGTGTGTCAGCACTCTGCAGCGTGAGAGACGGGCCTGTTAATGACAGCGATGGGGTCATCAGAAACCCCGCCCACCGCGGTGATCACTATGACGACAACCAGTGAGTGACACTCCAGATTTTAGGAGTTCTAACTGTGACTTCATCGCCATAAAACCACAAATGGAAAGTCAGTAATAAAAATGAATGAAACCAAATATCTGTGTGTGTCTTCAGGCTGTGCGTGTGGACGATCAGCGTTCCTCCAGGCTACAGTGTTCTCCTCGAGTTTGATCGTTCCCATCTGGAGAACGACTCTCACTGTCGCTACGATCGACTCGTTGTTTCCTCCGGGATCAGCAGGCCTGTCGGTGAGTTTCAGACGCGTGAAAACATTAAAAAGCATTTATCAGAGACAGCAGAGCCGTGACCCGTGATCTCTGGAAATGTGCCAGTTAATTAAAGGAATATTGTTATAATAGTCCAAATCTCCATGGATACGTTATCTACAGCTCACCAAATGAGCAGCTAACGTGATCCATGATATTAACTTATGTATTGTCCAGCTCCAGTTCTGGCATGACACCGGCTCTGCTCCCCTGTAAACCTCTTCTTCTTCCCGGTGGTCCAAAACACCTGTGGTACAAACACTAACACTCCCCCCGGTGCTCTGAGCTCACAGCCTGGGCAGCCCGGCTAACAAACTGAGCTAACATTAGCTAACAGCAGCTACACACTGACATACTTCGTCTTTTCTCTGTTTTGTTTTTTTTTACAGGTATTTTCTGCGGACGTTTCCTCCCCGGCCCGGTGCTCCTAAATAATTCCCAGACTGCGACGCTCGTCTTCTCCTCTGACATTAGCCGAGCGGGAAGCGGCTTCGTCGTCAGGCATCGCGCTGTCCGGGGACAACGCTCCGATCCTGGTGGGGAAACGCAACATACGACACAAACACACACAGAATACTGCACAACTACACAGCCACATACGTGTAACACTGAAGTACATGTACACACGCAGTACTGCAGCAGTTCATTTGAGGTAGTTACCCCCTAATTTGTCTGTTAATTGTGGATCTCCTAGCAACCTGGGAGTTGTCCCATGACAATAATGACACACACACACAGACACACAGCTGTTAATAATGGGTCCTTTGTTTTCAGTGTGCAGATGAGTGTGTATTTGTGTTAAGTGTAGTAAACGTTGGTGTGTTTGTGTGTAATCAGGATGCAGTAGTGTTGTTCTAGTCGAGGATCAGATGGCTATCCACAGCCCAAATTATCCACAGTCCTACAGTAATGACTGCGTCCTCCGCTGGGTTGTCTACGCTCCACGGGGTCACGTTGTTAAGGTGATAAATAAAATCCTCCCCTCACAAACTCTTTAGTAAGAACGCAGCTTTTTGTTACAGACTCACGGGTAATTCGTCTAATTTCAGCTCGACTTTGCTGATTTTGATCTGGAGGAGTCCGACAGATGTTTGTACGATTCCCTCACCGTCCTCGGAGATGTTGAAGGAACAGAGGAGATCGGTAGGACGGTTGAATCTCTTTGTTTATGTTTGTATCCCTGTACAGGGCTCGGTGCTGGGGCCCCTTTTCTTTGCTATTTACATTGTTATCCGCTCTCATGGCTTCTCATATCACTTCTATGCAGATGACGCACCGCTCTATCTGTTATTTCGTCCTCGGTCTCTGCACAGATCTCTGAATGTCTCTCAGACGTATCCACATGGATGAAGGCTCACCACCTTCAGCTAAACCTATTATACACCATGACATCAACATCAACATTGACTCCCTATGTCTCACCCCTACCAGGGTAGCGTCCTGATGACCAACTAACCTTCTCTGGTCACGTTGCCTCCTCGGTTACCCGGTCATGTTGCTTCGCACTTTACAACATCAGAAAAATCAGGCCTTACTGCTTTTTGTTCACTCTGTGGTCCAACTCATCTCAAACCATCTCACCTGTGCTTAGTTCAGGTTTTTGGAGGTCAGGTGAACTCCATCACTCTCCTTCTTGGTCAAATAGTCCTTACAGAGCCTGGAGGTGTGTTTTGGGTCATGATGGTTTCACTAATCTCAAACCAGAACCAGGATGGCATGTTGATGAGGAATGCTCCGGTCGCCATGTTGGTTAAGTGTGCCCATCATCACACCTCCTCCTCCATGCTTTAGGGTGGGAACCACACATGTAGAAAGTATGTATACGTCTCACAAAGACACAGCGGTTTGAACCAAAACTCTCTAATTTGGCTTCATCAAACCAAAGTCCAGATTTCTGCTGGTCTAATGTCCATTCTTTGTGTTTCTTGGTCCAAGCAGTTCTCTTCTTCTTCTTCTTCTTGGACTTCCTCAGTCGTTGTTTCTTTGCAGTTATTCGACCATGATGGTCTGATTCACACAGTCTCCTCTGAACAGTTGATGGTGACATGTGTCTGCTACTTGAACTCTGAAACATTTATGTGGGCTCTAACTGTAAAGAACTTATGTTTTCATAGTGTTTGAAGACACATTCAAAGTTCTCGACAGACCTTCATATCTTAAATGTAATGATCGACTTTGGGTCCAGACTTGTGCCTGGTCCTGTACATCTTCTCTCTCTGTCTTTGCTGCATTATGATCATATTCAAATATAATGCAACGTACCTGCAATAATTTATTTTGTCATGTCTTGTGTAGCGGTGCTGTGTGGTCGCAGCGTTCCTCCTCCCGTCCTGTCCTACAGCAGCGTCATGGTGCTTCAGTTCACGTCAGACAGCAGCATCACACATCGAGGCTTCAGTGCTACACTCACCTTCATCAGCCGTACAGGTAATCCCACTGAGCTAACATTAGCTAACAGCAGCTAACATAGGTTTAAATACTTAAACTCTATTTTCTCTGCAGACCTCCACGATCAGAACACAACAGCTGTGAAGAGTCGAAGAGACGGCCCGCGAGATCATCAAGAGGATTTGACCTCATATGGTTGGTGGTTTGTTCATCATCACCTTCTCTTCGGCCTCTTTTACATTCAAATGAGTTAAAACTTATTCAGAGAGAGGCCGGTGACGAGAATCCCAGTAAAATGTTATCTAAGTGAAAGAGAATGAATGAATGAGTAACTCACCTTGAGTCCTCGAGTTCTTACGCAAGGCACTGACAGTTCAGCTGCTGCTTTTGGAGCTGTGGCGGTCAACGGTGGAGGTGGATCAGCGCTCGACAGCTCCGAGCGTCAGGTATATCATCCAAGTCTGTGAGTAAAGAAAGGGTACATCAAAGAACGGACATACGACAGATAAACAGTCAGGAAATGTAGAGGAGAGGCGACTGTCCACCAGTAGTGTCATGGCATTTAGAGAGGTAATGTGATATTTAACACTCGAGTTATAACTCAGACATGAGAGGCCGGATGACACACTCGCTCCTGCACAAACCACCAAAATAAATAAGTTTTACCTCCAGTGTCAGAGTATTTTCACCACATTGTTACTGTTTTCTCTCATCTATCTTTATCTGAGTGATAAACTCCCCAAAACTAAATATTGAAGTGCGAGCTGCGCCAAAAATAAGACAGAAGTCTGTTTCTCCATGAGGGGGTAAAAATCTCACTTCTGTCGCACGTTGTAGAGTTGTGAGGTTTTGTTGTCAGCTCCATGAATGGTTATTTTTAAAGGTCCAGTGTGTAGAAGGGGAATATAATATCCATAATTATGTTTGAACTAGTGTTTAACCAGCTAAAAATACGAATAGTTATAGGTTTGTTACCTGAGAATGAGACTTCAGATCCTCCAACACGTCCGCCATGTTGAACCGCCGTGTTTCAACACTGTACACTGTAAAAAATGTCTGTAGAATTTACGGTGAAAAACCGCCAAGCCATGACAGCAAAAGTTAAATAGTAAAATATGACTGTTTTATTGGGTGGACCTGAGGTGGGAGCCCAAACTAGCCCTTAATAACGGCACCCACCTGTCAATCAAATCATCCATGCTCTTAATCCTGCATAACTTTAAGCCTTAATATAATCTGAACAGGTGAGTTGTATAAAAATTCACCCTCAGTACAGTTGTCATGAACGGGGAAATTAGCTATAGAGACCAAAACTGTTTTTTGTACCAGGCTGTAAACATGTTTATTTCTGCTGTGAAGTTGGACATTTTAACATGGGGACTTACGGAGACTGACTCACTTCTGGAGCCAGCCTCAAGTGGACGTTTGAGGAACTGCAGCAGTAGCCGCTTGTCCCCCCCACCCCCACCCCAAAATCATCATATGTTCAAATTTAAAGATGTGATATGAAAATTACAGTTTTCATCGTCCTGCGTTCAGAAATATCAGCGTCTATGTGAGACGTTCATCCACGCCCTCAACAAAACAAACGACCAACGCGTCAGCTGATCAATCAGAACAGAGTTTTCCCTGTTCACTTCCTGTGCTGTGTGTTCAGGGTGTTTCTGTTCGTTATCCAGAGAGACAAAGTCCCTCAACAGGCCGTCGGTGGTGACAACAGGACCTGAGGAACAGGTCGATACAGGTGTGTGTTTGTGTGTGTGTGTGTGTTTCAGAGGCAGGGTCCTCCAGGGTTCATCCTCAGCACACCAGTTTCCTCTGGGACTGTGATGCTGCTTTTCTGTACCTTCTATTTCTCGCTCTTCTTCATAAACTCAGCATCTGAAGCCTTCAACGCCATGTTAGATGTACTGCCTCTTCCGCCTCCCGGCCAATTTAAATATTGGCAAAGATGTGGATCATCAGGGCGGGCTGAATGACGCCCGGTTGCTCAAACAAGCCACCTGTAAAGGCACCCACCTGTCAATCAGAGCGTCCACGCTCTTAATTCTGCATAACTTTAAGCCTTAATATAATCTGAACAGGTGAGTTGTATAAAAATTCACCCTCAGTACAGTTGTCATGAACGGGGAAATTAGCTATAGAGACCAAAACTGTTTTTTGTACCAGGCTGTAAACATGTTTATTTCTGCTGTGAAGTTGGACATTTTAACATGGGGACTTATGGAGACTGACTCACTTCTGGAGCCAGCCTAAAGTGGACATTTGAGGAACTGCAGTTTTTGGCTTCACTTCACATCCACGGAGGTTGCCGCTTGGTCCAAACCAACTCTGTCTCCTTCAGCCTTTGGTCAACCAGATAATAGAAGATGATCATAAGTAGAACTTCTTTATGTTCTATTAGATTAATTTATCTACATTTAGTACTGAATCATTTGTCAGTGAGGCTCGAAGGTTCTCTAAAGGTTAATATTTTGATAGAGATGAATTAGAGTGAAATAATTTCTTGTTTGGGGGAAACATATGAGCTGTGTGGTCAAAACACTGTTTCTGCATCATGTGACGTTCATCTCTGTCTGGTCCAATGTGTGTTGTGTTCACAGGCATGTAGACAAAGCTCGTAAAACACA
Organism: Sciaenops ocellatus; assembly: GCA_033000465.1. Lineage (NCBI taxonomy): Eukaryota > Metazoa > Chordata > Actinopteri > Sciaenidae > Sciaenops > Sciaenops ocellatus. The sequence continues at coordinate 4,175,501 of CP136871.1, read as the reverse complement.
GAACTATTAGCCCAGAGGCCTTTTTTTTTTTCCTGCAACCTCGATAGCTGTGGAGTGAAGTGCCAAAAACTGCAGTTCCTCAAACGTCCACTTGAGGCTGGCTCCAGAAGTGAGTCAGTCTCCATAAGTCCCCATGTTAAAATGTCCAACTTCACAGCAGAAATAAACATGTTTACAGCCTGGTACAAAAAACAGTTTTGGTCTCTATAGCTAATTTCCCCGTTCATGACAACTGTACTGAGGGTGAATTTTTATACAACTCACCTGTTCAAATTATATTAAGGCTTAAAGTTATGCAGGATTAAGAGCGTGGAGTGTACCCAGGCATCATTCGACCCACCTCAGGTCCGCCAATGATCCACGTCTTTGCTGGGTTTCTGTTAGATTAACCGGGAGGCGGTAAGAGTCAGGACAGCCAACATGGAGACGACCAGAGCTGCATATTTTTGAGCTTCAAATCGGCGCTTTATACTGTCATTGTTTTGGACTGCAGGAGGTTGTAGAGCACAAATTGTGGATCATGTGGAAACGGGCCAGCAGCCTCCAGGCTAGAACAAAAACAAGGCCGGAAACATTCTGGCCTTTAGTTTGTGTTCAAGCCTGATTTACTGAAATACTTTTGAGACATCTGAAGAAAAAAAACAATAATTAAACATCTAACAGCACCACAAATGCATCTTTCAAACTCTTAATGGTGTCATAACTCACAGGTTTGGAGCCACTGCCCTTGAATATGAATCTGTGAGCCCTAATAATGATTGAGGCAACTGTTTCTTTACATCCACAACACAGAACATGAAGTTGTCTATGATATAAACATTAATTTTTATGCCACAGGAAGTGACCTTTCATGTTTTATAACACCTCCTGTTGATGTCAGTAGAAAACTGCAAAAAACGGAGCCGTCATCTGAAGGTACAGGACGCCATCTAGTGTCACGTTTACGCAAGTTACTCTGAAAAATTCACAAGCAGCACTCAGGCAACTGGAGCAGAGAGAAGAAGTGCTTAAAAAGGAGTGAATTATAGAAGCAACAGTGAAATTATAATATTATTATAGCTCTGTTACCGTGCTCGCTCACTGACACGACATACAGGGACTCTTAATGGAACAGAGCCATTGTTAAAGTCATTTATTTGCTGGAGCCGCCACTCGAAATGGGACTCAGCTGTTGTTCGTGTTATTAATTCCACGTTTTTTTTTTTACAAGTCAACATGTGATTTCTGCAGGAGAGTTTAAGCATCGTGCATCTCATTTGCTCCACTGCGGCAGCTGGAAGTCAGTGCCTTGCTCAGAGGCACTTTTACAGTAAGAGAGGGGAGAACTGGTGAAACAAAGCTAAAGACCTCTCTGTGCTTTTATTGTAAGTGAGCCGGTCACTATCACAAAATGAGCTCAACTGGATGAATTTAGATATTTAAATATAGATTTAAAGCAACACTGTGTAGAAGTTTGTATTTTTGTCTCCTCCAGTTTCAGAGTGTAATCCCACTGTGGTAAATATGTTCAGCTGTACTCGAGTATTTGTTCCGATTACATTACTTCTGATCAAAAACTAGGGAGTCGACAACTTTGTTCAATATTCAGACACATGTCATAACAGAGATAATATACAGCACGTCTCCACTTCATGTTTGGGTCGTGCCTTATCCTGTCTGGGCTTATTTTCAGATAATGACTGGCCTCTTTGAAGCATTCCTGTCATGCTTAAACATAATCCTGTTTTTTAGTGAACCTGGGTGTAGCGGACACAGCTGTGCAGCGGTCCAGCAGCAGAACTTTGTCCTCTCAGGGTGACCCGAAGAGCTCAAAGGATCCCGGCCTGGATATGAACACGAGCTCAGATGATGAAGACTACAGCGGAGGATCCTCAGGGAGTGGGAAGTAAACCAGTGGGAAGAAGAGAAGGCCTCCAGGCAGAAATACTTTGACTATTGGATGCATCTCCGTGATGTTTTTGTACAGACTTTCATTCACATGCTTTGGTCACAGACTTCAAATTCAATTTGATAAAACAAGAAGAAGTTTGAAATAAATCCACTTGTTGACAGACTGTCTGGTCTGTGTCTTGTTTAAAGCATCAACATTAAGAGATGAAGTGATCTCACCCCAGATGTTAAACACATTTTCACGTTAACGTCGGGCTTTAAACTTTTCTTTTTTTAGCCGACATGATGACAAAACAAACCACCTGTCAATCAAAGCGTCCACGCTCTTAATCCTGCATAACTTTAAGCCTTAATATAATCTGAACAGGTGAGTTGTATAAAAATTCACCCTCAGTACAGTTGTCATGAACAGGGAAATTAGCTATAGAGACCAAAACTGTTTTTTGTACCAGGCTGTAAACATGTTTATTTCTGCTGTGAAGTTGGACATTTTAACATGGGGACTTATGGAGACTGACTCACCTCTGGAGCCAGCCTCAAGTGGACGTTTGAGGAACTGCAGTTTTTGGCACTTCACAGCTACAGAGGTCGGTATCAAATAAACAAATAAAATAAACATTAATAACATTATAAATGTCTGTATATCTGCGTATAATTAAACTATAATGTGTTTTATATCATTTATTAAAAACTTGTTTACTTCTTTTATAGTTTATATAATTTTTATTTTTACTGCAGGTTTTTATAACTTTGCCCTCATGTTAAAATTGTTGATTAACTTGAGGACAGACTTCTCTATCATGTATTATATTAAGATAAATTAAATGTTTTGTACAGTATGTTCTCACACTCTGAGTTATCAGCTTTAAAAATGTAAAATAAAAGTACTCCTTTACGTTTCTTCTGTCACTTCTTGTTGTATAATGCATGTTTTCTCTCCTCCCCTCCCTCGGTGGTGTGATCTCATGGCTCGGCTCCTCGCTGCCTGAACACCACCTCTGTGCCACATAGTGTCATGATGAGATCTGACTTCCTATTGGTGCTTTGCACCGTGTGTCACCTTTCCCCCAGCGGGAAGCCACGCCCCCTTCAGAGGCCCTTCACGTGTGTGTAGATGTGTGTGTAGATGTGTGTGTGTTGGCGTGTGCAGAGCTTGTAAACGCTGTCCTCGTCTGGACTTTGTGGACTCTGCTCTCTCTCCGGCCGTCAGAAGAAGTTGAAACTATGGATCAGAACATGGTGAGAGAACTCTTTGTTCTTTAACTCTGGTGTCACTCTTTAATCGTGCATGCATGTGCATGTGCTTAGTTTTGTCTCCACTCTGTACGTGATGTTTGTCTTGCAGACGATCCCGGTGGCGGTGGCTGTTGCTGTGGTGGTCGTGTCCGTGCTGTACTTCCTGCAGAAGAAGAAGAAGAAGAAGCTTCCCGTCACTCTGCAGGACTCTACGGTCAAATATCCTCTTCCCCTCATAGAGAAACAGGTAGGACAAACAGAGAACCAGTACTTTAACGTGCAGACACGTTTACATTTAAACCTGATTGTGACTTAACTGTGAGCAAACACTGTGACGTCCAGCAGGAAATAAGATCTAGTTTCTGTTTAAAGCACCGTCCTCTTCCTCGTCTCTTCTCCTCTGCCATTATGTCCATAGAGGCTGCTGAGCCCACTTTTCCAGCTCCGGTTCTGGCATGACACCGGCTCCGCTCCCCTGTAAACCTCTTCCCGGTGGTCCAAAGCACCTTTTATCTGTTGCACCCTGAAATACACTGATGTTCTTCTCTTTCAGAGGAAGATTTGAATCCAAAGTTTTACATATTTACGCTCAAAATACAAACACACACACACAAAAGACCTACAGACATGCAAATGTGGAGCGATGGTGGAGTGATGCGGTGTCCTGGGAACAGTTGAGGGTTCGGCTACAAGTCCACCCTCCATACTGTGGTCTGAGCCGGACTTGAACCAGCCACCTTCTGGTTCCCAAGTCCAATCGGACTGAGCTGCTGTCGATGCTGCAGTAAAGGGTTTAAACACTTTCTTACTTACCTCTAGTGGTAACTGTTCTGTTCAGATACACTGCATTAAACCACCCGGTCTCACACTGAAGGACTTTCATGCTAATAGCTGTGACATTGAACGTGTTTTTTCTAACCTGTGTGTGTGTGTGTGTGTGTCCTTGTGCAGGAAATCAGCCATGACACAAAGAAATTTCGGTTTGGTCTTCCATCTGCAGCTCACATCCTTGGACTGCCAATAGGTACTGAAACACTCTCTGATAAAATTCTTCACAACTACAAAGATTTTTTTAGCCAATTCTTTTAAGACGTTTCATGAAACATCTTGGCGAGAACATTTACACACTCATGTCTGAGCAGAAATACTTCGTACATATCAGGTCTGAAGTTCATGTTGGCCCATTTTGAGATATGTTAACAAATAAGAATACAAGATGACAATAGTCTTCAGGTCAGCTTCAAGTCTTTAGGTCTTCAGATCTTCAAGTCTTCAGGTCTTTAGGTCTTTAGGTCTTTATGTAATATGAGCTCTCTTTCTGGTCCTCATCAACAGATGAGCAGCAGAGTTTTGGACTTATTGTAGTTGAGTTGTTTTGCAGGTAATCAAGGTGTCCATTAATGTCTCCATGTTCTTCTTATTTCCTCCCCTCACCTCACCTGTCCTCCCTGCTCGTCCTCCCCTCAGGTCAGCATGTGTACCTGTCCGCCAAGGTGAACGGCAGCCTGGTGGTCAGAGCTTACACTCCAGTGTCCAGTGATGAGGACCAGGGATATGTTGACCTGGTGGTCAAGGTAAATAACATTATCCATGTAGGACAAAGAACAAGATATAAGTACCAACAGAGGTTCATCCATGAATTCACCTTTATGTGAGCTGTTTGTTTAATTACCTTTTCACATTTTTGACATCTTAAAGGTCCCAAAATTGTAGAAAATACAAATTATAAATCAGGGCTGCGTTTTGGATGCTGAGTCGTCTCGTTAGCAGGTCAAACTTTTATCCTGAGAGGTGATTTTTAATTCCCAACGAGCCAATCATGGGCTTTTTGTATCTTCTCCAGGTGTACTACAAGAACACCCACCCCTCATTCCCAGAGGGAGGGAAGATGTCTCAGTACCTGGACAACATGGCTATAGGAGACGCCATTGACTTCAGAGGACCCAATGGACTGCTGGTGTATAAGGGGAATGGTATGATGTGTTTGTGTTTGTCACCAGTAGATGTCTCTGTGGTACAATCAAAGACAAACACTAACTGAGACTCTCCTGATCAGGTCAGTTTTCCATCCGACCAGACAAGAAGTCGGAGCCCAAAGTTCGGAGGTTTAAGCACGTTGGAATGATCGCCGGTGGAACAGGTTAATTTATAATCCCTCTACTGTGTACCTGAACGCACCACAGAGGCTAAAATCTTCTTTTTCTACATCACTGTTAAAGTTCTGCAACTCTTTTATGGCTTTTCTCTCTTATAAATGACACCCAACGCTGTCATGATGATACTTTCTTTGCAGCCTCACTGGCAAAAATATCATTTTTCAGTTTTTGAGAAAGTTGAGAGACGTTACTGTTCATATAATCACCCTGAAACATCCTCTGAGACCAACTTTAATGTCTTTTTCCATCTCAGGTATCACTCCGATGCTGCAGTTAATCCGCAGCATCACCGCAGACCCGACTGACAACACCAAGTGCTCCCTCATATTCGCCAACCAGGTCAGCTCTGTAAATTGTTTTGGGAAATCTTATCTTGTAATACTGTACGGCACATAAATGGAAGAATTCTCTGGAGAAATTAAATCTCTTCTTTCACTTCTCAGACTGAGAAAGATATCCTGCTGAGGGAGGAGCTGGAGGAGGTGAAGAGGAACCACCCCGACAAAGTTAAAGTTTGGTTCACGCTGGACAAACCCCCGCAGGGTGAGGCTACATTTCTTCAACTATGATTATGATTAAAGTGAAGCAGATCTGAGGCTCCCCCCAACAGTATTTATAACTGTACTTGAGTATTTGTTCTGATTACATTCCTTATGATCAAAAACTAGCGAGTCTGCAACTTTGCTAACAGCCAAACATCAACAAGGTCACCAACAGCAGACATAGCAGCCAGCTAATATTACTGACTAGTCCAACAGCAGTCAGCCCAGCTCGGCGTCTGTCTTTCAGCCTTTTATTTCACCAAGCTCTCACCAACCACTAAAAGTCAGTCCCAGATTTACTCTTGTCCGGTGGCTTCTTGCTGAGCAGCTAACGTGATCCATGATACCAACTTACGTATTGTTCAGCTCCAGTTCTGGCACTACACCTCTTCCTGGTGGTCCAAAACGCCTATGATACAAACACTAACACTCCCCCGGCGCTCTGAGCTCACAGTCCGGGCAGCTCCAGCTAACAAACTGAGCTAACATTAGCTAACAGCAGCTACAGTTGTCAGCAGTGTACTTCAGTGTCCATCAGGAAACTCTGTAAATCACAGAGAGTTGAGGCGGAGCAGCCGGAGGACATCAGAGGGAAAACCAGAAAACATTTTCTCCATAAAAGTTCCACAATGTTGCTTTAAATCATTTCAGACTTAAACAGCGATCATGTGTGATCTGGTGGAAAGATTTTCCATGACTCATTTTATCATGTTACCATAAAGACTACGCGGCACAGTGCCAGGCTATATGAAGCTGAATAAATCGCAAATCTCTCTAAAGTCTCAAAGCCCGGTTCTTTTGGATTCACTGCTGAATATTCAGAGTGGAAAACCAAACAAAGCCTCCTCAGCTGAAGGAAAATCCCCGCAGGCTGAGGAGGGAGATAGTTCCAACAAGGTGTTAGAGTAGCTTAGCAAAAAAAACGCTCATGTCTTCCTTTGCATAATCCTTAAAGCGAGCAGAAATTAATGAGCATAATAATGTTACATAATCTCCGCCGTGAATGCCTCGAACGCCGCTGCCTCGCCTGTCATTAGAGAGTGGAAACACATCAGCCCTTGATCATTATTCATCAGAAGAGGTGCTCTTCGTTAGCAGTGTCATTATTTGGATCGCCTCAGAGGGACAGATGATTATCTGTGGATGAAAGCACAAGTTGAACAAACGTCTTCGTGTTTCATTTGTTTAAATTCATTTCGTCTCTTCGTCTTTGACAACAAGAAATCCTGTATTTGGTTTTCTTTCACCAACAGGCATCGCTCTGCTGACACACAGGGATTAAAAATTATAGAAACGGGATGTAAAAGGGGTAAAATAAAGACTTAAAGGCTGGTTTCTCTGGTGACTGAGCCGTAGATGTTGCAGTTTTACCTTTTCCACCTCTGATGTTTCCTGTCATAGTACATTCCTCCTCCACCAGGCGGAGGAAGCTCATTTCGGCCGCTTGTAATCGCGATCTCATTCTTTCAGTCACTACCCAAAGCTCATGACCATAGGTGAGGGTTGAAACGTAGATGGACTGGAAGATCGAGAGCTTTGCCTTCAGGCTCAGTTCCCTCTGAACCACAACAGTCCGGTACAACGTCCACACCAACCCGCCGGTCCATCTCACACTCCATTTTCCCATCACTCATGAACAAGATGCCGAGATACTTGCCGAGAATATTAGTCATTAGTTGGGCGCCATGGTGGTGCAATGGTTAACACAGAAACAGCCTCACAGAAAGGAGGTTTGAACCTGATTTGGTGACTCTAAATTGCCTGTAGGTGTGAATGTGAAGAACTGGCGACTTGTCCAGGGTGTAGGTGTACCCCAGATGGATGGATGGATGGATAGTCATTAGTCACTCAACCAAGATGTAAATTGTTCAAAATATCTCTTAAGTTGAAGGTTGATCTTTCTCTCTCTCTCTCTCTTTCTCTCTTGTCTTCTCCTAAAGATTGGAGCTACAGTTCAGGGTTCGTGACTCAAGACATGATCAAGGACCACCTCCCCGCTCCGTCCACCGACGTCCTCGTTGTCCTGTGCGGCCCTCCGCCGATGATCCAGTACGCCTGCCTGCCGAATCTGGACAGGCTGGGACACAATACAGAAAACATTTTTGCATACTAGTGTTCTGATTAACGACAAAACTGGGTGACACCTGCAATCATTCAATCAATAAACCACCAGTCACCACTGACGGTCTTCTCCTATCGACAAACAAAGGCTTGTTTTTTTATTAACTGTATGGGACTCCTGATATCAGTCACATTACTGTGCCATAAAATGGCTTTGTAACTATAAACTTACCCGTTAACACTGCTATGAACAGCTCTAGAGACTCAGTGTGAACTTTAACGTGCAGTATGTCATCAAACATTTCATACAGGTCAACAGTCACTTTTAAAGTGAATCTCGTTTTTTCAGACCAAAAGGTAAATTTATGTGAAATAAAAACGTAAAAACAGAGTTGACTCATACTCTTATGTCAAAGCACGAATGTGTCGTAGTCATTTTATAGACTGTATAAAAACTAACTCATCTATGAGTCACTGAATACCCAAACAGAACAACTGTACCTCACACAACAGTGTGCACTGTGAAGTGAAGCCAATGTGGAAGTGTCAAAAACTGCAATTCCTCAAACGTCCACTTGAGGCTGGCTCCAGAAGTGAGTCGGTCTCCATAAGTCCCCATGTTAAAATGTCCCAACTTCACAGCAGCCGTCACAGACGACTTGTTTGAGCAACCAGGCTTCATTCAGCCCGCCTCAGGTCCACCCACGCTCGTATGGCGAAGGCAGGAGTACCAGGATGGCGGCAACCAGAGCCACCACACTGAGCTTCACAATGGCCCTTCAGAAACCTGTGGGTGACGTCACAGATACAACGTCCATGTTTTATACAGTCTATGGTTTCATCCCGTCTTTACTAGCATGCAGGAGAATTCTGAGGTAAGGATTCTTATTTTCAGGTGAACACTGATGGAGCCGCTAAATGTGACACACTGGACCTTTAATAGCATATACAAGTCGAAACATATTGTTTAAGACAATTACTTCCAAAGAAATAGATAGATTATATGTAAGATATATTACAAATGAGGCTGTTAGCTGTAGTATTTTATATTTTATCAGGTATCAAATGAGTTCAAATGTTTTTTTTCAGGTCTTTAGCCGGGACCAACATTTCCGACATCCCGTGAACGCAGCAGCGGGCAATGGGCGTGTCTCTGTTCACCAACATGTCGGCGTAGGAGTTTGCATCCAAACTTTACGGTTAATGTTTAGTAAGTTTATCCGCTCGGCAGCAGACAGTGAGCGGGGAACATGGTGTGTGAGCGCGGCGTAGACTTAGCGAAGCCTTCACGGAGCGGGTTGTTTAGTAAGTTTGTAGCTTTAATCGTATTTATCAGCGTAAACTTCGCGGCTTGTGTCTGTGAACGAGTCGCTCCAGAGAGATGCCTCATCTGGGGTCCAGGGCTGAACCCCGACGTAGTTTTACCGGTCCGCTACTTCGTTATTCAGGCGGTCAATTCAAACGGAGAGGAGCTGACCGTGTCTCCAGGTAAACGGGCAAACACGAACACAGCGTGTGTTTAAAAACAAGTGTCACTGTGTTAAAGTAGAGCATCAGCGAAACGCTACGGCGGCTAGCTAATTTCCCCACACGTGTTTCGGTTTAACGAGTGACCGTGTTAATTGGTGCCCGCTAGCCGAATACGCCTGTGGTTGTCGTGGTTACGACAGCCGTTGAAATAGGGAAGACGTAACTATCACACAAAAAGACAAATGGTGTTTTTTTTTGTTTTTTTTTTTGGACATTGTAACGTTAGTGAGAAAGGCATTCACGAGGACGGCTACATGACAACCACAGACGCTTTCGGCTAACGGTCACGCGTTAAACCGAAACACCGGTCGCTTCAGCTAACCTCTAAATAAACGAGTGTTTGGTGGGCTAACCAGCTAACGGTCACCAGTTAACACGGTCACGCGTTAAACCGAAACACCGGTCGCATAAAATCACGCTACCCCCCTAAAAACGAGTGCTTGGTGGGCTAACAAACAGTCATATCAGGGCCAAACAGGCGCCTTATGTCTGTCTTTGCCTTTCATTGATTCATATAGGTCACTGCAATGTTTTCTGAACATGTGCTGTTCAGTTGAAGGCACAAGAAGGAGCACGTCCAGTGTTTCGGTTTAACGAGTGACCGTGTTAACTGGTGACCGTTAGCCGAATACGCCTGTGGTTGTCGTGGTTACGAGAGCCGTTGAAACAAGAAGAGAATACGTGGTTATTAAACAAATATACGAACTGTGTTTTGTTTGTTTTTTTTTGACATTGTAACATTAGTGAGAAGGAAAGGCATTCACGAGGACAGCTACGTGTCGTAACTATGACAACCACAGGTGTACTCAGCTAACACGGTCACTTGTTAAGCCGAAACACCTGTCGCTTCATTTTTTTTAAAGCTAACCTCAGACTGATTTCTAATAATAAACAGACTTAAAACATCGTTTTTCGTGTTGTTACCGACGTGATTATTAAACACAATAATAATTTAACACTTTAATAATGTCTCTCTTAGCCTACAGAACAGTTTCTATGCTTATTTTACAATAATCCTGAAAAACAAATGTTTGGTGAGCTAACAAATGGTCATATCAGGGTTAAACAGGTCACTGAAATGTTCTTTACATGTGCTATTCAGGTAGAGACACGTTTAAAGTGAAGATAAGTCCGCTGGACAAGAAGGAGCACATCCGGATCCACGTGCCTCCACCTCTGGACCGTCAGGACGGCTCCTTCCTGGTGAGGTACCGGCTCTATGGGACGGTGCTGAAGGGCCTGACGGTTGAAGTTCTCCACCAAGATGCTGCTGTCGCCAAGTCACCGTACACCATCCGAGGTATGTGTTGAGATTTATATCGCCCAAAGTAAAGGATGAAATCTCAGGAAAAGAACCAGAGGAATGATCCGTCTTTCAGGGCAGATAGACACCACGCTGTGTAAAACACCCATCTAGGTGTAATGACAGTAGAGGTTGACGTGGGTCTGTTCGGGGCAGGAAAAAGCCGATTTAATCTGGAGTTCTACCTACCTGTGCGCTGCAGTCGGCTCCAGGGAGCGACCAGCCTGGGAGACGTTTGATTTGATGGTTGGTCCACGGTGTAATTAAGTTAGAGGGTGGAGCTGAAGAGTAATCTAATTCTGTAAAACACACGAACTGTGAATTACTTTTTGGCTCATTGCCAGGGGTTGGCGAGCTAATCAACCATCATCATTAGATATTCCTCTGATAAAGACGGCATTTAAACGTCCGATCGGGGCTGGTGAATCATCGACCTCTAGCTCAAAGAAATGGCATGCACAGTGTTTCAAGACATCAATGAGCCTAAAAATATATAATTAATCTCAAATAAGAGTTGCTAATAGTCTAATAGTCATATAACCCTGAGTATTATCTCCAACGCTCAGGCCCGGTTTATCACGAATACTGCGACTGTCCCGAACACGACGCCTCCGTGTGGCAGGGCGTCATGCAGTGTCCGGCCGAGGAGCCTCAGGTTCTGGCGGACTTCAAATCTTTTCCGAGCGTCGACCTGGAGCGTATCAGACAGGAAGTGCCTCACAGGTTCGTCAACAGAGGAGGCCTCATTCACTACGCCATCATCCACAACAAGCTGTACCGCCGCACTCTGGGGAAATACACCGACTTCAAGATGTTCTCCGATGAAATGCTGCTCTCTCTGACAAGAAAGGTATTCTTTTAACAGATGTCGTATTTTAATATTACCGCTGCGTCGTCTGATTGCTGATGTCAGTCTCCCGGCGTCTTTGTTGTTAAAGGTGAGGGTGCCCGACGTCGAGTTTTTCATCAACGTCGGCGACTGGCCGTTAGAGACGAGGAGGTCGGACGCCGTTCCGGTCTTGTCGTGGTGCGGCTCCACGGACACGCGGGACATCGTCCTGCCCACCTACGAGGTCACGCACTCCACCCTGGAGACCATGAGAGGGGTTACCAACGACCTGCTGTCCGTCCAGGGAAACACAGGTAACTCACTCAGTTTTACCGTTTTTACAGTTTTAGTTCGTAATTTAGTGGAATAAATCATTTTCATGGTCTTCTTTGTTAGTGTTAGATTAGAGTTTAGAGATTAGAGATTAAAGTTGGCGCTTATATAACATCTGGTCCGCTTCGTTCCAGGGCCTCCGTGGATAAATAAAACCGATCGGGCGTTTTTCCGCGGTCGGGACAGTCGAGAGGAGCGTCTTCACCTCGTCTCTCTGTCCAAGAAAAACCCCGAGCTGCTGGACGCCGGCATCACGGGGTGGTTCTTCTTCAGAGACCGCGAGAAACATGTCGGCAAAGCGCCGCTGGTTGGATTCTTTGACTTTTTCAAGGTGAGGAATATTTAATAATTCACTTTTATCCACCTTTAAGTTAAAGGAACAATATGCAACTTTTTGTACTAAAATTGGTTTTCTTGTTTCCTCCTTTTAAGTACAAGTACCAGGTGAACGTGGACGGGACGGTGGCGGCGTACCGCTTTCCTTACCTGATGCTTGGGAACAGTCTGGTCCTGAAGCAGGACTCTCAGTATTATGAGTTTTTCTACAGCCACCTCAAAGCCGGCACTCATTACGTCCCCGTGAAGAGAAACCTGTCGGACCTTTTGGAGAAAATCGAATGGGCCAAAGAGAACGACGCCGAAGCTCGGGAGATCGCCAGAACGGGTCAGAGCGCGGCCCGAGAGCTGCTGCAGCCCAGCAGACTGTACTGTTACTACTACAGAGTGCTGCAGGTGTACGCCGAGCGGCAGACGGGTCGGCCGACACGGCACGCAGACATGGAGCTGGTGCCTCAGCTGGACGACCACACCGCCAGGTGCACATGTGAGCGTAAAGAAGAAGCCAACATGAAGGATGAACTATGATGGAGTCCGACAGTTCTTTGGTTTTATTCTGGACTGTAAAATTATAATGCCACTCTTTGTCTTTAAAACTGTGTCGTGTTGTTTTTTGTACCTTTTTGTAAAACTGAGGATATAATTACTGTTTTGTAAACGTGCCTATACATTGAATATTTTTACAGTGTTACCTTGAATAAATCATAAATCACATACAGTGAACGTGCTGTCATACTGGACAGATGTGTCTGGATGTTGTAGTTTCTGGCTGCTCTGCTGCCTCACCTGGTTCAAAAGCGAGTCCCCATTTCATGTTTTCCAACGCTCAAACGAAGAATTTCCAAATGAAAAAGTGACTCACAAAAAAAACTTGTACCACGAGGTTAAAAAGTTTGAAGTCGCTACAAGAAATGACTTTTTTCCATCTTTTATCAAAGCTGACACTTTTTTTTTTTTTAATCATATGGAGTCTAAAGCAGCAAAATAAGTTGCAACGTTAGCATGCTGACATGCTCATAATGATGCAATGACATGTACAGTACAGCTGAAGCTGATGGCATTGAAATAACTGCTAATAACTAGCCTGGCCATTATAGGCCTCTGTGGTAATGTCATTATTTGTGCAGATAGACAACAGCCAGTGTTGTAGTCAAGACCAACTAAACCAAGACCAGAATGTATCGAGACCGAGACAAGACCAAGACTTTGAGGGGTTGAGACCAAGACCAGACAGTATACAGCATACTTGGGTAGCTAATGTTCATGAAAACTCTTTGGGTGACGTGTGGTTGCTACATTGAGTCACCTCGTTACACGTAGCTTTGCTGTGTTCTTTCGGATGCTGTTTTGCAGATTAACTTGGTTGATGTCTCCTCCCAGACAGTTAGCAAATAAATCAGACAATTAAGTGACTTCCCTGCAGTCGTGGTCTTGAACTAAAATCCAGAGTCCTCTTTGTCTGAAGCCGAGACGAGACTGAGGCCTTTAAAAAGTGGTCTTTAGACCAATCTCAAGACTGCAGTTCTGGTTTAGCTGTAGTGAGATCTGATCAGAATATTTTCCCCTTAAATTCTCTCAGAAAACTCTTTGACGTCGTTGAACACAAGTGGAGAAAATGTTCTCATCACAAATCCTTTATAAAAACAGAAAAAACGACAATAATGAGGATCAAACAATGGAGTCAGATATGTTGAGAAGATTTGTGTTAATATTTAAATGAAACATGTTACGATAAATAAATTCAAATTCATACAATCATTTGTTAATGTCATGTTACAACAGTGTTTTCTAAATGATTTTTGGCCCCACTGAAGACAAAAAATGTTTTCTAACCCTCTAACGCTACATTCACTAGCACTATTTACAGAAATAGTACGCTCGTCTTGCAGTTGAACTCTTTGTAGTCCGTGATGCAAATTCAAAGAAAACAAGAAGCAGGAGACAAGTTTCAGGTATGCAAAGCCTCGATTCAGCTCAGATTACCGAGTCCACGCACAGCAGGTAGTTGGGTACAAAAACATGGATGAAGTGTGTGCAGTCATGTCATGGTGAAGAACAAACCAAAACAGACGTGCCCGGTGGGGTTGAGTTGCATCCTTTAAACCAACATGCCTCGTAACTTTTTACCATCATGTACTGTCAAATACAAAATGAACACATCTCCAACAGGCAAACCTTGAGACTGTAATTTTAGAAGTTAAACTGAATGCTAATGAGTTAGTTTCTATATTAAGCTGCAAGAAAACAGGACTTGACATGAACACGAACAGCTGGAAAAATGATCGAAAGTCCTTCTACTTTCATTTTAGTAGTTTTGGTTGTTTCTCAAGAGATACATCAAAAGCCCCTGACATTTCTAGCCCATAAAGTTTATTAGAGTGTCACCGTATCACATTATTGGCCGTTAAATGTTACGAGTCCCTTTGGTTCAGCTGAATTTCATCATGAGAGTGAGAGGCTCTCCCTCTTTCTTGGTGACAATGGCTTGCATCATTCCTGAAGGTGTATGGAGATACCTCGAACCTTTGAAGAAGTTCTCAATCAAAGCTCTGTCAATCTTGTTGCACTTGTCGATCGCCGCCTCAAAGTTGTTGCTGATGACGCCGTAGATATTCCCCTTGTCGTTTTTCTTCCCAAAGAACAAGAAGAGGGCGTAGCACTCCTTGCCAATGGCGGTGCAGAAGTTCACCATCTTTTCGTACATGTTCATGTTGTTGGACTCCTTCTGGGCGATCTGGACGGACTCGCTGAAGGCCTCTGTGGGAGTGCGGCTCTCCTCAGCATCTTCCCTGTCGGGGAGGTGTAGGACCTGCACGGCGATCTGGATCCGAGGGTTCTTGGTGGGTTTCTCCAGCACTGCCCAAACCCAGTCAACCCCGAGGAGGATGCGCTGCTCGGGCGTCATGGCTGTGCAGTTGAAGGAATCGATCATGTTGAGGTTGACGCTCTGAGAGATGTAGGTCATTAGGAAGACCTGTTGGAGGATGAGACGTTTTAAAGAAAGTTCTAAAAATTCTGATGTCGTCAGTTTTATTTAAAAGATTTAACCTACTTGAGTGAGCGCCTCAGAGCTTGGGTGGAACTTGTCCTCCGGGTCTTTGAAGAGGAGGTACTCCTGAGTTCTGGACGAGGCGGCGTAGATGCACTCGTTAAATAGAGTTATGAAGTCAGTGGGTTTGGCGGTGGGGGGCCTCTTCAGTGTGTCGAAGATGCTCGGTCGAGGAGGCGCGTCCGGTTCAGAGGAGGGATGTTTTTGAGTGTTGCGCTTAAGGGAGGTGAAGAGTTTGGAGTTCTGGAAGGCGTTTGTGGGTTTGTTGATGGTTTGGCCCATGGTGGAGGGTGGGAGATTAGAGGGAGGTCTCCCTGATACACTGACAAGAGAGTATAGACAAATTTGAAATGGACATATGGTTGGCAGTTGTGTTCTTGAGGTACCTATGCATCGAACCGATACAGTAGGTATAAAATGGTCTAGTATGTATTTATAAAAGCTTCACTCACCGGGATGGGTCTGGATGTCGGTGTAGGTCCAAGTCCACTACCTTTCCCCCGCTCTGGCCCCCTTCCCTGCTCGGTCGAGGGTGTGCGTTCGGTTCGGGGGCGGGACGTTTTTGAGTGTTGCGCTTAAGTGTTGTGAAGAGTTTGGAGTTCTGGAAGGCGTCGTATGAGGGTTTGTTGATGGTTAGGCCCATGGTGGGAGATCAGAGGGAGGTCTCCCTGATACACTTAAAAGAGAGTATAGACAAATGTGAAATGGACATATGGTTGGTAGTTGTGTTCTTGAGGTGCGAATTAATGTCCCACCATATGGAACCATTGCTGCTCTTTTATTTAAGTGAATTAATGATTATATTTCCATGTCACACATTAAAAATCAACTAATTTTGCCCACATATGCACCGATACAGTAGGTATAACATGGTCTGATATGCATTTAAAGCTTCACTCACCAGGATGGGTCTGGATGTTGGTGTAGGTCCAAGTCCACTACCTTCCCTCCGCTCTGGCCCCGTTGCCTGCTGAGATATACAGTTTGTGTATGGTGCTGTATCTGAAGCTCAAGTCGTCGGTCTCTTGACTTTTCAGCAGAATGAAGAAGATTTACTAACTCTGGGGGTTTGGAGGGAGTGTTGAGCCTGGGTGTGGTGTTTGTAACTCGTCACATTTTTAGGTAAGTCAACAAAAGACTAATCTTACCAGTTAACTGGAAAAAAGAGCAGCAGCTTGAGGACTTGGGTACGCCTGAAGGGTTTGATGGGTAAACAAAAAGCTTAACTGTTCCTTTTCAAAAGGAAGCGCAAATGAGGACACATAGAGTTGGAGTCTTTAAGTTTGGCTCTCGAGAGGACGAGATTTATAGAGGGTGGGCGTGGATAGTTAGGACGGACTTCAGGGTCTCATCTGACATTTATTGTTCTTCAGGTTTGACGAGTAGGACTTGTAATGTGTTGTTTTAGTTTACTATATCAGTGTGTCAATGCAGTTGAGCACATATACTGTATGTGTTTACATTACGTTAGCCTGAGGTCACTTTCCTAATCCCTTTACGTTAGCTCACCACTCAGACGACCCGGTTTGTCAAAGAGCTTTTATTTTGTCAAGGAAACGTAACAATCGACTACACTATCTTACCATTCTGTTGTCATTTGTGTAGCCATGCATATACACTTTGTAAAAGTAGATTTTGATTTATACTTCTTCCCTACAAGTAAACAGTTAGAGCAACAATGGAGGAGAACAGGGTCAAAGTGATTGTTCACATCCGTGAAACCGACACAAATTCTTCTGTAGCTGATTTGAGAGTTCACAAAATATCATATATTCATATTTAAGATATAACATAAAAATGTATCTTTGAAAAGGATTCCTTAAAGCAAATTTTTTTGGCCACTTTCGATTTCAAAAAACAAAACTGATGTATTGTCACCCTATAAAACTGAAACGGTGAACTTGTAACTTGTAACTAAACCCTCAAACTACTTTTTTTCAGACAAAAAAAACTGTGTATGAGTTTTTAGACGTTTGATTCAAATCTTGACCGTTTGGTGCAAAATATTTGAATTCTACATGTTTATGTGGATGTAAATATGCAGAGACCTCCCTCTACTGGTTGAAACTCGGCTATTGCAATTGAATTTCGCTATTGGCTGATCTGTGTCAGGTGATGTATATGGTGGCACCAACATGTAAAACCGGCATCTCCTGACTCTACAGACGTAGAGACTCCATGTGTCGTGTGCCGTTACAGATGGCTTGTTTGAGCACTCTGTCTGGCTACACTTTCTGCTTTGGTCCTGTCCTACTATTAGTCATATTTCAATTATAATTATAGTTATTATTATTATTGCTTCTGTGCATCTTTATCTCTCTCTAAACTCAACCGGTCTCTGCAGATGTTCGTCCACCATGATCCGGGTTCTGCTCGAGGTTTCTTGCCGCTGTCACCAAGTGTTTGCTCATGGTGGGAATTGCTGGGTCTCTAAATAATATTATAAATGGTCTAGACCTCCTCTATATGGAAAGTGTCATGAGATAACTTGATGTTACGGGTATAACTAACGTGACCCTGTTCTCCCCTTTGATATACCAGCACCAGTTTGCAGTACACAGTGGTCAGCATGGTCATTAGAGGGGACGTTGCATAGGGAAACAATGAAAGCTGTAAAAAACAAAACAGGTAACAGTTCAGTATTGAATTAAGCGAGTCTTGATGATTGTTTTCCACTGTGGGTCCACAGCACAGTGTTTGGAGGTGTTACATGAGGTATCAGCGGCTAGATGTCACAGCTCCACACTGCAGTGTTAGGCCGGGGCTTGGCGTACAGTACAGGTGTCTGATTTGCTGGCTACGGGTCTCTGTGGTTGATCGACAGCATTAGTGAGCCAACAGCGTCGGGTCATTGTCCTTCAAACTAGCGCCGTCTGAGACCGCCTCAGCTCCTTTCGCAGTTCGTCTTGGCTGAGCAGGTACTGGAAGCAAAGCATCATGGGAGGGGGAATGGGTTAGAAAGCGTGGGAGTTGCCTGAGCTGGAATCAGTTAACACATTTAGTTTTTTAGTATACATGAGGGTGTTGTCAAGTTATAAGAGCATCAGAGAACAAAAAACATGTTTTATTTCAACAGTAATACTTTATGTAGCGCTAGTGTCTACCTTCCAGTGAACTGAACACGACCACCAGTGGAGCCTCCCGAAAGTTCTACGTTAACTTCGCGTAAAGCGACACATTATCATTTTTTCACTAGGTTTTTTTGTACAAATTTCTTGAAGGTAGAGAGGGATGCCCCTGATCTGGTAGGAACTGGTAGGACGTTCCACCAACGGGGAACAACAGACGAGAAAAGTTTGGATCGCCCTGAGCGTACGGGTGGCAGAGCCAGGTGTCGTTCATTGGAGGAGGTAACATATGTCTGTATGAGGACGTTCAAGAACTGGAGACTACTTTGTAGTCAGCGTTAGAGATTTGAATTTAATGTGGGCTGCTACAGGTAGACAGAGGAGCTCCATGAGCAGCGGGGGTAACATGATTGAAGTGTTCTGGATCATCTGAAAGGGTAATGTAATAAATACAGACTAGTACAGTAATTGAGTTGCAAGATGACCACAGCCTGTATCAGGAGCTGGGTAGCATGTTGAGTCAGGTAAGGCCTGATTTTACTGATGTTGTGAAGTGCGAAGCGGCACAAACCAAGCTAACGTGATCAAAGAATATTAGTTGGTCATCGATCATGACTCCTAAATTTCTTGCTACCCTGGGGCGAGACATAGGGAGTCAATTTTGATGTTGATGTCATGGTGTATAGAAGGTGTGGCAGGGAGGAGCAGCAGTTCAGTTTTTGAGAGGTTCAGCTGGAGGCGGTGTGTCTTCAAACATGTGGATATGTCTGAGAGGCTTTCAGAGCCGAGGTGGAAATTACAGATAGAGCGGTGTGTCATCTGCATAGCAGCGATACGAGAAGCCATTCGAGTGGATATAAGATGCAACTGTTGACTCGTAAGATAAAAACTTGATAATTGAACACATGAACATTACATAGAAGCTGGTTTTGTGGAGATATTGCAATCAGGACGTTCTTTAGTGTCAAAAAAAAAGAAACTCTTTAAGTAGTAATAAAATTAAAGGTTGTTTTTCTCTCAAAGCTCAACTGCTTCACTGCAGATGTTGCTTTGGGCGCTATCAAAATGTGGTTTAATATGTTTGTTAATCCAAAGCCTTTGGCTTCATTTACTAAGTAAAGAAATACTAAGCAGGTTTTTCACTCTGGCAGTCGTCGTATTCTTTGATAATCGTCCGTGCGCTGATCTGCGGTGTTTCAGTGTCATTTTTCCGTCTGAGTGACTCAAACTGCTGTTACGACCGACGAGGAGCTGATACTCGTCATTAGCGGCAGCTTGTGTGTGTTGGTGCTTACTGTGAGGTTGTTGATGCTTTCAGACAGAGCTTCTATTTGCAACATGGTACCCTCTGTGATCGCCATCTGCAACACACACACACACACACACACTCATGAACCCATTACAAGTCACGATTACAGACTTTCAGTGAAACAATGAGGAGCCTTCTCAGCTTTTAGTACGAAGCAGTTTGCATCATGTCAGTGTGATGAAGTGAACTCAAACATGCACTTCCCATGTCACCTTTAACAGGGTTACCATGGTAATCGTCAACAGCCATCTCGGCTCAGATTGGTCTGCAGAGAGGGAGGGAAGCTGGTGTCATAAACAGCCATGACAGCCACCATGATGATGAGGATGATGATGATGAAAGCAGGTTAGTGGTTGATGGAGGTTACTCGGGCATGCTGTCCACTGTCTGATCTTTTTGTCTTTAGGTTGGAATTTATTTAAAGCAACACTGTGAGTGGTG
Source organism: Sciaenops ocellatus (assembly GCA_033000465.1). NCBI lineage: Eukaryota > Metazoa > Chordata > Actinopteri > Sciaenidae > Sciaenops > Sciaenops ocellatus. Next base: position 4,155,418 of record CP136871.1, on the reverse strand, counting down.
TCTCTGTCATTCGTACGTCTGTTCTCACACAATGTAAGTTTGGGCTCCGGGTCGGGAGAAGCACGTAACGCTTTACGGCACTAAGTCACACACCACCAACTATTTCACTGATTTTGGTGAAACTGGATCATATTTTATGGAGAAAATGTTTTCTGGTTTTCCCTCTGATGTCCTCCGGCTGCTCCGCCTCAACTCTCTGTGATTTACAGAGTTTCCTGATGGACAGTGAAGTAAACTGCTAACAACTGTAGCTGCTGTTAGCTAATGTTAGCTCAGTTTGTTAGCCAGGCTGCTGGACTGTGAGCTCAGAGCACCGGGGGAGTGTTAGTGTTTGTACCACAGGAGTTTTGGCCAGTGTCGTGCCAGAACAGGAGCTGGACAATATGTAACCTAGTATCATGGATCACGTTAGCTGCTCATTTGATAAGCTAAAAATAACTTATCCACTCATAGCGCAGTTTGTCTGCGTTAACGTTAACCAATATGTTTCACATGCTTCTGCCCCGAAAACGTTTTACTTTCTATCGTCTGCTACTACTCTGATCTTTGTAACGTTTGTGTAGAAAGAAGGAATCAACTTTACACACGTATGATTTTATTTATTAAATGATTTGATAAATCTTTTTACATTTACATGACCACATGTTAGCTTCCTTTTGCGGAGCGGGATTTTCTTTACTATAAAAATACTATTACAGAAAATATGAAAATAACAGTACAAAAATCAATCACCACCTCAGGTTCAAACTAAACATGCTATTTCATCATTTCTTCTGCAATGACATAAATATTAAATAAAATCCCTCCGTAATATTATGCAAATATTGCACAAGTTCATCTCAAAACTGTATTAAATCAAAGTGATGCGACTCACACACGTAGAAAAATCCTCTAACGGTGGTGCACAAACGTTAGAACAATGGCTTAATACTGTACAACAAGAGATGTCCATGTATGGTTTACAGGAAGTGATGTCAGAGGAAGTGGAGTCCCGCGTTCTCTCGTGATGAGTTAGATCATGGCACAGGTTTGAGGTCGGGTTAGTGACGCGTCTAACTCAAAATACTTCAAGTGTGGATTCATCGTGTCGGTGAATCTCTTCACTCGTAAGGCACAGGGTCGGGCTGATGGGCGAGCAGGAAGGGGGGACGGGCTGAGGTATTATGGGCCGCAAGCAAAGGAAGCAGAGTAGTAGCAGTGACAGCTGATTGGCTGATGGAAAAAAGCAACACGACGCAGCATCCGCCATGCTGTCGTCACAGCCGTCACAGAGACGGTTCAGCTCCGCCGTTGTCCAGTCCCACCTGGTCCCTGGATCGGTCGGACTCTCGGTCCAGGATGGGGCTCAGGCCTCTGAAGCCGGCGTACGGCCGCACCTGCACGCCGTTCGCTGCGGACTGGCCCGACTGGGGCGAGGATGACTCGATCGGACAGACGTAGTCCGTGGATTCGTCCGTCCGTCTCCTCCGGAGGTGAGTCAGGTTAGAGAAGCCCAACTTCTTCGGCTGCAATGACAAGAAACGAAAGTAAAATCTGGTCACTCAGGATAAATTTCTTTCATTTCTATTGAGTCCAACAAGGTACGAGTTAAGACAATCAGATTATTCGAAGCTCAAGCAAGCAATGAGGACGACCTGAAGTGTCGCTAGGAACAAATTCAGCAGATTAAAGTTGAATCAGGTCAGAGTGAGCCGGCCACGGTTTGTTGCTCGTGTCTCTCGTCCGTCTCGTCTTGCTTGACTTCTTACGGCTCTTTCAGACACAACGCAACACTGCGCTCTAAAATCCGTTATATTCAATGGTGTGCGTCGTGGTACAACTGTATTTTGTGGCATTGAGCAATGTGAAAAAAAATGCCGCAAATCGTGTTGTGTCTGAAAGGGCGTCGCGTTTACATCAAACTCTGTGGTTCCCCTCAGCTCTTTGGAGCTTTGTGGCGTCTTTCAGCTCATTGTTTTGGTTTTTACGGTTCACTCGCTACGCTATCGTTTGTGTCATTTTTTGACCCAGCAGAGAGCTGATTTCAACGAACAATTCACGACCTGTTCGGCCCCCGAAACAGCAGTCAGGCAACGTTAGCAACTATCTGGTTGTGTAGCAGAGCGGAGCATTTAGCAAAGAGTCAGATGTTTCTAAAAACAGAGCTAAAAGATTTTTTACTCCTCAGATCTACATTGATCTCGTAAATGGCCTCTGGGAGCTTTAAATGACGGCAATCAGGCCTGCAGGCACACTATCAATGTAACGCTCATTAGCCTTAGCGTTAACTATAAACTGTAAACTGTAACTAAATTAAATGACTTTCGGGCGGGTTGGACATCTTCCTCTGTGTGACTTTGTTTTCTTCAAGAGTAGGTCGACTCAGCACTGACAACAAATGTGAAACATCACCTCACTGTTTTACGGAGAAACTCCACCGGGTACACCTTTGTCATGTTGCGTTTTTTGGTCCGTTCTCGACTTTGTTAACTTGCTCAGATTTGGTTATTCTTTCCTGAATTATGTGTTTTTACGATCAGAAGTTTGCACAGGGTGTTTTATTTTAAAAATTGACCGGATTCTCTATGCCGTTTGTGTATCTGACTTCCTGTCAGCTCCAGCTGCTCAGTGCAGACGGCGTCCATCAAAACCAGAACAACCCATGTATTCTCGGTGGAGACGGACCACGCCGCCTCTGGTGATGTTTCAAACGTTGACTAGAACAGCCGTGATTAGCTCCGGCGGCTGCAGAGCACTCTGAACGTGTCGCCTGGTGAAATTTAGCCTTCAGTGTTGTGCAACAACACACAGCAGCTTATAGGAAAGCGTCCTCTGATCTGAGTCTTGCTGACTAAAGCCACTGTGCTATCGTCACAAAGCACTCACAAAGAAATAAATCTGTTCTTGTGTTTCCATTTTTTAGTCATATCCTGTGCACAAAACCATCCGCATGAATATTCAGAGAAAAGCTAAAGAAATTAACGTGTCACCAGAGGGTCAACAGAAAGTGTGCATTGTGTTTTAAGGTGGATTATTTTCTCAGCAGAGCACAGAGAGACTTTAGAGGCGAGGCTCTGAGCGGAGCGGTCCTCGGTTTACTCCGCAGGCTTAAACACACTGAGGGACTTAAAACTGAGCTGACACATCAAGGTTTCACCTCGGATTAAGGTGCAGGAGGAGAGGGCGGGTTAGCTGAGTGTGTGTGTTGATCTTACCTTGACTTTAGCCGTGATGCTGAGTGGGGCGTACCCCGCCGCCTCGGAGTACTCCCTCTTCTCCTGCTGAGCTTGTGCTCCCACCAGGTTGTTGAAGTTGGTGGTCAGGTGGCGTCTCAGCAGCGTCTTCTGAGGAGGGATGTTCAGCAGCATGGCCAGCGTGTCCGAGTTAAACCGAGGCTCGAGCATCTGTGAGAGAGGAGAGACGCGTTTAAGATTTTTCTTTTGTTTGCTCCCGTAAACTCTGCGCAAGTATCACGTGTACTCACGACGAGCCCTCCGTGCACGCCGCTGCCTCTCAGGTTCGGTGCGTACTCGGCCAGATCCACGGATCTCAGCCACTCCATGACTCGGTGGTTGGACCACTGGACGACCTCACTGGGAGTGAACTGGTTCTAAAACACACAAACATCAAAAAGTTTTATTATTTTAGAAAATCTTTGAAGTTTAGACATTTTTATTGGTGAACGTTCTAGATTTAATGCCGACTCACCTCGTTGCCCGGCCTGCGTTTGAGGCAGTTTGGGTGGAACTTGCTGACGTGGAGGACGTGGATGGCGCACTTGATGCTGAGGTGATGCAGCTGGCTCGTCACTTTGAGGAATAACAAGTCATTCTGCGACAGAGAGAAGACGAGAGAGATCAGTTTTATTCATCAGACGTTCAAGATGTCTTCTATCAACACGCTCGTCATGACATGATGAAGAAGCCGTCCTCTCTGGATCGTCTATCCGACTCAGTAGAGACGTTATGTACCTATCTGTTGTGTCGAGGGAGTGAGACAGCCCTATCCTCTGACCTTGGTTACCATAGTAATAATCAAAATGGCGTCACCTTCCTGAACACAAACAAACAGCTGCTCTGTAAGAAGAAGATCTAAGATTTAACACTGTCCCTACAGTGACCTCAAGACTTCAAGTCGCTGTCCGATGTCGGAAACTAGCTCACAAAATGAACCTGAAACTCGTAATGAGACACGTTTAACACCAGAAATCAAAATCTACGTTCACACAGTCATCAGTGAACCAGTTTTAAATGGATTCACGTCGACTGTGAGATGACGTGCGGGTGTTACCGAGCCTCGACTCTCCCGTTTACGTCCACCTCGATTGGTAAACTATCAATACAGAGGCCACAGAGCACATCGGCCTCATCAAAGCTGGTTTACTAATTCAGATTGAAATCAGGATAATCCAGGTTCTGACTCGGTCACAGAGCTCGTCGTCTATCCTTGAATCAAAGTCCTCCTCCTTCTACGTATCATGATGGAACAAAACAAAACTCTAAATGCTGAACGAAGATGGTTCATCGGACAGCAACGATATGCCCCCAGGATACAACTACAGCAAGGGAAAGTCTTTGGTACGTCAGTTTTAACCCTGAGGAGGTGAAACAAGTGCTTCAAATTCAGGTTTTCCAAAAAATTTAGCATATTTCTTGATTGTACTTCATGAAGAACTCTGATTTGACCTTCACATCTTCAGTAAACTCACCACAGTGAGGTACTGCAGCATCTGCCCGTCCACTCTGCCGTCATTGAACTGGTCTTTGTACTGAGGAAGGCCGATGTCGTCGAGCCAACCTTTGGGACAGAAAATATCAACGTAAGATTATACAACAAGTAATCTGATTGGTCAGCTAGACATTTATAACGCTTAAGTACGTACGAGTGACCCAGATGTAATCGAGCTCTGCCGACTTCTCGGGCTGTTTGCTGCTGAACGTCTTGATCGCCAACTGCAGCTTCTTCCTGTGCAGCGGATTCTTCATCGCCAGCTCCTGCAGGAGAAACAACTCTTTACATGCTGTCACAGTTCACACACGTGAATTATCAAATTAAAATGATCCTGTAGAGACAGACAGAGAGGTTCGGAGGATGAGGTAGACAAGCGTTGAAGGCGAAACTAACGAGCAGGTTGAACGACGGAGACAGGCGTTGCTAAACGTCGAGTGGACGGACAGACGGCGGCAATGATCAGACAGGTAGAACTGAGAACTATCTGACAGGATGATTTTATGAAGCGTGCTCCACATAGAGGAGGTGGAGGTGTGTACGTACCCTCTCCAGGTCTTGTGGAGTTGACGTCAGTAGCGTCTGACCGCTGGTGACCCAGTGGCGAGCGAGGATGCCGTACTGACCGAGTCCGATTTCCTCGAGCCAGTCACACACCTGCTCGGTGTTCCACTTAGAAAAAGGCAACTTCAGGTCTCTGAGAGGGCGACAAGAAAAGACAAAGGATGAACATCGAAGAGAGAAACACACTGTAGATCTATATATATAGTATTTGTGATTATAACTGTGCTTTCTTACCGCGTGTTCTCTGAACGGGCCAGTCTCGGTCCAGCTGTAGCTCTGAATCCTCCCCTCTTGAACTCCCCCAGCTCGGGGTCGTGAACCTGGGCAGGACTACCTGACTGGCTGCGACGGATCCTGTGAACGACCAAAAACACTGATGAGGGACGCCGGACACGGGAGACTCTAAAGGATATTGGTGATGTGTGAGTACTGCGCTGTAAAACTTACTTCCCCCAGAGTTTCTTGATGCCTCGGTGAGTCTTCCTGTTCTCCGGTGAGACGGGCGACTGCTGTCCAGAGTCCACTCCAGAGGACAGAGGGGACTGATCAGACAGGACGCTCTCCTCTAGCTTCTCTGGACGTCCTGTCGGACAAAAACACAAAATCAATGACGCTCCAGTTCAGCAGAAGAAGGGTGAATATTCTTCAGCTTGGCGTGGACCACAAACGTTCAGTCCATGTTCATACAAGTTAAAGAACGTTTGTTCAGAATATACAGCTTCATGAAAAGCACAATAAAGTCCCCATGAAGTCAAACTTGTGGACCAACAATGACAACAAAAGTCACAACTTTATTCTGTTTCATGCACTAGTTGATATTTGTGATTAGTTTGTGTGTTGTGTGAAAAGTGTCTCTTGTAGTGACAAACCCACCAACATCATAGAGGTCATGTTTTCCAGGAGATCCTGAGGCAGAGGAGGTTAGTGAAGTGAGAAGAAAGAAAGCAAGCAGACAGAAAGCAGAAGCGAGCATTAGTCACACTCTCTTTATCTCCAAAATAAAAGCAGGTATACATGTTAAAGAGTGTTAAGCAGCACAGGTACGAGCCTCGGGCAGGTGCTAAACTGGGCCAGACTCTCAGACAAGAATAAGTCTGCTCTGAAACTCATATTTGCCTCCGCAGATGGGCGGTTGGAGGTCACCTGGACCGACTGCATGATCTAAAGCCAAATAAGGTCAACGCACACCCATTTTCTTTATTGATTCTTAACCTGAGGGAGGCTCACGAGACGATTTAACCAAAGTGATGCTAGAACAAACTCTCACAGTCCTGTAAGTGTTTGATGTGGTAAATTAGTGGATTCTGTTTTAGTCCGCATGTTTACTTTGAGCATTTGTTCGACTCGCCCTTTCTCAGCGACAGCGTACGCCGGGTGATGCAGTGAGAGCAAAATGTGGATGTCAGGTTGCATCCATGTTTGTTTACTTTGGATGTCTCAGCTAGTTGAACTGCACACATCTTTAAGCCTGCACTCCTCACAGCCTTCTGATTACCCTCCTACCCTACCCTGCTTTAATCTCCTGCTCGGTGTCGGCCGATACATGGGTGGCTCCGTGCTTAGATGCCTTTAAGTGTGGGTGTGTGTTTGGTGAATGCTGATGTGAGAGAGCTGGGTATTATCTACGAAAGCTCTCCGAGTCATGAAAGAGTCCTGATAATCCCGGCTTTGGAGCAGCTTGATCCTCTGTGAAAACCCTGACTCCGCTCACCTCTGAGGCTGTGACTTTTTTTTTCGTTTGTTCATGATATAACTGAATTTTATGTCTCAAAAAGACTCAACAGCGTTAGCAAAATTGACTCAATTCACCTGAAAGTGTATTTTTCAGTGAATACTGAGTGATCATACAGTACCTAAAGCCGGAGCGCTGGCGCTCCTGCAGCGAACTGCCGCCAGAACAAAAAACAGAGAAAAGATCCGACAGCGAAGCAGAAAGAAGGAGGCAAGGGAGGGAGGAAGGGCACAGAGGAGGAAGCAAGTTGGAGCAAAGTTAGTTGACAAAGAGTTAATCAACAGTTACAGATTAGCAACTTCGGTTTGCTGTTCAAGAACATAGTTTTACACTTGACTTTACAGCAGAAACAACAGGCGTCGTGCAAGAATATTCGTCTATATGCTGATGATACAATCTTATATACCAAAGATGAAATCACTGACAGATGTGCTATCTTTACTTCCATTAGAAAAACAATGTATAGTAGGTCGCGTCAGAAGTTCCCCCTTTATAGATTTCACTCTCTCCCTTTTTCATGAACACTAAGGCAAATCTTTTCACTCTTAAATAACTACCGTGTTTAGAGAATTTCTTTTTTTTAATATTGTATTTTCCAAACAAAAAGAAGATGAATAGCTATGTCTGCAGATAATTAACTTCAGTTTTCTGTTCACGAGCATGTTTTCGCACTTTACTTACTACAGCAGAAACAACAGACCTCGTCCAAGAATATTCATCTCTATGCTGATGATATAATTTTGTATACCAAAGATGCAATGAGGAAATCACTGAAAGAAGTGAAGTGCTATCTTTCTTTCTTGCATGAGGCCCAATGTCCGACATACTCTGGATAATCACTGTCGACACCTTTCATTAAAATAATTTGCTTTCAGACATAGAAAATACAGAAAAATGATGTTTTCAAAGTGTGACAGACGACTGCAGGAGGCTCATTAGTGATCACTGATGTGGAAACTCACTGAGACTGTAGTCCTGGTCGTGGCCGTGGACAGGAGAGAGCTGGACGGGAGAGAAATACTCTCCTTCGACGTCTCCGTCGCCGTTCAGCTCGGCCCTCAGCTCGCTATTTTTACTCCGTTTGCCCGGCAGTGTCTGGTACTTACTCAGCTCCATAGGTGGATTCTGCAGAACATTAAAAAAAAAAGTGTTACTTTTCAGGTTTGATCTCCAAAATTTCAAATAAATGACCTTAATGTGTGATAAAAGTGTGGTAACTGTACATGCTCTTATCACTTCTATGCAGACGATACCCAGCTATACCTCTCCTTCAATCAAATCTCACTTTTATGCAGATGCTTTGAATTCACATTTTTCTTTTTGCTTCTGATCCTGTATTACGTTATAGTACACCATATTCCCTCTGCATCTATATGCAGGCTGAACAGTAAGATAACAGCGCCGGCATGATTTGATTTGGCTCTGTTGTGTAACAGAGTGTCCTCCTCTGGAGGGTGAACGTCGCATCGGACCAGGCATCAAAGTCGCCAGGGCTCCGAAGGAATACGAGGAGAAAGGCCAGCAGAAAGAAACAGCTGGGAGGCAGCCATGATGGCGAGTGCTACTGACAGCCACTTCAGGTGGGTCTTGGCCCTTTGTGTGTGTGTGTGTGTGTGTGTGTGTGTGTGTGTGTGTAGTATCTGTGGATGAATGTGTGTGTGTGAACGAGTGTAATGCTGCGATCACACAGAAGATGTTTTTACATTTTAGTCAAAGGAAAACTCGGCTGTGAACTTTGCCGGTCACATTGGGAACACGAGGTCAAAGGGCGCCTGGAGCTCACAACAAGTTACATAATGATAAAGTCCTTTTTATTTATTTATTTAAGTATTTTACTGACTGTTTGAAACAGCAGAAAATCCACAACTTCTTAAAAATACTATTTCATTTTAGAATTTTTTTTGGACCCGACAAGCATCCAAAACAAGAGGCGACTAAATAAATCTAAAAAAATATTTTTTTATTATTATATTTTATTTTATTATTATTTTTCTCATTTATTTATTAATTAACATTTTATTGTTTATTTTATTTATTTATTTTTAAATTCTTTACTTTAATTTTCACACTCTTTGTGTTTATTTTAATATTTTTCGTTTTATTGCGAAAATCTTTTAGGTCTTGCAAAATTCTCACATTTTTTTCTTTTTTTTCTGCTTCAATTTTCCTCTTTAAAAAATCTTTAAGCTGCATGTTTGTATGAATAAATATGTTGAAATATATCTATACTTATCCACACAACATGTAGACACGCCTGGACTGAAGTCAAATTAAGTGGACCCTCCTTCATATAGCATGAACATGTGTAGAGTGTGTGTGATCAGGGGTTAGATGAAGGTTAGGTGAAGGTTAGATGAAGGTTCGGTTGTGTGAAGTCATGCAGCAGCATCAGTACCTCTCCCCCTACGTCTGATTCAGTTTCAACTGGCTGGATCTCTACAGCCTACAGCCGACACACACAGGAGAGAGGAAAGAACACACACACACACACACACACACACACACACATATATACACACATATGTACACAGAGGCAGAGTTAGCAGGTTAGTGATCGATGTTTGTTCAGAAAGAAGAAAGTTAGTTATTTAAGAAGCAGCTCGGATTAGATTAGTTTGATTAGATGACACCTGATGACGAACCTTTTGTAACGATCCGCTCTGCAACTCTTCAAGACTGCTGGACAGCAGCCGGCGCCGATGCCTGAAAAAATACAACAACTCTTGAGTCGAGTGAAATCAAAGAAGATATGGTGGCGGTGTGAAGGATGAGTTGAGGTCATGTGATACGCTGTGTGCTCTTTGAGAGGTTGGAGGTGTGGAGATACTTACCACGATCCATTAAAGAAGCTCGTGTCTCCGGCGGACACCAGCGACGTGTCCATACAGTTCTGGATACTAAAACACACACAGATACACACAGGGTTAGATTAATACAAAGATGTGAGGTGTGTGTTTGTGTGCATTTGTGTGAGTGCTTATACCTGGAGTCCAAGTCTCTCTGGTAAGGAGACGAGCTCAACATGAGCGGTGAAGAACCTCTTGATGAAATCTACAGAGACAAAACACGAGTTTGTTTTTTCAGTTTGTAAACAGCAAAATATCAAATGATGATTCAGCTGTTTTATACTTCATCGTCTTACCTCTGACCTGAGGATATCAGAGTGTGCTTTGTGTGTGATGGCTCTGAGTCTTAAACTGCCGCTCAGCTCCTCTTCACTGCTCCCTAAAAACACACACAATTATACAACAAAGAGTTACAACGGAGCGATCTGATTGGTCAACTAGACATTAAGAACGTGCTCCAATCAGCATGACGTCACTAGAAATATCTCTCTGCCATCTCCTGTGTAGCTCGTAATACAGGTGTGTGCCTCCTTAATACAGGTGTCTCGTTAATACAGGTGTGTGTCTCGTTAATACAGGTGTGTAGCTCGTTAATGCAGGTGTGTGCCTCGTTAATACAGGTGTGTGCCCCGTTAATACAGGTGTGTGCCTCGTTAATGCAGGTGTGTGTCTCGTTAATACAGGTGTGTGCCTCGTTAATACAGGTGTGTGTCTCGTTAATACAGGTGTGTAGTTCGTTAATGCAGGTGTGTAGCTCGTTAATGCAGGTGTGTGTCTCGTTAATACAGGTGTGTAGCTCGTTAATACAGGTGTGTAGTTCGTTAATGCAGGTGTGTAGCTCGTTAATACAGGTGTGTAGCACGATCTCTAGAAATTTTAATTATTTTGAGAGCAAAATATGAATCTTTTGATTATATATTTTGTTTAACTTGGTAACTGTTGTATAATCACAGTATTAAATGAGAGGCTGTGCTTTAACATCATTACTGGCACTTCAGTCCTACCTCGTCACTGTCATGCCAATAATGACGGTAAAGCACACCCTCTGGTGTAAATGTTGCTTAAATATCACACAGAGAAGATCAGCAGCGCTTCAGACAGTGTAGTTCATAAACAACTTGTGTTTTCATGAAGAGATGTGACTCTTACCCTGAGTGAGAGCCATGACTTCCCTCATCTTTCTGTACTGGCTGAGCAGGATGGTCAGCTCCTCTATACGTCGATCCTGTCACCAGCAAACACACAAATATGTCACCATCTTGTGAAGTTAAGTAAAATTACGGGATTCGTATTTTAATAGAAATTACCTTCTCATCATTGGAAGCTAACAAAGACTCCATCCCCACCTTCAGCCTCTGGTACTCTTGGTCTAACAAAGAAAAACAAACGAGGCATTAAAAGATTATTCTGGACTCGCGGTGAGCTCACGTCTTGTAAATTTAGAGCATGATGGGTGCCTGACGCGATGCTGGTGACAGACATGACAGCCGTGCTAATATGAATAAACAAACAAAACAAACAGGAGGTGACAGCGCGGCTGCCCACACCGTCACCTGGAACAAACACTGCACAACAACAGAACCGGTGCCAACACAGACACAAAGTTCTGGATTCATAAAATTATATTTTTATACAGCCGAGCAACATAACACAAACACACACATGCAAACACACAGATACGTTCAAATACACTTATTTTAAAGGGGAACTCCACCAATTTACACATAAAGGACAGTTTAGCCTGTGAATACAGCTGTGTCATGTTGTCTGTTAACAAACATTTGAAAAAGATGCTATTGGTTGCATTGTGGGAAATGTAGGAGCCTGTGTTTCTGCAGCTAAAGGGGCTAAAAGTCAGGAATATTTAGCTTTAACATCTCCTGGAAGAGCGATAATAAATTGTTGGAATGCCCCTTTAAAATATCTGGCTCATGCAGACAGACCGACATGTTTGAGGTTTATACACACTGATACGAAGGCCACAGGATAACCACACACCTCTGACGTCTGTTCTCACACTATGTAACTTTGGGCTCTGGGTCGGGAGAAGTACGTAACGCTTTACGGCACTAAGTCACACACCACCAACTATTTCACTGATTTTGGTGAAACTGGATCATATTTTATGGAGAAAATGTTTTCTGGTTTTCCCTCTGATGTCCTCCGGCTGCTCCGCCTCAACTCTCTGTGATTCACAGAGTTTCCTGATGGACAGTGAAGTAAACTGCTGACAGCTGTAGCTGCTGTTAGCTCAGACGACCGTGACTGTTAGGGAACTGAGGCTGGTGTCGTGCCAGAACCTGAGCTAAGCAACGTGACCGGGCTCAGCAGCCTCTATGGACATAATGGCAGAGGAGAAGAGAGTGAGCGAGCAAGAAGCCGCCGGACAAGAGTAAATCTGGGACTGACTTTTAGTGGTTGGTGAGAGCTTGGTGAAATAAAAGGCTGAAAGACAGACGCCGAGCTGGGCTGACTGCTGTTGGACTAGTCAGTAATATTAGCTGGCTGTTAAAACATAAAAGTGAGATCAAAATTAATACTTTTTTTTTTTTTGCATGTGGCCATCGTATAAATGGTATAAAACGCTCAAAGTACGTGCGTTCATAAACTGAAGTCCGGCTGTGGTCCAAATCTCAAACCAAACAAGCGACTACCTGTTTTTATGTTTCAGATTCATTAAATAATCAACATTAAGTCGTGGAGTGGCTGCACAGGCAGGCGAGTTTGGTTGAAAATTAGAGCCACAACAAAAAGCACACCATGCCTTACATTTGTTAATCAGCTGCTTGACATACACCTCCTCTACAGCAGAGGGCGGCAGAGAGTCAGAAACAAGTCAAGTGTGCAGCAGAAGAGGAGAGAGAGGACATGTTGATTAGATGTTACAGTAATCGGAGTTGGCAGACGTGCATATCGTTCGCTCACTCTCACACACACACACACACACACTGATAGATCCAAAGCGATTGGTCAGGCTGTACCTCTCTCTGCGTTGTCATTGGCTGTGCCGCCCCTCGCCAGCAGCTGGGTCTGCAGGCATTCGATCTCGGCGTCTTTGGAGGCCAAGAGCTGCTGCAGCTCCGATATTTCTGTCTGTGGAGGAAGGCGAGAGCACACATCCGTGAACTGTGTTGGTCTTCCAGGTCAGCGGACATGTAGGAGCTGTGAGGAGGCCACTGGACTTGCAGCATCCTCTTAAAAACAAGTATTTTATCAGGTCTCAGCTGATGTCTGAATGTGATTTAGGTGTCGATGTCTCATGGGACTCGTGAGAGCCACGAGAGTCACATGGAACAAGGTGTGAATTGTTCGGGTAATGAGATTACGACGACATTGTGAGCTGTTCATAATGCAACTCTTGAAAACACAAGACCTACACAACAGGAAGACAAACCAGCTCCCATAGGAAGGACCAAGAGGCAAGAAGTTGATCTTCAGTTGACGGACACGAGAGGTTCGTTCAACATAGAAAGATACAGCCTAAATATACGTTTCTCTGGACCTCCTCCATTGAGTCCCTAAACAGCATTTAAGGTCCTGGATCCGTTACTCGTCTTCGACCTTCAGGACTCGACACCAATGCATCCATCTTTGGTCTCTAGCAAGAGTTCTGCCAGATGTTTGAATGTCAAATACACATCTTAACAAAGTCTGTCAACAATCAAATGAAGGCCAGGTCTTCACATCATGGAGAACACACACCTGAAGACAAGTATTTCTTTCTCCAGCTGAACCTCTCAAAAACTGAACTGCTGGTTCCTCCCAGACAAACCATCATGATCGATGACCAGCTAATCTTCTCTGATCATGTCGCCTCGGTTGCCCGGTCGTGCCACTTTGAACTTCCCAACATCATAAAAATCAGGCTTTACCTGACTCAACATGCTACCCAACTCCGGATACAGGCTGTGGTCATCTCTAACTTCCTCCTGACAGGCCTCCCAGCCTGCACAGTGAAACCCTTTCAGATGATCCAGAACGTGGCGGTCCGCCTGGTCTTCAACATGTTACTCTGCTGCTCATCGAGCTCCTCTGTCTACCTGTTGCAGCCCACGTTAAATTCAAATCTCTAACGCTGACTACAAAGTAGTCTCCGGTTCTTGAACGTCCTCATACAGACATATGTTACCTCCTCCAATGAACGACGCCTGGCTCTGCCACCCGTACGCTCAGGACGATCCAAACTTTTCCCGTCTGTTGTTCCCCGTTGGTGGAACGTCCTACCAGTTCCTACCAGATCAGGGGCGTCCCTCTCTACCTTCACAAACCTCCTGAAGACCTCCAGCTCTTCAGAGAGGACCTCCTCTACAACACTACCAACACCTGGACATGATACATCTCTCCACCTCTACAACTGTCACAGTACTTATTGCTGCACTAACATGTCCTCGTCACACTGTACCTTGATTGCGTCAGCTAAAATGACTAACGACTAAATCAACCCACCTCAGTTCACTCCAGAACCAACGTACAGCCGACAGACTACGTCAAGAAGAGGAGAACACCTTACGCAATATTGTAGCCAACAAAAGAAAGATTATTGGAAAGAGGAGATGAACCGTGCTATCCAGCATCAGTTCACATGACTCACATGATTAAATCGTGACTCACAGCTAAAGGGTTCAGTCACACTTTCACCATCTCTCATGATTTCCACGGAAGCCCACATCTTTGTTGCGTGTCACACCTGTTGTCTCTTTACCTCCAGCTACAGAATAAAGGCGTAAAATTGCCAAAAAAATCATAACAAACATAAATAAATCACCTCTATTCATTTAGCACTTCATGCCTACGCAATGTTTAAATGCACCAGAAGGTTTAGTGTTTCTTTTTTGGATGACCTAATCTGAGAAGATAAAACACATGAAAGGGAGAATGCTGTTGAGGAACAACAGTTGGTGACAACAGGTGTCAGAGAACAGGTGTGTTCACAGACACGATTACAGCGGTATGCTATAAATCCAAACTTAACACCTCCTGCAGCTGCCTCACAATAAAAGCCAAAGAAGCCCAGAGGCCGACAATAGAGGAGTGAAGTGGGCCGGGACACAGAAGAACTCAAAGAGAATGTAGAGTTATGTTACGGCTTTTATTTTGAAATGTTGCCTCTGTGTTTCTGTTTTGTGTTTGTTGGTACGTTGGTACATTTCTCTCATAAAGCACGCGCGTTTTGGACCACCGCAGAGGAGGTTTTTTCAGGGTATACTCATGGGGAGCAGAGCCAGTGTCGTGCCAGAACAGGAGCCGGACAAGTGGGCATTATAACTGGGCTCAGCAGCCTCTACGGACATAATGGCAGAGGAGAAGAGAGCGAAGAGGACGTTGACGGAGGAAGCTAAGAAGAGAAAAGGAGAGAGTGAGCGAGCAAGAAGCCGCCGGACAAGAGTAAATCTGGGACTGACTTTTAGTGGTTGGTGAGAGCTTGGTGAAATAAAAGGCTGAAAGACAGACGCCGAGCTGGGCTGACTGCTGTTGGACTAGTCAGTAATATTAGCTGGCTGCTATGTCTGCTGTTGTTGACCTTGTTGATGTTTGGCTGTTAGCAAAGTCGCTAGTTTTTGATCATAAGTAATGTGATGAGAACAAATACTCGAGTACAGCTGAACATATTTACCACAGTGGGATTACACTCTGAAACTGGAGGCGATAAATCACAACAAATACAAATTTCTACGTGATGTTGCTTTAAATGTCTGCTACATTTTGAACAGCGTGTCGTCGGGTTCGCCTGCCGTGCAGTAATGATCTAATCTGTGCAACATTAAACTGACACGATCACACACATGAACTGATGCACATGACAATCGTACTGATTTACATCCATGCAAAACAAAAATGGCAGAGACAGTCAGAAGCAGACACGTGATCATGTTTAACTGTCTGATTCCTTTCTGCTTTAATATCTGTGGTTTGTAACAAAAGTTCAGCCGTCACGAGACAAAACGAAACATCAGGAGGAAGAAAAGAAAAGCTGCAAGCGCAAAATCAGGAAGGAGAGCGGGAAGTGGAGGGAAGCAAACGGGTGGGGAGGAGGTAGGAAAGGACTAATCGGAGGAAAGGGGACGAACACAGAGAAGCGACGAGGCAGGAGAGGAGGAAGAGAAGGAGGAAGAGGAGGCACCTGTGCGCTGCGCCAGCGCTCCTCCCAGTGCTGCTTCTCCAGCTGTGTGTGCTCCACAGTCAGCTTGAGGCTGGACAGCTGGGTCATGAGCGACTGGTAACACACATGGAGAGAGTAAGAGATGGAGAGCTGGAGAGAGCGGAGACACAGGAAGAGGGTAATGAATGTGGAGGAGGAGGAGGAGACGAGGAGAGAAGAAAAAGAAGTGAAGAGGGCAAGCAGCAGAGAGAGAGAGAGAGAGAGGGTTAATGGAGAAGGAGAGAGGATACAGAGTGAAGGAGGGAGAGGAGGAAGGAAGGAAGGAAGCAGTGTAAGCACAGAGAAAGCAATGACCACCTTCAAATGAACCAATAAGAAACAACGTGTTAGGACAGAGACGCCTCATCAAAAGATGTTACGAGAGGAGGATTCAGAGGAAGCATTAAAAAAAGAGACGTAGATAAAAACTTTTTACGTTTAAAGAAATTTAAAAGTAAGTTCAGCCTCTGGATCCCAGCGGGCACGGCTACGACTCGTTCCAGCTGCAGCAAAACGCTCCTGAAACTCTTGTGGTGGGATATGAAGCGACTAGTTCCCGCTACGACGACGTTTTCCGGCTGGATCCCACTGAACAACTCGTTCCGACTGTGGCTGAGACTTGTTCCAGATGTGTGGCCACCAGAGGTGATCGAGGAACGTAACACCGATCAAAAATGTGACTACGTAGCTACTGGCTCATCGTAGAGGCACAAAAAAAAAAAGACCAAATCTGAACAAGATAAGAAAATCTGTCTCCGTGTTGGACCAAAACAGCATCGCGACCGCTACTTGGTGTGACGGAGACTTTCCCCGTGGGGTTCTGGCATAAAAACGACCTCATGGTGAGGAAAACAATTCAGTGGGTTTCCTTAAACTTCATGAACACGCACTGCTGTTAGGAAATTCTTGTTTTTGAGACGTTCATGTCGAGTTTAACGAAGCTCGAGGGAAAGCTCGATTTCACTGCAGACTGTAGCGACGCCGGTTTTAGTCGCCTCATCGGCCTCAATACAGATCTGGTAAAACGAGATCTCGTTAACCCGGCAGCTGATTTTATTCAGATTTTTCTTCTACAGATATCAACTCACTTTTGCATCCAGACGTCTGGAATCTGTAACACTGATAAAAAGTAAAACATGCCACATGTGACCAACATGGAGCCGGTCCAGAGCTCTGACGTACCTTCGTGCCTCGTAGCTTCCTCTCGTACTGGCCCTTCTCGCCTTCCAGCGCCTCCACTTTGCTCTTCAGCTGCTTCACCTCGTGTATCAGATCCTGCAGAAACAAAACAAAACACACCGTCTTTCACTTCATGTGTCTTTTCTCCAAAGGTGCCAAACTCATGCACGAGAGTTCACCCACTCGAAAAACTCCACTAAACGTCAGAATCAACATCACTGACATGCGGGCACATAAACAAAGGTTCAGGTTCACATTCAGTGGTTAATAAAGGAAACACGATCCTCCTGAAACAGAGACCACAGCGTGCAGTTAAATCAACAACCAGGGGGGGAAGAAGATGAACCTGAGGGACCCAGAACAAGACTGAAAGCCGTCCAGGCCGCACGTCTGCCGTCGTGCGAAGGGGAAAAAAAACCTCGTAAAGCGTTACATACATGACCCATCCACCTGGTCAGTGTAGGAGGAAACGGACAGATGTAAAACTTTGTTAGTAGAGGGAGGAACCAGCGTCATGCAAGCAAACCACAACAAATCAAATAAAGACACAAAAGCCTGCTCCAAAACCCAATTTAAAAGAATCTATGAGGGTAAAATCCAGGCCTGAAATATGTTTTAACAAATGCTTCAAACATTCGAGGAGTCAGGCAAAGAAAGGAACATCTTCCTCCAAACATTACAGAGTGTTAGGGCTCCTTATTGTACGGACTACAACTCCTCTAATGTGTGGAAGTATTTGGAAAACCAGTTCTCTAAATCTGCAAGAACCAGAGTCGAGCGTGACCCCACCATCCTGCAGCACACACACACACAAAGACACACTACAAGAGAGACGGTTAGTTTGATTCTGTGGAAATTTCCAAATACCGGGTTGGTGTGTGTGGATGGTTAAAAAAGGGGAAGAGGAGGAGAAGAAGAGGAGGAGGAATGATGGAGGGAAGGAGAGAAGGGGAAGATGAGTTCATCCATCAAGTCTCCCTACGTGTACAGTCTGTCCTCCATTGTGCATCGTCCGGGCGTCAGAGCCGGACGGGCTCAGGTGTGAGCCGGCCGACCCGACCTGAGGGCCGTGGTGGCCCCGGGCTTGGCCGCCTCTGGGCTCCCCCTGCTGCTGAGCGGCCTCTCTCTCCTCCAGGGCCCGTTTCTCCTGGATACGAGTGCTGATCTCCTCCTGAAACCTGCACATCTGCTCCTGGAGCTCGCTGATGAAATTTACCACACACTGGGAGGGATGGAAGGAAGGAAGGAAGGAAGGAAGGAAGGAGGCGATGGAGGAGAAATGAAGGGCAGCGGAAGAGATGAAGAAAAGAGGAGGAGAGACAGACATGAACTTATCTGTTAATCTCGTCAGTATTTGGACTTGTTTCCACGTCTGGATGACCGACACTGAAGGAAAAACATCTGAACATTTAACAGAACAGCGTGAATGAACTCGAGGATGAGAAAAGGTTTGTAGATTAACGGGAGAAAATATTAAAGCAGCAGCACATCCAGCGCCACCTCCACGTACGAACTGAGACAGAGTGTGAGACAGATGCAGCCTCGGGGCAGATACAGGTGAGGCATCGTGCCTCGCTGTGATGAAATACTGTGAGAAAATGATGCATGTACACACAAACACAGTACAAGTCTTGTACTGACAGGACCGATAGGAAGAGAGCGGGAAAGGTTGGACGGTTCAGTCGAGTTTGGTTAAATCTGAGGCGGCTGGACGCTCGTCCGAGAAGCTTCTTCAGAGTATTTAGCTGAGACAGCCATAGGCGGCCATAGCTTCACTTGGTTCGTTAGTGCTCGTTGTTGTTGTGACGACTGTCCTAAGAGTCGTAGAAGTCACCTGAGGCTAAGTGTGAACTGCTGTTCAGTCTTCTGTTGTAGGTGGGGGATAAGTGTCTGAGGCCTCCTCCTCTGTTGACGGACGGTTTCTCTACGTTTCAAACCACCTGTCTCCTCGTCCATAATGTGATTGTCCCTCAGGTGTAAGAAAATTGAGTCTAGTCCTGATGAGTTGGCCCTCCATGCATGTGTTTGTTGATCTCAGTGGCGCCAATAGCTTAAAAATAAATGTTCAAATAAATAAATGAATAAAAGTTCATGTACTTAGTAGCTAAATCTGTCCGTGACAACTAGCAGAGCGGTCTCCACAAAGCTTTAACGTTCATTGTCTGGGACTAGAAATCGTGTCTGTTGCAGGTATTCAGAGTAGTAAACTGGGTGAACCAGAACAGAAATGCAATCAAAACATTCATTTGGAGAGCAAATTGCCCCAAAATATAAAAAAAAAACTTTGATTATATGTTTTATTTAAGTTGATAATTGTTGTATAATCACAATATTAAATTCGAGGGAGTGCATTATCGTCATTACAGGCACTTCTGTGATGATTACGGACCTCGGCGTGCCAATAATGACGGAAGCACACCCTCTCATTAAATATTGCTTAAATCAAAAGTAACAACAATAAAATTAATTTACTGTCAGCTAAAAAAAAAGCTTATCATGAAATAAAGTTTAATCTGTTAAGTTTTGACCCTGATTTCAACAGAACTACGATAGTTATATTGATTGTAAATGTAAAAAAGATCACTGGAAACTTTTACCGACACATCATGCAGCTAAAAACAAGTCCATGTGTGATTCTTTGATTACTGGATTCTCTGTAGATCGAGTTTAGCTGCTGATGTTCATATAAGTTCTCACATCCGACAGCTCTTCGTGCGTATAACAACATTTTTAAACAGCAAAAACGTTGGAGAAACCAGTCAGCCGCAGACGCCACCGAATGGCTAACGGACGAGCTGTCTTGTTGTTTTAATCGATACAAGTTTATCTCCCAACGCACGCTGATGTGATCTGTCTTTCAGCGGATCGTTAAACCTCCATCTAAGAGCTCCACCCTGAAACAAGACCCACGATTCAAACCAAGACAGACGGAGAGGAACGACGTCAGACAGACGCAGCTTTTTTTGATTGAATTTATATAAAACGGAGAGTTCGAACGTCGTCTACGGTCGGAGAATGTCACAACTCCCGAGCTTGTGAAACCACAGAAGAATGCACGATCATCAACTTTGAAACCTTGTTCCTGAAAAGTTGTTTTAGTTCATCAGACAGACGCTGTGTGTGTGTGTGTGTGTGTGTGTGTGTGTGTGTGTGTGTGTGTGTGTGCGGTGTGTTTTCCTGAGGTGAAAGTGTTTGGCCCTCAGGAATGCTCAGCGTGGATGCCTGCCATTCCTCGTGCCAGCCGACCGGAGCCTCGCAGCTGTTGCTAACCACACACAAACACACAGCACACACACAAACATGTGTGTGAGATCAGACAGAGTATCCTATTACTACACCAACTAAGCATCAATTTGTCAATGTTAAACATCTCTGTGTTAGACTCCACAGAGGCAGGACGGATGTTGAGACTGAGCCTCGAACTCAGAGCCAGCCGACGGACAACAGTCCACACAGTCTTGTTTTTAGCTGTTTGGTCGGTCCAACGCTCTCAGTGTTAGTGTTTGTACCACAGGCGTTTTGGCCAGTGTCGTGCCAGAACAGGAGCTGGACAATACTTTTATTTCACTTGGTGAAGTAAAAGGCTGGAACATCACAGGATGTCACTGGAAATGATAAATTTAAGGAGAAGGAGGCAGAAAGTGTCACCAGAAGAGTCGGATACGTCCTGCTTGTTCGCTGTGTGGACAGAAAACAGTATTTCCACAGTACATCCTGTCACAGCGTATCTCTCCATCTGTTGGTCACTGTCTCTCTCTCTCCCTGTGTCTACTTCCTCTGATGCTTATCACGCTTCTTTCACGTGTGTGCGTGGAGAACACGAGCCTCTGCGTGTCAGAAACGTTGTGTCCTGTTTATTTAATCAAAGCACGGCCTCTCTGTGCCGGACACAGCATACAGGTATCTCGCGGTGCCGGTGAGGAGCAGCGGCAGCTGAGTGCCACAATGGACGAAGACAATAAGACAAGCAAAGACTGCTCAGATGAACTTTGGTGTCTCTCTGTTGTTTTAGGATTCTTTCATGTTTTTTTGACACAGATCATCCGTTCTCTGCACAAACAGACTTTGAACTATGGAGATCAGTTTTTCTTAATAAGACGGAGGAGCTAACAGCGCTAACCAGGCTGCAGGAGGAGTATGAAGACTGTAGCATCACAGAGACGTGGCTCAATGTCTAGTCTTAGTCTAGTCTTATCTTTACTAGTCTAGTCTACTCTAGTCTTGTCTTAGTCTAGTCTAGTCTAGTCTTGTCTTAGTCTAGTCATGTCTAGTCTAGCCTGCTCTTGTCTTAGTCTTTACTAGTCTAGTCTAGTCTTGTCTTAGTCTAGTCATGTCTAGTCTAGTCTGCTCTTGTCTTAGTCTAGTCTTTACTAGTCTAGTCTAGTCTACTCTAGTCTTGTCTTAGTCTAGTCTAGTCTTTACTAGTCTAGTCTTGTCTTATCTTTACTAGTCTAGTCTTAGTCTAGTCTAGTCTTGTCTTTACTAGTCTAGTCTTGTCTTAGTCTAGTCTTTACTAGTCTAGTCTAGTCTCGTCTTTACTAGTCTAGTCTGCTCTTGTCTTGTCTTTACTAGTCTTGTCTTAGTCTAGTCTTGTCTTAGTCTAGTCTTTACTAGTCTAGTCTTAGTCTTGTCTTTACTAGTCTAGTCTTAGTCTTGTCTTTACTAGTCTAGTCTCTCTTCTTATCCTTATCCTCGTCACGGCTGTGAGGGAGTGGAGCTGATCCCAGCTGACTTTAGGCGAGAGGCGGGGTACACCGTGGACAAGACGCCGGTTCATTACAGAGCTGACACACAGAGACAACCATAATTAACCAATTAACCACAAATTAACCAATTAACTGTGTGTCTTTCGACTGTGGGTGGAAGCCGGACAGAATATGCAAACTCTGCACAGATCGGCCCCAGCCGGGGTTCGATCAGGACGTGACACCGTTAACCGCTGCACCACCGTGCCACCTAAATAATCAACAGTCAACATTAAAGTTTTAAAAATGTGTTCATTAACAGTTCAACACTTTCACTCTGCAGACGCAGCTTAATCCGGACGGAGCGGGCGTGGTTTGAACAAACAACCCCTCAACTGTCATCACACCTGATCCAAATGTGACTAATGTCCGATGTGACGCTCTCCTCACCGCTCGCTTTAAAGTGAAGCTCTCACACTCTGCACGATGTTTTAACGTGGATATTTTTTACAGTGTTGACTCCACGGTTTGGTGTCAGCTGTCTGTGCAGCGGGCCGTCTGCAGGGTGTTGTTCAAACCGTTTGATGTGTTCTGGCTTGTTTCAGAGCTTCGACACTTGAACGTCATCCAGACACATTTCGTTACTGCCTCAGTCAGAGAAGATGAGTGGCACGGCATGTTTTCACTGTTTGTCTGTTTATTAACCAGGTGACAGATCTGGCTGCGATACGTTGTTGGTACAAGCGTTCATCGACTGATAAGAGTTTTGACGTTATTGGGTGATTTTCAGGTGGTGGGGCTGGCAGAGAGACGTGGGAAAGCCGACGAGTCGGACTTGTTGACGGTTTTAGTGGGAAAACCTGAAACTGGAACAACGTCAGGAGCCAACATTTAGAGTTTCTGGTGAAAGACGAAACTGAGTTTTACTGTGACTGCAGTTCTTCGAACGTCCACTTGAGGTTGGCTCCAGAAGTGATCCTGAAAGTTATGACGATACTTTACATCGTTTGGGCAACATAACTGTTGAGATATTTTGGTGTTGACCAAAGTGGTGCGTAAAAATCGAGCGGTAACCTCCGTGGATGTGAAGTGAAGTGCCAAAAACTGCAGTTCCTCAAACGTCCACTTGAGACTGGCTCCAGAAGTGAGTCAGTCTCCATAAGTCCCCATGTTAAAATGTCCAACTTCACAGCAGAAATAAACATGTTTACAGCCTGGTACAAAAAACAGTTTTGGTCTCTATAGCTAATTTCCCCGTTCATGACAACTGTACTGAGGGTGAATTTTTATACAACTCACCTGTTCAGATTATATTAAGGCTTAAAGTTATGCAGGATTAAGAGCGTGGACGCTTTGAATGACAGGTGAGTGTCGTTAAAGATGGCTTGTTTGAGCAACCAGACGTCATTCGGTCCATCTGTGTTCACATCTTTGCCGATTTTGAGATTAGTCAAGAGGCGGAATAGACAGGACTACAAACATGGCAGCAACCAGAGCCTCCACACTGAGCTTCATGCATATACGCTGTCCATTCTCTGTGTGTGAATTAGCCGTCACCTACCTACGACAACCAGCTGAGACTGATAACACACCTGGTTCACATCAAACACACATTCCACCAATCACAGTCCTCTTTAGTTTGGATCATCCGCCACCAGCCGACAGGTGAGTTCACACAATATAAGACAATCAGGTGCTACACAGGAAGTGATGCATTTTACAGCAGCGTGAAGACGAAGTTAAAGTTAAATTTGAGACGTTTTATGTGCCAAACAGTCATCTCAATCTGTGCACGACCGGTTCTGTGTCTGGGAAACCGTTTATTTTGGTTGGAGTTGTGGCGGATTACTGCGACCACAGCAGCCCCGTGTTGAATGTTGTTACTACTCCGTTTGGCTCGGAGTCAGTGAAAACACTGAAAACAGACAAACAGCCAACATACGTCCTTATAGAGCAGGTCTGTCCTGGAATAATCCCTCGTGGAATGTGATTGTTTTCCTTCAGCTCAACAAGACAAACATGCCAAGAGTCTCTTTTTTCAGCATGCGTGTCATTTTATGTTTGGAAGAGACAAAAACGTTCGTCTCGTTTCAACAACAATGGAAAAAAAAACACACACATCTGCATTCAGAGTTTTTGTGGGTAACTTCATCCAAGACGCAGCATGAGGTCTCGATGGAGGCTGAACCGCTAAACCTAATCACTGGAACACGGCAACAAAGACTGGAGCATGTTTGACTCTTTCACACGTGACACACAGCAAAGACTAACAGAAGATAAACCCAGATTAAACCAGTTTACAATGTTATTGTTACTGACATAAAATCATACACCGACATAACACAGCGTTAAGACAGCAACAAGACTGTAAGAGTCCACTGTAGTGGCTCTGTGAGGCTCAATGCTAACTTTAGCATGCTAACACGCTCACAATACTAGCAAACTGACGTTTAGGGGGTATACTGTTTACTATAGCAGCGCTGCGACGCTGAATGCTAACTTCAGCATGCTAACATGATGGTTAGCAGATATAATGTTTACTAGATTCACCATCTTGGTTTAGCATGTAAGCATGCCCAGATTTGCTAATTAGCACTAAATTAGCCGATAAGCATTTAGCATTAAGACACCAACATCACTTTAAGAGTCTACTGTGAGGCTAAATGCTAACTTCAGCATGCTAACATGCTCACATACACAGTACTAACATACTGGTGTTTAGCAGCCGATATTAGCATGCTAATAGCTGATAAACCGCATGTATTGGACAAATTTCAACCTGATGATGACACTTTATAAAAAGTTACAGTAATGGATTACAAACACGTGAACTAAATTTCACGGCAATATTCAGTCCGACTGACAGCTCTACGCTGCTAGCGTGGCTACGAATCTTCTAAAAACGTCACGCTAAAGTGGCTAAAAATGCAACGTGATATCACGATACTGTTACGTGGAGTCCAATATGATGTTTTATTTACATTTTGTTTAGTGGCGCCTTTCATAAAACAGCAATACAATCGAAACACACAAAGAAATAAAATATTGTAACGATAAATAAAACAAACTCCAGTACAGTCCAATGAGGGGAAGGGGAGTTATATTAAACTTATATATTATTATATGACAAACACTACACACCAATCTATCATGTCACATCAGCTGATGTGTTGACGTGTTGGTTGCACCTCAGTGGTTTGGATATATGCACCTATGGGTGTTTAGCAGCCAGCTGAATGAGTTAAATAAAAGCGATCCGCTGCAGGACTTTCCATACCTCGGCTTTGTTCTGCTCTTTGTCCACGGGATCTTGCGGGTGTGCGTTGGTGTGTGTCTCCTCCATGCCGACCAGCTTCAGTTTGAGGTACGACACCTCGTCCATCAGATCCAGCTTCTGAGTCTCCAGAGAAGTCCTGCTCATGAGCTCCTGGGAAGAAGAAGAAGGTAACAAAGAATGCGAGTTAGACGAGTGGAAAACAGCTCCACACCTATAGAAAATGTTGAGGACGCACATCGATCAGAGGCCTGGCATGCTACTCCACTCGGTGTAACGTTGTTCCCACACTAACAGAGCGCGCTCGGCTAGGGGCCCAGACCCCACGAAGCTAAATATACACTCACACACAGGCGAGCGAGGGACTCTATTAATACATCTCTGAGCTTCTTTGGTATGAGACAGAGGAAAAAGAAAGTGTGTGAGAGAGCGAGAGGCTACGCCGGCCACGGAAACATGAAGAAGTGTGTCGTTTCTCTCGACTCACTCAAAACACACATCTTTGCCAACTCCCTGTGTGTCTGTTGCTTTCGTTTCCTCATCTGAATCCCACTTCCTCTTCTCTAAACTTAAGTTGGATTGTTGTTTAAGCTCCTGACATCCATCAGAGATGTCCGTCCACTGACTCATTAAGAGGGATGTAACTTCACACTACTTGTGCAATAGTTCAGTTTAGAGATGATTTGGCCGCCACCTTGTTGGCTGTCCTGCCTCTTCCGCTAATCTAAAAATTAGCAAAGACGTGGATCATCACAGGCTGAATGACGCCTGGTTGCTCAAACAAGCCACCTGTGACGACACCCACCCGCGTCCACGCTCTTAATCCTGCATAACTTTAAGCCTTAATATAATCTGAACAGGTGAGTTGTATAAAAATTCACCCTCAGTACAGTTGTCATGAACGGGGAAATTAGCTATAGAGACCAAAACTGTTTTTTGTACCAGGCTGTAAACATGTTTATTTCTGCTGTGAAGTTGGACATTTTAACATGGGGACTTATGGAGACTGACTCACTTCTGGAGCCAGCCTCAAGTGGACATTTGAGGAACTGCCACTTGCTGCTTGGTTGCACCAAAATAATGTGTATTTAACAACATTTTACTGTTTTTTCACTGAAATTTGAATGTAAATATGAAGCGAACTTCCTCTACTGGTTGAAACACGGCTATTGCAATCGGATTTTGATATTGGCTGATCTTTGTCAGGTGACGTATATGGTGGCAGCTTTCATCACCAACCACCCACAGGTGGGTGTCGTTACAGATGGCTCGTTTGAGCAACCAGGCTTCATTCTGCCCGCCGCAGATCTGCCAATGAGCCACGTCTTTGCCCATTTTTGGATTAGCCAATATCGTGGCAGACTCTTCAGAAACCTGTGGGTGACGTCACGGAGACTACGTCCATGTTTTATACAGTCTGTGGTCAAAATACATAAAACTACCACTTTACTTTTTCCTCTTGACGCCACATTAAAGACGACTCTGTTTGACCACAGAGCGATGCCACAAAATGTGTCAACGCCAAAGCCACAGACAGACAGTTAAAACCCTCCATAATCACTCCAGCTCAGCACACACACACACACACACACACACACACACACACACACACACACACACACACACACAGCGAAAATCTGCTTAGTTATGGCAGCTGACTGTCAGTTTGCAATCTAACACCAGTGTCACTTACAGCGGGATAAGCCGCAGTCTTTAGAAGTAATTTATCAGACCTGTGCGGCCGTGGCTTCACGGCTCAGCTGCCTGACATTTACTTTCCTTCAATTACGAAGAGCAGCGTGTGACAAATTATCGTCGTCTCTACAGAGTTTATAGATCTCTTCAAACCGAGCTGTGCTAGACGTGAACAATCTGAAAGCGAGCAATCTGAGAACACGTCACCGTACTCCGAGCTCGGCTTCCCTCCGTTGGCCTTCGGTGTGTTTTCGGATTGATTTTAAGATTTCACTTTTAAAGCTGCACTGCCGGCGTGTCAACCCCGTACGAGCCAGTTCGCAGCCTTCGATCCTCGGGTGACTCACTTCTGGTTGCTCCCCGAGGAGACGAGGCTCGCCGTATCAGTGAACTTTAAAAAGGCTTGGGGCGGCACGGTGGTGCAGAAGGGTCCTGGTTCGAACCTCGGCTGTGGCCTTTCTGCGTGGAGTTTGTATGTTCTCAGTCGCAGCTTGGTGAAGTGAACGGAAACTCAGAATTTACGGTAAAGTACCGTTTATTTGATATTTACACAGTGACGTCACAGAGACTACATCCACGCTTACTACAGTCTATGGTAAAATATATAACTTTTATACATCATGTTTAAATTTGGTCGCAGTTTGGTGAAGTGAATGGAAACTCAGATTTTATGGTAAAGTACCGTTTATTCGATATTTACAGAGTTCAGAAGATGAAAATCTGGAGATGTTAATGAGAATGTCAGTGATTAATGCAGAGTCAATTAATTTTATTTATGTGTACATCAAAGAAGGTAATGACCCTTGACTGAAGCTTCATGTATATATGTATGTGTGTGTGTGTGTGTGTGTGTGTGTGTGTGTGTGTGTACAGAAATCAGTACAGTAACTTCTGCGTCTAAATAATGGCACAGCAGGACATGGAGTCACAGTATGACTACATGATGTGTGGGTGGATCGCTGCTAGCATGAGAACACTGTACTGTGTGTGTGTGTGTGTGTGTGTGTGTGTGTGTGCTGACTAAGGACTACTTCTTATTAGATTAGCCGTGGTTCCCACAGCGTGTAGCGGCAGCCCTGCAGCACCGACACATGATGTTACATGGCCGTCTTTCTGTTTCACACACACACTAAACAAAGTGACACAGACGGACGGCGGCGTGCCGCAGACGTGTCGTCACCTTTTAAATCCTTCAAACTTTCCTTCTGATTACACATCGAGGTGATTTAAGAGGAACAGATCTGAAACATCTCGTAACACGCCAAACTGGGACACCAGCTGCAGATCAGTGCGGCTACGTCCAATAAAAACCTCCAGACGGACAAACACTGGAGGTGGAGGACTGTGAAGGAGATCAGGTGCAGCAGCAGGTGGAGATCTGTTTTACTGTGAAGGTACGAGCAGAGAAGAAGAGCCTCTCCTGAGCATTTCTTCTGCAGATCTTCTTCTTCTTCGCTGCAGACGGCATAAATTAGTGGACTGTAAAGGCAAGCTGGATGGAGATGATAAACGTCACGGCCCTCGTGGGGGTATTTATTTTGAGGCCGTGGCGTTTTTATCCTCGCTCTTGACAACGACAGAGGACAAAGAGTCTGCTGAGGAGTCCAAACAGAGGCTCGATTCTGCGACGCACAGAGCCGCGGTTTGTTGAGTCCAGCCGGGCAGAGCTCATGAGTCTGCTGCTTTCATGACGTCAAGTTAAAAAAAAAAAAGAAAAACTCGAGGACATTCAGTGTTTCACACTTTATACTGGAGATCAACGGAGCAGCGTGGAGGGTGTATTTGCAACCCCCTGGCCTCACACTCTCCTTCCTAACGTGAATGAATAAATAAAGGAGTGTCACGGTGTTTCCACTCCAGCTTGACTTCCTCTGACTCATCAGCTGTTCAGTTCCGCGGTGTGTTTATCTCAAAGTAGATTTTACAGGTCAGAGCTCCACGTTACTGTTTTCTTTAGTCGATACTCGATAAGACAAAGTTAAAACAAACTGTGAGGGTGACCTTTAAGACTGCTGTTGGTCAGATTGAAGCACTGTCGGCTTTACTCACAGCAGACCGACGACTGAAATGTTCAGATGAAGTAAAAGTTGTTTTTGGCTCACAACAAACTTTTCTGCAGAGCAATCAGATCTGATCATCTTCCAGCTTCCAGGCTCCATATCTATCTTTTTTTTCTTCTTCTTTTCTGTCTGTTCGTCGTAAAAAACTGCACAAAATAACGCTGCCGTTTGTCGGTTTGTGCCCAAAAACTTGCAGTTCCTCAAACGTCCACTTGAGGCTGGCTCCAGAAGTGAGTCAGTCTCCATAAGTCCCCATGTTAAAATGTGCAACTTCACAGCAGAAATAAACATGTTTACAGCCTGGTACAAAAAACAGTTTTGGTCTCTATAGCTAATTTCCCCGTTCATGACAACTGTACTGAGGGTGAATTTTTATACAACTCACCTGTTCAAATTATATTAAGGCTTAAAGTTATGCAGGATTAAGAGCGTGGACGCTTTGATTGTTATACTTGTCGCATCGTGCCGTATCGAACTTTCTCCATGTGTAACACCGCTGAGCTCAGGTCTTAAAGTGAGGCACAGTATCTGACGGTAACGCAACAACGCACCAGAAAAGACGTCAGCAGACTATCATGGACGCAGACGTCAAAGAATATTCATATATTTTTATGAATTGGCTTCATGAGGAAGGAAATTGTTCGTTAGACCTCAACGATTCACACCATGTTTTGGTGAGTAACGATCCTCAGGGCATCATTAATCAGAGATATGAACATTTAAATGGTGCTAATTAACTACCCGAGGGCTCGCGGATGATTAAATTAAACCATTAACGGACTTCACACGACACCTGACTGATACTAAGCTCACACACACTTACAGCAACGTCGGGTTCAGTATCTATCTCAAGGACACTTCGACTGGACTGCCGGAGCTGGGAATCAAACCAGAGAGCTACTAGATGACAACTTACAGCACACGTGTGTGTGTGTGTGTGTGTGTGTGCATTACCTGTTGCAGCATCTCCTCCGTGGAGGCCAGTTTCTGCCGGTGTTCCTCCAGAGAAGTTTCCAGGTCTCGGATCTTCTCTCCCTGCGCCTCCACCTGGTCGGTCAGGACGCTCACCTGACGGGTGACACGCGAACACACATGAACACGGAGAGACACACACACACACTGCTACATATACACTCAAATACGGCGTTATCTTTCTGCCCGCGTCACCATCTCTTCACACAAACACGCGTTCATCTCCGACATACCTCGACACACATTTACTCAGCAGCGTGTCACTCAGGAATGTGTGTGTGTGCAGATTTACAATAATCAACCTGACAACACGCTCACCTCCTGCCAAACATCACACACACACACACACACTTCGACTTAAACTATGCCAAATCTCTCTGACGGCTCTGTCACTTCAGCTTTCCAGATTTTTACCCCTGCAGCCACGTCCTGTCTCAAAGCGTCTGCTGCAAAGAAATCCAGACGAGGACGCGTGAAGAGCGCCGAACAGCTGAGTACATGAATGAACGAGCGTGTGAACGAGTTAAATCTAAAGTCCTGTGTGTGTTTAGCACCTAAAACGCGTATCAGACTAACTCCTGACTCGTGTATTACACACATAAACTCCTCTAAACTCTTACCTCTGTCGCCTCCGCTGAGCTAAAGTTGCCGACTCGTCTGCCAAACACAGAGTGTGTGTGTGTGCGTGCTAACACAGGATGACACCTGAACACCTGAAGGACGGGCAGGTGAAGAGAAAGTAGAGCGGAGGTGGGGGGGGGGACTGTCAACAGCCAGTTAAACCTCCCGTCAGGAAAAATAAGCCCCGGTCGTCGCCGTGCGTGCCAACCAATCACAGCAGGGCTCACGTGAGGAATGTGTAACAAGTAGGCGTGTGAGAATCAGACTTTATGAAGCGGGGTCGTCCATGCGGGTGGTGCACTCTAACTCCGCTCGCATAACTTCACCCCGGAGTGTAAAACAAACGCACAGAGGAGCTGTATGAACCGCCTATTACACTGATCCTGTTGACATGGTATCACACACACACACACAGATGTATAATCTTCTGCTTTTCCGCCTCGTGTTGATGGTTAACTGGAAGAAGTCGTCGGTAAACACGAGCTCAGACGGTCTGGGAATGTCCGGACATGTTTTGTTATGAAACAACATGAAATATCTAAAGCGGGGGGATTACAGAGCTGTTTTTCCAGTGTGGCACCGACAAATCCTCGAGGCTCATTTACTCGTAGTTCAGACTCCCATAATTAAAGTAAACACGACTACAAACACAAATATGTTGACACTGAACGCTGAGCGTCGTGTTTTCATCTTTATTTTCCGTCCTGCACGACTGAACGAGAAACATTTTAAAGTCTGTGTAAAGGCAATTCTGAGATTTCATTCAAAACACATTAAATATGTTGGACAATAGTTGCTGAAAACACGTGAAAAGACTTTGAACGATGTATTACTGAAATGTGGAGTTAGAGGTTCAAACTGTTTTTCACCAGTTTTCAGTCCAGGATTTTGTGGGCGGTCCTTAAAGGGTGGCTCGATGACACGCTGAGGCCACCCTGAGCAGAGAAGATAGAGATGAATTCATCTCAGCTCAGAGTGTTTCAAAGTTAGCCATGTCATTTTCTGAACTCATCTGACACGTTTCAGTCGCTTCAAAATGGCCGCTTGACTGTTGCCCATGAGTGGGCGTGGCTTCAGCACATTCAGAGGACACGCCCCCACAGTCCTGGAGCTGAGAATTCATTTTTACCTGATTTTAACACCTAATTTCATAAACTTGTCGATATCTTTAATCATTCAAATTTGGCTGGATGGTTAATAACACTTTCTTCTTTGGTCTGACAAACTCAGAACTCATATTTATTCTGACTTTACACGGACTTTAAAGATATTAAACTTGTTTCTGACCTCCTTGGTTCCTCCAGCACGTATTATTAGAGACTTATCGGCAGTGTGAAGATTTTTCTCCTTTCTTCGTCACTTTTCTGATAATTTTAAAACTGATTTCATTCATTTATTTATTCTTATTAAATTAGTTTAAAATTTAAAACTGCCAATTGAACTATTGATGCAACTTTCCCACGTGTCTACCTGTGATAGGAGTGAATTTTGTTGCTTTTACATTCAGTTTATATTTATTTATTATTTATTTTTTATTACACCTTTTAACAACATCAAACTCTTATATTGTACTTTTATATGTACATATATATATATATGTGTGTGTGTGTGTTCAGGCCGTATTTAGACCAAATCAGGCGGTACGGTGGGTGTGTTTGTTTGTGATTTGTGATGTTACCGCTGTGAAACAATCAGAAAATAACTTAGCGCTCCCTCTCCTCATTCACTGTCTATGTCGCTCGACCACTGTGGTCGCCCAGATCAGACCCACATACATAAACACACAGTACTGACCTGTAGCACCAGAGACTCCTTGTCTCCTTCTAGGCGTAGCAGTCGTTCTTGGTAGGTTTCATTGTTGGCTGGAGAACAGAGGTTCACCTGGACGAAGACAGAAAAACCAGAATGAGTTATAACAAACCGAGCATCACTGTTTTATCCAGACATGGACGACTGAGTTAACTTCTGTCAATTAGCCCGAAAACGTCAGCACAGTTTGTATTTCCCTCTAAAGAGTCACATGATCCAACCCGGCAGGAAACCGGAAAACCTGGAATCAACGGAAAGCAACTTTTCTGTTGATTCCAGGTTGTAGAAGATGAGAAGATGAAATGTTCTTTTAAACTTTTTCGGCCTCGTCTGTTGGAGGAAAAGTCCTACAGACAGCGGACGTTGATGCCGGTTTCACATTAAAGATCTGATCTGAGCTGACAGAGGTATCACTGTTCAAACATTTTTCATTAAGCACATGACGAAGATCATCTGACTTATCAGACTCCAGATTTAGCACGGAGGAATGAACTTTTCCTGAAGCCAACAACAACAACAACAGCATGTCTGAAATAAACGTCCACACGGCCGAGCACGAGAGAAAAAAGCTGCGTCAGGCTCCGTCTGGAAATAGAAATGCTTCGTAACGCGGATTTACTCCAACGCCGTGAAGGAGATCTTTTCCTGTCGGTCAGGAGCTTTGTGGTCTCCAGTTATTAAGGCTATGGCCGAATTATGTGTTCCTCCAACTCAAGCAGAACTATTTTAAATGATGTTGGGCTGGAATGATGAAGTCAGTGCAGTTTCCATTTTACTCTAAAGAGTCGGATTATCCCGTCTCTGTCCGAGCCTGCTGACTGCTGACTGCTGCTGCTGCAAACATGGAAACTGAGGAAGAGGAAAACATTATTATCCAGCGACGAAGCCTGGACGTGATAAGACGATCAGCTTCAGAGCTCAACAGTCTGTTCACATACACTGAGAAATCCTCAGCGTCATCATTTATCGAGACTGATTACAAATATCTATTGACGTTTAAAGACAAACACGACGTTCACACTAATATTTAAAGCTGCCCATTTGCTTTGAGAAAGTTCTGCTATCATAGTTTTTTCCCCAAGAAGATGACGTATACAGGGCTGCAACCAACAACTGTTTTAATTAGCGATTAATCAATTAGTTGTTCGGTCCAGAAAACGTTGGAAAATGTTGATTCCTACTTCCCAAAGTCCAGGATGACGTCCTTAAACGTCTCGTTTAGCCCTCAAACCCAAAGAGATTAACTTTTCTGTTATAGAAGACCAAAGAAAATATTCACATTTGGGAAGCTGAATAAAAAAAAAATGACATTTTCTCTTTAAAAAAATAACTAAAAACAATTAATTGATTAGCTGTTTGCTCCATAAAATGTCACGAGCACCGGGGGAGTGTTAGTGTTTGTACCACAAGCAAGTTTGTACCAAGGACGTTTATAGGCCTGGAGCTGGTGTTGTGCCAGAACAGGAGCTGGGCAAGCGGACAATGTAACCGGGCTCAGCAGCCTCTATGGACATAATGGCAGAGGAGAAGAGAGCGAAGAGGACGTTGACGGAGGAAGCTAAGAAGAGAAAACTCGCTTGTTTTTGATCATAAGTAATGTAATCAGAACAAATACTCGAGCACAGCTGAACATATAATTGAGCAACTGTTTGTTAATAAAGTCGGCTGTAACGACATTAGAAGGTGATAATATGTCACTGCAAGTGGCCAGAAGCACTGCTGACACACACACACACACACACGTTTATGATGTTTACTACTTGAACATTCATCACTGCTTAAAATAGTTTGACCAGAAAAGGAAACAAAAAGCGCGGAACGTGAAATCTGATGTAACTTCTCGTAAGAGGCGCTTCCTGCCATCATGACGATGACCCACTTTTGAAGAGGAGAATGTAAACATCTGCATGTTAGGCTTGAAGCTGACACTCTTATCTGATGCTACAGGCAGAACAATGACTGTACAAACTGCAGAGCGGGATTTAAGCACTCGACCACCAACAGTGCAGCGACGTATACAGACTGGGCCATCTGACACCGACCATATGGACGCATTAAACCTATTAACATGCCGTAAAACTAACACAGAGAGACAAAGAAGCACGAGGGAGCAACTTTTCTGTCAACTAACAGAGAGTTTAACTCCTGTTGATCTACACTGACCTGTAATCAGGTGAATGGTGTCTCTGTCATTCGTACGTCTGTTCTCACACTATGTAACTTTGGGCTCCGGGTCGGGAGAAGTACGTAACGCTTTACGGCACTAAGTCACACACCACCAACTATTTCACTGATTCTGGTGAAACTGGATCATATTTTATGGAGAAAATGTTTTCTGGTTTTCCCTCTGATGTCCTCCAGCTGCTCCGCCTCAACTCTCTGTGTTTTACAGAGTTTCCTGATGGACAGTGAAGTAAACTGCTGACAACTGTAGCTGCTGTTAGCTCAGTTTGTTAGCCCATAATGTGCACCGAGGGACTGTTAGTGTTTGTACCACAGGCGTTTTAGACCACCGGGAAGAAGAAGAGGAGGTTTACAGGCCAGAGCCAGTGTCGTGCCAGAACAGGAGCTGGGCCAGCAGGGCAATGTAACTGGGCTCAGCAGCCTCTATGGACATAATGGCAGAGGAGAAGAGAGCGAAGAGGACGTTGACGGAGAAAGCTAAGAAGAGAAAAGGAGAGAGTGAGCGAGCAAGAAGCCGTCGGACAAGAGTAAATCTGGGACTGACTTTTAGTGGTTGGTGAGAGCTTGGTGAAAGACAAAAATACCAATTTATATGCAGCACTGCTTTAACTGCAAACATTTCGGCTTGCAGCGCTGTTACAGTCCGACTTCTGGTTTGTGAGTCCGGCGGGAGAAGTCAGGAAGTATGTAAAATATGCTGTAATCACAGATATTCCCATCAGACTGCAGAGAAGCAAAGGCATGGCAGCATTTCAGGGAGGTGACACAGCACTCGAAGGGGGCTGATGAAAGCAGCCAGTCTGGTTTTATCTGTCTGTCAGCGCCTGCTGGATGGTGGACAGGAGTTAGAGTCACATTATTGCTCACGAGACTGATCAGAGTTTAACAACATGTAAGAGAAGAAGCGGAGGAGTGGGTGTGACTCCCGATGACATACTGTGCTGCACATGATGCCACCGCCTATGAATGCATGACGACATGCAGGACTGCACGTACTTTTAATGATTAAACATGTGTTAAAGGGTGGTCACTTTGTTACAACATTAGTAAGTGTCCCTGCATCCAAACAACATTTTCTTAAACTCCTCGCTGCTCTTAACTCGAGCGGTGATTTGATTTTCTCCTGGAGCGTGCGGAACACATTAGCTTAGGTAGTCTCTCTAGTCACACCACCGTGCCGTCTAAATCGAATTTAAAAGAAGCTGCTCCAGTTCAATTTGATGTCTGCGCAGCTCGACAGTCAACGGCGAGTGTGCAAAGCGTTCGTGCAGATCTCAGTTTAGATTGAAATAAATCGATTGATGACGCTACACGTGGAGATAAAACACAAAAACAAACATGGCACAGGATAAAGGTGGTAGTAGAAAAGGTGAAACCACGCCAGCTGTAACTACGTCACTTCCCTGAAGGGATTAAAAACAGGTCTGATGTGTCTGGATTTGATTTTTTCAGCCGTAATCAAAGTAAAAATTTAGTACCAAACTTGAAATATTAAAACTTTGGATAAAATGTCAGTGAATCACACGACAAAACACTCATGAGCATGAAGCAATGATAGACTGAGCAGGAAAACTTGTTTCTAACAAGCAGCAACCTCCGTGGCAGTTCCTCAAACGTCCACTTGAGGTGAAGTGAGTCAGTCTCCATACAACCAGCGTGTTCATGATCAGAGTGCACCAGATTGATGCATTTAACTTGCCTGGAAGGTGTCGGGTCCACCCACCACAGTCTCACTAAATGTCGCTGTGTGTTGATTTATTTGTTTCAGATGAAACTTGAGACTCATTTCGCTGCTAACGGCCGTCAGCGGTCTGCTGCGGTAAACTTACTGTCAGCCAAACCTCCTGTGGTTAAAACTCGACTTCCTAAACCACAAAGAGTCCAAAAGAAAGAAAACACACAGCAGTCTGTAAATCCAGCAACACGCTGACTGACCCAAAGAGATACGGCGAATATTAGCTACAAAACTGCAGTTCCTCAAACGTCCACTTGAGGCTGGCTCCAGAAGTGAGTCAGTCTCCATAAGTCCCCATGTTAAAATGTCCAACTTCACAGCAGAAATAAACATGTTTACAGCCTGGTACAAAAAACAGTTTTGGTCTCTATAGCTAATTTCCCCGTTCATGACAACTGTACTGAGGGTGAATTTTTATACAACTCATATGTTCAAATTATATTAAGGCTTAAAGTTATGCAGGATTAAGAGCGTGGACGCTTTGATTGACAGGTGGGTGTCGTTTGTCGTCATGTCAGCTAAAAGGTTTGAAGCTAGAACAGCCACATCACGGAGACTACGTCCTGGTTTTATACAGTCTGTGATTTTTACAAACTAACATCCGATCTCTCTCGCAGCCCAGAAAGACTTCAGACTCAAACTCATCGTTATCAGCGTCACTGTATTTATCTGCCGCGTCAGTGAATCACAAATACAGTTTGATTCAGGAGAGTGAATGCAGCACTGAGGCAAAATGCGGATGAACACTCTGAATTCATTAAAAGAGACAAAGAGCGCCACCTGCAGTAACTGTAACACATTTGCACACAACTTTTTGTACCAAGAATCAAAGTTGACATGAGAACTACAAAGATGGCGCTCGTTAGAATCAGAATTTTTTGGTAAATATCAGTTTTTTGAAACATGATGAATCACATGATTAGCGATGTTTAACACTTCCCTCTGTGAGCTTCAACAGCTGTTTTAAAGTCCTTTGAAAAGTCTGTGAAGGTGAGTTTAAACGTCACTATCTGGTGCTAAAAAAGTGAATAAATCAGCAGTTTTTAGTGTCTTAAAGTTAAATCTGTAAAGCCGTCTGCTAAAAACAACACTGCTGATTCAGATCTACGATAATCTGCTTGACATGACTCCAAAACATGAACTCTTGCTCCTGAAATCTCTCTCTCTTTGATTGAATCCAGCGGTATCAGACGCCGCCTCGTCAACAACAATCAGCTGATGGATAACGCTCTTAATCTGATGACAAAGTCCTTGTGATGCATGCCACCACACACACACACACACACACACACACACACACACACACACACACTAACAGCAGCAGCAGTACAAGTTAAGTTACAGCCCAGCTCTTGAGTTTTAAAAAGGAAATTACATCAGAAAAGAGCCCGACGCCGGGAAATAAGACAATAAGAGCGGGACAATAACATGCATCAGAGCTGGGATGATAATTATCGAACAGCTTCCTCTTCACAGACGCTCTGCTGAAGAGAAAACACGACGACAAACTCAAAGAAGAAGAAGAAGAAGAAGAGTGAGCAGAGGAGTCAGCGCTCACCTTTTTGAGCCACGAGAAGTGTTTGTAGAAGTCAATGGGAGTCTCCATGCTGCCGGCCCATCGCTGCCTGTTTCCACTGCGTGTTCGTCTGACTGTATCACACCGTGCGTGCGTGTGTGTGTGTGTGTGTGTGTGTGTGTGTGTTAGTGTGTGTGCAGCATGTGAGCTCTCTCATGCAAGTGTGTGTGTGTGTGTGTGTGAGTGCGATGTTCACAGCTGTGCAGGAGGAGGAGGGCGTTTTACGATCTCTGCTTTCTGAGTGGGACAACTCCCCCTCCTCCACCTCCTCCACTACTTTTCTCTCCCTTCTCTTACTTTCACCCCCTCACTTCTTCTTCTTCTTCTTTCTTTCTTTACCTCCCCCCTCTTTTCTTTTCTCCTCTCTCCCCGCTGAGGTCCGTCTGACAGCCAAATGGCCGAGCCCAGAAAGAAAGAAAGGAGGGAGGGAGGTGGAGGAAGGGAAGGAGGAGGGAGGGTTGGTCGTTTTTCTTCTTCTTCTTCTCTCTCTGTCATCTGTTTCTGTCTGAGTGTTGGCCCGTGTTCACACTAACACACACTAACACACACACTAACACACACCAGCAGCATGTGATGTCAGACACGCGAACAAAAGCAGCAACAGGCTGTCAAACACACACACCGTGCCAGATCGCCTCCTCCCCCTCCTCCTCCACCTCCACCACCTCCTCCTCCTCTCGCCAGTGCTCGCTTTTAAAGAAGTTACAGTGAGAGCGCCGGGCGACTTCAAAACACTCTCCCTCTCTTCATCTGTCGCGTATCGTCTCCACGTTAAGAGCTCGGGTGTCCGTCTCTCTGCGTCTGCACAGCTTCGAGTGTTTCTGGGACGTTCTGTCGTCTGGTCGAGGGCAAATTTAGGTCAACGCAATCGGAACATAATTTACGAGCTTCGAGGAATGTTCAAGTGCATCGACTGCACGTGTGTGAAACACATCAACACGTATATAGATACCAATGACAGAATAAAGAATGGACAACGTATGCGTGACCTCAACCATGAAGCACCATTTGGTCCAGCTTCTAATCTAAAAATTGCCGTGGACCTGAGCTGAGCTGAATGAAGCCTGGTTGCTCAAACAAGCCACCTACCTGTCAGTCAAAGCGTCCACGCTCTTAATCCTGCATAACTTTAAGCCTTAATATAATCTGAACAGGTGAGTTGTATATAAATTCACCCTCAGTACAGTTGTCATGAACGGGGAAATTAGCTATAGAGACCAAAACTGTTTTTTGTACCAGGCTGTAAACATGTTTATTTCTGCTGTGAAGTTGGACATTTGAACATGGGGACTTATGGAGACTGACTCACTTCTGGAGCCAGCCTCAAGTGGACGTTTGATGAACTGCAGTTTTGTAGCTAATATTCGCCGTATCTCTTTGGGTCAGTCAGCGTGTTGCTGGATTTACAGACTGCTGTGTGTTTTCTTTCTTTTGGACTCTTTGTGGTTTAGGAAGTCGAGTTTTAACCACAGGAGGTTTGGCTGACAGTAAGTTTACCGCAGCAGACCGCTGACGGCCGTTAGCAGCGAAATGAATCTCAAGTTTCATCTGAAACAAATAAATCAACATACAGCGACATTTAGTGAGACTGTGGTGGGTGGACCCGACACCTTCCAGGCAAGTTAAATGCATCAATCTGGTGCACTCTGATCATGAACACGCTGGTTGTAAACATATGAATGAGTACAACACGCCAGAAAAAGTCCCCCAGATTTCCTTTCATACATTCTTAAATATAAAACACGATGACAACTTTTTGAACTGTTTCTCAGCCGTCGTTTGTTTGACTCTTACTTCAGCCTGAGTCATTATGAAACTGTGTCGGGACAATCTTAGACATTATGAGGTGACTCATGGGAAAAACTGGTGATATTCCCGCAGTTGTGGTCTTGACCGAGTAAAAATGCGGTTGATTCTGAGACGTGACCTTCAAAAACTGGTCTTGAGACCGTTCTCGAGTACTACAACACTGTAATACATTGTACTCTACCTTCTCAACTCCAAACAGCAGACAGACACAGTTAGTAAGAGGTGGTCGAGCTGTCAGTGAGCTAGTTTCTGTATAAAGTTTTAGAAAACTTCTCTCCAAACTCTGAAACATCGTCTGAAGACTCGCTCACGTCTCTCGGCCAGCAGCAGCGGTCACAGCGTATCACAACTTCCTGCCAATGATACACTTATGATGCTTCCTGTGTTTACATGTGTGTGTGTATCTGTAAGTGTGTGTTTCTCCCCTGGAGAGGAGCCCACAGGGTGAGGAGTAATTGCAGAGCACGAGCGGCTTTGATCCTCTTCCCCTAGGTCAGCGGGGAGGAGGTGGAGGAGGAGGAGGAGGAGGAGGACGTATCAGCTGCCAGGCTTTTGTAATTCAGTTTTCACTCATACTGCTTTGCACTAAAGAAATAGTCCCTTTGTAAACTGTTGAGGATCATCTGAGGGTCGCTGTTTCTAGAAAGAAACGTTCCTGTTAGGTTTTTCTTAAAGGTACAGTGTGTAAGATTTACTGACACCTAGTGGTGAGACTGCAGATTGCAATCTACCGGCTGCTCCGCCTCAACTCTCTGTGTTTTACAGAGTTTCCTGACGGACAGTGAAGTAAACTGTAGTTGCTGTTAGCTAATGTTAGCTCAGTTTGTTAGCCGGGCTGCCTGGACTGTGAGCTCAGAGCACCGGGGGAGTGTTAGTGTTAGAGAGGTTTTGGACCACCGGGAGGAAGAAGAAGAAGAAGAAGAGGTTTACAGAATGGAGCCGGTGTCGTGCCAGAACAGGAGCCGGCAGCAAGTGGGCATTATAACCAGGCTCAGCAGCTTCTATGGACATAATGGCAGAGGAGAAGCGACCGAAGAGGATGTTGACGGAGGAAGCTAAGAAGAGAAAAGGAGAGAGTGAGCGAGCAAGAAGCCGCCAGACAAGAGTAAATCTGGGACTGACTTTTAGTGGTTGGTGAGAGCTTGGTGAAATAAAAGGCTGAAAGACAGACGCCGAGCTGGGCTGACTGCTGTTGGACTAGTCAGTGATATTAGCTGGCTGCTATGCAGTCAGAACAAATACTCGTGTACAGCTGTTCATATTTACCACGGTGGGATTATGAACTGAAACTGGAGGCGACAAATCACAAATACAGCAACTTCTACGTGAACATCCAACATTACATTTAAATGTTCTTTTCCATCGTGTAACACAAAAAACTGAACCTGGAGACAAAAACTTGGACTGCATGTTCGGCCGGAGGGAGGAGTGAATAAGAGAGAAGGGGGAGAAAAAGGGGGGGAGAGAGTCGGAGGAATTAAAGTAAGGAAACAAAGAAAGTAAGAACAAACAGGGAGGGCTGGTGTGTGAGTGTGTGCAGCATGTGAGACATCTGCTGTTGAAACAATGGTACGAGCTCAAAGATCAGCAGCAGAAAACAGCAGCCTCTGCAGGACAACGCTCAGCAGCAACAACACAGAATCCAACATTTACACCCTCAAGACACAAAACAGAAACAAGACGTCCTCGTCTGTGCGACAAATCGCAGAAATAATCCAGAAAATTCAACTAAAACGGGCTAAAAAACCTTCGTCATGTTTGAGCAGTTTGAACGTACCTCGACGGTCCCGAGCGGTCCAATCCTGTCAGAGCCAACAGAGCCAGAACACCACACACACTGAGCAGCTCATTTACAAACAGACTCACGTCAGACGGAGGGCGTCCAAACATGAAGAGAGAGGCAACGAGGAGGAGGGAGAGAGGGGGGAGTAACAGTGAGCAGTGAAAAAGGAGGAGAGAGAGAGAAGGAGGTGAAATAGTGAGGCTGAGAGGACAGATGAGGGTGTGAGCTCAGCACAGGAAGTTGATAATAGTCGAGTTGTAATAGAGTCTCTGAGGAAAACTTAATGGAACCGGGCCCAAAACTCTCCCCTCGTTCACTCGCTGTGAAAACTGAAGATGAACGATGACGAGGACGGCGATGAAAACATGCTGACTGATGACAGATGACACACTTTGACCTGACAGTGTAAGGAAAGGAAAGAGGGAAGGAAGGAAAAGGAACAAGGAAATGAAAGAAAAGGAAAAGAAAGAGGAAAGGAAAGAGGGAGGGAAAGAGGGAAGGCAAGATGGAAGGAAAGAAGAAAGAGGAAAGAAAAGGCAAGAGAAGTAAAGAGGAAATGAAGGAAAAGGAAAGGAACAAGGAAAGGAAAGCGAAGAGGAGAGGAAAGGAAGGAAAAGGAAAGAAGAGAAAAGGGAAGGAAAGGAAAGGAAAGAGGAAAGGTAAGAGGAAAGGTAAGGAAAGGACAAACAGATGAGGAGGCTGCTGTAAACTCGGACAGTCCTTCGTCCTCACAGAGACGTGCTAACCTGCTGCAGCAGAGACAAACTGTTCTGAAGCTCAGAAGCTAAATTCCTCTCCTCGACCTGTCAGCTGACCCGGTGTGACCCCATGTGACCTCACTGTGACCTCGTCTGACCTCATGTGACCTCACTGTGACCTCGTCTGACCTCATGTGACCTCGCTGTAAGTCTGTGACTCTCCCTTCTCTGTGAAAACACATTAACGTCATGACGAGAGACTGAAGCACTGTGACTGTAGAACATGTATGTACAGTACAAGTAAGTACAGTCGCAGTGTAACGTAGTATGACGTGTACTTGTGACGAGCTCCAGACTTCCACAGTCTTTACGTCCTCCGGGTCGAAGCTGCCTCTGAGCCCGGTGGTACGGGACATGGTGGTGTGGTACCATCTGCTGGACGGCAGCAGGCTGAACAGTGTGGGCTTTCTGCTGCACCGCTGGGTGTAGAAGTCCTCCATGGATGGCGGCATCGCCGTGGTGACGTGTGCCATCCTCCGTAGAGCCTTACGGTTGAGATCAGAAGGTCCTGGTCCTTTTGTACCAGTCGCCCTCGGTACATTATTGATGTTTGCCAACGTATTCAGCTGCCGTGTCCGTAAAGTATCAGTATTGTCCTGAAACAATCCATGCTGAGGTGCTGAAGCAGTGACGTAGAGTTTGATTAGTCAGACCAGCGTTGAATGTTCCGGATCATCTTCGAACTGAGATGTGATTTTCTATCTTATCACAGTGGTGTTAACATTCACAGAGTTTCATACGTGGAGAGCTCCGTCTACCAGCTGAGCCTCCAGTACAGCCACCATTTATTACTGTTATTATCACTATTACTATTTATTTACTTATGAGTACTTTTCTGATACACCTTATATACTGTGAGCCGCTGTAACAAGTAAACTCCCCCAGTGTGGATCAATAAAATCTTATCTTATAATTTGCATGTGTTATGTTGAGTTTGTGTTGTATTGTGTCGTGTTCATGTTGCGTTGTGTCGTGTTGCGTTGTGTCGTGTTCATGTTGCGTTGTGTCGTGTTCATGTTGCGTTGTGTCGTGTTCATGTTGCGTTGTGTCGTGTTCATGTTGCGTTGTGTCGTGTTGCGTTGTGTCGTGTTCATGTGTTGTGTTCATGGTGCGTTGTGTCGTGTTCATGTTGCGTTGTGTCGTGTTGCGTTGTGTCGTGTTCATGTTGTGTTGTGTCGTGTTGCGTTGTGTCGTGTTCATGTTGCGTTGTGTCGTGTTGCGTTGTGTCGTGTTCATGTTGCGTTGTGTCGTGTTCATGTGCCGTGTTCATGTGTCGTGATATGTTGCGTTGTATCATGTTCATGTGTTGTGTTCATGGTGCGTTGTGTTGGGTCAAGTTCATCTCATGTCATGTTTGTGTTCATGCTTTATGTTCAGTTGTGTCGTGTCGTGTTGCGTTCATGTTATCAGGACTCCAGAAGAAGCCAAACGAAAATTCAAGTATTAACCTTCACCGAGAGAAATTTGGCTCACTGAGAGGAACCAACAACAACCAAACACAATGCTTCATGGGTATAAGGAAAGTGTTTCTCAGGCTCAGAAAGCCGAACATTACAAAATGAAGCGAGCAGAAGCTTCATTCTGGACTGATGCTCATCTTCTTCATGTGTTTTAACAAACGCAACGTTACACAACTCATTAACAACGCTTCAAAAATCACTACACAGCCATAAATGAAGTGTGACATCTCCAGTAGACGTGGACGCAACCCAACTCTGCACAAATCAAACATTATCTTAAGACCGCGGGAAGCAAAGCACACAGTGTACTCACAGCTCCGGTCTGCAGCCAGTCTATGAGCGCCTGAGCGGTCTCTGAGGGGAGCTGAGCTCTCAGGCTGTCTCTGTCCTCCTGGTTGGGTTGAAGTTCCAAGGCGAGTTTGAGGTCCTCCGCCAGCTGAACCACCTGCAGCGGGCCGGCGCTGATGGGGGAACCCAGGTCGTACATGCTGCTAGAAAACTCCACCGCTGCTGCCTTCGAACCTGGAAGAGAAGAGAATTATGAAGAATTATTAGGTGGATCACCAAGACTCAGGATGGAGCTGTGAATGCTGGGAGTTTAATCAGAGCCATACATCCTCCTGAATGTTTCCAAAATGTCCATGTGTCACCTGGATCATTTCCCCGGCACGCACACACACTGTAAGGCGGACCCTCA
This sequence comes from Sciaenops ocellatus, assembly GCA_033000465.1. Classification (NCBI taxonomy): domain Eukaryota; kingdom Metazoa; phylum Chordata; class Actinopteri; family Sciaenidae; genus Sciaenops; species Sciaenops ocellatus. Next base: position 4,111,133 of record CP136871.1, on the reverse strand, counting down.
CACTCACACACACATCTGGATGCACTCAAATAATTGTGACTCTGAACAACAGCCACACATTACAGCGCCTCCGTACAGTATGTGGAGTCCAAAAGTAATAAACAGCACATGAAACGACGTTTGCTTCGATCTGTGTGCAGCTGAGGAAAGTCTTTGTGTACACGGATGAAATGAGGACAACAGATTACGCCTCGTACACGGGAAAGAAAAATTATGAATGTATTTACTGACCTCATATGAAGTTGTCGGGACTCCTGTGAACTGACCTCTGAACTCCAGGTCTGAAACGTGTCGGATGAGTTCAGAAAATGACATGACTAACCTTGAAACACTCTGAGCTGAGATGAATTCATCTCTATCTGCTCTGCTCAGGGTGGCCTCAGCGTGTCATCGAGCCACCCTTTAAGGACCGCCCACAAAAATCCTGGACTGAAAACTGGTGAAAAACTGTGGCGTCCCTTTAAACCGTTTGGAATCCCCAACAATGTGTAACATTTTCTGACATGATGGGTGCCGGCATCCTAACCTGTGTCGTCACTGTATATTTAAAAACTAAAAATATCTGGGGCATAAATAAAGAGTAGACTCACTTCTCCTGCAAACAGTAAATGGTCACACTATTTCGATCACATCAGTAACAGAACCATTATCAAAGACATAAACCAGCGCAGAGCTCGTATCCTCACGAGATGTTTAACCAGAGAGAAAAGAACTGTTGATCGTGGATTGCAGTATGACCAACGTATCTTTATTCTGTAGATAAGTGTCTCTAATTTCCTTGTTAGTGATTGGCTGATGATATCGCTAATGGGATTTTTAATGTATTTCTATTTGTGGTCACTGAGAGCCGGAATAGCAAACTCAGTGCACTCGATGAGGTCAGCGTGTTTTGGGCGACATGATGAGCTTCAAATACAATCACTGTAAAAAGTGTCTGCAGATTTTACGGTGAAAAACTGCCAAACGATGACAGTAAAAGACCGTAAAATATGCCATGAAGTATGACTGTGTTTTCCTGTATATACTAAAACATATTTCAAAACCTTTATTTATACGCCATTTGGGGAATTTATACAGAATAAAGTAGTATTTTATATTTAATATACTGTTAATTATACAGTAAAACACTGTAAAACCTACAGACATTAAAACATGGAATAAAACGCCAACCTTAAACATGAAATCAACAGTACTAACACCCCTTTACCGTGATATTAGAAAAAGTCATACCGTATTTGTTACGGTAAAATTCTGAAAACCACAGCTGACAGTTTTTTACCGTAAAAACAGCATTTTCTTTTTTTACAGTCAGATTTTATGGCAAAACCTTTATTTATAAAGCATTTAATAAGGAAATTCATACAGACTAAAGTAGTATTTCATATTAGAGACTAGAGACTGTTAATTATACAGTAAAACACCGTAATATTTAATGGCATATTTTACGGTCTTTTGCTGTCATGGCAGTTTTTCTGTGTAAAATCTAAAGACAATTTAAAATATGGAATAAAACACCAACCTTATACGTGAAATCAACAGTACTAATATAATTTTACCGTATTATTAGTAATATTATTACGGTAAAATTCTGTTAACCACAGCTGCTGTGTTATACGCTGTGTGTGTTGTCGACTGGTTTGTTGATTCAGGGGTCAGGCACCTCTGTGATTGAAGAGACACTTTGCTCTGTTCAATCTTTGCTTTCCCACGTACCGTCGATGCACCGCATTAAACATTTACCCCGCTAGTTAAAATCTTGTTGGCCAAGGCTGAACTGGCTGCAGCACACATGACCCCAGTAAGACACACACACACATATTAACAGAAAATAAGGTCGCAGGTGACGTTTACTAGTTAACCATATGTTAACCTCCTTTTTGATGGCCAATGAACTACGGGACTCAAACATTTACAGCTTAATCCTCCACTTACTGAGCAGACTGAGGTCCTTTGGAGTGTGCAGGACTTAAAGTCTTGTATGACACTGTGGTTGAACAGCTCCTACAATACTACAGCTGTCAGACTCTTTAACACCAGCATGACTTCATGATTTTTTCTATAGATTTTTGATTTATGAGTAATTTCCTATCAACCTTGTGTACGAGCTGTTGTGGCAAATGAATTTCCCCGCTGTGGGATCATTAAAGTCTGTCTTATCGCAATTCTTCATCATTCATCAACCTTTCTGTCAGAACCAGCATGAACCTTTTCAGCAGTTTGAGCTACAGTAGCTCGTCCGTCGGATCGGACCACCCTCGTACATCGATGTTCCTCGGCTGCCCATGACCCTGTCGCCTTCCTTGGACCACTTTTGAGAGAGGTGCTGACCACCGTCACAGTTTGGTTCTTGTCAAATCCTGACGTTTGCCCATTTTTCCTGCTTCTAACACGTCAACTTTGAGGACAAACGTTGCTGCAGTGGACGTAACAGCCTCTCTGGTGACACCTAGTGGCTCTGCTGCTCCTAACAGCAAACCAAACAGTGAGTTTTACTCACTGACTGACCTGACATCTGTACTGCAGTCTCTCTTGTTCGTGTACAGATATCATGAGCCGGGATATCTCGATGTGACTGCGGTGAACGAGGGTCGGATGTCGGATCCTGAGACTTCAGCGTCTCGCTCGAGACGCTACAACCAACATCAACGATTTCTCTAAACGTTGGTTCGTCACGAGGGACGAGGACGCTGATGACTTTTCGTGGCTCTCACCTGCGATGATGTCATCCATCTGCTCCAGCGCCGCCTCCAGCATGTGACTCGCCTCCGTTTCCATGGTGACGGCGGGAAGCATCAGCTCTCAGCTGTTCTGAGTGTTCTGGAAATAAAACAGAAACATCAACATTATGGTATGTAACACTCCTTCACATATTGATATTGTATATGCCACGTTGTCTGTGGAGAGAGTCTACAAACACCCGTGAAGCACGAGAAAGGTTTGTATCAAAGTGACAGAAATCAGGCGTGGAGCTGTGGATCCTCAAAGAATGAAGAGTTTCATCGAGCAGAGCTCGGCACTGACACGCGATCACTTCTAACTCACAGTAATGTACTTTACTCATGTCTCGGAAACCTCTATTAACAGTTATGCTATCTGCAGCGAGTGGAAATCTGCTCTGAGACATGCATAAGATAACAACGTCTAAGTGATCTGTAATGGAATAAACTGGAAAAAGATGAAAAAAAACATAATTATGTTTGACATTAGATCACACGTGTGAATGTTTAAGTTCATCTTTAGGATCAGGTCTTAATAAAAAGGGCAACATGTTTAAATATCAAGAAAGTGACGATATGTCGAGGTTAAGTCAGGCATAAAGAGTGAAATTCTTCTGATGTTGTTTCAGGTCAAAACTCCTGAACAAGTGAGACGACACATCACCTTTTTTTTATTTTCTTCACATGGATGTAAACCATGACAGTATAAAGAAAGGATGACGTATGTGTGACGTCACCCAGAGCTTTTTGAAGAGACGTTTTGTAGCTTCTTCGATTAGCCAGGAGGCGAAGGAGGCAGGACTGCCAAGACGGCAGCGGTCAGAGTGACCACACTGAACTTCAAAATGACTCCTGTAGGTGACATCACGGACACGCGGCCCATTCTTTATACTGTCAGGTGAGTTGTATAAAAATTCACCCTCAGTACAGTTGTCATGAACGGGGAAATTAGCTATAGAGACCAAAACTGTTTTTTGTACCAGGCTGTAAACATGTTTATTTCTGCTGTGAAGTTGGACATTTGAACATGGGGACTTATGGAGACTGACTCACTTCTGGAGCCAGCCTCAAGTGGACGACAAGAGGAACTGCAGTTTGTGCCACTTGCTGTCAACCCACGCATGTAGAAAACCAACATACATAATGTAAACAGTAGAGCCAGGAGCACACACACACACATCTTTAATTCCTCGAAGCAGCGTTGACCTTTCATCCGTCACCGCTGCCTCCGGCTGCCCCTCCATCTTTGTTTCCTGCTTCTTCTTCTTCTTTTTTTCGCTGCACCCGTCCTCCCTTTCCTCCGCCTTCTCTCCTCGAGGCTCTCATCCCTCGTGTCACGCCGACTTACAGACGTCAAAATGCGGAAATCCACGGTGATGTAATCTATCGTTGCTGCCTCATGCTCGTCCACGTTAGCGCTAAACCTTCAGACTCATCATGACAGCTGACGACGTGTGCATACAGCAACGTGCTGTCAATGCAACTGTGGGTCAGCGTGAGCTCCCATGATGCATTTTACTCTTAATAACTATAAACAGCTGAGCGTGTTGAGTCTGGTTGAGACAGAGGGTGACGGCACCATTCAGACACCATGACAGACTGACTCTGTTCAACAAGCAACGCCGTGACAATGGTTGACCTCAACCGGACAGCGACGCCTTTGTTTGTGTGTGTGTGTGTGTGTGTGTGTGTGTGTGTGTGTAAGCAAGGAAATTGTGGTGTGATTGTGACACAAGGTGCTGATCTACAGATTACTGTCCTGTCCACAGACAATCGTATGCACTGTCTCCCATATTGGGCAATCTGTGCAATGCTTCTATGTGCGTGTGTGTAAATGGGTTTGTGTGTGTGTGTGGGAAAGACAGTTAATGGTGAGGGTGTGTCTGTGTGTGGATCTCCTCGTGATCTTGGATTCAATCTCGGTCAGGAAATGTCTAATGAATGGAGGCAAATTGGTGATAAAAATATTCGACTTTAACAGGAAGTTTTGACCAAAAACATGGACGTAGTCTCTGTGACGCCACCGACGTGGACATTTAAACATGGGGGCTTAAGGAAATCAACAAAGTGGCAACTTCCTGTGTGCATGTGCCAAAAAACTGCAGTTCCTCTTGTCGTCCACTTGAGGCTGGCTCCAGAAGTGAGTCAGTCTCCATAAGTCCCCATGTTAAAATGTCCAACTTCACAGCAGAAATAAACATGTTTACAGCCTGGTACAAAAAACAGTTTTGCTCTCTATAGCTAATTTCCCCGTTCATGACAACTGTACTGAGGGTGAATTTTTATACAACTCACCTGTTCAGATTATATTAAGGCTTAAAGTTTTATATAGTCTATGAGATTGACTCTGTAGGAGCCATTTCAGTGTGTACAAAGGTTTGGCCAGCAGGTGGCACCAGGGTGCTTTTGTGTCCATTCGGTAACTAGTTTTTGGCGGTCACTCTGCAGGTACCGCCGTGTTCGTTAGTTTGTGGAGATAAAATGTTGCATCGATTACGGAGGCTTGCTGTCCGTTGGAGTCCATGAGTCGTGCCAAATAAATCACATCTCACCGAGAAGAAAAGACAAGTTGGACTCTCAGGTGTGTTTTGTGCTTAGACTCTACTCTAACGTTAAGCTAGCGCGTCATGTACCCTTAACTTAAGGTTTAGCAGTCACAGACTAGTTTTGTAGCCAGCCTCAAGTGGTCGTTCAAGGAACTGCAGTTTTTGGCACTTTGCATTGGCTTTTCACGTCACAGCAATGGATGCTGCCGCTTGGTTTTGATGCTGTAAACACAAAATCAACATTCGTCAACATAGCAAACACAACCTCAGTCGTCATTGCAGACGTTGTACCGGGCCGCTGTGGTTCAGAGGGGCTCAATTTCGGGTCCATCTACCTTCCGACCGTCACCTATGGTGCTGAGCTTTGGGTAGTGCTGCCACCGCGACCCGACCCCGGATAAGAGGAAGAGAACGGATGGATGTTTCTGTGTTTGTTTGTGTTTTCTGTCCTAAACGTGGAGCAGTACTTCCTCATTTGCTTGTGTTTTGTCTATCTGCATGTGTGTTTACCTGATCTGCTGACTGTTACAGTGTTTTTGAGTTTTAATAACTGTGTGAAAGAACAATGTTAGATAAGAGTTTATTTAAGAAGTTCATATAAAATCAGCTAGTCAAAGAATCAGAGAGTAATTAGGACATGATAGCTCCTGTAGTTTACCGCTGCCAGCTGCTGAGGCTAACCCTCTAAATAACAGTAGTAACACCCTCGATAATCGTGTCATTGTTTTCATGTATAGAGAGGTAAAGTCCCGAGGTTAAATCACATTGTGCGGGCGCCTTGATCTCTCATTTATGTCTTGGTAGATGTAAAAACAGACACGCCTTTTCCCAGAAGGAGCGATACACTCCAGAAAAACGAGTTTGTCAAACATGTGATCTGTTTCTTTACAGCTACACCCGCCGCCCTCGATGCTGACAGGTCGAGTCAAAAAAAAAAAAAGGGGGAAGCCGGCACTCAGCACGGTCTGTCCAATAACAGTGAAAGCAACGTTATCAGGTGCTGATAGGACCCGTAGTGTCTGCAGCTGCAGAGTTTGGAGAGTGGAATCTATTGTTTGGATTACTGTTTTTAGCAGACAGCATGTATATTTAGCATGCAGCTACAACAACGCCTCACTTATATTAAGTGTAAGCCAGTAAAGCCAGCTCCACTATGTTCACCAGCTAGTCGTTAACTTGTGTCTCAATCTGAAACCGACAGCATTCACTACTCGATCAGTGACAAGCCGGTCAACCATGTTTCCATGTTGACAGAGCAGTTTACTGACAACAATGCATGATGGATCGGCACCTTTCCACACACAGACTACACACTATGTAAACACCTACTGCCCCCTCAGACTGCTGCTGGAGGATAAGGTGCTCAGAAACCAGCAGCCTGCAGTCCGACCACATGTAGTTTCAAATATTTAAAAAAAAAGTTGTTTTACCGTAAAAATACGATATAACTTTTTCTAATATTACGGTAAAAGGATAGTACCATTGTTTCACACATAAGGTTGGCGTTTTACTCCATATTTTACTGTGAAAAACTGCCAAACCATGACAGTAAAAGACTGTAAATTATGGCATTAAATATTACGGTGTTTTACTGTATAATTAACAGTCTCTAATATAAAATAATACTTTATTCTGTATAAATTCCCAGAAAATGCTGTAAAAAATAAAGGTTTTGCCATAAAGTATGACTGTAAAAAAAGAAACTGTTGTTTCCACGGTAAAAAACTGTCAGCTGTGGTTGCCAGAATTTTACTGTAATAAATACGATATAACTTTTTTCATATATTACGGTAAAATTATATTAGTACTGTTGATTTCACGTTTACGGTTGGTGTTTTATTCCATATTTTAAAATGTCTAGATTTTATGGCAAAAAACCATGACAGTAAAAGACTGTAAATTATGACATTAAATATTACAGTGTTTTACTGTATAATTAACAGTCTCTAATATAAAATACTACTTTATTCTGTATGACTTCCCTTAATATATCGTATAAATAAAGGTTTTAAAATATGACTGTTTTACTGTATACAGGGAAACACAGTCATACTTCATGGCATATTTTACGGTCTTTTACTGTCATGGTTTGGCAGATTTTCACCGTAAAATCTACAGACATGTTTTACAGTGTTGGTGAGAACCAGCAGCTTTCTTCCACTCAGACAGAAAAAATAAACCCAGATAATGCTTCAACTTTCAAACACCAAAAACACAATACACAGAGGTTACCGATGCCGGACCTAAACTCAACTCACTTCTCTGTCCGCGTCACGTGATGAAATCAAACATCTGCTAGGTGCCTTTACGCAAACAATCATATCAAGAGATCTTTCCCAATGTGCTGTGTGAGAACAGAAAACAATGACTCCAACCTCACACCTCCAAATCAACCAAACACACATCCACGCATGAAAGAAAAGGAAGATAAAGAGGTGAGTGTGTCAACAACTGACAACAAGCGCTACGTCCAGAAGCTGTGGCTATCTCACTGTGTGTTAGCGAAGTGGCTGCTCCGCTGTCAGCTTCATGATTAGCTCCATCAGGACCATCGTCAGGTGGAGTCGGTGCATTACCGTCATCCATCGCTGCTCTTCACTACTGCTCCTGCTGCTCTGCACATCAACAGACTGATAAACTTCTACAAACTGCTGAGGTTTGAGGCAACGCACCTAAAAACTCTGCTGCACCGCCCGCTGGTAATCTGCAATCCCTGCACGCGCCTAATTAAAACAATGTCAGTAAGTCACTTCTGGAGCCAGCCTCAAGTGGACGTTTAAGGAACTGCAGTTTTTGCATGTGAGGCTTGACGTCCACTACATATATTATTATTATGATTATCATTATTACTACCTTTAGTTATGTTTCCATCAAACTTTATAGTAGTCGAGGTTTCTGCCTCCTAAAGGAAGTTTTTCCTCGCCACTGTCGCGCCAAGTGTTTGCTCATGGTGTGAATTGTCGAGTCTCTGTAGATAATATTATAAAGAGTACGGTAGAGTCACGAGATAACTTCTGGAGCTGTGTAAATAAAATTGAAAAACTGACTTGCACTACCTGCTTTGTGAAGATTATTTCTCTATCAGTCGTGCGACTTTCTCCTCGGGATCACGCAGCTATAAAAAGTATCATCTCAGAGCTAAGTCTGTGGGCTCCAACACTGCTTAGATTATCTTTTCTAGTGTATGACTGTGGGTAGTGTGTGATCCGTGAACCGTGGCTGATGCATGGCTGCTGGGGGGGCAGCAGGAATATATAGTTTCATTTGACTCCCAGCGCTGCACTCATCTGTCCTGCTCTGCTCTTTACTGTCCTATTTAGTCCCGTTAAAGTGCATCTGATTCAGCTCCTCTTGAGGAAATAACGGCTCTGTTTCCTGCTCGCTCTCTCTCTCTCTCCACAGATTATCTGATTCTTTTGTGTTCTCTGCTCAGTCCGGTTGACTTCTGCTCCCGTTGCTGCTGTAATCTATTTTGCCCTCAGAGTGAGGGTAATGAACCATAACACAAAACAACACATGACTTCCAGTCAATGATCATCATGAGGCTAACAAACAGCAACGTGAACATCCAAACATTACTTCAAATCTTTCTCCCACACAACGGTTTCTTCATTTAGATCCACGTTCATATTTTTACAAGATTTCTACAACGTCAATAAACATTCAAACATTCGTACAAGATGAGACAACAACCAACACCGAGCCCATCTAATTAATGTGACAGCTCCATGTATTCATTTCATTTTGGACATAATTGAGGAAATCCACAAATTTTTCAAATTCCCAAGTGACAACCTCCGTGTCTGTGAAGTGAAGCAAACACAGGACGTACCAAAAACTGCAGTTCCTCTTGTCGTCCACTTGAGGCTGGCCCCAGAAGTGAGTCAGTCTCCATAAGTCCCCATGTTAAAATGTCCAACTTCACAGCAGAAATAAACATGTTTACAGCCTGGTACAAAAAACAGTTTTGGTCTCTATAGCTAATTTCCCCGTTCGTGACAACTGTACTAACATGGGGACTTATGGAGTTTTTGGCACTTCCTCACTGGCTTCAGTTGCCAACCACGGCTGTTGCTGATTGCTCCAAAACGCGTATACATCGTGCAGCATTAATGGTGCAATCACAAACATACAGATTACCCATCATGCATCATGCCATGTGCACTAATGCACCCTCACACCATGCTGGTTTTTGAACTGTAAGCTAACAACAAGCTGGATTGGTGGTGTACACTTTTCCAGTCTTTTGTTGCCACTGTCTCAATATTTTTGAAACGTTTTGCTGGCATTAAATTTAATAAAATTTCTCAGTTTCAACATTTTTTTTGTTTCTATTTACATTTTACGCAACATGCAAACTTTTTTGGATGTACTATCCGGCTCTGACCTTCACATTTTGTCTTTTATGAGAAGAGTTGTTGATTTATTCCTTCAAAGTGTCGATGCTGCTGTGCATGAGGAGATAATAACAGCGTGTGTGAAACCTTTACTCTAACCTGTAATGATTTCACAGTTATTTATTACAGTGAAGGAGCTGCAGACTTCTGAAACAAATTACTACGTTGACGTTTGAACACACAAGTTGCCTGCACGCCTTGCATCTTTAGGCGAGTTCGCAGGGCAACGGTTGCAACAGTGTACACACATTCGCACCTGGCAGGTATCCAGTACAACCACATTCTTGTAATGTAAGTGGTGGAGCAGCTTGACAATAGTAATCACGAGTGTAGCAACTTCCCCAAGGGGCATCAACAGCCAAGATCAATAGTTAAACCTGTGAGAAGCTGTGCCAATGAATGACTTCTAAGTAAAGCTACTGTGCTGGTATCAAACAGCGCTTAACTCATGCACATGATGCAATTAAAATGTACTGTAAGGAAGATAAACAGTGACAGAAAGTGAAAGATAAAGTGCCAAAGTGAAGAAGAGATAAAGTATAAAGAGAGAGCTCACCCAAGGCAGAGCTCCTCCAACAAAAGGCGAACAGTCGAGCTGATATGAGCCGACGCTGAGCGGATTGATGTACGACACTTAGCCTCTGGACTATTATCATACGAGCGTAGCTTATTACTTATCATCAAGCCGACTTACTGTAATCACAAGAGGATGGAGACACACGGGCGTACCCGACTGAGCTGGATGTCAGTGAAACGTACTCATTTCCCCCGAATGTCAGCCCCACCATTCATTCACACGGCGGAGAAGCTCTTTTAAAGATAATAACATGACAGCTAATTCAGCTAATTCAGTACAGATTGTAGGTTTTGTTCTAGAAACATCTCTCAGAGGCAGAGCTGCTCTGGAGGCAAACATAGAGCGACAATGTATTAACACACTGCAGCTGGCAAAGACGCCTTTTGTCATGTGTTCTTGGCAGGTAGCCAGTCTGAACCATAGACTGTATAAAACATGGAGGTAGTCTCTGTGACGTCACCCACATGTTTCTGAAGAGCTTTTGTGAAGAGATGGAGCTGAATGAAGCCTGGTTGTTCAAATTAGCCACCTATGATGACACCCACCTGTCAATCAAAGCGTCCACGCTCTTAATCCTGCATAACTTTAAGCCTTAATATAATCTGAACAGGTGAGTTGTATAAAAATTCACCCTCAGTACAGTTGTCATGAACGGGGAAATTAGCTATAGAGACCAAAACTGTTTTTTGTACCAGGCTGTAAACATGTTTATTTCTGCTGTGAAGTTGGGCATTTTAACATGGGGACTTATGGAGACTGACTCACTTCTGGAGCCAGCCTCAAGTGGTTGCAGAAAAAAAGAGCGGGAAAATTTAACATGGGCGCTTATGGACGGAATGTTCGGAAGCTAGAGTGAGTCACATGACCGCTAGAGTGGAGAGGGAGAGGAAAATCTGTCACAAAAATTAATAAATAAACCACTCTTAATCGCACAAATTTCACTCTACAGAAATAATTTGAACATCAAATTGTAGGAAAATTTGTGCTGCTCGCTCACATGTTACTGCTGAAGCTGTCTGACTTATAGTTTTGGCTCTGTTAGCTCAGAAGTGTCAGGATCACCCACCAACTGCCCCATTTACTCCCATATTAACTGAGGGCAGAAATTTCTGGAATGAAATCAGACGTACCAGTTTTTTACCTCGCTCTAACGGTCACATTTTTAAACTTTAGCCACACAAATTATACATCGACATGTTCAGGAAGATGTGAGGATGCTTATAATCCCCTCCGTTCATTGATACGACCTACGGTTAGGACATAGTGGTCTCTTGTTTCAAGGTGAACTTTCAAGGCTTTCTCTCTCTCGGCAGTTTCAACTGACAGACACAGCTGCTGTTTGTTGCTCTGCTCTGATTGGTCGACTGCAGCTTGTTGCTGGGCAGAAATTCACAAGTCTGACTGTGATTGGCTTAATTAAAGTCTCTCTGTTAATGCTTACTAAGAAGTGTTAGTATTAGTTTGTATGTTGAAGACTTGCTTCACTTTTCATCCTTGCAAATATAAAAGGTGGTCTCACCCCTCGCTGCACTCCTGATTATAACACAAAGGGAAATTCTGTGGAGGTGAGGCAGTGAACCGGTAACGTGAGGATCCACGAAGAGGAAAAAATGTTTTGTTTTCTAACTCGGCTGACAGGAACAGAAGGTTGGGAACATTATTCCTGCGTGTTCGCATGTTATACACAACCTGGCCAAGACATTTGGATGTGCATACATTAAACATGAAGTACTCACACAGTTACGTAAGAATGTCACGACCAGAACCGGCCTTTAAAGCTCAGGACACAAACATTTCTTCAGAACCGATCAATAACACACAAGCAGAGAGTCAGAGAGGTTTGTTAAATATTAAATGAAAGAGTGTGTAACATCGACAGGAAGATGTCAAAGAAGCTTCACGAGGTTCAAATATTTTGGGGACGGACCTGTGGGAACAGGAAACGCCAGGATGCGTGTGAACCTGTACGGCCGAGAGGAAGGGTTAAGTATTAACGCAGGGAAACACAATAGACACACACACACACAGCGAGGGGTGTGCGTGTGTGTGTGAATTTACTGTTCCTCCTCATTTGGCTTAGCCTGTTTGGATTAGTGTCACCAGCTAGAGGCCAGACCTAAACCCCCCAGGCCCTCCTGTCACACAGGGTAAATACAACTGTGTGTGCGCGTGCGTGTGCTGAGCCAAGCCAACAAGAAACACCAGATTCTTCACCAATTAACATCAACGGGCGACGGGGCCACTGACATTTAAGATGAGGATGTTCCCTTCTCTGTCCTTAAGTTTCGCCTGAAAGTAACTCACCTTCCTCCCCCGTCTCTCTCTCTCTCTCTCTCTCTCTCTGCGGTGGTTGGAGGGTTGCTGGGCGGTGCGTCTGTTTGTGTTGAACGTAATCGCTGCGAAACAATCAGGAAATAACTTTTTGTTTCTCAGATTAACCGGCTTTATCGATGCCGGCGCTCGCTCACTCTCATTCGCTGTCTATGTCGCTGAACCACTGCTCGCTTCCTCTCTCAAACCAAGTTAAACTTCTTCTTTCTTTGTCGCTGCGTTTTTTTTTTGGCGACCGTCGCTCAAATGAATGGAAAATCTGTGGCCAACCATGTGGCCTTAGTGCTCACAATAAGACTTAAGAGTTACTCATTTGTGTGCACGGCTGCCACCACAACAGAGTCTAACACGTTTAAAGTCAGTCTGCGTTCACTAGTGTGAATTTGATTATATCATAGGGATGTCATGACATCAATATTGTCGCCATAACTACAGAAAACAAGCGATAATCCAAATTAATCTTTAACGTTTACATTTAGTCATTACACTGTACTGTATCATACTGTTTGGACGTGGAGGACCGGCGTTATCGCCAACGTACCCGGCTTAGACGTTACCGCTTCATTATCATAACACCTGTAAGTGGGGGGACCAAACATCTCGTTGCTGCAGTGTCCACAAAGGTCTTTCAGCGGTGTGCTGACGGAGCTTCACCGGGAAGTGAAAGTGAAACTTTTTGGTTCATTATAAAACTATAGTGGGACAAATTAGACAATGGCGGACCGCCACAGTGTAGGTCTTTAATGGAAAATTCAAATGTCAGAGTGATATTGTGAAAATGACAGAACCTGACACGTTGAACAAAAGCTGGAGATTATCCACGAAAAAGACAAAATACTGGCTCACTCCACTTGAAGCTTTCTCCATTAGCAGAAACAGTTTGGTTTGTCGGTGGTTTAAAAGCTTCCAAGAAATGGAGGTTGTTTACATGAGGTTGATAGCATTGGGTGTGTAATGATGCTGTGTCTGACAAACTGTGCAGACTAAAGTCTCCCTCACACACAGCTTTTACAGTTTGAAGCAACTCCGACGGACAAATTTGCATCGTTGACCAGTAACAAACCATGTTTGTACCACGTGTTCATGCATGCACACATGTATGTGCTTGTTCACGCACTACAGGTGTCTTCATCAGGATTATTTCAGCACTTAGAACAACTGCTGAACGCAACACGGACGCCGTGAACGCACCATCTTCATTGCGGGTTACCTTGTAAAGGAAGGAGTAAACCTCTTGGAGCTACGTACGCACAGTAGGACAGTGAAGTAAACTGCTGCCAGCTGTAGCTGTTGTTAGCCAATGTTAGCTCAGTTTGTTAGCCGGGCTGCCCGGACTGTGAGCTCAGATCACTGGGGGAGTGTTAGTGTTTGTACCACAGGGGAAGTTTACAGGCCGGAGCCGGTGTCGTGCCAGAACCGGAGCTGGACAATACATAAGTTAGTATCATGGATCACCTTAGCTGCTCATTTGGTAAGCTATAAATAACTTATCCACTCATAGTGTTTTGCTAGCGACAACTATGTACTATGAACTATGAACTTTCTACTTATTGTATATTAGCGTGGTCTGTAAATGTATCTGCAGGTTTCAGGTTACAGAAGTTCTGTGTTGCTGACTCGCTCATGGTTACATATCATGGTGAAATATCAAAAGAAAGAGGAACAGCCCAAGACGCAAAAAACTGTCTGTGTACGTGAGACTGTTGTTGTGTTCTACCTGACAAACTCGCACAGTACTCTGCATGTGAGTGTGAATGTGTGTGACAAAGCTGTGCAACCTCTCCTGTCAAAGTAATTTAACTCTGGTCATCACACACACACACACACACACACACACACACACACACACACTTCCACGCATGAGACCAAACTAACGATCATTTGTTAGCGAACTGGTGAGATGAGGTGGAAGAGCTAAATATAGTCCTGAGATGTCTGTAACGATGTTTCATCAAATCTTTTGTCGTTTTCTTTTGTACCGTGTACAGCTGCTTTTCTTCAACATTTAATATTAACTTACATTTTGTAGGATTTAGTAGCAAAAAACATGTTTATATGTCTTAAAAGAAGGTACTGAATCCAAGACAACAAGGGTAAAGGGCTCCAAATAGACCACTGACATATCATTGTTGAGTTCCCACAATAAAGATGTCATAAATTAAACATTTGATGTCTTTAAAGCTCGTTAGAGACCGTCCACGTCAGTTGCTCTCAGTGTAACTTTGCGTTGTACAAAAACTGATCACAAAGCTGTTGATGCTCCGCAACGTCAAAACTGCCACTGAAGCAGCTCCGTCTTCATCCCATCAGCCCTGTACAAGTCGTCTCTTTTGTGAGACCGTGGAAAAGTCGACCACACGGCAGAGAAAACACGGAGTGGAAGCTTCTGGCAGCGTTCTCAGCATTAGGTCTCAACTATGACATCATTTCTGTGCGCTTCTAATTTCTGGAATAAATCTGAATGCAATAAAAAGGAAGAGGCTTTGGAGTGTTACAAACATCATGATGTACTGGTTTCATTTCAGACGGCGTCCAAAACTCACTGCGAAGAAACACAGAAACAACACAAGCAGACATAAAACTAAATCATCATGAAAATATTGCGTGCTCCATTCCACCATACTCCATGTCTCAGCAGTAAACAGTGGCCAACTGTAGCTGCTGTTGTTGCCTTGTACCACAGGAGTTTTAGACGACCGGGAAGAAGAAGAAGAAGAAGAGGAGGTTTTCAGGGAATGCTGACGGGGAGCGGAGCCGGTGTCGTGCCAGAACCGGAGCTGGACAATACGCAGGTTAGTGTCGTGTGTCACGTTAGCTGCTCATTTGTTAAGCTATAAATAACTTATCCACTCATAGTGTTTAGCTAGCGACAACGTTAGCAAGCAAACCAGGAGTCAGCTGAGCCAGTGTCGTGCCAGAACAGGAGCTGCGTGATGTAACTGGGCTATGGTAATAAAAACTTAACGATTAATTTTTTTAAGTGATTATAAATCACTAAAAACATTATTTATTTATGTTAATTTCCATTTCTGCTAATAGATCACAATAAAAGTTACACACTGAACCTTTAAGTATCAACACAATACTCTTTATTTTAGAAGTTCCCAAAGACAAAAACTTTTCTCCTCGCTCTTCTCCAAAGCGTGTTACTCCAGAGTAAAACACAGTGTTTTCCTCACAGTATAATAATCACAGGAGCTGCATACATTCCTTGCCTGAAGACAAAACTCCACAGTACTTTATTAGCCTCATAACAAAACTGAAATTGCCTTTTTAAATCTCCCTTGTGTGCGCCCTTTCGTTCTTTCTCTGAAGCTCTGGCTTCATTCGGAGCAACACCTGGATTATGAAGCACAGCTGTGCAGAGGACGCAGGCTGTTTGTTTTTCCAACAGCAGATGCAGATTTTATTTTCCAGTTCGTCTCGACGCCCTCTGACTCGGCCCGGGGGCGCAGAAACACCAGCAGAGAAGCTCAAAGACCGGCGTCAGCATGCCGGCGCCGTGAAAACAACATGTCAACACCGCTTAATACATACACGGTAAAGACAAGTCGCATCCTCGTGTGACAGCCCGGACTGACCAATCAGCATTCGGCTTGGGATGGAAGAGGCCAATCGGAGACGCAGAGAGTAACGAACTGGACGAGTCGGATAGTCGTGGACTCATTCTGCCATGTGTTTGACGCTGATGAGGTGACAAAGCAAAGCATCATGGGAGGAACAGGCGTGTGTGCTCTCACATATCGGTGTGTGTCTTATACAGCTAACGATTATTTTCATTAGCGATTAATATTCAGATCATTTTCTTGTTGTTTGGGTCATAAAATGGTGACAAGGAATCATCCAAGGACAGATTAGAAGCGTGGCGTCAAGTCAAACTTAAAAACAAGCTGAAGGTCAATGGACAGAACAGTTAATGAACGGACTAACAGGCGAAACCCAAAGTTGGTGCACCACCTCTGCCACCCGGACCGATTTAGGCGCAACAGGTGAGAGAGGGTCCGGTCCAATAGTCCAAAATATGACCTCCTAAGTCCTTTCCTAAACACTTTTCCTTGACCTCAATGGAAAACGTCACGGAAAGAGCTGAAGGAGAGTTCATAAAGACGACCGCGGAGAATCCGACTGTACTTACACGAGTCAACGTTGTTATGCAATGGTGGATGTTATCGACGTGATCTGTGGTAAAACTACAAAGTTCAGAAGATGGACTACAAAACGCACATCTGAGATACATCCCGTGCACTCTTACCGTGTTGACGTATAAACGTGGACAATTCGGTGAAAATATGACTTCATTATCGACGTCAGAAAGTGAAATGAAGTGTCACATGGTCAATGGTCGCTCAACCTCCTGTCCACTCAGATATAAACACATTAACAAGTTATGGCAAAAGATGGATGATTAATAATCAATGGTAACGTCCACGATGAGCTGCAGGTCGCTGAAGGACTCAGCATCAGCTGATGGGGATCATTTGAATTTAAACTTGAGGAACAAAATAAAAATATAAGACAGTCTTATGTCGTTCAGTTAAATTTAACTTTTTTTAAGGTATTCCAGTCCTTGATTTCTGAACGCTGATGTATCAGAATAAAAGAAAAACATCAGTATCAGCTGATATGGCTCATAGGTGATCGGCAATCAGGGCAGTGATCTAAATAAAGTTGCCTCTGTCGTCATCAGACCAATCTCACGGCCTCAAAAGAAATCCGACCATGACCTGCATGCAAACGTAACAATGGCGTAAGTGGAGTCAACCTGAGTCTGAAGTGAACAGGTTCTCCACCCGGGCGGTAAAAATGTCCACAGTGACGGGCGGACACGCAGACCCGCACAACAGAGTAGAAGTGCTACACCTCAGCGGCCCCCACCTCGGCTACAGGAGACTTGAGTTACACGGAGTCAGAGTCACGACCTGCTAACAAGCTACCTGGACGAGAGAGGAGGCCGATCAGGTTACAGGATAATGTTACGGGCACATGCGAGGCTGCATGTGTGCGTGTCTTTTAAAAGGGTCTCAGGTAAATGTCACAAACACAAAAACATGCTTCGTTTTAGCTAAAACCGACCGAGTTGTTGCTGCTGCCGCTCCACAGCAAAGGATGGAGGATGCAAGAAGAGACACCACTCTGTGCTGCTAATCCGGTTTGGGTCGACAGAAACGAATTAAAGTTCACTTTCGATTTCCATTTTGACTTGAAGCACGTCTCCTCAGGAGCTCAGGCGTCTGCTGAACCAGAAAAACAACCGACTGTAATAAATATTTAAAGATTTGACACCATTCTTCAGCTCATTCTTTGCTGCTAATTCACATTTTATCCGTTCACTGAAATCTTCTGACGGACACGCAGTGTGTCAGATTTACGAGGATCTATTGGCAAGTATTGAATCTAATATTCATTAGTATGTGTTCATTAGTGTATAATCACCTGAACATAAGAATCTTTGTGTTTTCGTTGTCTTAACATGAACCATTTATATCTACAGAGAGAGTCCTCTTCCACGGAGTCCGTCATCTTCACCACTAGGTGTCACTAAATCCCGCACACTGGACCTTTAAGGAAACTTCACTCGTGAATTTGTGGCTTCCTGAACGTGTCAGTGCTGCTTACCTCCTCTGCTTCAGTTAAATAAATATATAAATTCCTCGAGTAAAACACTTTTAATGTCCTGCACTGAAACCCAAACAGAGACCGGTCGAGGCGGTATTGGAAATTCTTGCGACAGAGCGCAGAGTTAGGACACTGAAATCAGATCCAGATCAAATATTGACATCAAATACGTCTTCTGTTAAAGTTAAACTACTGTTCGTACCTCCTGTATTTATGGGGAGTAACTGAAATATTCAAATATAGCAGTGGGCTGAACCACATGCCTTCTTGTGTCGTCTAAACAGTCACGTCAATTGTTCCTCCGCTCAGGTTGACGTGAGATCACCTGGCTCCACCAATAAGAAAGACAAAAGGTGCAGTTTGTCCCGCCCTGACAGGTACAACAACAGGAGAGCGTCAGGTTAGTTTTCTGTAGAACTTGTTTCAGCTCTCAGACTTTCTTTCTTCAGTCTTCATCCCCTCCAGCGACGCCTTCCTTCCACATGCTACTGTGAGAAAACTCAAAGATGATGATGGATCTCATAAACAAGCTACAGTGTTTCAGTGGCCATGAGCAACAGCCAAACATCGAGCGAGGTCAACGACAGCAGACATAGCAGCCAGCTAATATTACTGACTAGTCCAACAGCAGTCAGCCCAGCTCGGCGTCTGTCTTTCAGCCTTTTATTTCACCAAGCTCTCACCAACCACTGAAAGTCAGTCCCAGATTTACTCTTCGCTCTCTTCTCCTCTGCCATTATGTCCACAGAGTCCATACTGTCCAGCTCCGGTTCTGGCATGACACTGGCTCCCGCCTGTAAACCTCTTCTTCCCAGTGGTCCAAAACACCTGTGGTACAAACACTAACACATCCCGGCTAACAAACTGAGCTAACATCAGCTAACAGCAGCTACATTTGGCAGCAGTTTACTTCACTGTCCATCAGGAAACTCTGTAAATCACAGAGAGTTGATACTACCATCCCTCTTTTCTCAAACTGTCCCAGCATGCTTTTGGTTTTCTAGTCGTGGTCCCAACCTTTATGAGCCCGTACTGAATTTCCCATTGACATTGTTCATCAACAGTGATGTGTGTTTATATGTCGGCTGAAGTGCTACACAGCTTCACAATCACGTCCTGTTTGTGTCAGCGAGCTGATGGAAACAAAATCAAATAATACGAGCTTTTATCCTCCACTCGTTTGTTAACAACGCAGCTAATTTCCCTTCTTTCCAGCTTTATTTGCCGTCGTAATATTTCCTGTCCTCGCCCCGCCAACCCTTCTTCTTTTTCACACTGCCGTCCAACCAACTCTTTCTACACGACTGAGTCCGTTCTGAAAATATGTTTGAGTTTATAAAAACCAGGAAAGAAAAGAAGAGAGACGTCAGAGTGAACGTGTGGCTGGTGGTCAGTACATTAATGATGTACGAGTACATAGAAGTGAAAATCAATAATGCCTACTGCTAATAGAGATTAATGTCAGACATACAGCAGCTGGACAGCTCTAACTTCATCAGTCCATCCTAAAAGAAATGTCTCTGAAACTGAGACTAACTAAACTGGACTTTAAGCGTCACAGTACGAGCCTGCTCAGCCTCTTAGCGGCCGTTTTAACGGACAGTATCAGCCTCATCCTCCACAGTCAGCCTGAAATTTATGCTGCAAAATAGAGACAGGAAGAAGTTTAATTTGGTTTGTGTCTGATGGTTTGAGAGAGACAGACAGTGAATAAGAGAGAGCGAGCGCCGGCCTCGACAAAGTTATTTCCTGACCAATGAGAGTATAAAGAATGGACAGAGCCTGAGTGACGTCACACACAGGTTTCCAAAGTACTGACAGCCGCCATCTTGGATGTACTACTTCTTCCGCCTCCCGGCTAATCTAAATATCGGCAAAGACGCAAATCAAGGGCCAAATGACACCTGGAAGTCACCTGTAATGACACCCATCTGTCAATCAAAGCGTCCACGCTCTTAATCCTGCATAACTTTAAGCCTTAATATAATGTGAACAGGTGAGTTGTATAAAAATTCACCCTCAGTACAGTTGTCATGAACGGGGAAATTAGCTATAGAGACCAAAACTGTTTTTTGTACCAGGCTGTAAACATGTTTATTTCTGCTGTGAAGTTGGACATTTTAACATGGGGACTTATGGAGACTGACTCACTTCTGGAGCCAGCCTCAAGTGGACGTTTGAGGAACTGCAGTTTTTGGCACTTGGCGCTTGACCCAAAGTTGTCGTGAAGTTTTGTGACAATCCACGGTGACACATTATACTTGCATTTTTTTTTTTTTTTAAATCGAGGTTGAGCGTTCCTGTCGAGACCACCGGACTGTCAAAGCAGAAAAGAAACGTCTGAAATACATTTGTTTACTTCTCCGTCTCCGTCCAGCATCCATCCTCCGCTCTTCTCTGCTTCATTTTTTTCATTTCCTTTCCGACGACAGACCAAAGATAACCTCTAATAATCAGTTTCTCTCTTTGCCGCCATCTTCCACTCCCTCCTTACAGATTATAATCCTGACTTTGTCTTCCTGGTCTTCCCTCCTTCTCGCCTGTATCTCTCAGTAGATTCCCTCCAGTAAACTGCAGCAGCAGCAGCAGCGGTTAAGATGACAGAGCAATCATCTGAACCTATACGAGCTGCACACTCTTGGTATTACACGAGTGTCTTTGATCACGGGGATGAGTGCCATCATCCGCTGATCCGGTTAAAACCTACTCCACAGTCAAAACAAACTGTTTCAGATAGAAATTCATCTTTCGCCACTTCACTTCAGCTCCTGCTTTTATTCCCCCGCGTTGTTTTCAAAGTGCTGAGTGCTAACCAAAGCGGCCTTAATCAATTCGCTGTCGTCAGATGCCTTTCAACTGTCTCTCCCTCCCATTTAAAAAATGAGATTTGCAACAGAAAAGAGGCGGCCGGCCTGCTGGATTCAGGCTCCTTCAGCTCTCTCAAGTCGCCTATCTGTGATGTCTCCGGCGTTGGATGCAGCAGCAGATGCTTCAGCAGAGGGGAGCCACACATCAGCCTTGATATTCTTTCCCATTAGCATATCAGCAACCCCCCTCCCCTCCAACCTCTTCTTCAACTCCCCTCCTTTACTCACGCTGTCAGGAATTGATGATCTGCAATTACACAGCATGTGTCAGTGCAACTAAACGTCATTTAATAGCTCCGAGCTGACGGTACATGACCGAGCAGAGCGAGGGAGGAGAGGCGCCAGTGTCACGACGAAGAGATCGCTGCCTTCAACTGCTGTCATGTGGAGAAAAGTCCAACATATTAAATAAAAGTGCAGATTAAATATTCCACAGTACGTCTACGCTACGTGTGCCGCATATCTGCAGTACTATCGTAGGAATATTACAGTATTAACTAGCATTAGGAAGTTTTTCCCAAAGCAGCAACCTCTGTGGATTCAAAGTGAGGCAGTTCCTCAAACGTCCACCTGAGGCTGGCTCCAGAAGTGAGTCAGTCTCCATAAGTCCCCATGTTAAAATGTCCAACTTCACAGCAGAAATAAACATGTTTACAGCCTGGTACAAAAAACAGTTTTGGTCTCTATAGCTAATTTCCCCGTTCATGACAACTGTACTGAGGGTGAATCTTTATACAACTCACCTGTTCAAATTATATTAAGGCTTAAAGTTATGCAGGATTAAGAGCGTGGACGCTTTGATTGACAGGTGGGTGTCGTTACAGGTGGGTTGTTTGAGCAGCCAGGCTTCATTCAGCTCACCTGATCCACGTCTTTGCCAATATTTAAATTAGAGGCAGGTCGTGCATACGTCGTCCATTCTTTATACTGTCATTGTTTATTTCTGCTGTGAAGTTGGACATTTTAACATGGGGACTTACGGAGACTGACTCACTTCTGGAACCAGCCTCAAGTGGACGTTTGAGGAACTGCTGTTTTTTTGGCGCTTCCACTTCACAGCCACGGGGGTTACCACTTGGTCTTGACCTGCTCTATATGGAACGTGTTTTTGGCACTATTAATATAAATCACCGAATTTAAATTAAAATGTTTAAATGTAATTAAAATACAGGGGAAGAAAGGCTGTGCTAGTGTCACTGCAAACTCTACTGAGCACCACAGCACAAATTAAAGTCTATAGTTACATATATTAAAAGGTATATTATGATCATTTTTAAGTGTATGAAACATGACAAAAAACAAAAAACAGGCAATTATCTGGCTGAACAGCGCTCATAACAGGTCCAGTGTGTAGGATTTAGCAGCATCTAGCGGCGTAGTCACCGATCACAATCCCGCTACTACTACAGCGGCCAAGAAATGTGCAGGAAACGCGAATATTTAGCACCCAGAGTTGAGTTTGTCCGTTCTGGGCTACCGTAGAAACATGGCGGACTCCGTCTAATCGGACCCACGGCGACTGTAGACATTAAAGTCTCATTCTAAGCTGACAGAAACATAATTATTCATATCTTCAGGTGATTATACACTAATGAAAACATAGTTATTAACCTTATATACTGTAAATAGCCCCCGAGATATTACACACTGAACCTTTAAACACAAATATGTATATATGTGTATATATATGTGTGTTTATATCAAACTTACTCCTCCAGTGTCAGGATCACATTCATATTAAACACTCATTAAAATTAAATATAACACTTTAAAACATCACAGAAGCAGAAAACTACATTAACCATCCTCAGGCAGGTATGTTCACTCACCAAAGTGCGGCTCTTTGACGCTGTCCTCGCGCTTAATCCGTTAATTTAGTTTGTCGGTGAAGTTGATCGACACAAAACACACACACACACACGCGCGCACACATGCCCCCTTGTCATATACACACACACACATATATATATATATAAATATATATAAAAAAGAAACACACACACACCACGCACACCACGCAAGGTGCTCTGAACTGTTGAGCTGTCCCCCCCTCGACTGGACCGGAGGAGCGCGAGCTTCCTCAACTATCTATCACCTGCCATGTGATAGGCGCGGTGCGTTCACGGACGGCTCGGGATATAATGCTGCGTTCACAGTACTGAACTGTTTACAATAGTTTAATAATGATTTATCGATACATATTTGCGTAAATAAGTAAATAACGGTTGATTTATGGAAAAACGAAAGTTACTGATTGATTATTTTTATTTATCAGGTGCTGCTCCGACTGTACGTGAAGGCATCAAAGTGTAGGCTGGATAATTTGACTTTAAAGGTGTTAAACTCCATTAAAAAGTTCCTCTGTTTGCCCACCTCACCTTATAGTTTATATATAATTTAATTTACCTACCTTATAATCTATATATTCAAGTGAACTGAACCTTAAAAAACATAAACTCTGCCTGTTTACAGCATGTGTTATGGTTTTTTATGACCTAAGGCTGCCATCTAGTGACAAAATGTGTGTTTCAACATGCAGCACTCAAATGAGCTATGACTTGCACAGGTCTGGAGTTTGTTTCTAAAAAAAAATATATAGTACCAGTCAAAAGTTTAAACACTTTCTCATTATAGTTTTTCTAAATTTTTATTATTTTAGATATTGTAGATCAACACTGACCCATAGGTAGTTTTTCACATACAAAGAATTTGTCTTGGTATTTTTGTTGTATAACAAACATTAAGTAAAAATTATAAATAAGATAAAAATACATATATATATATAGACAATATCAGTTCATGTACAATGTGTTTTAAACATAAAAGAGCTGCACAGTTTGTGCACGAATCTGCATTTTTCAGTTCTGCAAGCAACTTTTACCTTTTGGTTCTTTAAAGAAATATTTATTATCAAGTTCCTCCCAGGATTTAGTGAAAATAGCATTTGTTCCAGAGTTCATTAAAGTGCAATATATAATATGTAACATGTAGTGACTGTCCAAACTACAAACTCTGTCACTTTATGATGGCGTTGATAAAAACAAGAATCAGAGTTTCAGATGATTTTCTTTGGGTGAAGTTCCTATTTATTAAAAAGTTGCATTAATACTGTTACATACATCTTTGTCTTGTTTAATATGTGCTAAAAATATAGACTAGTGGTCAACATTTCACCAACACCATCAACATTTAAATTAAAATATTTAATTTTAAATACAACATTAAAGTAAATAAACTTTACCAATTATATTTGTTCTCTCTAAAAAGTAGTAGAATATTACGCTTTACAACCACAAAAACAGTTTCTACACACACACACACACACACACACACACACGAGTTAGTCAATGGTTAGTTCAGTAACAGACGTTAGTTAAAGCCACACTGACATCACGTTCACAGAAAATGTGTTCAAACTGTCCCTTTGTTGGTTTGTCATCAGTCAGCTGTATTTCAAAGAAACTTTAAAAAGAAAAAGGAAAGATTAATAAATATAAAAAAGTTCTTCAAAGCACCAAAGCAACGTTTGGAAGCTCAAAATCTGTGACTCTGACCGCCGCCATCTTGGCAGCTAATCTAAAAATCAATTCAACACCTTAAAGAGTTGGAAAAATACTGACTCAACAGTCGAAAAATCTAGGACAGCTCCATGTCTGCCAGTGACACAGAGAGTCCAGATCAATATCTGAGAATAATAAATGATATTTATGAGTTTTGATTCGTGGCTGAGAAACTTTCTTCATGTTTTTTCACTCATCGATCCGTTCGATGATTTGGATCAGCAGATCAGAGAAGTATGAAGGGCTCCAGAGGAAACGTCATTAGCTGAATCAGGTTAAGCTGCTCTTACAAAACGTGTGTGTGATATAAGAGGCGTTCATAAGAGGGCACAAGACACAAGTATGAAGTCAGACCAGATTGAAGCAGGAACACCTCCTGACTGGCTGGTTTGTCTTTGTAACTGCTGTCATCCTCTGTCATCTTTGATCAGCTGACATGTCCTCATGAGTTCTGATTTTTTTAATGAAAATGTTTTCAGTGTTCTCACAATAATCACAGTCGATGTGTGGAGAGAAGACATGTAGAGGTTACAGACAAACAATGGCGAGAGAATGCAGCCAGCAGATGTATATTAATGTTTATATATTTATGTGTCTGCTTGAACCTGTAAACTAGCTTTTGTTATCTGAGTGTTCAATACATGCCTGCTGATTTATCTTTACAAAAATCAATACATGTATTACAAAATAAACAAAAAGACTCAGATCAATCACATATGTGCACATGTAACCCTTTTTAATCACTTTTCAATCGAGCAGTCTTTATTTGTTCAACACTTTTCATACGAACAAAATGTGACATCCACCTCACCCCATTATAAAGAAAGGCATGACACAAACTGAGGAAGGAAGCGCCAACTCATCATTTAAAGTTTAAACACCCGAGGCAAGTTAAGAAATATAATAAAATAAAATAAATAATAAGGCAAATAAGAGAGACTAAAATTAATAATAATGAAATAATAAAATAAAGACCATTAAAATGTGTAAAACAAAAGACAAAAATAAAAGTAAAAAGCAAAATAAAACATATAAAAGCTCAGATTTTTACATGCGTTTTGCCTGAAATACAACCACACACACACACACACACACACAAAGGGTTCATAGATATGCAAATGTGGAGAGATGGTGGAGGGATGGTAGCCCTGGTCACTTGCTCAAGGGCACCTCGGCAGTACCCTCCATACTGTGGTCCATGCTGGACTTGAACCAGCTGGACCAAGCCAGGTCCTTACAGACTAATAATAAACACACAGACAGCTAACTAAATGAATACAAATAAATAAATACAGTCAGATTGTTTATTGTGTGTTGTCGTGTTTGGACAGTGGAGCAGGTAGACATGTGACCAGCAGGGGGCGTTTTAGAACGACAAGTTCACCTTCACCTGAGTTTTCTCCATTCAGACAGTCAAACTCCACTGACGTCCTCCACACGTCACTGATTAACACAACACTATTATTCATATATATATATTCATAAATATGTATTTATATCCGCCTTAACATTTAATATATTATAGTGTGAGACATGAATTAACTCACAGTGTCTAATGAAGCTATAAGTTAATCAGGCTCTGAGCCAGCTCGTGCTGTAATCCAGCAGCTCCATGACTCGTGATGCAGTAGTCCTCTCCACACACACACACACACACACACACACACACACACACACACACACA
This sequence comes from Sciaenops ocellatus, assembly GCA_033000465.1. NCBI lineage: Eukaryota > Metazoa > Chordata > Actinopteri > Sciaenidae > Sciaenops > Sciaenops ocellatus. The sequence goes on along the minus strand of CP136871.1, from coordinate 4,084,838 downwards.
CACACACACACACACACACACACACACTCTGCATTCCGTTCTACCGCGGCTCTTGATTGGTCAGCTCGCACGTCACTCATAGTTTCCCGACGTGAACTCGCGTCCGATTGGCCGGAGAGCCACCTACGGCGGGAACGCGGACGCCATTGGTTTAAAAAAACTAGGTTAGTGGTCCGACAGGCAATGACGGTGGAGAGAGAAACTGGGTCACCGATCGAAAATCGTTTATGTCACAGCTCTGTACGGTTTGCTGTTACACAGAACCGGCGGCTCTCAATGGATAGACGGACCTCACCGGATCTACCGTGAGTACACACCGAAAGCTAGCTCGCCGTTTGACGGTATCGCGGCTCGGTGACGCTGTTTGGGGTTTAATCCGTGCGGGATATCGTCGATGTTTTCCCGCTGTGGTCATGTCAGAGAGAGAGAGAGGAGGGACGGTTAGTCTTGACAGTTAGCCTCCGCAGCTAATATCAGTCAACGGGGGGATTTAAATGTTTTTAAGGCCGGAGGTGCCTCAGTGTGTCCGGCTTAGCTTCAAAAGCACCGGGGGAGCTGAAGGACGCCCCACGCCGGAGGTGAGTGCCGGTGTGCGGGGTGCTTTAAATGTGGAGGGAAGGTAACGATGCTAGCGTGCTAGCGATGTAAACAGGCCTTTGGAGTGTGTGTGTGTGTGTGTGTGTGTGTGTGTGTGTGTGTGTGGAGGGGGTGTATTCTTCGACAGCATCCCAAAATCTGCCCCCATCTTTGAGCTCGTCTCTGTGGGTTCGCAGCTCTCACACACAGACCAGACCCGGAGCTGCTGTTTCGTAACAGCTAACGTGGCTAATGGCTAATATTTCGTTATGAAATATCGTGACAAAAGTCACACACACACACACACACACACACACAGAGTGGAAATGTGGCGACCTAATGCAGCGGTTGGCATCATATTAAAGGTGTGTGTGTGTGTGTGTGGGGGGGGGGGGATGTGTGGTTAGTTCAGGTGCCTTTTTGTTGTGGGAAATCTCAGCAGGTGGATGGATGGAGCAAAGTTATTTAATCCTCTGAGTCATACAGCATGAATCCTCACAATCTGCCAATTAATTAATTAATTAATAATCTGCAGTTGTTTTTATTCAAAGGATTTGAATCGCCTTGGACACATCTGTGTTATCAGCTGTGAACTTCAGACTGTCTGACTGTTGTTGTTGTCGTCTTTGCTCTCACACAGGTAGCAACCCGCGTTAGTGATTCGTCACCGTTGATCAGCGCGTTGCCACGAAGACGTCCTCTGATTAAAAATGAGTTTGTTGTGATGACTCAGCAGGGCGGCAGTGAACTTAAGACAAAAGCAGATAGTCGGAGATATTCAGAGGTTAATGAGAAGAGGAAGTGTTGGGTTAAAATCATGATAACGACCTTATCATTGGAAACTTCTGGCGGATGCAAACAAAAACTGTTGATGAAACCAGAGAATAAAACGAGCTGCAAAGTGTTCAAAATGAATGAAATAGTTGTTTTCTTGCATGAGAAGATGACCCCTGCAGTTCCTCTTGTCGTCCACTTGAGGCTGGCTCCAGAAGTGAGTCAGTCTCCATAAGTCCCCATGTTAAAATGTCCAACTTCACAGCAGAAATAAACATGTTTACAGCCTGGTACAAAAAACAGTTTTGGTCTCTATAGCTAATTTCCTCGTTCATGACAACTGTACTGAGGGTGAATTTTTATACAACTCACCTGTTCAGATTATATTAAGGCTTAAAGTTATGCAGAATTAAGAGCGTGGACGCTTTGATTGACAGGTGGGTGTCGTTACAGATGGCTTATTTGAGCAACCAGGCTTCATTCGGCTCGCCTCAGGTCTGCTGATGATCTAGTCTTTACAGATTTTCAGATTTGGAGCTTCAGAAACGCAGAAAACGATAAACAACAATGCTAAAGATGTCAGCGTAGATGCTGCCAGCATCACTTATATCTCGAACAGGCTCCGTTAAGAGTTTGACTAAGATATACGGTTCGTTGTTTGGTTGATGTTCACCTGTGGTAGACGGTGATTTATTCATAGAACCTTATGGAAACTATGAGTATTATGATTATGGGTAATATCATAATTAACAGTGTGGTTGCTTTGACGTGGATCATTGGTGGAATGGAGGCGGGCCGAATGACACCTGAGTGCTCTAACAAGCCATCTGTAACGGCACCCACCTGTCAATCAAAGCGTCCATGCTCTTAATCCTGCATAACTTTAAGCCTTAATATAATCTGAACAGGTGAGTTGTATAAAAATTCACCCTCAGTACAGTTGTCATGAACGGGGAAATTAGCTATAGAGACCAAAACTGTTTTTTGTACCAGGCTGTAAACATGTTTATTTCTGCTGTAAGACATGACATGGTATTGGTCTTTTTCCCCAAAATGTCTGACTATGAACTCAGAAAGTAAGTCTGCAGCAGCCTGAGGAGCTCCTGGGAGGACGGAGGTTTGTTTAGTTTGGATGAGCTCGGGCTTCTAACACATCATCAACGTAAACAACACCTTCAAACTGTGGATGGAAAACTGCTGGCTCCGCGCCCGCGTGTGCCCACAGTCACCCAGAGTGGAACTGAAATCACCCACATGGACGTAACGGAACATGTTCGTTGTTTGTCAAAATATTGTTGGATCATAATCCAACATCGTATCGTAGGAGCCTCACAGCATCATCGCCACACCAGAAATCCAAACTGAAACATCTCTGCTGCTCTTGTAGAGATCTGTTGTTTTATTTGCATCGACCTGAAGTGAACTCAGTTCAAACTTTAAAAACAGGCCATCATAGAAGTAGTGTATCCACTTCAACAGTTTAAAATGCCCTCAGAAAGGTCGGAGGTGACGGCATTGATGGTGATTATTAATCTTAACCAAAGAGCCCTGCCAGGTCACACAATGCAGGACAACAACATGATGTCTGCCTGAGAAGAGGTGACTGACTCCTTAACTCATGTTAATTCTTTGAGGCGATGACCCTTAGCGGGGGTCTAATCAGAGAGATTACCTGGAAACACCTGTGCTGGTGTGGCTGGACCGGTCCTGTTTTTTTTTTTCGATTGGCGGCAGCCAGTTGCAGCCGATGACGGTATGAAAGAACGGACGGCGTATGATCGGGTTCCTGAAGCGCCGTTAAATATGCGTGAAGTTGGACATTTTAACGTGGGAGCTTATGGAGGTTCAAATGTTCTGCAGCCAGCCTCAAGTGGACGTTTAAGGAAGCGAGGTGGCCGCCTGGCAGCGTATATAATATGTAATTTTAATATTTTGACAGTTATTGTTTGGGTCATAACGAGCTGACAAACGTCTCGTACTGAAACATTTGGGACAAATTCACGTATCGATACACACCTGTTGTTGTTGTTGTTGTTGTTGTTGTTGTTGTTGTTGTTGTTGTTGTCTCAAACATGGCTCTCTAACTTTGAGGCCGATGTTGCTCCATCACGTTTCCCTTCAGTGATCTGTCGGTTCTCAGCTGATGTAGCGGTTGCCATGGTCACAGCAGCAAGTTGAGCCATAAAGCCATAAAGCCTGAACGCAGCGGTGAAGAGCTCCAGCCGTCCTCCTTCATCCTCCGTAACCGCCGTCCGTCTGGAAGTTCTTCATGTATCAGGATGATTTAAACTCCAGGGGCAACAGGCGACGTTTGTGGGCTTTGGGTGAAACCAGCGCCAGATAATCGAGCCCAGACTTCCTCCGCAGTCCGATCAGCAACCAAACTGAGAAAGCTATGTACATATGGATGCAGATAAGATCGTGAGGCAGCGGCTTTAAGTCAGATAATGAACCAGACGGTGGCACAGCGTCTTCTGCTGACACTTGGGATTTCACCACAGTTAGATTTGTGGTCATTTTGACGCTTGATGTACGATAACGGAGCTAAAAAAACTAAATGTCAGTCGACTCGATCTGAGTCTTCTTCTGTTGTGGCTTGCTTGATGATGCTATATTTGACACTACAGTGTAAAGCGGCTGATTAAATCATCAAATTCAGGCATCAGGAGAGTTTTAGAAGCGTTTTACCCGCCAGACTTTGTTTACTTGATCAAACCTTTTCAGGGTTGTGTGCTTCTAAATATGTAAATATGCTATGTAGTTGAATTGTTTCCCTCTTGGCTGTTTTTACGATGTGTTTTATTTTGAAAATCGACCAGATTCTCTGTGCCGTTTCTGTGTCTGACTTCCTGTCAGCTCGAGCTGATCTGCGCAGATTGATTGACTGCTTGCGGCGTTCGTGAAAAAATTTAACAGCCGTGTATTCTCGACTTCTGAAACGGACCGCCGCGGGCCCGGCGGGGTTTCTAACATCGACTAGAACGGCTGTGATTAGCTCTGGCGACCGCGGCACACACACAGAACGTGTGGGTGGAATTTAGTCCTAAGAGCTTCCTCATGACGTTCATATTCTCATGGTAACATTCATTTGTTCGTCACATTTAAACAGAAGTCCAGTTTGGTGCCGGGCAGGTAATGATCAGACCGAACCAAAACAATGAGCTCAAAGACACTAGAATGCTCCGTAGAGCTAGAAAAATGTGCCAACATCGAGTTAATGGATTGTAAGTTTACAGGTTATTGATTATTGATCAGTGCTGTTAGAAAATGAACGTTTTGGCACATGAAGGCCGCCGTAGCTTCTCCACGGTTGAGTTGATTGCAGTCTGCAATCTCACCACTACATGTCACTAAATCTGAGACACTGGACCTTTAAAACTCATCGTTCAGTCCGATGAACCTGAAAATATTTTCAGAAATTGTAATTTTGGGTGAGTAATAAAGCAAAATATTAAAAATAATTAAAACATTTTGAATAAGTTGCATGTTCTTGAGCTTCTTCCTCCGACACTTGCGTCTGTTTTCTTTCTGTCAAAGTAAGAAATGATGATTAACGGAACATTTTGGATCTTTTCCATCAGCGGTCGGGGCGTTCGGTTTATGATCTGTGAGATCTGTGAGATGTGCCGGCTGACTGGATGTTTCCTCGCTTCTTGAACGGGCTTGCCGGCTGCTTCCTGACCGTGTGAGTGGGCGTAGAGTGTAGACCAGGGAAACAGAGCTGAATGGCTTGCTGACTCACTGATGAAGTAGAAAGTAGGTGGTGGATGGAAATTGAGGCTGGCTCGGTTTTCTTTTGTTTTTTTTTTGAGACCATAGAGACTGACTTGACCCAGTTTCTCCTCCAGCACCAGTTCCTTTCACTTTTCAGTCATGACATAGTGGTTTCCCCCCCTGCGCTTCCAGCCCGGAGCTTTGTCCCAGTAAAAGAGCAGCTCACCGGGCCCGTCCTGACCGAGTACTCTGCTGCATCAACACGGCTGCTTTGAGCTTGCACATTAAACATTCAGGCGACCCAACAAAACTCTGACAGGAATCAGACACCGATTCAGATTGTGTCGTCATTTTTTCCCGATAAAGGTTAATCAATCTTACTTTATTAAAAAGACTAGGTCGCCTCTTGATCCAATAACTTTGGGTGCATCTGCACTGCACAGCCAGCTACTGCTACTAGACACATTGTCACCTTAAAGGTCCCACGTTTATTTTTTCATCAGAAATCAAGTCGAGGTGCTGTAGAAATAGTGTTCATCCACGCGGGCTACAATCTGTTGACCTGTGGTTGGCCAGGCTGTGCATCGCTTAGAAAACAGTCGGCCAATCAGAAGAGAAGCTCGACTAACGACATTCCTAATTTCACCGTCAAATAAACGTAAAATCAAATGTCGACTTGTTGACTAGTCTAAAAGTAAACACACAAACATACACATCTTGTTGTTATGTCATCAGCGTTTAAATGTCACATGGTGTTGTATGATATAATGGCTCAGGAGGTAGAGCAGGTCGAGCCACTAATTGCCTAATTGCTCAAACAAGCCATCTGTAACACACCCACCTGTCAATCAAAGCGTCCATGCTCTTAATCCTGCATAACTTTAAGCCTTAATATAATTTGAACAGGTGAGTTGTATAAAAATTCACCCTCAGTACAGTTGTCATGAACGGGGAAATTAGCTATAGAGACCAAAACTGTTTTTTGTACCAGACTGTAAACATGTTTATTTCTGCTGTGAAGTTGGACATTTTAACATGGGGACCTATGGAGACTGACTCACTTCTGGAGCCAGCCTCAAGTGGACGTTTGAGGAACTGCGGTTTTTGGCTTCACTTCACAGCCACGGAGGTTACCGCTTGTTACCGTCATTGTTGTCAGGACCAGCTGAGTTGTCGGAGCCTGTTATGGATCGTGATTCTAAGCATGAAAACAGTAACTGAGTAAATTCAGCTTTGCCTGACGTTAAAACAGAGAATAGAGAAAATCTGCTTTTAGCTTTCAGCTGGAGCTTCAGGAAATGATCCAATTAGCCCAGATTCACTTTCATTTTTCAGGTCATGAGGACGTCTCTCGTTGTCTCGTTGATTTTTGCGTCTCTCCGAGGTCTTGTTTATATTTTCTGACTCGTCTCCAGATCTGTTAATCTAATCTAGATTTACACCTGGCTGTCTTTTTTCAATCTCCAGGTGTAGACGGCTCGCACCAGCTGCTTAAGGATCAGATCGTATCGCCGCATCAAACTGGATGAAACTAGGTCAGGCTGAATCAAACCGAGACTCAGACCAGATCAGAACGGAGCAGACCAGACTGATCCAGACGACGACACCACCGCCAGGCCTGTCCAGGAGACCTGTTCCAGTTTCCTATCCAGGTAACCGAAGCAGCCCCCGTGCTCCACGTCCAGACTGTACCCACTCACATTACAGAGGGAGGCTGCCCACTCATCTTATGCCTCAGTCTGACTCACGAGGACCAGACAGTTAAATACATTAACAGAAAATACAGAGACTATTCATCGTGCCAAGTTATCGGATCTATAATGAAGGCTAGCAAACTAATCCCCAACATTTCCATCTCTCCGTTATGCATCCATACATCAGTGAGTCTGACAAGCTGTGAAAATTCATTGTCGTTCATCCTCGCTGCTTCGTGCTGACTCATCCGTGACGCTCCAAGGAAGGCAGCTATTTATCAAATCAATAAGGTGTTTCAGATTCTGCCGTCGTTCCACCACGTCTGCTGGAATGAATAATAAATATAACAACGGACTTGATGTGTATGTGGCATCTCGTGACTGCAACCCCCTCGACTCACCCTCTCCTTCGTAACATGAAGGAGAAACTACGGTGGGCGAGAAGTGTTAAATCCAGAGTCTAGTTTAGTTTGTCCATTCTGGGCTCCGATAGATGCATAGATACGTAGTTAGATACTTTATTGATCCAGTAACATGACACACAGTAAACAAACGTTAAAGTTAACCTGTAACATAGATCTGAGGTTAAATTAAACCTGTACAAAGATTTTTACAAATAGAAAACTATTTAAAAAGTAAAAAATAGAAGTAACATTTCTTAAAAATAAGAAATAGAACTGCAAATAAAGACAAAAACTATATAAAATTAAATTAGGCTGTCAAAAATGAATGACAGCTTTGAGCAGAGGTCGTCAAAAATGACAAAATATCCAGGAATCAGTGCAACCGAGGATGAGATTGTCCATTTGTCTCCTGTCCTGTGTGTCCTCGCTGTCAAAACGTGGTGGTTCAACATGGCCGACTCCATGGAAGAGGACCCACGTGGTCTGTGATTAAACACCAATGAAAACAGAGTTATGAACGCTAAATAACATTTCGGACATATTCTGTAAATAGAGTATCGCTAAGTTAAAGGTTCAGCGTGTGGGATTTAGCACCACCTAGCAGCGCAGTTTCAAATTGCAACCAAATGAATACCTACGCTTCACCCTCGACTTCTAAACATGTAGTAAAAACTCACATCAAAATCAAAAGTCCATATCTAGATCAGCGTTTTTTTTAGTGGTTTGTCTACTCTGGGCTACTGTAGAAAAATGGCGGTTCAAAATGGCGGACTCCGTGGAAGAGGACCCGCTCTTATTTTAAGAAAACAAAAACGCAACGAGTCTTATGTTCAGGTGATTATACACAAATGAAAACATACTAATGAATATTATATTTAATTCTGGCCAGTAGATGCTCCTAAATCTTACACACTGGACCTTTAAAGAGTAGTGATGTAGAAGTGCACTCCGGGGCGTGTCGGTACGCTGTGACATCACTCGTGGGTGTGGTTTCGAGGTGCCGCGGAACAGCTGAAGAAACTTTGAATGAGCAAGGGCGGTGAAACGCTGCTTTCCAGCCCGGTGTCAGGTTCCTCTTTATGGACAGTACCTCAATAATTAAACAGGTTAGGTAGGTCAAGGTGAGCGCGGTGAGGTAAGAGTCAACATCTCTCAAAGTTTGCACTGAAGTCAGTTCATTTAGGTACTTTTACAGGGTGAAATGAGGTCATTGGAACACACACACACTCCATACATAACAGAATTATGCTATATGACCTAAATCTCTTACGTAGTGATGGTTACTGAGACAAAAGCGACTTCCTGTTTATTGTGTCTCCACATTTGACCTAGATGGCGCGTTGTTTGCGGCGCGTGTCCAGGCGACTGTAACCGTGCGTCTGTGTTTGAAGTCTTTGCACAGTTTCAGAATGACTGACTCGCCTCCCGCCGAGACTGACAGACGTGATTTGTTTCTGTGTGTGTGTTCACAGTCGAGGGCTCGAGAGTGGATGGAAGGAGATGATTTTAACACAGAGGCTGTGATGAACATCTGTGGTGAGTGCCACGTCGTGATATTCTGACACAGATTCACGAGAAAAAATGTCTTTGATTTCCTTCCAGCGTGTGTCGGCTCCCCTCAGTGGTTTGTCAGTGTTTTTATGTATTAAACTTCTGTCTGCACTCCTGAAATTCACCTGAGTGTGGACGTTTCCACAGAGTGTATCCCGATGAAATAAAAAAATGTAATTAAAGTAAGAAAATGTCGCCACGCTCTGCAGTTAATTATGATCATTGTGTCTTGTCTTTTTTGTTTCTTAGTGACTGTTGCTCTCACCGTCCTTATCTTTCATTGTTTTCCCCCCATCGTGTTCTTAAGGCCGCATTCAAACACGATCCAGCAGGTTTTTACCGTTTATTTGAACGGGAAGCAGGAACCCGACGTCGCGCTGAGGCCGCCAATCAGATCGGTCAAACTCCTCTCTAGGATTTGATCCAGAGTTTGGCGATCCAGAGAACACGTGTTTTCTGGATCACCTTAACTTAACCGGTAATTGGTACAGGAGCGTTGTGGTTGTGTGGTCTCACCTTGTTTTTACCTGTGCACCTGGTGGAGGGGCTTTCAGACAAAGAGGGCGACACAGGCTCCAACATTTTCTGTTGCCCGTCTCATCACATATCATATAGCTTTGTCTCCTTATGCCAAGTTAAGTTTGTTGTTATTAGGGCTGCAGAATTCTGGGATTTTCAAAGTTGGAAACTGTCCATGGGAATTAACGGGAATTTATGTGAATTAATGGGAATAAACCGTGAATTTACAAAATTGAAGATTGGCCCCCAACGGGGAACTTAAATATAGTTGGGGAAAATATATTTTAGCATAATCTTGACTAAAACCAAAATCCCCCAGCTTAACTTCCCATGGAAAGTTTCCAGAAATTTACTGGAAACTTTCTGCCCCTTTGCAACCCTCTTAAAAACTAAATCAAACTTACTCGACATGACTTTGGATTTGGACTTTAAGGCGTCACAGTACGAGCCTGCTCAGCCTCTTAGCGGCCGTTTTAACGGACAGTATCTGCCTCATCCTCCACAGTCGGCCTGAAATCTAAACTCTGATACTCGACCTGTCGTGTTCTGGCTTTGTTTATTTCATGAAGCAGCTTCTAAATCTGAGTCTGACTGAAATTTACGCTGCAAAATAGAGACAGGAAGAAGTTTAATTTGGTTTGTGTCCGACAGCAGTGGTCGAGCGACGTAGACAGTGAATGAGAGTGAGCGAGCGCCGGCCTCGATACAGTTGGTTAATCAGCGAAGAGTTATTTCCTGATTGTTTCACAGCGGTTACGTTCAACACAGACAGACACGCCGCTCACCCCGTTGCACAACCATGCGGAGATTCACCGTCCCTGATTGTGTCTGAATGCAGCCTGAATCTTTGTCCGAGTTTCCTGTTTGTGCTCGTCTGTCACATCACTTTGTAAACTGTTTTTAAACGTGCTGCATAAATATTAGTGGGCAGCGTCTCTACATATTTGAACACGCACCCATTAAAAGCAGCAGCCCTTCATGATAAAGTGCTTTCCGATGCACTTATCTGTTGTCGGAGGAGCCTGCAAACTTCGTGTCTTGCAAAGCCGTGCAGACAAAAGTGAAGTGAAGAGTATAATATCGAGCATCTGAACTGAACCGTACCAGTGAGGAACGGCTGAACGTTTTTGTTGTTGTCGTCTTTGCTCTGCAGATGACCTGATGGCAGACCAAAGGATGGACATCTCGTCTACTATGACTGACTTCATGTCCCCCGGCTCCACCGACCTCATCTCCAGCTCCATCAGCACACCCGGCATGGACTACACCCGCAAGAGGAAGGGCAGCACCACCGACTACCAGTAAGTCATGACTGATCGTACTGAAGCAAAATGAATGTTCTGTGTGTCAGACTTGTAAATAATCACGTTTCTCAGCAACTAATTCTTTCCAATTTGTGTTTCTTTGCAGAATTGATGGCTTTTCTTTTGAGTAAGTTCAAACACGACTCAAATTTTTATAGATTTAGTTTGTCAGAATGTGAAATATCCTTCATACTGCTTTTACTATCCTAACCTTTAAACAGCTTGTACTTTTCTGCTGTGGTTGTTTGAATGTTGTCATAATCTCTCCCGTCTCGTCCTCCTCAGTGACATGGACCCAGACAAAGATAAACTGGGAAGGTAAGAGGCCCGTTGTTACCGTGGCGATAAATCTTCAGTATTGATGTATGTCATGTAGTTTCATCTCGAATGATCCAGTTCACCTTTTTTTTTTTTTTTTTTTTTGAATCAGTTAAACTCTGAGGCGATCATTACAAACGTTTCCTCTCGCTGACCGACACAACGCAGGTGAATGGAACTTATTCTGCGGCGCTCACACGATTTGGAAAATGACATTTAAACTTTCCAGGAAATCTTTCCTCCTGGAATAATTCACAGACCTCGCCGTGGACCTGTTTCCTCCTGTCTGGAACAGATCTGTTTGAGTAATTTAAGAGAGGCTGTCATGTCAACGAAGTTTTCTGCATTTAAATGGGAAAGAAAGGAACCAAATATTCACTTTATATGTGTCTGAAAGAACTGAAATAAAGTCGAATTAAATATGAAACTTTCAGGATTCAGGACTGCGTCTAAGACCAGCTGGGTGTGTAGGACGTGGAGCATCGTGTTACTTGAATTAATTTAATTTCCAGCAGTGGAAAAACAAAGACAGGATATGAACATAATGGAGAAATGTGCGCTGCATCGATTTCACAGTATTGATAAAATGTTATTAGTTTAAAGTCCTGTGAATAAAGTCGTGTTTGGAAAGAAGGCAGGCACCATCCGTCTATCATCGTCCATCACAGGTGAACATGAACCAATCAACGAACCGTATAATGTAGTCAGAGGTATAAGTGATGCAGGCAGCATCTATGCTAACCTCTTTAGCATTGTGGTTTTTGTTTTCTGCGTTTCTGAAGCTCAAAATCTGCAAAGACTAGATCATCAGCAGACCTGAGGTGGGCTGAATGAATGGCGGGCAACATGTCTATGTGTTTTCAGCTGTGTGTGACGTCGCGGATGTGCTGTCCGTTCTTTAAGCTGTCCGTGGTTTGGAAGCAGAAATCTTGAACGTATCTCGACAACTTTTGAGAAAACAAATAAAAACCACCTGCACGACGAGACGCCGGCCCTTTAAGACGGTTTAACTGATTCAAAACAAAACTTTGGTTTCATCTCAGCTCTCATGTGTCTGATCGAATCAGGAAAATCAACAAATCTGTGTCAATGTTTGTTTTTTTTACATAACTGTACGTCTGACAGATTTAATCAAACCTGCGTCGTATTTGTATTACATCATTACATATTGTTGCATAAGCTCTGATGCTGTTTAAACCGGGGCTGGTTACAGAACCAGCTGGGCTAGCTGTGGCCCCGTTTCCTCGTTCTTTAATAACGCCTTCTGTTTCATCCATTCAAACCTTCACGTTCAGTCGTCTCCCCTCTTTAATATGTCTTTGTTTGTCTTTTGCAGTGACCAACAGGGCCGGATTAAGAATGCCAGGTATAAACCTCCCCTCTCTCTCTCTCTCTCTCTCTCTCTCTCCTGCCTTGTAATCTCTCTTACATGAATTAAATGTCACTCTGTCCGAGTGGAGGACAGAGGGAGCTTTGTGTACGTCGCTAATGAGAAACTTTATACATTAAAGTGTATAGATCCAGGCATTATGTGGAACTACGGGACTGTGAGAGCAAACCCGGCGGCTCACGACGAGCTCTCTCTTTCTCTCGAGTTCTCCGTTCGGTCGCGGAGCGAGCGACGGCGGGGCGGACAAGTCGGATAAGACGGCCCGTGTTTGTTCTCACAGTCCTGAAGGACAGACTCCGACACCGAAAATGGCATTTCATCTTTCATCTTTAGGGAGCGTTAGCTGATTTATGTCGTGTTAGATAAGACTGTGAGCTGATGGATAATCCTCAGTGCAAGAATGCAGCCCGCTGAAGGATAACTTGCCTGATCTTGTATTTCTGCTGTGCACAGACTGTTTGTTTTATACAACAGGTGAACCAAAGTGATTTTGTTTGTTTATTTGGATTTACAGCAGCATGAGGAGGTGGAAAGACGAGAGCGATCACCGTCCGTTAACGTCTGCCTCTTCTTTCTTTCTTTCTTTCTCAGAGAGGCTCACAGCCAGATCGAGAAGCGTCGCCGGGACAAGATGAACAGCTTCATCGACGAGCTGGCGTCGCTGGTGCCCACCTGTAACGCCATGTCCCGCAAGCTGGACAAGCTGACGGTCCTGCGCATGGCCGTGCAGCACATGAAGACACTCAGAGGTTAGCATCGCTCGGTGTGCATGAGGGTAACAGGAAGCTGCGGCCGGTGCTCTAATTAAGAAGTGAAATCTGATCTGCTGAAAAGAACGGCACGCTTGTGGGGAAGCTAACATGTCACAGCTGCTAAGAAACCACCGCAGAGTCAGCAGCTTCTCTGGTGTTTCTGTTTAGAGGCCTGAGTTTGAGTGAAATGAACATTTTTGTTTTATTTTATAAACTTCTCACAACATTTCTGCCACATTCCAAATAAAATTTGGCGTTTATTTGCAGAAGCTGAATAAAAAGATGTTTTTTTTTCAAAGAAAACCAGTTCATATTCACATTTTAAAAACACAATAACTGAGGAAGAGTTCAGACATCCATTTTTGGAGAGTTGTTTTCGTCCTCCGATGTCTGCTGCTTCACCTCGTTCTCGTGGACAGCTTTATAAAGATGGAGGCAGCCTGACGCTCCACCGCACATGCAAACATAACGGTACACTTTGTGTCCTCGACGCTCCTGACTGATTGTAAAATCTGAAAAAAATCTGATAAAATTCTGATTAAAAGTTGGAGATTCTTCCATAATTTGTTGTTCTCAGCCGTGATCGATTGTGAAAGACGAGCTGCTTCAGAGGAAAAGTAACAAAGAGCTTCAGATTTTCATTTGGGAGAATAAAATGTGTTTGAACAGTTAGATTTAAATAATTAAAGATTTGTTTGTGTGCAGGTGCAGCCAACCCGTACACAGAGGCCAACTACAAGCCCTCCTTCCTGTCAGACGATGAACTGAAGCACTTGATACTGAGGGTGAGTACGGCACGCCGACACGCCGTGATCGCAGTGTCGGACCAGAGGAGGCACGTTGAACACCGGAAACACCGAGGGGTTAATTTACCTGCTGCTGCCACGACGACATCAACTCATAAATCATTTCTAGAAGCAGTTATGTTATTTTTTAAACTTAAGGTTTATTAATTTTACATCGAACAGGTCAAATATGTTTTTAAAATTCATCATTACAAACTAAATAATGACCATTGAAATCATTTAATTATTGTACAAGAAGAACATTCAGCAAACCTTCAAAATTAATTTTGGATAATAAAATTGTTTTAGTTACGATGCTTTAATAAAAATAAAGAAACTGCACAGTCTTTCCTCACTACGCATCGTCGGGAACTTCTTTCCAAATCCGTCCATCCGACCTAATATCTAGCAAACATAGCTAGCTTTAGCTCGTGATATGTGCCGTCACGGTTGTTGAGGATAAAAACGACCTCAGTGCTGTGAATGATCATAATTTATTAGGTGATTAATAAACTGAGTTTAGGAGTTTTATTTTGAAAGAGTTGCATGCAGTTTAAAACTCTTGGCGCTTTTATTGTTAAAGGATTCATGTTTGACTCTTTTTTTCTTTGTTCAGGCTGCTGACGGCTTCCTGTTCGTGGTCGGCTGTGATCGTGGAAAAATCCTCTTCGTTTCCGAATCAGTCTACAAAATTCTGAACTACAGTCAGGTACGACGAGCGTTTGTGTCCTCGAGAAGCTTTTCCTGTTTTTTTATTACCGAGAAGCCCATTAGCTCTGCTCTCTTCAGTTGTGAAGGACGTCTAGTATCTTTCATATTTGTAAATTATTCCGTCCTTTGTCTGCAGATTATTCACGAGCTCGTGGCAGTGACCTCGAGTTTCCTGGTTCTTAGAAATCAGCAAAGTTTTCATCACCATGAATAAACTGTCTTTCTCCCTCCGTCCTCTCTCCGTCTCCAGAACGACCTGATAGGTCAGAGCCTGTTCGACTATCTTCACCCCAAGGACATCGCCAAGGTCAAAGAGCAGCTGTCCTCCTCCGACACGGCTCCGCGGGAGCGGCTCATCGACGCTAAGAGTAAGTCCAAACACACGATTGAGCTTACGTCTCAATCTGTCGTGTCCTCACGATACGAGGGGCAAACTGAAGCTCAAGGCCGCCGTCTGACGTCAGCCAAAGACTCATTGAAAACGTGTTTGTGCTGATTTAAAGCGACAGTAGCACAAACAAGTCAAAGATTTGATGTCACTCCTGAGATTTATGTTTGTGATTTGGCAAAACTGATCCTCCAAACAGAGGACCGATGTCTGGAAAGAACAATTTGAGTTTAACTGTCAGTTTTGTGGGAAAGCGGGAACATTGCAGACGGTAAAGATTGAAGCTTCTGACCGCACATGAAACTAAACCAATGAAACCTGTCGCTGTGTTCGCAGCTGGACTCCCGGTGAAGACGGACATCACGCCCGGTCCGTCCAGACTCTGTTCTGGAGCCAGGCGGTCGTTTTTCTGCAGGATGAAGTGCAACAGGCCGTCGGTCAAAGTCGAGGATAAAGACTTTCCCTCGACCTGCTCGAAGAAAAAAGGTAACGGCCTCTGAATAAAAGACACCCGCGACGCAGCTCCCCCTTTGAGTGCCGGTCGAGGGCTCTTCTCTATCTTTAGCCTTCGCCTCACACACTCGACACAAAGCTCTGATTTAAACACATCCTCGTTAAAACCAGGAATCACGCCTCAGTCAGCACGAGAGCGTCTCCGTTACACAACCGAGGAAGTCGACCTCTTTAAGTGTGTGTGTGTGTGTGTGTGTGTGTGTGTGTGTGTGTGTTTTCGCTCTTTAAGATTTTGGATTTTTTTTCCCCTAACGACCAAACTGTGTCACATACAGGTTACCATGGTTACACAGTTATCCCTGCATAAATATCACACCGCTTCCTCCGCTGCTCATGAACGCAGTCTGAAGGTGAGCCGGACCGGAGCGGTTCTGGTTTCTGTTTGTTTAGTCGGAGTCGTGTCGAGGAGTCACGACTGAGCGAGCTTTGGTTGCATGCGGGTAAACTGTGTGTGTGTGTGTGTGCGTGTGTGTGTGTGTAGAGTGAAAGAGGCCTTCATACGTGTTTGCAGAGACGTGTCTGTCGTTGCTAATCGGACTGCAGATATGAATTTGGTAATAAAACTCTTTGAATGGTTCAATGGACGCCGTCCTCAGTCCTCGTGTCGACACAGGACGCGTTCAGGTGTTACTTCCTGTCGGTCATCCATGTTTTTGTCAGCTCTAACTGTAGCTGTGCTTCTAAAACAGAAGAAAACAGCGTTCACGCCGCCGGTGTAGACGCTGCATTGATTCAGATAGACGTTAGATGAGACAGACGAGCCAAGGAGTTCATGTGAGGTGTATTAGTTTAAGCACGAGTGTGTAGCATAAACTCAAACCACACACACGGCAGCGTTTGTAGCGCGTTCATCTGTGTGTTCATTTGAAACGGCTGTGAAGAGACGCGTTTAACGGTACGCTGGAGTTTCGATGATGACGAGGGAAAAATCCACGACGCTGGATGAATTCCTGCAACGTTAACGTGCATGAAGCGACCTTCTGAACAGCGTTTAGTCTAAAATAACAATTCTAGATGTGTTTTGATGTTGTATGTAGCAGATTTGGTGGCCGATCATAACCTCTAACCCACCCACCACTTGTCTTCTCGTCCACAGCGGACCGAAAGAGCTTCTGCACCATCCACAGCACGGGCTACCTGAAGAGCTGGCCGCCCACCAAGATGGGCCTCGACGAGGACAACGAGCCCGACAACGAGGGCTGCAACCTGAGCTGCCTGGTGGCCATCGGCCGCCTGCACCCACACATCGTCCCTCAGCCGAGCCTGGCGGACATCAGGGTGAAGCCCACCGAGTACGTCTCCCGGCACGCCATCGACGGCAAGTTCGTCTTCGTGGACCAGAGGTGAGGCTGCTTGGACTGTGACCCACTGAGCCTTTGATTTGTTTTTGTGACGGTGATATAAAGTTCACGACGTGCCGAGCTTCCTCACATTATCTCCGCTGTCGGCCTGTAAACACGTTCATGTCCGTCACAGAGCAGCAGAGTGGAGCTGCTTGTATTTACCGCTCGGTGGTGAACTGGTTTAGTGCCTTGGCGTTAAACAGGAGCTCGACTTCTCTTTGACTCCCGTCTAAGATGAGCAGATTTAGAAGAATCGATAGACGCTCACCAGCAGTTGATCCATAACAGCAGCACTCAGGCTGCATTATTCTTTCTGCTGATCCTGCAGATCAAACCTGAAGCACAAATCACGTGAGCGTCCTCATCAATTCCCCCTCTGCCCTTTCAGACTCATCGAGTTCCTCTGTCTACCTGTAGCAGGCCACGGTAAATTCAAATCTCTAACGCTGACTACAAAGTAGTCTCCGGTTCTTGAACGTCCTCATACAGACATATGTTACCTCCTCCGATGAACGACGCCTGGCTCTGCCACCCGTACGCTCAGGGCGATCCAAACTTTTCTCGTCTGTTGTTCCCCGTTGGTGGAACGTCCTACCAGTTCCTACCAGATCAGGGGCGTCCCTCTCTACCTTCACAAACCTCCTGAAGACCTCCAGCTCTTCAGAGAGGACCTCCTCTACAACACTACCAACAGCTGGACATGATAAATCTCTCCCCCTCTACTGCACTAACACGTCCTTGTCACATTGTACCTTGGTTGTTTCCCTCTTTTGTAAGTCGCTTTGGATAAAAGCATCAGCTAAATGATTAAATATAGATGTAACACCAAAAACACGTCCTTGTAAAAACAGAGAGGCTCAGAGTGACTTTGCTCTGACAGTTCAGAGTTAATCGATGAGACTCCTGATGCATCTTGTCACATCTTTATGTGGTACTATAATTTGTCGCAGTAATCTGTCGTTGAATCGTCGTTTGAATGAAGAATTGAGCTTTTGAGGTCGCTGACGTTGAACCACCTCAGAGCACTTCTGCTGCTGCAGTCGGCTTTGTTCATTTCATGGAGCGGCTTCTAAATCTGAGTCTGATTTACAGCTGCACAAAGAGAGACACAAAGAAGTCTCGAGCGACACAGTGAATGAGGAGAGGGAATAAAAAGTCATTCTCTGATTGTTTCATGGTCGTTACGTTCAGCACAAATAAACACATCCCAGACACCGTCGCACAACCCTGCAGCGATTCACCGCAACATCTGATCTCGAAGACGTTACAGCAGCGAGCTGCGTTCAATACCAGCCTCTCTCTCTCTCTCCACCTCCCTGTCAGCTGCACCGTCAAATAAAGGATCATCAGGATTCGTTGAAGCTGCTCTGTCGGGGACTGATTTTTGTCGATTCTCTGTGACCTGAAGTCCAAAAGCCGGAGACCTGAGCCGACTTTGATTGAGTTGTTTTAGCTGCAGATCGACGTGTTGAGTAAACTAAACCTTTCCCCCCCGCAGAGCCACGGCCATCCTCGCCTACCTGCCCCAGGAGCTGCTGGGAACCTCCTTCTACGAGTATTTCCACCAGGACGACATCGGCCACCTGGCGGAGTGCCACAGACAAGGTGACGGTGATTTCACGGACGTTAATCACGTGATGAAGCGTGTGTGTGTGTGTGTTTTTGTTTTGTACTCACCGTGTCGATGCGTCCGTCCGCAGTGCTGCAGATGAGAGAGAAGATCAACACCAACTGTTACAAGTTCAAGATCAAAGATGGCTCCTTCATCACGCTGAGGAGCCGATGGTTCAGCTTCATGAACCCCTGGACCAAGGAGGTGGAGTACATCGTCTCCACCAACACCGTCGTCTCGTGAGTAGCCAACACACACACACTAAAGCTGTCGATACGTAGCTGTGAAGTATCGTTCACACGTGTTCGTCTGTTCAGGTGTCCTATGATGGAAGGATCAGACTACCCTCAATCTGCTGCCTCACCACAGAGCATGGACAGTGTTCTCACCTCAGAGGGTAAAGCACCGCACCCTTCATCCACAAACTCCCGCCCGCCGTGAGTCGTTTATCCTTCACGATAACATAAAAATTCTCATTTTCCTCATCGACAGGCGGAGGAAGGCGAGCGCTGCAGACGGTGCCCGGCATCCCCGGAGGGACGAGAGCGGGAGCCGGCAAGATCGGACGCATGATCGCGGAGGAAGTGATGGAGATCCAGAGGTGAGAGCAGCTGGAAGTCAGGCGTGTTTTAATGAAGTTTATTACAATGCATACACACACACACACACACACACACACACACACACACACACACACATTGTGTCAGAAGGCAGCTGTGCATTTTACATTTAAACTTCTCTTCGCTCGATGTGTTAAGACTCTCTGCAGTCCTCCGGGCTAACGCTGACTCAGATCGCTGCTGCGGTGCTAAAATTACACGGACTGTCTCCGCTCATACGTGTGATATCTACTTATTGTCATGGCAACGCTGACAAAGTCCAGTACGAGTGTTATAAATAAGCTGTAAGTTACAGTTGAAGCCGTTGTAACCTGCGATTCCTGCGTGTGTTTGTTTTTGTGTATCAGGATTCGAGGCTCCTCCCCCTCCAGCTGTGGCTCCAGCCCTCTGAACATCACCAGCACTCCTCCACCCGACACCTGCTCTCCAGGAGGAAAGAAGGTAACACGCATCACCTCCTCTGCAAGACGGTTTAGTGACGTAACGTTGACTGACAGTTCAATAACAGCAGCAGGTTAGGATTAAAATACGGAGCTGACACAGTGCAGGTTCTCTCTTCACCTGCTCCAAATATCGACGTTCCCGTCTTGTAACTGTCAAGTTATTGAACTTTGAAGTCACGCCGCCATGTTGAGCTCTGAAACACGCGGTCCAGTCACAGTTTCTTTGAGTATCCATAGAGCACGACAGGTTCGAGACTTTTGATCACATTCGTGTGCGGCGTGGCCGGCGGAGTTAATCACGGCCAACAGAAGCGCCGCGGCCCGATTCAGAAGCGGCTCTCCACAGGCCAGGTCAGTTGCCACAGAATCGGCCAGTTTTCAAAGTAAAACGCCCCGTGCAGACTTCACATCGTTAAAGACAAACAAAAGGGAAACAAATTTACTACGTAGCATTCTCATGGATTAATACGGAAGAGGATGAAAAATGTATTTGTTTACAAATACATTTTTCACATGTGGCCCTGATCCTCTTCCGTAGATTAAAGTTCTCCATCGCTACGACAGATTTCCGTCATTCGTTCAGGCTGACTGTGGAGGTTTGACCGGTCTGATCATGTGATCGGCGGCCGCTGCGTGACATCCGAATCTGGTTCAACGTCTCCGCTGCACGTGGCTCCGAACAGACCGGTTATTTTCCAAATTTTATGCTGCGAAATAGAGACAGGACGCGACTTCAGAGACAGACAGAGACACACTCTGCTTTAATTTATGATTATTTGCATATTTAGAAGCACAAAAAACAGAAAAAAGTCCAAATGAAGTTTGGAGAGCAAAACGCTCCAGGAGAGGTTTGAAGTCTATTTCGTGACCGCTTGGAGTCATCACCGTCAGGTTGCTAGGTAACAAGCAGAAATATATGATCTATATGAATCTTACCAACTCGTTTCTTCTGCTGCTTTAACCTGAGGATCCGTGAAAGTATTCGTGACACGTAGACTTGATTGCGTGTACGCGTGACCCTGACGTGTTCTTCCCGTGTGCCTCGGCGTCCTCTCTTTGTGGACAGAGTGGAAACGCGTTGAAACTGATCCGTCGTGTTTTTTCCGTGTCACGTTTTTATAGATTCAGAACGGAGGGACGCCCGAGCTGCCAAGCACGGGGATCATTCCTGGACCCGATTCTGTGGGCTACCCGTACTCCAACCAGTCCATCATGAGTGAGTCCAACAACAGCACACACTTTTTACTTAAAGTTTTATTCAAGTTTTTTTCCCTTACTGACTCAAATCTAACCTCTTTTCCAGGCGACAACTCCCACCTGAGCATAGACATCATGGACGACCCCGGTTCCAGCAGCCCCAGCAACGACGAGGCGGCCATGGCCGTCATCATGTCCCTGCTGGAGGCGGACGCCGGCCTGGGCGGCCCCGTCGACTTCAGCGACCTGCCCTGGCCTTTGTGAGGAAGCAGGGAGGGCGGAGGAGGGAGGAAGAGGAAGAGGAGGAGGAGGAGGAGGAGGAGGGGAGGGAGCCACTGATGGAGAGAGTTCCTGCAAAAAAAGCCTCCATCTTTACAGATTACTTTTTAAATCGAGGGTGTAGACGCTGAAGATTGTTCTTTGTTTCCGCGAAGCACTACACACACGAGAGGAGACGAGGCTCTGGCTGCTGTTCGGATTACTTTTTGACTCATCATTCCCTGAAGGTGGACAAGAGACAAAGAGTTGCATCAAGTTGATCCTTTTTGCAGTGTTAGTTGCCTCTAACGTTGCCACGACGAGAGACTGTTCGACTCAACGAACCCGGCGGAAAATGGCATCTCGAAGTTCTCAAAGGATCGCGGTGCTAAAGCGTCTGAACTCTGTCCAGCAGTGGCTCTCCGACCCACCGACCCCTCGATCCAACCCAGGACTCCTGAGACGTTCACAAACGGTGGTTGAAGTTTGGTAACGAGGGGTCACTCGTCATCTCTTAACTGTACGTACGAGTCTCCTCGTTGGGAAGTCGGTCGGCTGTTTTTAGCCTCACCGCACCGGTTGCCCTCCGGACATTCACCTGGAAGATTCTTAGAGGTTCTTTATTCCCAAACGAAACGCCGCCGAGCTGCTGTTTCTTCAACTAACACCAACGTTAACACGTTTTTTTTTTTGTTTTTTTTTTCCTCTGAAGCTCCTCACTAAATTATATTTTCCCAGAAGAGTCGAGCGGATTCTGTATTCCCGAGTTTAAAATGTTCATTTCTAAATCTACCTGCAGGACGATTTAAAATACGATTCGACGCTAACGTAACCCAAGTGGAGAGAGAACATCTGCGGTGGTGGCGGCGGCGTGACGCGCCACCAACCAACACAATCATGTTTTATACGAGCTTGAACTTCACGTCAGGTCCGTAGAACATGTGAACGCCTCCAAGATCAGTGTTGTTCCTGCCGACGATCGAGCTCTGTCTCAGTTTTTTACTGAGACAACAGCATGTCGAGTGTTCAAACGGGCCCAAAAGAAGTCCAGGGGGAACGCTGTTTCACACTCTGGTTGCCCCGACACAACTCGGTTAGGCTAAATTATAATTTGGATCCAGTTCTGGACGCGCAAAGACCTCAACGGTTTTGTTTCTTAGTGTGTCGACGGCTGGAAGTGAAGCTCTGGCGACCGTTACGACAAAGAATCGGACTGTAAAAGTCGAGGAGGTTAACGGGGCGCGGCAGTTCGGAGTGAAGGTTTACGACCGCAAAAGAGCGAAGATCGGCCGCCGCCCGAGTCGAATCAAGCCCGGTGGTTTGGGTCACAGGCGGTGTCTCCACCTGCTCATCTTACCCGTACGAAGCACTTAAGATAAAGTAAACTCTGGTCCTGAGATTTGTGTGTTGGGACCCGAGGCTTCGATTTGAGAGCTGCCCACCTCCGACTTGTTTTTCTGGAGTTTTCTGGAGAAGTTTAAAAAAAAAAATACCTCTGAGTTGAATTCTGCTGCAGAAACGATTCACAGGGAGTAACTCATGAATTCGGTCTGTTTAGCACTTAACTGTCAATGCAAACTACCTTAGCAGCAGCAGAGAGGGCTATGATGTAAACACACGGGGGGCGAGTATAGAAACAGATTAATGTAGAGACGGAGGCGATCGAGGGTTCAGGTTCTGGACGTCTGAACGGAGATCTTTCATTTCGGTGTCCGTTTTTTCCTCCACAATTTAAAAAATTAAATAAATAAATATCCTCAACACGACGTCTTCGACCTCGCCGGCTCTCTGCTGCCTTTTTTTGTCGTCGGTTTGTGTGATTGGAGGCGGACACGTCGAGAGAAATCTGCTCGCCTGTGTGGACGGAAAAGATTCAACCGATGCCAGGACGTGTCAGGAAAGACGCATTTTACTGAATATGTTGGAAATGTTTGTGTGTGTAGTCTGAATGACATGAAACTAACAGTTCAGCTTTAACACACTTTGTGTCTTGAAATATTTCTTTGTTTGTCTAACTCTGCCTCTCGTTTGTTACCGTTCAAGTCACACAGCTGAGCGTCAGTTTCTCAAAGCCAAGTCAGCTCGCTGCTGCTCTGAAGGGATTTCTCGACTCTTTAACTCGTCTCGAAGGATAAATTATGAACTCGTTTCACAGAACGTGTCTGTGTTTCCGTTATCAGGGAGCTGGAAATGATGTAAGCTCTTTATTTTGAATGGAAAAGTTTCTGTATGACGACAAATTTTGTGCCAAAGTTCGAACAGTTCCTGTTCTTTTTTTCTCTCACCGGTTTGAAGTCAACATTTTTGGCAACATGTGATCAGATCTGTTGAGAGTTGGTGGGTTCTTTTGTTGGTCTGACCACACTGAGTAAGAACTTTACACCAACATCACTCCCTATGTCTCGCCCCGACTGGGGTAGAGAGAAACTTACGAGTCATGATCGATGAACTAACCTTCTCTGATCATGGCGCCCCGGTTGCATTTCACAACATCATAAAAATCAGACCTTATATGACTCAACATGCTACCCAGCTCCTGATACAGGCTGTGGTTATCTCTCTGACGGGCCTCCCAGCCTGCACAGTGAAACCCTTTCAGATGATCCAGAACGTGGCGGTCCGCCTGGTCTTCAACATGTTACCCCGCTGCTCATTGAGCTCCTCTGTCTACCTGTAGCAGCCCACATTAAATTCAAATCTCTAACGCTGACTACAAAGCAGTCTCCGGTTCTTGAACGTCCTCATACAGACATATGTTACCTCCTCCAATGAACGACGCCTGGCTCTGCCACCCGTACGCTCAGGACAATCCAAACTTTTCTAGTCTGTTGTTCCCCGTTGGTGGAACGTCCTACCGGTTCCTACCAGATCAGGGGCGTCCCTCTCTACCTTCACAAACCTCCTGAAGACCTCCAGCTCTTCAGAGAGGACCTCCTCTACAACACTACCAACAACTGGACCATGATTCTATGCGAGTAGGACTAAATGTAGACTGTAAAACATGGACAGGTTTCTGAGGAGTCGTAAAGCTCAGTTAGCTCCAGCTAATCCAAAAATAGGCAAGGAGGCGGGCTAAGTGACGCCTGGTTGCTCAAAATAAGCAACCCACCTGCCAATCAAAGCGTCCACGCTCTTAATCCTGCATAACTTTAAGCCTTAATATAATCTGAACAGGTGAGTTGTATAAAAATTCACCCTCAGTACAGTTGTCATGAACGGGGAAATTAGCTATAGAGACCAAAACTGTTTTTTGTACCAGGCTGTAAACATGTTTATTTCTGCTGTGAAGTTGGACATTTTAACATGGGGACTTATGGAGACTGACTCACTTCTGGAGCCAGACTCAACCTCAACTGCAGTTTCAATTTGTGTGAAAATTTATCATCATCTCATATATCATGCTGGTATCAACCTCAAAAATCCTGCATTAGTCAGACTCTAACGTCTGGTCAGCACAACGACAAAACGACTCATGACCAAAACAGTGACGGCGACGGCATCACCCACTGACACACTCTGTGTGGTTAAGACGAGTGGCGCTCGGCTGTTTTGACTTGAAAAATTTAACGAGAGGCACAAACTGGACGAACATTTTCCTTCCATACGGGCAGAAAGTTTTTAAATCTCTCGCTCAACGTTTGACCTTTTTTATATGGAGTCCGTCCGATTGGGGATGCAAAATGGTGCAAAGTCCAATCAGTTCTTGTGTCGCCGCCCCCCGCCGTGTAAATCCCTCGTTCGACGTACGTCGAACGAGGGATTTACACGGCGGGGGGCGGCGGATTTCAGTCGGCTGGGTTGAAACCGGACTGTTTACTGAGCTCAGGCTCCGCCCACCTCCTCCTGTCCTCCTCCAATCACGCGGCAGCAGCCGGTGAGGTCCCTCCTCCTCCTCCCCTCACCTCACCTGTACCTGTTCTAGTGGTTTTTCTGTTTCAATGTTTTTACGATACACACTACAAAAAAGTGTCCCCCCCCCTCCTCCTCCTTGTTGATATCCACCTGACAATAATGTATCAAATCTTTAAATATTATCATGTTAAGAGTATACTTTATGCAAATATATGAGTATGATGAGTGTATTGTATGTATCAGCAGTGAAATATTTTTAAAATAAAATTATTTGTTTCTGTCAACGCCGACTTTTTTTTTTTTTTTTGGTCTTCCTGTGTTTAAACCCCGATCTGTTCTCTCAGCCAATCAGAGCAGCCCAGTGGTATTTTTATATGATGTTGCCATCCAGCTTCAGGAAGACACACACACACACACACACACACACACACACACACACACACACACACACACACACACACACACACACACACACACACGGAGGAAGGCTTCCGCTGCTTTCACAAGCCTCTTTATGAACAAGGCAGCTGAACAGCAGAGGTCAGTGAATAATCCACCCTGCAGTGTGTGTGTGTGTGTGTGTGTGTGTGTGTGTGTGTGTGTGTGTGTGTGTGTTGAAGCATGAACACACACTCTGAACTCGCGCATTAAATAATCAGTTACCGTGGAAGCAGCTCATGAATATTTAATCCAGAGTCAGAGTCAGGTCGACTTCAGCTGCTGCCAAACCTTCAGAAAACCTCCAACACGAAGATGAAAACCTTAAAACAACATTAAAACTTTTCATCTCTGGTGTCCTCCGGCTGCTCCGCCTCAACTCTCTGTGATTTACAGAGTTTCCTGACGGACAGTGAAGTAAACTGCTGACAACTGTAGCTGCCGTTAGCTCATGTTAGCTCAGTTTGTTAGCATAATTGGACATCATGGCAGAGGAGAAGAGAGCGAAGAGGTCATGTTGCTCAGATGTCAGATTTGTTCTAGTTATTTTATCATCTCATTGTTGAAGGTCTAATACTGTACATATCATACTGTACCTCTTGTTACAGTATTGTTCTGTGATGACTGAGCGATGATCTGAGTAATGCTGCACCGGCTGGGATGCAGAATACGAACGCTGTGATCAGATCGGCCTGTACGCGGCGTGCAGACGTCTCTTTATCACCAATAACTGAAGACAATCTTGAAGACTCTTTCAGATGGCAGCAAAGGATGCACTCTGATATGAAAGTGTCCTCCAGTGATGGGACGGGAAGTTCAAAAGTGTTCACATTGTTTGGACTGATATCAGAATGGTGCCTGACACAAATTTTAAACATCGTTTGTCTCAAGAAACTCTCTTTTCTCAAAATTCTGACCTTTTTTTCTTAAACTTCTGACCGGCTGCTACAGCATCAACATGTTGCACCGTGGACGTCAAGAGTCAAACTGTGGCGGACGAGGAGTTTGACTCTTCACCTGTCTGTTCATGTGTGCTGTCAAACATCCTGTCTGTTTTCTGATGAACACTATCTAAAAAAAACAGGCTGCATCCATGCAAACATTTATCTAAACCAACAATCTTCAGACAGACAACTTCTTTTTCTTCACCTTGAGGAAACGTCATTGTCACAAATAGACGTTGGGACTGTACACAGTGTGGACTCGAGTCACTATGAGGAAGTGACATCACACTAACCACAGGAAGTAGATTCATCTTTTCATCATTTAACTCCCAGCAGCTTCCAGACTGTGACAGTTAACAGCCGAGAAGAGACAGAAGACGGACTGAAGCACGATGGTTGAATTCTGGATTCAAATGTCTTCATTTCTGATTCTGCTGCTTCACTTTACAGGTAAGATGCATTTCTAACATATATAGAAACACCAGAAATGTTACAGAACAAACTAAAATGATCCTCAAACTAAATCTTCACGTAAAAGTCAGATTCAGATTTTATCTTTTTTCTCCTTTCTCATTGTTTCAGCAGCAGTGACTGGACAATCTCCTCTCCGTGTTGTTGTCAGAGTTGGAGATGAAGTCACTTTGCCTTGTAAAAATGTGATTGGTAATCAGCACAGATGTGAGCGTACTGACTGGTTCTTCGATGCTCCAGGAAACAGCAGAGCAGTAGAGCTGATTACACGTGGGCAGATTAGTAAAAGAGTCAAATCTAAATCAGACAGACTGAGTGTTACACAGAAATGTTCTCTGGTTCTAAAGAAGGTCACAGATGAAGATGTTGGTTTCTACACCTGCAAGCAGGATGAATCAGGATATAGAGACAGTGGGGTTTTTCTGTTCCCTGTTACCAGTGAGTATTTCCATCATCATGTTTTCAGCTCAAACTGTGAAACTTCACAATAATTATGATCATAGTGATGAAATTAATTTTACTCTCTTCACCAGTGACTGAACACGAGAACAATGATGAGGTGACGTTGTCCTGCTCTGTGTCGCTACATGAACAGTGTTATCACAGAGTGGAGTGGCTGTATGAGGGTAAAGTTAAAGACAAGGAGACGTCACAGCTTAGGTGCTCAGTTAATTTGACCTATTCGAAGCAGGAGTCAAAGAAGTACAAGTTCTTTAACTGTGAAGTGACTGATCGTCACACGAATAAAGTGCAGCAGTTTCCCTTCAGCCGTCAGCCCTCAGGTGAGAAACCAGGTGAGATCATGATGAGCTGTTTAAAGTCACTTCATCCTGATGGAACAAACTATATTTGATTATTTTTTGATATTTGAAGTCAGAAGATGACATCATTCTTTCACATTTATATAAATTAGGTCATTTCTTCATTCAACAGTTTTTCTTTTTTTTTTACATCTTTTTATTGGGTTTTTTGTTTTACATGCAATAATCGACAGGATAAGTCTATTCAGGGTTTTTTTCAGGTTTTTTTGATTTGTCAGGTGATGCAGTAACAACATCACAAGAAGGTGAGAAACAAAGCAGCTTCTGTATTCAACATGAAACAAATGTCAGAGTCTGAATGTAATTTATACACACACATAAATACTGTAGATGTAGTTAAAGATGTAGTTGCATGTTCACGGTGCTGATCTGGGATGTTTTAACATGGGGGCTTATGGAGACTGGCTTGTTTCGAAGCCGGTCTCAAGTGGACGTTTGAGGAACTGCAGTTTTTTTGGGGGGACTTCATTTCACAGCCTCTTGTTTTGTGCTTCTGATTTTTGATGATAACTTTCTTGGCTGACATTATTTTCTGATCCACAGCTCGTGCAGATTGTTCTGTTCTGGACTACGTCATGTTGGTTATGCGTGTGGCTGAACTCCTCCTAATTACTGTGATTACTGTTCTTCTCATCAGAGCTCGAGGTGAGAACGTTCAGAGCAACATTTGTTCAGACTGATGAACACAAACTGTAAGTTTAGAGCTGAAATGTTACTCTGTGCTTTATTTTCCAGGGAACCAGAGACCACCTGAAGACAACACTGTGAGTTCCAAACTAAAACTGAAGTGAACCCATGTGTCAAATTCAAACTGTATGTGAACCATCAGGGACTGTAAGTCAGTGTCAGCCTTGTCTCAGAGACATTATCTTTGTATATTTCTAAACTGTTTTCATAATTACGTCGTGGTGACAAACATAATCACTGCTTGAACTATGTCCGTGTTCCTCTGAGTGAATGAAACATCACGTTTATGTAACGTGTTTGAGTATCAAGGAGGCTATGAGGGGTGGAACATATCGGTGCACAGCAGCATCAATGCCTGACGAGAGCTTTGCAACCTGGCCAACCTCTGTCAATACATGCACAACTACCATAGACGCACAATGGTTACACAGACATCATGAACATGTTGTGTAGGCAATGTGTGTTTCATTTCATTCACAGCCTCTTTTCAACTCCTCATGTGGCATCTCACACGTTCTTTCAACACAAGACGCACAGCGCCACATGAACCTCTATATGTAATGTTATATTTGTAAAGTAAAGAGCGAAGTTAAAGCAGTTTTCAACAGAATTTGATAAACAGCTCTTATTTATTGAGTGTGCCTGCAAGGCACACTATATACTATTCCCCGGGCTTATTATTCTTATGTATCCCAGGAATTTCGGTTCGCTACTCCTCCCGCAGTTTTGGTCGCACATACACAAAAAAGGTATCAAAACGACCAGCTCGGGCGGGAATGGTGTGCTATGACTTTTCTAAGCGTATCGTCGAACGGTTTTGCCAAAAAACGCCAAAAACCACGCCAAAAAAATGAATGGGTGTGTATTGGTAGAATGTTTGCGAGCTAGAGTGCGTGACATCATAGCTAGAGTGGAGAGGGAGAGAAAAAACTGTCGAAAAATAAATTTGTAAACTGCTCCCGAGGCCACAAATTTCACTCTACAGAAATAATTTCTACATAGAAACGTAGTAAAATTCGTCTTCTCGCTCACATTCGTCTGCTGAAGCTGTCAGACTTATAGTTTTGGCATGGGACACAAAGATGCACCAGCAACACCAATCCACAGCCTCATAGACTGCCATGTTAAAAAGGCGGGAAAATTTCTGGAGGAAAGCAGAAGTAATGTTTCTTTGAATCGCTCTAAAGGTCACATTTCTTCACTTTAGTCACACAAAACACTTATGTAGACGTTCAGGAAGAGCTCAAGATGCTCACAGTGAAGCCGGTTCAATGATAGGAACTACGGTTTGGCCAGAAATCCTTTTTGTTTGAGGGTACTTTCAGCTGTTTTTCTCTCTCAGCGGTGTCAAATGTCGCAGGAGCAGCTGCGGTTGACTGCTCTGCTCTGATTGGTGGGCTCCACCTGGCCCTGACAGACACACAGACAGACAAAACACACAAGCACACACACACTGACAGCTATGTAATGTATGGGGGCGACGGGGCCAGAGTCAGGCACACTCAACATTTCTTTAGATATTTTCTCGTTTTATTTTAAGAGCGTTAACTGCTCAGAGCTCTGCTGCTCTAGTTAACCACATTCTAAAAAAACACTTCCCGTTCAGTTCTCTGAAAAAGGACTGCAGACATGGAAGAGGCTGTGTAACAATGTAATAATGTCCACAAAC
Organism: Sciaenops ocellatus; assembly: GCA_033000465.1. NCBI lineage: Eukaryota > Metazoa > Chordata > Actinopteri > Sciaenidae > Sciaenops > Sciaenops ocellatus. Next base: position 4,055,090 of record CP136871.1, on the reverse strand, counting down.
GTAATAAACCACAAACGTAATAAAAATCCGCAGCTTTTAATGCAATAATCCCACAAGCGTAATACATTTTCCACAAACGTAATAGCCGCTGCCTTCTACAAACGTAACACACGATTTCCCACAAATGTAATAACTATTACGTTTGTGGGGAAGTGAAAATCTTCAACTTTCAATATTGTAATAACTTCCCACAAATGTAATAACACAATGAACAATGGCCGTTGTGGTACTACTAATACTGACCATGGGTGCAAAATCCAGCTGCTGGCTCTCTGCTCCGCTATCACACAACGGAAACATGTCTAGAAGGAGTCTTTAATGATTGAATTGTGTTATTTATTTACATCACAAAATGATAACTTAATTGTGATAAATGTTCACAGTTATTATTTAGCTAAATGTAACACAGAAATCAGATGCTGTTGTTTCAGCTGCTATGGGGTTTATTTTGATGCAACACACGTATCTGTAAACACACAAACTTTGAGCGGACGTCCTCTGGACTACAGTGGTCGCCATGACAACAGGACAAACCAGCAACCATGGCAGCGACCGTGAAACAAAACACATACAAACATTATAACAGTATCATAATAACTAGAAAATTTCTAAAGAAATGTTGAGTGTGCCTGACTCTGGCCCCGTCGCGCCCATACATTACATAGCTGTCAGTGTGTGTGTGCACACAGTCAGACTTGTGGTTGCCGAGCAACCAGGGTCAGGTGCCGCCCAGAGCAATCAAGCGCAGCTGTGCATGCGTGCTCTCTCCGTCTGACCCCTGAGAGACACAGAAAATCTCTAAATGAACCCCCTCGAACAGGTGGACACAGATGCCAAACGGTGTGGCGTATCCAAAAGCCGAAATGACCGTGAGCATCCTCATCTTGTCGACCATGTGAATGCTGAATTTCAGTGTCTAAAGTTAAAAAATGTGACCTGGGGAGATAGAGAAAGAACAGGTGCCCCGTGCTCCTTTGGGAAATCTCTCCTCTCCAGTTTACATGGGAGTAGATGGGGCAGTGGGTGCGTGTTGCTGGCGCATCAGTGCGTCTCCCGCCAAAACTATAAGTCTGACAGCTTCAGCAGTGATATCGCTGCGACCCCATCGGATTTTCCTACGTTTCTATCTATAAATTATTTCTGTAGAGTGAAATTTGCGGCCTCAAGAGCCGTTTACAAATGTATTTTTCGACAAATGTTTCTGTCCCTCTCCACTCTAGCGATGATGTCACACACTCTAGCTCTGGAACATTCTACCAATACACACCCATTCATTTTTTTGGCGTGGTTTTTGGCGATTTTTGGAAAAACCGTTCGGCGAAACACTTAGAAAAGTCACAGCGCACCAATCCCGGCCGAGCCGGTCGTTTTGATACCTTTTTTGTGTATGTGCGACCAAAACTGTGGGAGGAGTAGCATAAGTATGGGGGTGCAAGGCACACTATTCATTATCTATAAAGCTACAGTGTCGACATACTAACAACATAGGCTACTAACAACAGTCGCTAACCGCTGCTACCTAAAATGTATTACGTTTGTGGGATTATTGCATTAAAAGCTGCAGATGTTTATTACATTTGTGGTTTATTACGTTTGTGGACATTATTACGTTGGAGGGCGTTACAGGCTGCTACAGCATCAACATGTTGCTCCATGGACATCAAGAGTCAAACTGTGGCGGACGAAGAGTTTGACTCTTCACCTGTCTGTTCATGTGTGCTGTCTGTTTTCTAATAAACACTATCTAAAGAAAACAGGCTGCATCCATGCAAACATTTAAACTAAACTAAGTTTTCACACCTCCAACTTCTTTTTCTTCACCTTGAGAAAACGTCATTGTCACAAATAGACGGTGGGACTGTACACAGTGTGGACTTGAGTCACTATGAGGAAGTGACATCACACTAAGCACAGGAAGTAGACGCAGCAGCTCTCTACTAAAGCACGACTTTAGACACTCAGGGTCTCTGTTTCTACACCCACCTAGGTTAACCTGGTTAGACGGACTGCAAGTTAGACAGGCAGGTACATGAGGAGCATGAATAATGTTGATTTGTTCCACCCCTTATAGATGGCCAGCCTACAAAGTGCAGCACTGTGACAGTAGAGTTCTGGGTTTGTGTCCAGATTCAGGTCTCTGGTTAGGTTTAGACAACAAAAGCACTTTGCTTTAAACACATCTGTTGGCAGTCAGTGTTTTCCTGATAAGTTCAGGAGGTCAACATTTTTCTAACTTCCCAGGTACGTTAATTAACGTTGTTTCCTCATTATGTTTGTCTGTGTGTGTTTGTGCAGGTTTCATACTCAGCAAGAAGACAGAGAGTGATGCGTTCAGGTGCAGCAGACAGTCAGGTAAAGATCAGATCAGGCAGTGACTGATGGTGCGTTCAGGTGTTAAACGTGGGTCAGTGCTGTGAAAGTTGTCAGTTAAAGTGTGTCACAGTGACGGTTTGTTTGTTTGTGTTTCACAGGTGAATACTGATGAAGATGAAGATGATGCTGCGGTGAAATATGAAAACTGATCGACCACTTCCACGTCGACATCGACTCATCAGAGAAAAGACTCAGTGCAGTTTAATAACGTCACATTAACACGAGTAGTTGAAGCCTTCAGATAACAAAAATCTTATAAGATCATTTTTAGTTTTGGAGGACTGATTGTTTTTGTTTTTATTCATCAAATCACATCACAAATATGTGCTGAACCATTTTTAATTTCAACTCTTCATTTCATGTCACATCAGGAAGCCCGCTGTGAGTTTTATCAAATGTTTTTTTTCCTTCATCATTTGTAAAAATCTTTATTTTCTGCAGCCAGTTCAGAACACAGCAGCTGGATTTGAACTTCGTCTAACAGGAAACATCGTTTAACTCTTGTTAACTTCCTTAAATTGTTTTCCAGTTGAAGAATTCAGACCTGATTTGAAGATTTACTGGTTGTTTTTGAAGCTCCAGCCTCTTGAGCTCAGTTTCATGTCTCTGTGTACAGAAGAACTCATTTTAATCACTTTCATTTAACATTGTTCTTCACGTTTGTTGAGATGTTTCTGTGCTTGGCTTGAATGTGTCTGAAGTCTGAAAGGAGTCAGTAACAGTCTTCTCTTTGTATATCTGATAACAATATAATCTGCAAATAAAGAAATGTTTAGCTTCATTCTACACTGAGGTTTGTGATTCCTTCACGTGTTACTAAAGCCTGGGGCGGGGGAGGGCCTCAAAATTCAGGCTTTTTTTCCTCAAAATTTCCCTAAAAAATTGACTTTAAACTCCGAATTCTGACTTTTTTTCTTAAAAATGTAGGTCTTTTTCCTCTTAGAATTTTTTACTTTTAACTCAGAATTTAAGAAAAAAAATAGAATTTTAAGAAAAAAATCAGAATTTTGAGGAAAAAGTCAGAATTCTAAGGGAAAAATTCAGAATTTTGAGGAAAAAAATTAGAATTCTGGAGGAAAAATTCAGAATTTCGAGGGGAAAAAATTTAGAATTTTAAGGAAAAAATCTGAATTTTGAGGGGAAAAAGTTAGAATTTTAAGAAAAAAGTCAGAATTTTAAGAAAAGAAGTCAGAATTCTGAGGGAAAAATTAAGAATTTTAAGAAGAAGTCAGAATTTTCAGAAAAAAGTCAGAATTTTGAGGAAAAAAAGTCAGAATTCTAAGGGAAAAATTCAGAATTTTAAGGGAAAAAAACAGAATTTTAAGAAAAAAGTCAGAATACTGAGGGAAAAATTCAGAATTTTGAGGGAAAAATATCAGAATTTTAAGAAAAAAAGTCAGAATTCTGAGAGAAAAATTCAGAATTTTGAGGGAAAAATATCAGAATTTTAAGAAAAAAAGTCAGAATTCTAAGGGAAAAATTCAGAATTTTGTGGGAAAAAGTCAGAATTTTAAGAAAAAAGTCAGAATACTGAGGGAAAAATTCAGAATTTTGAGGGAAAAATATCAGAATTTTAAGAAAAAAAGTCAGAATTCTGAGAGAAAAATTCAGAATTTTGAGGGAAAAATATCAGAATTTTAAGAAAAAAAGTCAGAATTCTAAGGGAAAAATTCAGAATTTTGTGGGAAAAAGTCAGAATTTTAAGAAAAAAGTCAGAATTTTCAGAAAAAAGTCAGAATTTTGAGGAAAAAAACTCAGAATTCTAAGGGAAAAATTCAGAATTTTAAGGAAAAAATCTGAATTTTGAGGGAAAAAAGTCAGAATTCTGAGGGAAACATTCAGAATTTTGAGGGAAAAAAAGTCAGAATTCTGAGAGAAAAATTCCGAATTTTGAGGGAAAAAAGTCAGAATTTTTAGGAAAAAAAAAGTCAGAATTCTGAGAGAAAAATTCAGAATTTTGAGAGAAAAACATCAGAATTTTAAGAAAAAAAGTCAGAATTCTAAGGGGAAAATTCAGAATTTTTGGGGAAAAAGTCAGAATTTTAAGAAAAAAGTCAGAATTTTGAGGGAAAAATATCAGAATTTTGAGAAAAAAAGTCAGAATTTTAAGAAAAAAAGTCAGAATTCTAAAGGAAAAATTCAGAATTTTGAGAAAAACAGTCAGAATTTTATTAAAAAAGTCAGAATTTTGAGGGAAAAATTCAGAATTTTAAGGGAAAAAAACAGAATTTTGAGGAAAGTCAGAATTCTGAGAGAAAAATTCAGAATTTTGAGGGAAAAAATCATAATTTTAAGAAAAAGTCAGAATTTTGAGGAAAAAATGTCAGAATTTTATTAAAAAAGTCAGAATTTTGAGGGAAAAAAGTCAGAATTTTATTAAAAAAGTCAGAATTCTAAGGGAAAAATTCTGAATTTTAAGGGAAAAATTCTGAATTTTAAGGGAAAAAAACTGAATTTTAAGAAAAAAGTCAAAATTCTGAGGGAAAAATTCAGAATTTTGAGGGAAAAATATCAGAATTTCGAGAAAAAAATTCAGAATTTTGAGGGGAAAATATCAGAATTTTGAGGGAAAAAAGTCAGAATTTTGAGAAAAAAAGTCAGAATTTTGAGGAAAAAAATTCAGAATTTTAAGAAAAAATTCAGAATTTTGAGGGAAAAATGTCAGAATTTTATTAAAAAAGTCAGAATTTTGAGGGAAAAAAGTCAGAATTTTAAGAAAAAAAGTCAGAATTTTAAGAAAAAAAGTCAGAATTCTAAGGGAAAAATTCAGAATTTTAAGGGAAAAAAACTGAATTTTAAGAAAAAAGTCAGAATTCTGAGGGAAAAATTCAGAATTTTAAGAAAAAAAAACAGAATTTTGCGGAAAAAAAAGTCAGAATTTTGAGGAAAGTCAGAATTCTGAGAGAAAAATTCAGAATTTTAAGGGAAAAAATCATAATTTTAAGGAAAAAAAACAGAATTTTGAGAAAAAAAGTCAGAATTTTAAGAAAAAGTCAGAATTTTGAGGAAGAAAATTCAGAATTTTAAGAAAAAATTCAGAATTTTGAGAAAAAATTCAGAATTTTGAGGGAAAAATGTCAGAATTTTATTAAAAAAGTCAGAATTTTGAGGGAAAAAAGTCAGAATTTTAAGAAAAAAAGTCAGAATTTTAAGAAAAAAAGTCAGAATTCTAAGGGAAAAATTCAGAATTTTAAGGGAAAAAAACTGAATTTTAAGAAAAAAGTCAAAACTTCTGAGGGAAAAATTCAGAATTTTGAGGGAAAAATATCAGAATTTCGAGAAAAAAATTCAGAATTTTGAGGGGAAAATATCAGAATTTTGAGGGAAAAAAGTCAGAATTTTGAGAAAAAAAGTCAGAATTTTGAGGGAAAAAATCATAATTTTAAGGAAAAAAACAGAATTTCGAGAAAAAAAGTCAGAATTTTATTAAAAAAGTCAGAATTTTAAGGGGAAAAAACAGAATTTTGAGGGGAAAAAAATCATCAAATTCTGACTTTTTTTTCCTTCAAATTGTGATTTTTTTCCCCTCAAAATTGTGATTTTTTTCCCTCAGAATTCTGACTTTTTTCTTAAATTCTGAGTTAAAAGTCAGAATTCGGAGTTTAAAGTCAATGTTTTAGGGAAATTTTGAGGAAAAAAGCCTGAATTTTGAGGCCCTCCCCCGCCCCAGGCTTTAGTAACACGTGAAGGAATCACAAACCTCAGTGTAGAATGAAGCTAAACATTTCTTTATTTGCAGATTATATTGTTATCAGATATACAAAGAGAAGACTGTTACTGACTCCTTTCAGACTTCAGACACATTCAAGCCAAGCACAGAAACATCTCAACAAACATGTGAACAACAATGTTAAATGAAAGTGATTAAAACGAGTTCTTCTGTACACAGAGACATGAAACTGAGCTCAAGAGGCTGGAGCTTCAAAAACAACCAGTAAATCTTCAAATCAGGTCTGAATTCTTCAACTGGAAAACAATTTAAGGAAGTTAACAAGAGTTAGACGATGTTTCCTGTTAGACGAAGTTCAAATCCAGCTGCTGTGTTCTGAACTGGCTGCAGAAAATAAAGATTTTTACAAATGATGAAGGAAAAAAAACATTTGATAAAACTCACAGCGGGCTTCCTGATGTGACATGAAATGAAGAGTTGAAATTAAAAATGGTTCAGCACATATTTGTGATGTGATTTGATGAATAAAAACAAAAACAATCAGTCCTCCAAAACTAAAAATGATCTTATAAGATTTTTGTTATCTGAAGGCTTCAACTACTCGTGTTAATGTGACGTTATTAAACTGCACTGAGTCTTTTCTCTGACGAGTCGATGTCGACGTGGAAGTGGTCGATCAGTTTTCATATTTCACCGCAGCATCATCTTCATCTTCATCAGTATTCACCTGTGAAACACAAACAAACAAACCGTCACTGTGACACACTTTAACTGACAACTTTCACAGCACTGACCCACGTTTAACACCTGAACGCACCATCAGTCACTGTCTGATCTGATCTTTACCTGACTGTCTGCTGCACCTGAACGCATCACTTTTCGTCTTCTTGCACAAACACACACAGACAAACATAATGAGGAAACAACGTTAATTAACGTACCTGGGAAGTTAGAAAAATGTTGACCTCCTGAACTTATCAGGAAAACACTGACTGCCAACAGATCTGTTTAAAGCAAAGTGCTTTTGTTGTCTAAACCTAACCAGAGACCTGAATCTGGACACAAACCCAGAACTCTACTGTCACAGTGCTGCACTTTGTAGGCTGGCCATCTATAAGGGGTGGAACAAATCAACATTATTCATGCTCCTCATGTACCTGCCTGTCTAACTTGCAGTCCGTCTAACCAGGTTAACCTAGGTGGGTGTAGAAACAGAGACCCTGAGTGTCTAAAGTCGTGCTTTAGTAGAGAGCTGCTGCGTCTACTTCCTGTGGTTAGTGTGATGTCACTTCCTCATAGTGACTCAAGTCCACACTGTGTACAGTCCCACCGTCTATTTGTGACAATGACGTTTTCTCAAGGTGAAGAAAAAGAAGTTGGAGGTGTGAAAACTTAGTTTAGTTTTATGTTTGCATGGATGCAGCCTGTTTTCTTTAGATAGTGTTCATTAGAAAACAGACAGCACACATGAACAGACAGGTGAAGAGTCAAACTCTTCGTCCGCCACAGTTTGACTCTTGACGTCCATGGTGCAACATGTTGATGCTGTAGCAGCCTGTAACGCCCGCCAACGTAATAATGTCCACAAACGTAATAAACCACAAATGTAATAAAAATCTGCAGCTTTTAATGCAATAATCCCACAAACGTAATACATTTTAGGTAGCAGCGGTTAGCGACTGTTGTTAGTAGACTATGTTGTTAGCATGTCGACACTGTAGCTTTATAGTCTAAACTTGTTGAGTGTGCCTGCAAGGCACACTATTCACTATCCCCCATACTTATGCTACTCCTCCCACAGTTTTGGTCGCACATACACAAAAAAGGTATCAAAACGACCGGCTCGGCCGGGAATGGTGTGCTGTGACTTTTCTAAGTGTTTCGCTGAACGGTTTTTCCAAAAATCGCCAAAAACCACGCCAAAAAAATGAATGGGTGTGTATTGGTAGAATGTTCCAGAGCTAGAGTGGGTGACATCATCGCTAGAGTGGAGAGGGACAGAAACATTTGTCGAAAAATACATTTGTAAACGGCTCTCGAGGCCACAAATTTCACTCTACAGAAATAATTTATACATAGAAACGTAGGAAAATCCGATGGGGTCGCAGCGATATCACTGCTGAAGCTGTCAGAGTTATAGTTTTGGAGGGAGACGCACTGATGCTCCAGCAACACGCACCCACCGCCCCATCTACTCCCATGTAAATTGGAGAGGAGAAATTTCCCAAAGGAGCACGGGGCACCTGTTCTTTCTCTATCTCCCCAGGTCACATTTTTTAACTTTAGACACTGAAATTCAGCATTCACATGGTCGACAAGATGAGGATGCTCACGCTCATTTGGGCTTTTTGATACGATCTACCGTTTGGCATCTGTGTCCACCTGTTCGAGGGGTTCATTTAGAGATTTTCTGTGTCTCTCAGGGGTCAGACGGAGAGAGCACGCGTGCACAGCTGCGCTTGATTGCTCTGGGCGGCACCTGACTCTGGTTGCTCGGCAACCACAAGTCTGACTGTGTGCACACACACACTGACAGCTATGTAATGTATGGGCGCGACGGGGCCAGAGTCAGGCACACTCAACATTTCTTTAGAAATTTTCTAGTTATTATGATACTGTTATAATGTTTGTATGTGTTTTGTTTCACGGTCGCTGCCATGGTTGCTGGTTTGTCCTGTTGTCATGGCGACCACTGTAGTCCAGAGGACGTCCGCTCAAAGTTTGTGTGTTTACAGATACAAATAAACCCCGTAGCAGCTGAAACAACAGCATCTGATTTCTGTGTGTTACATGTAGCTAAATAATAACTGTGAACATTTATCACAATTAAGTTATCATTTTGTGATGTAAATAAATAACATAATTCAATCATTAAAGACTCCTTCTAGACATGTTTCAAGGTGTAGCCTACATAAAATACTAACGGAATAGTTATTACATTTGTGGGAAATCTCGTGTTACGTTTGTAGAAGGCAGCGGCTAGTACGTTTGTGGAAAATGTATTACGCTTGTGGGATTATTGCATTAAAAGCTGCAGATTTTTATTACGTTTGTGGTTTATTACGTTTGTGGACATTATTACATTGTTACACAGCCTCTTCCATGTCTGCAGTCCTTTTTCAGAGAACTGAACGGAAGTGTTTTTTTAGAATGTGGTTAACTAGAGCAGCAGAGCTCTGACCGGTTAACACTCTTAAAATAAAATATATATGAGCTGTTTATCAAACTCTGTTGAAAACTACTTTAACTTTGCTCTCTACTTTACAAATATAACATTACATATAGAGGTTCATGTGGTGCTGTGGCGTCTTGTGTTGAAAGAAGGTGTGAGATGCCACATGAGGAGTTGAAAAGAGGCTGTGAATGAAATGAAACACACATTGCCTACACAACATGTTCATGATGTCTGTGTAACCATTGTGCGTCTATGGTAGTTGTGCATGTATTGACAGAGGTTGGCCAGGTTGCAAAGCTCTCGTCAGGCATTGATGCTGTTGTGCACTGATATGTTCCACCACTCATAGCCTCCTTGATACTCAAACACGTTACATAAACGTGATGTTTCATTCACTCAGAGGAACACGGACATAGTTCAAGCAGTGATTATGTTTGTCACCACGACGTAATTATAAAAACAGTTTAGAAATATACAAAGATAATGTCTCCGAGACAAGGCTGACACTGACTTACAGTCCCTGATGGTTCACATACAGTTTGAATTTGACACATGGGTTCACTTCAGTTTTAGTTTGGAACTCACAGTGTTGTCTTCAGGTGGTCTCTGGTTCCCTGGAAAATAAAGCACAGAGTAACATTTCAGCTCTAAACTTACAGTTTGTGTTCATCAGTCTGAACAAATGTTGCTCTGAATGTTCTCACCTCGAGCTCTGATGAGAAGAACAGTAATCACAGTAATTAGGAGGAGTTCAGCCACACGCATAACCAACATGACGTATTCCAGAACAGAATAATCTGCACGAGCTGTGGATCAGAAAATAATGTCAGCCAAGAAAGTTATCATCATTGTTTGCATATTTATCACACTTAAATGTTTAAGATCATCAAACAAATGTTAATATTAGACAAAGATAACCAGAGTAAATATAAAATGCAGTTTTAAATGATGATTTCATTTATTAAGAGAAAAAAGCTATCCAAACCTACCTGGCCCTGTGTGAAAAAGTAATTGCCCCAAAAAACCAAAAACCCAATAAAAAGATTCAAAAAAAAAGAAAAACTGTTGAATGAAGAAATGACCTAATTTATATAAATGTGAAAGAATGATGTCATCTTCTGACTTCAAATATCAAAAAATAATCAAATATAGTTTGTTCCATCAGGATGAAGTGACTTTAAACAGCTCATCATGATCTCACCTGGTTTCTCACCTGAGGTCTGACGGCTGAAGGGAAACTGCTGCACTTCTCCAGTGTAAGGATCAGTCACTTCACAGTTAAAGAACTTGTACTTCTTTGACTCCTGCTTCGAATAGGTCAAATTAACTGAGCACCTAAGCTGTGATGTCTCCTTGTCTTTAACTTTACCCTCATACAGCCACTCCACTCTGTGATAACACTGTTCATGTAGCGACACAGAGCAGGACAACGTCACCTCATCATTGTTCTCGTGTTCAGTCACTGGTGAAGAGAGTAAAATTAATTTCATCACTATGATCATAATTATTGTGAAGTTTCACAGTTTGAGCTGAAAACATGATGATGGAAATACTCACTGGTAACAGCGTGCAGAAAAACCTGACTGTATCTATATTCAAACTGTCTGCAGGTGTAGAGACCAACATCTTCATCTGTGACCTTCTTTAGAACCAGAGAACAGTTCTGTGTAACACTCAGTCTGTCTGATTGAGATTTGACTCTTTCATTAATCTGCCCACCATTAATCAGCTCTACTCCTCTGATGCTTCTTGGAGTACTGAAGATCCAGTCAGTACGCTCACATCTGTCCTGATTACCAGTCACATTTTCACAAGGCAAAGTGGCTTCATCTCCAACTCTGACAACAACATGGAGAGGAGATTGTCCAGTCACTGCTGCTGAAACAATGAGAAAGGAGAAAAAAGATAAAATCTGAATCTGACTTTTACGTGAAGATTTAGTTTGAGGATCATTTTAGTTTGTTCTGTAACATTTCTGGTGTTTCTATATATGTTAGAAATGCATCTTACCTGTAAAGTGAAGCAGCAGAATCAGAAATGAAGACATTTTAATCCAGAATTCAACCATCGTGCTTCAGTCCGTCTTCTGTCTCTTCTCGGCTGTTAACTGTCACAGTCTGGAAGCTGCTGGGAGTTAAATGATGAAAAGATGAATCTACTTCCTGTAGTTAGTGTGATGTCACTTCCTCATAGTGACTCGAGTCCACACTGTGTACAGTCCCACCGTCTATTTGTGACAATGACGTTTCCTCAAGGTGAAGAAAAAGAAGTTGGAGGTGTGAAAACTTAGTTTAGTTTAAATGTTTGCATGGATGCAGCTTGTTTTCTTTAGATAGTGTTCATCAGAAAACAGACAGCACACATGAACAGACAGGTGAAGAGTCAAACTCCTCGTCCGCCACAGTTTGACTCTTGACGTCCACGGTGCAACATGTTGATGCTGTAGCAGCCGGTCAGAAGTTTAAGAAAAAAAGGTCAAAATTTTGAGAAAAAAAAATAAATCAGAATTTCAGAAAAAACAAAATCAGAATTTTGAGAAAAAAAATCAAAATTTTAAGAAAAAAAGTCAAAATTTGAAGAAAAAAAAAAGTCTGAATTTTGAAATGAAACAAATGTTTTTAAACTACTCTTAGACATACGTTCACCTTTGTTAGTCTCAGATAAAGAACGTTAATGTAACGTTAATATTAGAACAGCTGTAAAGTGGAGTGATGCATGTATTTAAAGGTCTCAGTGCCGTTATTCTCTATATCGGCACTCCTGGAAGGACTCTTGTCCAATCAGATTACTCCGTCTGTATAAACTGGATTAAAGTAGGGAAGCGCTGGAGAGGACAAAGTTTTGTGAAGATCATTTATTAAAAAAAAAAAACAAAAACATTGTGTTCAACATCTCTTCTGACATCATGTGTGCTCGCAGCAGCAGCGGCGGTGGTGACGATGAACCTGTGCAGCTCAGCCGAACGAGTGAAAACAACGACTCGACGTAAACCGGGGAACCAAACCGACTGTTGAAAGGTACGGTGTGTGACATTTAGCGGCATCTAGAGGCGCAAACTTACAGATTGCAACCAAATGAACGCCCCTCACCTCTTCCAAGCTAGTGGAAGAACCTAAAGTGGGTACGAAACTCGTGAAAAATGTGAGCTTGTGTTTGGTTTGTCCGTTCTGGGCTTCTGTAGAAAACACAGCGGACTCCGTAGAAGAGGACCCGCTCCCTCTGTAGAATAAAGTCCATTTCTATGGTAACAAAATCAAACTTATGACTTATCCATATTTAGCCAGTAAATCCTCCTAAATCTCACACACTGGACCTTTAAAGAACAGAAGGAACATTTTCTTTAAACAAAACAACATAAACCTTTAACGAAGGCCTTCACATGCGCCGGGAAACGTCACAAACAACTTAAAGAAACGAGCAAATAAAACGATGAAGAGGCACTGAAATCCACTTTGCCAGTGAGGTACAGTATCCCACACACACACACACACACACACACACACACAGAGTTCATTATATTGTAATACAGCACATGCGTACAGATAAACTCTCCTTTGGTCACATTAAATTAAAAAACAAAGCGCTGAACTGAGGAGGGTGAGGCGGCCGGCTGATGAGCGTCATCCATCCTTTTGGCTGCTGAACAGTTCCTGTTTCATTCGGAGGTGCAACTGAAGGCAAAGTGGTGTTTCGCCACTCAGTAGGAGAAAGAGGAGGTGAAGAAGGAGGTGAAGGAGGAGGAGGAGTGCTTTGATTTCTGCTGAGAGGGTTGATCTGCGTGTGCTTCGGGTTTCTGTGCTTCAAACTACAGTTTGTGGACGGACTGTGAGGTTCATCGACGAGAGTGATCGATCACAAATACGACCACGATTCCAAGAAAAGTTGCCTCAACTCTGATTTACAGAGTTTCCTGATGGACAGTGAAGTAAACTGTAGCTGCTGTTAGCTCAATTTGTTTGTGAGCTCAGAGCACCGGGGGAGTGTTAGTGTTTGTACCACAGGAGTTCTGGACCACCGGGAAGAAGAAAAAGAAGAGGTTTACAGGCCAGGAGCCAGTGTCGTGCCAGAACAGGAGCTGGACAATACGTAAATTAGTATCATGGATCAGTTAACTTCACTGTTCAGCTGTCCATGTTTACCACAGACAAATACAGATTTCTAGTTCATCAGTTTGATCTCGTCTTGAAAAACGATTTTTGGAATCGGGGTTGTACTAACGACCACCGAGACACGTCGTGATCAGATCACTCAAACCGCCCGTCGTTGTTGTTTGTAAAAGGACCGCCCACTCGACTGACATCCCGTAAGAACGCACGAAACATGCCGTCTGATTCCCGTCTGGTTCACCGTGATGTGTCTTAATAAAATCGTGCATTTTTGAGTTGTTGAGTGACGAAACTTCAGAAACTCTGTGAGGCGCCGTTGGCGACAGATTCTTAATTATTCGGGCCTTCCTGTGAACTTCATCGTGTCCGTTTGTCCCAGCGTGACGGCGACTTCTGTTGAGCTGCCGGTAAAAAACAACGAAGCGTTCGGTCTTTGCAAATGGAAATGATGTTTGTGTTCATTTGCATATCGAGCGAGGGGGAGGGGGTGAGATCCGATCACAAGTGGTCACTTGAGAGGTCCGGCTCGTAGTGGAAAGTGGCCTGAGTGTGGCTGCCGCCGTGCTGTTGCTGTTGTTGCTGGTTGTTGCCGTGGGACAGGCTGTGCGCCGCCTGGCTCGGACTGTCCTGAACCTGCTGGTTCGGGCCCTCGTAGCCTTGTGCTAGCTGAGGGCCCGCGTTGTTCTCCGGCCCCGGCCCGAGTGGCGGCGGTGGTGGCGGTGGCTGGTAGGGGTCGTTGGCGCCCGGCGGCTGAGGCAGAGTGTCCAGCTCGTCCACCTGCGGCCCCGTAGGCTGCATGACCACCAGCTGGTCCTGGGGGATGTCCGCAGCGGCCGCGGCCAGGTTGGTGATAGACTTGGACTTGACGCACTGGAAGTCCACGTGGCGGCTCTTCCCTTCCTCTTTCTCCCAGGACATGCGGATGAAGGGACGCTGGACGTAGTTGTAGATGACCTCCGGACGACCTCCAGGACGCCGCTTCACCTTCTCCTTATAGGTCGGGTAGCCTGGAGAGAACAAAACGTGATCAGAGCAACGTTTGACTCACCGTCAACTACAAACCCAAAAAGTCCTTAGAGGGTCCCCACAACTTAAACATCAAATTCAAGTACATTTCAAGGACTTTCCAGGGCCAAATCTCTACAATCCAAGGACCAAACTTTGTATCATTTGAGACGTGGATCAGGGTTAATTTCTGTTGCACTTTTGCGGCTGTGGTTCAGGACGCACAGCGACTAATCGAGCCACTAATCAGACAATCGGCCTCCCATTGAACGTACCTTCTATCCCCAGTCGGATCTTTTTCAGCCCTCTGTCCTTCAGCACGGACTTGGCCACGTCCCTGTTCTCGATGTACTTGAAGAAGCGGTACAGTTTGGTGCTGTAGATGACTGTCGAGGAAAAAAAAGAGAGACGAGACCTTCACTGACTAAAAGAGGTAAGAAGGTAAACATCTTTTTCCGGTCATTGTAGTTTCCAGCAATTGGCGGTGTCTTACTCTGCGAGTACTCCTCTCCCATCTGTGGAGGATACTCCTCGTCCCAGTCCACCACGTCGTCGTCGGTCAGCACCACCACGTGACACTCCCGCTCTCCGCTCTGAGCGCTCGCCACCATCAGCGGCAGCACCATCTCCTCCAGGTAACACTCGAACTGATGCCGGGCACCGTCGTTGGACAGCTCGTGCATGAGGGCGCCTGAGGAGGGTCGAAGAGGGAAACGTGGTTTACTCTCCTCCAGCAGCAACAACTAGTCTTTACTGTTTTATAAGACGAAGACGCACAGATTCGTCCTGAGTAGGGTTGCAAAGGGGTGTACATTTCTGGAAACTTTCCATGTGAAGTTAAGCTCAGGAATTTTGGAAATATTCCAAATTGGAACCCCATAGTTCCAAGTAGAACTTTATCAAGTTTGAACAATATTATGTAGTCCACGAGCTCAAATGTGTGTCTTCAATAGTCGCTGTGTGCTCTGGGCTCTAAAGTGTGGTCCAGGTACAGAAATCACCTGTGCAGGTAGGGGGCGTGGCCTCAATAGCCCTGCAGTAAGCAGTGTGCTATGTGCATGTGATTGAGGAATAGCAGATATTCAAGTGGACCTGCGTGAAATCTGGTTGTTTTAGTCAAAATTATGATAAAATATATTTTCACCAACTATATTTGAGTTCCCTGTTAAAGAGCCGACCTTCAATTTTGTAAATTCCCGGTATATTCCCGTTTATTCCCGTTAATTCCCATGGAAAGTTTCCAGCTTCGCAAATTCCCGGAATTTGGCAACCCTAGTCCTGAGGTCTAAACCAGGAGACTTTCTTGTTTTGTTCTCTCTCCTTTATAAAGATGTACGAGTCATGTGACTCACATCGCTGCCAGTGGTTTCACACTGTTCAGCTGATCGACAGGTGACGTTACCGCAGCAACGCTAAGAATACGAAGAATGGACGGCGTATCCGTGACGTCACCCACAGGTTTCTGAAGAGCCGTTGAAGCTCAAGCTCAAACAAGCCACCTACCTGTCAATCCTATGGGCGGGGCTTATGCTAATATTATTATTTATTTAACTCACTTAATCGTCATAAACTAACAAAATCTCAGCTACAAGTGTCAACCTCCGTGTCTGTGAAGTGAAGCCAAAAACTTCCTGCAGTTCCTCTTGTCGTCCACTTGAGGCTGGCTCCAGAAGTGAGTCAGTCTCCATAAGTCCCCATGTTAAAATGTCCAACTTCACAGCAGAAATAAACATGTTTACAGCCTGGTACAAAAAACAGTTTTGGTCTCTATAGCTAATTTCCCCGTTCATGACAACTGTACTGAGGGTGAATTTTTATACAACTCACCTGTTCAGATTATATTAAGGCTTAAAGTTATGCAGGATTAAGAGTGTGGACGCTTTGATTGACAGGTGGGTGTCGTTACAGATGGCTTGTTTGAGCGTCATTCGGTCGTCAGTGAGCCACACTGAGCTTCACGATTCTTCTAACTGACATTGGTCAGGATGTAAACACGGTCTCCTTCTGGACAGTTCTGCTGATGATGTTCATGCAGCGCTGCAGCACTCGTGACCTGAATACAACCTGCTGCTCTCTCTCACAAACAGAAAGTCGTTTTACTCGTGACTCCGTGGAGACGACAGACCGAACTGAACCGTGGAGACCGCGCTAATAAAAGCAGCCGCTACCGAGAAACCCACGTCCTGTTGGCACACAGAGTGAGACCTGCTCGGCTCGGCTGCGCTTACATAACGAGGATTCAATCTCATGGCTAATCATGACCTACTTACAGCCCAACACACACACAAACATGCACAATAACAACAATATCACAGCTTGAATCACGTCTCTACTGTGCCTACCTGTCACAAACCGACTTATCTAAAGGAAGACGAGCTCGTCAGCGGGCGTCTTTACTCGTGGCGATAAAAACAGACTGACAACACTCACCAAAAGTCCGGCAGCTACATCAGCCTGCAGCTAACACGCCAAACAAAAGCAGCGTGTATGCTGTGTGTGTGTGTGTACTCACTGAGGTCTCTGCACTTGATGGTGCTGTAGTTGAAGGAGATGCAGAGGTAGTCACATGCCTCCCTCAGCTCGGGAATGGAGACGCCGTCAGGGCAGCGGATTATCCCCGACTTGTAGTAATCCTGCCATTTTCAGCACACACACACACACACACACACACACACGAAAAAACATCACACACAAGCGTGGGAGAGAAAACAAGACGCCATTATTGATGCTGCTTCACTCGTAACACGAGCAGCGGAGAGGCAGAGAGATGGATGAGGAGGAGGAGGTGGAGGAGGGATGGAGGGCGAGCGAGCGGTGATGAAAGTGAAATCCAGCGGACGTCACGCAGAGAGGAGGAGGAGGAGGAGGGTGGAGAGCTCAGAGAGATCAGTGGAAGCTAACCACGTCACTTTTTCCCTCCCGGCTGACGCCGTGTGTCAAACGGGACGGCGGCTGCTGCTGCTGCCGTCGCCAAGGAGACGACGGAAACAACAAGGCAGTGGCGCTCGGCTCCCGTCCTCACCTCGTCTCGCTCTCTTACCTCCTTTTCAGCTTTTGTTTAACATCCGCACACACACACACACACACACACACACACACACACACACACACACAGTCTCTGTGAGCTGAACAAAGAGTCGAGGTGACCCGGAGAGTGTTTGCACTTTTTTTTTTTTTTTTAAATCGACTCATCAGGAACATTTTGTGTCGCTGACTAAACGATGACAAAAAAACAACAACCTGTGTTCACAGTCCATGACCTGTCTGTCTGTCCGTCTGTCTGTCCGTCTGTCCATCTGTCTGTCCGTCTGTCTGTCTGTGCTGCGGCCTTGTTTGTTTGTTTGTTTGTTTGTTTGTCTGTTTGTTTTCCTCTCAGCGCTAATTAGCGTGCAGACTAACGAGCAGCCTGATGAAACACGCTGCGACGCTGTGCCGTGAATACTCATCATGTCCTGTTGAAAAGGTGATCTATTACACTGGTTCCCAAAGTGGGGGTCGGGACCCCCCCGGGGGGTCGCAAGATGATTTTATTTTTAGAAATAGCATATTTTAGCCATAATTGTAACAAAACAGCTAAATTTAAAATAAAAGCCGGGGTGTCGTTTAGCTCAGTTGGTAGAGCGTCCGCCCCGTGTACGAAGGTTCAGTCCTTGCTGCAGCGGCCCAGGGTTCGAATCCGACCTGCGGCCCTTTGCTGCATGTCATCCCCATCTCTCTCTCTCCCTCCACACATTCCTGTCACTCTTCAGCCGTCTCTGTCCAATAAGAGCTCAACAAAAGGCCAAAAAAAAAGCCTTTTGATTTTCTTTGATGTGATTACGACAGATTAACGACGTTAGCAGCAACAACAACATTATTATTAAGGTCTGTTAGCATCGTGCTAAACATTACGACATGTAACGAGGACAAATCGTCTGACATCTGGGGATAGTCGGGTCGCAAATCACTGGTACCGTTGTTTTTGGGGGTCGCGGGCTGAAAAGTTTGGGAACCCCTGATCTATTAAATAGAACATAACACGCATAACTGTGTTGTCAGTGACGTATAATCACCTTAAAAAATGAATCGTTATGTTTTTATTACCTTACAATTAACCTTTTATATCTACATATGGAGCGGGTCCTCTTACGCGGAGTCCGCCATCTTGTGCCGCCATGTTTGTTACAGAGCGCATAGCAGAAGAAGAAGTGTTTGCTAGTTGCTAACGGCTAACTGTTTTGTTTGAAGTTTAAGGAAGTTAAACGTCGACAAACGGAGGATCATAGTTTTTATTTAGCACAAGAAAGAAGTGAAAACATGAAGCAGCTATAGATTAGCTTTTTATCGTTACGCCGCTAATTTTAGCTTTCTTTAGCACGCAGAACAGCTAGCTAAAGTCAACAAATACACCAACACAATGCAGAACGACGACACTCGCTATGACCTGTAGAATATCTAAACAGCAGGCTACTCATGCAATCGTGACAAAGACCTCTTTTGGCACGTGAAGGCCACCGTAGCTTCTCCTACACACTTGAAGTGAATCTACAACCTCACCACTAGATGTCACTAAAAATGACACACTGTAGTTCTTCGCTTCGTTTACATTAAACTGCCAAACACACATCGTCACATTAAACTCATTTCCAACCATACGAAGAGGAGAAACAAAAGAAAGGTCCAAATCCAAAAATCTTTAGTGATGCAAAGCACCATGGGAGACCGAGCTGAAGGCCGCTGTCAGTACAAGAACTGATGATGGACCAACGGACGAGACGACGGGCAGAAAGAGAACAGCAGCAGAGAAACAGAGTGTGTGATATAAATGGAAGGACGGAGAGACGTGAATAAAACATCGAGAGATATTTCTGAACTCACTGAGCCGAGGAGAGAGGAGAGAGGATAAAAAGATGGAGGTGGTGTGATTCAGTGACGAAGACCTGAACTCACCAGGATGGCTCTGAAGACGGTGGAGCTGATGCCGTCGGCCACCTCGAACTCTCCTTTCTCGTTGGGTCGGGTGAAGTTGTTGTCCCGCCCGGAGCCAAACATCCTGAAGACAAAACAGACGTTGATGAAGTTTGTTTCACGTTCTGATCCGACTTTAAAGCTGCAGCAGACAAACTATCACCCACTATAAAAGCATCAACAGACTAATCGTAACTAACATCCACACGTTTGCGTACAAACTCCATCTGTTGTTTTATTGTTAAGCGGCGCTGGCAGCCTCCGACGAGCGAGCGAGTGACGAGGTCACATTTAACGTTAAGACGTTAAGACGTTAAATGTAGGGGCAACAAATTGCAAAAATACGAATTTCTCCGTGATGTTGCTTTAAAGAGTTTATCATTTTATGTCGCTAACACTTCGTGTGGTTACACCTACAATCGTACACCTTCACCAACATTTACTCTGACTTACCTGCCCAGCATGGTGTTGGGTTGCGCTGTGAAGATGGCGGGGTCCACCACGAATCTTGTATTATCCACAATGAGCGTCACCCTTTCTCCCAGTCTCAGTCCACTGCGGTGCCCGTCTTTACTGCTGAGGTCGTACACGTAGATCATGTCGCACAGTCCCGAGCCGAGCGGCTTGGAGTGGTGGTCCGCTCCGGGAGGACCCAGAGCCCGAGGCACGTGTCCCCCGATCAGGGCCCCTCCGACGTGGGAATAGGGAAGGGAAACCCTGGGGGGACGCGGACTGGAGGACCTGGAGGACGAGCCTCTGTCGCTGCGTTCACGGTCTGTGGGAAAGAGGAGAACACGAGTGAAGCAGCTACACTCTGACTTTCAGCTGTCAGCGTCACTTGTTCTGTCTTTTGTCCTCACCGTGCTGCCGAGTGGGCGACGTCACATTCCTGATGCACGGCGTCAGCTGACTCTCCCCTCGTTCGTGAGACGAGTCGCGAGATCGGTCGCTGGAGCGCCGCCGTTGCTCCCGGTAATGTTCCGCTCCTCCTCGGTCTCTCGCGCCTCCAACGGCACCGTCGCCGCCACCACTGCTACTGCTACTGCTGCTGCTACTACTGCTGCTGGCACCGGCCCCGTTACCGGCACCGTACAGACTCATGGTGTTGACCTGCTGCTGCTGCTGCTGGTGGTGGTCGCAGTCCAGAACTGACAAACCACACTGTCGGTCGCTGAAGCACAAACACACAGAGGAAGGCGAAGTTATAAACAAAACTACAAATCCACAAAAAACTTTTGGAAGAAGGCGAGTCAGCGATGAATACGATGGGAAGGCTCGGACTGAAACCTCATTTTACACTCGGCGCTCTTGCTGAGGCAGCAACACTTCCTCACTGTTCTGCATTAAACAGCTCCTTACGCTGGTCGTTCTGTGATTTATGTCGGGGTTGGAAGCAAGCCGGGTGAGCTCTGTTAGATTCTTCTGTTGTGTCCCAGACAGACAATGCTAATAGTCAAGATGAAGACCTGCAACAAGCTGCAGGAAGTCCACTCTTCCCTCGCAACTTTGTACTCTAAACTCCAACTGTTTCACTGATTTTGGTGAAACTGGATCATATTTTATGGAGAAAATGTTTTCTGGTTTTCCCTCTGATGTCCTCCGGCTGCTCCGCCTCAACTCTCTGTGATTTACAGAGTGTCCTGATGGACAGTGAAGTAAACTGCTGACAGCTGTAGCTGCTGTTAGCTCATGTTAGCTCAGTTTGTTAGCCAGACTGTGAGCTCAGAGCACCGGGGGGAGTGTTAGTGTTTGTACCACAGGAGGTTTGGACCACCGGGAAGAAGAAGAAGAAGAGGTTTAAAGGCCTGGGAGAATGCTGACGGGGAGCGGAGCTGGTGTCGTGCCAGAACAGGAGCTGGGCAAGCAGCCTCTATGGACATAATGACAGAGGAGAGGAGACAGAAGAGGACGTTGACGGAGGAAGCTAAGAAGAGAAAAGGAGGAGAGTGAGCGAGTTAGCTGGCTGCTATGTCTGCTGTTGTTGACCTTGTTGATGTTTGGCTGTTAGCAAAGTTGTTGACTCGCTAGTTTTTGATCAGAAGTAATGTAATCAGAACAAACACTCGAGTACAGCTGAACAAATTTACAGTGGGATTACACTCAGAGGAGATAAATCACATCAAACACCAACTTCTACGTGATGTTACGTAAGGAGAACCGGCTCACCCCGGCCAATGTAGACTTACATAATCAAACAGTTCAACAAACGAAGAAACTCTGTGACACTTTTATTTGTTCGCCGTTACATCACAAAGTTTGTGAGACGCTCACAACTTCAAGTCTGAGTGGGACGACACTCCCGATCATACAGAAACCGAAGCACTGATGCACGATTTCACGCTACAGTGGGATCCTCTCGAGAAGATGGCCAGTGATAAAAGTCTGCAGTCATCCTGAGAAGCCTTAAAGGAGCTGAGTGCTTCAGAAACAGGACCGACACCAAACTCAGCCTGCAGCACACACACACACACACACACACACACACACACACACACACACACACACACACACACACTCAGCGTCCATTAGCGAGTGTATCCATGTGAAACAATCAGAGCGAGTGGAGCTCACTTAGGTACGGAACAAAAAAAAAAAAAAAAACAACAACAAAAAATGGCTTCCACTGTTTACTGGGCTCCTGACTGACGGGTAACAAGCGCTCCGCCTCGCCTCGGAGCGAGCGCCGCTTCCTGGAGTGGTTCGCTGTAATTCAATGTTTTCTGTTTCCAGAGACGAGACAAGCAGCCCTGAGAGAGCTGTTAGAGTATCTGCCCTGCACTTCACCAAGGACTTAACACACGGGCTCCACACGTTAACACACATACAAGCATGAACACACTTAAGGAGCATGTGAAGGTTTTAATCGGTCATAAAATCTCGCCTACATGTGTCTTTTTGCAGTTCCTCAAACGTCCACTTGAGGCTGGCTCCAGAAATGAGTCAGTCTCCATATGTCCCCATGTTAAAATGTCCAACTTCACAGCAGAAATAAACATGTTTACAGCCTGGTACAAAAAACAGTTTTGGTCTCTATAGCTAATCTCCCCGTTCATGACAACTGTACTGTGGGTGAATTCTTATACAACTCACCTGTTCAGATTATATTAAGGCTTAAAGTTATGCAGGATTAAGAGCGTGGACACTTTGATTGACAGGTACGTGCCGTCACAGCTGGCTAGTTTGAGCAACCAGGCGTCATTCGGCCGATGATCCACATCTTTGCCGATTTTTAGATTAGCAGGGAGAGCGTGACGTCACGCATATGCATGTTACAAATCTGAAAATTAATGTTTGTTTGTAGTTTAATTAGTTGGCCTGAAATATCAGGTAAACTCAGGTGACATGCTTCAAGAATACCACAAACAAAACTGTCTAAAATACTTCAAAACCAGATTTAGAGGTTTTGGTATCGACATAAAAGTGTTATAAATATTCAGTCGTGTGATGATAAACGACATTCCTGCAGCTGTGCTGATGAATGCATCCATTTCACTTCCTCTTTGACAGCGTGTGCGATCGATAGCATCGAGCTTATAAAGGCAAAAAAAAAAAAAAAAACACATCCAGGTCGCGGTAATGAAGCGAGTCGTGCTCTCTAGAGAGGAGCCGCTATGAAATACGATGATGAGCGTCTGCTGCCGACTCAGCCAATCAGAGAGGCGGAAAATGAGAGCGAGGACGGACAGAAGGACAGACGTATGAAGAACCTTCATCACATGACCACAGACACAAACAGACCTGAACTCAATGTGAAATGGCAAAACATGACGGCAAAAGACCGTAGAATATGTTATTTAATATTACAGTGTTTTACTGTATAATTAAAGGTCCAGTGTGTCAGATTTGGGGCCTCTATTTTCAGAATAAGGCAAACATGGAATATAATATTCATAACTATGTTTTGATGCATGTATAATCACCTGAAAATAAGAATCTTTTTATGTTTGTTACTTAAAAAATATCCTTTTATATCTACATAGGGAGAGGGTCCCCTTTCAGGGAGGCCGCCATGTTGAAACACCTTATTTATACAGTAGTCCAGAACAGACAAACTAAATACTGACTCTAAACAGGGTCCTTAAAGTGTTGTTTCTCCTTTACATTAGGAAGGTGAGGGTGATGTGAGGAGATTACAATGCAGTGACTGGACCACTAAATGCAGCTAAATTCTACACACTGGACCTTTAACAGTCTCTGTTATAAAAAATTTATTCTGTATAAATTCCCTTAAAATGCCGTAAAATAACGTTTTTTGCCATAAAATGACACAAAAAAAAAACCTGTAAGCTGTGGTTGCCAGAATTTTACCGTAATAAATACGGTATAACTTTTTCTAATATCACGGTAAAGGGATGTTAGTACTGTTGATTTCATGTATAAGGTTGGTGTTTTATTCCATATTTTAAAATATCTGTAGATTTTATAGTGTAAAACTGCCAAACCATGACAGTAAAAGGCCGTAAAATATGTCATTGAATATTACGGTGTTTTACTGTATACGTAACAGTAACAGCTGTATAAATTCCCTTAAAACGCTGCATAAATAAAGAATAAAAGTAAAAAAATGTTCTTTTTACGGTATAATTTTACCGTAATAAATACAGTATAACTATTTCAAATATTACGGTAAAAGGATGTTAGTACTATTGATTTCACATTTAAGGTTGCCTTTTTATTCTATATTTTTAAATGTCTGTAGATTTTACGATGAAAAACTGCCGTAAGACCGTAAAATATGACATTGAATATTACGGTGTTTTACTGTGTAACAATGTAACAGTCTCTAATATAAAACAGACATGACCACAAACACATATGAAACCTAAACTCGCTCAGCGAGGCAGACTGGACACGGAGGTTTACACTTCTACAACAGCAAAAAGAAATCAAGTTTTTCAAGACTGAATAAGACTGAATAAAACTGAGTAAGACATTAGAGACTTGCACCATGTGTCGATGTGTCCTGCATGCCTTGGCACAGCTTCACAGGGGCTGGTAAATGAGAGAAGCCTCCCTGGATACCGGCTGACATCTTAACGTGCCGGACGGCCAACAGACTGATTGAGTGGCTAATTGGCTGAGCCGTCTGGGCCGGTAGTCCCAGACAAAGCCGGTCACAACCGGTGAACCGATGACACAAAAACGAGGAAGGCGCATCACCTTGAATCACCACCGACGCCTACGCTACACCTAGTCAAGGTCACAGATTTTTGTTTGACGGGGATGATTATACCTCGAACGTGACACATAAAAACAGATTTATTATATAAAAAGTACAATCAATTAATGAGGTGTTAATTAACTTTTTAATTCTACTCTAGATAGGAGTTCTTTCTCTGCTTTACTGTATAGCTGCACACTCTTCAAGGCAACGTCCTTGAAGACAAGGGTCACCATAGCAGCTGAGGAAAGGAAAGAAGTGTGCACACAAACACAGACGTCTACCTTCAGGTTCAGGTGAGACGTCTGACAGCGCACAGAGGACAGCTTCCCCCTGATAAAGGCCACAATTAACTGATCATAGCTCAGAGATGACTGACTGTGAACGTAGAGCATGAATGCATGTTTTTTTTTTTTTTATCCCTGCTCGGCAGAAAATAGGGCAACAGAAAACAAGAGCGGGTCTTCCAGCCGAGCAGGCAGACAGCCCGGCGGACGGAGCAGAGCAGGAGGAGGGAACAAAGAAACCGAGGAGGCAACATTTCACTCAGCGCCTCTCGTCTTTCACACGGCAGTGCAAATCTGCAGAGCTGGACGAAGGAGGGTGGAAGGTCGGCTCACACACACACGTCTCCCCCCTCGTTTTGGTTGCTCACAAAAAGCAGCTTTCCACGCGTTTAAATACAAGTTCAGGGCACCTCAGGGGGCGGCCTGGGCGGTCTATTAAAAGCACGAGGTGAGAGCCCTAAAGGGGGGTGGTGAGGGTCCCATCTATTATTTAGGGGCTGCTGACACTGACACAGTCACGGGCAAAGACTCTCTGCAGCAGCCTGGGCTCACATCCAGCAGAAGGATGCTGAATATGGGGTAAAAAAAAAAAAGAAGAAGAAGGGGGTAAAAACCCTCTTATAACATGTTTTTAATGGGGAAATATTCCCAGCTAACACAGCAGAAATATGCCAGTGTGAGTACAAGAGAGTCCCATCAAAGATACACAGTATAGCAAATCTTTTAATCACATTAACGGGGGTGTTCAGAGGGCGGACGTGCACCTTACCGCTCGTTATCAGACGGCCAAGTGAAGACAAAGCAGCAGGGGATGAGCTGCGGGATGACAGCGGCACAAAAGCCCGGCGCTCCTCCGAACAAAGCGGGCTTGCCGGCGGCTTCAGCATCCTCGCTGCTCATTACTTTCCAACTTCATCAGCATCGTTTTTCACGGACTCGACCTGGACTTTAACCCGCACTCTGCCTGGCCAACCCTGAAGCCTTCCAACCTTCTCCCCCCCCCTCTCTCTCTCTCTCTCGGAGCTCCGTCCGTCCGTCTGTCCTTACAAAAGGCGGAGGCGGAGAGCGGCGGTGCACCGGCGAGTCATCCAGAGTCACCGGAGGGACCGTAAACTGTGAATGGCCGCGTGCTCGACTGAATCAGAGCGATGCTGCCTTCACGTGCACACTACCGGAAGCTCCCTCCGTTGTGTGTTAGTGTTGCGTTCAATGGACACGGCGACAGCAGAGCCCTGTTATTAGCAGCATCATCGTCAAACTACACTGTAAAAAATAAACTGTTTGTGGTTGCCAGAATTTTACCGTAATAAAGACGTAATAATATTACGGTAAATTATGTTAATACGGTTGATTTTATTCCGTCTCCAACACTTTATGTAAATAAAGATTTACCATGAAATATTAGTGTTTTACTGTGCAATCAAATATTTCTTTATTCTGTATAAATTCCCTTAAAATGCCATGTAAATATATATATTTATACTGAATAACTACAGAAATACTAAAAGACATATTTTACGGTATTTTACTGTCATGGTTTGGCAGTTTTCCACCATTAAATCTACAAACATTTATACAATGCAAAAAAACAAACAGTTGTTTTTACAGTAAAAAAAACTGTCAGCTGTGGTTGCCAGAATTTTAATGTGATAAATACGTAATAATATTACGGTAAAAGGATGTTAATACTGTTGATTTTATTCCATCTCCAAAACTTTATGCAAATAAAGATTTACCATGAAATATTAGTGTTTTACTGTGCAATCAAATATTTCTTTATTCTGTATAAATTCCCTTAAAATGCCATGTAAATATATATATTTATACTGAATAACTACAGAAATACTAAAAGACATATTTTACGGTATTTTACTGTCATGGTTTGGCAGTTTTCCACCATTAAATCTACAAAAATGTATACAATGCAAAAAAACAAACAGTTGTTTTTACAGTTAAAAAAAAACTGTCAGCTGTGGTTGCCAGAATTTTAATGTGATAAATACGTAATAATATTACGGTAAAAGGATGTTAATACTGTTGATTTTACGGTTACGGCACTGTTTTGACGTATAACTGACAGGAAAATACCAAATTAATGCCGTATATATAAAGATTTTACCATGAAATATTACAGTGTTTTACCGTATATTTAACAGTCTCTAATGTAAAACACTTTATTCTGTATAAATTCACTTAAAGGTACAGTGTGTAGAATTTAGTTGCATTTAGTGGTCCAATCACTGCATTGTAATCTCCTCACATCACCCTCACCTTCCTAGTGTAAAGGAGAAACAACACTTTAAGGACCCTGTTTAGAGTCAGTATTTAGTTTGTCTGTTCTGGACTACTGTATAAATAAGGTGTTTCAACATGGCGGCCTCCCTGAAAGGGGACCCTCTCCCACTGTAGATATAAAAGGATATTTTTTAAGTAACAAACATAAAAAGATTCTTATTTTCAGGTGATTATACATGCATCAAAACATAGTTATGAATATTATATTCCATGTTTGCCTTATTCTGAAAATAGAGGCCCCAAATCTTACACACTGGACCTTTAAAATGCTGTATAAATAAAAGTTTTAAAATATGCCTGTTTTACTGTATACAATAAAACACAGTCATATTTCACAGCATATTTTACGGTCTTTTACTGTCACGGCTTGGCAGTTTTTCACCGTAAAATCTACAGACATTTATACAGTGCAAAAAAAACAAACAAAAAAAAAAAACCAGTTGTTTTTAACGGTGTATGGAATTTTACTGTAATAAATACGGTATAACTTTTTCCTAATATTACAGTAAAAGGATGTTAATACTGTTCAATTTACAGTTAATGTTGGGTTTTATTAAATATTTTAAAATGTTTGTAGACTTTACGATTAAAAAACAAACCATAACAGTAAAAGACTGTAAAATTAGCCAATATAAAATAGTACTTTATACTGTATAAATTCCCTTAAAATGCTGTATAAATACAGGTTTTGAAATGTAAGAAATCGATGTTCACGTGTGCTTCTATCTGATTAGAGGTTTCATAAAACACATAATTGCGAGATTTCCAACATCACCTAAACGCATCATCAAACAGGCTCTGTCTGCACTGTAACAGTGTCTGGGTCCGTTTCCTCTCACTGTCCATAAACAAGCCTGAAGGAGGGGGGGTAAATAAATGAATCTGAGAGGATAGACTGAGTTGTGGATACATAAGTCTCTTCTTTTTTTCTGCCCCTTCATCATAAATTCATACAGACGTGCTTTAAAGAGCTCAGCTGGTTTCATAACTGTCCGGGCAGTGTCGTGTTCGTGACACCAGGGGACTCCTTCACACAACAAGTCAAACTGCATCAGCTCCTCCAGACTCACAGCTGAATAAATGTTGTATCGCTGATGAGTCCACGTCCTGTTCGAGGACAGCACAGTCAGACAGTTTTTGCAGATTCTCTTCTACTTTTCACGAACAGCACGGAGCCGTCACATCCGGCTTTAGAGTAAGGCTGACCGTGAAGTCAGATCATGCACACAGCGTGGGATTAATCCAGACATCTGTCTGTGCTACATCACCGACCTCCACCCTGACTGATATCCATCCAACGGACAAGAACAACGCCTGTGGAGGGTTTCTACGATATGATGGTGTTATCAAATTAACTTTATGATCAGACTTTAAAGAAGTTCAATTACATGAAGATCATCCATCATGCAGTGTGAACCAGACAACTGCCCTGCCATAAATTCAGCTGTTTAGATACAACAAGACAAGACACGATACGATAAGACACGATACCGTATGACATGTTAAGATAAAATAAGATATGATACAACAGCACAAGGCACGACAAGATACGATATAACAAGATAAGACAAGACACGATACCATATGACATGTTAAATGTTAAAATAAGATACAAGACAAGATAAGAAGACAAGACAAGCACGATGCAACGACAAGACAAGACACAATACAATAAGACAAGACACGATAAGACACGATATGATACCATATGATACGTTAAACGTTAAAATAAGATAAAACAAGACAAGACACTCTTCGATACGATAAGACAAGTCACAATAAGACACGATACGATAAGACAAGACACGATAAGACAAGACACGATAAGACAAGACACGATACCGTATGACCTGTTAAGATAAAATAAGATATGATACAACAGCACAAGGCACGACAAGATACGATATAACAAGATAAGACACGATACCATATGATACGTTAAACGTTAAAATAAGATACAACAAGACACGATAAGACAAGACACTCTTTGATACAACCAGACAAGATACGATGCGATAAGACCAGACACAATACAATAAGACAAGACAAGAGACGATGCAACACGATAAGACAAGACACGATAAGACAAGACACGATAAGACTCGACACGATAAGACAAGACACGATAAGACTCGAAACGATACCATATGATACGTTAAACATTAAAATAAGATACAACAAGACAAGACACTCTTCGATACAATAAGACACAATGCAACACGATAAGATTAGACATGACACGATGCAACGACAAGACAACATTAGACAAGACAAGATAAGACAAGACAAAATAAGACAACACCAGACAAGATAAGACACGATAAGAGAAGACAAGATAAGACACGATAAGACACGATAAGACAAAATAAGACAAGATAAGACAACACCAGACAAGATAAGACACGATAAGAGAAGACAAAATAAGACAAGATAAGACACGATAAGACACGATAAGACACGATAAGACAAAATAAGACAAGACAAGACAAGATAAGACACGATAAGAGAAGACACGATAAGACACGATAAGACAAAATAAGACAAGACAAGACAAGATAAGACACGATAAGACACGATAAGACAAAATAAGACAAGACAAGACAAGATAAGACACGATAAGACAAAATAAGACAAGACAAGATAAGACACGATAAGACCAGATAAGACACGATACAACAAGATAAGACAGAAGAAGACTGGATAAGACGCGACACAATCCTTCACTCAGACTTTGTACCAGTCTATCAGTGTAAAACTCCAGCAGGTTTCCTCTTTCAGTCTGTTTGTGAACTTCTCGACGATGTTAAAGAAAACCCGAGCTGTGAACAGACACCATGTTTTCCACAGACTCCGTGTTTTTTACCTCTCACAGACTTCACAGCAGCTTTCAGACGATTTTTAGGATTTTAGACTTTTTTTTTTGTCCGGCTGTTAAATTAGCTCTGACGGCTAAAGCTAAACAGCTCTCCGGCTAACGTTAGCGAAGCTACAGAGCTGATAAAACATCTTCGTTTACCTGCTCAGGTTACATCCCGAGTCTGTCCGGCTGCTGACACAATCCGCTCAGGTGTTTAAAGAAGAAAAACCGGCGTGAGTTCATGTAGAAATCCTCCATCAGCTCCATCAGCTCCATCAAACTACACCTCTTTGTTTTGGTTTGGAGGGACGGAGTTCTCGTGTGAGATATCGCGAGACAAGGGACGAGCTCGCAGCTTACACAGACACACGCATGCGCACACGTAAATATCTATTAAAGCATATATTAATGATAAATAATAAAAATAATGAATTTCTGCACATCTGACCGATTAAAACAACGAATTTAAAAACAATTCTTTGTTTTATTGATATATAATAAACACACAACATACTTATAAAAATAAAACGGACTATTTTATATAGTTAAACATAAATATTATAAAATATATCATTTGTTTCTATGTTGCTGAAGTGCATAGTCTGTTAATAAACCTAACTTTAGACGTTTTCTGATGTTTTACAGTCAAAATTTAAAAAATAAAATAAAAAGTAGCATATATAAAATTCTATACATTTAAACTAGACAGCATAAATAAATCATAAATAATAATGTTGGTCCAGACTCTTCAATCTTCATTTTTGTTGAAGTAGGCAGCTTTATGAGTGGTTTACAACACCACCTGTTAAAATTAAATTTAAAAAAAAAAGTGCATACACAACAGGGAAGCAGTTCCCCCCTTTGAATATCAATTTCATAAATAAAATGTAAAATAAATAAAATATAAATTAAAGTACATTCTAGTAAAAGACGAACAAAATAGAAAAATAGAAATTAAAAATGTTGGAAATGTTTAAAAATCACGCCTGCTTTGACTTGAGGAGTTTTTCCAAGAAGTCCAACGCGTACTGGATCTCCTCCGGTGTCATGTCGCTCAGGTCAGGCAGCTCCTCCGGGCTCAGCCTCCTCTTCGTTCGGGTCGTCTCCCCGCTGCTGCTGCTGCCTCCCACCAGGGCCGAAGCGTGGATGCCCTGCAGCCTCGTCAGAAGCCACTCCCGCCGCTCCTTCACCTGCTTGTGCTCCCTGACGTTGTGCATGAACTGGACCTCACTCACCGACCGCTTTCTGTACGTCATGAAACATGCAGGTCAGATTAACAACAGCAAAAACAAACAGCATGTGCTGATATGATAGGCGTGCTAATTAATTAATTAATTATATGGAGGTTAATTGATCTGAAGTTACCTGAGGGGGCGCCCTTCACACAGAGTGAAGAGGTGTAAAACACAGAGTGAGATAAAGAAGAAGTCCAGATGTCGCATGTTGACCTTGATGACCTGTTAACATAAAAAAAATGAAAGTTTCTTGTAAATTTCCAAAGTTTTCACAGCATGAAATATGTATCAAAATAATAAATAATATATATTTATGTAACTTTAAACAACTTTAAATATTAAATAAGTCATTTTAGGTTTAATTTAAGTTAAAATAAGTGAGGAAACTTTCAGATATGACCAAAGTCCAGTCAATTTTAGTAATATTAAAGTTTATATTGACATATATATTCCACTAGCTGACATATTAAAGCAGATTTAATTCAATAAACAAACATCTCTGACTATAACAAGGTGAACATACCTCTCTTGGTGGCTGTGAAGTCAGTCTGCTTTGGTGCTTAGCTCCCATCAGTTATGATAACACTCTGGACTCTCCAACTTCCTTTTATAGTTCCAGCCGGCGCCCTCGGGGCACTCATTGATGAGCTGCCTTCATTATTGCTGTTGATGTCACACCTTCAGCTCCTGGAGGGGGCAGGCCAGGACTGACAACACCTCCTCTGAAGCGTCAGGCTTTTCACCACTGTCATACCAGAGCAAACGAATGGCTCTGCGTCGTGTTGAACCCAAATACCTTCCCACCCGCCAACACACTGGCACATTAAAGCAAGATTTAAAGTCTTTATTGTGACATCCACGGGGATTTGGTGCCTGTTTTATTTCATTTCTCACATTTAAATATGAGTTTTTATATTATGTAAGTTAAAGGAGTTTACACAGTTAAAAAATACAGTATGAAATATTACGGTGTTTTACTGTACAATTAACAGTCTCTGATATAAAATGCTACTTTATTCTGCATAAAATCCCTTAAAATGCTGTATAAATAAAGGTTCTGCCATAAAATGATTGTTAAAAAAAATATATATTTTTGTTTTTACGGTAAATAACTGTCAGCTGCGTTTAGCAGAATTTTAACGTAAAAAATACAGTATAACCTTTTCTAATATTACGGTAAAAGGATATTAGTACTCTCGATTTCATGTATAAGGTTGGTGTTTTATTCCATATTTTAAAATGTCTGTAGATTTTACAATGAAAAACTGCCATGACAGTAAAAGGCCGTAAAATATGCCATTAATATTACAGTGTTTTACTGTATAATTAACAGTCTCTAATATAAAATACTACTTTATTCTGTATACATTCCCATAGAATGCTGTATAAATAAAGGTTTTGTCATAAAATATGGTTGTAAAAAATAAAAAAAATAAAAAACAGGCAGCTGCGGTTGCCAGAATTTTATTTATTAATATTATTATAATATTACGGTAATAGGACATTAATACTGTTGATTCCACATTTAAGGTTGGCGTTTTATTCCGTATTTTAAAATGTAAAATAGATTTTACAGTGAAAAATTGCCAAACAATGACAGTAAAAGACCGTAAGATAATAATAATTAAATTTTACAGTGTTGTACTGTAAAATCAACAGTCTCTAACATAAAATATGACTTTATTCTGTATAAATAAAGGTTTTGAAATATCACTGTTTTACTGTATACAGCATAAATTACAGTCTTTTACTGTCATCGTGTACATGAGAAACGTCATTTCCAAGACTAAAACTTTCCCAAGCACTTACCCTCACATTTTTAATTTTGCATGCTCGCCTGTGATTTTTTTTGTTTCTCTGCAGAGCGTCCAAATCTATTAGTCCACATCTGATGTGACCTTTTTGTTGTCCGGCTCCCCGGCCCGCCTCACAACAACAGCGGCAACATTTGGATGGATTTATGTCTCTCATTGACCGTCAGGGAGTCTCCCTGGTTACGTAGGCATTTTACTGAAGAATTAACATTGTTTTAATGAGTTCACATCCTCCAAAAAAAGAGCCTGACGTCAGAGAGAAAACATCCCGAATCAAAGAGTGAGGGAGCGGGAGTTCACAAAGTGTGTCAGTGGGTGATGCCGTTGCCGTCACTGTTTTGGTCATGAGTCGTTTTGTCATTGTGCTGTCTAGACGTTAGAGTCTGACTAATGCAGGATTTTTGAGGTTGATACCAGCATGATATATGAGATGATGATAAATTTTCACACACATTGAAACTGCAGTTGAGGTTGAGGCTGGCTCCAGAAGTGAGTCAGTCTCCATAAGTCCCCATGTTAAAATGTCCAACTTCACAGCAGAAATAAACATGTTTACAGCCTGGTACAAAAAACAGTTTTGGTCTCTATAGCTAATTTCCCCGTTCATGACAACTGTACTGAGGGTGAATTTTTATACAACTCACCTGTTCAGATTATATTAAGGCTTAAAGTTATGCAGGATTAAGAGCGTGGACGCTTTGATTGACAGGTGGGTGTCGTTACAGATGGCTTGTTTGTGCAACCAGGCATCATTTGGTCCGACATTACAGCGAGATCTGTGGGCTATCCTGACCGAGTAAGACATTTAATATTTAACAATATCTGCCTTGAAGTGAAAAAAGAAAGTGGTTTCTTTGGTTTCTCTTTATCTTTTAGATCTTAGTCCTGCGTCACGTTAGAGATAACATCAAGTCGTATTAAGTAATACTTAATATGTTAGCAGATAGGCTATCATGTAGTCATCTCACAAACTACACAGTCTGCACAAAATCTGAACGATAATATGAAATAATAATCTCTGCACCCTCCACCCTCCCTCTCTGTCGGTCATTCAGGCATCGGGGTCAAGCCCCCCGTCCCAGCCTCAGCTTTCAGCCAAAGGTGTCCCAAAGAAGATCAATCCATGGGACCACACGGCTCATGTTAGAAAGAAACACCCACCCTTACTACTTATTATGGTCACACACACACACACACACACACACACACACACACGCACACCGCACATTAGGTAACCACGAGGGTATGAGTTTTCTAAAAGTGGCAGGAGCTGGGAATGGTTATGTCATGACATGAAGGCCCTGTTTACAACGAGACTCCTAATCTGTGGTCAAACCAATTTAAAGGTTAGCAAAGTTGTAGAGTGGTTGGAGTATCTCATGGTGAGTAGTAAGTGTTATTGTATCCAATCAAACTTCAGAATTCAAAAGCTCCATTGTAATAGGTCCAAACCGATGACAGTGTAAAGACGCTTTGAAGCTCAAAATATGGGGCGCTAGTCGCCACCATGTTGGCTAATCCGCCTATTCTGCCTCCCGACAAAGACGTGGATCATCGGCGGACCTGAGGCGGGCCCAACCTCCGTGGCTGGGAAATGAAGCCAAGCGCTAAAAACTGCAGTTCCTCTTCTCGTCCACTTGAGGCTGGCTCCAGAAGTGAGTCAGTCTCCATAAGTCCCCATGTTAAAATGTCCAACTTCACAGCAGAAATAAACATGTTTACAGCCTGGTACAAAAAACAGTTTTGGTCTCTATAGCTAATTTCCCCGTTCATGACAACTGTACTGAGGGTGAATTTTTATACAACTCACCTGTTCAGATTATATTAAGGCTTAAAGTTATGCAGAATTAAGAGCGTGGACGCTTTGATTGACAGGTGGGTGTCGTTACAGATGGCTTGTTTGTGCAACCAGGCAGTTGTGCAGTTATGATTTATTACAGCATCGGTTATCATGAAAAAAAGCTGAATAATTTCCATGTTTCTTAGTCATGATGACCTTAACATGCCCTGTGTACAGTGATCACGAGTGATTAGGGAGTAATCATGAAGTCAGCAAACTGACTCTGTACTGATTGTTACCTACTGTAGCAACATCTACCTAAAGTTTGTGACATTAGCTACAACGTGTTAATGCTCATGTCGTCTCCAGGTGTGCTCAGTGTAAAGGTGTCTGAATGTAATAATCGTTGTTACCTTCTATGTTGAACCGCCATGTTTCTACCACAGACTGTATAAAACACGAATGTTGTATCTGTGACATCACAACCCACAGGTTATATAAAATTTATAGTTCAGGGTGGTGGTGCTGGACTGCTGCCATCCACCGCCTCCCGGTTAATCGAAAAAATCGGCAAAGATGTGGATCATCGGCTGAACGACGCCTGGTTGCTCAAACTAGCCAGCTGTGACGGCACCTACCTGTCAATCAAAGCGTCCACGCTCTCCTCCTCGTGTTCCCACGAGGTAAAAAGAACATGACGACATGGGTAGAGTATGAAGAGCAGCTCAAATATTTAAAAGTTACTCTTCATCTCAGTGACGAGGGTGACAGAAGATGGTTTTTTGGGTCGGGTCTGAAGTCGGCGTTGCACCTGTTGCTGCATAAACAAAAGGCTCATGTGCTCAGTGATTAAAGCCGTTCACATACCAGCTCGGGAAGATTTATGGCGATCGGTGGGGGCCCTTCAGAGACATTGACCTCCACTCGCTTTTCCCGTGACACTGTTAGGGACCACGGTGGCCGCGGCCTGTTTAGATGACACCCGCTGAACACGCCGACCTCTGACCTCAGCTCGGCTCCTAAAACCTTGTCGTCCTCATTACCTCACGCCGCCTTAATGTGTAGCATGTTACCTATGGCATGCGAAGGCAACGAGGAGCGCGGGAATACAACAAAGTCGAAGTCAGCAATCCCAAAAGAAACAGAACCAGAACCAGGAGCCGTCACATCGTTCGTCTTTATACCGAGAGCCGCTTCACTAATACTAACTCGCTGGCATTCACAGCTATTACAAGTCAGGTGCCTCCGTAAAGCGAGCTTCTCCCCGAGGCTTTAAGAATAGCTGCAGGGGAGTAAATAAGGAGAAGAGGTGCTGCTATTTCAGGTCAGGCTTCGACTTTTATAGAGGGTGACGGCATGTCCTGAGACGAGTGACAGAGAAGATGAGTAACATTGCACAGATGCTGCACGTCTCAAGTCACCCCGGAGAGAGTTAGGGCAAAAACAAGCAGCTCGTTACGGACGTGTGTCGTGATTAAAGGTTATATGGAGTGAATTTTATAGAAAAACTGATGAATGATGGTTTATTTATCGATATATTGTAGTTATTAAAATAATTTATGGCCACTTGAGATCAGACATCACTGTTATGGACACAGAAATAAATAAGTTTAGGGAAATACAAACAGAATAATACATAAATCATTAATTAATTAATTAATTAATAATGTGTAACATGTAAAATTAAATGGGAAAGTGAATGAAGACGGCAATTAATACAAATAAATACAAACAAATATAAATTTATGTCACATTTTATAAATTAATTAATGCCTACATTTAATTTTTAGATTATTTGAATCACATTAATTAATTTATTGAGTCATTTTGACAGTTATGGTCCTCCGTAAGGGACTGGGCTGAATTTCAATACAGCAGTGGTAACAAAGAATTTATACAGATCCTGTTAGCAACATTAGCATTTCATTATTCATTCATAACAACATAAACAAGCCACCTGTAACAACACCCACCTGTCAATCAAAGCGTCCACGTTCTTAATCCTGCATAACTTTAAGCCTTAATATAATTTGAACAGGTGAGTTGTATAAAAATTCACCCTCAGTACAGTTGTCATGAATGGGGAAATTAGCTGTAGAGACCAAAACTGTTTTTTGTACCAGGCTGTAAACATGTTTCTTTCTGCTGTGAAGTTGGACATTTTAACATGGGGACTTATGGAGACTGACTCACTTCTGGAGCCAGCCTCAAGTGGACGTTTGAGGAACTGCAGGTTTTAGCACTTGCAAATAGGTTTCATTTACTAGCCACAGAGGTTGCTGCTTGGTTATTATCTTGTTTTAGCTCATTGTTAGCTTGTTTTAGCTTGTTGTTAGCCTGTTTTGGCTCATTGTTAGCTTGTTTTAGCTTGTTGTTAGCCCGTTTTAGCTTGGTGTTAACTTGTTTTAGCTCATTGTTAGCTTGTTTTAGCTTAGTGTTAACTTGTTTTAGCTTGTTGTTAGGTTGTTTTTAGCTAAGTGTTAACTTGTTTTAGCCTGCTATTAATTTGTTTTAGCTCGTTGTTAACTTCTTTTAGCTTGATGTTAGCTTGATTTAGCTTACCTGTTGGCGCACCAAAACAATGAGCGAAAAGAGGCTTAAAACTTCTAAACAACTCTCAACATTAGTGCAGCTTTAACTCTTGTGTTTTTTTTTGTTTTGTTTTTTTTTGCTGTGCTAATCATTATTTTTATACTGGAACATAATCTTTGATAAGTATTGTTGATCAGATCGGTGAGTTAGTAATAAAATAATACACTTCAGCTCACACAAACATATTTAGGAATGCTTTGACAATGAGTAGTAACGATAGTGATCGTCAGGATTTACGGCGTCGCGGGAGAAGGGTCAACTTTAACAGTGAGTGAGCTCATCCAGCCTGACCGTGTTTTCCCGGAACTGCAGCCCGCAGGCCTCGTCCTGCCTCCTAAGGCAATGCACCATCATTTTACTGCCACCAGACACCACCAGCACCAACCAGACCATTACAACAGCCTGAGCTCCTTTCACTTAGCTGGATTGAGAGACAAATGATTCATGTGGTGATCTGAACCAGTCGGACTGATGAATTCAGATTATTAGAACCGATCAAACTCTCCATCTCTGTTTCGCCTCGCCGGTATTCAAACAGTAACTCTGCCACAAGCCTACAAATCCATAAACCATCTGCTCTGGGAGTTTTGCTGCCGTCTAAACAGGGACGATGATCAAATTACTCAATGAAAGTCTTGGGAAAGATCAAATGAGAGTGTATCGATCAGTCTGCCCACCACGCCCCCAGAGTTTAAAGTGTTATCAGTGTGTCCTTATCAGAGCGCTCTGAGGGAAGCAAGTCGAACTCACTTTATGTCGATGTCAGCAGAACTTTCCTCAAAGTCACATGAGATCGGATCAATTCTTATAAGCTGTGAAATATCTTTGAATTTGCCGGATGGGTAGTTTTACTGCAACAGTATTACTTTGTCTGATATGACCCAAGAGACAATGTACCAAAAAAAAAAAAAAAACTGCAGTTCCTCAAATGTCCACTTGAGGCTGGCTCCAGAAGTGAGTCAGCCTCCATTAGTCCCCATGTTAAAATGTCCAACTTCACAGCAGAAATAAACATGTTTACAGCCTGGTACAAAAAACAGTTTTGGTCTCTATAGCTAATTTCCCCGTTCATGACAACTGTACTGAGGGTGAATTTTTATACAACTCACCTGTTCAGATTATATTAAGGCTTAAAGTTATGCAGTATTAAGAGCGTGGACGCTTTGATTGACAGGTGAGTGGCTTGTTTGAGCAACCAGGCTTCATTTGGCCGGAGCCACCACACAACGGCTCTTCAGACACCTGTGGGTGACGTCACGGATACTTCGTCCATTCTTTATACCGTCTGTGGTCGTGGCTATCTCACAGCTCGCTTTTACTGGACAGAACTCCATTCCTTCGGGCCGACACTGTAACAAAATGCCTCTTGAATCCAGAGTAACTGTTGCTGTAAAGCACAAAAATCTCAGTATCTTATCGTGTCTGGTAGAAATTGTAGCTACTGCAGCGTGGGCAGCAATGCCACTACAGTTACTACAAAGTCAAGCAGTTTCAGAATGAAGTTTGCATTGAGGTAACAGGATTTTCCCGTTGCATCGTTAAAGCCATACTAACACTGTTTCTTAAGCATATTTGAGGAAGTTAAAATTTCAAAAGTATTTTGAAGTGTTTTCTTGTTAAACACGACGTGACATGATTCAGGATTATAGGAAGTTCAGACTCATGATTGAGGATTACAGATTGGGTTCCTTCTCATTCTGTGAAGCAGAAGCAGTGCTTCCTGTGTCATCTTTAAACTCTGAGGTCAGAAGTCAGACAACGGCATACGAGCTGGTAAACGGTGACTCCCTCTCTGAGTCAGCTCTCTATTTGTTAGTCACGGAGAACGTTCTGCTGAACGCACTCGAGCTCACGATATTTCACAATTTAATATACACACTATTGGAAACTTCCTGCGATCACAAATCCGTAAATAGTTTAACCGGCTAATAGGTTTCTCTTATGATGTTCAAAGCACTTTAGCGTCTTTCAGCTCGTTTGTTTCACTTCCTAAACTCCTCGTGAAGTCAAACTCGATGTGTCAGTGTTTTTCTCCCATCTGTCCTCCAGAATCTGGACCAACAAAGACAAAATGTTTGAGCTATTTTCAGGTATTCTTCGTGGTATTTTAGAGTTTGTCATTTTCTGATAAACCATAAAAAGATGTTTGATACAGTCTATGAGTGATTGTGAGGGCTGCTACAGTCATCCATGAGCCAGGCCTCACTCAGTGCGTTTACATGCAGCAAGAAATTCGAATTTCTGATCGTATCAGACATAGTTCGGACTTTTAAAATGCATGTAAACACCTTAATCCGACCTACTTCGGACCTATTTCGGACCATAACGGACATCTCAAAATCGGATAAGAACACCTAGATAATTCGTTCATAGTCGGCTTTTTAACGCCATGTATACTCAGCAATCGGATCGGAATCGGACATTGCATTCTGCGCATGCTCGAGAATTTCCGCCGGGGCTTTCACCCGGGAGTGAAAGGAGACGTCGTATTAAATAGCGGTGTTGTTGCTTTTATATGCATTATTAGGAGGAAAATAATGCACGAAATGTACGCTACTGTAGCATCGACCATCTCCTCCTACGTAATCTTTGTTTGAATGCCGTCAGATAGTTTGTTGTTGCTGATAAGTAGAGGTCAACCGGACGCGGCTCTTTGTTGAGAGGGCTACAGCGCCACATAGCGTAACGGAGTCAGCCACGCTCCGGCTGTTTATCCGATTCTCTGAACGGCATGTAAACTCAGACAAGTGATCCGGTCCTACGCATGTCTTTATCCGATACGATCAGAAATTCGAATTTTTTGCTGCATGTAAACGTACTGACTGATTACTGTACAAAAGCACAACCTTAGAACTTCATTCAGTGATTTTTGGTGAAACTGGATCAGATTTTAATCAGAATAAAGTAAACTGCTGTCAACTGTAGCTGCTGTTAGCTCAGTTTGTTAGCCGGACTGCCCAGACCTTGAACTCTGACTCCATGCCAGGAGCCAAACCCGGCTAGGAAACCACCTCGGTGGGCTGCTGTATTCCCTGACAGACTGGACACCGCTGGGTTCAGAGGTTGTGTTCAGTCCCAGTGCTCACTGCGCACCAGTGTTGTAGTCAAGACCAACTAAACTGAGACCAAGTCTTGGCCAAGACCGAGACAAGACCAAGACCTTGATGGGTTGAGGCTAAGACCAGACAGTACATAGCATACTTAGGTAGCAAATATTGACAAAATTCCTTGGGTGAAGTGTGGTTGCTACATTGAGTCACCTCATTAAGTGTCGCCTTGAAGTCTTTACGGGTTGCTGAGTGTTCTTTCAGACGCTGTTTTACAGATGAAAGATGATGATTTGGCTGATGTCTCCTCGCAGACAGTCCACAAATAAATCAGACAATGCACAAGGGATTAAGTGGCATACCTGAAGTCGTGGTCTTGATCGGTCTTGAACTAAAATCCAGAGTCCTCTTTGTCTGAGACCGTTAAAAAGTCTCGAGACCGGTCCGAAGACCAAGACAACACTGCTGTACACCACCCGCTCGACACATGTAGCGTCTAACTGGCCAATTAACAACTAAAATCTACAATTTTTCATGTTAGACAACTTTATCTTGAACATATTCAGAGTCAGTAACAAAAACAAACAAACAGAAATATAATGACTGATAACCTGCAGCACTGAATGACCACAGCAGCACATCTGTGGGGGTTGATAGGGTGACTAACACTTCATGACTCATGAACTACTCTACCACAGGGGCTGCTGAGATTTGCAGCCCCATTCAGCCTCGGTGTCAAACCTGCATTTAAATGTGTGAACGCCGGGGTAGATACCAACAAACAGCAACAACGTGGACGCTGGAAGAACTCTATCTGTTGTCTTTAATGGCCCCCGAGGCTCGGCGATATCAAATGATCTCCCAAAGCCATTAACATGTTGGAGCAGCAGTAAGATGCAATAAAACATCTCGTCTTAATGTTCTCAGTGTGCTCCCAGATTACTCCTGATGGGGGCATTTCCTCCTCCTCTGTGGGGAGTTTTATGTTGCCATGGCGATCGCAGGCAGAGAGAGAGCTCAGAGGTGGAGAGAGCGTGGAGGGATGGAGGGATGGAGGGATGGATGGGGGTTGTGTTCCCATTCACTTTTACAGTCTAGATGACAACTCACATTTATGTGACTGTAAGTATGCGTGTGTGTGTGTGTGTGTGTGTGTGTTGTTCCTTCAGAGTGACTCAGATTGAATTGGAAGGAATAATAGAGATTATTTTCTCTTTCCTGCTACGTGTGATTCCTGCTGAGAAAAGATACGATACAACACACACACACACACACACACAGTCACGATGACCTTACCGTGCATTGTGTCACAGCACAGAGACCACAAGCGATAATTACACATAACAGTTGCGCAATTAAGGAGTAATCATGAAGTCAGCAAACTGACTCAGTACTGATTGTTATCTAGAAATGTCTACCTAAAGTTTGTAACATTAGCCACAACGTGCTAATGCTCATGTAGTCTCTGTGACGTCACCCACAGGTTCCTGAAGAGCTGTTGTGAAGCTCAGTGTGGAGGCGTCTGAATGTAATAATCGTTGTTACCTTTCATGTTGAACCGCCATGTTTCTACCACAGACTGTATAAAACACTGTGACATCACAACCCACAGGTTATATAAAATTATTAAAAAATATATAAAATTCACCCTCAGTACAGTTGTCATGAACTTGAAACAGCTACATTAATTACGACAAACTGCTAAAAGTGACTTTAACTTAGCAGATCTCAGCTAGCTGTTGTGCATGCTAATAAAAGCTAAGATTAGTGACATAACGGTAAGAAGCTAATCTATTGCTTCTTCATGTTTTAAAGTCTTGGGTGCAAAGATTAATGCTCCCTCGGCTTTTCTTGTGCTAAATAAAAAGTATGATCCTCCGTTTGTCGACGTTTAACTTCCTTACACTTCAAACAAAACAGTTAGCAACTAACAAACATGGCTGCCCAAGATGGCGGACTGCTCGTAAGAGGACCCGCTCCACATGTAGATATAAAAGGCTAATGCTAAGCTAATAGATTTGTTTTCTTAAGGCGATTATATATCACTGAAACAAAACAAAAGTTACACACTGAACCTTTGAGGTATTTTCTGGGTTTCATGGTAATGAAAAAGTCATAAAATAAAGATATTACAGCCTTTGTAGGACAGCATGAATTAATGAAATCCAGCTTCTTGTTAGCTGATCCCCGCAGTCCACCACACACTTTAACAACCCGTCATAGACTAACAAGGGTGAAGGATGTTGTTGTAGTAAAGCAGGTGGTGCAGACGCAGCGCAGGATCGAGGCTTTTGTCAAACTAATAGGACGCTCGGATAGAAATGGGTCGCGGCGTTACTTCGGGGAAATTGCCAGTCGGACTCTACCATGGAAATACTGTAATCTTTCTGGTCTGTGATGTAAGGAATGTTTCCTCCTGGTGGCCTTTAAAATGACTAAAAATACCAGGTTTGTGTGACACCTGGAGAAAGACTAACGTTCAAGAGTAACGTTAAGTTAGATTAACTGCCAGTGTTGGAGTCGAGACGGAGAAAAGATCAAGACTTTGAGAGGTTGAGACCAAGTCAAGACCAAGACCAG
Source organism: Sciaenops ocellatus (assembly GCA_033000465.1). NCBI lineage: Eukaryota > Metazoa > Chordata > Actinopteri > Sciaenidae > Sciaenops > Sciaenops ocellatus. The sequence goes on along the minus strand of CP136871.1, from coordinate 4,012,166 downwards.
ACAGTAAATAGCATGCTTAGGTCGCTAATATTCATGAAAACGCTTTGGGTGAAGCGTGGTTGCTACATTGTCGCCTTGAAGTCTTTACAAACCGCTTTGAGACTTGCAGATGTTTGATCTTTCCAAACTTGTTGGCCTGAAGATAAAACAGTGAAACCGGATCACTGAACCATTACTGAATAATAACTTCATCGCTGCATCATATGGAGCCTTAATCATTCATGTTCTGTCTGTTAATAGATATTTCTGGACTGTCCGACAGTAAATGTATCTGCAAGAGACACGATGTAGCAGACTGGACTGATGATGAAGGAAAGATTCATCCATCCATCCATTATCTGTCTACCCTATCCCAGCTGACTTAGGGTGAATACAGCCTGGACAAGTCGCCAGCTCGTCACAAGGCATATAGAGACAAACAACCATAGATACCTACGGGCAATTTAGAGCCAACAGTTAACCCGTTAACTGCATGTCTTTGGACTGTGACTGTGGAGGAAGCCGGAGAGAAACCATGCAGCCACAGAGAGAACATGCAAAGGGTCCAGCTGAGGTTCAAACCAGGAACCTTCTTCTTACTTTCTGTATTAATTATAATGATAATATCTCTAATCTTGGTACATTCGGATGTGTCATATAAATGTCGATTTACTCACACTCACAGTTTTCACACAGACTTTTGTCAGTGGAGCTGAAGGTAAATTGTGACATCTAGTGGTTTAATTGTGAAACATGAACCACACACTCTCCTCAGACTCAAACAGACACAGACAGGAAGTCATCTTCGTACTAACATCAGTATCTCCAGAGGATATTTTAACTTACTTACTTACTTATTTTAGCTTACTTCAGGTGCTATCCAAAACTACTGTAAATACAAACACCAGACATCAAAGGAGGATGACTGCCAGTATTTTCTGTCACATCTGGGTTGATGAGGTGTAACGTATGAGGTGAAGGCATGAAACACATTAACAAACAACTATATGTATCGATAATCATATTTTATTTACCTCACTCTTTTACCTCTGCTGTCTCTTTTGATCTGCGTGCATGTGTGTGTGATGCGTGCAGAGCATCTCCTTTTGTGGTACGACCAATGACAGTTTACAGAATGGACAGAGCATGAGTGACATCACCCGCAGCTTTCCAAAAGCACCATTTTAAAGCTTAAAATACACGCCGCTGGTCTCCGCCATGTTGACTGCTCTGCCTCGGCAAAAGCATGGATCATCGGCAGACCTCAAACAACCCACCTGTAACCACACCCACCTGTCAATCAAAGCATCCACGCTCTTAATCCTGCATAACTTTAAGCCTTAATATAATCTGAACAGGTGAGTTGTATAAAAATTCACCCTCAGTACAGTTGTCATGAACGGGGAAATTAGCTATAGAGACCAAAACTGTTTTTTGTACCAGGCTGTAAACATGTTTATTTCTGCTGTGAAGTTGGACATTTTAACATGGGGACTTATGGAGACTGACTCACTTCTGGAGCCAGCCTCAAGTGGACGATTGAGGAACTGCAGTTTTTGACACTTCCTCAGTGGCTCCTTTTTTTTACCAGCCACAGAGGTTGCCGCTTGGTGATGTCACGGATACGCGTCCATCTTTATTCTGTCAGGTACAGGCAGAGAGTTTAATAAAAAAAATCTTAAACTTAATTATCTTTATTCGCTCAAAAATTGTAAAACTCCGAGGTTCTATACAGTAAATAGGAGATGTTAGTGCTCTCTTTTTACGTGATGCACCTGAACGCAGCATGAACTCCGGGCAGCAGCAGCGGTCTCTTTGAAGTTCGCCGGCTGGAGCTGACTCTACATCCTGAGGTGATTATTATGAAGTTATAACCAAAAAAACACGTTTATACATAACGACATTCAATGTTACAGCCTGTATGTGTGTCAACGCGAAGGTGTTTAGTACAGGTGAACTGTCGAACCGGGAAAATATCGATTGAAAGGGACAGAAAGGTGAAGTTAAACCTGTCAGTGTCGTCGTGTTTGACGTTAATGCGACTATTTCCACTAGTTTTCAGAGCTGATATGAACCAAACAGGACTGTAAAATAATGTGAGGACATGCAGGATATTAAAATGTAGTAAAATAAGTTAATTCATGCTTTAATTTACCCCAAAATATCATCACTTATTCTACTTTATTTAAATAATTAGACTCTTTTTATGTGTTAACACCTTCAATTTAAATATTTCCTGTGTTAGCATGTCACAGATATCTTATATTAACTTTTATATTAATGTTTTTGTCCCATCTGTCCTCCGGTATCTGTCCAACGATGACACAAAGTCATGTTTTCAGTATTTTCAGGTATTCTTCATGGTATTTTAGAGTTTGTCATTTCCTGATAAACCATGAAAAGTTCTTGATGATGTCACCCTGCACTCGGGGTACGGCATGTGCTAATTTTCTAATCCAATGAAACGCTTGCACTCATCTGACGCCTCCGGAGCGGAGTGCTTCCTGTTTGATACAGTCTATGAGTGATTGTGAGGGCTGCTACAGTCATCTATGAGCCCATATACACAATATTATATTTGCTGCTTTTCCCTCTGATGTCCTCCGGCCGCTCCGCCTCAACTCTCTGTGATTTACAGAGTTTCCTGATGGACAGTGAAGTAAACTGCTGTCAGCTGTAGGTTCTGTTAGCTCATGTTAGCTCAGTTTGTTAGCCGGGCTGCCCGGACCTTGAACTAAAGTTCAACTACTAAAGTAGCTAACCGCTAATTAACTGCTTGTAATTGAATCTGCTGTTAGCAGGCAACAGAACCGAGCTCAACCTCTGAGACCAACAGGGAATAACACTACAGAGGTGATTATGGACTTTCTGTCCGTACCACTAACTGTTGGTTTCAGAGGTTGTGTTCAGTCTCGGGTCTGGCCGTGTTCACTGTACCTGCAAACTTACTATTGGCTACTGTAAACACCAATCAATATCCATGCCTAGTCCCTCCCTATCTGACTGTTTTTACAGGAAACACGTACAAATAAGGACGTAAACAGACTCTGTTTCCTGTTTCATGGGACTTTAATATTCATGTTTACCCTTGTCGAGCTTGTTGTCTTTGTGTTAGCTGTATGTATGTCTATATCTATGTAAAACCAGCATCAAAGTCTGTTTAATCACAGATATACAGTAAAGACTTCTTAAAAGCCGGCAGAGCTGTCAGAGGTATTATGCAAACTGTTTGTTGTCTTCTGGGGAAATACACTACAGATCTGTCACCCTGTTGATGTTTAGTCTTTTCTTCACTGAGTTTATCTTAAGAGAAGCGGCGCACATTCATCACGCCTGGGCTCGACGGCAAACCGTAAAGCGGTGAACAAAATAGTCGTTTAAAAAAGCTCATTAGGGAACAAGACACCGACAGATAAGTATATAAGTATACAGGTAATAAGTGCTGAACAAGCAGAAAGCCAGACAGGACAGAAACACGATCATTAAATGAAATTAATCCCTCGATTCAAAGGTAGTTGATGTCCAGAACTGAAGATATTTAAAGCAATGTCACGTAGAAATTGGCATTTGTTGCCTCCAGTTTCTGAGTGTAATCCCACTGTGGTAAATATGTTCAGCTGTACTCAAGTATTTGTTCTGATTACTTATGATCAAAAACTAGCGAGTCGACAACTTTGCTAACAGCCAAACATCAACAAGGTCACCAACAGCAGACATAGCAGCCAGCTAATATTACTGACTAGTCCAACAGCAGTCAGCCCAGCTCGGCGTCTGTCTTTCAGCCTTTTATTTCACCAAGCTCTCGAGAACTACTCTTAGCTTCCACCGGGAAGAGCCTGGTTACATTGCCCACTTGTCCAGCTCCTGTTCTGGCACGACACTGGCTCTGCTCCTCGTCAGCATTCCCTGTAAACCTCCTCTTCTTCTTCCCGGTGGTCCAAACCTCCTGTGGTACAAACACTAACACTCCCCCGGAGCTCTGAGCTCACAGTCCAGGCAGCCGTGGCTAACAAACTGAGCTAACATGAGCTAACAGCAGCTACAGTTGTCAGCAGTTTACTTCACTGTCCATCAGGAAACTCTGTAAATCACAGAGAGTTGAGGCGGAGCAGCCGGAGGACATCTTTTTGGTTATCTGTTGATAGATGATGCAGAAACGTGTTTTATTTGACACAATGTATTCAGACTTCTATAAAATCGTGTATTAAAAACCTATTTTTGCTCTTCCAGTTGAACAGACTCATGAGTGACTGCGAGGAGACCGACTTGTTTTGGGCGACTTTGATTTCGCCCGGGAAGAGAAAACGAAAAAAAGACTCCAAGAAGGACAAAAAATGCAAAAAGAAAGAACAAACGGACGAAAAGGTCGAGAAAAAAAAGAAGAAGAAAAACTCCAAATTCAAAGAAGTGATGGCGGAAAAGAAGCTAATAAAAAAACAGAAGAAGAAAAAGAAAAACAGATTGACAACGAGCTTGGAGCTCGACAACGAAGAAAAACCTCAAAAGTCGAATCCATCCAGACGCAGCAGTGACGAGCTGAAACCCGACAAGAAGAAACGAAAAAAGAAAGTCTCGTTTGACTTGTCACCGGACGTCATCTGGGCCAAACGTCCTAAATTCGTCCCATCGTCTTCCCAGTGTCTCAAAGAGAGCGTCCTCTTAGAGGACGCCGCCGCTGCAAGCGCTGGTGAGTTCACGGCGTCAGGTCAAACGCACGACGACGACTCTCAGCTCAACAGCGAGGACATAAACAGCCAGGACCTGTTCATCACCCAGAAGACCTTCAGGGCGTCGCCCTCCGAGCCTTCGAGCGGCGAAGCCAGCGACGAAGTTATTCCTCGGACGCTATCGCCGCAGATAGAGCGGCATCTCGAGGGATCGTACGAACGTCCACGAGAGTCACATCTCCATCAGCATCACGGAAAGACTGACGGACACGTGAACAAGCCGAGGACGCTTCTCACACAAGAAGAAGGCAGGTCAAACAAAGTGCATCATGAGTACAAGAAGGGGAAATTCATGGACGAGGAGGGCAAGAAAGTACCGTGTCCTCCCGTACACGTCAAGCCCAGGGTGGTGACTCCTTTCCTGGACGACTCGATCGATGTAACCCCGTCCCTGCATGTTATGGAGTCAAAGACAAGCACCTCCACCCAGACTGAAAACCTGTTCACCACCGAGCTCTCCTCCTACCTCAACTTCTGCCGCAGAGTGACCGTACACTCGGACGACCTGAAACCTTTAGACCTGAGTCTGCCGCAGAGGGCCAGAAAAGACTCACTGAAGATCAACCGCAAAGACCCGAACCAGCATCCTTCAGGCGCCAAAGACGTCGTGGTGAAGAAAGAGCCTTCAGGTCGACACTGTCTGTCTTTAAGCACACAAGGCAAAAGTGAAACATCTCAGAGCCTTCAGTCGGAGTCTGACACCAAGTGCGCGGAAACCACCAACTCCAGCGATGACAACGAGCCGACTAATCGCTCTGGAAAGCTGGAGCTGACCCAGGTGACACCACGAGATACAACACCGAACATCAGACGATATGCACACCTCACACACATTTCGTTACCACACTTGAGGGATAAAGCTGGTGTCTGAAAAAAAAGGTTAATCGAACTTTTGTTTGACTTCAGGCCCGAGCGGTCCAGACCAAACTCAACGAGTCCTTCTTTTTCAAGACCAAAGGGGACGGACAGTCGCCGAGGCCGGAGTCTCCGCTGATGAAGCTCGTTCAGGGCCGAGACGTGAAGACGAGGAAGGGCCGCGTCACATGACCTGCAGTCAGCGGCGGGCTGTAAAGAGCGTGAGCTCAACTCATGACGGATGTTATGAAGAATCCAGTCATCGTTACCCAAAATGAACTTCATGTCACTCGTTTGAATTCTCAAGTAACTTTTCTAGACGTTTGTTCGTGTTTTAAGTTCAAATATCAGCTTCACTAAGAACTTTTTGAATGTTTCCAGGAAACTTTCACATCAGTTTGTAGCTCATGGCATTGTTTATTGGCTGTTCTGTATGAAAGAAAGTCTTTTATGAATTAAAGTTTATTTACTGTGAAAGGGACAGAGCTTTACTTCCTGTAAACAAACAGGTTGTTATAAAACTCTAAAGTCAGCAGAGTATCAGAAAAAAGTTTAAGAGTTCTCAGCTGAACTTTTTAGTTTATTAGCAAATCAGGCTACTAGATTTCACTACTGAGGAACAGTCGGGCTACATTCATGATTTGTATCGTCATAGTAACCGAAAAAACCTCTTACTGAATATCAGGAGAAAGTTTCAGAGTACCCCGTAACCATAGTGACTGTACTGAGCGGTAACCATGGTAACTCACGGTGCCAGAGGAGAGGGAGAGACGCTGAATGAAGCCGTTTACACAGACACACTGCAGACACATGTAGAGAGACAGACAGCTGAGAGACAGACAGACAGACAGACAGCAGAGAGAGAGACAGACAGATGAGAGACAGACAGGACACAGACAGCAGAGAGAGAGAGACAGACAGACAGGACACAGACAGCAGAGAGAGAGAGACAGACAGACAGGACACAGCAGACAGAGAGAGAGACAGACAGGGCCTGGTTTTGTCATTGAAGCGAAACATTCAAAAGAAATAAATCTTTATTTATATTTTAGTCCGTTATTAAACACACACGCTCCATGTTAATAAAACATTCAGTTTGTGCATTAAAGCAAAAATCCACCTGTAAAACTGATTTCCACGTGTTGTTCATGTTCCTTCAGCTTTCTCGAGTTTGTGGAGAAAGAAACATTTTCTGTACCTGGATCGTCCTGATGTGACGTCAAACCGTCCAGTTCTACCTTTGTGCTACCTTTGAAGGTGCGTCAGTGTTGTCAGGTGGATTTTTCCTTTAACGCAGTCACCACAGTCTAGTTGTGTCTGAACAGTTTGATGCCCATCCAGCTCCACAGGTGGAAGAAGACGTAGACGGGGATGGTGACGGGCAGCAGCAGGCTGTAGAAACACAGACTGTTGCTGCTGGTGCAGCCTTGAGGGAAGTTCTCGTCCACGGCGGCCGAGTAGAACAAACCGCAGAGAGACAGAATCGGGACGAGGCCCACCATCACGGGCAGGGAGAACATGCTCGCAGCTCGGCTTCTGACGCACGACTAAATAAATATCTTCTAGTTTCGAGTTTCTAAAACGCAGCGGCGTTCTCGGTGTGTTTGTCGGCTCGTGGACTTTCTATCCTTGCGTCGGAGTTGTCGAGGCGTCGCCGTCTTTCTGGATGAGCCGAGCTTCCTGAGGGATCATGTTGGGGATGCCGCCGACGATGGGATACGCGATGCCGAGCTCCTCGTTGATCAGCTCGTTGGTTTCGGCGTCGTACCTGCAAAGAGAGAAGAGCGAGTTACAAATACACGAACATATCCAGCTGATAATGTCATAAAAAATGATTACTTTATGTTTAGAGTTCAGTAGCCTGAACGCCACCATTAATGTACATTCATATTTTGTGTCAACAAAACAGTCGACAGTTATTACGGAAGCCCTGAGAGGCAAAAAAAAGTCTGGCGAGCTGTTTTCTAAGTCTGTTTTCTCTCCTGCGTTCGACTTTAAAGGTCCAATGTGTCAGATTTATCAGCCTCTATTCACAGAACATGGCAGAAATTGAAAATAATCTGCATAATTGTGCTTTCATTAGTGTATAATCACCTGTAAATAATGTTTTTGTTACCTTAGAATGAGACTTTCGTATTATTAGACGCTGTGTGTCCACCATGTTGAACCGCCATGACGCTACACTGTCTCAGCTCCTGAGTCCTTTCCTAACCACTTTTCCTTGACCTCGATGGAAAACGTCACGAGGTCAAGGAAAGATGTGAAGGAGAGGTCGTAAGGAGTTAGGAGAAGACGACTGCTCTTACACTTAGACTACGTCATCATGCGATGACGAATGTTACTGACGTTACAGTTTACACACAAACAGTTTCTACTCTCTGTGCTGTTACCTCCTTTCCTTTCCTAAAGGATGGTCCGGTGTATCCTATGCTAAAGGAGATAATAAAGGAAGCACTGAGGCTCCTTTCCTTAAAGGTACAGTGTGTAGAATTTAGTTGCATTTAGTGGTCCAATCACTGCATTGTAATCTCCTCACATCACCCTCACCTTCCTAATGTAAAGGAGAAACAACACTTTAAGGACCCTGTTTAGAGTCAGTATTTAGTTTGTCTGTTCTGGGCTACTGTATAAATAAGGTGTTTCAACATGGCGGCCTCCATGAAAGGGGACCCTCTCCCACTGTAGATATAAAAGGATATTTTTTAAGTAACAAACATAAAAAGATTCTTATTTTCAGGTGATTATACATGCATCAAAACATAGTTATGAATATTATATTCCATGTTTGCCTTATTCTGAAAATAGAGGCCCCAAATCTGACACACTGGACCTTTAACAGAGGATTCAAACAGCTCTTATCATGGCGGCTACACTGGTCCTTTAAATGTTTCTGCAGCCAGCCTCAAGTGGACGAGAAGAGGAACTGCAGTTTTTTGGCAGTTTAGGTTGTTTTTGGACGCAAATTCATTATTTATTCACAATAAAAGCTGCATTTGTTTATAGCTTTAATAATCACGCACAGGTGTTACGGTTAAAGTTGTTACTTTGCTGCATTTGAGGACCCGGAAGTGTCTTATCTTTTGTCCTTTTAATATAAAAAACAGCGTCACGAGGCGTGTGTGTGTGTGTGTGTGTGTATGTGTGTGTGTGTGTGTGTGTGTGGTGTGTGTGTGTGTGTGTTACCTCAGCGGCCTCTTGGACAGAGGACACACCAGGAACTGAAGCAGGGAGGCGTCAAAAGGCTGCCGCACCTCGTCCTTCGCTTGGTCCGAGAAGCTCCGGAGCGACACCGAGGCGGCCGTTACCCTCCGTACCACCGGAGTCTTGCTCACATAACGGGGAACACCGACTGCTCCGGTCACCAGCCTGCCCGTAACACACCGAAACATGACCGAAAAAAACTGCGACACAAGCGAGCGAATCCACCCCCCTCACCGTGCAACTGGAATATGAGTCCTCTTCCGGTTGTCATTAGTTCCGCTTAGCGAGTTATTTTTCAACAACCGCCCTTTCACACTTGTTTTAAATCTATATCTCATAAACTATTAAGCCTGTGCTATATATAAGATGTTAAATATAATTGTTATTAAAGTAATACATGAGTTTGTGGGTGGTTGTTTCCTCATTTGTCCGTGTGGTGGCAGTGTTGCACTGTTTAGCTCTGTAAAGTAGTGATGGGAAGTTCGGTTCTTTTTAGGGAGTCGGATCATTTGACTCCAAAACGGCTCTTCATGTTACCACTTATACCTTTCATAATTCAGCCAGATTTAGCACTATTTTGACTTATGATTTGTATGTGTACACATATATCATGTATATATTCAAAAGTAAAAATGACACTTTCTAATATGAATAAATTACTGTAGTCAATTGTTTTCATTGCGTTTACAGACCCTTGTAACTCTCTGAAACCGGCCAATGAATGCACTAACGTGCTTGTAAAACCACTCTGCTACACAAAGCAGATAGAAACACCTATAAAAGCTTTTAAAAAAGGACAGCTATTGACTGATGCACAGTTCTCATGTGTCTGTGAAGGTTGTTTGTGGACCCTGCTCGATACGACAGCTTGGCTTTGCAAAATTTGTTTTTCAAAATTTTCAAAATGGGTCCAAATGCTGCTTCTTTTTCTACTATCACTCAATGGCTCGCGTACCAGAGCTGGCTCCCTGAACTGGCTTGTTCACACACATCACTGCTGTAAATCTAAAACTGTGTGATTTGACCAGAATTCGGCACCAGACTGTGAAAAACATCATTAAAAACAACATGAACTGGCTGAAAGTGTTCAAGTGTTCTTTTAAATTTATGAATTTATTTCACATTAATGAGTTTCATTTAACCTCTGTGAGTAACACTGCAGTCGATTTTTGACGTGTCTGTTGTATCAAGTGAGAGCAAACTAACGGAGGCTCATATTTGTGTGATTTTCTCATCAGTCAATGTTTGATCAGTAGTTTCATTCCCACTCTGCAGACAGCCTGAACTTGATTTCCCAGCAGGTTATATCTATACAATATAAAATATTGTCAGAGAGCCCGTGCCAGATAGAGCAGAATGCATTCCCCCATCCATATGGCTGAAGATATTGCTCTGAGACTTTCTTGGCAGCGCCCCAACTTGTTTTAAACCTGCTTCTAGCTGTAATATATCCCACCGCTGGCTACATGACAGACCTGCTAATATAGTTTTTTATTTTTTATTTTTTTCCCCTCCTCCTCGCTGCCAGGCCTTGAATACACTGCTGTTACTCTGTAGCCGTGTACCTTCATTTGTTGGTTGTGTTTACTCCTGAGAGGTATCCATCATGTCGGATGTATTCCAATGGAGCACCGGGGTCGAAAATAAAACGGAAAGAAGGACGACGTGTGTTCAAGACAAAAATATAATGCAATGTTCTGTAACAGAAATGAGTGGCTGGTGGTGTTTATTAATGTTTAAGTGGAAAATGAAGTAGTCAATAAAACAGAGAAAATCACACACACACACACACACACACAAACAACCTGTTGTTTTACGGTAAAAAACTGGCATCTGTGGTTGCCAGAATTTTACAGTAAATACGGTGTAACCTTCTCTAATATTACGGTAATAGGATGTTAGTACCGTTGATTTCACCTTTAAGGTTGGCATTTCATACCATATTTTAAAATTTCTGTAGATTTTAGAGTGCCAAACTATGACAGTAAAAGACCGTAAAATATGACATTAAAAATTAGTGTTTTACTGTAAAATTAAGTCTCTAATATATAATACTACTTTATTCTGTATAAATTCCCTTAAATTGCTGTATAAATAAAGGTTTTGAAATATGTTTTTTTTTTTTAACTGTATACAGTAAAACACTGTAATACTTAATGGCACATTTTACAGACTTTTACTGTCATGGTTTGTCAGTTTTTCACTGTAGAGGTACATGATAAAACTGTGTTATTTCCTACAGAACAAAATTGATCCACACCTCGGATCACACTAGAGTAATAAAAGAAAGAAAGAAAAAAAAAGAAAAGAGCACTGTTATGTATTTTGAGGAACATCTGGACACGACCAGCCAGCCAATGAAAGTCCTGATGCTCTCATCTAATTTAACACGACACTGGTCTTGAAGTGCTGATGAAGTTTCACTGTGGTGATGAGAGAGTTATTTAGGAAAGAACATTAACTCTGCCAAGAGAGCCTACACTGGATAAGACTCATTATTTTAACATGGTGAGCCAAAGAGAAACAGAAAAAAACTGTTTTTGTTCCAGAAGTAAGAAGTAGATGATGTTTGGAGTAACACAAATAGTAAAGAATGCAGTCTGTTGAAGCTTGTAACTGTGTTCACAAACAAACAATGTCTACATCAGGAGTACATTTAAAAAAAAAACAAGCTAACATAAATTTATTTAATATTTATGTTGCTTTTAGGCCCGAGGCCTTTGTGGTTTAAATGTCACCAGGTTTTTATAAGACATGAGCTGCAGCTAACTGCTATTTCGGCTAACTGCTAATTCATCTAACTACAAATTCAGCTAAGAGATAATTTCGCTACCTGCTAATTCAGCTAAGTGCTATTTCAGCTAACAGCTAATTCAGCTGACTGCTAATTCATCAACAGTTAAGTCAGCTAATGGCTAATTCAGCTAACTGCTAATTGATCTAACAGCTAATTTGGCTACATGCTAATTCAGCTAGCTGATATTTACATTACATTTAGTCATTTAGCAGCGCTTTTATCCAAAGCGACTTACAGAAAACAATCAAGGTACAACATTTTCAGCATACTGCAGCTAACAGATAATTCAACTAACTGCTAATTCAGCTAGCAGCTAATTCAGCAAGCCTCTAGTGGACGTTTGAGGAACTGCAGTTTTTGGCACGTCCATGTGAGCTTCACTTCATAGCCGTTGCGTTAGCCTCTTGGTGGGTACAGTCACTAAAATGAATGCTAAAGGTGCTTTTGACTTTTTCAGACTGATGAATGAAAGCCAGGCTGAGTTACAGCAGCTGGAGGAACAGGTTTGTTGATGTGTGATGATCTCTGGAGATTCTTCTCAATGTAAAATGGAAATGAGTTCTCTGCAGCGCACGGCGTGATGCCAGAATCATTTCGCTGCACATGTTGTGTGGATGCTGACTTGAGCATGAATCACTGCTTCGGGCCTGACGTCAGTGACTCACACCACGGTACAGTAACCGAGGACAGTCACAGTGTCCTGACTAATAACTCAAAAAAACTGAGACTCCGGGATCGTTCTCCAGTGACAGCACAGCCTCGCCACGAACAGGCAGCTTGGACTTGGCAGGAAAGTTAGCGGGTCTCTGCCAGGGTTGTACAACGCTAATAACATCTAAGCGTTGTGGGCAGGCAGAGGGATCACACATAATCTACCTGCTATCAACACTAATGCTGCTCTTCACTTCACTAACAATGTTGTCTTAAATTGTCAAAGTAAAACAGCGAGAGCTGTCTGTACATCCAGTACAATGCAAACAGGAAGTGCTAACTGCTAATTCAGCTAAAAGCTAATTGCTAATTAATCTAACTGTAAATTCAATTAACTGCTAATTTGACCAACAGCTAATTCAGCTAACTGCAAATTCAACTAACTGCTAATTCAGCTAGCTGATGTTTCAGCTAACAGATAATTCGGCTAACTGCTAATTTAGATAGCTGCTAATTTAGCTAACAACTAATTTAACTAACAGCAAATTTAACCAACAACTTATTCATCCAACTGCATATTCAGCTAAGTGCACATTCAACTAACTGCTAATTCAGATAGCTTCTAATTCAGCTAACAACAAATTCATCCAACTGCATATTCAGCTAAGTGCTAATTCATCTAGCGGCTAATTCTGTGAACAGCTAATTCAAATAACTGCTATTTCAACTAAAAAGTAAAACGGCTAACTGCTAATTCAGCTAACAACTAATTCAGCTAAATGCTATTTCAGCTAACAACTGATTCAGCTAAATGCTATTTCAGCTAACAGCTAATTCAGCTAACAGCTATCTCAGAGGAACAGAGGCTCAGACAGCACAGCCTGCTCACAAACAGGCAGTTTGGACTTGGCAGGAAAGTTAGCGGGTCTCTGCCAGGGTTGTTACGACGCTAATAAGTTCTAAGCTTTGTGGACAGGCAGAGGGATCACACATAATCTACCTATCAACTGCTATCTGCTACCAACACTAATGCTGCTCTTCACTTCGCTAACAATGTTGCCTTAAATTGTCTCATCAGACCTTCACGGATGAGCTCACGAGGCTTTGGGAGATTGTTTTTCTCGTGAGCGGTTCACGGTTCACGGCGGCTCTCTGTTCTCCACAGGTGGGAGTAAGGGGACTGTCACAGTCTCAGCGGCAGAGGCAGCAGCAGTGGAGCGTGGGCCTCTTTCCTGCCCGGCATGGTGCCTCCTGACAGACCCTTCATCAAGCCCACTCCTCCCAGTGATATTTGACAAGAGCTTTCATCAATCCTCCACTCTCTCCGCTGACCTTCTCCGAGCCGCTCACCTGTGCACAGGTACGGAGTTCTCGGTGATGAACTTCGTTGACCCGCTCCAGCCGACAGAGCTCTCACAGCCTGCCGCTCATTTTTCATGCTTCTTTTATTTTTCCTATTTTTCTCCAGGCAGCTGTCACAGTGAACGGACCGCACTGTGGATGAAGTTTGAAGTCATAGATTCACACCTTTACACACTCATTAGCCTAATTACCATTGACCCACATACAGAGTCTACAGTGACGCTGAGTTATCCCTCCACAGTTTATTAACAAAATAAAAGCCTTCATTTCCTCGTCTTATTATCTCGTCTTGTTTGTAAGAATCCTCTTTCAAGTCCATGTCGTAGCTGCCTCGGGACTCAGAGAGCTGATATAACGTATATACCTGTAAGTTATAACTGCAACGGTAATTAATACTTTTAATTTTATCTCTGCTCTACACACAGAATTAAAATGTATCTAACAGCTAATTCAGCTAACAGGTAATTCAGCTAACAGGTAATTCGGCTAACTGCTAATTCAGCTAACTGCTAATTCGGCTAACAGCTAATTCAACTAACAGCTAGTTCAGCTAACTGCTAATTCAGCTAACTGCTAATTCAACTAACAGCTAGTTCAGCTAACTGCTAATTCAGCTAACTGCTAATGGATTCTGGATGTCATAGACTGAATCCACTCCAATCAGAATTAAAATTCATCAGACAGCTAATTCAGCCAAATGCTATTTCAGCTAACAATTAATTTAGCAAACAGGTAACTAAGATAACAGTTAATTCAGCTAACTGCTGATTCAGTTAACTGCGAATGCATCTAACAGCTAATTTGGCTAACTGCCGTTTTAGCTAGCAGCTAATTCAGCTAACTGTTGATTTATCTAGCTCATATAGCTCATTCGGATAACAGCTAATCTGGCTACCTGCTAATGGATTCTAAATGGTTTTGAGGTCTGAATGTATTTCAATTAGAATTAAAATGTATGTAACTGCTAATTCAGCTAACTGCTAATTCGGCTAACAGCTAATTCAGCTAATGGCTAGCTCAGCTAACAGCTAATTCGGCTACCTGCTAACGGACTCTGGATGGTTTGAGGTCACAGTTTGAATCCATCACGGCTGCACACCTTTACACCGGCTCTCACTGCATAATAAATTATTTCCACTCGTTACTCTAATTACCGTTGACCCACATACAGAGTCTACGGTGACGCTGAGTTATCCCTCCACAGTTTCGACTCGTTTAACAAAATAAAAGCCTTCATTTCCTCGTTTTATTATCTAGTCTTGTTTGTAAGAATCCGCTTTCAAGTCCATTTCGTAGCTGCCTCGGGACTCAGAGAGCTGAAGTTATGTTTGCCTAACAGCAACATAACTAACACTTTTAATTTTTATCTCTGCTCTGCACACAGAATAAGAGTTAAAGAAACGTTAGTGTAATGTATTCTGGAGCTCCACACACACGTGTGGCCCGCAGGAAGTTATCCCACAAAATGAGAATCTTCTTCTTCGAATGGAGATGTCATCATCAGCTCTGAATTTGGTCTCCTCGCTGAGCTGAGGTTTTTTTTATCCAATTAGAAACATGAGATTAGGTTTTTTATTCCTGCCAGGAGAGCTTTCATTTCCAGGCTGAAATATTGCTGATGTGGCATTTGCTGTTTAATCTGATAATCAGATCCTCAAGGACTTCCTTTCTCGTCTCCTATGGACCCTTAATCCTCCTCTCTCATGCCCTTTCCTCCTCTTTCTTGCACTCCTTATCGTCTCTGGTTCTACTTTTATATGCCTCCATCCCGGCTTTTCCTCTTGCTAATGCGCCTGATTGATGGACAGGCACCGATCCAATGAAGTGCTGCCCTTCAATTAGGCCCTCCGTGGTCACCTGGCAACGGTGTTAACGAAGTGTACCCTTCAATTAAGTCTCGGGCGGTTGTTTTGGCAGAAGCACGAGCCAATGAGGGTTGACGCCACGTCATTACCGCTCCCTTCAAGGCCTCAGAGCGCCGGGATGGCTTTAATCAGTCAGTCGCCGTTTAGCGCTACATTGCTGCACGCATATATTTATATATATATATATATATATGTGTGTGTGTTTAATATTGTGCACGCTCACGGCTCATTGGATGTGCTAGCTTTACAATGCCTTTGATGTTATGAGAGGCTATGAGACTTGTTTATGAGGCGTTCATGGTAACTCCTCCAAACAATATAGGTGCAGGGTTTCAGCTTTTATGGCGAGTCATCCTTGGAAATGCTTTATCGCTCATAGAGACAAAGAGTAAAGCTGTTTTGATGCCCGGGCGTACTCATGCATCACTGTAATCCTTTAAGAAGGCGCCGCTTTAAAGGATGGATTCCTCTTTAGTGAAGATGCATCCTCTCCATAATGGTATCTATTAAAAGAGGAGGGGAGGAGGCCTGAGCGAGGAGGAGGGAGAGGAAGAGGGAGGGTAATGACGGAGGGACTGAGAGAGTCCATCCAGCTCCTCGGCGGGCTAACGAGAAAGTCGGATGTTGCCCGGAGGTGATAATTAGCATATCCTCAGAGTCCGCAGAGAGCGACACATCTGCCCCGAGTTCAGCTGAACTACAGAGGACCGACCGCACCAGAGCAGCTCACTGTTTGTTCTACACTGTTTTATACTCGTTCTTGAGAGCAACTAACCAATAGATCACCCTAACTTTTAGTCTGCCATCTTGTGCCGCCATGTTTTACAGTGTTACAGTAGCCCAGTCCGAGTCTCAAGGCAAAAGTTTAGCAATTCTGTAATATATATTCTGGGAAACTTGAGATGTAACAGTGACTTTTAAAACTTAAAGTCGAGACAAACTGATCAAGACGATTCCTAAATCAACAAAGTCCGATATCCTGTATAGTCTGAACTGATGACAAGACAAGTCTCGAGTCAAGTTCAGTTTTATTTATATACTGTAAAAATCCAGTTGTCTCAATTGAGACCCAACAGTTCCCACCATGAGCAAACACTTGGTGACAGTGGCAAGGAAAAGACTTCGTTTTAGGGGCAGAAACCTCGAGCAGAACCCGGATCATTGGTGGACGGACGTCTGCACAGACTTGACGGTTGAGTTTAGACAAAGATGCACATCAGCAACAATAATAATAAGTACAACTATAGACCCAACAGTTCCCACCATGAGCAAACACTTGGCGACAGTGGAAAGGAAAGAACGAGAGTCCAAGTCCTTCAAAGCAAATTACAATCCAGCTGAAGTTTTTACTTTCCAATGTGTTTTTAAAAAACTGTGACCAGACTGATTAATAATTAAATATTGTGTTTGGCCTGCCTGTCTCTGTCTCATTTATGTTTTATTGCTCTGGGATTTTACCAGTTTACAACTGGTGGATTAAATATGTTTGCTTTCAAGGTTAAAATCTTTAGTGAGTCAAGTCTCAAGTCTCCTGATGGAGTCTACACCTGTACCTCTAAAGTGACAACTGAACGTGTACAGGAAATAAACTTTAATTAGAGGCGTTGTAGACTGTATATGTGTAGTCTGTAGGAAAGATCAGCAGTGAATCATCTTCTCTTTTCTAAATCAAATACATTTGATATAAAAATCTTTGTCGCCCCCAAATACACAAAAATAGCCTTAAATATAACAAAAATCATCGTTATTAAAAGCTATCAGTGCAGTTTAATCATGTAACACGTTGGAGCATGTCCACCTTTTTATAATGAGATTACTGTAAATCCATTATCTAGCATGCTCTGCCCTCCAACACCTCGGAAATCATGAATCATACTTCCTTCTGCTTCGTCTCCTCGTCGTAAAATGGCGGCATAAATTGTGACACGCGCGCACGTCTGTTTGTGTGTGCGTGCATGCAAATGACGCCTTTTACAAGACGGTGGGAGGGTAAACAGCAAGCATTACTGGGATTGATGTTAGCCGTGCTCGGAGAGTGCCGTCTCATACATGTTTCATGATGCCTAACTCCGAGTTCAGCAGAGACGCAGACACTCTGCCGGGCCTCCTGTTCGACCTGCATCTTTGAAGCGACATATAAAATTTAGCAGACGCACACAAACAACTCAACAGCACTCGATGACATGATTCATGTTATTTTTCTTTTAGTAGGAGATTTTTCCAGCACACAACCAGCGACTGTAAAGATGTTAGAGAATAAGTATGTTTGTATACTCTGTTTTTAATGAGTAGTTCCTTTTTGATAGAGTTTATAGTTCGAGCTGGTTCAGGTGAGGCTACACCGAGATCAGGGATTGGTCGAACCTGCTGCTGTGGTCCTGCCTGATGTCCACCACAAATACTATTAATCTACAAGGAAGATCTTCTGCGATTTCCATGTTCCAAAAGTTTCAGCAGGATTGGACTTGTGACTTGACTTAGACTTCTCTTGATAGAAGTTTTTCCTTGCCACTGTCCACAAGTGTTTGTTCATGGTGGGGATTGTTGAGTCTATAGTTGTTGTTGCTGCTGTACATCTATGTCTCTCTCTCTAAAGTCAACCGGTCATGGAAGACAGTTCTGCTCAAGGTTTCTGCCTCTTAAAGGAAGTTTTTCCTCGCCACTGTCACCAAGTGTTTGCTCATGGTGGGGATTGTTGAGTCTATAGTTATTGTTGCTGCTGTGCATCTTTGTCTAAACTCAACCAGTCATGGCAGCAACCACGATCCCGGTTCTGCTCGAGGTTAAAGGAAGTTTTTCCTCTCCACTGTCGCCAAGTGTTTGCTGATGGTGGGAACTGTTGAGTCTCTGTAGATAATATTATAAAGAGTACAGTCTGGACCTGCTCTATATGGAAAGTGTCGTGCGATAACTTCTGTTATGATTTGGTGCTGTATGAATAAAACTGAATTTGATCTCTATTCTTCGACTACAACACATTTTGGAGGGAAATTCTGCACATTATATTTCACAGTTGCAGCTACTTATGACTCTCTAGATTAAGAGTTTATATAAAAATACATGATCAGTGTATTAATTATGATGCACTACGTTACCCAGCAGTACATTGAGTAGTTAAAATTCACTCCACTGACTACAGCAGTAAAACGCTACTTAATGTACTTCAAGGGAGCATTTTTCTACATGATAATTACTTTTATTTTTTAATACTTTAAAGGTGCAGTGTTTACGTGTGTTTGCCAGAGCAGAACTGGAATATAATATGCTAAGTTTTAATTAGTGTATAATCACCTGAAAATAACATTTGTTGTGTCTTTGTCCCCCATGAAACACAATTATTGTTCTACCGTAGCCCAGAACAGACAAATCAAACAGTGGCTCTACATGGGGCCTTTCACGCTGCCTCTGTTCAACATGGTGGAAGGTGAATGGAGGGGTATTCAGGTGGTTGCCTCACCACTAGATGTCACTAAATCCTACTGGCTCCCTCAGCTATAGGGACCCTTTTAGCAGTATTCAGCTGTTTATTTTGGTTTACTGTTTTGTTTGTTTGACCGCTCTCATCTTCAGGCCCAGCAGGCAGCAGTTTTCTGTAAAATATCTCTGAGGTTAAGGATGTAGGGGACGTCATGGAGACTACGTCCATGTTTATACACAGTCTATGGCTTTAGCATGCTAACCCAACCAGTGGTTGAATATTCATTGTTGTCAGAGGTGAAGAAACACACAGGACAAGTTTTGCCATTATCATTTGTTTTTTTTTTTTTACTGTTGGTACTTATAAATATCCAGTTTAAATACACTAATAAAATAGCTTGGACATTTTCATGACTCGATATATTAACAGCTTCCCAAAAATTGAGATACTTTTAAGATTTCAGGATCTATAACCTGAGCCACAAAAAGAACAAGAAGGTCAACAGAAGGTTTGGTAACAGATGCTACACAGTAGCCAATAGAAGACATACAGTTCCAGTCCTCCATGAGTTACCACTGCTTTAAACACTGTTATCAGTACCTCAGTGGGTTGTGATTGAAAAAAAAAAAGATTTTTGAATACATAATAGCCAGATCAATAATAAATAAGTTCATCCTGTTTTTGTGTTGAATAATTGATCGACACTTTTCAAAGCTGAGGGTTTGAATAATTGTGAGTTATATTTAATTAAAAGCTTCGTGACAGTGCGTAACTTTTGGAGATCTGCAAATGTAGAGCAAATTATTTAGCAGTAGTATATGCAAGTGTCAAAATCAGCAAAAACAAAATATACTCATACATTAAACACAACCAGACACGTCGATATCTCAGTCGCATGATCCATCCATCCATTGCAGTGGCAGCAGATCTAGCAGGGCATTCCAGACGTCCTTCTTCTCAGCAACACGTTCCAGATCCTCCTGGGGGATCCTGAGGTGTTCCCAGGCTAGATGTGCTATATAGTCCCCCCAGGAGGTTCTGGGTCTGCCCCGGGGTCTACTCCCAGTTGGACGTGTCCAGAACACCTCCAAAGGAAGGCATCCTAATCAGATGTTGAACCACCTCAACTATGAGCTCCCACTGGATGTCAGAGCTCCTCACCCTATCTCTAAGGCTGAGCCCGGCCAAGGAAGCTCATTTCGGCCGCTTGTATCCGCGATCTCATTCTTTCAGTCACTACCCAAAGCTCGTGACCATAGGTGAGGGTTGGAACGTAGATGGCCTGAAAAATCAAGAGCTTTGCCTTCAGGCTCAGCTCCCTCTGAACCACAACGGTCCGGTACAATGTCCGCAGTACTGCAGACGCCGCACCAACCTACCAATCCATCTCACGCTCCATTTTCCCATCACTCATGAGCAAGATCCCAAGATTCCTGAACTCCTTCGCTTGGGGCAGCAACTCGCTTTCACTGTTTTCTGGCAGAGAACCATGAACAAATGCAAATCACCCCTGTGAGCGCTGAAGGTCACGGTCCGATGAAGCCAACAGAACCACATCATCTGCATACAGCAGAGATGTAATCCTGAGGTTCCCAAACGGGACACCCTCCTCACCCCGACTTGCGCCTTGAGATCCAGTCCATGAATGTCACGAACAGGATCAGGGACAAGGGCCAGCCTTGGTGAAGACTGTGCTGAGAATAAAGGTGTCCAACTGTGCACTCAGAATTGAGGCACAAAGTTAGACCCACATGCATGTCTAATAGTGACTCATTACATGTTTTTGGGTGCCAAATTTACTGGAATCAACTGAATAGGGACCTTCCTGTAGATTTGCTGAGCTGCAGAGCCTGTTTACCTGGTGATTACCCATGATTCAGAGCGTTAAGGGAACAAAGCATGTATAGAACGAAACAAATAAGAGGGCACACATACATCCACCCCACACGCACACACACACACACACACACACACACACGTGTATTTACCGGTTCAAGGACGCAGCAGCAGAATTTTAAAGGAAAAACGACTCATTAGATGCTCGTCCACTTTCAGATACCATCCGTCTGTTATGGATGGTATAACATCCATCTGTTGCGTTCAGTCCGTTCCTTTCACATTACTCATCACATGATTTGACTTCTGCACAATTCAGCGGTGATGTTCGACATTAGAAAGGTGGAAGGACTCTGATCAACAGCTGTGTAGGCGTGGGGAATGTGAGCACAAGCTGGCTCTCATTTCAAGGGGAGGGGAGGCATCCTAACGTGTCCTTCGAAGGCCTGAAGGCTAACAGGTTGTATCTGCACCTCCTCCTGAAAAGTGTCACAGTGGGAGTCTTCCCCAAAAACATAAAATATAATAAAGTCAGAGTTTGTTTGTTTTTTTAACCACCAAAAAGTTGCACTCACTATAAACACGCAATTTCCATGATACTAGAAGTTGAGTGCTTAAAGGATAATTTGTTTTTTTACAACCTGGCTTTATATTTGTACTGTGCCACAGTTTGTATCAGTGATGTTAACATTTTACTCACTAAAGTCATTGGAAACAACACCAAAAATAAGTCATAAACACTCTGTTATGATCTTTGCTGTTAGCGTTGCATGTGTTGTATATTAATCCTCGTCAGTCCTGAATCTCTACCAATCAACAGAATCATAGTCGTATGACTCTTTATTACTCATAAAATTTTACTACATTGATAAAACTACTTTACTTTTAGCTGAAACTCAAAGTGAGCGCAGCTTCATTGTTGACTACAGGTTGATTAGTGATCTTTGTCATCGTTTTCTCTCCAGTTAAGTCTGACTGACCTTGGTGTTTGGTTAAAACCTGTCTGATCCATATTTAGGAATATCACTGTGTTCCAATTTATTTTTCACAAGTTAACTTGGTTGGCACAATGTTACAATTACTGATAAAAACTACTGTAATAAACCAGAATTATCCTGCATAATATGATCCTTAACAATATTTCCAGTTAATGTTGAAGTAACATCGTGTAACTCCTGTTGATCTGCACTGACCTGTAATCAGGTGAATGGTGTCTCTGTCATTCGTACGTCTGTTCTCACACTATGTAACTTTGGGCTCCGGGTCGGGAGAAGTACGTAACGCTTTACGGCACTAAGTCACACACCACCAACTATTTCACTGATTTTGGTGAAACTGGATCATATTTTATGGAGAAAATGTGGAAAGTGTGTGTGTGTTTGTGTGAGCCGGTGTCGTGCCAGAACAGGAGCTGGCCAAGGGGGCAATGTAACAGGGCCCTCTATAGAGAGTGAGCAGGCAAGAAGCCGCCGGACAAGAGTAAATCTGGGACTGACTTTTAGTGGTTGGTGAGAGCTTGGTGAAATAAAAGGCTGAAAGACAGACGCCGAGCTGGGCTGACTGCTGTTGGACTAGTCAGTAATATTAGCTGGCTGCTATGTCTGCTGTTGTTGACCTTGTTGATGTTTGGCTGTTAGCAAAGTCGCTAGTTTTTGATCATAAGTAATCAGAACAAATACTCAAGTACAGCTGAACATAGTTACCACAGTGGGATTACACTCTGAAACTGGAGGCAACAAATCAGAAAAAATACCAACTTCTAAGCAGCGTTGCTTTAATATATATCTTAATAATAATCAGTGTAGCCTGAACTTCTTATTGGCTGAGGCTCTGGACGGAGTCAGGAGGACTTTGAAGGCAGAGAGCTCTGAAATAGGACAGTTTAAAGCTGCTGCACATCTATGTTAGTCATCTTCTCAGGACTGTGTGGGCGTTCACAGACACCTCTGAATATATAACGTTTGCTGAACTCGACATGAAACATTTAACACGTGAACATGGGATTTGATTTCACCTGGTTTTGAGCTCTTTGCCTGGTTTCACTGGACTCAAACCAACACTTTCCTTATCATATCAATGCTGCATGAGCCAGAGTCCTGTTACTGTACGTGCTCGTGTTACAGGAGCCAGGAAGTCTAAACTCTTCTTTACCGGATCAATCTCCTGCTCCGTCTCTGAACCCCAAACATAGCGCCTGCCGGCATTGATGGACAGCTCCGCTTCTGATCTAATTAATTTCCAAAGCACACTCTTTAAACTGGGATTGTAATCGAAACTCCATCCCTCAGAAGTTTCAATCACTCTGCGGTTATTCTCCGTTGCACTTTCTCACTTTATTTGCGATACTGAGGGGGGGAATCTGCAGCATCTGTCCTGCCTGCACTGCGAGTCAAGTAGTGTGTAACGGTAATAAATCAAAACCTGTCTCCTCCAGATAATTTGTGCAAACGAATCATCTCGTTTATGTTGTGAAATTGCTTGATTTTTTTTTTCCCTTCCTGGAATGAGTGCGAGTCACTCACCTTGTATCTCTCCCTCTGCACACAAACATATTGAAACCACGCTCACTCAATTTGTTACAGTGATTGTGCAATGATGCCGAGGGAGCACGGGCCCCGACGCCACCGTCTTTAAACTGCGGATGGGGAACCCAAAAATACATCACGGACCTGCTCCTGCAATAACCGGAGTGCTTACATGATTTCATGAGCCTGTCCCCTGGAACAAGCGACTATATTTCTCATTTCGATTGCAGAGTGGGAAGTTTTAAGAGCCTCGGCACCATCTGTGAGTGTCTCTCCTCTCAGGTCATTGGTATAAAACGGTTATTAGGTTACTGATGGTCCGTGTCTGATTGAAGCACATCTCTTCCTGTGCGGATTCTCGTTAAAAATAGGTCTGGTTTCCAAGCTCATTTTTTGGACAGTTAGTTCGCTGCTTAGGTCAGCGTGTTTGTCCATTTCTAACTGGACTCGTGCACCACAGCTCTGATCAGTTTGGAGTTTTTTTTTGGTTTCCTTGCTTACTGGATTAGTCCGTCACGACACACAAAAAAGTGCGTGTTGCAGCGTTTTCACTGTGGCAGGACAGTCAGTATGTTAGTGATGGTCCATTTCTGATCGGTGCAGTCCTGAATGACGAGTTGGAAAGTGAACTCCGACTGTCTGCTCTCCACCAGCTCCAGGCAGCGCTGAGAATCGATGTTCTGGATGGAGCCACCCTACGAGGAAAGAGAGAAGAGAGGATTCATAGTATACGAGATAATAATGCACAGCAAGGTGAGGACATTATAGAAGAATAACCAACAGGACGGGTGAAGAGTGCTGTTCTATCTGTCCAACCCACGTGGGGTGGTCTAAAGCTTCTGGGGGCTCGTTTCAAGAGCTAGCTGTCGTATGTTCAGGCTCTTTACCGACAAGTTAAGTGGCCAATGTGGAAGTGCAAGAAACTGATGTTTTAGATGCATTGTGGGTAATGTAGTTGCTAGGTTTTAACGAAGAAGAAGAAGAAAGCACAAAAAGACAATACTTTACTTTCTCTGCCTTAACCCGTGCCAAAAAACAAACTGCAGTTCCTCTTCTCGTCCACCTGAGGCTGGTCCCAGAAGTGAGTCAGTCTCCATAAGTCCCCATGTTAAAATGTCCAACTTCACAGCAGAAATAAACATGTTTACAGCCTGGTACAAAAAACAGTTTTGGTTAAGAGCGTGGATGCTTTGATTGACAGGTACGTGCCGTTATGGATGGCTTGCTTGAGCAACCGGGCTTCATTTTGGCCCATTTTTGCCCATTTTCAGATTAGTTGGGAGCCGGCGGAGGCAGGAATGCCAAGATGGTGGCAGTTAGAGCCTCCACACTGAGCTTCTCAACGGCTCTTCAGAAACCTGTGGGTGACGTCACGGAGACTACATCCAGGTTTTATTCAGTCTTTGAGTGTTTTGTGCATGATGTGGTCAATATAGTTTCTTCTTCGTACCAGGAAGCATACCGCTATATGGAACTAAATCCTACAAACTGGTCTTTTAAGAAACATTACCTTCTGATCTGATGACTAAAATTAATCATTATTATGGAACACGAGATCAAAATATGATTTTTAAGAGCCTCCAAAGCTGAATAAATCTTTTTTTTTTCCCTCACACATGGCATCTCTTTGTTGGTGTACTTGATGAGTGACGCACTTCATTCACAAGTAGGCCCACTGGAAAGTGCTCCACTGCTGCAGTGTGGACTGTATTAAAGCTGTTCTAATTTGTGATTACAGGCTGTGTAATTCAAAACACAAGGTCATGCTGACCATGCCTGACAGAGGAAGTGCCCGGCTGTAAACTGGCTCATAATTTTTTTTACAGCATACCTCCAGCAGCTGGAAGGACGCGTGCTGTAAAAGATCCAGAGAATCAAACTTCACTTAAATCACACACACTGACTGATTGACTGCTGAAATCTGATGTACTTAAAGGTTCAGTGTGTAACTTTTAGGGTGATCTATTAGCAGGAATATAACATGCATAACTATGTTTTCAGTGATATATAATCATCTTATGAAATGAATCATTAGCTTAGCATTAGCCTTTTATATCTACATATGGAGCGGGTCCTCTTACACGGAGTCTGCCATCTTGCGCCGCCATGTTTGTTACAGTAGCCCAGAACAGTCAAAGTGTTTGCCCCGTCTGTAACGCTCAGCGCTCAGATGGCAGGTTTTTAGTGTCTGTCCCTTTAAATGCTAATGAGCTGCTGGCTGATTCCGCCCGGCAACAGGCAGGTTACCATGACAACAGTTAGTTGAATGTTTGAACCAGAGTCTCTGAAACGAAGAGGCCCAGACAGACATTCAACTAACAAACTACTGCCTTTACGTTAGCGTGCATCACAGAGCAAATAAAGCTGATACGAGACACTAAATACCTGTTAGCACCGATTAGCACGAGCTAACACTAACTAGCCATTAGTGTCAAACAGCTAATAAGCTAGTGGTAATCTTTTATAACCTCCAGGTTTTGGTTCTGGAACATGTTCACGAGCTCGTTAGTGATGTCACAAGGGGCTCAAAATCTGAACAGTGTGTTTTAAAGAGACAGTGTGGCTGCAGCAGCTCACGCTAAATGGAGGCAGTTGCTGTTTTTAACACTGGGGGGTTTGAACGCACCCCAAACTCAAAGATATTAGTGTAGAACAGCTGATGAAGAAGAATTTTTTTCATAATATGTCCCCTTTAAGGAAGTCAAATGTCGACAAATGGAGGATCACAGTTATTATTTAGCACAAGAAAAGGAGCAATCTTTGCGTCAAAGAAGTGAAAACATGAAGAAGCTATAACAGATTAGCTTCTTAGCCTCATGTCGCTAATCTTAGCTTTTATTAGCATGCAGAACAGCTAGTTAAAGTCAACACAATGCAAAACAATGACATTTTCTAAATATCTGTGTCTAAAGGAACCTCAATAACCTCAACAATGACCTCTGTGATGACCTCTTCAGGCCACCGTAGCTTCTCCTACACATTTGGAATGTGACGGGCAAGCTCACCACTAGATGCCACTAAAATTACACACTGTACCTTTAACTACTTTACGTACGCCAATCTGTTCTTGGAACCGAGATACTTAGATAAACCCACAAACCTGTCGATGCACACGCCAAGTGGGTGACATGCACACACGTGCATTTCATCCAAACAACGTCACTTTGAATAAGAGTCTCTACCTCTTTTCTCTTCTTAGTGTCTTGAACAATGGGCTGGCACATAAAGTAGGTCCTTGCTTATACGGCAAGAGCAGTAATATGTTTTAATGAGCCCGAGCCTCGGCGGAGAGGCGACTAAACCCATTTGTGTCAAACTCACTGTGAGCTTCAGGAAGGCTGCTTTGCTTTAAAATCGATATATGCTTTACATCTTACACAATAACACGCACAGAGAGAAGAATGACCATGAGGGAGGCTGAGAGGAGGACTGAGTGCACCACAAACGCCCTGAATCGAGCTGCTAACGCCACATTCAGCACGAGAACGGCTGATTGTAGCAGATCCGTGTGTGCAGCAGTTAACACAGTCACGTCCTCCTCGAGGCTGAAAAGATATCGATTCGTCTGTGTGCACAGCTGCCTCAGTTTGTCCACATATCGGTCAGTCGGTCGGTCGGTCGGTCGGCCTGCGTTGGTGTGATCACTTTACAGAACAGACCGTCCACACTCTGGTGTCAGGGAATCTATTTGAGACTGTTAACATCGATCCAAGGCTAATGAGTGAAAATGAGACCATGCTGTGTTAAATTATATTTGATTTTTAATGATTGGCCGCCGGGAAGTCCTTATAAAGAGCACGTTCATGTGAGGAGATGATGGTTCTCTAAATCCAATCAGCAAGCAAATTATCTTTATTTAGAGAAGATCTAATGAATGTTTCAACAGTTTAAATATCTGTTTATTACCTTTAAAGGTCCAGTGTGTAACATTTAAGGGGATCTATTGACAGAAATGCATCTAGGCAGTCCTGCTAATCTAAAATTCAGAAAAGACGTGGATCAAAAGCGAACCTGAGGCGGGCTGAATGACGACTGGTCACCTGTAACGACACCCACCCGTCAATCAAAGCGTCCACGCTCTTAATCCTGCATAACTTTAAGCCTTAATATAATCTGAACAGGTGAGTTGTATAAAAATTCACCCTCAGTACAGTTGTCATGAACGGGGAAATTAGCTATAGAGACCAAAACTGTTTTTTGTACCAGGCTGTAAACATGTTTATTTCTGCTGTCTAACATGGGGACTTATGGAGGCTGACTCACTTCTGGAACCAGCCTCAAGTGGACGCAATGTTTAGTGGTGGGGGTGTAAACAATTTCCATGACAAGTCCCTTCCTAACTGACTGTATGAGGAAGTAAACTGCATTCTGCTTTCTGTTTCATGGAGACTTTTTCAAGGTTTCAATTTCAAGGTTTTTTTTGGGGGTTATATTCACAAAGACCAGAAAATGAATTATGTGTGCTGTAGCTCTTTTTCCTCCCCTGAAGACTTCTGTTTTATTTCATGATGGTGTATTCATTTAACATGACAAAGGAGGTGGTCATTAATTCAGTAGAGGAGGTCCGTCTCCGAGGCAGGAAATCCTGGTCATTATGAGAATAACTGAGCCTTTCTAGAGATTAATGTTTCATCGCAACAAAAACACATTAAAGCTGCTCTAATGAATGTTTTTAAATGACTGTGTAATGTGAAAGGAGTCACTCATAGTGACAAACTCAACACAACTGTGGAGCTTTTTTAGTGTCTTTCCAGTCGTAGTTTTGGTTTGCAACTTTACAGTTTTGATTTGTTCTTAAAGGAAAAATGTGCCACAGTTTATACAGATGTCAATAAATTCTTCAGTGCACGCAATACTGACTCTATGTTAAAAAGAACTCGATATTTAAGAAGGTTAAAAGATAAAAGCTGTTTACTGTATTTAGTTCCATCTTAAGTTAGCTCATGTTAGTAAAACTACCAGTCAAAATGTCACTTTTGTCTTTTAACATCTTCAAAATTTGGTCATCTTTTCAGCATAAAGGAGGCTAGCACATGGCATCAGGTAAGTTGACCAAGTTTCTGACTAGAGGTGCAGAGTGTTTTTGTGTCTTACAACCAACAAAGCAGCAGTTAGCTACTAGTTAGGTAAGAGTTGTGCTTTCACTCTGACCCGAAACCCCATCGGACACGTCTCTGTCTTGTCATCGATGTGACTCTGTTTTGGTCCGTCCTCCACGCGACTTCAAACTCCACCGGGAGCGTTTCAGAAGCGTTTATCCCTCCAGACTTTGTTTACTTGCTCAGATTTGTTCATTTTCCTGGTTTATGTGCTTCAAATATTCTTCTACATGTGTAAATATGCTACGTAGTTCATTTGTTTCTCTTTTGTCTGTTTTTACGACCGGCAGTTTGCACAGCGTGTTTTATTTTGAAAATCCACCAGATTCTCTATGCTGTTTCTGTGTCTGGCTTCCTGTCAGCTCGAGGTGCTCTGTGTTAAATTGACACCCGTCAACAATAGAACAGCCGCGTTAAATGCAACGTGGAGCCGAGCGGAGGCCCACTTCTGGGACGCTTTTGAACTGGACCGCGGCGGAGCCGGTGGGGTTTGAAACGTTGACTAGAACGGCCGTGTATCGCTGCAGCGACCGTGGCGCAAACGCAACGCAACAAGGAGCAATGCACCATTTATTAATTTAACGCAACAACAACAACAACAGACTATTATTGTACCATCAAGATCTATAATGACGGCATCCATTGCTCTGAGAGGGCAGATTTAAAGATCAGTGTGAGCCAGACTTTATGTTAGAAGACTCAGTTCAATGTATGCATCATCTTAATGCCATTACACTTCCCGCTGCTCCTCCTTCCTTCCTTCCTTCCTTTTCTGCAGTACCAGCTTTGACATTTTCAACTCTCACACCGCCTGCTGCAGCGGGCCGCTAATGGGACATTATAGCAGGAGGGCCTCGTCATAGTGGACGCCGCTGATGGCTCCTACTGTACAGAGGAAGGACTCAGGATCCATTAAAGTGCTCATAATGATCTTTCCTACCTCGTCTACTGGAAACCGGGCTTTCTCACAGCGCGTGACCTTCTCAATGACTTCCTGCGAGTGTACTTAAAAGTCTTCTCTGAGGAATACAGCTCTAAGAGAGATCGTACACGTACACGTGCCCACATGGCACCTGTGCGAGCACCTTCCACAGCGAGCCCGTCTGTCATACTGCAGAGCGCAGGGTTGGACAACACTATTGATTCCCTGCTATTAAGGCGGGGAGCACTAGTTAATCAGCCGGTGAGACAGCCAGTCAGCCAGAAAGCCATCAGACAGCCAGGCAGCGAGCGGCTTGGGCCGGCGAGTCGGGCAATCTGTCACCAAGTCATTCCCCCTCAGAGGAGGAGGTGAGTGAAGAGCAGTGCATGGAGACAGAGCACAGAAGAGCGTGACGTGATGAACGTACAGATTTCATCTGCACACGTGGGGCAGCAGCTCCCTGAGATATGTACTGCATCCTACTGTAGTGCCTTTTAGCTCCATCGATGCATCAGATGGAGGTTAATATTCAAGTGCCTGCTCCTCCTGTGTGCCAATGAGTTCACCGTAGTGTCAGTACGGAGGACTGTGCAGGTTGTGGTGACTTTTCCATGTATAAATTCATCGATTATTTCCCTCATAAAGTTTCCAAAGACTCGACCTACAAACACCGCTGCAGGACGTTATAAAGTCATCGAGTTCAACGAAGGACTGACCGGTCATGGAGACTTTTAACTACAAAACTGTGATGTGCAATGTTTCTTCTGCTGCGGTCTAAAGGGGAGTTTATTATACTGAACGTAACCGCTCAGAAATTTCTCTCTCAAACAAATGGACACAAACCAAGTGGAACTTTTTGTCGTTATTTTGCAGCGCAGACTGAATTCGTGAAATAAACCATGCTGCGCTTGTTTTGCGTTCGTGAAGGTTCAGCGTCTTCAATCTGGCAACCTGTGTGAGCTTGACACGCACGGGAGAGGACGACTCGACTCGACAGTATTTTGAATTTGGACTGCACTACCAACTTTTAACCACTAGATGTCTCTGTTACAAACAAAGTTACATATTGTCCCTTTAACTACGGGGCATACTTAGCGCGCATTCAGACAGGATCAGGCGTTGTGGCCAGACGTAGCAGGGTTGTGAGGTGGTTTTTATTTCTCTGATTAACAGCTTTAAGCGCTCTCTCTCTCTCTCTCTCTCTCAAATCAGCGGACACAAACCAAATTAAACGTCTTCGTGTCAGCAGCGTAAATTTCAGTCAGACTCAGATTTGGAAGCTGGTCCATGAACTAAATAAAGTCAGAACACACACACAGTGTCACAGTTTAACACGTTAGTGTGTTTTTTGCTTTCAGCCTGAATTCAACATACGTAGACGTAACAGTGAAGCTGCTGCAGGTCACCACACAGCCTGTGCATAACATAACTGAGACATGTTGTCACGTCTTCAGTGTCACATTCATGAGGAATGGGAGTGTTGCAGTGCTGTTTGTACCTCTGTATAAATACAGTGTTCATGCGTGGCCCCTGGGACCGTATGTATTCATTGATCTCCGCCTACTTGGAGTAAATATTTTCCACCCTAGATTCTTTTTTTATCGACTTGTATGACATGTATTAATACAGCTATGAATTATGTACACGGCACGCTGTGTTCAGCTGCTTCAGGTGAAAAGACAGCCTTGCAGTACGCCTCTTACAAAAGGTAATTGGCAAACCTTAAGAAATCACGAGGTTGGAAAAATATGTGGTCTATTCTGCAGAGAATGCACTTCCAAGACATTGAGCTTCAAAGATTTGACAAAAAAAAACAGTTTAAATATTTAAACCTTTTCATAAAAACACAACACAGGCAGAAAGTCATATTTGCAGTTTGCAAAAAAAAAGACATCAATAACGCCAATTAAAAGTTTCCAAAATGTTATTGACCCAAGCCGCAGCTGTGAGAAAACATGAGCTGGTGTTCACAATCTTTTGGAAAGTAGCAGCTCGTCTGGGAGTTGTTATAAGAGACTGATTTTAATTAACTGAACACGATCCAACATCAGTTAAAGTGAACTTTGATGTGTCACACAGCGTGATTAAAACAACATCTGTGCTGTGTGACAAACAATTACCTAAATCGATGTTTGTGGGACCAAAAAAGGGTCGTGGACCTGTTTGTTTTTAATGGGTCCTCCATTTAGCAAAGTGTGTAACAATGCTATGATATGTGAATTTATTTAATTACAGGGTTATGAACATATTCACAGAGTTGTTACATCCACAGACTGTCTAAATAAAGAGGCATACAGCGGTGTAGTTGCTGATTTCTTCCTGGTACGAAGAAGAAACTATGGAGGCCACATCGTGCATGAAAGGCACAGACTGTATAAAACATGGACGTAGTCTCTGTGACGTCACTCACAGGTTTCTAAAGTCCTGACCTTTGTCTTGACCAATGTCAGTATCTTGACCTGTGTGGCGGCTGTTGCAGTGCATTGTGGGATTTGTAGTACGAGCGGTGGGAGTGCGATTTAACGGTGGGCCATTAATAATAGACGTATGAAATTATCTCGCGGGCCGGCCTCGAGTTTGACATGTCTGGTTTAAGTTGTCATCAGTAACCGGAACCACAAATATACATCACCACGTTGATATCTATGATTTTATTTTGGCGGGTTTCCACACGGTTTCCTCTGTAAATCTAAAATCTCAAGCCAACAAAGCATCTCTGGGTTTACAATATTATGGAAGTTAGTGTGCAGGCTGACCGTGCAGAGTGTGAAGAGAGGAAGACATTGTGAGTTCTTCATCACATCAGTAAACAGAGGGATCTTAAAGTTCTGGTAAATGGACTGTACTTATGTAACACCTTTCCAGTCTTCCGACCACTCAAAGTGCTTTTACACGATGATGGCACTGGCTGCCGTGCAAGGAGCCAACAGTTTTAGCATTCACACACCGATGGTGAACCCTGCGGGAGCAATTTGGG
Source organism: Sciaenops ocellatus (assembly GCA_033000465.1). NCBI lineage: Eukaryota > Metazoa > Chordata > Actinopteri > Sciaenidae > Sciaenops > Sciaenops ocellatus. Next base: position 3,979,952 of record CP136871.1, on the reverse strand, counting down.
GTTCAGGATCTTGTCCGAGGATGCTTCGGCATGCAGACTGGAGGAGCCGGGCATCGAACCAACGATCATCTGATTAGCGGACAACCCCGCTCTACCTCCTGAGCCACAGCCGCCCCGAGTTATCTCAAGATCTCGAGATAGTGGTCCCGTTATCTCGAGATAACAACATAAATAACTCGAGATCTCAAGAAAACAAATGAAATGAACTTCTTATCACGAGAAAACGGTTTGACCGCTTGGGGCCTCCGTTGTTGCTTCTTCATCAATGGTTTATAAATGTAGATGCTTCAGTTCATGATGTATTTTTCTAAGTTTGGTCCTGATCTAAAAGAAGAACACAGAAACATTCGGCAGCAGACGAGTGATCGATACTAAGACCCGCCGTTTCTCTCGATGTCTCAGCTTTGATCGCGTCTCCAAGCAAACCATCGACGCTCTGCTGTTTGCTCTGGTGTTGTGTTCTACATAATATCATGAACGGCGCTCTTGTGATCAGCGTTTGTGAAACTGAAACTTTCTTTTGAGATAAGCGACGTCCGTCAATAAAAGCAGGCCGACAAGATAAAGAAGACTGATGTCGGAAAACACTTCCTGCTTTATCAGAAAAAACACTCTCAGGCGATTGCTTCCTCTCTTGCTTCCTCTCTCGTTCCCTCTTCTGCTCCCTTCGGGTCAAACTCAGTTCAATATTCTTAAAGGATCTCCTTATCAATAATTCACAAACACTGACTGACTGCTTCACATGAAACGCCGCCTTCCTCTGCCTCTCTCTTCACTCTCTTTTCTTTTATTCTCTCCAGCGCTCGTTTCTTTCCTCCCTCCGTCTTCTTCTGGCTGTATCTCGTCACCTTTTTTCCTTCTTTGTCTCCTTCCTGTGTGTCAGCTCCTCATCTTAAACTCTTTACGGCCTTCTTACGTCGACGTTGTCAGAAATACTTGCTACGTTACTGCGTGTGTATGTGGATGATTCCTGTTGGCTAGCTAACATGGTGTCTTGTCCTGATGTGTGCTAACAGTGTCAGCGGCCCTCTGGGCACAGTCTCTTTACTTCTGCTGCTGTGATTTAAATAATTACAACTAGCTCATTAGCATTGAACTAATTTTTTAAAAAACATCCTCATAATTGAATTCAGCAGTTAGGTCGGTTAGGTCACTTGCAAAGGCTAATCTGCATTAGCGTCCACCCTGTTAAAGGCCAGCAGGGGGGTCGATGGTTAGCATGGAAATTGTTATATTAGTAGTGATGCTAATACTCGTGGTAGCACATGGTAAGACAGTGCGTGCTCTGGTTGTTGTTTGATCTGTCCGTTTAGCCTGCTAGCATCAGCAGTGTGTGTACTCTGTATGTCAAACTGAAGCTAAAGCTGCGTCAAGTCAATTTATTTATATTAAATGATGAAATTAGCATGTTGCTATATCTGTTTTAGCTAAATGTTTTGGTTTTTAAAGGAGCAACTCTGCTTCCGTCAACCTATTTTCCAGACGTAGAACACAGTCTAAAAACTACCTGTCCAACACCAAGCGGCAGATGGACAGATTTAGCGATTAGCTCGCAAAGTAGCATAGCATTTAGCAGCTAAAGAGCTAAAACGAGAGTGAATACTGGACTTTGGGTTGTAATTCAGACCAAATCATGCGTTACCGGGTTGTGCTATTTTGTAATTTGCTGATTCACCGGCGCTCCCTCTCTCTCATTCACCGTCTGTGTCGCTCAACCACCGCTGTGTCTCTCTCTCTCTCTCAAATACTCTCCGTCAGTCGATCTCAGACGAACTCCAGAGAAGTCTGCATCGTTTCTGGATGTCTGGCATCAAATTCAGACCGAGTGAATATTCATAAAAACAATGAAGTTTATCAGTTTGAACTTTAAAGGAACAATATGTCAGATATTTACTGTATTAAATCATGCTATGTCATCAATTTCACTATATTCAATTTTAAAAATAATTTCAAGTGAATCAAAATACTCGATCCTGACCCACAGTGCATCGTGGGAAGTGATAAAGATGCTGTAAAAGTTACCGACCCTACCCGGCTCCCATTGCGGTTGTAACTTTTCCACGTATAAATTCATCGATTATTTCCCTCGAAAAGTTTCCAAAGACACGACCTACAACACCGCTGTGGGTAAGTATCTAAATCATGTCACATAATCATCATCAGTAAACAGACGGACCTACTCAGCTCTTACTGCCAGAGATGGAGGATGTTTTCCCGGGGAATTGAACCGACTTTTAGCTCCAAATTACCGTTTTTTTTCTTTAAAAGTGCGTCTTAAATTTGAGCTGCAGTAACATTTTTAACCACTAGATATCACTGTTTCAAGCAAAGTTACATATCGTTTCTTTAAACGTCTTTGTGCTGTATTAAATTGAATATATGCAAATTGATCTTTTGTAATCACTTCTGCTAACGAGCCAGCGTTCAACCGTATGCTGCCATTTAATTTGCGCACTCTGTCGACTCGTTTGAACTTTTAATCCTTCTTCACTGATCGGGAACCAGTTTGACCTGAACAAAAGTTGAACTTACCGTGTTTTTCTCTTTCCTCTTTCCCTTTTTAAATCTGCTCTGTCAGAAAAGCTCGTAGTTCAGTCTCAGGCCTTATTTGACTTTTCCACCAAACTTTTGAGGAACGAAATGAAAAAAAAAAAAAGGACTCTCTCTTTTCCAAAAACCTTGAGGCGTTTGTGCCTAATGGGTTTCATCTCTCTGACTTCTGACATATGTTAGAAGTTAGATTTCTGATTCTGGCCGATGCTAATTAGAGGCAGCTTCCCCTGCCAGTGTAGCCACAGATAGACTTTCAGAGGAAAGCTGCTGAGGTATTGTTCTCTGAAGACATTGGCCGATGGGTGAAAGAGAGAAGAGAGAGGGGAAGAACTTTCTCAGCCTGATGTCTGCGACAAAAAAAAAAAAAAAACCCAGTGTACACAGACAGAGCAGAGATGCCTCGGGCGTGAATACAGCAGTGTCTTCTTTATACTAATTATCCAGCTCGCTCTACTTATCTGTCACATTTTAAGACAACATTAAAAGTGTGAAGATTAAAAATAAGACAGAGGGTTATTAAAAGTCAGAAACTGTGCATGTGTGAAAGCTCATTATCCACCCGGAGCAGAACGCTTCAAAAGAAGAAGAATGATCAACGCTCGAACAAAACCAGAGAGCGGAGAGGAAGACGCACGAGATACCAACTCAACCGAACCGTAAAGACGAACTCTAAAACCACAGGAGCTTTGGTCGAGCAGATAAGATGCAGAATACCAGTTCGTCCTTCACTGTGCTTTACCTGAGCGAACGTCCAGGTGAGCTTCATGTGTTTGGTGGAGGCGTAGCTGCACTCCAGCAGCCTGGGTCTGCTGTTCACGTCCACCAGACACTTGTTGTCGTCGTCGTCGATCGTCGGGCTCAGCACTCCCAGGTGGAGCTGCTGGGAGCTGGTGTAGTAGACGTTCTGTTGGGAGACAGAAACAGAGACTGAGGACGGCGGACTCAGTTCAGACCTGCTTACTCCTCAAACGACGAGTCCACATACTGTATTATGTATCACCTCAGTCCACCTTAATCCAAGTTCAAACTGTAATTTTTCATCTTTATGTTCATATTTTAGATTTCCAGACTTGTAATAAGTGACATTTGAAACAGAGATACAGACGAACTTTGCATGTTTATCCATGTGTTGCATCATAATTTGGATTTTCCGTCACTTTTATACATTAATATCCTGTAAACAATAAATTCAACCAGCGGTGTCACAATGTAAAGTTCCAAACTCTGCTTCAAGTACAACCACTACACCTCAAGAACACAAAGGGAACTATTAAATATTTCATAATTTAGAGGACAGTCTACGTTGGGGCACAAAGGGCTCTTTATTATCTACCACAGGGGCATTAAAAGATGTCATCTTTGCATGCAACAACATTTATAATTATACAACCTAATGACAGTTCTGGCATATAAACTAACTAACCACCAAACACACACAGAGAATGACTTAAACTGTTGCAGGAATCGTGAGTCTTGAATGTGGCCAACATAAAGAGCTGTCGTGGACTTCAGGAGGTCTAACCTGACCGCAGTTTCCATCCAGGGTGAAGAAGGTGGAGGTGGACTGACAGACTGGACTGTCTACAGGAAGGGACGGAGCAGACTTCAGGTCCTTCAATGTTTGCAGCAAGATGGTGTAGACCAGTCGGTTGTTGCACCAGTGCAATCTTCTTTGCAGCAGCATCAGAGCCAGTGACACTGAGAGAAGTTTGGCTCTGCGCTGACTGCTCTGGAGCTCCTGGAGCTGGTTGCAGAGAGAAGGATGCTCCACAAACTTCTCAGCATCACGGACAATAGCTCACATCTCCTACACGACCTCCTGATGAAGCAGCAGAGCAGATTCAGACTCCTGCAACTCTACTGTAGCTCCCATCCTGTGACAGTTGATCTATGAAGCTGTTAAATCTCAAAGAGGAATCCATCTTTGTAGTCATTTGTAGTTCATTCCATGAAAAAAGTGCATTGAAGTTAAGCAGCTGTTGGATCGTGTGCTGCAGTTACACGAGTAAAATCTTCTTTTTCTGTCCTCTCGCCACCAAAATGTGCAGACAGACCCAAACAGAGACGGCAGATAGTTATTGTTTTTTTTTGCCAAGCTTGGATTTACAGGGAGGTGGGTCATTAGCAGCAGGGAGAGCTGTAAGTAGGCTAATTTTTGAATGTTAAGTGTAAGTTTTTTTTCTGTTTGTTTGTTTTACCTCACCTGCAAAATTTGCCAGGTAAACAACATTCTCACTTTTTAATGTAGCGAGAAATAAACAGGCCACCTGTTAGTGATCTAATTAAGGAGAAGAGGGAAATATTCAGCGATGAAAGAAGAAGAAGGAGAAGAAGAAGAGCGAGGTCACGGATGGAAAAGTAGAAGAAATTTCTGCATATACCTGAAAAAAAAGGATAAAAACAAAACACAAGGACGCGGTAATGAATGCAAATGTTGGCCCAGTTTTGAAGCCTGCAAAATGTCTAGTGAGGTAAATCAAACAAACTTTATGTGGTTTAAAAATTCACAACGTAAAGCGAGACGCAAGTCAGGAGATGAGACAAAGACAGCCTGAAGCAAACGAGAAGGATGAAGGTCGACGTAAAAAAAACACAAAGAGGCGGTAAAAGTTGAGAATGTAATGAAAGTGTAAGCACAGAAAACATCCCTGTTGATCACACACTCTGAGTGTGTGTGTGTGTGTGTGTGTGAAAGCTCTGACAAGGTAATTGATGAGAATAATGACCGTCTTGCAGGAACAGGACATTTCTAGAGAGGAGCCATTATCAAACTGTGAAACAGCCTCAGAGCTTTTTAAGCTGCTGTTTCAAAAACACCCCGAAGACTGATGTGCGCGTGCATCGAGGATGTGCAAACGTCGGCTTCTCGCCGTGTGTGTGTGTGTGTGTGTGTGTGCACGTGCGCTAATAACCGCGATTAAACATGCATCTGTCAATAGATTGATGTTCAGCTGCCAACAGAGGGCTTAATGTTATCTCCTCTCCTGTCACGGCTTCTTAAAAACCTCTAATAGAAGGATTAGTAAAGCGTTTGTGTTCGACGGATAGCAATCTCTCATGACAGATGTACACATTAACAAACGTAGACAGAGGAAAGCCCGTAAGCTCGGCTGATTTTCTGGGGTTTAATGTTTACCGTCAGCAGATGACATTTCAGTACGAACAAAAAAAAAATCTGTTTAGTGATCAAATCTGTCATTTGAAGCGCCGTGTGACAGATACAGCACAGGATAGGGATCTTCTAACAGATGGACATCGTTGGACTCTCGGCAGAAGCTTCAAAGTCCAGAGGCCCCTCGAGGCACACTTAAAACTGGGTAATTACAACTGGCTAATTAGAAAGACTTCAAAGATTCATCCTCATGAATGTGTGTCAGATTTCTTCAACTTGGCCTGAAGGTGGTGTTAGCCGAGAAATCAGGGGGTTAGCTCTCTTATTCCAGGAGACACGAGAGCATCAGATGTTTCCACAAATGCCCCAAAACTGTCAGTCAACGCTGGTTTCTTTTAGCCAAGACTGTATTCATGTATCTGTTACTGCAGTAACAATGGAGGTTTCCAAACCTTAAAGTCATTTGAATCCGTTGGTTATCGCAGGTGACTTGGGCTGAAGAAGCCTCTATTGGACGAGAGGCGAGATGTCTTCGAGAACCTACGTTAGTCCAGTCGCCTACGATAACCTTCAATGGATGCTTTGACCTGGATGACTGAGAATCTTCACAGACATGGTGATTACTGTACTGTACATAACATGGAGACAACCCTAACCACAACATCTCAAGAAGAGAACACACTTTCATTTTTGAAACAGTGATGAATCAGATCAGAAAACGCTTTGACTTATTACTGTAAACTCATGAACTGTTGTATAAAAAGCAATATGACACTAGAGGGAGCGCCGTTATCCTGAATATCAGCACGGCTGTGATTATCGTGTCATGTTATCACTTTAATTATAGCTAAATAGAAATAAAAGCTACAAGCTCACATTCTTTAGGTGTTGGACACGTTTGTGAGTCCACTCTCCGTGAAACTGTTTGACTTCACACGGTCGCGTGCACACATTTCTTCAGGCACCAGACTGCTGCACAGCAGAGACCATATATTTGGCAAAATGCATGAGATACTGCAAATCACTCCAACTGTGTGGCCCTTGAATTTGATAATGGAAGCATAAATGACGGAATAAGGAATTCCATCAAGACCAAGGTCCTCGACTAAAGGCCATCGATATTCATTGTTGGCTGTCCGTTGGTCCTTTCAGAGGAAATGGCTTGAAAGTTTCTGCTTTATTCTGTCTTTAGAAAATTTGCAAGTTTTTGGTGAATCGGCTGTTTTTTTTTTTTTTTTTTACATTAGCAGAAAACATTCAAATGAACACAAATTGTTTTCTTGCTTCCCCTCCAGATGTCAGAGCATTTTTGTGTCGATCTGACAGACTGCTTCAAATTCAGCACAAAGAGGAAGAACATGCTCGAAGGCAAGTTATTCCTGCAGAACACATTTAGACTGTATTCAGAAACAGTTTGACGGTCCACGATTATTTTGTTCTGCTCTGAGTTTTTTTTTTTTTTTTGACTTTTTGCATCCCTGAAGTACGTCTACGTGGTTCAGTTTGGACCCTGCTGTGAACCGAATGCTCTGGCACTACAGCGCCCTCAGGAGTTATTCAGATCCACCGGTTTGTTAAAGTTCAAGTTAAAACATTTATATAAATAAGAAGAATGCATAAAAACTGAAGATAATAAGAAAACAGAGGGAGGATTAGTCTTTTAGATGAAAAACAAGACGGTTATTTGCGATTAGATACCCATGTACTGTAAGTTTTTATGTATTTTTGTACTTTGAAACTGTATTTTGCTCAATAAAAAGTGCTCTATGAATGAAATGTATTATTATTATTGTTGTTATCTCGAGAATCCATTGACAGAAGTTCATTTCTTCCTCCTATCAAGCACTTCTTCCAACATTTTGCCTCGTTCCAGAGGCATGGCCCATGCATCCATCTCCATGGACAGGTTAACTGCTTCATTAAGTGTGTTGGTCATGTTAAATTGATATCTACATACATTTTTTTGAATGGTGGGTAAATATTTCTGAAGTAACACATCCCAACTGAGCTTAAAAATAATTGACTATACATTACATTAACCTGAAATAAGCTGCAGGTATGTACTGTGGGCAAAATGCTGCGAGATGGATAGTTAGAGATGAGCATGTTGTGTCTTTTTTGCCCTTCAGACGTCCAACTCGGTCTTGGACCGACAACAGAAGCCACTCTGACAACGGCTGCATGTCGCCAAATCCTTCAAGGCAGCAGGAGGAGGATACCTGCTGAGGTCTACAGAGTTTGTGTTGGCAAAGCAACCACTGAATGACCTCCTGCTTCCACATGCTCAGTTCAATGGAGCAAGTGTTATTCAGTTAGGGGGGAGTAAAGTTATGGTTTTGCTACACCACTTTTGTCTTTTTAAAATTAACTTATCATCACATGGTCCCTGCATTCAGGTGATTACGGGATTTAATGGCCGAATGACGCCTGGTTTCTCAAACAAGCTACTTGTAACGACACCCACCTGTCAATTGAAGTATTCCTGAACACTTGACTTGAGCGTAAAAGCCGAGTTACAGGTGAGCTCCAGTTCCCGAGACTCTGGAAGGTGGCACAGCTTGTACCGTGCTCACCTCTCCCAAATGCTGACTCGGGAGTGACTGTTCTCATTAACACCGCGAGTCGACTCGGCTCTCGACGGGGACACTGCCATCCATCTTGTGCATTAAAAGTGCAGGCTCTGCTGCTACAGATACGAACCACCTACGGAGGTGGTAACAAAGTTAAAGTCTGCACCTGCAGCATGCAACAGAGAGCACTCAAAATAGAACATATAGGTTTGCAACGAGTCTCTATAATAATTCCTGCACAGCTTCTTTCTTGGATATTAATGATTTATAAATTGCAAACACAGTTTAACGAAACATCAACTTATTTTTTCATTTAATTGAATAGTTCCTCTGCTTTCTTAAAAGGAAAACTCTGGTAGAGACTTTTAACATGTTCACCAACACAAACAAACCAATCGAGGCAGCGGTGGACCAAAACATCCCCGCGTTCTGTCACAGAAAATTACAGTTTTTTTCCTACGGAGGCTTTGAACAGAGCGATATAGCAGCTGTTTGGTTTTTTAAAAAGGTCTCTCGCAGCGGGGATCCTTCCCATAATTTTGTCAGACACTTGTAATAATAATCTGAGCCCGTCAGCGGCAAAAACAAGCACTTTTAGTGGACGTGCATTGACAGTGTGCAATTGCTTCAAACCAATTACACATTGCAGCCCCTTTTTTTGCGGCTGCTGGCTGCAGCGCTCTCATTCAATGCTGGACCAATTTTTAAAAAATTGTTGTCCCCATTAATCACTTTGACACAACAATATCCAAAAAATATATATATATCTGTATGTTTTCCTTTAAAGGTTCAGTGTGTGTAACTTTTAAGGTGATCTATTAGCAGAAGATAGATAATGACGTTAAAAAACACATCGTTATTGTTGTAGAGAAATTGCTGAAAGTCAATGGCACCAGGTCAGGAGGGAAGAAAGTGTTCAGGAGCCTCTGATGTCTTATGCTGTAATATTTACTGAAGCTTGATCAAGGAGAATCAGAGACATCCTCACATACAATCAGGTATGCATATGAGTCGGTCTCTATTCTGTCCAACTCATGCTGGTGGTCAGACTTTAAACCCTTACAGATGATGCCACAAATACTATACGCCCCAAAAGAGTCAAAGGGAATGCATTTACCCATGTTAGTGTTCACCTTCAGCACATTCTAGTCTGGAGACACTGTTGTCTGTTCATGCTAATGGAACGTCAACAGTTAGCTATCTATTATGTCTAGGAGGCCAACACTGAGTTTCTTCGACCCTGGTCACCAGACAACATTGAGATACACTGGCACCTTCCACCATACCAAAGAGAGAGAGTCTTTTCTGATATGATTTAGTGCTGTCACTGTCTATGACCTCAAGGCCCAAGCACGACCATGTGTAACCAATGGATAGAAAATTCCATAACAATTATGTTTTTATTAGCTTAGAATTAGCCTTTTATATACACGGACTCTGCCATCGTGCACCGCCATGCCCGGAGCTCTACAGAGCGTGTAGCAGAAAAAGAAGACGTAGAAGAAGAAGATGAAACCTCAGTACCCTCTTTTGGCACGTGAAGGCCACCATAGCCACACACAAGCTTACACAGTTTATGTATCGATATCAAGCACGATGTACAGTGTGATTTTCATTGCATGCACCCATTATATAAAAATATGCATCCTGCAGTTGCACAGGTTCGATTCCAGCCTGTCGCTCTTTGCTACACAACAGACAGACCCACTTGTTCGCTACCTGGACGTCTTTTTTTGTCGGTGTAATGTAGGTGTAAGCAGCTGTACGATCTAACAGAGGCTCCTGGTGAACTTAGTACTGACAGCTAGGGATGTAGTTAGACAGACTAATCACTGGTGTTTCCCTCAGCCATCTGCTCTGGTGGCGAGAAGACAACACACACACACACACACACACACACACACACACACACACACACTAACGCCAGCTGCAAAGTGGTCTCAGCACATAATGAAGAGGTTCATCCAGACGAGTGGAGCAAAAAGAGGTCGAGGAGGAGAGTTTAAGAGAGAGACGACAATGAGGTTAACTCCAGAAAACTGTTTATTTATAGATGCAGATAACAGAATGGTGTATGCAGCTCACACACACACGCACACACACACACACACACACACAGGAAGCTCATTATGTTGTCGTGCTCTGATCAGATTGGTGCCAGTTTTACTAGGCTTACAGACGCAGTCATTTTGAAAATGGATTACTTCGGCACAACAACAGCCGCTTCAATATCGCCACCGACGCCTTTTAATGACTCAAAAAATTAACCGGGGGGGGGGGGGGGGTCTCTTTCTACGTCCCGCTGCGTATGACGCCTAAAATATTAAAAGCTTGTTGTAAACTCACACCTTTGGAGGTGATTCTGCAAAGACGTCAGCTGACGTCTGATCCCACGGAGAGGTTGTGAATGTTTTTTTCTTTTCCCGCTGACAAATCGACACCGACAAAAAGGTTAAAGTTTTACAAAGTCCAGTAATTGGGTTTCTCTAACAAACACACCCACGTAGTGTTTGTCAAAAAAGTTTTTAGAGTCTGGTAATTGGTTTGCGTTTTCTTTGTATCAAACCGACTCCCTGGTGAAATAACTCAATTTTAAATCATTAATACACTACCAGCTTTCCCCAAAATGATAAATCAATGTCTCCTTAAAGTCTCTTTAAAGTATTAAAAAAAGATTTTTCTCATCCCCAAGTGACGCAGTTGTTTCAAAGTTTAATCTTTGATTAAACTTGTTCTGCCACTTGGCTTCTCTTTATCAAGACTTCTTTTTTATTTCAGCCTCTTGCAAACATCCAATTCTGCTACAGGATTTCCTGCAACTTGTTCACTTCTGCTTAAACTTACTTACAAGTTCAATATCCTCGCCATTCCTGCTGTGTCGACACCCACGCTCCCACACACATCCACACACACACACACGTGCTTTTATATCACTATATTTAAGAGTATCCATAGCTCTTATGTTTTACAGCGTGACGTGCCTTCACCTGACACTCAAGTCTTAAAATAGCCCCATAAAGAAGTGAGCGTCCCCACTTTGCATGACTCACGCATAGGTCCTCACAAAGATAGGAATACAGGAATCACACATACACACACACTCATGAATGCCGCCCCAGTAAATAGCCTCAAAGGTCTAATTTTCAGACTTTATTGATCCAGCCACAAACCAATCTTCTTAGCAAGGCTACACCAATATTGAGGCACAGATCAGATTTCTATTACCTCCTTAGTTTCCACTGCAGTTCATCTCTATTTTCTTGAATAAATATCATCATCCACATCTCTCGCGTTGGCCTCAAATTCACCCCACGATCCGACCGCCACGTCAATCTCGATTTTCCAATTTAATTTTAATATTGAGATGAGTTGTGCTGTTTAGAAACATTGTTTCAGAAGCAGGCGAAAGGGCAGAAAACATATTGGTGCCATGTCACAATTGCTTGTTGGAAAACAACAAAAATACACAATGGGATATTTGCTTTTCTACAACGTATGTTGAGAGACAACTGACATCTACGAGAAGCAATAGTAACGCCAATAATAATGGTTAAGTTTATTTAGTATAGCGCCTTTCACAGAGCCAAGAAAAATGAACAAAATAAAGAAGCAAACAACAAAAACCAACATAAAAACACGAGACCGCACAAGGTTTAAATAAATCAGCTGCTTTTTAAAGGCTTCAACAGAGACGACAGAACGTAAATCTACAGTATTCAAAGGCATAATCACTTGTTGCTTTCAGTCTAGCACGAGCGACAAGCCCTGATCAGAAGACCTAAGTGATCTACTGGTGATATAAGGATGGAGCAGATCAGAGATGTAACAATAGAGTGGCTCTATATGTGAAAATTATCAAACCGGTTGTGTGAATGTGATAGGTAAGCAGTCCAAGGAGGAGATTTACTTAAAAGGGGATGCATGGCTTTTACCAAATGAGATGTGGGCATTGTTAGAAACTGCATGCACCAGTGCTTAAATTATTAACCAATGGCTTAAGCAACTAATTTAACTGGGGACAAATGCTGCTCCCTTTAAACTTCCTCCAACAACATAACTAGCCTAAAAACCCAGTGCGATACTCCAAATATCGAAGTCACAATGCCAAACGGCACTCTAATCTGTACTCCAACAATCTGTCACCAACACACCAATCAGCAATCCTGATTTGGCACACAAAAGCTGACTTTGACCTTTGCCAAGTGGGTTTGCATCCCGGACGAGCCCCCATTTGTCACAAACCGGCTCAGGGAATGTGACAAGTCGGGAGTCCACGCAGGAGATCTACTTAAAGCCGGAGTAATTTATCACAACTAAAGTTAACACAAATCATAAGACAAGGATGCAGAGGGGAGGTCAGCTCTGGGAAGGGAGAGCAGTGAGTGAGTACAGGGATCAGCTTTTATAGTTCAACCGTCAGGTGAGCTTAATCGACTGACTCGCTGAGCTTGGCCACGACGGCCTCCAGGACAAGAGGAAGGGCGTCACAAAACAAGAACCTCAACATGAATCCTGAACTTGATGGGAAGTCAATGTAAGGCATTTAAGATGGGTGTAAGTTAGCAGGGTAACAGCTCAGTCATGGCTTTTCATACTTAGCTCAGACATTTCCTATGCTGAGTCAGGCGATTGACGATGAAGACAACTAAAGCCACTGCAGGTTTAATGCCAAATTCCAGTGGGCACGGATGTGTTCTGTGTCCGGAGCTAATCACAGCCAATCCAGTCAATGTTTCAAACCCCTCTGGATCGTAAAAATGTGGCACATTTGCATATTTAGAATTTATTAAAGCAAGAAAAATGACCAAATCTGAGCGAGGCTAATAGAATCTGATGGGCAAAACGCTCCTGGTAGGGTTTGAAGTTGCATGGAGAACGGACCAAAACGCCGTCTACGTACAGGACTAAGTGATGTCTGTTCATATCACCACCGCCACTCTAAACAGATAACTTGATACAGAATGAGCATAGCATATCTGTGGTCGTGACAGTCACGTGTCTTCAGGTCCAGTCGCTGCCAGCTGTTCTCAAAGATTTTTAAAAATGTGTTTGACATTTGCAACCAATCTTCATCATTGTTGCCATAACGGACGCATACCGGTCTCGTGTCAAAGTCAGTTCCCCCCCACTTCGAATGGTGTTTCCCGTAGATTGGGGTCAAGTTGAGCATCTCAGCAGACGACCGGCTGGAATAACGGGTGAGGTTTGGTTCAGATTAAGGTAAGCGTTTGTTTTGGTGCAACAGTTGCCTTTCTTCTGGGATTTGCAGGGTTGTCTACCGCCAGAAATCCAGTCCAGTGGTTCAGTGCATCGTCGGACTGTCAAAGACTGAAAGATCTGTGCGGTGGAAACAATCCCTATGTGTGCTTATGCTAACGTGAGCTTGACTTAGAATCACCAGCTGGCCCTTTAGATGAGCATTTCTCCAGCGTGCAGATTTACAGTAAAACAGACGTGACATGAATGCAGCACGAGGTTGATATCTGTGGTCATTTTACTGCCGCGTGTAAAGAAGTGTTCAACTGAACGCGTGCCAATAAAATCCCCCCCGTGATAAAGTATCTCTCGCTCTGTTTGATAAAACGTTACTCTGTCTCTCTCTCTCTCTTTCTCGTCCTCCTGTCTTGCGTCGCCCTTCCAGGCTTCCCTCCCTCATCCGTGTCAAGTGGCTGAAAAGGAAATTGAGGAACGTTATGCATCGTTGACATTCAACAGTTCATCAGGTATTCAAAGCCATATCCATCCATCCCATCGGACGCTCACACACACAGAAATGGAGTGAGTCTGTTCAGAAAGAAGAGGACTCAGAGGTAATCTAAAGGATTGGACGAATCAGAATAAAAGGATCTGAATGGGGAATAAGAAGGACTGTGGGGAATAACATTACAAAAGATACTCCAGATGAATAAAGAATGAAGAATGAGAAGTGATAAAGGCATGATAGAGGACCAGAGGAATATTTCAGTCTTTGATGTCGGCTATGAGACGCTTCATGCTGCTTTTTTTCCCCCCTTCTCTGCATCCTCAGGCCTCGTATCGCTCACACGTCCCAGAACTCTTAAAGCATCTTTTTGGCGTCCACCAAACGATTTCAAGATCAACGAGCACAAGTTTCGGGAGTAGAAATGTGTTTCGGTATTGTTTGACCATGATTAGTCACCGAGGTCTGAAATTGCATTAGGCTAATGCAAGGAGAGTTCGTTCATGCATAAATGTGTGTGTGAGAATATCCATTAACGGCGATGATTGTGGATTTATCCATTATATGCTAACATTCTCTAATCCCTCTATGATTACTGCAGCAGGTACACGATGGATATTAACTCTCATTTCATTTTATGTGCAGCCTAATGTATGTTTATGCACCTCTGTTTCTAAAAACCCAAATATCACCAGTCTATAAAGTGATTAGTTCCCCTTGCTGATCCTGTTCTGCATAATGATATTCTGCTGCTATCATGACTTATCCTCGTAACGCCCCAAAACACCTCTGTTATCTGGGAACACGTTACAGCACAGTGGGTAAATTATGGCTCGCTAGAAGTCATTTTTCTTTTTTTATAAGCTTTTAATATCTCAAAATAACTCAATTGCGGCTAAATATCTGTTAATGCTAAGTGGAGAAGCCAACGCTCAGCTTTGGGGCTTGCTCCTTTTTAAATAAAAAAAAAAACAAGTTTTAAGCCACAACCCTTCAGATTTCAACAAATTAGTTTCATGTAGGCCAAATGAATAATACTGCATGACTCTCCATCCCAGAGGACGGGAATAAAATTGGCCCACAGGCGTCACTTTGGGCAGTGTTGGCTAGAAACCGAGGGCAGTCTGCTCTGCCACAGGCTGAATACATTTACCTGCCATCGCTCTGCCAAAATCATGTTGGAAACTTTTTGTCTCTCAAGCTTTAAGCCAATTTAAGCAAAACTTCCACACTGTTTATTGTGACAATAATAAGCTCAAGGCCCTTTATTACCTTGCCCTTATCAATTTGTTTTGTTTAACATAAATAAAAGACAGCGAGGGAGATAAAAATGTACTAATACAACTCAGTTTCTTTATCAGCTCCTGCTGATTATGCTGTCGCCAGGAGAGAGGAAATGTGAAAGCCAAAAAAAAAAGAAGAAGAGACAGGAGACACGGAGAAATGCCAACACAGCCGTTTCCACAGCTGATGCTGTATTGCTGAGTATGACCCAGATAGAAAAGTTGGACGTTTCCGACGTCAAGGCGCTGGTCAAAGCTATTAACTTCACTGACAATGGAGACGAGGCTCCTCAGAGAAAGCTCTTCTAGATGCCAGGCCCGGGTTTCGTAGTGGAGTCTAGTTCTGATTACGTGAGCAGGCCCGGGATATAATGCAGACAGTAAAATATGAATTTTTAATTTGGTCAAGCTGCAGAGCTTTTCAAAGCGGTGAAAAAGTGGAGACACGCCGTCACACTCTTCTTGGTGTTTTTTCAGCGCCTCCATTAAAAAGGGGGTAATAAGTGCAGCCTTTTACTGCCCCGTTGAATTAAATGGTCTTAAATGTGCAGAAGGCTGATAGAGTTTTTGACTGGCCTCAATGACTCGAGGATTACTGCTCAGATATTTCAGCTGCAAAGTTTCTACAAGCAAAAACAACACACGATAAAGCAGCATTACTGTAACACAATGATGTATTAGCTCTTTGTTGCATTTCTTTTTTTTTTAGGTCTCGGCTCCAATTAGCCAGTTTACTCATTATGGAAATGTGACTTTTTCATTTATGTAAATTACAGTCCCCCATAGCTCAAGATTACTGATGCACCCCATATGTGCTGAGACTTACTGTAATTTCTCAAAACTGCTCTACTTTATTAACTTCAGCTACAAACAGTGCAGTTTTCTATTGACTTGGGAATGTTTGAAGCTGCACTAACAAAGACCAGGCTAAAAACATCAGTCTACCAACCATGTAGTACCATTTATCTTTCCTTTAGCATCTTTTAATGCATTGTTTTAGTTCTCTGGCCCACAACTCTACTCTTATCAACAACGTTTTCAGCAAAGAAAGCTCTGATAAACCATCTGTACCCAACTGGCCCACGACCAAACAACAGGCATGGTGGATATGAATCAAGCAGCTAAAGAGACAGATATTTCCCTCAGGAGTTTATGGAGACTGGACTTCAGGTGGACACAAAGAAAACTCACAGGAAAGGAAAAACTTTACCCGGTGATAATACTGTCATACTTGTGAGGTAGTCGTTGCCAGAGGCTCTGTTGTGAGGCAGGCTCATATCAAATCAACACAAACCCTGCTGTCTGCTGGGCTGGACTCTTCCCCCTTGACTTTGCCAAGACGACTGACTAACAACAGCTAACATACCACTCCAAATGCTGTATTTAGGCCTGACCATCCTCTCTACAGGTTGGGCACCTCCAAATATCTCTCGCCAAGAAACAACAAATACACCACACACTTTCTTCCAGCAGCAGGCAGCCACTTTTCAGCATGGAAAGCTCCGATAAGCCATCTGTACCCAACTGGCCAATGACCAAACAGAAGTCTGAGTTAGCAACTTGCTGGTGAACATGGTGGATATGAATCAAGCAGCTAAAGATAAAGATATTTCCCTCAGGAGTTTGTGGAGACTGGACTTCAGGTGGACACAAACAAAACTCACAGGAAAGAAACAACTTTACCCGGTGATAATACTGTCATATTTGTAAGGTAGTTGTTGCCAGAGGCTCTGTTGTGAGGCAGGCTCAAGAGGTTATGTTGCAGGTCTCGTAGGTGTACATGTATTTACAGGTGCTTCCAGCAATAAAAACATTAAAACTAAAAATATTAGCATAAGAAACTGAGGATGAGTCAACTCATAATGAAAAACAACACAAACCCTGCTGTCTGCTGGGCCTGACTCTTCCCCAAGACGACAACTGGTCGAAACAAACAACACAATGCTGTTAGGAAGAGTTAAGAAATTAATATTTGGTAGCATGCTCTCCATCATTTTTCACATTGCTGTTGGGTGACTGATGCTCACCTTCCTCTGAGCCAGACTTCTTTTCCTCAGTCAAAACTTTTCTAGTTAGTTATTTTTGATTCTTATTACTTTTGAGGTACAACTAGCACTGTTTTTTTTTGCCATCCAACTGCTCCCATTGCAGGAGGACAGTGATGACCACAGCAGTGGTTTTCATATTTTTCCTTGTTAAATAAGATTTGGTTCAGGTCATGACCTTATGGCGTGCATGTTGAGATGCCGATTTAAGAAAAATTTGGAGTGGTCTCTGTTTTTTTTCCAGAGCTGTAGGAAGTTCAGTGCAAGTTCACTGTTTGCCACCATTCACAAAACATGAAAGAAATACACATTAAACTATCAGCTCCTTCCTCCTGTAACATGATATTACTCTCTACAGTGCTGGCGGTATTGTAGAGTGCATAATAAGCTCGGGACTGATGATTTCCCATGACAGCACCAACAGACAAAGGAAATTATATTAACTCCATAATGTAATAAAGCTGTATAATAAAAGGAATACAATAAAATAACAATAAAAGTAATGTTGGTCATCACTGTGTTAACCCTGGATAATGGATGTGTGTAACGTAAACACAAATGGCATTTCCAGTTTGTTCTGCTGCCCACAAAAATGAATCAAAACATGAAGAAAGTAAATCATGCAGCTTTAATAATGACGTGTATAATTTCATATGTTTTTAGATATACATTTAAAACAAGGACAACATCCTGAATGTATTCTTGCACAGATTTTTTGTTGTGTAGAGAATAAAGGGGTATCTTTCCCCATCACTGCTATGACAATGCAACTTTGTGCAATAGTCGCTCTCTCTAAATTCCTCATCTAAAATAACAAAGACTGCAAAGGAGTCCAATTATCTACTGCTGACAACAGCTCCTTTTTTTGTTACTCTCTTTTCATGTATTTGATGAAGTAGAATAGAGTAGAGAAACAGAATGAGAGCTCACTGACCTGTGGTGTCATCCCGTGACAGAGATACATGATGGGGACATTGTCAGTGTCAGGTCCCTGGTCCAAACACAGGTTGTCTCTGAGGCTGTTCTTCAGCTGGAAAAATACGACAGAGATAAAACAGGTGAAAAGGAGGTGGTGGTCTAATGTATCTCCAGTCATGACAAAGCTGGACAGATCTGGGTTTTAACAGATGTACATGTGACTAATATGAGAAACAAACTCATTATGTAATACAACTTCAGGCTGTCAGAGCTCAGCAGCAGAAAAAGACAGCTCACCTTCAGCCTTATTTTGTTTTTCAAGGACTTTATTAAAGTCTTCCAATGATTTCCAATGCTGTTTTTAGGTTTTATTTAGATTTCATTGAAGGACTGGTTCAATATTTTTGTAAATACTTTTATTAGCTTTCTTTCTGAGAGTGAGGTAAGTTAAAAATGACCTTCTAAAGACAAAGGACTGGTGTCTGTACTTGTTTTGTTAGATCTTAGTGCAAAAATCTAATTCTACAACAGAGACTTGAACGTCTGACTGGCATTAAACGAACCACACTATGCTGGTTTAAGTCTTATTTATCAGATCAGTCTCAGTGTGCACATGAAAATGGTGAATCCTTCATGCACACCAAAGTTAGTCATGGAGTTCCCAAAGGTTCTGCACTTGGACCACTTCTTTTCACCTTATATGTGCTTCCATTAGGCATTAACTTTCATTTCATCACTTGTTATGCCGATGATACCCAATTATATTTATCGATCAAGAGAGATGAAGTTAGCTGAACTACAAGCATGTCATGAGGACATAAAAACTTGGATGAGCTACAATTTTCTGATGTTAAACAGACAAAACTGGAGTTCTTGTAATTGAACCCAAACACCTTCGAAACTTTCTATCTGAAGATACAGTTACTCTAGATGGGTTCACCCTGGCCTCCAGCTCCACCGCGAAGAATCTTGGAGTTGTCTTTAATCAATATATGTCGTTTAACGTCCACATGAAACAAATTTCAAGGACTGCCTTTTTTTGACCTACATGACATCGCAAAAATGAGGTGCATCCCCTCTCAAATTGACAGGAACCAGGTTAAGATCTCTCGGCCTCTCCCACCACTGAGCTATGTTCTGAGGTTTTATCTTGCCCATGTTGCCATGGGCCTGCTCATGGTGGGAATTGTTGTTGTCAGTCTAGACCAGCTCTATATGTAAAGAAGACGATATTAATCTCATGTGTAGACTGGAGTATGCTGTAAATTAGCACAAAACACTAAATGTAGAGAGAAACATACTATACTAGCTTCTAAAAAACATACCTAACTCCAACTTTAAAGCTACGTAATTCACATGTTGTGTCTCTTATGTTTAACTCATGTACAACAGATGTATAAATAACAATGTTCCCGGTTGTGCCGTAGGCACAGTTCAGGGCTAGCTGTTCCGCTCTTTAATCTAACATATGTTTTTGTGCTAACATGTCTTGACTCCATATTCCAAGTGAAATTTTAAATATTCCATATCTGGTTTCATTTTTAGATGTAATAAATAAATAAATACTTAATGTAGAAGAAAAGCAAGTCTTTCTTTCTCCTTCTCTCTCTCCTCTACCCGTCTTTCTCGCTCGGCCTCTACATTATTAATTACTCCATTATGATGGAGTGGTACACTGTGCAGCTCTAGTTGTGTGGCTAAAGGGAAGACAAATGGGACCACTGCAGGCTAATTACTGCTTGCCAGGAGAAAGTCATACAAACACTTTACACTCCCCTTCACCTTTTTCTGGCAGCTGCGGAGCAATATTTCAAAAAGGAAAAGCATCTGTACTTTTTGGATTGCAGGTTGCTCCTATAATTTGGCTGTATTCCACAGAGAATTAGACTAATAGTACAATATGTGTTAATTAACACAATCAATACACCTCAGTTTGCCCTTGCTCCTTCAAACATTTACAGAAGAGGGTCATATAGGCAGATTCTAAGCAAAATATTTGGTTTATTTCAACTTGGTTCTATTTTCTGCTTCATTTTAGTGACCACATCCATTATTTTTATGTTCTTATCTATTGGTTAATTAACAAGGAATGTGTACATTAATTAACACCAGAGTTATACAAGAACCTATTTTCATCAATAGTCCCTGGACAGATGTTTTAAAGTCACTCTAAGCTGAACTTTTGGCCGAACCAGAAGGGCGACAAATTAAAGAAAAAAACCTGAATAAATGATGCAGATGCTTCCACACAGGTGCACTGCATGGTACAATTAAAGAATTAGTATCTAATAGTGCTCTGTGGCGTGTTAAGAAATGCTGAGGAGGGGCAGTTTATACGGATTTTGTATCAAGATGGCGAGAGGAAAAGATCTAAGAGAGTTTGAAAGAGGGTTCATTTCGGGGCGTGGATGGCTTCAGTCTCAACGGACTCATGTTTCAATAGGAAGAGTGACTAAAGCGACTGCGGGAAAGACGTCAGTAAATAGTGTCGGACATTTGATGACATTTGTGATATGTAAGGAAAAACAGAAGAGCAACTCTTCCTCAGGTGACTGAGAATGTCAATGCAGGACGTGATCAGACTGTCGGCTAGAACGGTCCGTCGACAATCACATGGAGAGGATATTACAGTCGGGCTGCAGTGCATAAAGACCTCATTACAAAGATGAATGCACATTTGAGAGCTCGGTGGCGTAAAGACCATCGGCTCCGGTCTACAGAGACGAGGAAGAAGGTGATGATGGCCAGATGAGTCATCCTTCAACATATTCTCAACAAGTGGGCGAGTGCACCAAGAGAACGGCACAGGCATGCAATGCTGGACTCCTACAGTGAAAGGACCTGGTGGCTGTGTTGTGTAATGGGGGACAATGTTTGGATCCACTTAGAGGGAAGGGTCACTGCTAATCAATACCAAGTTGTTCTGAGCGAACACCTTTATCCTACAATGAAACATTTCTGTCCTGATGGAAGTGGCATCTTCCAGGATGACAATGCCCCCATCCAAAGGCCACGACGGGTCACTGAATGGTTTCTGATGTGAATCAGATGTTTTGGCCTTCAGGTCACCACATTTCAACCCAACTGAACACCTGAGATTGTGGACTGACGTATTAGACAGCGCTCTCCGCCACCATCATCTATCTAATCTAATCTAAATGCTTGACACTGATAAGAACTCGACAACAGGCTGAGAAGGTCAGTAGAGCTTCAGAGTTTGATGATAATTTTTTCGCATTTCTCTCAATGTTAAGGTCACAATATTCATTAATACATCTTTAATAATAATAGCAAAGCTTGGACGTTACAGCTGCTTTTGACACGTTGTGGTAGAGTCTCACGTTCTACACCTTTACGCCCGCAGCATTGCGAACAGTCTGTGGCGCCCATCTTTAAGCCCTGCCATTCAAGTGACCTTTCAGGAGACGGTGATTTGAATAGAAATGCCCGTTTATCTATTCACATGCTGTGGTCTGAGCCTCTGACTGCTTTAACCATTCTTCATAAACAACAAACAATATTTAAAGATGGATGGAAAGGCCTGTAGGCTTCATCCCAGAGTCCCAAAGGTGCAATATTTGGAGTTTATGAAGAGTGAACTTTCATTTTACACTAATCTCTTTTACATACAGCTCGCAAAGCCTCTTTTTCTTCTCCATCTGCTGAGTAGCACGCAGTCATCCCACTCACTGTTCAGATAAAATCACTGACTACATCTCCACCTCGGTTCACTCGCTGCATCCCACCACCTCTCCACGCTCGTCTGCAGTCACATCGCACGCAGAGTCCTGCGGGGGTTTACAGGCAGCTCGTGATCCACTATCGAGGGCCGAGTTCAACGTTCAGCGTCACAGTATCTCATGTTGCTGTCACAATTCAATAATCTGATATTTATTATTGATCCTTTTGAGGTCAAAGGTCAGGCTCAGCTACACAGCAGCTGCTCTGGAGCTGGTTGGGGGTTTAGTTTCTTACTCAAGGGCACGACAGCAGAGTGAAAACAAAAGCTTGAATCTGAGTCCTTCAGCTGAAGGACACTCTAAGGTTGCCTTGCCTACCATTACGCTGATATACTCTTTTGCCAAATATGCTTTGAGGGACAGGTAATAGCTGCTTGCATTATGTTCTGTGGTGAAGAATTGCTACAGTTTTGTGCTGAAGTCGTAGGGTGGTGATCGGGGTGGACACTGGGCAGGACTTTGACGGTGGAGGTCGGGGGTTTGCTTCCTGAATAATGCGTGCAGCACTTTGTTTAAACTTCATGACAGATTATTAATGAAGTAAACATGTTGTGTCCTGTGCTTCAAGTAACCTTTTCAATGTTAAAGCAAAGAAACAATCCCTCATGCTAAGAGTTTTCAGGGCCTAAAAAGTCATTAATCATTCGTTCAGAGGCTGTATCGCGAGAGCGGGTTGAATGAAAACAAATTAAATTAGTTGTTAAAGGTCCAGTGTGGAGGATTTAGTGGCAGTGGTCGAAAAAAGGTGAAAAAATATAAAACACCCTATCAAGTTATCAATGCTAACACAACGATACGTAACAGGCACACGGTTTACCGTGCTAACCATCAATGTAGCATGCTGCCATGCTAAAAATTGCTGATTCTCGACAGTGTAGCTGAGGCAGATGGGAATGTCATTATAAACCAAAATATTGGACAGATCCAAAGATTTTGACCTGAGGGTGGCACTAAACAAAATCAGGGGATCATCAAAGTTCAATGACAAGTCATCCTCTGGGGAACATGAACGTATGGACCAAATTTCATGGTAATCCATCCACAGCAACTATTTAACTGTTTTATTTTGGATTTTATTACTTCCTAATCATAGACTAGAGCCTGCTTAGGCAGCTAAGATTCGCCAAATCTTTGTACTCATTCTGCTGTGTGTTTTATTTTGGATTCTGTTTTGCAGATGAATTTTTTGTGATTTACGAAGCCAAAATTTCATTACTGAAGATCTAGGCTGAAGATTTTGGCAGACAATCACAGCGTCTCCTTGCAGGCAGAGAGAGGTGAGGGCTGTCGACGGTAACAAAAATTTCAAATTGAAACGAGTCGAGTGAGTTTTACCTCCGATCACAGGAACGACGTCAAACAGTTCATCTGCATCTCCTCTTTGTTCAACATTTACCTCGTGTGAGCAGCGTATGTTCATGTTAAATAAGATATGAGTGTATAAACAGCGTGCACAGATGGCATCACACCAGAACACTTGTCGTACTCTCTCTCTCTTCAGCGAGAGTTTGTTTTTGTCAAATATGTAAACTTCATATCTACATCTCTCAGACGTCACTGTGGCAACGCTTTCATCCCCGCACATGCTCAGTGGTGTCTGCAAATAACTCCATCCAGCTCGCTGCTGTGACTGAAGTGTTTATCCAACAACAAACACTAGAGGTGGCAGGGAGGTCGTTTTCGGAGCCGGAGATGTCTGAGTCGAACCAAACTGGCCTTTTTCCCCCGCTGATAAATTCATACCTTTTTTCTCCTCAGTGACAGACACAGAGTCAATAAAGCTGAAAGAATGAAACCTTTTCATGCTGAAAGGAAATGAACGTTCTGTGCGACTGCATTCAAACTCGCAGACGACGGATGAGTCAAACTTCGTCTCCGCTCGAGTTTAAAAGGTTAAAATGAAGCCGCAATCAAAAATCACAATCAGACATGAAATTAATAAATTATTAGTACTTGGACTCGAAGAAGAAGAAGAAGTGCTCATCTTTCTTGCTCTCTATCTGCAGGAGCAGTCAGAGCGGTGGCAATAATTCTGCTCAGCTTTCAACAGATTACTGTCATTTTTCAATTATGCAAAAATCCTCCCACAGCCGTTAGGCGAAGAGAGGAATAGCCGTGCAGAAATTAAGAGGCGTAAAAAGGTTCACCCTTTCAATACCCCCGCCGCTGTGATTTGAAGTGCGCTCTTACGGCAGGAGAAGCATATATCCCACGTCAGTGCGTTCAATTAGACTGAGCGTTAATGGAAAAGTTAAAGTTTCACAGCTTGAAATAGTTGGAAAAGTGAGAATGGAAATGTTTATTCACGAGGAGGTTTTCAGAACTATTTCAGTGCCTCATCACATCACTACAACTGGACACACTCCCTAATTAAAGTACTTATAGAGAAATCGTAAATTTATAAAAAGTAACATTTTTACAGTTTTTTCTGTTTTTTAAACTGAATACAAATCTCTGATAAATAACAGTCATTATCTGTAAATTAACAACCAACCTGATAATAATGAATTTTTACAGTAGTTTTCTGTTTTTTTAACATTATATACAAACCTCTGTAAAATTACAGCCAAACTGTGAAGTATATACCAGTTATGACAAATAAGTTATTTCTCATTTTTGTACAGAAAAATGACTTCATACAGTATTTCTCTGCTTTCTTAAATTACACACACATTTATGTAAAATAACAGCAATCATCTGTAATTACAGACGTAGCTTATATAAATTTTTATGTCCATACTTTCAATTTCACATCTGTCTTATTGGTTTTACATTCATGTGGACTTTTACATTCAAACCCGCAAACTAGCAAAAGTTACAGTTAAACAAGTCTTTAATGAACATCTTCATGTTAACAATAGACCAGAATATTATGACTGATGTGAACAGGGTCGCTTGTCACGATGAAGTCACAGAAAAATGATCACCTGACTGCGGTCCTCCACCTCTCGCAGCTCTGTAGAGTGTTTCATTGCCTTTTAGCTTACGGTTTTATTTTAACGTCAGTTAACTTTCACTGCTCTGATCAGAGTCATTTTCAGCCGCAGCAGGCAGCAGTTTTCTTTGGTAAAACTCTGATAACCCGACTGTCCAGCAACAAACGAGACAGACACTGCAGTGACTGCAGCTGGTAACATAGTGAAGAATTTAGCCTGATATTTATCTCAAGAGCTGCTTAAAGAGAGTAAATATTGGACTTACATTCATCAAGTGGACACAAACATGACTCCAAATGAATACTAATGTTGTGTTGTGTCTGCTGGATGTAAGTAGACAACAGCTCGCTAACAAGTCCCCTGACTACGACGATATTATGTTATGTAATCTTCTGATGCCCCTCGATTGGACAAAAAAAGTCTGTGAATGCATGTTTAAATAAAAAAAATGACTAAAATGAAAAGCCTGAGTGAAAAAAGAGGGTAGAAATAATAATATGACGGCAAAGCGTAAAACTTTTGTGCCTTTATCTCGA
This sequence comes from Sciaenops ocellatus, assembly GCA_033000465.1. Taxonomy (NCBI): domain Eukaryota; kingdom Metazoa; phylum Chordata; class Actinopteri; family Sciaenidae; genus Sciaenops; species Sciaenops ocellatus. The sequence goes on along the minus strand of CP136871.1, from coordinate 3,954,558 downwards.
CACAAACACCTTAATTATGGGAGTATACCATCAAAAAGGCCTTTTTTTTAAACATGGCTGCCTTTTGGCTGAAACGTGACAAGAGAACAGACAAAAGAAAATATGTTCACACATTCTTAAAACTCCTCGCTGGTTAGCTGCCACAACAAAGGCGCATTAATTTTTGATAAAGCTGGAGGAGTGTCTTGTTCCTATTTCATAACGAATTCAAATACTCCTGAATACTTTATGTTTCTGCTTTGAGGAGTTTCTCTGGATGTGCTCTGTCAGTGTTTCTCAAACTGTGGACTCCTACGTCGAATGAATTGCAGATTGCAATCAACTCAATCGTCACCGTCAACTCAGTAGATCACCCTAAAAGTTACACACTGAACCTTTAATTAACAAGCCCATCTTTCAGTGTAAAGACAAACGAATTAATACAAATCAAGACTGAGAACTGGAGAGTCTGGAGAAAGATGCGTCTTCCATTGCTCTGTGGTCCAGTTCTCATGCTCCAGTGCCCATTGTTGGAGCTTTCGGCAGTGGACAACGGTCAGCGTGGGCACATACGCAACAAACTGTGATGTTCTGTGTGTTCTGACACCTTTCTATCAGAACCAGCATGAACTTTCTCAACAGTTTGAGCTTCAGTAGCTCGTCTGTTGGATCGGACCACACGGGCCAGCTTTCGCCTCCCACACATGCATCAATGATTCTTGCCCACCCAAGACCTTGTGGCCTTCTTTGGACCACTTTTGATAGGTACTGACCACTGCAGACTGGGAACACCCCACGAGATGTTCTGAACCAGTCGTCAAACCATTACAGTTTGGTTCCTGTCAAAGTTGCTCAAATCCTCACGCTCATTTTTCCTGCTTCAACTTTGAGGACAAGTGATAACCAGATAATTAGCACAACCTCTCCAGATGTTATAAGATGGATGGATGTCAAAAATGTTATCATATGAACATGTTAGCTAGACTCAACAATGACGACGGACACTCTAAGACCTGGTATTGAATGTTTCCTTTGGTTGTTCATTAATCACAGGCCTTTGTACATATCGTTGGTTTATATCTTGGATTTACTGTCTCAAGTTCAATGAATCCTGAAGTAAAAAGTTGAACTCACCACTCCATAAGCAACCGTGTCGCTGTAGGATCGGAGCTCTGGGTAGATGTTGGAGAGGAACCAGCTGAACGGTCGGCACTGCAGTCTGGATCTCAAGGCTTTCCTCTTAGAAATGTCCCCGATGTCTATTCCTGAGTTCTGGAGAGGGGAAATAAACATAAACATCGTTTTACTGATACTCCAACCTCGAGCAAAATAACAACAGTACAATGAGCTTCAACTTCCTAATCTCCAGTGTTGCAAGAAATCAAATATAACAAGTGCAGAATTCAGGGCCTCAGGGTCATTTTAGCACTGCTGCGTACTTTGAATAGCAGTGCAAGAGCTCAAAATAATAACCGAGCGAGACACCAAGAAATATTTAAAGAGCAATCACAGAGAGAAAGGAGTGAATGTCATTGAGTGAGGAGAGGCTGAACTGAAAAGATGAGTTTTTCGAGCCTACAATGGGAAATAAATGTAAGTGGAGAGTGATGGAGAGGGTGTCTGCTGCTTTTCTCTGTTAAACCGCTGTGAGTCTGATTTACCATCGGCTGGATACGGCAAACAACATCAGAGAACATCACCTTGGGTTCTTGCCAGCGGTGGAGAGCATTTCACACAATTTGTTGACATTTCATAGAATAAAAAATGATCTGATTATTAGAAAACTGTCATGACCCTTTGCCTCCAGAACCCTGCTGCTGCTCCTGGAGTCCGGTCGAACAGTCTATTTTGTTTTGGAAGGTTCCTAACTGCGTGAAACGACCCGTCTGTTGTCCGTCTAGATCATCATGGAAGGTACCGTTAATCATTAATCATCGGAGAAGTATCTCAGATGCACGTTTTGTAGTCCATCTTCTGAACTTTGTAGTTTTACCATGGATCCTGTGAATAACATCCGCCGTCGTATAATGACGCAGTCTAGTGGAAGTGCAGTCGGATTCTCTCGAAGTCTCCTTCACATCTTTCCTTGACCTCATGGCGTTTTCCATCGAGGTCAAGTGTTTTGGCGGCTGTGGCTCAGGAGGTAGAGCGGGACGTCCACTGATCAGATGATCGGTCGTTCAGTCTGTCATTGGGCAAGATACCGAACCCCAAATGGCTCCCGAAGGCTGCGCCATCAGTGTGTGAATGAGTATGAATGGTTAGCTCCTAAATACTGATGAGCAGTTGGCACCTTGCCAGGTTCAAGCAGAGCCGCCTCATCTCTCTAATCAAGACCTCTACACGTATTCAGCCTCGCCACTTTCACCCATCTTTCCTGCATTTACAGTTTCATTCTCCTGCTCCTGGATCCCTGTTCTTTCCAGCTCCCTGCCCGAACCCCAGTCCTGCATACCCCTTTTCCAGCACTTACAATAAATACCTTTTTCCTCTCTAATCCGTCTCCCGGAGTGTCTGCACTTGGATTCACTAGACCAGCCCTGACAGTAACAAAGCACCGTTTCTACCTAAGGTACAGGCTAATGTCTCACAGAGCAGAGGTGGGTAGACGAAAGGAGGAAGGAGAAAAAGGCAAGCAGTAAAGAAGATACAGAGAGAAAGTAAGGAGACATAAAGACGGTTATTAAATTATACAAAATGACCTGGACTAGGTCGACTCATCCAATTGATGCCGTAACATTTTATTCACATCATTTTAATGCCCTGGTGTGCGGAAGCTATCTGCATTTGCCCTTTAATTCATGTTGTTCCAGTGGTTTAGTCACAGTCTGTACATATATATATATATATATATATATATATATATATATATATATATATATATAGTGTGTAGAAGAAATCTGTAGCTTGTTGCTGCAAAGGTCACTTTTTTGTGGAATATGAACATTTCTGACTCTGGAGATCAAAAAAACACTGGTGGACAACAACAGACTGCCTCACTGGAACACTGAGAACAAAGAGCCAAAAGCTGCAGACCAAACGTCATCAAGAATTTATGATCCTACCAGCCTTCAGCTTCCATTGAGCATGTTTTGTGAAGATTAAGGTCTAGACAGTTTTGCTGGACCTGGTAACCCTGTTTAACCATTAAAGCAACATTATGTAGAAATCAGTATATTTATAATTTAGCTCCTCCAGTGTCAGAGTGTAATCCCACTGTGGTAAATATGTTCAGCTGTACTCGAGTATTTGTTCTGATTACATTACTTCTGATCAAAAACTAGCGAGTCGACAACTTTGCGAACAGCCAAACATCAACAAGGTCAACAACAGCAGACATAGCAGCCAGCTAATATTACTGACTAGTCCAACAGCAGTCAGTCCAGCTCGGCGTCTGTCTTTCAGCCTTTTATTTCACCAAGCTCTCACCAACCACTAAAAGTCAGTCCCAGATTTACTCTTGTCCGGCGGCTTCTTGCTCGCTCACTCTCTCCTTTTCTCTTCTTAGCTTCCTCCGTCAACGTCCTCTTCGCTCTCTTCTCCTCTGCCATTATGTCCATAGAGGCTCCTGTTCTGGCACAACAGTGGCTCCAGTCCCTGTCAACATTCCCCTGCACCCCAGGCCTGTAAACCTCCTCTTCTTTGTCCCGGTGGTACAAACGCTAACACTCCCTCGGTGCTCTGAGCTCACAGCACGGCTAACAAACTGAGCTAACATTAGCTAACAGCAGCTACAGTTGTCAGCAGTTTACTTCACTGTCCATCAGGAAACTCTGTAAATCACAGAGAGTTGAGGCGGAGCAGCCGGAGGACATCAGAGGGAAAACCAGAAAACATTTTCTCCATAAAATATGATCCAGTTTCACCAAAATCAGTGAAATAGTTGGTGGTGTGTGACTTAGTGCCGTCAGTGTAACATCAACAGGAGTTAACAGACGTTAGTTTATGAGAGAAAAGTTACAAATGTTGCTTTAAATGCGTCTAAACTTGATTAGTGCGTCAGAGTAACTCCATTTAAAATCAAATCTACCTACAGCACAGCAACCCACTCACTTTGACTTCTAAAAATAAGAATAATAAGATTTGTACAAACGCTACAACTTCTACAACATCTTCCACGGCTGTATTCAAACTGTACAAATCATACTCCAGTGATGGCACGACTCGTGGTTGCTAGGAGATTTGTGATACAGCTTCTGAACACAAACAAGCATAATTACACCCACGCACATCCACCCACACACAGCGACGGGCTCTCAACTCTCGACACGCTCACTCACGTGTGTGTGTGTGTGTGTGTGTGTGTGTGTGTGCTGTGTGTTTACCTGTTGTGGAACATTCCAGGCCATGTAGACGTGACTCTTGTACTGGTCCATCCAGACCTCAGCCACCCTCAGAGCGTTGCGACGGACGTGGGCCGTCAGGTTCTCCGTGTACGGTTTGTGGGCGCGCTCGATGTGCGCAATCCGGGAACAGGGCAGGACCTCCACGCTGCCGCCGCACTGCCATACCTTTGTTATACACACAGAAATACACACACGTTAGCGACTGCAGACACTTCCAAAATAAAGATATGGATATTTTCAGGCTGCATCTCAGCCCTGCTTGATAGAATTAGTGTGAATATGAAGGTGTCACAGGAGCACATACCCGCTCAGTTGCTTGCTATGTTTACCGTTCTGCAGTTTGTCGACAGTGGGAGCTGTCACATATGTCTACACATGTCTAACTCGCATCGTGACAGGCTCATGAAATATGAAAGAAATGTTTGGTTCGCCATGAATGCAGCCGTCTGCCATGCTTTGACAGTTGTAGCTATATTAGGCCTGTGTGGACCTACAGTGTATTACAGATATATAAGCACGGGGGACGCTCGAGGAAGAGCTCCATGTGTGGAGCTGATGTTTTACCCACATTCATTTCTTTAGCTGACAGTTCCACTGCTTTTATCTGACAGGTGACCTCTTTCAGTGATTACACTCACAGTACAGTGCGACCGAACCTTTAAACTAACTCACTGTTTACACTTAAATTAAAGGTCCAGTGTGTAGCATTTAGGACTTTTGGGGTATTTGCCACCACTGTCGTCTTCAGTTTTCGTTACTTCTCCATAACTTTCGCTACAGGCTAGCAGCTGGCTAGCAGCTGGCTGAGTGTCTTCTTCTGCTTATTGGAGCTTGTTAAACAGCTGACTGACTCATTACCGCTACCACGTGGTGGGAAGCTGTATTGCAACTGAGCGTCTCATGGATAAGAGTAATATTTCTGGTGTCTTCAACTGATAACCAGTCCCACAGCCCACAGGCGCAAAACTGAAAGTTTTTTGCGGCCCTCTAGGTGGTGCTCATGGCCCAATCGTGGGCTGCAGCCCCATGGTTAAAAGAGAAGAGATACTTTATTAATTAATCCCTCAACGGGGAAATTCTTTTTTCACTCAGTTTATTTTACATGCATCTTTAACCCCGAAACACATACAAGGGCTCATAGACATGTAATGTGGAGAGATGGGCAGCCTCAAGAGGAGTGCCCTGCAAGCAATTTGGAGGGTTCGGTGCCTTGCTCAAGGGCACCTTGGCAGTGCCCAGGAGGTGAACTGGCACCCCTCCAGCTACCAGTCCACCTTCCATACTATGGTCCATGCTGGAATTGAACCGGCCACCCTCCAGTTCTCAAGCCAAGTCTCTACAGACTGAGCTGCTGCCGCCCCCTCAAAATTGTCCCCTAAAAATCACTACAGTAGACTACCAAGGTGGTTTTCTTTCAGTGAGCTTAGATACCAACAGTTATTGGTTCGCTACTTAGCAATCTTTCCATCAGGAATCACCTCTGTAGTCTAAGTTGTTGCTTTTGTACAGTAATCAGTGAGGCCCGGCTCATAGATGACTGTAGCAGCCCTCACAATCACTCACAGACTGGATCAAACAGGAAGCACTCCGCTCCGGCGGCGTCAGACGAGTGCAAGCGTTTCATTGGATGTTAAATTAGCACACGCCGTACCCCGAGTGCAGGATGACGTCATCAACAACTTTTTATGGTTTTATCAGGAAATGACAAACTCTAAAATACCATGAAGAACACCTGAAAATACTGAAAACATGACTTTGTGTCAGTGCTGGTTGAAGACTTCATGAGGACTTTAACATTTCAACACTCAACTACAAACTTTCAGCAGTAAGCAGCTGTAGAAAGAGGAAACTGTGGTCTTTGTTGTCACTACAATGTTCTGTTCTGACATTCATGAACAGAAACAGATGCTAATTTCCACGATAGCACTGCTAACGTTCCGCAGGAGGCACCTCAGGAGTTCAGTGCACCGACAAAAGAAGCGCTGGAGAATGCTGATTTAAATAGAAACGCCTGTTCTCCGTCTATTCCAGTCCTGCACTTTGTTTGTGTGTGTGTTTGCGCTGTAATCCCTCCTGCCGGGCCAGCCTCCTTCCCCCCCGTATCCTTCCAAAAAAGTAAAGAACTACTGCAGAACAACAGTAAAACCGTAGTGGCTGGCCCGGCGCCCAGGCAGGAGCACAAACCACAGCCAAATTCTAAGATAATACACGCTTCCCTCAGAAATACCTCAACGCTCTCTATAAAGGATTTACAACGCGAGGTTACAGTATAAGGAGCTATTCTTCGAGCATAACAATCTATGTCTGAGCGAGTGGGTGTGCACGGCGAGATAGAGAACGAGAAGAGAGGACAGTGAAGAGATTCATAAAGAGTGTGAGACATAAAATGGAGAAGGTGAAGGGATAAAAGTGAAGGCAGATAAAGTGGGAAGTGTAGAGAGGAGGAGAAGAAATAGAGGGGGAGCGAGAATAAAAGCTTTTTCTCGTTTTCTTGAGTCATCCTTTCTAAAAGCCTTTTCATTTTTTGTGTTGCTATCTCCCCTCTAAATAAAAAAGCCCTCTCCTGTGGGATAACACTGGGTCATGCACCAACAGCTTCCTAGAAAACATCACCGATCACCATTGTGACATTCGGTAGTTGCAGCCATAACATTATGGTGACTGATTATCTCTGTATCATCGCGCCTGTCAGTAGGCTGGGATATATCAGACAGCAGGTGAACATTTTGTCCTCAAAGTTGATGTTTGAAGCAGAAACCGGGTCAGAACATCTTCAGAACTGCAGCTCTTTGTGGGGTGTTTTCCCGGTCTGCAGTGGTCAGTGTAAAAAGTGGTCCAAGGAAGGCAACGGGATCATGGGCGGGCCAAGGCTCATTGATGCACGCGGGAAGCGAAGGCTGGCCCGGTGTGGTCCGATCCAACAGAGGAGCTACTCTAGCTCAAACTGCTGAAATAGTTCATGCTGGTTCTGATAGAAAGGTGTCAGTACACCTCAACATCACAGTTTATTGCGACTCCTGTCCAATGCCGAAAGCGCCAGCAATTGGACCACGTCAATGTTCTGCTTGGAAACCTGGAGTCCTGCCACTCATGTGGATGTTAGGTTGACACGTACCACCTACCTAAGCCTGGTCCGCCTAAAAACATGGGTCTCGGTTCGCTTGCAGGTGAACCCTGGTGCGGTTCTCTTACAGCGGGAAAGCAAACGGACTATCCAGCAAACCAAATATCGATGAGCTGGGTTTTTCTCGGATGTGCTGGGCAAACAAGTCTGATCCATGGAGGCCTATCTCGAAACTTCCAGGACTTAAAGGATCTGCTGCTAACGTCTTGGTGCCAGATACCACAGCACACCTCCAGAGGTCTAGAGGACCAGGCAGGCTGATCGGTGTGTTGTCATCCAACGTCTGGAACTTGTGTCTGGCTGATTCGTATGTGTGTCAGACAAAACGCAGCACATTTACATCCCTAATCGTCTCTCCGTCTTCTGTCTTCTTTGGTTTTCATGCAGAACAAATCTTGTGCTCGTGTTTTTTTTTTTTAAGTTTTAATGAGAAAATGAGAAGCGGAAGGCAACAACAAATGAAGTTGTGAATTATAAATCATGCAGAGGACGACCGCCCGCCCGCCCACCCGCCCGTTGCGATGTGAAAAAAAGACAATGAGCACTAAATATGCACAATATTACGCCTTCATAAAAGCAATCTTTATCACAATAGGAGCACGCGGGCCAGAGATAGGAAGCATTTCTGCAGAAAACACATCGCTGATAACAAAAGGCGCCTGTGTTTAGCATGAGAGGAGATGGAAATAGAACAAACTGACTGGTTTCTGACTTAAACCACGGGTTGAACTCCACGTATGATGAATTAGTTAGAGTAAGAGCAGTTCCCCCTGAGACACGTATGCAGAACTGATTCTGTCAAAATATCACAGCTGATTTACATAATCATTGATCTGCGACGGGCTCTTTTGCAGTGCAGTCTGCTACTTTAGCAAAAAAAAGAGGAGAAAAATGGAAATATTGACTTTCTCCTCTGTCGCTCATGATGTGTTTGGAGTCAAAACTATGTGGTGTGAAATATCTGACACTGATGATGTGTTTGCGTGTGTCTGGGCGGGCTTCAAATACCCCCGTGACACTGGAAGTATTTGCCCGAAGAAAAGAAATGTCAGAACTCTTGACGGATGTTCTCGCTAACCTTTCACTGCCTTTCAACCGGTCAAAAAACCCTCACATACAGATAGATAGATGGGGGGTAAATCTGTCCAGCCTTAGCCTGCCCTGAACCAACCCTGACAGGCACACAAAAAGCCTCCAACAGAAGCTTTGAAGTGGGTTCATGTCGGTTCAGTGTTTGTTGTTGTAGCTGCAGAGGGCAACTGATTTGCAGCAACTCTTGGCACCTCTTCCGGCGCATAGGCTAAAGTGTAATGTGAAGCAGAGCTGCTGACAGCTGCAGGGAGCATCTGATGCGGGTCAGAAAAACACGAACCGACTGGGCCGTCCGTGGCCTCGCTGCTTGTGCTGCGCTGAATAAGCCATCCGAGTCTCCTCTGTGCTAATGTCAACAGGTGTTCAAGCAATTTGTCTCTACAGTAAGGGGTTTTATACTGAAGAGGTGTGTGCCAAATAGAGAATAACCTCCCTGGATGTTGCAGAGAAACTCATGGTCACTGCGCTGCAAGGAGCTAAGGAGAAAGCCATTATCGAACTCGTAATACTTGACTACAGAGGTCTGACATTCAAGCCTCCTATGGAGAAAGTCAAGGCCGAGTCCTGGACAAAGCTTTTTATGAGCCCGGTGACAATGTGCTGAAACAACAGGACACTTTAAGCTTTTGGCAGATTTAGTAATTTATATTCATGACATCATATAATGTTTATGATATCAGGTCAATGCCGTTTTAAAGGGAATATTCAGAGTGCCGTAATTCACGTTACGAGTATCCTTTACTTGTTTGAGCAGAGCCTAGCCGGCTCCTGATGCCTCTGCAACACGAGTGGCTCAAACTGACTTAAACATCTCACACATGTGAATCACACACAACGCTGTGAATGTCGTCGGCGCTCTCTGTAAGCAGACAACATCCGCTACCAAGGATACCGATCGATGGCCGTCTTGTTCAGCCTACTAGTCAACTAGTACAAGGTTAGGATTCCTTTCACTGCTTTGCTGTAGGTTCTGTGGAAAAAGTACATTAGACATCAGTGCTATTGAAGCGTCCATGCTGTGTTGTCAATGGAAGGCAGCTCGAAAACTCAAGTTTAGGCGTCTAGAAATGCAGAGTCTGTAGGTGAAGAACTGATTCTGGCATCATCTAGTTTCTGTTTACAGTCCGAGTAGTATTGACCAGTCGTGTTGGAGCATGCTTTGTTTGTTTAGCCTCATAAACATTTTTAAAAATGTATTTCCATCAATGCTAATCGGACTGCAGAAGAAGTCTTGGCTCAGATATCAGCTGGAAGTCCTGAAACATCGTCCGTTAACCGATAGGTTCAAAGATTATCTAACAAATTGCATCATATGCTAATTTGCTTCATTTCCATGATGTATATATATAGTAGTATGTATAAATGTATTAATGATGAGAGAAGAGTTGGCAATGCTGCTTCTAATTCTTCCCTCCAAACTGTATCTGACCTCCACTCGACCGTCACGTCGATCCAAGCGAGCTGTCAACAGGAGCACAGCTCCTGAGCATCATTATAGATACAGTTAATGAGTTCACACCATATGGAGAGTGGGAGATTTGAGTGGGTGGCCTATGAAGATAACACTTAACTAAGTGCACCAGAGTCCAACGTCAACGTTCAGTGCATGGTGGAAAGTATAGTGTGCTCTGTATGTAGCTCGTCTAACTTGTGTGCGTAAGACCAGAGTTTGCTTCCCCTCAAACATTCATGTTTTAATTAACCCAAACTATGACCTTCCTCCAACGTTAACTAAGTGTTGTAGTTGTAGTTGTAAGATATTGTAGAGCGAGATTGCGAGATTGGAAAATGTTGGCGTGGACCGTCCACTGTCAGTGTTTTTGGTATCTTGACACTGAGTGGAAGTCCATATTTCTTAAACAGAGCAGTGATACAACAAGTGTACATGCGACCAAACTTTTCTCGTCTGTTGTTCCTCGTTGGTGGAACGTCCTACCAGATCAGGGGCGATTTCTTTCAAAAAATGTTGGACAATAGTTGCTGAAACACGTGAAAAGACTTTGAACAATATATAACTGAAATGTGGAGTTAGAGGATCAAACAGTTTTTCACCAGTTTTCAGTCCAGGATTATGTGGGCGGTCCTTAAAGGGTGGCTCGATGACACGCTGAGGCCACCCTGAGCAGAGAGATAGAGATGAATTCATCTCAGCTCAGAGTGTTTCAAAGTTAGTCATGTCATTTTCTGAACTCATCTGACACATTTCAGTCGCTTCAAAATGGCCGCTCGACTGCTCCCACAGGAGTGGGCGTGGCTTCAGCGCATTCAGAGGACACGCCCCCACAGTCCTGGAGCTGAGAATTCATTTTTACCTGATTTTGACACCTGATTTCATAAACTTGTTGATATTTTTAATCATTCAAATTTGGCTGGGTGGTTAATAACACTTTCTTCTTTGGTCTGACAAACTCAGAACACATATTTATTCTGACTTATGGAGACTGACTCACTTCTGGAGCCAGCCTCAAGTGGACGTTTGAGGAACTGCAGTTTTGGAGGCTGCCGCTTGATTCCACCTTCACTCAATGAAAGCTTCTGGCTCCATGTGTACCTCTATATTTTTCTAAAGTTTATTGATTGGTTCAAAAGAACTGAAAAGGGGTGGAAGGAGGTGTGAGACAGAAACAACTATCAACACCTCAAGAAGCCACCTTCTCTTCATCATTCCACTAAATCTGAACCTGACACGATCAAACCTGAGAGATTTAAACATTTCTCAGAGCGCAATGCGTTCTTCACCCAGCGACTCTGATCAGCATCAGTCGGGCCTGGGCCGGTGATCAAACCCGTACTTCGCTGACACCTCAACTGTAAATCACTCTTACACTAAAGCCTGAGTCAACAGTTTTCCCCCCGCTCTCTCTCTCTCGCTCTCTCTCTCTCTCAGATGTCTGCCGTGTCCGTTCGGTCTCGAGGCTGTTCCAACAGTTACGTCCCTCTCGGGACTGATTTGCAGTCTCGGGAGCTTTTCTCTGGAGACCGGATTAGAGACAAAATCTCTAGCAGTAACCGTTAACGACGTAGTTAACCTCGCTGGAAATGATTTAATGCTAAATACTGCAAGCAGCACAATAAAACGTTGCATTTTATAGAGAAAAAAAACAAAATTCTAACGTCATTTTATCACATGAAGTCACGGTGTTATCTGGCAGTTGTTGCACCATTAGTAATCTGCTCGGTTTGCTCGGCTCAGGCTGAATGAATAATGTGAATGACTGATAAAGCCCCCATTCTGTCAAAGGAAAGGTCATTCTTCTTCTTCTGCATGCTGGACATGTCTGCTATTCAGGATATTTCAATTTGGAAGGTGACAATAGTGGAAGTCTCCGCGGTATACGCGACACAAATTACAGTCTTACCAGATATTTATAGCGCGAGTACGGAGCTGTGCAGAAATGTATACGCTTGCAGTTGTGGCGTGCGGTTGCCATGGCTCACGAGACAGATTCTCACCCTGATGCCGAGCTCCACGTTCTCTCCGCCGTAGATTTCCATGCCTTCGTCCAGCAGGCCAATCTCCTCGAAGTACTTCCTGTCGACCACGAAGCAGCCAATCAGAGCAGGGCTCCTGAAAATAGACGAGAGAGAGAGAGCGGAGGTGAAAAAGCGACGCAAACACACACACAAGCACAGTCCTAACCCGTGATTAGCCCCACAGCGGACATCATGTATGTTCCACAGTCCTCAAGTCTTTCATGATGAACCTGTCAGCTGTCAGATCCGTGCCCTCGTCTACAACACAACAAATTTGGGATGTTTTGAGGAAATCGATGAGGGTGGTGGGAAGGCAACCAGATCTTTCATCAACATCAAACTGAATCAACAGGAGTGAAAAATAATTCCTATTAGTATTCACGCTGTCAGTCGCACATCTCTTCTTATCAATATGAAATACAGCACCGCTGCAAACACACAGCTTGTTTGGGTGATTTTTCTTCCCCCCCATGGACACACACACACACATACACACACACACACACACACACACTGGCAAGCAGCCAGAAGCTCTGAAACCTAAAATGTTAATAGAAATGAGGCCCGAAGACTGCAGACCTCGAACATTTTCCTTCCACTACAGCTTCCAGATAACAGCACAAAGAAATCATAATTAACACATCAAGTATCGGAGTATTTTTATGCCGTTTAATCTCAGCAATATTATTTTTTATAGTTTAGTATGAGTAGATGAGATGAAGAGGTTCGTAACACACATCGTGTAGAAACCGTTAAGGAAGCAGGAATTGTACCACGCTACATTTTTTTTTTACCCAGCAGCATCTCCAAAGTTGTTTTTGTTAAATAAAAGTGACAACTCAGCTGATGGATTCAAATATTAGCGTAGGGAATGCCGTGTGCCAAACGGCAACCTCCAGTGCTGGGAAATGAAGTCAGTGTGGAAGTGTTAAAAACTGTAATTCCTCAAACTTTAAGCCTTAATATAATCTGAACAGGTGAGTTGTATAAAAATTCACCCTCAGTACAGTTGTCATGAACGGGGAAATTAGCTATAGAGACCAAAACTGTTTTTTGTACCAGGCTGTAAACATGTTTATTTCTGCTGTGAAGTTGGACATTTTAACATGGGGACTTATGGAGACTGACTCACTTCTGGAGCCAGTCTCAAGTGGACGTTTGAGGAACTGCAGTTTTTGGTACTTCATTTCCCATCCATGGAGGTTTCTGCTTGATGGTGGCCTAGCTGCTCCCACAGCACCTCTGCGTGGCTGCCCATCACGCCACATTTACATATCTATAAGCCCTTTGCGTGTGTGTGGTTGTATTTCAGGCCTGTATGTGTAAAAATTGAGTAAAAGGTTATTCCCCCATTGAGGCATTAATAATAAAATACTTCTAAGTACTTCCACTTCTATATGTTTAACCTCATTTGGGACGGATTTCTTTATTTCTGCGCCGGTCAGTGGTTTTAATCCCAGAGTACTTTTCACTTCCACCCACGTAATAATTACAGCTGCTGTTTTTCACTGGTCTTAACGTGATTTAAATCCCGTCTGGAGGGATGCCTTTGTATTTCGGAGCTCTGAGTTTCTCTACAGGAGGAGCTGCTTGTCCATCTACATTTTAGCAAACGGGCACCATTGAGCAGACGCTGAATTCAGCCTTCAGCAGTTCACTGTAAAGGAAAAAAAACTTTTTCTATATTACGGTAAAAAGGATGTTAGTACTGTTGATTAAGGTTAAGGTAGGTGTTTTATTCCATAATTTACTGTATAAATACATGAAAATACCATATGAATGCAGGTTTTGCCATTGAATATTACAGTGTTTTACTGTACAATTAACAGTCTCTAATATAAAACGCGACCTTGTTCTGTATGAATTCCCTTAAAATACAATAATAATAATATTTTAAAGGTTTTGCCATGAAACATGATTGTTTTAAATGGCATATTTTACGGTCTTTTACTGTCATAGTTCACCGTAAAATCTACAGACATTTTTTTTACAGTACAAGGACAACGATCACTTTGATACTTAACAATGTGATGACTCTGACACAAGATTTCTAAGCAGATTTAGATTTACGACTCCGACAAGGACTCAAATTCACCTCACGCAGTGTCCTCGCCTTACTGTTAACCCCACCGGGAGGCTTTGTCCTGGGAAACGTCCACGTCTGTCACGGACCACATGCTGTAACTAATACATCTTCATGCTTACAGTCCGTGAAAAAACTACTAGTACAAACCCTCGATGCACAGCATGGCCAGATCACCTGTGACCACATCGACCGATGCTGGAATATTACTATAAGTTTCCAACTTGTGATAACGATTTAATATTAAAACAATAAAGGTCTTAAAAGTAGATTTGTTCCTCAATGAATCAGGAAAAAGTCAAATGAAAAATGTTGCGTATTTACGTCAGAACTTAACTTTAATCGCTTTGACGAAACTGCCTTGAAATTGATTAAGCAATGACAATAAGCAGTCTTTGCGGGCAAAAGCCGGAGACAAATTGCACCTGAGAAAAAGTGCTTAAGAAAGATAAATAAATAAATAATGAGGCAAATTCATCTTCCTCCATTTCAATATCGAGCAGGGAACGTCCCCTTGTCTTTGTCCCAATCTATAAACACTGCATCATCGACTCGCTTGCCATGAACCACAACAACGGATGCATTATCCTCCTGCAGGTATTGGTGAGTAGGCAATTTTGCTGTTGTTGTGGCCTCTGCAGAGTGTCTTTATCTATCCTGGACCAACGCTGGTGAAGAAGTGGATCATTATATCAATTTCAGAGTATGTACAAAGACCGTACGCGCTGCAGGTCGCCTCAGATGTTTACCTGCTTTCCTTTTTAAATCTGTGTAACTGCACACTGATGTTACTGATGAGTCTTTTTCCGTCTGTGCTGCGTCCCTCAGGTTTTGTTTGGGTTACAATATCGACTCCACACTTTACGAATTTACATACACATCATAATTATTCATGGGGATTAGTGTTGAAGAAATTATAATGTAAAAATAATGAGCTCAGTGAGCGATCTTATCAAACCTGCTCCAATATGCTTCAAGTCAACGTGTTAATAATTAATGCTCTGCTGGATTATTAGCTGGTGTCTCTCTTCTTTCGTGATAACAAGACATTTTCTTCAATTCTTCGGCTTATTGTCAGCCCCAAAAAAAAACAAGCTCTTCCTCTGATGATTACCTGATAGGCGCCGTGTGGTTGCGTTGCGTCCACCAGGACTTTGGTGGGTTGAGGTATCGACACCACAGCTCCCAGTCGAAGCCCTGAGCGGACAGCGGGTACTCTTCTATCTCGAAGGTGTCATATTTGATGTTGTCGAACGACGGGGACACCACACGGGTCCGGTCCTCTTTTATCCGTTGCAGAATAGGTTCTGCCCTGAGGGACGACAGAGGACAAAGTGGATCTGTGAGTCAGGCGGTGCATTGTGCATTGGAAACACTCAATACACACATACAATACAATACATCATCATAAGTAATCATTATATGTTACATCTCCCATGAAAGATTACACAAACACAACAGTACCAACAAAATAAGCCTGACGACATTATGTAAAACAAGACATCCATTAAAAACGTCTTTCATTTTAAGATGTTCATTCAAACATGTCAAACAATGAAGTAAAAGTATCGGATTGAATTAATGATTTAAAAAAACACATCACAGATGTATGTATGCAACAAACTAACTAAATAACAATAACATAAAAAAGTAGAAATGGATGACTAAATAAATATATTCCAGGTAAAATCGAGACTTTGCTTTTAAAAATATCAACAGTCTCTACTGCCATCAGGTCTTTAGATCCTCAGGTCTTCTACAGGTCTTTAGTTCTTCTTTGGGTCTTTAGGTCTTCTACAGGTCTTTAGTTCTTCTTTGGGTCTTTAGGTCTTCTACAGGTCTTTAGTTCTTCTTTGGGTCTTTAGGTCTTCTACAGGTCTTTAGTTCTTCTTTGGGTCTTTAGGTCCTCTACAGGTCTTTAGTTCTTCTTTGGGTCTTTAGGTCTTCTACAGGTCTTTAGTTCTTCTTTGGGTCTTTAGGTCCTCTACAGGTCTTTAGTTCTTCTTTGGGTCTTTAGGTCTTCTACAGGTCTTTAGTTCTTCTTTGGGTCTTTAGGTCTTCTACAGGTCTTTAGGTCTTCTACAGGTCTTTACGTCTTCAGATCTTCAGGTTGTTCCACAGGTGTGGACTTTCGTAATAAAGGTCTTCAGGTCTTTAGATCTTTAGATCTTAAGGCCTTCAGTTCTTCAGGTTGTTCCACAGATGTGGACCATCATAATCAAAGGACGCCTCACTGTGGGTTTTCGTTGTGACTTTAGGGATAATTAAAAGGCCAACACCAGAAGACCTGAAGGTTCTAGAGGGTTCACAAGTTAAAAGAAATTCAGATAAATTGGTGGTCCAAAATCATTAAGCGCTTTATAAACAATGAAAGGATCCTGAAATTGATTCTGAAGAAAACAAGTAGCCAGTGCAGGAAACTCTGGTTTTGTTCTGCTTGTTCTTGCTACGTGACGATCTGACGTCAGAGTTCCTTATGTCAGTGGTACTCAACCTTCTTTCCTTGAAGCTCCCCCTACCTGAAAAGCTCAAACAGCAACAGGTAAAAAAAAACTCTGCTAAACCGACTATACAATACCAGCCAAGCACCAAACTACATTCTGAAAAAGGTAACGATGAGCTGTTGACCAAAATAACATAAATTCCCCTTTAATCTTCTACATTTGTCATAAATATTACTGTTGCCGTGTCCACTGGATGTGTAAGTTGCCATATTACAGCTGTATGACCCACAGATAAGGTGGTTGTTGCGTATCTGCTCCTTTTGATGGTTTTAGTTTGAGCCAAAAATCAATTAATATGAAGAATACAAAGTTTTTTCCTTCCCAAAAACAAGACAAACAAATGTAAAAAACAACAAGCGAGATCAGGATAGTGAGCCTGCAGCCCTGACTGGATTATGAAGGTCAATCCACCAGTGATTTTTTTTTTTTTTTATACTTTTTATTTTGAGTTTTGAATTTTCACAATCCACCAGTAAAGAGTCAGGACGGAGCTAATCAAGTGCTGATGGAGTGCTGGCCAGACCTCTTCAGGGAAGGCACAGCAGAATAGCTGAGACTGTCTGGCATGGAAAGTCCGGGAAAGGTTGGAGCACCACCTATTTAGCCTCATAAGCCATTCCCAGGGTTGTGAATTCAATTTGAGAGAAAGTGGCTGCTGCGTTAGAATTTATTGCTGATGAGGGCGAAGTTGGCTGAAGCACGATAAGATGAGAGCCTCTCTGGAGCTCCAAAAAAATAAGGGAGAGAGTCTGGACTACAAACTAGACACAGCCCTTGATCAGGTAATATCAGATTCAGTGGACGTTGAAGGGGAAAGCTGCGGGCTGTGGCTGTGATGGCATTGCTGCACGTGTGATGGCGCTTAAGATCTCAGAGGCTTGTCGGCAGTAATCACAGGGCTGCTGTTGATACAGAGGTGTTGTTGAGGGCGGGGGGGCGCCAGTGGAGAGGAGCTCTTCATGTCGAAGAGATCGAGCAGGTGCTTTGAGGCTCGAGCACAGATAACAGCTGTGCACAAACAGATAAGCTGTTTGTTTGAGCTTCAGAGGAACTTTATCTGCAACATAAACCACGATGATTCACCCAGTGATTTTCAGAACAGCTAAAATACTTCAGAGAACTCTTCCTGTTTATAAAAATAAATGTTTCCTTAAAGGGAGAGGTACCCTGAAGGCCCCATTAAAGTAGCTGATGATTTACATTCACATTAAAGCTCCATTGTGTAACTTTCCTACCATGAAATGGTGCTACACTGACTTATAATCCAACTATTTCACTGATTTTGGTGAAACTGGATCATATTTTATGGAGAAAATGTTTTCTGGTTTTCCCTCTGATGTCCTCCGGCTGCTCCGCCTCAACTCTCTGTGATTTACAGAGTTTCCTGATGGACAGTGAAGTAAACTGCTGACAGCTGTAGCTGCTGTTAGCTCACTTTGTTAGCTCAGTTTGTTAGCTTGGGTTGCCTGGACCGTGAGCTCAGAGCACCGGGGAAGTGTTTGTGTTTGTACAACAGGTGTGAGCTGGTGTCGTGCCAGAACAGGAGCTGGGCAAGCGGGCAGTGTAACCAGGCTCAGCAGCCTCTGTGGACATAATGGCAGAGGAGAAGAGAGCGAAGAGGACGTTGACGGAGGAAGCTAAGAAGAGAAAAAGGAGAGAGTGAGCGAGCAAGAAGCCGCCTGACAAGAGTAAATCTGGGACTGACTTTTAGTGGTTGGTGAGAGCTTGGTGAAATAAAAGGCTGAAAGACAGCTCAGATGTGTCCCTCGCCAGAAAAGTGAAAACTGGTTAATTAAAATAAAAGAGAATTGAAATCATTGCACTCTGAAGAAAACTGATACTACCAACCTGGAGGAAACAATCGTCGACTGGAGAGAAAAATAAAACCTTTACACTCTTAGTCATGTGGGAAAAACTGCCAAAGGCTGTAGCTTAAATGCAGACTACCCTTGACTGTCCTGCGAGAGAGAAAACACAAACCATAGCTCACAATCATTCACGTTTTATCAGTCCAGCCCCACAGAGATGATAATAACATCAGAGAAAGGGAAGGACTCTTTCATCCTGTACGCTGGTTGTTCGTTAAGAGGTGAACCTTGCCTCTGGCTTACTTTGCACAGTTTTATACACACACATCAACACTGAAATACATAAATACATAGAGTGAGGTCACCCAGAAAGCCCAGAAAACGAGTTATTGGAGCGCAATTAGTGCGACCTCCACATCAAAGACATCTCCACCAGTCAAGGTAAAGTGTAAAGAGTTCAGGAGACTTCATTGCAACCGAAAAGAGAACATTCTTCTCCTAGCTGAGATGGTGGTGCTCTCACATAAGAGGAAGTGAAGTCCCACTGAGTGTCCATCCACCCATTCGCTTCTGCTTATCCGAAGTCAAGTCACGGGTCCTGGGTCTGCCCCAGGGGCCCCTCACAGTTGGTCGTTCTCCAAAGGAAGGCACCCAGGGAGCATCCTAATCAGACGTCCGAACCACCTCGGCTGGCTCCTTTCTACATGAAAGAGCAGCAGCTCGACCTCGAGCTCCCTCTGGATGTCCAAGCTCCTCATCCTATCTCTAAGGCTGAGCTCAGCCACCCAGAGGAAGCTCATTTCAGCCGCGATCTCATCCTTTCGGTCACTACCCAAAGCTCATGACCATAGGTGAGACGGATGGACTGGAAAATCAAATCTCTGAATCACAACAGTCCGGTACAGCCTCCGCAGTACTGCCAATGCTGCAATGCCAACTCACGCTCCATTTTCCCATGACTCGTGAACAAGACCCCGAGATACTTGAACTACCTCGCTTGGGGGAACAACTTCTCCTAAATATCATGTATCACTGATTTCAAACCATAACTTCAGGAAATGTCGCCAATCATCAGTCATTCGTAACTGAAGTGTCCTGATGAATTAATGGTTAGGATGGACAGTAAACTGTTGCCAACTGTAGCTGCTGTTAGCTAATGTTAGCTCAGTTTGTTAGCCGGGCTGCCTGGACTGTGAGCTCAGAGCACCGGGGGGAGTGTTAGTGTTTGTGCCACAGGAGGTTTGGACCACCGGGAAGAAGAAGAAGAGGGTTACAGGGAATGATGATGGGGAGCTAGTGTTGTGCCAGAACAGGAGCTGGGCAGGCAGGCAATATAACCGGGCTCAGCAGCGTCTATGGATATAAAAGCAGAGGAGAAGAGACTGAAGAAAACATTGACAGAGGAAGCTAAGAAGAGAAAAGGAGAGAGTGAGCGAGCAAGAAGCCGCCAGACAAGAGTAAATCTGGGACTGACTTTTAGTGGTTGGTGAGAGCTTGGTGAAATAAAAGGCTGAAAGACAGACGCCGAGCTGGGCTGACTGCTGTTGGACTAGTCAGTAATATTAGCTGGCTGCTATGTCTGCTGTTATTGACCCTGTTGATGTCAAAGTTGTCGACTCAAGTTGCTTCAAAGCTGCACAACAAGCTGTAAACACATGTTAAGTTGCTATAAGGCTGAAAGGTTGCCTACTAATGGATCTGGTGTTGCAACAGGGATAGTACTAACATGCCTGTGACCACCTGATCGACTCAATTTGAAGCATTGTTTGCTTCTGTGTCTGTTTATGTTGCAGTTGCTAGGAGATCTTCACGAGAGATGAGACTAAAACCGTTCTGTTAGGCCGCTCTCCGAGAGTACTCTGTAAATTATCATGCAATTATGTTATTTCAGGAGTTCTCCGTGTACATGGAGTTGACTGGTCCAGCACATATATACAGTAGGTGGAGATGATTGAGGATTATTGTGATTACAGTCAGTACCATAAAACACCCTGTAATTACTTGTTTTTGACTAAAATAGCCAACATTGCAGATAATTGCAACGCATGGTAGAGACAATTATGTAGATCGAGCAGTCAGCTCTTTGTTGGTAATTACACGGTAATTTCTCAATTTCTATGAAAAATATAAGACGTGTGAGAGGGTGGGCGAGTTTCAGAGCGGAGGAATGAGGATTAGGCGGGAAAGAGAGAGAGAAGGAAGAAGAGAGGATGTGCACAATTTGTTGATTACTACAGTGTGAAATCAGAGAGCGCACAAACGCGACATCAACGTGGAGGCACGGCGACGTAGCGCCAGACCAAGGCCGATAAAAAACGCTGCAAAATGTTTAAAAAGAAAGAAACGAAAACGTGTTTATCTCCAGCTGAGCTCCTTTATATTGCTGCCAAGAATGATTTCATTAGTCATAGACCAGTAACCCCCTCTGTGCCAGTTTGTGGGAGGTTTGTGTGGGTTTGCTGTGTTTGTGTGCAGAGAAAGAGAGAGAAAGAGATGGAGGGAGGGATGGAGGGATGGAGTGGGTGGAGGACTGCAGAGGTTAAGAACCTTGTAAGTGTCTCTTGTCTAATGTGGAACACAGCAGCAACAAATGTTACTCTGGATCCAGCTCAGATATTAAAATAAAGTGTGCATGTGTGTGTGTGTGTGCTTTCATTTAAAGTGTGAGCGTGTGATATTTTTCAAGCTGTCAACATGATTAACAGGTACACGGTGGAGCTGTTGTATCGCAGCGTTTTTAAAGACAGGACCCTGAAAGTGATGAAGTGTCTGCGGTTACCAAAAAAAAAAGAAACACGACGCTCGATTTCTGTCAGAAAAGTTCAAGTTATGATAACGTGTTATGACCCTCGTCACTGTGAAACATTAAACATGACCAGCTATGCTAATGAGTTCAGTAATTAAGTACTGCTGCTCCCATTACTTACGGTACTTATTTGATTCATTAGGAAACATTTCGAGTGTGTGTCAACATGCCTTGATGTAACACATGGTCGTATGAATGTGAAAAGTTTGGAGAGAGATCTATGAAATAAACGGTCATCACCTCGTTAAAATGCAACAAGAAACTTCATCATAGCACCTGGCCTTCACACCTGGCCTCACGTGACTCCAGCGACCATCGTCAACACCTGAGCTCAGGTGACCTGAACGACTGTTGTTCATGCCAGAGCTCGAATAACTTTAAAGTGTAAACTCAGAATAAATATGTGTTCTGAGTTTGTCAGACCAAAGAAGAAAGTGTTATTAACCACCCAAGGGAATTTGAATGATTAAAAATATCGACAAGTTTATGAAATTAGGTGTCAAAATCAGGTAAAAATGAATTCTCAGCTCCAGGACTGTGGGGGCGTGTCCTCTGAATGTGCTGAAGCCACGCCCACTCCTGTGGGAGCAGTCGAGCGGCCATTTTGAAGCGACTGAAACGTGTCAGATGAGTTCAGAAAATGACATGACTAACTTTGAAACACTCTGAGCTGAGATGAATTCATCTCTATCTCTCTGCTCAGGGTGGCCTCAGCGTGTCATCGAGCCACCCTTTAAGGACCGCCCACAAAATCCTGGACTGAAAACTGGTGAAAAACAGTTTGAACCTCTAACTCCACATTTCAGTAATATATCGTTCAAAGTCTTTTCACGTGTTTTCAG
Organism: Sciaenops ocellatus; assembly: GCA_033000465.1. Taxonomy (NCBI): domain Eukaryota; kingdom Metazoa; phylum Chordata; class Actinopteri; family Sciaenidae; genus Sciaenops; species Sciaenops ocellatus. Next base: position 3,932,500 of record CP136871.1, on the reverse strand, counting down.
CAACTATTTTACAACATATTTAATGTGTTTGAAAGAAACGACTGATGACAGTCGTCACAACAACGAGCACTAACGAACCAAGTGAAACAACGGTCTGGTCAACGATCCTGCCGAGGCTAAATACTCGGTCGAGTATGTCATGATGCTGTCCACTACAAATACAAATATGATTATCATTATTACTGCCTTTGGTCATCTCTCCATAACTAACCGGTCGTGACCGATGTCCGCCCACCATGATCTGGGGTCCTTGCCACCGTCACCAAGTTCTTGCTCATGTTGGGTATCGCTGAGTCTCTCGGTCTAGACCTGCTCTATATGGAAAGAGTCATGAGATAACTTTTGTTACGATTTAGAGCTATATAAATTACAAAAATATAAACTTTTTGCTCCTTTGCCATCTAACCGTGGGTCAGAGTTAAACACTGGAAAACAATTAGCCTCCCTTAAAGGTGAAGCAAACTAAAGCTGGATTCACACTTCTGCATTAAGGGGCTACGCTCCACCTTAAGGCGGCTCTGTGTGCAGGTTCTGAGGTGATGCCGCGGGCTACAATTTAGCTCCTTACGTGCTCCTCCAACAAACTCGACAGAGATACCATGTGAGGACTCTGATTGGCTGCTTGTGTTCTCCCCGACATGTTTCTGACCCCGACGGACTCTCTGAGAGTTTAAAGACTCTCTCTTTACATTTAACACCATGTCTCGTTCAGTAATGAGACACGACATGGTGTTCTATAAGTCTGTGTAGCTCACTGTGTTACTCAGTAAGTTGAGTGAAGGCGATATCTAAACTATAAATCAAAACCTACGTCGGGATTCCCGCTAACTCAAAGAGTTCACAAGCGCGAGTGCTGAGGCATGTGACCACACTGACGTGATACATAGATACTTTATTGATCCCGTGGGAAATTCAAGCATCGAGTACCTGAGAACATATATTAAAATGAGACCTATAACATAAATCTGAATTTTAATTAAAATCTGTGCAAAAATGTTTACATACGGAAGCCCTAAGCGGTCATTCATTCATACATTTTATTTCCAACTTTTTCTCGTGATGACGAGCTCATTTCATTTGTTTCCTCGAGAGCTTGAGTTATTTTTGAGGACGACGACATAAATAATGCAAGATCTCGAGAAAACAAGTGAAATTAACTCGTTGTCATGAGAAAAAGAAGGAAATAAAATGTTATCTTAACATCGTTTTCAGCTGCAATCAAAAATGTAACTGCTGAGTCTCAAACTTACAGCCGCTGAGGTAAGAAGTCATTGACGCGCCAGCTTAACGTAACCGTAGCCACTTGAGTAGAGTCTAGAAACAAAGTCCAACCTGTCTTTTCTTCTCGGTTACGAGAGATAACATTTATTTCGTACGACTCACGGTCTTCAACGGACGGCAAGAATCCGTAACCGACGCTACATTTCATCTCCATGAACAGCCGTCGCCCAAAAACTAGTCTGCTAACACACCAGCTCCTCGTTCCTTCAGTGTCAAACGTCTGAAATGTGAAGATATCAAGATCAACTTTAAATTTTAAAGTGGCTCATTTTTGTCTTTTACTTTAACGAGCATCCTGACTCGAGGTGTTTTCGTGAGGCAGGTTGTTGTCCCAAGGAAAGACAAAGAGAGTAACCACAGGACTGCAGGTTTAATTAGGCCTTACTGGACCACAACAACCTCGACCGCCTTAACAAAATATCTCCTCCACCTTTACTTCTCTTTTATCCAGCGGGGAGCACTTCATTCCCGGACTCTCGCATAATCAACTTATTCTGTGACCCAAAAAATACTAATAAATATGTCACAGCTGCCTCGGTGGCTCTCTGCAGCTGAAGGTTTGCACCTGCTTGAATGACGCATTAACAAGAAAACAGATTACAGCTCCGTCAGTACTCAACAGCACTCGAGAAAACCGAATGATTCCTTCATGAGCCGGCTTATAAATAGATTGTTTTGTGCCATTCAGCGCCGCTCTGCCTGATAAAACGATGCGTCCCGAGGAAAAACAAATTCTTCTTTCCCGATTTAATCAGCAGCCTTTCAAACAAAGCGGCTGCTGAATAAATGGAAGCGTTCGCCATCTAAATTTCTTCCTCAGTTCTCTTTTCTTCTTTTCTTTGTAGCAGTTACAGCTGCACAAGACCGGCAGGAATTCATGTAAAACACACACACACACACACACACACACACACACACACACATCCAATGCAGTCCCAAGTGAAGATGTGAAATATTCTACCTGTTTGCATAAATGACATTCTGCTGTCTGGTTTAATCATATCAGGCTGATTGGAGGAGATGAATCGATCTTGAAAAGAGGAAACTAAAACATTTCAAAACACAGAAATTTCATAAAAATACAGAAACGCCGTTGAGTCAGCAAACTGACACATTCAGTTTGTTCCCAACAGCTGCTGTTACTGTGTTGAACTTCCCATGAAACAGAAAGGGAAAGACTTGTTTCAGATATAGAGTGCGTTACATCCCCGCATTGCAGCTAGCGCTATGAGCTAGTGTAAGCTAGCACCTCTGGCCAGACCAGAACCCAACACACCCTCTGAACCCAGCAGTGTCCAGTCTAACAGTGAATACAGCAGCCTACGGAGGTGGTTTTCTTGCCGGGTTTGGCTCCTGGCATCCCGGAGCTGAGTCAGTTCAGTTAGCTACACGGCTGATGGAGCTAACCACAGTTAGCAATTCGCTACTTAGCAATCTCTCCATCAGTAAAATCTGTAAATCACCTCGGTAGTGTAACATTAACCTCTGTTGGTCTCAGAAGCTGTGCTTGAACCCGGTCCGGTCCAGCTGCTGAGCCTGGTTCTGTTGCCTGCTAACGGCAGATTCAGTTAGCAGCGGTTAATTAGCAGTTAGCTACTTTAGCAAGTCATGAGCTCTTTCAAGATCGATTACATTTCAACTGATACTTCGTTTATCGAACTTGATTGAGTTTAACACCTTTCTGTACTCAAACAGTGTGACTCTAACATGGCTGCCCGGTCCTGTCGCCTGCTAACGGCAGATTCAGTTAGCGGCAGTTTATTAGCGATTAGCTACTTTAGCAAATTGTTAGCTTAAAGCTATCTGTCTATCAGGAAACTGTGTAAATCAGTGAGGCCCGGCCATAGATGACTGAATATAATATTCGTAACTATGTTTTCATTAGCGTGTAATCATTGTAAAATATTGTTATGTCACTGCAGGTCCTCTTCCACGGAGTCCGCCATGTTTCTACAGAAGCCCAGAGCGGACAAACTAAACACTGACTCCTGACAGGACGGATGGTTTCTCCTCCTCATGAGGAGGGAGAAGGTGAAACGAGGGGGTTGCAATCCACAACTATACCCCACTAGATGCCGCTAAATCCAACACACCGGTCCTTTAAATCGTAAAAAAAAAAATTGCTGTCCGTTAGTCGGAGCTGAGACGAGGCAATAAAGGAACAGAAGTCGTGTTTTTAGGTACGTCATGAAAGAAAAATGAGATTTCAGAACAAACAGCTCAGTGATGAATGAAGTGTCTGCAGGTAATAACACCACCACGAGCTGTAAACAACATATTAGAAAAGAAATAAAGAAAAAAAGAAGAAGAAGGGTTGTATTTTATTATTTTATACTCAAAGTTGGAGCCTTCTAGAGGCAATATTTTATATTTCTGTTATTGTCAACAAATCTCATGAAAGACCAAAACAACTCTTCTTTTCTTTCTGCCTTGAAATCAATATAATTCACAAAAGGACTGAGAGGACATGCAGCCACACGTCACAATAAACTACAGCGTTTGAGATTTTAATAGTTTTTGACAACAATAATATTTTTGGAATACAAAGAAATGATATATATCAGACTATGGAGACAGACTTTGATAGCAGGAGACATTTTTTGTGAAATTTGTTTACAATAAGAAAAATATGAAATATAAAATATGACCAGACTTTGACATCAGGGTGGAAAAAACGCCGCTGTTGCTCGCTCCTCACACTTTGTATTATTATAAGACCATATTTGTGGTCTGCAGACATCACCGCTGTCTGCAGCGTCAAGCTGCGACCTCATCAGTTATCAGTTTTTGACTGACCTGTGATGTACTGTCGGTTATTTTACTCCCATGCTGCCACTCTAACAATCAGTTTTGTGTTTTTTTCCAACTTGTTTTCCAACATGTGAGAACACGTCTGACACGGAGAGCCTCCTGCTGTGTGCCACACGTGTGAGATAACGGCTCCAGTCTGGAGTAAATCTGTGAAAACCGGCTTCGTTCAGCGGCTCCTCTCAGTTACTATGGTTACAGGGACGCTCTGAAACCTCAATGCAGAAATCTAGCAGAAGGTTGGCCCTTTGACAGTGACCTTAAATATATTTTATCATAATCTTGACTAAAACAACCAGATTTCACGCAGGTACACTTGAATATCTGCTATTCCTCAATCACATGCACATAGCACACTGCTTACTGCAGGGCTATTGAGGCCACGCCCCCTACCTGCACAGGTGACAGAGCACACAGAAACTACTGAAGACACATATTTGAGCTCGTGGACTACATAATATTGTTCAATAAAATGATTATATTTATGTCTGGATATGATACAGTTTGTTTAAATTCCCCAGGCGTCCGGTGTACGGTACGAGCTGTACTCACCATCCGGCGTTGAACTCCACGTGCGCGTCGAACAGAGCGACGACGGGCGCGGTGGCGGCCCTCCATCCGCTGACTCTGGACCTGATCAGTCCTTCCTGCTTGTCGTGGCGGACCACCTTGACGAAGCCCGGGCCGTGCTGAGCGTTGGTCTCCTGCACGAAGCTCTGCAGGTGTTCTTTCAGCTCCACTGGACAGAAAGCGACACACACAAACACAGCCGGATGTTTAAAGCAGACGCACTGAAGCCTGACGCATCGATCTTATCAACAAAGCTCAGCTGACACTGTGTGAGTGAGTGCCACACATGCTTGTTAAGACTTTGAGCCCAATTTATACCAAAAACAAGCTGATGTCGATGTTCCTTTCGGTTCAGACGCTTATTAAGATATTGGGTGTGGGGGGGGTATGTTTATACATTATTATACATATACACATTATTTGAAAGGCTAATACTATCTATTAACTACATTGCTAACGTGATGCATGTTTAATGGCACGGACGGCTGCTTTATGACGAGGGTCTAACTCTCTTTCTAACTTTTTTTTGCCACTACATCCATACATGACACGCCTTGCACACACGCTCCTGCCTCCCGAAGCTTTTGGCACCAGCTCCCAAAGGTGCCTGCCATCACTTCCAGCCGCCTCCATCCACGCCGAGCGCCATTTATTTTTGATTCCCTTCTTCAGTGTCATCCCCGGGCTTCATGAACCTGCGGTCCATCCTGTGGGTTAGGCTACAACGCTTGTTACTGCAGGCTAATGATGCTCGCTGTCGACTTGTCAATGACACGTGAAGCGCCGGAGTGTCAACGCCTAGCCGAAGTCCCGCCCCGCCCTACTTCTGATTGGTTAGCAGGCCTAGAACGAAAGCTGCGCTTCTATTGGATTCGGAGTCTAGATAAATCTGGCTGAACTGAAGGGCGTGCACTCCTTCCTTTTTTTCCCGCAGTCAATGGCGGCACACCGGAGATCCGGCAATGCTGTCAGCCATGCACGAGCTTTGAGTTGTGACCGAAAGAACGAGATTGCGGATACAAGCGGCCTCCATCGGGCTCAGCCTTAGAGAAAGAGTGAGGAGCAGGAGCCGCTGCTCCTTCGAGTGGAAAGGAGCCAGCATATGTGGTTCAACATCAGATTAGGATGCCCCCCGCCAATCAGACACTCCGGCCTGATCTAAACTCTGAGACTCGACCTGTCGTTGTCTGACTTTGTTTATTTCAAGAAGCAGCTTCTGAATCTGAGTCTGACTGAAATTTACGCTGCAGAACAGAAACATGAAGAAGTTTGACTTGGCCTGAGAGAGCGAGCAGCGGTCCAGCGACACGGGCAGTGAATGAGAGCAAGCGAGCGCCGGCCTCCATAAAGCTTCTCAGACACGACCCAGAGTTTCACCGTGGCATCACTCCGTTTGTCGTGTGTTGAAATGTGTTGTTGTTCCATGTATTTACAGACTGTGGCAACAAATCTCCTTGACAGGACGATAAATGTGATCTGTGACCTTTATTACTCAAAAATACAAGTCAGATAATCAGCTCACACACACACACACACACACACACACACTCTTTGTTCAGGTTTGGCATGTCTTCCTCCGTCCTTCATGAGTGATTTCATGCTCTGCACACATTCAGACAGACAGGCTGGCCCACAGTGGAGCAGCAGATCTTCATTTCCTCGTCGCGGAGCCTCCGTGTTGTAATCCTGCCCGCGGGCTACGACTGCCGCCCTCGCCTCTGTTCATTATTACCATCAGCTGGATCCTCTCGTCTCTGTGTTCTCCCTTTAACGAGCCGCAGTTTGCTGCTGACCTGAAGAGAGCCGGGCTCGTTTAAAGAGGAGCACCTCGTCGTGTTACGCGTACACGCGAGACTCACTCACGTTAAATCAAGCGCTCCTCCGTTTACCCAATTAATTTCCAGACGTCTGTGAAATCTGTTTCATTCTATCATGTGAACAACAGGAGCCGTTCGCCGTCTGTCCATTGACAAACCTTCATGAGAACCGCTGAGCTCCGTCTGGTCGGAGAGGCGGAGGACAAAACTGACAGTATCCTGAATGTGTGTGTACAGCCGCATGTTGACATCTAATTAGATCCTCATATTGAACCACCACAGTGTTAATGAAGAAGGAAACTGTGATTTCACCACCCGCGTCATGTTCTCGCTTCTTATTATGAAATTCTACGGGCGACGTTAAGCGGGGATGCTAACTAATTCCTCTCAAAGTATTAATTAAAGGGCTGATTGTTTTTTGTTGTTTATTGGCCCCCCAAGCCGCCGCGAGCTAGCTAAAAAACAGACGAGCCCACTGTGAGCTCAAACTTTGTTTCTTCTGTTTACTTCAGCCTCGTCTCTGCACGTTAATGAAGAAGATTCATGAGCACATTTTTCACTCCATGTGTTGAAGTTTCTCGACCTAGATGTGTCCTGATGCAGACGTGGAAGGTTCCCGTGACAGGACAGAAAATTCAGGTTTCCACAGCGCTGCTTTGAAGCTCAAAATATGCGGAGCTGGCCGGCGGCCATGTTGGTTATCCTGCATCTTCTGCCTCCTGGCTAATCTAAAAATCGGCCTGAGGCGGGCCCGAATGACGCCTGGAAGCTCAAACAATCCACCTGTAACGACACCCACCTGTCAATCAAAGCGTCCACGCTCTTAATCCTGCATAACTTTAAGCCTTAATATAATCTGAACAGGTGAATTGTATAAAAATTCACCCTCAGTACAGTTGTCATGAACGGGGAAATTAGCTATAGAGACCAAAACTGTTTTTTGTACCAGGCTGTAAACATGTTTATTTCTGCTGTGAAGTTGGACATTTTAACATGGGGACTTATGGAGACTGACTCACTTCTGGAGCCAGCCTCAAGTGGACGACAAGAGGAACTGCAGTTTTTAGCACTTCCACTTTGGCTTCATTTCCGCTTGGTCTGGACCAAAGATATTTTTAACATGGGGACTTACGGAGACTGAAATCAAGTGGACTAATAAGCAATGTTACATTCGAGGGTGTGCATTACCGTCATTATTGGCACAATGGTGATGCGGCAGTGCCAATAATGACGGTAATGCACACCCTCAAATGAAATATCACGATTATACAACAATAAAACAAAATATGTAATCAAAATGTTTCATATTTTGGGGCAATTTGGTCTCAAAATCAACTTTTTTTTCCCGTTCTGATCTTTGTTTCCGTGGAGATACACGAGGTCAGATTAATACCTGGAAGACAGTATCCAGAAATCAGTCACAGCGGTAGACTCGCCTCCAACCTGCTGTGTGAGAGTTGAATAATTACAGTAAGTACTGACTCCTGTAGGTGAACTAAATATTAGCCTGTCTACTGTGCCGGCTTTAGCTGCATCACCGCCGTATGAAAACAGATTAAAAGTTATTACAGCCGTCACGGACGCGGCGCGGTTTGCGACTTGTGACTGTCAGAGCGTCGGTGTTAATAACTGCATCGCGTACCATGGAACATGTTTCACTCCTGCCAAATGTATAATTACCATTATGAGAAATGTGTCTGCAGACTTTATGTCTCTCTCACGGCTCCTCTGCTCTTCAATAAGACAGTATTTCAGAGTTTAGTTACGGTTGCAGCGCGTGGTTGAATGTTGATTACTGGAGCAATCAGAGGATAAACAGAGTCAACGTTCACCTCGAGTGATTCCCTCCTAATGCATCACAACCCTTCAAGCTAACAATCTCTGGGAAATATGATTTAATGCGTCTTGCTTTGCGGTGGGTAATTCATAATGTCGTTAATTGATGGGAGATAACGCTGAAAGTGAAAGTGCACGATCATCGCCGCAGCTTATTGATCGAGCACGCTGTAATTATGACAGATGAGGGTCAGCTGAGGGCAGATGGAGGCGAAGGAGGAGACGCAGCAGAGCAGTTTATCAGCTGAGACACGAGGGGTCGCGTCACGATGCTGATCAGAGATCAGCGCGAGCCTCCGTTAACGTCACCGTCAACAATTTATTTAAATTTAAGGCTGCAAGTAACGATTATTTCAACTTTCATTTCATCTAACAGACATGAAGTGTAAACATGTTTGTTTCTACATTTTAACATGGGGACTTATGGAGACTGACTCAAGTGGAGTGCAGTTTTTAGGCTTTAGTTCTGCATTGGTTTCACTTCTCAACCCAATGCTAATTAGCAAATGCTAACATACTAAAGTAAGATGGTAAACATTATACCAAGCGGCAACCTCCATGGCAGTTAGCTTAGCACAGAGGAGGTAGTTAGCTTAGCACAGAGGAAGCAGTTAGTTAATGGCAGAGGAGGCAGTTAGCTTAGCATAGAAGAGGCCGTTAGCTTAGCACAGAAAAGGCAGTCAGCGCAACACAGAGGAGGCAGTTAGCTTAACTCAGGGGAGGCAGTTAGCTTAGCACAGAGGAGGCAGTTAGCAAGAGAAACAGCTCTTCAAAGTTTGTGTGTATATCAAACAAATGAAATACAACAACTGATTTAGTATTTTTTTTAACTTAACTTTGAGCCGAGTCAGGCTAGTTGTTTCCCCTTACTTCCAGTCTTTATGCTAAGCTAAGCTAAGCTAAGCATCTCCTGGCTTGAACTTCGTAATTTACTTTGCAAGAAAGTGAATGAGTGTTTATTACAACTATTCTTAAGCGCCGTCAGTCTGACCCCAAAACTCCACCGGGCTCGTCTCTGTCACGTCACGGATGTGTTGGTCCGTAACTGTCCACGCGACTTCAAACTCCACCGGGAGCGTTCAGCCCGCCAGACTTTGTTTACTTGCTCAGATTTGGTCATTTTCCTGGTTTATGTTCTTCTAAATTTTCTTCTATATGTGTAAATATGCTATGTAGTTCATTTGTTTCTCTTTTGTCTGTTTGCACTGAGGTATTTTATTTTGAAAATCCACCAGATTCTCTATGCTGTTTCTGTGTCTGACTTCCTGTCAGGACCTGCCGTCCACGCGTGACAAATGTGACGTTGCGGGATTCTTACGGCTGCTGCTGTGATCGTCCACCAGGATGATCTCTTTGAGGAGGTGTGACGGAGTCCTCTGGATCGCCGTGTGGACGGAGCGCAGCAACACCGACAACGCCTCGTTGACGAAAATGAAGATGACGCTGAGCTGAGGAAGATCTGACGAGTACGACATGTTTCTGCACCTGTGAAGGTAAAGAGGCGTTCAGACTGTTAGCAACCAACCAGCAACCAGTCACTCTGCTCAGATCAATGAACCAATGAACATCGATCAACACACAGGAGGGAGTTAGCTTAGCACAGAGGAGGCAGTTAGCTTAGCACAGAGGAGGCAGTTAGCTTAGCACAGAGGACGCAGTTAGCTTATCTCAGGGGAAGCAGTTAGCTTAGCACAGAGGAAGCAGTTAGTTAAGCATGAAGGAGGCAGTTAGTTAATGGCAGAGGAGGCAGTTAGCTTAGCATAGAAGAGGTAGTTAGCTCCGGGCAGAGGAGGCAGTTAAGTTAATACAAGGCAGGTGGTTAGCTGAGCACAGAGAAGGCAGTTAGCTTAGCATTGAGGAGGCACTTAGCTTAACACAGAAGAGGCAGTCAGCTTAACATAGATGAGGCAGTTAGCTAAGGGCAGAGGAGGCAGTTAGCTTAGCATAGAAGGCGTAGTTAGCTCCGGGCAGAGGAGGCAGTTAGCTTAGCACAGAGAAGGAAGTTAGTTGAGCATGGATAAGGCAGTTAGCTTAGCATAGAGGAGGCACTTAGTTTAACACAGAGGAGGCAGTTAGTTGAGCATGGTTAAGGAAGTTAGCTTAGCATAGAAGAGACAGTTAGCTTAGCACAGAGGAGACATCTAGCTTAGCATAGAAGAGGCAGTTAGCTTAGCACAGAGGAGACTGTTAGCTTAGCATAGAAGAGGCAGTTAGCTTAGCACAGAGGAGACAGTTAGCTTAGCATAGAAGAGGCAGTTAGCTTAGCACAGAGGAGACAGTTAGCTTAGCATAGAAGAGGCAGTTAGCTTAGCACAGAGGAGACAGTTAGCTTAGCACTGGAGACTGGAAGCTGACTGACCCGTCCGGTCGTAAATCCGGGATCGGCCGCGTGAGGGAGATGCGGTCGCTAAGGTAGCCGTTGTAGCCGTAGTAACGGAACTTCTTGAGGGCGACCCTCCGGCTCTCGGGGCCCAGGTCGTGACCCCAGTGATCAAACAGCGAGGCGGCAGCGGCGCCGGAGTTGGATGCCGCGTCCGACGAGGACGCGGCGGCGTCTTCACCGTCCTTCTGCGGCGTCTCTATAGACACAGAGAGAGAGAGAGGAAACAAATCACTCACCACCGTGCAACCACATGCTACGACAGCTACCTGATGTTAACACTGTGACAAATCACGCTTCAGCTCTGTGCACGGCTCGTGGGGGGTCGTAAACGTGATGCACAGTAAACAGGCTCTGCGGTTTAAAATATTTATATTTCATGTGAGTTACAGCATTCAAACGGAGCGTGAGGCTGCACTCGTTCTAGCTTGTCATGACTGCAAACAGGGATGTAGAGTGATGCGTCGCAGCTTCCCCGTCAGCCGTTATTATCGCCGCGTGGCAGATTCAGGGCAGCGGAATCTGAACGCAGCGGGCTGTCGTCGTTCGCCCCGAGTCGATGGATTCATGAACATTCATGAGACAGAGGCACGCTAAAGTCTCTGACCGACGTGGTGAAAAGGTGGAAGGTGTGCAAACAAACAGCGGTTTGAAAACAGCTGATTGTAAATGTCACGTTAGAATATGAGCTGAATTATCGTCACTTTATGTGTAATAATAAATTACACCAATCATTTTTATTACATTACATTTATTCATTTAGCAGAGGCAGTTAGCTTAGCACAAAGGAGGCAGTTAGCTTAGCACAAGCTTAGTATAGAGGAGGCAGTTAACTTAGCACAAGCCTACCATAGAGGAGGCAGTTAACTTAGCACAAGCCTAGCATAGAGGAGGCAGTTAACTTAGCACAAGCTTAGCATAGAGGAGGTAGTTAACTTAGCACAAGCTTAGCATAGAGGAGGTAGTTAACTTAGCACAAGCTTAGCATAGAGGAGGCAGTTAACTTAGCACAAGCTTAGCATAGAGGAGGCAGTTAACTTAGCACAAGCTTAGCATAGAGGAGGCAGTTAACTTAGCACAAGCTTAGCATAGAGGAGGCAGTTAACTTAGCACAAGCCTAGCATAGAGGACGCTGTTAACTTAGCACAAGCTTAGCATAGAGGAGGCAGTTAACTTAGCACAAGCTTAGTATAGAGGAGGCAGTTAACTTAGCAGAAGCCTAGCATAGAGGAGGCAGTTAACTTAGCACAAAGGAGGCAGATAGCTTAACATCAAGAGGGCACGCAACATAGAGAAGGCAGTTAGCTTAGCAAGTAGGAGGCAGTTAATTTAGCACAAACAAGTTAGTCAGGTTAACATCGAGAAGGCAGTTAACTTAGCACAAGCTTAGCATAAAGGAGGCAGTTAGCTGAGCAAAGAGGAGGCAGTTAGCTTAACACAGAGAGGGCAGATAGCTTAGCACAAAGGAGGCAGTTAGCTTAGCACAAAGGAGACACTGGTCCATCTCACGCTCCATCTTCACATCACTCGTAAACAAGACATGAGACACTTGAACTCCTCCGCTGGGGGAAGCTACTCGCTCCAAACCCGGAGGGAGCGCTCCACCGCTTTCCTGCACAGTGAACTAAAGTTAGCAAACATTTCGTTTCAAACAACACGAACGTAGCTGCAGAATATTAGTGAGGTTTTTGGTCATTAGAAGTTTCATTTCAGTTTAAGATTCTTTTTCTTTCCTCTCCTGCTGCCCTCCAAACAGGCCTGCTGAAGGCACTTCAGCCTTCTCCGGCTCCTCCTGGGCTGGATGGGGTTTCATTAGTGTGGAGAGCACTCCTCCACCCTTTGGCAAAACTTCCCTTAATGCTCTCATGGGTGAAGCGACACCTCACTCATAGCCTCATAATAAGCCCCGCTAAAAAAAAACACTGCAGATGATTTCGTGTTGGCCACGAATGCATGCAGGTCGCCTCATTTTGAGCCCCTGACAGGAAGATGATGGAGGAGAAAAAAAAGCTTGTTTATAATCAGCGATGCTTTTCGTTAATGCATCATGGAGGACGGCAGAGATGGGACCTTGTACTCTGAAAGGTTTGTCGGTGAAGCCAAACCCTCGAGAGAGAGAAAAGGACGGACACGTCACCGGAGCGACTACACCTGTTGATGTCGGAGAACAGACGCACAGCGGGGGGTGGTGTTGTGTCCTGACATGTTTCATTATTCATTTAGTGAGACCCGGCTTCCCTTTCCAGCATGTCTGGAGGGCAAAGCTAACCACTGGAGAAGTCAAGTGTGTGTTATAGAGAACCAGCGTATGCAGATGAGCGTCTTAATTAGAGTCTGTAGACTGTCACAGGAAATCTAATTACAGCTAACGAGCAATTAACAGACTCAACATCACATGTATGTACTGTGTGTGTGTTTGTCCTGACGGAGAGGTCACTTAATCCACTACAAACTGTTGTGCAGTGGAAGTGCTGATACGTTTACTTCCTTTCACGTTGGACACAGCTAACTGTTTCCCCCTGCTTCCAGTGTTTGTGCTAAGCTAGGCTAAAAACATCCGGACTCCAGCTCAGTTCCTAATGTGCAAACCGGTGTCCATCGTTTTTTCTAAATGCATGTCTCTTTTTAGTATTTTTAGGACTTTTTTTGTGTTTTTTTCAACGCCAATCTTCATTTTTTTGTTTGCAAACATCAACAACACGACGTGGAACTGTGGAGATTGGTGATTTGCCTTTTTTGTTGTGCATTATCGTATGATATCTTAACAAATTGTTGTACAGTTAAAGTGCTGATACGTTTACTTCTTTTCACTTTGGACACAGCTAACTGTTTCCCCCTGCTTCTAGTCTTTATGCTAAGCTAGGCTAAAAACATCCAGACTCCAGTTCTTAATGTGCAGACATGAGACCGGTGTCTATCTTTTTTTTTTCTCTATAAAAGGTGACTCATTCTTCATTCAGGGCAGCACCTCCTGCTGAAAACACGTTCCCGTGTGCATGATAGTGAACACTTTCTCACCCCGGTAAGCTGCTGTCAGATCTGCGGCAGAGTTTAGCTTCAGCATAGGAACACGTAACTTCTACAGGTGAGACAATGTAGCACCACTATGCTCGTTATAACGTGCATTTAAATTGATGTTTATTATTCAAGGTGGCTAAAAAAAACTTCTCTACCTCCAGATCTTTAACTGCACGCTTAATTCAGACTTAAAGGGCTACAGTGAGCTACAGTAAACGTGTGAACGGGCTCACAGAGCTCCAGTTTCTCACCATTTTTCCTGCTTTCTTACCCTAACCTGGCAGACCAGGTGTGGTATCGCGCAGACACACACATGAGACCTCAGAGGTCAGAGGTCAACACCCACAAGTGCTGCTCACTGTTCAGTCTGGCAGCATCCGGCGCTGCATTGTGATGGTAAACAGTGGAAATTTATCCTGCGATACCCTTGTTGTTGTTGGGGAGGAGAGGAACCTGGCTGCCTGTCAATGTCTGCTCAGCTGTGATTACACACACACAAACACACACATGCACACACACACACACACACACACACGCCTACACACACAGAGCGAGTTGGACAATTTCAGAAAATATATTCTCCAGTTTTTCCTCATGAAAACAATGAAACTGATGCTACACTGACTTGTAATCAAGTTAGCTGCTGTTAGCTCAGTTTGTTAGCCGGGAAGTGGAGCCAGTGTCGTGCCAGAACAGGAGCTGGACAATACGTACGTTAGCGTCATGGATCGCGTTAGCTGCTCATTTGCTAAGCTATAAATAACTTATCCACTCATAGTGTTTTGCTAGCGATACCATTAGCAGGCAAACCAGAAGTCTGCGTGAATTAGCTGACGTTATCCACCCAAGACAGGACTTTGATACGTTAGCTAGCTAGCAATTTGTCTGCGTTAGCAAGCAAGTTAACGTTAGCTTCAGCTAAAAACACAATATGACAATATATTTCACATGCTTTGCAGTAATGTTAGCTTTGACTTTGGGCTCTGTGTTGTAGTGGGTGCTGGTCGTTTGTTGATGTTAGCGGACTCACAGGTCTAAGCTAACGTTAGCTAGTGTTGCACACTGTCTGTTAGTAAAGGAGAACCGGGCTCAGCAGCCTCTACGGACATAATGGCAGAGGAGAAGAGAGCGAAGAGGACTAGTCAGTAATATTAGCTGGCTGCTATGTCTGCTGTTGGTGACCTTGTTGATGTTTGGCTGTTAACAAAGTTGTCGACTCGCTAGTTTTTGATCAGAAGTAATGTAATCAGAACAAATACTCGAGTACAGCTGAACATATTTACCACAGTGGGATTACACTCTGAAACTGGAGGCAACAAATCACAACAAATACCAACTTCTACACAATGTTGCTTTAAGATGCACGATAAAAATAAAGACTATCGCTCTCTCGGACTCGTAAAAGACGAGAAAAGAAAAACAGCGACGGCAGGAGAGAGAGAGAGAGACGATGACGGATGGAGAATAAACGGGTTGTGACAGACGGTATTCATCCCCGGGCATCTGTAAACTAGTCGACCCTGAGCTCCGTCACGTTAGCTCGCAGAGACACACTCTTTTATTGGCTCGGACAGCTCGCTATCCACACACACACACACACACACACACACCTAATGGATTAGGACCGGGCTGCTCTGCTGGGTGACAAAGTGTCTCACCTTGTCCTGCAGTCACTTTATGCAGCATTAGTGTGCTTGTTGGATCAGCAGGCTGGACGCTGAGCGCTCTGCAGGCCGAGCGACGTCAACCCGGGGCTGACCTATGCCTGAGCTATCCCAGGAGAGGCAACCACGAGGTTTAGGAAGAGGAATGTAGGAGCTCTGTGTTAAACCTCAGGGGTTTGGACTAATTAATACATAAAAAGGTTTAAGACAATTACACAATATGCACGCATTGTTTGTACTGTGGACCTGCAGCTGTGAACGCTTTACACTCTGAAAATCCAATTTCTTCTGCCTCTGAAGTAGAAATTTATAAATTAGGACTGAAAAAACAATTTAAAGCTGAAATATGTGACTGTCTTTGAATTAATGCATAACATATCCGCCTGTGTGTTGGAGACAGAAAACGTTGATTTGGTTTGTTAAACAGCAGCTACGGAACAGAACCAGATTATTCAGTTTGTCTTTTCGTGTCAGTCAGACAGGAATAAAGAATAAATGATGCATAAACATAAAAACCCCCGTGCATGCAGAATGCCGTTTCCTACATACAACCTGGTATTTATGAAAACAGAACATGTGGTGACAATGCGCGCCCCATGCTGGGATTTCTGCAGAGAGCTCAGTGTGAGAGAGTCAAGTGGAAACAGAAAAATGAGTCGACGGGCTCGACTGTAGCGCGCGGCGCCGTTCTTAAAAAATGATGCCGCCGCGTTAAACATTCATCACGGTGACTGTGCGCTCAAATCTGCTTTCAGTGTTTCGTCATCTCCACCTCAAACTTTACTGAGAGATGCGAAATGACCACAGGATTACATGCAGTTAGCGGGATTTAGCTTTAGCCTAAAGTGCTAAAGTAGTAGCTAATCGCCGTTAGCAGGCAACAGAACCGGGCTCAGCAGCCAGACTGGGTTCGAGCAACAAGGAATAATGTTACACTACCAAGGTGATTTACAGAGTTTCCTGATGGACAGATAGCCTTAGCCTAACTGCTTGCTAAAGTAGCTAACCGTTAATTAACTGCTAGCTGAATCTGCCATAAGCAGGCAACAGAACCGGGCTTAGCAGCGATAACAGAGCAGGTTCGAGCAACAGGGACTAGCGTTACACCACCGAGGTGATTTACAGACTTCCCTCATGGATAGATAGCGTTAGCCTAACTGCTTGCTAAAGTAGCTAGCGGCTAATTAACTGATGCTAACTGAATTAGCAGGCAACAGAACCGGGCACAGCAGCCGGACTAGACCGGGTTCAAGAAACAGGAAATAACGTTACACTACCGAGGTGGTTCACAGACTTTCCTGAGGTAAAGATTGCTAAGTAGCGCACCGCTAACTATCATTAGCTTGGTTAGCCGTGTAGCTAAACGTTCTGACTCAGTTCTGGGATGCCAGGAGCCAAACCCGGCAAGAAAACCACCTCGGTACTGGTTTCTTTGCTTGTGTTCACTTTGTCCACGTTGACGTATCATCACGTTCCTTTACATATATTTATTTATATAAGTCCAACATTCCCTCCACTTTTAGCTCAGTTTGTGGTCATGAAAAGCTGCTAAACGCTCTGCCGTGTTCACCGCTTAGTCTCATACCGTGTCCGCCTACAGCTCGGTGCCGAGCAGGCTGCGAGAGCGGACCAAAAAAAACAAAACAATAGATGTGGGCTGAGACAATGAGCTGAAGCTCGTTATAAAGCTGCAGAGCTGGGTGATAATTGTCTGTAAGCTGATAACGACGAGCAACACCTCTCATGGTACACAGTTTTTATTGTTTTAAATGTGTCATGCAAACGCAGGTTTTACCCACAGACATCCTCTGCGTACTTTCAGTATGTAGAAAAGAAGAAGAACTTCTACATTTCTGTACGTGGAACATTTTAATTTGGTCACCCTTCAGGTAAATCACGAGTTTGACGTCTGAGCTGAAGCTTCAGGAACATTTTGACAACATCGCTGCTACCTGAACCATTTAAAAAAAAACAAGACAGAAGTATTTTTCTGCTTCTGGTTTGATTTACACGTCGTGTAAAAAGTTGATGTTTGTTCGGCTCCATGTAAAAAACCTCACTGCCGCCCTGCATACCAAAACACCCGCTATGTGACAGCAGCTGTCAGCTGAGATTTGATTGACAGTCAGCGGCCGGGTAGACGTGGAAATGAAGTGTTGGAGGTAGAACCAGAATACAGCCCGGGTACAGGCGCACACTGAGCGGCCTGAAGAGGACGGGTGCAACATTTTCAGTGGTTCAATGCTAACTAGCTGTTGGAATATGTTAATGAGCCCGTTAGTGATGTCACAAGGGGCTCAAAATCTGAACAGCGTGTTTTAAAGAGACAGTGTGGCTGTAGCAGCTCACGCTAAATGGTTGGCGGTTGTTGTTTTGAACACTGGAGGGTTTGAACGCATCCCAAATTCAAAAATATTAGTGTAGAAGAGCTAAAGAAGTGATTTTTTTTATAATATGTCCCCTTTAAACCAATAGAAAACTTTAAAAAATAGCTGTTTCTGAGGCAAAACCAAGAAAAATAGAGGAATAGTGAGATGTAGTCCAATCGTCCTGGGCTGTTCACAGGTGCCTGAAGTTGACTGGTCAACTCGATGCAACAAACACGTGAAGCAGCTCTCAGAAACAGTGATTATACAACTAAATATTAGTTCAGTGATTCACAGGAAAGCTAAATCTTCAAGCATTTTGAGGTCACACCAGTAAAAGTTTGACTTTTTTCTTCACTTCCTGTGAAGTAAATAACACATTTCATACATTTTTCTTCATGTTTTGATTTGAAATAGAAACCACAGTGTTCCTGATGCATGTTCGTTAAAAAAAGTGGTCATCAGAGAGGTGACGGAGACGTCCTTCGAGGACGCGGTGGACTTTATTAACACTGGAGTACCCTCCTGTCGGTTTGGGAGGAGGAACTGCTCGAGGGTTGTGACGACGATTCAGCGCTGGATCTCGTTCACGGAGCTCCGCCGCCTGTGAGTCAGCGTAACAGATGTTGCCTCCGGCGTCTACTTCAGAAACCTTTCCACCTTTTTGTAACGACGCTGGCCTCAATTCAGACTCACCGCGAGATATTCCACACACAGTACACCCATCAGCTCAAGAGAAAGAGCATTCAGGATGTGGAGCTTGTATCCTGTGTGCAATCAGCTCTTATTGTGACGGAGGCGTGGATGGCAAAGTGTTTACATCATCCACCCAGTGTTTGTTTTCATCCTCCGGATTACACCATACGGTGACTCGTGTGTGTGTGTGTGTGTGTGTGTGGGATGCACATCAACATCTTAAACCGATGAAGACCTTACAAGGCACGAGCCCGAAACACTCAATTAGTCCTCGACACCTCCTCCGAGCTGCACATCAGCCGCAGCATCGAAAACGTTCTTTGCTTTTTGCGGATGCTGCGAAAACCTATCCCAGCAGGCTTTGCACTCGTAACACAAACACACACCCACTCACACCCGAGGATTTGAAAGAATTTGTTTTCACGGAGAGAATCTCATTTCTCATCTCATCATCTCAATGGCAACGTTACCTCCCTCCTGAAGCTTTTGTTGAGTTCCAATATTTAAAAGAGACAAAAAGGGAAACACGAGCGATTCATCTGGCGGCTCCTCTTTTCATGTCGCAGCGAGCGATGAAGGCGCTCCTCTTCCGTCGTTTGCAGTGAGTTTGATTGCGTTGCCACGAGCGCGCTCGCACGAGAGTCGTTTGCAAAATGTTGCGTTGCCCCCAGCTGAGGCTCAAAGTCACATCCCTGTAGTCAAAGAGTTTTTTCACACGCTACAATGACACAAGAGTGTGTGTGTGTGTGTGTGTGTGACAGAGATGGAGGCCTGAAGCCTCGTGTGAAAGTTCACACATGATTAATTTAATAAAGCGGCGAACAGATGGTGATCTCCGTCTTCCCTCTCCTCCCCTCAGGTGTGAATAATGTGTTTAATGTTTCACACCTGGACGAGTCAGAGCTGTACTCACTGAGAGACGGAGCGAGGCGGAGGCATCCGTCATTGTTCAGATGATCCGTTCTGATGTCGCCGGCTGAGTCAAACTGAGGTCTCGGCTATAGAAATGAACTTCAGGAGAATAGTTTTTGGAGGTGAGAAGATCATTATTAATCTTGTGTGAGTTTAATACAGAGCTGCTCGCTCTAACACAACGGGCACGTCTTGATGCCGACCAGGAGCGGACTGTTTTACCAGACGTGCTTGGATTTGGTCATTTGATCTTGTTTTATGTGCTTCTATTATATAATTATTATGTGACTCTATTATCTAACATCCTCTAATATGTTATCTTGCACATTTCAAATATTCTGCACACTCTGAACTTTTGCACATTCCTGCACAAACTATTCAGCTTTTTCCATTTTAAAACATATTGTACATGTATTTATATTGTTTGTACATTTTAATACTTTTAATATTTAGTAATATTTTAATAATTTAATACGTTTTTTATCGTCCTGAGCCACAAACACAAAGACAAACTCCTCGTATGTGAACATCTACTTGGCGATAAACCTGATCCTGATTCTGACGTCATCTGAATTCAAAATTGCTTGTTCACTTTGTAAACACTTTTTTTTTGCACTTAAAATGATAATAAGCGACAAAATATTGACCTCCTGTCAGTTTATTTATTTACTACAGTGAGGGCCAACCGTTTGGAGAAAGCCTGAGACATTCTCGGCCTTCAGTCACCTTCAGTGACAAACATTTTTCACATTGTCGCTGTCTTTTTTCTATATATGAACGTGCATATTCTCTTCCATCTACGGTCAGAATTTAGACTCTTATCGACCAATAAAAAGACTGTTGTTACATCATGTACGTGGGATTGACAGAAGAAGGAGAACTTTGGATAAATTTGGAGTTTAGGAAAGACAACGAGCTCTGAGATCTCTGAACCGAGTCAGACTGATGCATGTACGTCAGCATCAGATCGCTGTTAATCTGATTTATGCTGAGTTCAATCTGAAATAGTAAAATAGCTTCAATGAGGCCGATGTGCTCTGTGGAAACATGGTAGATGTTATTGATAGTTCACCAACTGGGACACAAAGAGGAGAGTCGAGGCTCTGAAGCACCCGCACATAGATTTTCATTCCTGCTGCCAAACGCAGAGTTTTAGATTTATTGTCTGAGGTTTGGTTTCGTAAATATAAAAATATAAGGCGGCTAAAAATAGCAAACGCATTTTCAGTTCATGCCTGCCTGGTTACCAGCCTGGCAACTGCTCTTAAACATTAGCGTCGAGCCTCTTTGTTGAGGTGATGATGTTCGGGTCCGGTCGCGTTACAGAAATGCTCACGTTCATATCCGAATGCTCATGTTGTCCAAATGCTCACGTTCATGTCAAATTGCTGCCGTTCACGTTCCTGCAATGAAGTGCGTGTGTGGTACTCAGCCTGACGGGAGGAGAGGACACGCAACAGTGAAATTTCTATCTGCAATTTCCTCGTGTAAGCTGACTTATCTAAATTTGTACTCCCTCGCTGTGATAACCCTCACCTCGTTGTTTACAGAGCGGAATAATGCAGAGTGTTTCCGCCTCCTCCTCCTCCTCCTCCCTCCGTTGTCTCCTCACCACGAAGCTTGACAGTTTGCAGATTAAAGATCAGAGAGGCAGATTCCATTATCAAACCATTTCCCTCCTTTACCACACTAACAACCTTTTAAAACCATCAGTTGTTATTTTCTCCCCCATCTCGCTGTCGTCATAGCGTGATGGCCTCGGCGATCACTGTCATTCCTTCTTCCTTCCTGTGTGTCTTTGTGTGTGTGTGTGTTAAGACAATGGATTGTTTCCCTCTGCAGCCTAGCCAAAAACATTATCCATCAGATGCACACACATATGTCTGCACACGCCTCACACACACATACATGATGGGCTGGGATGGGATTGGGGGGGGGCGTAATCTATGTCCTGATCGCAGCTTGACTGCTCGGTTCTCTGAGTCGTCCACTTCTAGAAATCAATACAGGTTGAGTGGGTCTTCCCGTAAGTCCATACAGCTCTCTGCAGCGACAGACGGCTCCACTGCTCCGCTAATTACATTACAGCACTACAGATAAGGTTTCATTGTCTCGTACGAGTGGACGAGCCGGACAATGTAATTGCCATTAAAAAGCATTTCTTGGAAGAAGAGACGTAAAAACAAAAAAACATTATGACGTCAGTCTCATTCAAAAAAATCTCTGTACAGCTGCAAAACATGAACCGGACACGTCATTAGGTAGACGTAAGGTGAGTCAATCAATGGTGTCACCCACGGGTTTCCGAAGCGCCATTGTGAAGCTCAGTGTGGTGGCTCTGGCCACCGCCATATTGGTAGTCCTAGTCAAAAGATTGCGAACGACGTGGATCATCGGTGGACCTGAGGTGAGCTGAATGAGGCCTGGTTGTTCAAATAAGCCATCTGATTGGCTGCTGAGCCCAATGGGTTGGTAAACTAAACTTACCGTGCACCAAAAGTTCAGTCGCTTGTTCTTTTAGAGAAAATCAGTTCGTTTCATGGCGCGATAGAAACAGTTCCACATCAGCGACATCCATCATGCCTCCATGGCCAATAAGGTCACGCTCCTCTGTACGGTACGACCAGGATCAACAGGTACTCACAGAACGGTCATTTTGGGATGACCTACTCAGTTGTTTCAGTCAATGAACGCAGCAATACGAGTTGTTCTTAAAGTTAAATGATGATCACAAACATTAACACAGCTTCCTTGTTGATCACAAATAACATTGGTGGGAACGGCAGCAATAAGTCTGGTATTTTTTATTATAGCCGATACAATTTATAGTAAAAAGAACAACTAACAATAGAATTTTTTCTCCTGTCGTGGTTGTATTGAATCACTTTTGGTCCAGACTGAAATATCTCAACAACCATTGGATGCCGTGCACAGATGATAAAATCTAATGACTCCGGTAAATCCCCTGACTTTTCCTCCAGCGCTGCCATGCTGTGAAATATCTCATCGAACATTTACCATATGGATTGGCTTTTTGAATTTTGTAGACATTCACGGTTCCCAGACAATGTGTCCTCCAGATCCCCTGACCTTTATTCTAACACCACACGGGGTTGACATTTGTGCTTTTTAAGTGAAATGTCTCAACAGCTATCAAATGGATTGTCATGAAAATTGGTGCTCGCAGTCAGGATGGATTAGGTGCCTTAAGTTTTCACTGAGTGCCAACTTCAGGTCAAAAATGTTACTTGTCTGATACCTTTAAAACTTTGCCATCATTCTCAGCTGTACGTTGTGTCTCCGTTGGGTTTAAGATAGACGCTCGTCACTCCTCGATATCTCTTTGTGTACAAATCTGCAGAGTGATGAGGTTGGAGTCTAGACCGATTTTAGGATAAGCTGGGAGGTGGACTACCAACATGATGGCAGCCAGAGTCACAGATTTAGAGCTTCAAAATGACTCTACGGGAACCTTTGCGTGACATCACGCATACGTCGTCCGTTCAGTGGTCCGTGGCCATTTTAGTTCCAGACTAAATACGAATTAGTCTTGTGATGCCAGGCAATATATTTCAGCTCAGTAACTTTATTCCTTTAGTGACTTTAAGTCCGTGTAAAGTCAGAATAAATATGTGTTCTGACAGAAAGTGTTATTAACCACCCAGCCAAATTTAAATGATTACAAATAACGACCAGTTTATGAAATTAGGTGTCAAAATCTGTATAAAATCGGCATATTCCCGTATGCTCAGGGTGGCCTCAGCGTGTCATCGAGCCACCCTTTAAGGACCGCCCACAAAAATCCTGGACTGAAAACTGGTGAAAAACTGTTTGAACCTCTAACTCCACATTTCACCAATATATCGTTCAAAGTCTTTTCACGCGTCTTCAACTATTTTCCAACATATTTAATGTGTTTTGAAAGAAATCTCAGAATTAACTTTACACAGACTTTAAATGCAAACAGCATCAGATACAGAAACTTTTATAATTGTGAGAAAAAATGTTCTTATCGGCACTTGTTGCCATTTTCATACTGCTATTTTAGTATAGCACACGCTACACTATCTAACCATCATTAATCCTGCCTACGAAGCTCATAATTAGACTTCTCCATCAGACAGAAATAGCTATCGTCGAGCACAAAACTGGACTCATTGGAAATGCTGTACACATTACGATATAGCAAAGAAAATGTACAGAAATGGAAGTTTTGTGCGCTAAAAAGTTCAAGTACAGTAAAGATGAGCAGAGTCACGACTCAGTTCAGACAGACACAGAAGGTGATTTCACAACAATACGTCTGGTTGAAAGGAATAAATAAATTAGATGCAGAGAAATGTCATCTTCATGCAAATGAATGACTTCCCACAGAACAATGCTATCAGGCGTCCCTCACTTGAAATATACATCAGCGTGTGCTGCTGTGCGGCCGTTTAAAATATGCAACAAAACAGATTGGAAAGGTTTTTTTCTTTTTTATCTCCGTACAAGACATTTGCATTTGAGGCGGCCTGTTTGCTCTAACAGCACAATATGTTTGACTTCTGGGAGCGTAATCAGAGGAACAGAGGGGCATACGTGCTTTCTAAAAAAAAAAAAAGGGACCCCAGAGACACTCGGAGCAAAAAAAACTGTTACTGGTACTTGAGGAAGCCAATTAGTAGACAGCAGGAGAACAGCAGGTTTGTTGCGACGAGGGAAGGGTGGAGGAGGTGAGGAAGGAGGAGGAGGGGAAGGAGAGGCTTTCAATATAAGCTACATCCTATCTGTTCTCTGCACAGTGAAGAGTTAAACTGTCAGTGCAGCATACTGAAAATAGAAACAAATCACACGAAGGTTCGGTATTGTTCGTTACCGTCCGCGCCAGGCGAGGTTCATGAAGGTTAAAGGAGTGTTTGTAACCCGGGGAAAGTGGAAATACAGTGACACTCCGCACACAACAACAACAACAAAGGTGAACAACATCAAAGATGGCCGGGGATTTAGGAGGTGTTTGACAGTCACAGCGGTGCAGGACTCATCAAAAAAAAGAGCTCAGCCAGCCGAGCCCTGAAACCAAACAGACTGGAAGAGCTGACCACAAGGCACAGACACTGGAAACAAAGGCAGAGAACCACAAGAGAGACGGCAACGCAACAAACAATGCAACACGTCCTCATACCGAAACAACTGAACAGGTCAATTGGCAGTAACTCCAGAAATTTTAGCTAAATGCTAACAACAGCATGCTAATGAAACGGTGAAGAAGTGAAGTGAAGCCCACGCTGAAGTACCAAAAACAACATGCAGTTCCTCTTGTCGTCCACTTGAGGCTGGCTCCAGAAGTGAGTCAGTCTCCATAAGTCCCCATGTTAAAATGTCCAACTTCACAGCAGAAATAAACATGTTTACAGCCTGGTACAAAAAACAGTTTTGGTCTCTATAGCTAATTTCCCCGTTCATGACAACTGTACTGAGGGTGAATTTTTATACAACTCACCTGTTCAGATTATATTAAGGCTTAAAGGTATGCAGGATTAAGAGCGTGGACGCTTTGACTGACTCTTTTAGATCAGTCGGGAGACGTCAAGATGGCGGCGACCACACTGAGCTTCACAACAGCTAAGATGCCCCCGATGACAATGCTTAGTTATAATGTTCTATCATGTTCGGCATCTCTGTTTAGCGAGTCAACATGCTAACATTTGCTAATTAGCACTGAACACAAAGTACAGCTGAGGCTGATGGGAGTATCATTAGTGAAACGTATGATGAACAGTTACAGGATCATCAAAGTTATTATTATTTATCCCAACACAGACGTAGACATGGACGGGTGCCAAATATCAAGACGAAACATCCGGTACTAAACGTCACGGTGACCCTACAAGACAAGACAGGGATCAACACACCCAGTTAAGACCGTTAATGTCTGCCCTGAATTTCATGGCAATCTATTGGATGGTGTTGAGATATTTCAGTCTTTGAGTCTCTGCCATTTGGTGTAAAATATGCAACGGGCAACCAATGACAAAGGTTCACCTTGAAGGGTCACAAGCCAAATCGGTTGGGTTCACATTGATGTCACTGCTTTGTTACTTGTTCTTCATTAAGCTTCTGATAGCTACTTTGCTTGTAAAGAGTTGACAATGGTGCCAGTGAGCTTTAAAAAAATGTATGCCCGCTGCTTATTGTTGAGTCTGAAGCCAGCGCAGCACTTTGTTCATTTCGCCAACTTGCCCTTTTGTCCTAAGAACCTGCCAAAATTCATTTCTGCTCTAAGTATTCGGCTGTCTGTTCAAACTACGCCCCATGCCCTGATTTATTAAGTGCACAATGGGCTTATCCCTTGTTGGTTCTCACATAAGAGTACTAATTTAGTAAAAATAAGTCATAGCTCGAGGGTGAGACTAAAATTCTCACATGGGTATCTCACAAAAGGACACGAGCGCCCAAACTAACTGTGTTAGAAATCCGTCCAGGAGCCGTTTCACTGATTTGTGTGAAACCAGCAACCTCGCTGGCAGCGTTTCTGCCTCGGATGCCGACTTTACTTCAATGAAGTTATTTCATAAAACCCACTTCTTGGATTATTATTGTGCTGAGGCACAATGCACGGTCAGGAGTTTGAGTCTAGGGGATGAAATGAATATCCCTTCCACAAACAGGCGCGCCATTTACTGGTAAATGAAAATATTGAAAATATGAATTCTCCTTTGACTTTGCAGATCAATCACACAAACATCCAGCGAGGCTTTCTCTGTGTGTGTGTGCACAGGTTTCTGTGTTCAGCCCCGACCTATAATATCCATCACAGCCTCTCGTAGTCATGCTAATCACAGTGACAAGGTTCCAACATGAGTCACACCCACTCTCATTTCAGCTGCCAGAAACGCACAACACAAGCACATAAATCACGAGCAGAATATGACATAACTCTCTGGAGCTAATAAAAGGCTTGACATTAGTTAAGCTGCTCATTTCCCCCGTGGCATGAAACGGTTGTATTAAATCTATAGAGGACTGATCAATATCAGAGAGTCACTGATTACTTCAGGTGCTGAGATTACCGGCTTACTGGGTCACTTAGTTTTAGAACAAAAACGTTGCAGTGACTTAAAGTTTATATTAGATGCAGATAACACCAGCCTATTGTGCACTACCTGTACAGCTAGCAAGCTAGTATGCTACCAACTAGAAGTAAGTCACACACCACCAACTACTTCAATGATTTCGGTGAATCTCTCTGTGATTTACAGAGTTTCCTGATGGACAGTGAAGTAAACTGCTGCCAACTGTAGCTGCTGTTAGCTAATGTTAGCTTAGTTTGTTAGCTGCTGTTAGCTAATGTTAGCTCAGTTTGTTAGCCAGGCTGCTTGGATTGTGAGTTCAGAGCACCGGGGGGGAGTGTTAGTGTTTGTACCACAGGCGCTTTGGACCACTGGGAAGAAGAAGAGGAGGTTTACAGGAATACATATGGGGTGTCGTGCCAGAACAGGAGCTGGGCAATACAAACGTTAGTATCATAGATCACATCAGATGCCCCATTGCTAAGCTATAAATAACTTGTCCACTCATAGTGTTTTGCTAGCAATAACGTTAGCAAGTAAACTGGGAGTCTGCATGAATTAGCTGACGTTATCCACCCAAGACAGGATTTTGATACGTTAGCTAGCTAACAATTTGTC
The DNA here is from genome assembly GCA_033000465.1 of Sciaenops ocellatus. Classification (NCBI taxonomy): domain Eukaryota; kingdom Metazoa; phylum Chordata; class Actinopteri; family Sciaenidae; genus Sciaenops; species Sciaenops ocellatus. The sequence goes on along the minus strand of CP136871.1, from coordinate 3,905,482 downwards.
TGCGTTAGCAAGCAAGTTAACGTTAGCTTCAGCTAAAACCACAATATCACATGTTAGCTTTGACTTTGGACTCTGTGTTGTAGTGGTTGCCGGTCGTTTGTTGATGTCAACAGACTCCATGTCTAAGCTAACGTTAGTTAGTATTGCACACTGTCCGTTAGCAAAGGAGATTTGGAGCAGAGCCGGACAACCGGGCTCAGCAGCCTCTATGGACATAATGGCAGAGGAGAAGAGAGCGAAGAGGACGTTGACAGAGGAAGCTAAGAAGACATGGGCTGGACATCTAATATTAGCTGGCTGCTATGTCTGCTGTTGGTGACCTTGTTGATGTTTGGCTGTTAACAAAGTTGTCGACTCGCTAGTTTTTGATCAGAAGTAATGTAATCAGAACAAATACTCGAGTACAGCTGAACATATTTACCACAGCGGGATTACACTCCTAAAATACCAATTCTTACATAGCATTAGGGTCGGAAGTTTTTTGCTTTTCAGCACACGGCAGATCTCAACTGAAACTTTGAGTTGTTGTTGCTTAAATCTTGAACGTGGATTCAATCCATGCACGCTGTTCTCGTTAGCGAGCTCACTCCGGCACAAATCTGACTTTCTTTTTTAACCTGCGTCAATAACGAGCCGCTGCAGGTCAAGACGTGTGGAAGGAGGAATTTTAATGTTGCTGCACGTCCTACTGTTTGCAGACGGAGTCGGATAAGGTTATAGAGCACTCCATGCTCCTCTGACATTTGCAGTGCCTTATATAATATATATATATATATTTATTTATTTATTTCTTTTAGCTCTCAGTGAAAATGCCATGGTGGGTTCTGGGCATTGTAACATTACAATGATCCGAGCCGTGCTGTGATCTGAATAGCTCTCCTCTGTCTGGTGCTCCGAGTAAGTTTCCTCATGTGGCGCTGACGACGGCTTTCCGGTCGCACGCAGGCTGTGACATTACCCGCGAGGGCATCCGAACAAGTCCTGCTGTGGATTTTGTTCAAGCTGTGCACATTTTAGCACAGAACGTGACGTATGAACCACATCAGATGTAACAGGACGACGCCCGGCTGATGTCTCGTGTGCTGCTGAATCATGGTGTTGTTTCTTGGAGCTGGAGGGCGGATGCAGAGCATCTGAAGGACGTTGTGTGGTCGCTAAAAGGGTAACGTTAGGCAGGAATATGATGCACAATGACAAGGTGACTACTACTGGCCTTCAGAAAACTAAAAGTCTCCTCGTTATTCAGCACATTTCATTACTTGGGAACAACAAATTTCCTTTCCTTCTTCCTTCCTGTCGCCCTGCAGGCTGTTCTTCGGTTTGGTTCGTCTAGTTCTTCATCTCGCGCTCTGATCACTGATCTGAGGTTTACTTCTGTCTAAACATTGTTTATCACAGATTTTCTGGCGAGGCCGCACACACATTTCCCCCAGTACCCACAGCAGTTTTTGTTCCAGCCGTTCAGAAAAAAACAAAAGCAAGTCTCTCGTCTGTTCGAACAGTCTTGTCACTCGTTGTCCGTCCTCGTTCTCTCTCTCTCTTGCTCTGATTCATCTGCATGAAAGACAGCGGGGAATATCTGACAGCCACTTCGGGTCAGTGGACTGGTACTCTGCTCCATGTTGTGTTTGTGAGACGGAGAGACGAGGAGGGGGAAACGCTCCAGGCAGCACAGCGTCCTTGGCTGAAACCACCAGAAACAAACAGACAGACTTCGATTGCAAACTCAGAGGATGTGAATGTACAGGCATCGTGTCTGCACTGAACTAACTCTGAACGCATTGATATTGGGAGTGCCAACCAATGACAGTATAAAGAATGGACAGGGCATGAGTGACGTCATGTTGGCTTCTTCCGCCCCCCGGCTAATCTAAAAGCCAGTTAAGTCCCTCTGTCAGTCCTCATTGACGACTCTTCGGCAAACTTTCCCCCAGAAAACAGGCACCGTCTGGGCCGTGAGAGCCGGTTAAGTCCCGCTGTTTATCTACAGTGATTATGTGATGAAATTTGGAGCAGTAATCTGGTAGTATGTAGTATGTGTGTCTTCGGCATGAGAAAAGATCTTTGAAGTTATGTGTAAAAGTCGGAGCGACCCGGTCAGTCCGCGCTGCCGACTCTTTGGCGAACTCCAGCCCCAGTTTTTGGTACTTCCACATTCTCGTATACAAATTGCTTGCTTAGTTTGGAGGTTGCATAGTTTCCACTGAGTCTGTGATTGACAGCTGTCACTAGTTAGCTAACATTTGCTAATGTGAGCTGCTGTAGGACCTCCAAGGCAACCTCACCTCTGACGTCACATGCTATGCTCGGCTAAATTATAACTCCATCCTGTGTTCACCTTAAGAAGACTAATTTAATTCACAGTTGCACCACACAAGCCTGGCAATGACAATGTGAAAAGTTGTCTCTGTGATTGCTGTTAAATAATGATCCTGCTGTATTCAGAGGTGGTTTTAATTTGAAAGTTTGGCCACTGAAGAACTCAATTTGTGGACTGTGAAAAGCTGCACAGTCGAGCCTATAACCAAATTAATAAGATGAAATGCAATAAAATGATTTTTCATTTCTATGTTGGAGCAGTCACATTATTAAAGTACAGTTCTGATCTGTCATATTAGCACTGAACTCTCAGAGAAACTGCTGCAGTCTGGCAACAGCATTTCACACACTCGCAGATGCAACTCATTTCTGAGTGGAATAAATATTTTCTCAGGTCACACATCATTTACACTTTAGAATAACAGATCCTAAATTAAATTCTTGAACTAATCGACTTAAAACTTTCTGCTAATGAAGTGCAGGTCAGCCGCATCCGCTGGTCATGTGACGCACCATTAAATTCTAATTTAGGATAAAACGGCTTCCTTAAACCAGATTTTATTAGTACAAAGAGGTTTAACGCTACACGTGTGTGATGAACAAGCAGCAACCTCCGTGTCTGTGAAGTGGAGCCAATGCAGAAGTGCCAAAAACTGCAGTTCCTCAAACGTCCACTTGAGGCTGGCTCCAGAAGTGAGTCAGTCTCCATAAGTCCCCATGTTAAAATGTCCAACTTCACAGCAGAAATAAACATGTTTACAGCCTGGTACAAAAAACAGTTTTGGTCTCTATAGCTAATTTCCCCGTTCATGACAACTGTACTGAGGGTGAATTTTTATACAACTCACCTGTTCAAATTATATTAAGGCTTAAAGTTATGCAGGATTAAGAGCGTGGACGCTTTGATTGACAGGTAGGTGGCTTGTTTGAGCAACCAGGCTTCATTTGGCCCACATTCGGTCTGCTAGAGGCCAAAGAGGCAAGACAGCCAACATGGCGGCGTTCGAGCTTCAAAAGGACTCATCAGAAACCTGTGGGTGACATCACGCATACACTGTCCATTCTTTATACTGTCATTGGTCTGAATACTGTAAGAAGTGTAGGTAGTGTAGTAACCTATTCAACATACTCATCTGTCTTCTAAGACTTCTAAGTTAATTAGTTAAATTAGTTTTAGGAGCGTCCACACCTCTAATCGCCTGTCAAGCTACTTCATCCTCCCTTCCTTCCTTCCTTCATCCTTTCCTTTTTAATCCACTGCATTCCTCTCCCACATCTCCCTCTGCCCGGCCTCCGGTACGTTCTCTCAGACTGGCACAACCACCGACCATTCACCTGTCCGATAAACCTTTAAAGGTCCGCTGTATACGATTTAGTGGCATGCAGCGGTGTAGTTTCCGATCCAAACCCCGCTGCGTCATCCTTTCCTTGTAGGCATGAAGGAGAAACTACAATGGCCATGAAATGTGCGGAAAATACGAATATCTAGAGTCAGTGTTCAGTTTGTCCGTCCTGGGCTACCGTAGAAACATGGCAGACTCTGTGGAGAGGGACCCTCTGTGTCTGTAGATATAAAAGTCTCATGCTAAGGTAACAAACATAATTATTCTTATCTTCAGGTAATTATACACTACTGAAAACATAGTTATAAATATTATATTCTGTAAAAAGAGCGCTCTAAATCTGACACACTGGACCTTAATTTGATTAATTTGAACTATGAGTAATCTCAGTGTTTCCATATTTACAGAAATGCCTCTCAGAGCTGCATCTACCACTAAAGACAATGAAATCATGTCCATTTTAATTTCCAATGACGAGAGGAGTCCAGTGTTTACACTTCATAATAACGGTCATATAATAACACAGGTCATCCACGACTGCCAGTCATGGGCCGCCCAATTAAATTCTAATTAAGGATAAAAGGGCTTCGTAAAGCCAGCTCTCATTACGCAGCAGAATCTTTTCAACCTCAGCTTTTTGTTAACACCCGTGGTTGCAATTAATGTCATATCTGACTGCATGCAATATTCATTTAAAAACATGCACAACAGCAACAGCAAATCTGACTCCTGCAACACGCCTAAAATAGATCCACCAAAAATACTCTAATATGAAAACTTAATATTGTCAAAACACAACGCTGTGTAACCTCACTGCCTTCCCTCCCTCCCTGTCTTATACCCAATATATAAACTGAAATCTTGGCTAAAAATAATTAACTTAAAGGTTAAGCTCAGAGCTCAGTCGAAGGATGTATTATCAACCAGTCAAAACAGGAAACTGCCCCGTGGCCCCAGAAGTTCAGAGGCACTGGAAGCTAATTTAATTAAACATTTGTTTAAGAGCGAGCACCACTAAAGCAAACTTGATGGACTTTATATACGTCTGTGGCGAATCAAGCTATTGGGTTGTATCATGGGAAACGTAGGATCCAGAGTCTACAGACTGTACATCAGGATATTTCTGTCTCTGCTGCATTGATTTATACAATTCTTTCCGAGGCATGCTCGTGGCATAGCCCGAGGGACGGCGATGTCTGTCTGTTGGTCAGTCCTGTCAAACAGTCCTGACACCGCGTGGACTGACACAAAACATCATGATTACCGAATGATTTGTCCACATGACTTTTCCTCTAGAGCCACCACGAGGCTATGATGACTCAACAACTGAATGATATAAGTCTAGTGATGCCTGAGTTTTTATGTAGAGATACAATCAGGAACAAACAACAGTACAGCTACATGAGAAAATCACCATATTTATACATGGAAAAGTCACTGCGACCCAGTCAGTCCTCCCTGACGACTCTTCAGCGAACACTCCCCCAGAAAACAGCCTCTGTCTGGGCAGTAGGAGCCAGTTAAGTTCTGCTGTTTATCTACAGTGATTATGTGATGAAATTTGGAGCAGTAATCTGGTAGCATGTCATGTGTCTTCAGCAACTTATATGAGAAAAGATATTTGAATTTATGTGGAAAAGTTGGAGCGACCCGGTCAGTCCTCCCTGTCGACTCTTTGGCGAACACTCCCCCACCAAACAGCCTCTGTTTGGGCAGTGCGCGCTGGTTAAGTCCTGCTGTTTACCTACAGTGATTATGTGATGAAATTTGGAGCAGTAATCTGGTAGCATGTCATGTGTCTTCGGCAACTTATATGAAAAAAGATCTTTGAAGTTATGTGTAAAAGTCGGAGCGACCCAGTCAGACCTCCCTGACGACTCTTCGGCGAACTCTCAGCCAGAAAGCAGCCTCTGTTTGAGCATTAAGAGCCGGTTATGATGTGAGCAAAATTCAATTTTTCAATTCCACTCTGCACGGTGGGTCAGGATCTCCCTCACAACACAATCTGACAGCTTCCAGAAGATTGTAAACCCGTGGACGCTTTGTCGGTGAGACATTTTTAGATTTACACGAAAACCAGGTGGAAACCCGTGAAGAAAAACACCATAGATATCAACGTTATGATGTATATTTCTGGTTCTGGTCACTGATGACAACTTAAACTATCTACAATACAAAGATCAGGACTTTATTTTCCATGTTTTGTACAGACAGTGTAGGCTGAATCACTGCTGCATTATGACAGACAGACCGACGTGTACAGCCCTGAAACGTTGCGCTGGTTGTAGCTTTTAATGAATCTCTGAGTGTTTAAACAGTTGCCGCTCCTGTTCCACAGTATATTCCTTTTACACACGAGTGTTCAGACTCCTGAAAACCCAACAGCAAACACAAGCGCACCTCCTGGCCGCTGCTCTGTGACACTGAATCAATACAAAGCTGAATATAATGAATAAGAAAAGAGGCAGCAGAAGACTCACGGTTATTCCGCCGGGTCTGAGACACAGTTTGGTTCCACAAAGTAATTTGGAAATAAAAATTCAAACACTCTCTGATTCCCATCTTGCGGACAGGGCTGTATAGGTTCCTATTCATTTATCACACACAGTGTATATATCACAAATCCTCGCATTTGTACTAAAGTCACAGAAGACCTCCCAAACAAACTCCAGAGCTGAGTTCTTCTTGTATTCTGACAAAACTGCAGATATTAAATATAAAACCGCACAGCTGATGACCTGTGTAATACAAAAAACCTTTGTTACTATGATAAAATACTACTAAGTATTCAGTATTCATCGTAGAGTACTTAGTCTCCCTGCTCCACAGCACAGTGACAGCAGAGGGTCAGGGCAGCTGCAGTGATATTAAATCATTTAGATAATGTGTTGACCCGAGGGGAGCACACACACAGACGACCTCAGCAGTACCGATAGCAGGAAGAGAGGATGTGACCGGACAGTCAATACACACCGCTCACACACACACACACACATAGACATACATCGTGAGGAAGAGAAAGAAGAAAGGACTTCCACCTCCAGAGGGATTCATGGATTATTCATTTCTGGTGCTCGGACACATTTTGCTGCTGGTCTCAGCTGGGACGGCTCGGTTTATTTAGAAACAGGACCTGGCCGGAGCTGCTTTCTGCCTCCACTGTCAAAAAGGTGCGACCAAACTAAAGAGGGAGATCTGAAGGTGTTAAAAGTGAAGATTAAATATTAAAACACAGTCTCAGTTTGCTCTTTTGATTTTATTTGTCCAGGTTTTTAGATATCTGTTCTATGGAATAATATATATCTTCAAGAAGGTTAAATCTGGGGCAACTGGACTTGTAGCTCCGTGAAGACGCTGCAGTTTTTCTTACACCTTAAGGACAACGGACACTCTTTTAGTGACAATCACATTTTAGACAGAGAAAACAGGTGGTTTGAAAGAGGAGTGAAGGAGGTAATCTATGTAATCTAACAGAGGAGGAGGCTTCAGACATGATTTATCCCGCACCTACGATGCCGTCCTTACGACCTTCAAACTTGACCTCGTGTGACTCCAACGACCGGCGTCCACACCGGAGCTCAGGCGACCTGAAAGACTCGGACGACAGTCGTCACGACAACAACGAGCACTAACGAACGAAGCAGAAGCTACGGCCGGGTCAACGATCCCGCCGAAGCTAAATACTCGGATCTCCACATCGGAGAAGGACGTCTGGAGCGTCCTGCTAAACCTGCTGCCACCGCAACCCAACCTCGGATAAACGTAAGAAAATGAATGGATGGAAACAGGATTCAAATATTGATCATTTCAGAGGAACGATGGAGAATGTCTCTTAAACGACCTCATATTGCTTCATGGGTGAACATGACAGCTTTTGTCTTATGTCAGATTAGAAATGCTTCTTGATGTTGAAACATTCCTGATGTTAAAATGTGACTTCACGATCGGACGAGCTTATTTGACTCTCATTGAATATTTGGAGAAGATAGCAAAATGTCTCAGAGGGATCCTTTGGTTTTGTTTTAGGTGTCTGGGTTGGGTCTTTTTTGTCTTACTGGAGTTTGCTATGTAACATCATTTTCAATCTTAACCAGAGTTTTTGTCACTGTTCACCATAAATGCATCGTGACTTTCCCACCAGGTACTCCACCACATGCAGCTCCATCAGTATGGACAGCAGGCGCACCGCTGCGTGTTTTATTAATAATTTATCCTTCCCTCTGCGCTGTGTACTGGGGATTATTCACCAGGTTGCTTCAAACTTCACGTCCAGCTGTCACCGATGACGAGCTCAGGCTCCATGCAGGCACACACTACTTATTTTAGGCTATCATTAGTCATATATATCCACTGTGTGTGTGTGAGACGAGTAAGAGGGTGGAAACTTGCCTCATTAATAACAGATTCATACAAAAGAATGAATTAGCCATGGTTGGTAAGGTTAGGGCTGGTGTATTCCTTTCATTATGGCTCATAGTGAACAATGGAAGGTGTTCAGAGGCAAATCTTAAAACCTGGACAAAAAACATCTGCAGGGCTAATTTAAGATGGTTAAAGTCCGTGTAAAGTCAGAATAAATATGAGTTCTGAGTTTGTCAGACCAAAGAAGAAAGTGTTATTAACCACCCAGCCAAATTTGAATGATTAAAAATATCGACAAGTTTATGAAATTAGGTGTCAAAATCAGGTAAAAATGAATTCTCAGCTCCAGGACTGTGGGGGCGTGTCCTCTGAATGTGCTGAAACCACGCCCACTCGTGGGAGCGGTCGAGCGGCCATTTTGAAGCGACTGAAACGTGTCAGATGAGTTCAGAAAATGACATGACTAACTTTGAAACACTCTGAGCTGAGATGAATTCATCTCTATCTCTCTGCTCAGGGTGGCCTCAGCGTGTCATCGAGCCACGCTTTAAGGACCGCCCACAAAAATCCTGGACTGAAAACTGGTGAAAAACTGTTTCAACCTCTAACTCCACATTTTAGTGATATATCGTTCAAAGTCTTTTCACGTGTTTTCAGCAACTATTGTCCAACATATTTAATGTGTTTTGAAAGAAATCTCAGAATTGCCTTTACACAGACTTTAACTCTTTAACAAACTACGTCAGGTTGTTTTTAATGCGTGTGAACAGGTGTGTATCTTTTTACAGAGGTAGTAGAGCCTGAAGAGGCTGTGGAGGGATATTAACCCGGTTGAAAAAGTCTTTTTTAAAGTGTTTGAGAATTAAAAAAAACCACAAAACTCCACTGAAACGGACACTAATGCGATCCCTTTAGGCCGTGGTTGTGGCAGCTTCGTTTGCTGCCAGGGGAATCCACGCAGCAGTCGCTTCTTAACCTGGATCAGGACTGGGTCAGGAAAAAAAAAAAAACTTGTCTAAGCTCTGACTCCAATTAAAATAAACCTGCTGAAGAAGCCCCGCTCACTCCCGTAATGAAACCGAGGCATGGAAACACACTGTAGCGCTCGCTGTCTCTATTAGTTTTCACCATCTGCAGAGCTTCAGTCTCACGCCGTGTTATGAATTGGCTGGCGTCGACATGACCGCCCTCCCTCCTAACACGCAGCTCCCTGACTTCATTAAGACAAGTGTAAATCTCGTAAGTGATGTACAGTAGAGGTGTGTGGCTCCGTGACGCCTCACATTACGGCAAATGAGGCGCTGTACATCCAAACCTACGACATCTGTACACTCAAACACTACCTCACTCTCTCTCTCTCTCTCTCTCTCGCAGCACTCCTGACAGGCCTGGTGGTGTATTTATGATCCCAGTCTTAGCACCATCAGCACATTTCCAGTACAGAATGCATCTCCAGCAGCTACAACCCGACACTCCGATGTCCAGGATTCATTAGTCTGAAAATTATAACGGCCTGTAACATCAGGAAATTTGTCCAAAGCACCAAGAAGAAGACACGGTGATCCTCATTTCAAGTCATTCTGCTTATTTACTGTCATAAAGGGCGAGGGACTGATAGCTAATGATAATATTGTTTATTCTGTAATCAATATTTTTCATGCTAAAAGTGAATCATAAGCCCGTATGTAATGTGGAAGACGTCAAACAGCGACAAACCCACAAATTCTCCCCGTTAATAAACTCGTTTCCAGCAGCAGCAGGCAGCTTGTTTGCAGAAAAACAAAGCGGCATCCTCAGAAAGGAAGCCAAAACCTGCAGTTCCTCAAACGTCCACTTGAGGCTGGCTCCAGAAGTGAGTCAGTCTCCATAAGTCCCCATGTTAAAAACTTCACAGCAGAAATAAACATGTTTACAGCCTGGTACAAAAAACAGTTTTGGTCTCTATAGATAATTTTCTCGTTCATGACAACTGTACTGAGGGTGAATTTTTATACAACTCACCTGTTCAGATTATATTAAGGCTTAAAGTTATGCAGGATTAAGAGCGTGGACACTTTGATTGACAGGTGGGTGCTGTTACAGGTGGCTTGTTTAAAATCCCACGCGTCATTCAGCCCACCTCAGCTCCACGTCCATGTTCATCTTTCGATGAACTGGCTGAAGAAGCAGGTATGTGAAGTCTGTGGTGTCTTTCTTTTTAAAAGTTACATATTCTCACTTTAACTAGGCGACTCGTAGCTGCTGGTGTTGTGCATCACAGCGAGGACAGATTGGGGCTGGGGGAAAGATTCAGGCTGGAGTTTGGTCTGGATTAAGACTGCCTGACTGGGCTGCTTGGTGCCTACAAGCTGAGAGCGGCTGATGCGTACGGTAACAAAAAAAAAAAGAGCTGGCCATGTTTTCCAAGTAATAATTAGGGCTCCAAATGTGAACTGTGTGTACAATAAAATCAGCATAACGAGCCTCAATAATGTTGTTTACATTTTCCAGTGCTGTGGACGCTGTGTCGGGTTCCTCTGTGGCATGCAGCAGGTTTAACATTCATACAGTAACTCTATAAAAGGTGACATGAGGCTGTCAGAAGACAATCAGACAGGAAGCAGCGTTCACCATGAGACTATGAGAACACCAAAACGCCGGCACATGCTCAGTCGGCCGCATAGCTAACTGAACTGACTCAACCCGGGATGCAGGAGTCAAACCCGGCAGGAAAACGGCCGAATAGTCAACAAAATGACCTCCTGAGTCCTTTCCTAACCACTTTTCCTCGACCTCGATGGAAAACGTCACGAGGTCAAGGAAAGAGGTGAAGGAGAATCCGACTGCTCTTACAATGGACCACGTCATGATCAACGGTGAATGTTATTGACCTGATCTGTGGTAAAACTACAAAGTCCAGAAGATGGACTACAAAACGCTTCATCTTCTCCCCGTGCGCTCTGATCGTGTTGTTTCATGCAGGAAATATAAACGTGGACGACCCGGTGAAAAATGTGACTTCATCATCAACGTCAGTTGTGTTCTGTCTCAGGTTCTGGCTGTTCACTGTAACGCGGACGCTCGTATCACGACGGCAGAAGAAGCTACAAGGATTAACGTGTCACATCAAGTGTCTGTTATTATAAACACGGTCTGTAACGAGACGTCGTGTCGTCGCAGCTTCTCTAATGATCTGACAGCCTTTGTGTTTTAAACCTGCAGCAGCTCGACAGATCGGTGCGAGCCGGAGGCTTTATGGGTCAGACGGGATTACATCTGTTCTCTCCTCTGTCCTCACTGCTTTATCCTCTTCACTACCTCCTTTCACTGTCCACTCGCCCCCTCATCCCTTTCCTTTCCTCTCATCCTCCCTCCTCCCTTTTTTGGCTCGCTGCCTCGTTCATGCCAGCAGTAGGTCACGGCTGACAGATGGCTGGATGGCGAGCGGGCCGAGGCCTTAAGACACCGTTCCCGTGCACTATCACCACTTCAAGGCTGAGTCTCGTTTTTTTTTTTTTTTAACCTTTGTTTTCCCGGAGGCGGGCTGACAAAGAGCGCTCTCCGCGCCTCTTTGCTTTTAGAAGTGCCGTGACATTTTGAATTCTTCATGCTCTGCCTCTTCAGCAGGACACTTGTCACAATTTGGAAGGTGACGTACCATCACAGGAACTTCTGGAGTGTTTTTTTTGTTTTGTTTCTTCCCCCGCGGCCTGACGAGTGTCTACAGAGGAAACAAACCTTAATTCAAAATGTCACCACATCCTATGAAACAAGATTGCTGCTGTGATGCGGCCTCGGTTGTCTTAGACAAAATCCTTGTTACTGCGGGAGCCACTCTGTCAACAGAAGAACACACCAGGTTCAATCCCACTTTAATCTAGTCTGAGCTTCAGTTTGAGGATCCTCGAACCAATAAAAACATCTGTAGACTTCACAGTGAAAAACTGTAAAACCACGACAGTAAAAGACTGAAATATTAATGTCATATTTCATGTCAGAACCTTTATTCATGCAGCATTTTAAGGAAATTTATACAGAATAAAGTATTTTATATCAGAGACTGTGTGGTGTATTTTCTTATCAGCCTTCTATAGTGTTTCATTGATTTCTCCTGAGATTACAGTTGAATATGAACTGCATATTTGTAAGAACTTCCAATAACCTCTCTCTGCGTGAAGCCTAAATATTTGTTAGTATTTACGACCTCTCTCTGCATGAAGAATAAACTTTCTATAGTATTTACGATCTCTCTTGGGATATAAAGTTTGTGAGATGACCTTTGACCGTCTCTCTCTTGGTAATGAAACAGATGTGGTAAAGTAAGTTATGAAAGACAATGACGGAAGTTGGTTCCTTACAAGGACGTTTTCAGAGGGGACAACAATTTGGACAACAATTAAGAATTCAGCTTGAAGATTTGAAGGTTTCTGGATCAGGGGATGCATCCCAAACTCACTTGTTTCTTTGAACAAAGTCCTAATTATTCAAGTCAAGACGAGTTGCGGCTCTTTTCTTTTCAAGCATCCACAGACCGACTTCGGCAGCCACGGGAAAGACACGACAGCTGTTAATTATACGGTAAAACACCGTAATATTTAACGCCCCATTTTAAAATATGGAATAAACCGGCAACCTTAACCATGAAATCAACAGTACTGACATTCTTTTACCGTAATATTAGAAAAGGTTTTACCAGATTTATGACAGTAAAATTCTGGCAACCACAGCTGACAGTTTTTTACCGTAAAAACAACTTTCTATTTATTTTTCTACAGTTGTTTTTACTACTTTATTCTGTATAAATTCCCTTAAAATGCTGTACAAATAACGTAGTATGTAGTTTTACTGTATACAGGAAAACAGTCATATTTTACTGTCTTTTACTGTCACAGTTTGACAGTTTTTCACTGTAAAATCAGACAGTCACTTTTTATCACATCTGTTAACTGCATGAGGTTTTCAGTCAAACCTCAGCTTACATAAACATTTAAAAATTCAGTGGTTCAGTCCTGCGTGTGTCACCTGAGGAACTTTTCAAGGATCAGATCTTTTCTGAGATCAGGGCTGCAAACTGTCTGTCAACTTTTAAAAAATGCACTTTTAGAAAAGTTTTTTTTTTTTTTATGTTCATGTCAAATTTCATTCCAATACTTTGTAGCGCGCACTTTGTAATTATGTTTATGAACTGTAGCAGCCCTCACGGTCACTCACAGACTGGGTCAAACAGGAAGCACTCCGCTCCGGCGGCGTCAGACGAGTGCAAGCGTTTCATTGGATGTTAAAATTAGCACACGCCGTACCCCGAGTGCAGGATGACGTCATCAACAACTTTTTATGGTTTATCAGGAAATGACAAACTCTAAAACACCATGAAGAACACCTGAAAATACTGAAAACACAGCTAATTCTAAGCTAATAAAGACAGACTGGTTCTTATATACACACATACAAACATTTCTGTCTATACGTCTCCTTAAATGTTACACACTGGACCTTTAAGTGGAGAACACCACACTCCGTTCAGATTTCATCCCGGTCCCTGTAGGTTCAGTGAAGGCAGCAGCACCGTTCAGTTTCCAAGCAACACGAAAGAAGAAGAAGAAGAAGAAAAAGACGAAGAAGCAGCATCTCTACGCCTACGTCCGCGGACGCTCAGTGACCTGAGCGGTCCGTGAAACTCAAACCAACAGAACAAAAAAAAACCTGCTGCGACTCGGAGGAGATGAGCTCATCTGTCCGTGATGACATTTGGGATGATGCTGACATTCAGGCTGTCACGAGTTCATCAGCGTCACTCTACGTACTGCTGCCGCCGCGACTCGCTGACCGCTTAGAGGCTGTTTGTGCTTTAAGACGTGCCGACTGCTTGTAATGAAGTTTAAACCTTTAAACTGGACAGCGACCCTTAAACTTTTATCTCCCACATTAGAGTTTTATCCTGATTTTACTGCATTTTTATGAACTATTTTATGAAGTATCACTCTGCTGCTTTGAAATAGGACAATAGAGTTTATTTGGGGACTGTAGTGTAAACCAGTGGTTCCCAACATGTCCCCTGAAATGGTTCCCAGCTATGGCGCAGTGTGCTGGAAGTAACAGTGGGTGGAAAAAACAGCCCACTTTGTTGGACGTTTGGATCACTGGAGCATATTCTGAGTTGTTGTCTGAAGGCCCTGGGGAAAGAGTGCAAGCAGTGGAATCGTGACTGAATGCTGAAGGCTACAGCAGATGGTCAGCAGCAAGCAACTGGACCCAACTGTGGTAACTATATGTTCAGCTGTACTCGAGTATTTGTCCTGATTACATTACTTATGATCAAAAACTAGCGAGTCGACTTTGCTAACAGCCAAACATCAAGCGAGGTCAACAACACAAGATCCGTGATGCTAACATGCGAATTTCCCAGCTCCTGTTCTGGCACGACAACGGCTCCACTCCCCAGCAGCATTCACCCGTAAACCTCCTCTTCTTCTTCCCGGTGGTCCAAAACATCTACAAACGGTACAAACACTAACACTCCCCCGGTGCTCTGAGGTCCCAGCTAACAAACTGAGCTAACATTAGCTAACAGCAACAAATGAATAGAGGTAACATTAGCTAACAGCAACAAATGAACAGAGGTAACATTAGCTAACAGCAACAAATGAACAGAGGTAACGGTAGCTAACAGCAGCTAACAATTCAAGCTAACATTAGCTAATAGCAACAAATGAACAGATGTAACATTAGCTAACAGCAACAAATGAACAGAGGTAACGGTAGCTAACACTAGCCAACAAACTGAGCAAACATTAGCTAACAGCAGCTAACAATTCAAGCTAACATTAGCTAATAGCAACAAATGAACAGATGTAACATTAGCTAATAGCAACAAATGAACAGATGTAACATTAGCTAACAGCAACAAATGAACAGAGGTAACGGTAGCTAACATTAGCCAACAAACTAAGCTAACATTAGCTAGCAGCAGCTAACAAACTGAGCTAACATTAGCTAACAGCAGCTACACTTGGCAGCAGTTTACTTCACTGTCCATCAGGAAATCCTCCATAAAACATGGGCGGTCGTACCCGGAGCCCAAACTTACAGACGTACAAACAAGTGTAGCATCAACACACATGTGTTGACAGGCTAGTGACAAACACAAAGATAGGCAGACACACACACACACACACACACACACACACACACACACTTCCTGTGCTTGAGTGGCCCTCTCGCGTCCTCCATCTCCTGTCTCCTGTTCCCTCTCCGTGACACGACACCCAGACAAGCTCTCATTCTATCAATCAGCTGTAATGCCTTCAAGACAAACCCCGTCTGCTCCCCCTCGCCTCGCCTTCCTCGCGCTGCCAGCTCGGTGTCAACATAAAGCTCCTCTTCCTTCTTCTTCTTCTTCTTCTTTTCACCTCCTCTCCTCAGCGTTTCCTCAGAAATACTTCCACATATAAAAGAACTTTTGTTTGCTTCACTGTGTGGGCGTGACAAAGTCCTCTTTGGCCTTTTACTTTAGAAATGTGCATGTCAGCGAGCCCGCGGCATCAAATCAACACTGTGCAACATCGAGGTTCTAAATTCAATTCCTCACTCTCAATATAAATCTGTATTATTATATATCCGCTTAGTTTAACTAAAGCTGTGAGTCACTGTACATGCAGCAGCAGCAGCAGAGTGCCTGGACGGTGTTAACTTCACCTCATCTGTGCTGGAGGTAGCTATTATGGCTAATTAACCTCTCTTGCCCCTTCTCCAGGGAGGGAGGGGGCTGAAGGAAGAGGAGCAGGGCCCAGCAGAGAACAACCTGGCCTGGGCAGATGGCAACCCCCCCCCTGAGGTGAGGATGGAGGGAAGGAGGGAAGGAGGCTTAGAGAGGAAATGGACAGAAAAGCACAGCTTGTGTAATTTATGAAGAGATGGCTGACGGTGATTAAAGGTGCGCTTAAATTTTTAGTATAATGAAAACATTTAGTAGCTCTGCTTGGCAGATTGCCTCGACACTTTTGTTCTTTCCAAAACAATTTAAGTGACAAAAAAGGAGAATATGGAGGGAAGTGGGGACATTAGGGAAGCAGAGGTGGCAGCGAGTCAACAAACAAACAAACAAACAAACATGGCACATACTGGATCGAGGAAAGTGATGAAGGATACTCGAGGGGCAAGGTGAAGGTCACGAAACATCTGTTGACAACTAAGCTAATGTTGCTCATACAGTATCAGCGATGCACAGCGGCAACCTCCGTGGCTGCGAAGTGAAGTGCCAAAAAAAAAAACTGCAGTTCCTCAAACGTCCACTTGAGGCTGACTCCAGAAGTGCGTCAGTCTCCATAAGTCCCCATGTTAAAATGTCCAACTTCACAGCAGAAATAAACATGTTTACAGCCTGGTACAAAAAACAGTTTTGGTCTCTATAGCTAATTTCCCCGTTCATGACAACTGTACTGAGGGTGAATTTTTTATAGAACTCACCTGCAGAGGATTTAGTGACATCTAGTGGAGCAAGTTTCAGATTGCAACCAACTGAAAACCCCTCACCTCTCCCTCTCGGTTCAAGCGCAAAGGAGAAACTACTGTACAGTGGCCGTGGTCGGTTGCAATCTGAAACTTGCACCACTAGATGCCCCTAAATCCTACATGCTGGACCTTTAAGAAGCTTCACATGTTTGTTTTTTGTTTGTTTTTTAATGATAGAAAATTAAAAATAATGAAGTAAACGAGCACTGAGTTTATTATCGTTTGGGGCTTTACCTTCGGTGCAGTGGAAGGACAGATGGCGGCTCCTGCTAGTTGCAAAAAAGATAATGTCAGTGCATTTTAAGAGCATTAACACTAATTAGCAACAAATGATGCGGCTGGAATAGATGGATGTTTGTTCCAATAAAAGCCAACAGAAGAAGCTCTCAAGGTAACTTCATTTGCTTCCCCTCGCGGCGGTTAAGAGAGTTCACTTTCTTTTTTTAATCTCGAGTTTAGACTTGGAGCAGAAGCATTTTGCCGGTGTTACTGCCGAGCAGAATCCACTGGAACAGGACTAAATAAAACAAATGCACTGTATGATTATCCCGTCTGCTCCTGCACAAACTCTGCCTGGTTTGTCTTTGGGGCTCCTGAGATGTTTTGTTTTTTTCGTGGAGACAACACCTTGTGGTTGT
Organism: Sciaenops ocellatus; assembly: GCA_033000465.1. NCBI lineage: Eukaryota > Metazoa > Chordata > Actinopteri > Sciaenidae > Sciaenops > Sciaenops ocellatus. Next base: position 3,888,330 of record CP136871.1, on the reverse strand, counting down.
TTCTGCTCGAGTGTTGCTTTAGAGGCGAATTTCTCTGGTTCTTTTTTCTCCGAGAGCTTTTAGAGGCAGCTGAGAGACAAATTTGGAAGACGAGTGTGTCAAGCACAAGCGAGCAAACAAGACGAAACCCCCCAAGGTTGAGTCGGAGGGATGAAATGTCGATTTTCATTTGCAGGAAATATGAACGATGCGTCCGAGCTGTCCTTTCTTCAAATAAAGTCGAGAAGTAAAGACGCTCTTACAATGATTTATCGCTCTGCCCCTGACTGGGACTCTAAACCAACACTGAATTACTGTTGCTATATGCACAGAAGCACACACACACACACACACACACACACACACCTGTACATCCTCATAGAGAAATAAAAATAGTCTCACACACACTGCAATTACTCGCTGGATCTCAGATGTGTGTAGTCTGCATAGATAAGCATTCTGCACATACCGCCTGTCTTTAGTAATCCAACCACAAATACATCACTCGCTTTGTCCGTGTCGACAAACCTAACGTGGTTTACTGGGTAACAAACACAAAGAAGAGAGTGTGTGTGTTTCCTTAACTGATCAGAGACTCACACACACACACACACTGTTATATAAAAACAGGTTGCGTATTCATAAAATTGTAACGTTTCTAAATGTTTGTATAAATTCTCGGGTCGCCTTCGTGTCCCCGTTTGCGTCGCACAAACATAATTCTCCCAGTTTGTGCCCCAAGGTTGTTGTCTCGACTATATATAGGATCGTATGAATCACACACAGCTGTGCAGCGCCGCACGGCTCTGTTTGATTTTCAGCTGCAGTTTGTGCTGTAATGTTGGCATGACTCTAAATCCAGGAGAAGAAGCTGAGCTGAAGGCCCCGTTAAAGCCTCGACTCAACTGACACAACCTGTATCGAGATATTTAGGGAGCACTAGTGCTGACAAGCTTCTTTGTCTGCTGATGACGTCAACGAACGTCATTCGTTCGGAGCACAACTAGATATTAATTGTGATTGGCTGTAGTCATAGCAACTAGATAAACGCTGTACGTCCGCCGGAGAGTTGATGGAGTTGGTTTTCGCGGTGTTTCGGTGATCGGCAGAAGCTATGGAGCAGCAATAAACTCTTGTTTTGACTGTGTGGACTCCAAGTTAGTCAAGAAATGTACAACATGAGAAGAATTATCGGGCGTAATTTAGTTTATCCGAGTGGCGTTGCCGTAGATACGGTATTGCATGATGTAATCAGAAGGACCCCGAGCCGATCTGGAAGCCGAGCCCACCTGGCACTGCATTACCATAGACAGTATAAAACATGGACGTCGTATCCGTGACGTCACCTTTAAGCTTTTGAAGGGCCCAGTTGTGTAGAGTCAGTGTTAGGTTCGGTTTGTCCCTTCTGGGCTTCCGTAGAAATAAAGTGGTTAAAAAAGGCGGACTCCCTCTGTAGATGTAAAAGTCTTAAAAGGTAAGGTACGTTTCTATGGTAACATAAACATAATTCTTCAGGTGATTTTACACCAATGAAAACAGAGTTATGAGTATGGACCTGGACCTTTAATCTTTCGCTTTCGATTAGCATGTAAACACGCTGAGCTGCAGAGAGCCGTGTTTACCGTGTTTACCGTGTAACGGTGGACGTCCTCTGGCCGACCTCATTGTGAGCCAAACAATAAATTTTGATATTTTTGGTCTAAAAGCGTCCATAAATTAAAACGTTGAGCCTCAGACAGACAAAGTGGCAGTTGACCAAAACGTTGACATCAACATTAATCAAAACTTAATAAGCTTTTCTAGGCTATATTTAGATGCTAACAACTAGCATGACCTTAAAGAGGTACCGCACGCTGTACTGTGACGAAACAACTTATAAAAATCTTCATTTCGTGGGTTGAAAATGGTCAATGAATCTTGCAAGACCAGTGCTAACATAGCGTCAACCATTTGGGGCTAATTCACCCTCGTACCACCTCTTGTGTTTGGCCAAACCTCTACTTGTTACATTCTTCAGTTTCGGCACAATAGTTTGGGCTTCGGACTGCATTCTTTCTGTTGATGTATCCACCTACCAACTCTTCTAACTCGCTAGCAAACAAAGACTGGAGTGTTCAAACCAAACAGAGCTGCTATGTGGTGGATATTTTTATAGCAACCCTTTCGGTAGTAGCCTACGCTAACCCGTACCTACATGTTCCTAAACCCTAGATCCTTTTGGCGTTTCCACCACAGACAGCACAGCAGAAATGTAAGCATGTAGGTGTTGGAGATTATTTTATTTTCTTACTTCAAATCTACAATGTTCCTGCAGCGAGTGTGGTTATTTGGCTAAAGATCTCTCTCGTGTATGACGCCTTTTGGAGTTAGCTACTTTCACTGGACTGAAAACAACAAGACAAGACGTTTCATGGTCTTGAAGTTGCAGAATTTGTTACAAGACACACTGTCACCTACTTTTACTGCCAGATCGACATCTTACTGCTGACTTTTTTGGTCTCCAACCAGTGGACTGAACTCAACCGAGGACAGTGAATGTTTCCTGTTCTTACTTGGTCTGTGGTTTGTTTTTCACTCCAAGGAGAAAAGCTTTATTTGAGAAGCAAGACAAAAGACTGATGGACAATTTCATAGCCATTAAACCCTTTCAGGACTACCCTTGAACAATAACCTGTACTTACACATACTTAAACCCAAGACCAAACCCTCTTTCTCTGAGTGGCCCATTTCAATTTACACAGTGATTTGATTCATTGAAAATATATAAAAATAGCTCGATTCAAAGCTGCAGTCATGGCGTGCAGAACTTCTATCTGAAGTCAATTTGAGACCGAGGTGAGAAGACCAATTTAATTCTCTCTCATCCACACTAATCAACAAATCACCCTGAGCTGGACAGCAGGGTCATTGTGCAGTGTTTTCAATCAGGGTTTAATATGAGCTATATTAAAACGGCACACCAGAAAAACATAAAAAGATTTAATAGAAAATAGAAAACGTGTTCATCTCATCATCCGTACGACCAAGGACAGAAGTAAACAGGGTTTGGTGGAACATCAGGCGTGAGGTAATGAAATCTTTATTCACACAGAGAAGTTCAATCTTCAATCAAAGATGATGTTTTTATCAGAATTATTGTAATAAATACAGATTAAATGGCCTTCTCTGCACACAGTTTATGCTTATTTACAAAACTCTTCTTGGACGCTCGGCCCTCTATTTAAGTCAGTTATTGCAGCCAAGTGTAATCAGAGTAAAGGCCCCTAAATCCAACACATCCTTTGGTCTGTTGTCATTCCAGTCTGCTGCTGCTAATCTTTGGAATCAGTAAAACTGGACAAATGTATCTCAATCACTTTTAACAGTGCACTAATGAAGGTTTTTAAACATGGTGTAGAGAGAGTGTAATCCCGCTGTGGTAACTATGTTCAGCTGTACTCGAGTATTTGTTCTGATTACATTACTTATGATCAAAAACTAGCAAGTCGACAAAGTCAGCCAAACATCAACAAGGTCACCAACAGCAGACATAGCAGCCAGCTAATATTACTGACTAGTCCAACAGCAGTCAGCCCAGCTCGGCGTCTGTCTTTCAGCCTTTTATTTCACCAAGCTCTCACCAACCACTAAAAGTCAGTCCCAGATTCACTCTGTCGATCTTTTCGACTCTGCTGTTATGTCCGTAGATGCTGCTGAAGCCCAGTTACATTGCCTGTTTGCCCAGCTCCTGTTCTGGCACGACACCCCGCATTTGCCTGCCCACCTAGACCTGTAAACCTCCTCTTCTTCTTCTTCTTCTCTGTGGTCCAAAACACCTGTGGTACAAACACTAACACTGCCCCGGTGCTCTGAACTAACACCCCGTGCAGCCCGGCTAACGAACCGAGCTAACAGCAGCTACAGTTGGCAGCAGTTTACTTCACTGTCCATCGAGAAACTCCGTTATTTCATGGTAGAAATGTTACACCACGTTGCTTTAATGTCTTGCCTGGTAAAATAAAGGTTAAACAGGTTCACAGATTAAAGGATAAAAACTAAATGTGGCGATGTTTGCAGGAATTAAGAGGCATGAAATATTTCTGTTTGCATAAATAAATCCATTTTCCCACCTCTTGATTTTACCAATACTTTCACTGTCTCTCTTCAACACTTCTTATTGAGATAAAATATTCATTCATTTGGTGTTTTCATGGCCGTGTGTCCTAAAATCTCTCGTGTGTCAGACGTCAAATTGGTTTGACATTTGGTAAATGTGAAGGCCGCGGCACACAATGAGCGTGTGACCGGGTTACAAGTAACTTCTATGAAAGCGTTGGAGGAAGCAGTGTTTCCTGTCCTCATCCGCCCTCAGGCTTTCACACTCGCTGCTACTTCTAAATGACCTCGGCGCAACACTTAAACGCGCCGAATTTCTTTTCACTTAAAAATCCGAGTCGGGTCACATTTTAAGGGCACGAGCAAACTCTCGCCGCTCGCCTGGAGTGCACTGGAAGACGACGTATCATTTAATTCTCGGGCAGCCGCTGTGAAAATGGATGATTGCTGAGGAAAGTTTGGGTTGTGTGTACATGAATGAGTCCCTTTGCGACTGTGTGTGTGTGTGTGTACACACACACTGTCTGCCGGTTTGTGATTGCAGCATATTTCCACTGAAACAGCACTCACCTCACCGCAGTGCACTCAGCCCCGTGACAATGACGGCACTGTAGCGATGAGAAAACATGAATGAAAAATGCAGACAGAGGGAGGTGGAGAGGGATTTGAGGGAGATAGTGGGTCAGTATTTGCTTTATCTGCAGAGGGATTAAGATTACAGTCGGTAATCTGGAATGCACAGATGGGTGAGCGGTCCAGCGGCCACACACACACACACACACACACACACACACTCACTCACAAATCCATTTTCATGTGGCACGTCAGCTCAACGCCGAGGTTAGAGAAACAGAACAGTGTAGCTCTGTGATTTCACTCAGTTCAAACTGTACAGTCATCTCACCGTCTGCATTGACAGCATGTGATTTCAAATCATCGTTCATGATATCTATTTCACCTTCATAGGAGTGGTAGGAGTAAAGCATAGGTGGATGGCAGTCCTATTTCCCTGAATTTTCTTGTCTCACCTTTGTTTTCTTACCGAAGTCTCTCTGAACTTTGTTTTCTTACCATCTAGCCAACTTATTTATCAGATTTGAGCTGTAAAACTGTTGATACATTCATCTGGGTTGACTTTAGTTATCACCCTGTACTCACAGCATCGACCTCCACAAGTAATTTGCTAGACTTTGTCTTTTTTTACGCCGGGTTTTGTCCCTCAAGCAACACATGAGATGCCTTGTCTTCTTGGTGGAGGTTGTTGCCATAGATGTAGAAACGTAGATAGTTTCAGTGATTGTTGTCACTTGCTACCCAACTCCTGATACAGGCTGTGATCATCTCTAACTTCCTCCTGACGGGCCTCCCAGCCTGCTCAGTGAAACCCTTTCAGATGATCCACCTGGTCTTCAACATGTTACCCTGCAGCTCATCGAGCTCCTCTGTCTACCTGTAGCAGCCCACGTTAAATTCAAATCTCTAACGCTGACTACATAGTCGTCTCCGGTTCTTGAACGTCCTCATACAGACACGTTACCTCCTCCAATGAACGACGCCTGGCTCTGCCACCCGTACGCTCAGGGCGATCCAAACTTTTCTCGTCTGTTGTTCCCCGTCGGTGGAACGTCCTACCAGTTCCTACCAGATCAGGGGCGTCCCTCTCTACCTTCACAAACCTCCTGAAGACCTCCAGCTCTTCAGAGAGGACCTCCTCTCCAACACTACCAACAACTGGACATGATAAATCTCTCCCCCTCTACAACTGGACCTTGATTTTACGTGAGTTATTGCTGCATTAGCGTCCCCATCGCTCTGTACATCAATTGTTTCCTTTTGGATTAAAGCGTCAGCTAAATGACTAAATGTAAATGTCTTTGAAGGCCGGTTCTTTCAGGCACGCTCGTTGGTTTTGTTTGGTTTTTGATTGCATTCAGTTTAACCTTGGTTCATGTTATAGTTTAAGTTAACACGTACAGTTTCATGGCACCTTTAACCCCCCCTACAGTACTGACTCCTGACATAACCCAGCACAGTTCGCTTATATTGAGTTTAATGACTTCAGTGGTTGCTGTGTGGACTTCTTCTTTGTTATGTTCCTGAACGAGTCGGGCACGACGCCTCGGTATAGAGCTAATCAGATCCATCTCCGGTAAATGAATATAATTCAGTCTCACATTCATAACAAACCAACGTTTATGGACGGTACAGACAATTTTGTCGTTCTCTCGCATCATTTATGAGTGGAATTTGCACGAATACTTGGGGCCCAGCTGAACTTGTCTAGACGTGAAGTCATTACTAAGGCGGATGACCATTCAGGGATCAGTCATGAGTCACTTCATCGTAGCAGATCGTGGTAAGATGGATTGACATTGGAATATCACATCAATAAATGAAGTCTGCACTTGATTAAAACATAGCATGGGTCCTTGAGTTTAACTATTTAGTTGTGGTGCAACGGCTAAGTTTGAGCTTACACACAGCTGATGCAAGAGGCTGGTTTCAAAATTTGATGAGGGAGTCTTGAGCTCTGCAAGCAGTCCCTGCAGGTGTTCACGGCACACCAACATACCAAAATGTCGACATTTTAGAGCAAAGCCAGTGCTGTGGTTAGAATATGTAATGTAAGTTTGCTGGCTCGAGAGGCGGTCGAGGAAAGGTGCTCGACTTGAACAGAAGCTGGAAATTCTCTCCACGTAATGACTGTGCTCAATAAATTTCACAGCAGCCCCTCCATTAGATAGAGAAGTGGAAAGTTGCTCAATTGTAGCTCTAGAGGAAAGATCAGAGGCTTTTCAAACACATTAGGGATGGATGGATGGATGGATGGATGGATTCAACAAGCAACATCACGATCATCCAGTTCTACAACCAGAAGAAAACCACCGCTGTCAGCCTTCATATTACTGCTGTATGTCCAAGACGTCGATCACCGCTATGTTCTCACCACGTTCTTTGGGGTACATCATTACGGTCTGCTTCCCAATTTCAAAGCAGATTATTCCAACATTTCTGCCTGTTATTCTGCTACGATTGAACGGTGTCGATCAACCACAAAGTTCTGCAATCATGTGAAAACCTTGTGACTGCAACTTTTTTCAAGTTAAAGCTCCTTCACGCACATGAAGCCCAATCAAAACACTTGAAATCCTTCCATGAAGAATGTTATTGTGAATCTGAGACAAAGGCTATTTTTCCTAATTCCTGTATGACTTGAGTCTGAGGTTTTCATCATAATCAGACAGCTGTTTATTTCCACAGTCTTTTTAGTCTTTGCTTTATTTCTTCATGCGTTTCCCCCGTAGAGTCCTCTGCACAACAACAACGCCAGCGCAATATCAAATAAGTCAAAATAAAATATGGATTAGTGTCGGATATCACGTTGCACTCTGCACTGCTCGGCTGTGCACGATGCAGATATTGATTAAAGAATATAAAAAAGGTATCCCCAGGAGAAAAGAAACATCAGAGCATCCGATATCAACAGCCCGAGTGCTTTTTCATTAGCCGCACACAAAGAGAGTTTTCTTCAGATAGAGGGAGCTCAACCTTTGTTGTCGCCACTCTTTGTTTCTCTGGACTAATCTCAGACACACCATGTCCTTTATTCTTTGTCATACCTGACATTTTTACTTTTAAACTGAAGCTACATATATTAATAATCAAGCAAGGTCGACAACAGCAGACACAGCAGCCAGCTAATATTACTGACTAGTCCAACAGCAGTCAGCCCAGCTCGGCGTCTGTCTTTCAGCCTTTTATTTCACCAAGCTCTCACCAACCACTAAAAGTCAGTCCCAGATTTACTCTTCGCTCTCTTCTCCTCTGCCATTATGTCCAACAAGGGTGCCGAGCCTGGTTACACTGCCCGCTCGCCCAGCTCCTGTTCTGACACGACACCGACTTCACTCCCTATAAGCACCTTAGTCCTGAAACCCTCCTTTATCAGTGGTCCAGAGCCCAAAGTTACATAGTGTGAGAACAGACGTACGAATGACAGAGACACCATTCACCTGATCACAGGTCAGTGTAGATCAACAGGATCACGTTAGTTACTAGATAAAGTGCTAAGAGATGTTTACACGTTAGTCGTGTCAACTTCTTCCCCAATTAGCCGAAACAAGAACATCGAAAAATATTAATGCAGCTTCAAAATCTGCTTTCATCTTTTCACTAAAAATTAAAAACATTGACGAGATGACGAAGATGAAGAACTGCTTTGTGACCATGAGACACTAAAACATGACTGCGAGTCAGTAAATATTGAACGAAGTCACCTGCACTTGTGAAGACAATCAGCACGATGCTGATCAATTCTACAGCGACTGTTTAATTAGTGAAACATCCATCTCATTAAACGACAATCACTTTTAATTAAAGGCAGAAAGTGTTATACAGATCGAATGTTAGCAGTGACCATGAAATGGAAGTTAAACACACGTGGACGTCATTTTTTTACACGGCAACGCAAACAATGTGATACAGCTGAACATGTTGATGTGTGTGTGAAGACTTAATCCTGTTCAACCACCAGATCTGTCCACGAGTCCTCTTCCATTTTCCCTCTGCAGTATTTCCCCTGTCATCTCACACTCTCCTCTATAATTTCTTCTGTCAAGTCGTCGTCTCGCTTTCTTTAAATCTCTCACCCCTTTTCCACCCCTCCTTCCGTCTCTTTCCTGTTTATCTCCCTTAAATAAAGATGCAGAGCTCAGCGAAGGTTCGTGATCTCAGTCTCCCCGTCAGGAGCCGTCTTCTCCTGAGTTATACGGACGCTGAAGCGTAGACAGCTAACGTGCCGGACATGATCTTAGGCGCTCCTGCCAAGCCTATCCATACCTCTGAGCCTTTGAGCTGCACGCACACAAACACACTTGTCAGCTATGATCTTTTCCATATGATACACTCGGCAGATCCAACCAACAAGAACTAATTCTTTACTATGGAGATGCAGCCAGCATAAATAATGTTCCTCGTGGCAATTTTCTTATGCACCGATATCTAAATGTAGCAACACAGAGACTGACTCAAAAAAATACATTTCACCTAACCCAGTTCTCGGATGTTGCTGCAGTAGTTTTTTGATTCAACACTTTGTAAATAGATATTTCCTTAATAAGAACAAACAGCAGTAAAGCTACATAAAAAACTGCCCAATTTATATGTGTAAAAGTTACACCAGTCCTCCCTGCCGACTCTTCGGCAAACCGTCCCCCAGAAAACAGCTTCCGTCTGGGCAGGAAGATACGGTTACGTCCTGATGTATGATATGGCGATTATGTAATGAAATATCAAGCAACCCACAAAGTAATGTGATAGTATGTTGCATCTTTGGCAACCTATGGGAGAAAAAACATCTTCAATTTTACGTGGAAAAGTCATCGCAACCTGGTCAGTCCTCCCTGTTGACTCTTCGGCAAACTGTCCCCCAGAAAACAGCCTCAGTCTGGGCGGTGAGAACCGGTTGTACAATTTAATTAGATTTTATTTTTGTTCACATATAATCAGGAAATTTAGAGTCAGTATGATCTGCTGTATTTATGATAATGATAAACTGAATGTGACAATACGTTGATAGCTGACCAATAATTCCTCTAAACAAAGTGTTGACGGTCCTTCGGTTTAGCTGCTTATGCTAACGTTAACGTTAGCTGAACAGAGCTGCTCGAAGGTCCAGAATCTAAACTTTACAGGTGATTAAAGTTATAAATATCTTAAAATTCTAATATTATGTGCTTGAAAGCTTAATGGAAAATAGTGACGGTCCAGCTACTGTTTGTCATTTTCACTCAACAGCTGCTGTTAGCTTCTAAGCTAACGGACTTGAGGCAATCATGTAGATAAGTTATGTAAACAAAGACTTTCGTGGTTATTTAGGAACATCAAAATGACACAAAAAGAATGACCTCTCATTATTGTCAAACATGAATAATATAGAGTGGTGAATCATCATTTTAGGCCAATATGTACAGCAGACAGAGAGAAAGACGTTATTATCCAAGCTAAGATTGTTTTAATGAGCTACTGCTGACAGTCAGAGATTTCATTTGCTGCAGCATTTTAAATGAAATGAAATTAGAATTCGTTTGATAAAACTGAAACAAGCATATCATTTTAATATTTAACTCAATAGGACTCCATCTGGTCAAGAGGAACAGCTGGTGCTGTTAATGTGTATGTGCGGTAACGAGATAAAAAAAAAAAAAAAATACCAATGACATAATTTTGATCTGCACACACAGCCGGGCGGCAGAAAACAGATAACAGCACCGAGAAGAGCAATGTGAGAGAATCTGAGGAGTCGTCGTCGTCCAGCAAACTGCATGAATCACCAAAGTGATGGGTGGAAAATGTTCAATATCGCGGGAGGGATTGAACATCCCTTCCAGCCTGGAGGACATAATTAAATGCATCCAGTGATTTATAAGCAGCCAGGCTCTCTTAGTGTAGACAGGGATTCTCTATCAAGTGTATATACGTCTTCATTTTTTTTTTTAACAAATACGAAACTATCAACTACTTTTACAAGATCGAGAAGGTTGTTTAAGGTAAGACACATCTCGCTTTTACGCTATAAAAGAGAGATGTGTCTTAAACATTTATAGCTGGTTTAATATGAAGAGAAACAGCTTGTCTGGCACTAAAATCAGGGACACGCAGGTTCCATTTAAGTTTCAGACTGAGACTCGGTTTCACAGGTGGAACACTTAATAGCTTCAGGTGGAAATTAAGGAACAAAAAACTACAATCAGGTGTTTCACAGCTCAGTAGAGTCTCTTTTCATGTTCCCTGTAGGGGAGAATGTAATGTTGCTTATTAAACCCTGTAATGACACAGTTAAATGGAAAGTGAACCGGTACACTGCAGGTATCTAATTATGGATTCAATGCAGCCAGACAACCGTAGACTGTGTAAAACATGAACATCGTATCTGTGATCAGGTTTCTGAAGAGTGACTGGATGTTCTAGATCTCGCAAAAAAAAAACCCCAGCAGTTCCTCTTGTCGTCCACCTGAGGCTGGCTCCAGAAGTGAGTCAGTCTCCATAAGTCCCCATGTTAAAATGTCCAACTTCACAGCAGAAATAAACATGTTTACAGCCTGGTACAAAAAACAGTTTTGGTCTCTATAGCTAATTTCCCCGTTCATGACAACTGTACTGAGGGTGAATTTTTATACAACTCACCTGTTCAAATTATATTATAGTTTGATTGACAGGTAGGTGGTTTGTTTGAGCAGCCAGGCTTCCCCATGGCTCCACGTCTTTGTTCATTTTTTGGATTAGCTGGTGACGGCCAGAGCCACCACACTGAGCTTCACAACTCTACAGAAACATTTGGGTTCATTGTTCAATCCTGAAAACTACGTAGTTACTACGTTACTCATGGTAGAAGCACATGAACCAGGAAAAATGATCAAATCTGAGAAAGTTAGCAAAGTCTGGTGGGCACTTCTGAAACCTTGCATTTTGAAATCATCTGCTATCACAAGGCTACGTCGGGTTTCCCAAAGGGTGAAGAAGTTTTTGTCGACCGGCAGACCAACCGCCCGTGGTCACAGAAAAAAACGATGTATTTGCCACATTATGGAATCTTGAATTCATGAATTAAGTCTTGCGTCTTGATGCAACAGGAGGATATCGGTCTGTTTCCACAGCAGGATGAGATTAAAAACTCTGAGCTGAGAAACTACCGAGGCCCTGAGGAGGATTTCAAATCCAAGAACGGCAAGTCAATACTCCTGCAAAAAGTTCTTCACAAGGTGTTTTGGGGAAAACAAACTTCTGATAAGTCTCAAATGCACAGCGGAGCGCGCTTACAGTCTGAGATACGCTGTGTGTTTGATGCCGCTCCATCAATTAGAACACACAGCTGTTCATTTATTTCAACCAGAGATCATCATCGTGCTGTTTGAACATGATGTCTTATTCACAGAGTAAATCTTAGAGCCGCTCATGCCCGCATCGCAGATCACCGTCCAGTTGGCAACTAAATTTTTACATCATCCTCATCTGTTCTTGGCATTTGTCTGTTTTTGGACCCAAACTTCAGTCACCAGAGTCTCAGGAACCAAAGTACACACCCACACACACACACACACACCGAATAAGCATTAGACATCACCAAAGAGTTCATGTGAAATGGCAATTGGATTGTAAATAGAAGATCTGGGCCAAAATTGCTAATCACAGCGCTGGTTTAAGTTTGGCTGATGTAAAGTAACAGTTGACACGTACCCACCCACCAACCTGCGTAATTTAGGGCTAATATTTGATCAATGCTCGTCGTTTGACACCCATATTAAGCAGCTGAGCATCTTTATTTCCACACACGCATCTCAATATTGGTGAACTGACTAGGTCCAAACTAAAGAGGTACCTGTAAGGTAAAGTCATTCTTCAGTTTCCAGAAAACAAAACGAGGCCTTCAAAGAAAAGAACACATCCCTGCAGTCAAACATGGTGGAGGTTCACTGATGTTTTGGGGTTGCTTTGCTGCTTCAGGCGCTGGATGTCTTGACTGCGTGCACAGCGTTATGAAATCTATGAAAGACTACCAAAGAGTTCTTGGGGCGCAATGTCGGAAAGCTGGGTCTCCCTCAGAGGTCATGGGTTTTTACAGCAGGACAATGACCCAATGGATACTTCAAGAAGCACCCAAAATGGTTTGACAAAGCTCTGGAGAGTTCTGAGGTGGTCGGCAATGAGTCCAGATCTACAGTATATCCCATAGAGAACCTGCGGAGAGATCTCAGAACCGCGTTTGGAAGAAGGAACCTGTCAAATCTGAAAGATCTGGAGCAGAAGACTGGTCCAAAACTCAACTACAGAAACTCATCAATGCTTACAGGAAGTGACTGATTACAGTTTTTTTTTCAAGGGGTGTGCCACTAAATATTAAGTTGAGGGAGCCAATAATGTTGTCCGGTCCATTTTTGGAGTTTAAAATATCTTAGATGTTTAGTATGCATGATGCTTTACATGTTCCTCATTTGAGTCTGACGTGTTACAGTGTTTTCAGATGGGGAACGATCGACACGCCTTGTAATTCATTTTCGATGGGATGCATGGAAAATCTGACAGATGGAGAGACAAGCGGACGTGATCCTGTGAAACCGTCGCAGCCATCCTCATCTCACATATAAATATATATTATAAACAGTTATTGGGACACAAACAGAAGAGCATGACCGGATGTGTCAGGTAAGACGCTCCTCGTCCACTCGGATGCTAATATTTGATGATTAGCACTAAACGCGAGGCAGATCCGAGGCTGATGGGGATGTCATGCATTCTGTAAAATCTGGTGGTCACTGAGATATTGCAGTCTGCAGCTTTGTATGATTAAAAATAGTTTACTTAAAGCACAGCATTTCCCCAAACGGCCTGTCAGCTGAGATAAATAACAGCCCCCACAAAGAAAAAAGTGTTTGTGATTTCTTTCATCATCTTTATAGAAGCCACGAGTTTAAAATCTGGAGAGTCTAAATTGAACCACTTGACTGTAAATGGCTATTACCAAATAAATCACAGCATGCCGACACTTCAGTTTTTCGTCCTAGACATGCAAAACTAGATACAGTACGTAAGTCTCCATAACACCTCAGTGAAGTTCATGTATTTTTAAACCAGGCTGAATGTGGCAGGATTTGAACATAGGGAAGAGCCTGACTCATTACTCTTAGTCACCTCTAAGCCCCTTTTTTAAAAGGTTTTATCCTTTATTGGCTATTATACAGTGTGAAGAGACAAAATGGTTTGAATCCACACCTCTTTAAAATGCCAGAACAAATATTTGAGTGCTAGCAGAGCAGAGCAGGCGTGAGGTGTGCAAGTATATAAAACAAACTGAAGGATCACATCGACTGGACAGTCTTAGTGTTTATGATTTAGTCAGTTTTGAGAACTGATTTCGAAAGAGGTAGTGAGCCAGTTTATTAGAGAATCCAGGTGTCGTGGTCTGTGTTGTTCTCCCCGCGCTACCTGAACAAACGTCATGGCATAAAAAGCAACGCGACTGTAAATTCATATCCATCAACAGGACTCAAATTCAAGTTTTTGAAAAACCTGTACAGACATGAAGCAGATACAGATAAAAACTAATATGACTGACTCTATCATAATCCAGCCTCCGCCGCCTTTAAGCAGCGACATCCGTGGCTGTGAAGTGCCAAAAACAAACTGCAGTTCCTCTTGTCGTCCACTTGAGGCTGGCTCCAGAAGTGAGTCAGTCTCCATAAGTCCCCATGTTAAAATGTCCAACTTCACAGCAGAAATAAACATGTTTACAGCCTGGTACAAAAAACAGTTTTGGTCTCTATAGCTAATTTCCCTGTTCATGACAACTGTACTGAGGGTGAATTTTTATACAACTCACCTGTTCAGATTATATTAAGGCTTAAAGTTATGCAGGATTAAGAGCATGGACGCTTTAATTGACAGGTGGGTGTCGTTACAAGTGGCTTGTTTGAGCAACCAGGCGTCTTAGATACGCCGATGATCCACGCCTTTACCGATTTTTAGATTAGCCGGGTGGCAAAAGAGGCAGTACTAACAACTTGTTTAAAACTTCTGCGGTGTGGTAGAAATTAAATCATTTAAACTCGAGTTGCTTGTAGGCAAAAATTATATTTCTGTCTCCAGATGGTTCATGTAAATGAAAATATATATTCCACCCTTTTAAACTGCAGCCATATGCTGCAGGTGGTTGGGTTTCATTGCAGAGACCTTACACAGACAATGTTCCCTGTTCTTCATTCTTTCTTTCCTTTTTTTTTTCTTGCAGGTGTCTCTTCTGACCTTGAGATCAAGGCTAAGCATTAAAAATTCATTGTCAAAACAAACAAACAAACAAAAAATGAGTGCTGCTGATTTTTCAGAGTTGCAGGTTTTCTGCAGGAAAGTGTAACAATAAAACAACAACAACGTTAACGCTGAGTCTGACTTTCCAACTTTCACAAGTTTGAAAAAAAGATAATTATTCTCTATCCACCATGTGAAAGCAATCAACAAAGTACAAGGACGACGTCTCGAAAGAAAGAAGAAAGAAAAAAAAACGTCTCCTTTGTCATTACAGTGTGAATTTCATCCGAGCATGAAATCCAAAACCTATCACTGACAATGTAATATACATCACCCAGCATGGATAATAATTTGTATGGAAACAAGATACAGTGCGGCGACACGCTTCAACAGATCAAACAACATTAGCATCCCCCAAGTCGTGCATGTCACGTCATTATCTCGCCGTCTTTCACAGTGTGAAATCCATTTCAGAGGCACACCCTGAACAACATGCAGATGAGCCGGGAGCGCTGACCCGCGATGGTGCACGAGAAGAACACGTTATAAACGGTGAGATATTAACACATGAACAGTGCATCATGGATGACCAACAGGAGGGGAATTAATTACCGTTTAAACGATGTTGTTTCATTTTAATAGAGGAAAAGACGCCGCAGACGAGAGCCTTGAACCTTTAATAAGTCTATTTATGATTACTGTCTGCGAGCTTATAGTGGCAATATAATTACAGATGAATGTAGATCAGAAGTCTTCAACCTTTTTCAGCTCAAGGACCCCTCAGACGAGAGACAAACAGAACAGAGACCCCCACATGTAATCATTTTTTTCAAGCCTGACCTATAATAACTTATATATTTACTTTATTCACTTCTTATTTCACCTCATTAACATATGTATATACTGGGTTATTATCCTGTATGTGTGTATGATTGATAAAGCGTTCATGCATGATGGAATCATTTATAAATAATATATAAACAATAATAGTCATAGTAAAAAGTAGCTTTTCAATTATTATGACAAAAATTGGCGGACCTCCTGCAGTACCTCTGCGGACCCCCTTGGGGTCACGGACCCCTGGTTGAAGACCCCTGATGTAGATGTTTTAGCCGGTACAGATAACTGATAGTTATCTGCTTCTAATAGCAATAAGATAACCGAACATTTCACATTTTTGTATATTACATAGACTGTTATGCACACTTAAAGGTAAGAAAGGTTAAGATGTAGCTCTTTTTTGGCGTGCTTCATAGTTTCTCCTCCAAGCAAGGAAGGAGCAGCAGATGCTACGAGGTTGGAACCAGCAATTAAACCGCTAGATTCCACTAAATCCCACACACTGCAACTTTAAATGAGCCAACAACTATTCCCGAGGTCGGGAAACACAATGAGGATTTTATGTATCGGTACAGAAGTAAATGTAAAAACTCTTTATGAGCGACATGTCTGAAGATTGAATGATTACAGGCCACAGAATTTGGGAAAATAAAGAAACTTTTCCATTCCTGACGTGCCCACGGAGCTAATTTACTCCAGATAAAGTAAGATATTCATATTAATCAAGGTCTCACCATTATACCGCACAGTGGGCTCTCGTGAGGGACTTTTATATGTGATATCAAAACACTGTTTGAAATAAAAAACTGATATCGGAATGAAAGGATCCAAAAATCAATGTGTGAGAGAGTTGAGAGGATTCAGATTTCCTCCAGGAGATCATGTTCCTCCACAAAAGGAAACGTGTCACTAAACAGGATTTAGCTTCTGGTTTCTTTCTGGTTCTGAGAGAGTTGATTAATGTCTGAGAGACTCAGCGCTCGCAGTTTGCCAAATTCATCATTTGTCTGCACTGAATCTCGGGTCAACTCAAAATCAATCAAAGAACGCCAAAATTATGTTTTGAGAAAACGTCCTCAAAATCAATGAAAACACGTCACATCGAAGTTTCAGATCATCAGTCTGAAGAAAGTCGACAACGGACAGAAAATACGAACAGAAAACCAACAAAACAGAGTCTGGCATTTTAACAGGTCAGCAAGCTGTTGTGAAACTGTGAATCTGTAATTGCATCTCGGGTGTCTGCCCTTCTGTTTCATAATTACACATTATTTATTTCAGTTGTCAAATTTGTGCCCAGGAAGACTCCCGAACCTCGACGTTGTTGGATCAGGAAGCAGAAGACGAGGAAGATTGGATACATTAGAGAACAACCACAGTTTGATGTTTTACTGATGAGCCTCAACTCTGCCCCGAGAAATTGCACTACCAGATACTACGATGACGACAAGCCAATGGTCGAGATTGGTTAAATATGATGGATGGGGTTAGCGTTAAATTAAAATGTAGGTATAAGCTCCTGAGTTACAGGCAGAGAAAAGAGGAATTTACAGCAGCCTGCTGAGGTGGTTTTCTTGCCGGGTTTGGCTCCTGGTGTCCCGGGGTGAGCAAGTTTAGTCAGGTACACGGCTGACCGAGCTAACGACAGTTGGGGGTTCGTTACTTAGCAATGTTTCCATCAGAGAAGTCTGTAAATCATGGCGACAGTGTAAAGTTATTCCCTGTTGGCTGTGCTTGAACCCGGCTCTGGCGGTGTCAACAATGTAACCCTAACTTGAAAATACCACGAAGAATACCATAAAAAAAACTTTGTCTTTGTTGTTGTCATAAGACTGGTAGCAATCTTCTCGGAAACAAAGATAATGAGCACATTATTTGAAAAATGTTAAACTATTCCTTTAATCCTGAGTCTTCCAGACATAGAGGAGTCTTCTAGGCACTGAAAAGTGCTCGCCAGAGGCTGAAGAAAGCCGTAGATTTCACTTAAAGCTAAGCCTTCATCAAATAACACCTCTTTAATAAGAACAATGATCCTGCCTGTGCTGATCGTCCAATCATCTCCGTCCGTCAGCCACTTTTTCTCTGCTTGATTAGGTTCAGGAGCAGAGAAAACGCTCTTATAGAAATGAAGGTATGCACATGTTGGAGGCCATCCATGTCCTTCAGATTGTGTTTTCCGGTCACGGCGGATTTCAGCTCTGATTTGAAGTTTGAGGAACTACAAAGAGAAAACCGGAGCCTGTCATTAAGAGGCCGTTTGAGCAGAACGAAGTTTGTTTTGTTCTGTTCGTTGAAGGGAAAAGCTAAGAGAGATGAAACTCTTGAAGAAAGTGATCATGAATGATCATGAATTAAACACATCATCATCCTTTGTCTTTCCTTCATAACTAATCTGTAAAGAATACGAGAGTTGTGGATTGGCTGTCCGCCTGGAAGAGATTTCTGAGTTTGCACAGCTGAATCATACGACTGAAGTTTCCTCCTCCGGCACTTCAAAATAAATCTGAAAGACTCGAATGACCTGAAATGCCCCTTTAAATCATATTCCCAGCCATAACAGGCCGATTTCATGCGCATAAACCAAACCGTGGCTCCGCGCAATCTCACTGTCCGTCAGGTGGAGGAAATAAGAGGCCGGCATTCCAACAACAAGGCAGCGCCAGACGGGCAGGTGGACTGACGGATTAGCATCGCGGGAGGGTTCGACCTTAGCAGCGGCCATGCCGAGTGAAAAGACGGGGGAGATGGATGTTCTTCTTACATTGATCTCCGTCTTAGAAAGATGGGGATCTCTTTAGGGTGGAAAAAAAAGGCAGCACCATCTGTGGAGATGATTGAGACGAGTACTTGGCCATCTTTCTTTTTTTTTTTTTTTTTTTTTTTTTTTTTTATGAACACGTTCCATATTTCAACCCACTGACAAGTGATTTCAGCACTCTGTGTTCGAGTTTGGACGGCAGTGTTTCAGCACACGTACCAATTACTCTTGGGTGCTAATATGAGAGATTACGGGGACGACGCGTTCTGATTAAAAACTGACCTCTAAGTAATCGTGGAAGAAATATCGGACCACGGGTCGTTTGAGAAGCCTTTAATCTATTCATGAATTTAAGTGAGCCATGTGGCTCATTTAGGCCATATGGCCTCTGTCGAACTATTTTAATAAAACTAAAAAAAAAGCCTCAGTTGTTAATGCTGCATCGTCAGTACGGACAACAATTGCCTATTTACACATGGAGCAACATTAGCATTCATCTCGTTCAACGTTTTCTGAGACAAGGACCCCGTAGCTGATTGTGTTGCATATTAAACTGAGTATGTATATTAGCAAATTTATCAAATAATATGTTGGATTTATGTTGAAAAACTCATTTCTTTAAAGAAATAGCTTCTTTAAAGTGACACTGTGATAGAGTTTAACTCCTGTTGATGCTACACTGACCTGTGATCAGGTGAGTGGTGTCTCTGTCATTCGTACGTCTGTTCTCACACTATGTAACTTTGGGCTCCGGGTCGGGAGAAGTACGTAACGCTTTACGGCACTAAGTCACACACCACCAACTATTTCACTGATTTTGGTGAAACTGGATCATATTTTATGGAGAAAATGTTTTCTGGTTTTCCCTCTGATGTCCTCCGGCTGCTCCGCCTCAACTCTCTGTGATTTACAGAGTTTCCTGATGGACAGTGAAGTAAACTGCTGACAACTGTAGCTGCTGTTAGCTCATGTTAGCTCAGTTTGTTAGCCGGGATGTGAGCTCAGAGCACAGGGGGAGTGTTAGTGTTTGTACCACACGTGATTTGGATTTGTGGGGGAATGCTAACGGGGAGTGGAGCTGATGTCGTGCCAGAACAGGAGCTGGGCAAGTGGGTAATGTAACTGGGCTCATTAGCCTCTATGGACATAATGGCAGAGGAGAAGAGAGTGAAGAGGACGCTGACGGAGGAAGCTAAGAAGAGAAAAGGAGAGAGTGAGCGAGCAAGAAGCCGCCGGACAAGAGTAAATCTGGGACTGACTTTTAGTGGTTGGTGAGAGCTTGGTGAAACAAAAGGCTGAAAGACAGACGCCGAGCTGGGCTGACTGCTGTTGGACTACTAAGTAATATTAGCTGGCTGCTATGTCTGCTGTTGGTGACCTTGTTGATGTTTGGCTGTTTGCCAACTTCTATTCTCTAACATTGCTTTAACCCATTTAATTATCCATCAGCCAACATGAAGCGAAAAGGAACACTGCCTATTCACTTTAAAATAGATCCATTGTTAATACAAAAATATTTATTGGCACACATTTAACTCACTGTTACTGAAGACAATAAAGACTTTGAGGTGATTTTATGTCTTTTCCACGTCATATTCTGCATGTTTTAATATCTATAAGGAGTTTGGATGATAAAGTGTGGTGAAGCCCTGCAGAGGTAGAAATTTTACAAGGTGAAATCCAAGTTAAGCCACAAAACTCACAGATCCAGTTAAAGGGCGTCACGGTGGCTCAGGCGCCAAGACATCCAGGGTAGAAATCAATGTCTCTCTCCCACTTTCTGCCTCTCTGACCTTTCCTGTCTTACTCGAGTTGGAAAATCAACTCTGACCTTGAAATTAGAAGATCTGCAGTCAAACTGTCAGTTTCAGTAAATATCTGCATATTTATTATGGAAAATGTTCTTTGAGTAGGAAATGTGGTTCGACAGGTTTATGGGGACCCAAAATCTGGTTTGTCAGGTTCATGGGGACCCAAAATCTGGGTCGTCAGGTGTATGGGGACCCAAAATCAGATTCGATGGGTATATGGGGCCCCAAAATCTGGTTCGACAGGTTCACGGGGACCCAAAATCAGGTTCGACAGGTTCATAGGGACCCAAAGTCCGATTAGGCGGGTATATGGGGACCCAAAATCTGGTTCGACAGGTTCATGGGGACCCAAAATCAGATTCAACGGGTATATGGGGACCCAAAATCTGGTTTGACAGGCTTATGGGGACCCAAAATCTGGTTTGACAGGCTTATGGGGCCCCAAAATCAGAATCGACGGGTATATGAGGACCTAAAATCAGGTTCGACAGGTTCATGGGGACCCAAAGTCCAATTCGACGGGTATATGAGGACCTAAAATCTGGTTCGACAGGCTTATGGGGACCTAAAATCTGGGTCGTCAGGTGTATGGGCACCCAAAGTCAGATTCGACAGGTTTACGGGGACACAAAACATGAGGCATGGATTGCAAATTTATTTCAAATAGTTGCTTCAAAGCAGGAAATTGTGTAGTGTTTATCCGGTCTATTAAAGGCGGTAAGAAAACAAGTGTTTCCTCACAGCCAAACATTAAAGCATCCTGCAGTTCATTATTGAGCTTAAGCAATGTAGTCTTTTTTTTTCCTAACCTGGTGTAAAATACAGCGCACAGCGGGGACTGAAACAGTTCTGGGAATATTACAAGCTTTTGTGCTCGAAGTAGAAGCACACACACACACAAACACACACACTTACATACACACATCAGTGTGTGTGGACGTCCACACACTAACACACACACGTGTTAGACACCCTGCTGTTCACATCTTGTAGGCAGCCAGGGGGAAATATGGAAGTGTGTGTGTGTGTGTGAGTTCTTCTCGGCTGAGCAGGCAGGATTTTTCTCCCTGAAGACACAAAACACTGATTGACTCCTCTCTCTCTCTCTCTCTCTCTCTCTCTCTCACACTCCTGTTGCTACTGCAAACACACACACACACACACACACACACACACACGCATATCTGCGCTGCAGGTATGCTACCCACATGGATGCACTGACCTCTTTCACACACTCCCCAAAGAATTTCAAGACATTAATATGGACAAAAGGAGGGAAAGCAACATTGTTTACTCAGATTTGGAGGGTGAGGAAAAGTGTGTGTGTGTGTGTGTGTGTGTGTGAGAGAGAGAGAAAGAAGCTTATTGTTCTGTAATCTGCTCTCGGGATCCTTGGGGAAGTGGAATTGCAACACCTGATTATCTCCGAGCCTGAGCATCAACAAGAAAGGTAAATCTCCAGAGACAGATTGAAACTCTTTCTCTCTATCTTTCTTGCTATTTCTCCGTTCTCCTCCTATTCTCTTTATCTTCTGTCTCGATCACTCTGCAGCACACACACACACACACACACACACACACTTTCACTCCTGTCTGCACCGCCTCCTTCTCTTCCTCCATCCTCCATCCTCCCTCGTGTTTTCACTCTTCCACCTCTCCTTCCCCTCCTCTTTCATCATCCTATTCGAAAAGGCCCGGTTGTTTATTTTTTTTTTTTGATGAAGATTGCAGCTGAGATCTTGAAATATTTTCTCCAATCTCCGAAGCTGCCACTTCATTCCCTTCAGACTGCTGCAGGTGGCCATTAGAGGAAAATAGACAGAAGTATTTTCACGCGTGTTTCATGTGAAATAAGCAAAACCTATTCAGCGCCGCGTTAGGAAACTATTCCGCTCTATTCACCTTGAGCGGGATTCAATTTCACCTCACCTCCAGAAAAAGTTGCAGCAAATCCCGAATCCACGTGTGCAGAGAGAGATTGCATTGTATCCCTCCGAGTGACTGACAGCCAGTCAGGCTGAAATGGGCTGAAGTGTCGGTGCAGCAACAATAGACTTTACATAGCAGCACCTCGCTTCATTTCAGTTCCATTACATTCAATCATCCGAGCTGATCAAGAAGTGCATTTTTCTGCGAAGGTGGCAGCAATCTGTGCACGCTCAAGTGGTTCGCTAAGATCAGTCAGCTCTGGGAAGGAGGACTGGAAACCTTTCAACTGAGTATGTGCTCCCTGGACGGGCCTGCATGCTGTTTAGAAACCGTCGTACACGGCATAATAAGATGCAATCTCTTGCATTTTAATTTTGGGATAATGTAGTCACAAACAGTCCGGTTCATATGTGGAGGGACCTCAGAGGGCACTAAGTCACACACCGCCAACTATTTGACTGATTTTGATGAAACTGGATCATATTTTATGGAGAAAATGTTTTCTGGTTCAACTCTCTGTGATTTACAGAGTTTCCTGATGGACAGTGAAGTAAACTGCTGACAACTGTAGCTGCTGTTAGCTAATGTTAGCTCAGTTTGTTAGCTGGGATGGCGTTTTGGATCCCCTTGGCAAGAAGAAGTTTCTAAGCCTGGGCACGGTGGAATGCTGATGGTGAACAGAGCCGATGTCGTGCCAGAACAGGAGCTGGCCAAGACTGACAGACTGGATAGTTTTTAAATATTCGCGTTCCCTTCATATAAGTCATATTACTCTAGAGCAGGGGCAAGTTCATGCATAATTATTGTTGGTTATTGAATACCAAGAGGTATGCATCTTTGGACATGTCCACTGATTCATCCAATTGGAGTGCAAATGCCTCCGCTGTTCACCATTATTTTGGTAAAAATTGTCAATTATCGCGACAAAAATTGGCCGACCCTCTGCAGTCTCTCAGCGGACCCCCTGGGGGTCGTGGACCCCCGGTTGAAGACCCCTGCACTAGAGTTTTAAGAAATCTAAATGTGTGCACGGTGTCGACTGGCTTTGATTTGTACATGGATGTAATATTTGTGTTGTATGTTGGCGTGGAACACAGGAAGATGAGCTGAGCATCAGTTGATGGGGAATATTTAAATAAACAAATTAACTGATTAAATCATGAAGAACAGTCAGTAAGACAGATGGAAGATATTAAAACTGTAAAAGATTTAACGGTAAAGTTTGTGAACTTCCTTTTCACCTTCAAAAAGCCTGAGTATAACTAAAGCGTGCATGTAGGCGTACAGTCATAGTAAATACTGAAGCATAAATGAAAGAATGCAGCATGTGTCTATTATTACCCTCCAGCAGGTCGATCTCAGTCTGAATGTATCTTTGTGTGTGTCGAGTTCATTTCCATTGGAAGTCAGAAGAAACTTGAAATATTCTACAAGTGTTCGTGTCCTTGACTGAGGTGGAAAAGTTATTAAATCAATAAAATAAAGTGTAAATGGAAACGGGCCTCGTTAATAAATCATGATGCACATGAAGCATAAAAGAGACATCAGAACTGCGTGAAGCTTCCCTCATATTAATACATGACAAATGTTTTATCCATCGTCCAGGTTCACATTTGATTGCTGCATCTCTTCATTGTCTTCTACAATAGAGAATTAGCACCAACAGCTATTTAACTCTTCAGCAGTGGATGTAAATGTTTATTAATTTGAATTTTGTTTTGCAGATTTTCTGGAAAGTCAGTTTCGTGCTACGTTTGGATGAAAACCTGGCTTCTGTCTTTCCTCTCGCTTTCCCCCTCTCTTCTTTCTCGCTTTCCGTTAACGAGGACTTCGTGTCATCGGCTCCTGTTGATGCATCGTCCACATTTGTATGACATCGTATGTGAAACCGGCTCAGGTTTTTTTGAGTCATCAATCACTTCTTGTCAGCTGCGATTAGAAATCCATCTGCACATTTTTAATTGAATATCGGCCGATCGATCTGGGCTTTGTCCGGCTCTCTCTGGGAGTTTTTCTTTAGAAGTTAAATTAGCCGCAGGTGTAAATTATAAAACCCTCCGAGACAAATTTATGATTTGGGGCGATGTAAATAAAATGGACTTGACTGTTGAGGTCTGAATGCTGCAGATAAAATGAGTTGCTGACAGAGCTCCCTGACTCCATGTTGTCCTTTCAAAAACAAGAAGCACTGCAGCTCTTTAATGCTCCGTTATAATCACCGTGATATACAGAACAGAACCAGCTACACTAACGAGCTCATTCATTTAGCTAATTAATGCACTAATTAGAAAATGTTTCGTTGCCTGCACATAGCTCATCAGTGGTGTTTAGATGAACTTGAAGTACGTGGCTTCATGGAAATGAGTGTTGCCTCATTAAAACCGGATGCAGGATCTGCACCGACGTGGCTCAGAGGAGTCCAGACAAGCTGCTGCGAAAGGCTGAAGTGAAAGACTTCCCCTGGCCTCGCCCTCCCAGCAGTCTGTTATTTGTCTGTCTGAGAGGCAGCTGCTTTGTAGCGCCGAGCGTTGGAACAGAACAGCCCGAGGGCACGAAGCACTTCAACTGGAGCGAGGCGAGCGAGTCAACACCTGTGGGAAATCCACTAAACACAGGTTACCTGAAATCAAAGCACGCAGGCGCGATCACACCGCAGGATAACAGAGTATACATACATGAAATACATGTTTCATTAAACTTTGATGAATTCATCATTCTTTGGCCTTGAATATGATCGAAGCTGTAATAATGAAGATGGATTGGGACCTATAGATCGTCTCATGAGCTCCACACAAAGATAATTATGGGTGGTAAGATGAATCGATACATATTGGAAAACCAATAAAAGAGTGAGCGACGCACGACCCCTGATCCAAATTCTGCTTGAAATTCAGAAAAAGAATCGATGCGGCTGTCAAAAGAACAATATTTCCATGTAACGCTCTCTCTCTCTCTCTCGCTCTGTTCTCCGTCCTTCGATCCGCTCCCGCAGTCCCAGAACCTGCCGGCCTCTGTGATTCCCACTGCAAGAATCGCTGGACTGCCTGAAAATTTCACAATAACGTTTGCAGACTTGCATCATAAAAAATCTGCCTGTGTGTGCTCACAGTGAAGATACCAAGAGGAGAGGTCAATGCAAGGCAAGTTACGTTAGCAGCTAATGCTATTTCCAACTGGCCCCAATGTAGTTGCAGTTTGACCACAAGCTCCGAGCTCAAGTTTCTGTGAAAACTTGATGTAATCACGATGCAACGAGGAACACTGACAGTATAAAGAATGCACGACGTAGCCGTGACGTTTCTGAAGTTCAAAATCTGCGGCTCTGGCTGCCGCCATGTTGGCAGTCCTTCCGCCTCTTCCACCTCCCATCTAATCTAAGACTTGGCAAAGCCGTGGAGCGTCGGCGGACCTGAGGACACCTCTAATACACAGACATTAAAACAAACACGGCATATCTTTGTATGAAAATAAATTGCTTTGACTCAAACGACAATGAACAAACACTCTGTCGGCGACGTGTTGCTACTAGCATGGCCTCCGTAACGTATTCAACTTTTGATGTGGGTATAAAAACCTCAGATTCAGTCACAGTGTTTCACTTTTAAAATACAAAAAAAAGGAGTCACAGCAGTTTGACTTTATAGGACAGAGCTGTTTGGAATTCATCTGTGCAGCATCTTAAGCCTCCTCTAACGGGCTCAGGCCCAAGCCGCTATAAAGATGTGAGCGGTACATTGAAGGATTGGGATGTAGGATATCCTTCAGGCCAAAGGCATTCAAACAATCAAACGCTTCTTTGAAACTCGACGGTACAGAGAGGCTGCGAGGATCTGAAGGGGAGGGAGGGCTCGCTGAACGCAGCCTTTGGGCGACTCGCTGCGGGCCTCAGATGGCAAAGAGCGGCGGTGGGTGGCAAGCTCAAACATTTGAGATAATCTTCCCGAAGCAAAAGGCGAAAGTGTCTTCAGTCTCTTCTTCTGCATGTGTGCCGTGCAGTGCAGAGCTCTGAATGCACCAGCTCGCATCTCTTCGGGGGAAGATTATCCCACACAAAAGTGTTGGAGAGCTGCAGGTGGAACAGGAGCGCTGTGGTAGGAGGCTCAGGTGCAGCTTCACATTTCTCTGTGAATATTAAAGAAATCAATGGCATTCAAATCTGGGTCAGGGCCCGGCGAGTTAATTGTGTTTGCTCCTGCTCATTGTGAGTCTTACAAGGTTTTCTAAATTATTTTCCACTGCACTAACTCAATTTACACAGAATTTTGTTACGTTAACAAATCGTGCCGTGGAGTTTAGTCTCGCCGAGAGATATTTCTCTTATTACAGGGATGAAAATGTCACATAATCGGTGACGTAAAGAGGCCTACCGTTACAGCACAGCAATAAAAATGAGTGTCTACATCAGTTTGACGTGCACACATCTGGTACAAATGCTGCTGGAGACCCAAGACAGATATATCTGTGTTGAAGCCTGAAGATAAGTGTCGGAGGGCGACCCTAAATGCTGATTAGAATGACAATTGGCTCCACCTGCCTCTTGGCGACAACAGCAGCACATATAACGCCTTCCAGCGGTTATCCTAACCTTGACCACTCTGGCTTCTTGCCTAAACTGAACCACTGCATCAGGATTTCACCCCCTTCACGGTACACTCGGTGTGGGGTTATCTGGCTGACTGCGATGGCCCGTGCGTTGCCTTTGGCTCTCTACCCCAAACTGCGCGAGTCTTCGGGCAGCACAGGGAGAGTTAATGTGATAATCAATAAACCAAACCCTCTCCAGAGCGGCAGGACCTCAATCGGCACCATGCAAGACAAATCCTGCTGCCAACCTTGAACCTTCAAATTGTTCACCCCCAACTAAATTCTTCATCCCCCGGTCCAGCTTAGGTGACGAGACCACGGATGCACCGGGACGTATGCGCAATATACTGCACTCTAAGATCGACTTGTTGTCTGTTGGGTCCATTCGACTGCTTGTCTCTAGGTCGAGAAGATCCTTCCTATCAGTAATGAATAAAAGTTTATCAGTTTATGGTCTTAGATTTGTACTTTTCTGAGTTTGGTGTCAGGATATTTACTTTCAGACATGTGAACGACATTAGTGGTGAGATATTAATTATCTGTTGACATAAACCCCAAAAACTGAAGATGGACGTTTTCCAATCGTCAGCGATGCATTGAACTTTCTCAAAGGTATAAAAAGTACTCAGATATGAGGCCACCTGAAACTGCTACAACGTTAAAGGTTACATGTGAAGTGTGGACCAGACTGTATACAGTATGTTGAAGCAATTTATGAATGGGATTACTAACAGTGCCGTTAAATGAGTTGCGTGTGTCATCGTCTCTCTGTGGTCGCGTCCAGCTAGTCGAGTCGAGTTGTTTTGTCTGTTATCATCTCTATAAGAGAAACAAAATATGACTCACAGCAGAAACTGTTTTTGGAAGCAGCAGCAAGTGATTTGCATGATTATAGCTCCGGTGCATTACTAAAGCAGCAATTTAAAAAGGATTTACAATTTGTTGTCTCACTACTAATATTATGAAAAGCACTTTAACCAATCTCAGTGTAATCTGTTGTTACCTTGATAGAACTGCAGATGAATGAAGGAAGTTTTTTGAACCTGCGGCTCGTCTCACTGATTGCTTATGTTTCTTTTTATTACCATTAAATTTAGACAAAATGCAACAAAACCTAACATGGCCTAAAAAGCTTTGGGGTCTGCTTCTTCCAGCTTCTTTCATTTTCATTAGTTCTGCTTTAAAAAGAAGCTGCACACATGCTGCCAAGTCGTCGGCGGCCTTGCTTATTTCAACGCGACGATGTCAAAGCGCTAAACTGACCTGTCTGCAGTCCGGACTCGTCACCTATTGAAAATGTTTGGTGCGTTATAAAAGGTAAAATACGACAAAGGAGCTGAAATCCGACATCAAGTAAGAATGGGAGACTCCTCAGTTCACAGATGCTTACAGAGTTTTGTTAAAAGAAGTGGTGATGAACAGAAACGTGACCGTCTCAGCTTCTTGGAAACACGTTGCTGGCATCAGATTTGAAATGGGCACATCATCTACATTTGGGGTTGTACTCCTGAATGTGTCAGAACCACGGACAGACGGATGTAGACGATAAATCATGGACAGAGTATCCGTGACGTCACCCACGTTTCTGAGAAACCGCCGTGACGCTCAGTGTGGTGGCTCTAGTCGACGCCATCTTTAAGTCCTGCCTCTGCCACCTCCCGCCTAATCCAAAGACGTGGAGTGTTCGTGGACCTGAGTCGGGTTGAATGACGCGGGGTTGCTCAAACAAGCCATCTGTGACGGCATCCACCTGTCAATTAAAGCGTCCACGCTCTTAATCCTGCATAACGTTAAGCCTTAATATAATCTGAACAGGTGAGTTGTATAAAAATTCACCCTCAGTACAGTTGTCATGAACGGGGAAATTAGCTATAGAGACCAAAACTGTTTTTTGTACCAGGCTGTAAACATGTTTATTTCTGCTGTGAAGTTGGACATTTTAACATGGGGACTTATGGAGACTGACTCACTTCTGGAGCCAGCCTCAAGTGGACGACAAGAGGAACTGCAGTTTTTGGCTTCACTTCACAGACACGGAGGTTGATGTTGCTTGGTTTCTACAGTATCTCAGAAAGGACATTGCCGTTTCTCCTTCATGTTAGGAAAGAGAGGGTGAGAGGACGTGGTTGCAATCAGCAACTACACCACTAGATGACAAGATACATTCCTTATTTGTACTGTCAGGTAACAGTGACTCAGTGTTTTTAACTTTAAAGCCTTCGACATGGTAGAAATCTGCCGCAGTGGTGACGCTGGTTACCAAACTTCACTAAATTTTAAAATGATGTGTGACGTGGAAGCCTCACCCCCCCGCTGTTCCTGATTCTGCCATGTCTAACATCATTGGAGATTCACTTTCAGCTCCCCAGACAGGAGCTGTATCTTCACTTCTGCTGCCCTGAAGCTAAATATCGGCTTCCAGCTTTTTCGGGGACGACCTTCACACGCCGTCAGATTTCCCTCCATGCTGGGATGAAGTCGTCACAGAAGAGCCGAGGGAGAAATCCAGACAAACTTTCTGAGCTCTTAACTATTGTTGGCCAAGTCGTGCTGCTGATGGAAACTTGGTGAAATGTACCCTCAGGCTTCTCTTCAAGCTTTCTGCGGGGTAGTTCATTTTTTTTTAAACATTATTATTTTATGACATTTCACCTTTTTAAAGAGACGTTTTTTAAAAGAAACTAAACCGTTTATCTTAAAGCACATCTCGGTCGAGGCCGGGTCAGAACGCTGCTTTAAAAAACAGCCACATTTTGCAGAGAAGGTTCATTCAAATTAAACTTTGGTGAAATCCTCTAAATTTTACTCTATAAACCAAAAGAATAAACAAAAAAGAGCAACGGTTTGCAGGAAGTTGGGAGGCACAAAATTACAATGACGTATTTTCAATAAACTTTCAATGAACTTTGACAGTTATCGTCAACGAAAAACCAACGTGGGACGTAAACGGCACAGTTCAGAGAAAAACAGAAAGAAGTGCGGTTAATTATTGTGTCAGATGAATAAAAACAGAAATCCCTTTCAGCTTACACTCAAAGAAAACCCCGTTCTTGATAAGTTCCTTGAACCTTTTGGCAGCTGTGGCTCAAGCGGTGGAGCGAGTCGCTGGTTCGTTTCCTGTCCGCTCTTACTGGGACCAAATTGCTGTTGCAAAATGTTGGTTGGTAGACAAATACAAGCCCTTTTTTTTTTTTTTTTAAGCATTTAACTTTCCCAGTCATTTTGTTGCAGTCGGCATGCAGCCCCATCCAGTGTCCTTCGACCCTCGATTTGGGTAAGGAAAAATGTGGAAGAAACCTCAGAGCATGCAATAGATGTTGCGTGTGCAATACCAAATTTTTGAAATGTATGTGAAGGATGTGCAACCAGGAGGACATTGAGCAACTTCAGGTGTCGTCAACTCTCGGGAAGAT
Organism: Sciaenops ocellatus; assembly: GCA_033000465.1. Lineage (NCBI taxonomy): Eukaryota > Metazoa > Chordata > Actinopteri > Sciaenidae > Sciaenops > Sciaenops ocellatus. The sequence goes on along the minus strand of CP136871.1, from coordinate 3,858,121 downwards.
GGGCGGAAATCTCTTTGGGGGCTGACGATGATCCAGATTCAAACGTCTGGATGAGGTTTCGATCTGTCTGCTTTGTTTGCGGAAACAGAAAAAAAAAAATCTGCCGTCAGATGAAATGACAGCTTGAAACTTAAGAGTGAAATCCGAATCGTGAGCAGGATAAAGTGTCTACAGCCACCGCGGCACCATCGCGGTCTGCAGAACACATTTTGTCCTGAAGATTTATTTTGAAGAGGGTTCATTTTTTTGCTGGTTTTCAACAACAGGAGGTCTGTTGGACATGAAATGTAGCGTGACACAAATCTGCCTGTGGTCACTGTTCATCTCTGGTGTCTGAATTTGAGACTGATGTGTGTCTCCCTTCAGGCTGTCCTGCACAGAAAGAGAAAACCCACATTGAAAATCTTTGGACCTTTCCTCGTGTGGATTCTTGTTTTTTATCTTCATCTTCTGTGCTAACAGCTCATTTCTCTTGTTGTGTTCAGGCTCTCCACCTTCCTGTCACTGCTGTGGTTTTTCCTTGGAAATTACTTTTTAGTGAAGAACATGTTTCTTTCTATAACCTGTCACTTCTCATCGCGGCTCAACCCTGCTGTTAATTTAAAAGAACAGAATCTCTACAGCGAGCACGGTGTGAAGTGGAAATGAGACAAATGTGAAGGACAAAATCTGATAATTAAACATTCGGTTCATTTAGCTAATACACCCTGAATGCAGTCGATACGTGGAGCGACCCTCAGATTTCTAGACAACTTGTGTTGAAAGCTCCGGATCCGTTTGTAAATGGACTTTTTGAGTTGGTGGTTTGGTGGCCCGGGCCTTTTGTTGTGGAGTTTGCATGTTCTCACCGGGTACTCCAGTTTCCTCCCACAGTCCAAAGACATGCAAGTTAATTAGTGACTCTAAATTGCCAATGATGAACCGCTGACTTGTGTGGCCCCACTTCTCACGGCCCACGACCCGGATGGATGGATGGATGGATGGATGGATGGCCTTTGAGTAGAGATTTGTTTTTGTAAAACCAAGGTCAACTATAAATTTCGATCTTTAACGCAAACACATATTTGATATTTCTTCAATTTCTTGCAATTTATTGACCAACATATTCGCCAGTGTAAATATATATATGTAATAATCTGCAGATAAAGTCAGCCTGGCTGATGCACTGTGTTGGTTGGAGTCTCACATATGGCTGCAACTAATGATATTTGTTGAATTGAGTTCATTTCTCGGTTCGTTACCTCGATTAATCAGTTAATTATTATCATGGATAACGAAGAAAATCTTGGTTTTGCTTGAAATGTTGCATAAACGATGTCGAGTTGAGATGGCGCCTCCTGGTGGTCTGAACAAACGAACAGCGCTGATCCGTTTTTTCCTTCTTGTTATCAATTAGCGGCAGAGCTGGAGGCAGAACAGATATTTATTCCCTTGTCACAGACTTCACTGAGCACATTTGTCTCTGTCACTCTGTCTGTCAGCCAGCAGACAGCAGCTCTTCAATCCCTGCAGGCTCAGCCGTGAACTCCTCTGTCGGAGCGCGGACACAACTCTGCGCCGCTCTTTGTTTTGTTATGTGACTCTGCAGCTGCGATAGTGGACTGATTGATTTTGTTGTGAGACGCCGGAAACATGGTGGGATGAGAGTGGCTTGGAACACGAGGTTTAGCGGTCTGTTCCTCGCCGTTACCTCAGCTCCCCTGAATCTGTCATGTTGGCTCTCAGTGATATGAACTGTGCTGACTGAAGATATACAGCCTGCAGGCGAAATGTCTTCAGGTCACATGCAGGATTGCTTCCTGATGGGAAAAGGTTATCGTCAAGGTCATGGAGGGAAAAACACTGAAATCATTTGTTTAGCACGTCAGGCTGCTGTTGCTCACATTCATACGTGTTGTACAGCACATGTAATCTCTGCCTGAGGGCTGATCATACAGCAACTATGTGAAATTAGAGTTCACACTTTTTAGAAGAGTTGCAGCCAACGTGGAAGTGCCAAAAAACAAACTGCAGTTCCTCTTGTCGTCCACTTGAGGCTGGCTCCAGAAGTGAGTCAGTCTCCATAAGTCCCCATGTTAAAATGTCCAACTTCACAGCAGAAATAAACATGTTTACAGCCTGGTACAAAAAACAGTTTTGGTCTCTATAGCTAATTTCCCCGTTCATGACAACTGTACTGAGGGTGAATTTTTATACAACTCACCTGTTCAGATTATATTAAGGCTTAAAGTTATGCAGGATTAAGAGCGTGGACGCTTTGATTGACAGGTGGGTGTCGTTACAGATGGCTTGTTTGAGCAACCAGGCTTCATTCGGCTCATTATGAAGCCAAATGTCAAGAAGGACTGTCAAGATGGCGGCAGTCGAATGCCCACACTGAGCTTCACGTTCTCTCTTCAGAAACCTGTGGGTGACGTCACGGATACGACATCCATGTTTTTTACCGTCTATAGTAGAAAAATGGCGGTTCGACGCCGTAGAAGATGACCTGCGATCACTCTCAGGTAAAAACACAACGATTCTTACTTTCAGGTGATTACACGCTCATAAAAACGTGAGTAAATAGAGCCCTCTAAATCTGACACACTGGACCTTTAATTGAAAACAATATTTAACATTTACTCTGGAAACTGGCAAGTGGAAGGTGGCAGTAACTTTTGAGCTCAGTCACGCAGATTAAACATTAAAATGAACTAATTAACTGAACAATATGAACAGCAAGCTACATCCAAACAGACTGAGGAGCCACATCTTCACAGATAAATAAACCACAGCGGTCGGCTGCTTCCTCTCTCGCTACATTAACTTTAACAAAATGTTTGGACTCATTAGGAGTCAGTCATGGTGTCCTCTATTGATAATAATTCAAAACAAAAGCACTGGATCCAAACATGAGAGCATAAATTCACAATTCTGTTTCTGATTTCTGAATGAATGAATCATAACCGCTCATAGCCAAAACAACGCCGCTTCCTGTTGCAACCAGGCGACTCAATGACAGAAAACAAACAGAAAAATACAGATGAGCTGCTCATTATGCAACCGACTCCCTTCAGGTAACAAATACATCTACAATACGGCGTTGACTCTTCATGCTTCACTCTCCGCTACGATTCGGCCCATCCACGTCTAAGAAATGCTACTTTAAGAACAAAATGTGTCCCGCAGCCTCCTCAGATGACGGCTTCATGAGGCGGTAGTCTTCTCCCGAGCCTCGCTGAAAGAATTTAGCTGAGGGGTAGCACCTCGGAGAGCCTCCCTGCGGTGTCATAATGCAGCCTCGGGGACGGGGGGGGTACGCCGTGAGATTTTAGGAGGCGGTGAGTGACAGTAGCAACTTCACTAAGTGTTGGATTTCGTGTTGGACACGTCGTGTTGTGAAAATGTGAAACGGGCTCCGTCGTGAGAAACGATGACACGTAAACGCAACCAGGCAAAAAAACGGAGAGCTTAAATCTGATCTGTGTGTGTGTGTGTGTGTGTGTGTGTGTGAACACAACACACACACCTCCTTACACACTTCTTGTTTATGGGATGAGACAAGCGTATGCATGAGTGGCTGAATGAGCAGCTTGCACTTTACAGCGTTTGGGATTTGGAAGCTGTGTGTTTGTGTGTGTGTGTGTGTGTGTCATGAGATATTTCAGTCTGCACATGTATGTCAGGTCAAACCCACAAACCACTGTGCAGGGTCTCTGTGGTGAGAGTTAAGTCCATTATGAATCTCCCGTGTGTGTGTGTGTGTGTGTGTGTGTGAGGAGTGACAGGGTGGATACTGACCGCCACCAGCGCAGCTCTCTTCTTTTAATGAACCACAGTCGCTCGCGGCTGTCGCAGGACCATCAAAGAGCTCAGACGGCTGCTTTGCATCTCCAGAAGTGCCTGCACTCACGGACTCGTTACGTATTTAAGACGGACGGATTTAAGATGGAAGTCCTGACGTGATATCAGATCACCAAACACTCAAACTCAAATCTGCGGCACGCTTTGCTGTTTTTTCCGAGTGTGTGACCTCTGTGTGTGTGTGTGTGTACGTGTCGACATCTGTATTGATTAAAACTGCAGTGTTGGAATACGTGAAGGGAGCGTGATGTTCGAGCTGCTCTTTAATTTTATCGATTTTAAGTAGTTCACCAGTTACGTTTGACGGTTTTCCACGCCGAGCTGACTCTACGAGGAGACAGGACGGCAGCAAACGTGAATGTTCAGAGCACGAGCACGTTACTGAAGAGCCGCTTCAGCCTGCTTCTGCCGCCTCACGGATAATCTAGAAATCAGCAAAGACGTGGATCAGCGGCGGGCCGAATGACGCCTGAGTGCCCAAACGAGCCATCTGTAACGTCACCCACCTGTCAATCAAAGCGTCCACGCTCTTAATTCTGCATAACTGACTCACTACTGGAGCCGGCCTCAAGTGGACGTTTGAGGAACTCCATAAGTCCCCATGTTAGCTCCGCTGATGATCCATGTTTGGATTAGCCGGGAGGCGGAAGAAGCAGGACTGTTGTGTTTAATACAGTCTATTCATTTAAGCAACCAGCTGGGGACGTTTTCACGGTGATATCTCGGAGTGTCTCAACATTTTTCCATTTTTTTTTTCAACCGTTTTCTCAAACTCTGAGCCAGAATCTGAAACTTGAGCTGCACCAAATCTTCCAGATTTACTCTCATCGATATTCTGAAGGGCTTCGTTCATATATCATTCAGAGCCTTTTAGATTTACACAAGATTTTATATAGAAAAACATTGAAAAATTGATTTTTTATGGCTCTTGAGAGTCTTTTGATTTATGGAGCAATAAAAACAGACCTCTGTGTTATGTCAACAAAACGAAACAAGAGAAATCGAAATCAAACGTTATAATGTCTCGATCATAGTAATATCTATTAGTTATAATGTACACCGTCTTCAATCTGGAGAGTCTGGATGAGTTTGTGACGCCTGAGGATTGGTCGGTCGTATATCTGTGCTGTTCCAGCTGCATCCACTGAGCCTTTTTTTTTTGGATACGCTCAGTGAATTTTCTACAAAGATAATAAAGAAAATGTGTCTATGGAGCCAAAATGCCAAGAGGCTGATAGTGTGGCTCCGACTGATGCGTTTATGATCGTTTTATATCCGAGATCAAATGGTGCAACCCCAAAAAACTGATAGTTTGTTTGTGCTACAAACATAACAGATAAAAATGAATTTCTTGCTTTCATTGAAGACGATGGTTTATTGCCCCAAATGAAAGATAATGAGTTTTTGTAGCATTAAATAAAAAGAGCACGGTCTCTGGTGATCAGATTTAAATTGATAATACCTCTATTGATTCAATAATTGATGCTGTTGTTGGTCTGAATAGAAGAGCGGCTTCCTTTGTGTGAGTGTTGGCCAAACATTTTTCACCTGCCGAGGCCTCAGATCCGCGTCCACACATCGTTTCATCCAGAGGAGTTTCATTTCAGCAAAGTGCAAACGGTTCTGAGTCACGTCCCTGAAAACCAACCTGCACAGAGTCAACACAGCTGCTTCACGTCTGGTTTCAGTGATTCTTCTTTTCTTATCTTATATTACAGTTTTATATAGAAATGGCAGTCATCCATGTGACCCTGCATCTTATTCACGTGGAGAATCTCTCTGACTCAGTCTAATGGACCTCTTTGGACACAGTTACAGTCTTACATGACTTAGTCTGATCAGAGATGTTGCAAGGTGGAGTGCGACTGCCTCCCTTTACCATTGTCCACTTCAAACAGACGTCCGGTACGAGAAGGGTCAACGTCGTCTCCACTCGCTGAGCAGACTGAGGTCATTTGGAGTGTGCAGGACTAAAAACCTTCTGACTCTGTGGTGGTCATGGGACAAACTGGTCCAACTCTTGTCCTGGACTGTCCTCCGGACTCCACAGAGGAAGAAGTGAGGGAGAGCAACTCCCTCTCACATCCTGCATGAGACTGTGGAGGCCTTCAAGAAACAGCTACTCCCACCATGTAAGAAGGAGCTACCACATGTTCCTTCATTCCTACACTGTAAGCATGTTTGCATGGCCGAGTTTCAGCTGTCATTTGTGGATGCCCATGCAGCGACGTCCACGTCAGCTTCGTGTCTGTTTTTGATGCACTGCTGTCTGCAGGGCCGGAAGATCACGTGATCTTCCTTTATATGCAGAGATTTCTTCTGATTCTCTGAATCTTTCAGTGATATTATTAAGTGTAGAAGATGAAATCCATTCATCAGAGTCTTCTTTGTCATTTTACATTGAGTAACACACAAAGACTCACAAAGACACAAAGACTGGCAACTGTGGTTGCCAGAATTGATGTTAGCACTGTTGATTTTAAGGTTAACGTTGGGTTTTATTCCATATCCAACTGACATGAATATCACATGAATGCCATATAAATAAAGGTTTTGCCATGAAGTATTACGGTGTTTTACCGTAGAATTAACAGTCTCTAATATATAACACTCTATTCTGTATAAATTCCCTTAAAATGCCGTGTAAATAAAGGTTTTTAAATATGACTGTTTTACTGCATACAGTAAAATTTCACAGCATATTTTACGGACTTTTACCATCATGGTTTGACAGTTTTTCACCGTAAAATCTACATTTTTTTTTTTTTATAGTGTAACCTGTTGCCAGGTATCCTCATTCATCATGAGATGTTCCACCAGCTGTTATCTTTTAGCGTTTCATAACTTTTCCAGACTTCAAACTTCATTGCGTAACGTAAGACTATGTCACGATCTTGTTTGTGACACGTGACACGATAGCTTACTGTCACTTACTGCTCACATTAGAGGTCGTTTAAACTTATTTGTGGTGTATTCTGTCAATGTGCTGTTGGCTTTCATTGAGTGTATCTGCTCTGTAAATCCCGTGCTGTTGAGTTACAGGTGAATTTATTGGCTCTGAGCGTTCCCGTCCTATAAATCCTGTCGAGACTCAGGTGAACGTAGACATCGTGCTGTTGGCTGCGTTGTCGGTGTACCTGTATATTTAGCAAGTTCCAACATCCCTGAATCTGATGTCCTCATCTAAAATGTGCATACACGTCTGTTCCCTTCAGCATCATGGTTTCATATTTGTCTGTGTTTGCAATAAATCCACTCTGTGTGACACTGTAGGAATACTGATGGGTCGGTCTGAAATTACAATCAAGTATCAGTGTCACAAAATGTGTTTTTTTTTTTTTTTACAGTAGACGGACAAATCAGTGAAGGTCATCCATCACACTGGGTTTTTATTTTTAGCTTTGTCTCAGCGTCCCTATAGGCCACTAAACACACCGTACATGAGTCAGTAAAAGCAAAACAAGGTCTTCTTTTATTTGAACCGAGCTTCTCTCTCCGCACGCCCTTCAACATCACCCTCGACCAACCAAATAAGAATGGTCCATTGTTGGGGTTAAACTTTAAAATGTTTTTTTCACGTCACCTTTACTCCAGGATCTGGCCTAACGTCCAAACCTCACCGGGTCACGTTGCGGCCGCTACGCTGTTTTGGTCCGTTCTCCACGTGACTTCAGCCCCCACCGGGAGCGTCTCAGAAGCGTTTTGACCGCCAGACTTTGTTATGACTTGGTCAGATTTGGTCATTTTTCTGGTTTATGTGCTTGTAAATATGTAAATATGCTACGTAGTTAAATTGTTTACCTTTTGGCTGCACGATTGGAAGGTTGTACGGGGTGTTTTATTTTGAAAATTGACTTTTTTATGCCTGTGCATCCGTGCTTGGTGGAAAATTGACCGTCCCAAAGACAAAAAGTAATTCTTCAGGTATTCTTCGTGGTATTTTAGTGTTTAACCATAAAATATTTGACCTTTAGCTTACATGACTGAGGTTATTTACAGACTCTGTTCATGGAAAGATTGCTAAGTAGCTAACTGTCGTTAGCTCGGTCAGCCGTGTAGCTCACGGAGCTGACTCACCCCAGGAGTCAGGAGCCAAACCCGGCAAGAAAACCACCTCTGTAGGCTGCTCACTGCTGATTTCAGAGGTTGTCTTTGGGTTCACCGGAAGGTAGAAGCTGAAACTAGAGAGTGGACAACACTGTCAAACTGAAGGAGACCTCCAACAGGAACAAACTCAAACCAACACGCACAACACCTCCAAAATGATCGACCTCCAACCTCTCAGGCTTCGACAGCAAAGCAAAGAGCGCACGATATATCACACGACCGCAGCCGCCTCCTCGACTCATCCTTCAAACCGCTCCCATCTGATCGCAGATGCCGATCTCCGGCCTGGAAACGGGGCGCGCCATGCTATGGCAGGAGTTTTGTTACCTTTGCCGCAGCATCACTCAACGAAACACCTCTGTAACCGTCACGTGTCGGTGCTACGTGTTGGGACATTAAAGAATCTGAACGCACAGGAGTTAGCACCTTTGTCTGGACGAACTCGTGTCCAGTGAAAATCTGCTCTCTGCAGGTGAGGCAAGAAACAAATCTCCAACGTCGGTGACGGCTGTGAGCTCCCCTGAAACTTAACTTAATAACCGCCACACTGCTGTCAGAGATCGAATACAACCGCACGGAGGAGGTGCAACAAAGCCATCGAGCTTTAATCCGATGAAAGTAACACTTCTGGAATTGCGGGCGTCGCACCTCTCCTCCGCCTGCCAGACGAAAACAAGAATATGGAGGTGAGTTTGTCTCTAAATGATCACACCCTCCTCCGGCGCCTTTGCTTTGTATTTCAGTGGTGTGAGAGTGCTTTAACTATCACCTGCATCAGTGTTTTCTCTCTGTCCTTGCTCTTACTGTTGATTGCATTATTCTGCGTTATCCTCGGGCACCTCAGGGCCAAAAGAAACGATGGATTTCCTTTGTGCAAACGTCCCGGTTGCACCTGCGTGCGTGCAACCTCGATGTCAAGTTTACTCTGACGTTCTGCTTCAGGCGGCGACATGCACAGGAGCTATAGGCATGCGGTGACATCCACATCAGATCTCATACCACTGCCATGCATCTTTGATGACACACGCAGTCTTAGAAGTCCACCCTCCTCTGCAGCACACTGTCAACATGGATCAACTTGCATTGACTCATAAAGAGAAAAAACAAAACTAAAAATAAGATTTGTACTTGGCAGGAGAGAAGTAAACAACGCACAAGACGGATCAAAACACAAAGACGTTGATCCTCCGATGATGCAGAAGACTGACAGGAAGTAAGAGTCATAGCGGAGGATCTGCTTTGTCTTTATTCTCACGCTTTTCATCGTGTGTGTGTGCCTCACGTCTAAGCGCTGTGCTGTGCCGTGTGTGTGGCTGTAAACAAACGTGTTAAAATATGCACCGTTTCATGACCTGAATCTCTTCCCGCTCTCGCTGAGCCTCGGCCTCGGCGGAGCCAGCGATGTAACGTGGCACCGGGCAGACGGAGCCACCTGACACCTTCAGCAGAGCCAGCACGTCTCATTTCTGCTTAGCTCACTAAATGGAAAAAAATCCACCCGAAAACTGAATTTGGAAACGCTTTTTCCACACAAAGCATCAAAAGGGAATTATTGAAACACGGAATCACATGAAGGAATACAGACAAATATATAAATTAACCGATAAATTATGAAACACGACTCTTTATTTCAATGTTATTTCATAGAGTAAGTAATTAATAATTCATGTTTAATTAGTTTAATTAGTTAGAGTTCAGTACAGTTTTTTGTACCAGGCTGTAAACATGTTTATTTCTGCTGTGAAGTTGGACATTTTAACATGGGGACTTATGGAGACTGACTCACTTCTGGAGCCAGCCTCAAGTGGATGTTTGAGGAACTGCAGCTTCCACATTGGCTTCATTTCACAGCCACAGAGGTTGCCCTCTTTGAGGCAGATGTTCCTCAGAGGAAGACACAGCTCTCTCTTTTGTTGCAGCAGCTAACAGTAGCTAGCTAGTTAGCTCGAAATTGAGCTGCTAAACGACGCTAAAGAGCTGAAAGCTCAAGGCTCGTCACGGAAAGTGAAATTATAAAATAAAAGCATCGTCAAACAACAAACGTGTTTATTTCTGCTGTGAAGTTGGACACTTTAACATGGGGACTTATGGAAGGTGACTTGTTTTGTAGCCAGCCTCAAGTGGACGTTTGAGGAACTGCAGTTTTTGGCACTTTACATATTCATAAATATTCATATAATTAGAGACTTAAGTGACATATTACAGAGCTAATGCATTGAAACCACAGCAGTTCAGAAGCATAGGAACATTTATGCTCATGTAACGCTCTTAAAACGCTCATGTAACACTCATATAACGCTCGCTCTGACCTCACAGACCGACTGATTCAGCCTCCGTTCAATGCCAGTGAATGAAAACCTGTTTTTTTCTCTCGTTGCATTATCCTCGTTCAAACCTTCGCGTCTGTTGCTCAGTCTGCTCTCATTCTATCAGTGACAAAGCATAAACACATAAACACATCAGCCCCCCGGCCGATAATGTAATCTGGCACCGGCTTCGAGGACCCGGAGAACGGAGCGAGTGTGAGAAGAGGAGTGTGCCAAGCACTCCGCCGGCTAAATTTACTCACCCACTGTAACCCCGGAGCCTATGCAGATTCTATTAGCACTTCTAAACAGTTCAGCGCACCATCAGTCTGCCATTCTGTGTTAATGATGAGCGTGCTTTGTACCACGCCGACGTCCCTGTGCACAGAGAGGAGCTGCACTTTGACCCGTTCACAGGATCCAAAGTGCTGCAGTACTAAATACTGATGATGGCAACAAGTACACAGAATGCACAAAGTAAAAGGCTTTTATAAGCTGTGCACGTACAGAAAATTAATTATGACTAGAGGTTTAATAAAGTACGTGAAAGGCAAATATCATTCACAGCCGTGCTGCTCTTCTGTTTGATGAAATGTCCATCCATCTGCATATATTAAAAATACTTTGTATAACATTACAGCTCAAGTATTACTTAGTTCTTATTTACAGAGTTTATTTAAAGCAACATCACGTAGAAGTCGGTATTTGTTGCCTCCAGTTTCAGAGTGTAATCTCTCTGTGGTAAATATGTTCAGCTGTACTCGAGTATTTGTTCTGATTACTTCTGATCAAAAACTAGCGACAACTTTGCTAATAGCCAAACATCAACAAGGTCACCAACAGCAGACATAGCAGCCAGCTAATATTACTGACTAGTCCAACAGCAGTCAGCCCAGCTCGGCGTCTGTCTTTCAGCCTTTTATTTCACCAAGCTCTCACCAACCACTAAAAGTCAGTCCCAGATTTACTCTTGTCCGGCGGCTTCTTGCTCGCTCACTCTCTCCTTTTTCTCTTCTTAGCTTCCTCCGTCAACGTCCTCTTCGCTCTCTTCTCCTCTGCCATTATGTCCGTAGAGGCTGCTGAGCCCAGCTCCTGTTCTGGCACAACACGGGCTCAACATTCCCTGTAAACCCCCATCTTCTTCATCAGAGGGAAAACCAGAAAACATTTTCTCCATAAAATATGATCCAGTTTCACCAAAATCAGTGAAATAGTTGGTGGTGTGTGACTTAGTGCCGTAAAGCGTTACGTACTTCTCCCGACCCGGAGCCCAAAGTTACATAGTGTGAGAACAGACGTACGAATGACAGAGACACCATTCACCTGATTACAGGTCAGAGTAGATCAGCAGGAGTTAAACTCTCTGTTGCATACATGTGCAAAGAAAATGCACAAACACGACGCGCTGTAAATGTTGTAGTTAGAAAAGTGTCAGCAGTTATGTATCTCTGCATCTGAAATGATGTTTTCTCTCTCATCAGTATTAATTCAGCCTCTCTGATTAGCGCTGTGTGTTTTCAACGAGCTCATCTGAAACAGAAAATTAATCCTAGATCAACAGCGTCGCTCTGAGATGGTTGATAAATCACAGCCCTTATCTTTCCCGAGGAACGGGCGTTCTCTATCGGGCCCTCGCCAAAAGAACGCTCCGGCGTTAATCATCTCGACGCTGCGACTGCGACCGAGTGCTTACTCCTCCTAAATCCCGCCGTTCAGTTTAGCGGGCGGTGCGCTCTGTCCCATTTAGCCGAGGATAAAGGAAGAGTTTGTCCCACTTCTTAATGTGTGTTGACTCACTGATGTACAGCTCCGAGCGGGATAATTAAAACGTGGAGTACCCATGGGGAATACTATTAGTCCTCTGTGTGTGTGTGTGTGTGTGTGTGTGTGTGTGTATCACTGTGACAGTTTATCAATGAACAAAAACCATCCTCTCCCATTGATAGTAAACACACCGGCCCGAGTGCTTATCTGGCGTCTGCAGGAAGAGGTTTGTAAACTCTGACTGACGTGACAAAGTTTCAGCTCTGACCTCAATAATGTCGTTAGACAAATGACCTAATCTGGTTTCTGAATTTAGGTTGGACTTTAAGAGTCGAACACAGAGACGGAGAAGTGGGGCGATGATGCAAAAACAAACAGCGCTTCAAAACGGGACAAAAACTATCAATGGGTTTGATCGTGTACTCACTTCAGACGTCACTCAAAATCAAGATTCATCATAGGAGTGCTCATTCTTCTCCACTGACAAAAACCGGGCACCGATAGTACCCACAATGCAACTCAACCGCCAGTAGCTCCATCGGACATTCAGGTGTGTTATGCTAGTAGCTGGCTAATGTAGCATCGAGCCTCTAACATCAAGCAGAGATGAGCGGCGGTAAACTTCAGCAACCTCCGTGGCTGTGAAGTGAAGCTTCAAAAACTTGCAGTCCCTCAAACGTCCACTTGAGGCTGGCTCCAGAAGTGAGTCAGTCTCCATAAGTCCCCATGTTAAAATGTCCAACTTCACAGCAGAAATAAACATGTTTACAGCCTGGTACAAAAAACAGTTTTGGTCTCTATAGCTAATTTCCCCGTTCATGACAACTGTACTGAGGGTGAATTTTTATACAACTCACCTGTTCAGATTATATTAAGGCTTAAAGTTATGCAGGATTAAGAGCGTGGACGCTTTGATTGACAGGTGGGTGTCGTCACAGATGGAACCAGGCGTCAGGTGCGCTGATGATCCACGTCTTTACTGATTTTTAGGTAGAAGAGTCAGTACGGCCAACCAACATAGCGGCTAGCGCCACGTACACTATATGGACAAAAGTATTCGGACGCCTGATGATTATACCAGCAGGGACATTGTTTGTATTGTGTCCATTCATTCTGTGGAGCATTTATGAGGTCGGGCACTGATGTTGGACGTCCACACCAAACTCATCAAACCACGTCTTTATGGACGTTCGCTTTGTGCGCTGGGGGCACAGACGGACCTTCCCCAAACTGCTGCCACAAAGTTGGAAGCATAGCATTGTCCAAAACGTCTTGGTATGCTGAAGCATTAACGCAGCCCTTCGTACCGTTATCCCTCCTCCAGCAAGCCAAGATGTGTCCAAACACTTTTGTCCATATAGAGTATATTGAGCACGTCAGAAACCCGTGGGTGACGTCACACATACGTTGTCCATCCTTTGTACTGTCACTGATTTGGACCAAAGAGAATCGCCTCATAAATGATATTAAATCACCTCATTTACTATTTATTTATATGCCAAGATGTGCAACAAAACTGTGCATATGTATTTATAACACTTCATATGACAAATGTTCAATACTGAGACGTAAAAATGTCTGGAGCTGCAGATTCTTTCAATGAGAAACAGTGAATGTCATTTCATTTTACCACGATGGAGGATTTCTGTGTCTCTTAATTAAAACATGATTTTAACTCTAATTGTTGTCATCATACTTGTTCAAAAGCTAAATGATGAACTAATTATGGAATTATGAAACTATTAGAGTTCACAGGTGCTTTGATTAAAGGAAGGATGATTAATGAACTTCCAGAGCTCTGTGACAAACCTTAAAGTTTGTTTCATGAGTTAAATATTTAAAAAATATTAAACTGATGAAGATTTAAGAGAAAGATTTGAGTTTCTAATTAATTTATGGATTAAAGTTTCAGCACAGAAACAAATCTTCCTCACATGGATCCTACTTTCCATGAATCTCTGATCTAAAGCTGATTCCCTCCACCTCCACCTCCTCCACCTCCACGCCGTCCTGACCTTTGATGTGCTCGTTGACGACGCTCTCCAGCCGGTCAAGCCTCTCGATAATCCTGAGGGTTTCCCCTTTGCTGTCCTCCTCCAACTTTCTCTCCGCCTCGCCGCCTCCACCTCCGCCGCCTCCTCCGCCGCCGCTCTCTCCCGCAACTTTGGGACCGCCGTTATTGGCCACATAGTTGGTGATCCAGCCGACGTACAGGAGACAAACGATGTTGGTCATCCCGCTCAGGATCACGCATGTCGACACCAAAGTTTTTGTTCTCCTTGTGCACAGCATCGCGACATCCCTCCCATGGGCTGCCCGTTCCCCGACGCGCACCACGCAGGTGGAAGTGAGAAGACGCACTCGAGAAATGTGTCCAAATGTGACCACGGCGAGGCGATGCCGTGGACTCAGTCCCCCTGTGCGCTCTCAGGTCCCGGCTGAGGCATGTTTAAAATCCTCCGGTGGCGTTGAAAAGCTTTGCTCTGCCTGGATATGAATGTTTGCGGTGAAAGAAGCGGAGTTCCCCCGCTGAGCAGCCGGCGACTCAAGCTGCGCTCAGCCGCTGCAAAGCTGTCAGACGCAGCGCAGCGAGCACCCCCCCGCCCCCCTGCCAGCCTGTGGTCCTTCATACAGCCCAATAGGAGGGAAGGAGGGCGGGCACTGCTCGCTTCAGCCGGCCCCCTCACAGCGAGAGTAAACGGAGGAGGAGGAGGGTGGAGGAGGTGCAGGGTGGAGGAGGAGGGCTGATCCGGACAGTGATGGATCGATGAAACAGGTGCGTTCATGCAAAGCGCAGAGTGTGTTTGGCTGAGTGTGTGTGGCTTGTTTGTAGAGCACGTGTACAGGTGTATGGCTCTGCGTGTGTGTGTTCGGACACTGTGGTTCCGGTTCTGGTGCTGCTAATGTGCAGAACCTGTAAGGGAGTGTCTGAAAATGATCAGAGGAAGCTGGTTTTGAGTTTGGCTGAAGGGGGAAGAGAAGTTTTGAACTTTATGTGAACTTTTTTTTTTCTTTTTGTGATCAACCCCACCTCACACACCTCCACCCAAAAAACAAAAACATCAGTCCACTTTACAAGAACTCAACAAGAGGCTGATCGAACATCTGGACAAGACCAGCAGCTGGAAATGAGTCCGGCACATTTACAGAGAAGAATAAAATATGAGTGCATCAATAACAGTAAATAAGTAGAGAAACATCCAGATGTGCACCCTCAAAAATCACAGTTCAAGTCAGAGCCTGAAGGTTCCTCATGGTGATGCAGGGAACCTTGAAGATCCGTCCTGCACGCGACTTCAGACTCCACCGGGAGCGCTTCAGAAGCGTTTCTCCCTCCAGACTTTGTTTACTTGCTCAGATCTGGTCATTTTCCTGGTTCTTGTTCTTCTAAATATGCTTCTACATGTGGAAATATGCTACATACTTCATTTGTTTCTCTTTTGTCTGTTTTCACGACCAGCAGTTTGCACGGAGGTGTTTTATTTTGAAAATCCACTGGATTCTCTATGTTGCTTCCGTGTCTGGCTTCCTGTCAGCTCGAGGCGGTCTGTGTTAAATTGACGCGGGCTGCTCGCGACGTCCGTCAAAAATAGAACAGCCGAGCCGAGCGGAGGCCCGCTTCTGGGGCGCTTCTGAACCGGACCGCTGTGGAGCCGGTAGAGGTTCGAAACATTGACTGGAACGGCCGCGTAACGCTGCGGCGACTGCGCCCGGTGGAATCTGGGGGTTAGAAAAAGCATCTGAAGCGATGAAACGGAAACGTACTTCAGTTTCACAAAAAAAGTGTTCACACTGTCTCTCGTGTTTGAGCTCAAAGTCACGTAGTGTGAGAACACTTGTGCTATTTCCTGGTAGAAATGTTACGTAATGACACCGTCTTGAATTCTTAATGCACTTTTGGTTATTAATGATTAACAGAATTCACTCCTGACGTGATTTTATTTATTTATTTTAATGATTTGTATTTGACGGGTTTAACACTGCACGCTATGCTTTAGCTGCATCACAGTTAGCTACGAGCTAATTTACAAACTGCAGTCTCGGTCAGGAAACAGAGAAAAAACATCTCAGTAAAAGAAAATATTAATAATGATGGGAAGTTTTTGATTTTTTGAAAGTGAAAGTAAAAGTTTCATCCCCCCTCCCCACCACAAACATTTTTACACAGTCCCTAAGTGTTTGTTTGTTATTGTACAGTAGGTACGAGGCATCAAGTCTCTCATCTGTATCACTTCCCTGACGCCTTGACTTCTTATGAACACACACACACACACATATATATATATATACACACACACTTCTGATGATCGCTGGCCACCTTGGGTGCCTACCTGAGAGCTAAAGTAACTTCAGAGTTTCACACCACCAACAGATGGATCTCGCAGTTAGAGCCTCCAGGCTGCCGCTTTCATCTTTGTCTTTCATCCACTGCTTCGCCAATCACACACACACACACACACACACAGACACACACACACACACACACACACACATTCACTCAGACACACACTTATACGCACGTGGCGCCGAATCGAAAACTCTCCATTCACCCAAGAGCACTCTAACAGATTCAGCCGACTCGCCTTGGGTATAAATAATGCATTAGATCTGAAATATTAAGGCTCTCTGCTCTATGCTGCTTTCAATCTTGTCTAACTGACTGTCTGTCTGTCTGTCAGTGTGTCTGTCTCACTCCTTCTCTTCCTCCTCTCTCGGTTTGACCAAAAAAAGTCAGTGATTCTCATGTTTTTTTTTAAATGCGCAGCATGGAGAGCCGCTTTCTTTTAAAACCTCCTGAAGAGTCACGATCACCGTCATCCTTTGACGCGTGCACGTGGTCGTGGAAGTGAAGCTGATGATGAGCGGCTTCGAGGCAATCAGACAGAATATCAGAGAGATTTTTGAGCGCTCTGCTCTCCTTTGCCTCGTACGAGCCTGAAAATTGTAGCCAAGTTCAGAGTTTAAGCACCTGCACTCAATATTTTAACATAATGTATAAAAAGATGGCTCATAGTGAACCCACAGAGAATTATCAGCTGAGTCTGCAGCCTCCTCCTGCGGCTTTATTGTTTCAGCTTCTGGTTCCCTCTCATCACTCCCATATAGCTTTGTCCTCGCCCACAGCAGGCCACGATACACCAAACAGCAGACGGGCGCAGCCCGAGACTCGCTGGTGATCATAATGGAGCATTTAGACATTGACGAGGCAGAAGTGTCCCTCAGGAGTTGGCAGAAACAAAAGTTATTAAAGGAGAGTGAATGTGTGTTGTTTAAATGTTTAAATAAGCAACTGTTTGCTAACAAGTTCGCCACGTCAGCTCAAAAGGTGATATGTCAATGTTGTGTTTCTGGAGCCCCCATGTGGCCAAAAAAGGCAACACAGGTTTAAAAGTAATTCACGAGAATCTTTTAAATAAACAAAAGTGGCGTTCTTACTGTTTCTCACTGAAATGCTTAATAAACACCCCTCATGAAACATTTACCACGACAGAGGAACTGGAAACCTACGATGGCTCCCTACAGCTCTTCTTCCTCACCTTGGCTACCTGTTAAATCTAGAATAAAATTTAAAATTCTTCTCCTCACCTACAAAGCTCTTCACGGTCAGGCACCATCATATCTAAAAGAGCTCATAGTACCTTACTACCCCTCTAAAACACTGCGCTCTCAGAATGCTGGGTTCCTTGTGGTTCCTTCCAAAAGTAGACTGGGAGCCAGAGCTTTCAGCTACCAAGCTCCTCTTCTGTGGAAAAAACAACCATTTTGGGTTCGAGAGGCAGACACACGGTCAACACTTTTAAGAGTAGACTTAAGACTTTCCTTTTTGATAGAGCTTACAGGTCATCCCTTCGCTATGCTGCTATAGGAACTAGACAAAAATGGTGCACTGCTCGAGGTTTCTGCCTGTTAAAAGGAAGTTTTTCCTCGCCACAGTCGCCAAGTGTTTGCTCATAGTGGAACTGTTGGTCTCTGTAAATAATATTAGAAAGAGTACAGTCTAGACCTGCTCTGTGTGGAAAGTGCCATGAGATAACTGAAGTTATGACATGGTGCTATATAAATAAAACTGAATTGAAAATCACCTTCGTTCCCACATTGCAACATTTCTTGGCTCATTACTGCCACCAACTGTCCTGATCTGTGAAATCGTGTGAAACCATCGGCAGGACTGTCCATCACGTCAGGCACACGCTGTTGAAAACATTGTGCATTAATGCTACAGATGGTTAAAAAAAAAAAAAAACTCCACCGGGTACCTTCATCCTTCAGTTTACAAACTCAGCTCTCATTGGACGGTTTCTTTCTCCTGTTCCCACTGTACCAGCACACAACAAAAATAATCAATTTCCATTTGGAGTAGAGAAACAACTGTCATTCCCATCCCGAGGCAACTGAAAGCAGTGTGAGTAGTTGTCTTTAGGTTTTCGCTAGGAGACAACTCAGGAGACAGGTTGTTTCTCAACTTCCCCCAGGTTGCACCGTTGAGTATTGAATGGTGTTGGGCAGCGTTAGGGTTCAGTTCACAAAGGATGGTATATACTGGGGGGGATGAGAAAGTTTTAAACTTCATGCAACTATCCTCTAACACAGTGGATCTTCTTTAGAGTCCAGACCGCTCCCAAACACATGGAAGCTACCAAACTCACACAGCCTGGCAACAACTAATTTAATTTTGATTTACTGACTTTAATTGGTGTTCTTAGGTTTATTCAAATAACGACACCTTTACTGTCAACAGTCAACATAAGGTAAAAATGGGCTTAATGTAGCGTACACTACAACAGATGTTGATTTCTCTGGAGTTTGACGTGGATAAAATATTTTATTGCTCCACAGTTGTTCTTCCGTGCCAGGATCCCTTTCTGCTTGGTGCAGTATGGATAAGTAACTTATACAACTTGAGTTCCAAATACCCAAACTACCCTTTGTAGGGTTGACACCACTGAGAGCTGCTTCCTGTTTCTCTTTCCACCATGCTTGCCACAGTCCAGCCATCTATTTCGCATAAGCGGCTTATCATTATCAGAAGGACAAAGTCATCAGTTCGTTCCAGGGCGATTTAGGGCGCTTTCACACCAGCGCTGTTTGGTCCGCTTTGACCGGACCAGAGTTTGTTTCCTCGGATAGTCCAGTTTGTTTGGCCCGGTGTGAAAGCTCATCCGAGCTCTGGTGCAAGACCAAACAAGCAAACTCTAGTCCGCCTGAAAACGTGGGTCTCTGTCGCGTTGCAAGTGAACCCTGGTGCGGTTCGCTTACAGCGGGAAAGCAATCGGATCCAGTAAACCAAAGATCAGAAAGCCAATCGATGAGCCGGGTTTTCTTGTTCCTGGTGCTTTTTTTCTTCATAGTCAGGGCTTGTTTTTGGGCAATACCGCCCCCAAACGAGCAGCTGTTGTAACTGCATGATGTTGTCCAGGCGGTTTGGTCCGCTTTTTAAGGTGCAGTGTGAAAATGAACCAAACCAAATGAAGGTGTTTGGCATTTCCCGCCCAATCAAACCAAGCCCCCTGGACTCTCCTGGTGTGAAAGCAACATTAGAGTCACTAATTAACCTTTGGAGAAGGACCTGCAGAACATAAAAACCATCCATCCATGCGACTGCGGAACCAGCAACCTTGCTGTGCTGTAACCAATGCTTGCCCTATTATCTTATTTCATTTTATTCTCCACAACCATTTGGTGACCACCAGAAAGTATTGCACAACCTTTCCCCTCTTTGGGGGAACCACTGCTCGAACACATGGGAGTGGCAACTTGCTTGTATCAGTTCTGGAACTTCTACAAACTACCAGGACTTGAATACAAAAAAGTTGAGTCGGTACGGTGGCATTGGAATATGTAAATTACTAGCTTAATGCTAAACATTCCTACAGGGTTCAGGCTCATGCTTCTTTGAGTGCATACTATATGTGTTGGTGCCCTTGAACACTGGTTGATTATGCACGTAGCGTAGCAGCAGTTCAGCGATTTCAAATTAGTTTTTTGAGTAAAATCATGCAGATGCTCCCACCTGCCAGGGGAATTGGATTCATGTGGATTCAATATCTCTAGCCTAATAAGATTGTATTTTAAAGCTGCAGTTTGTGAGAGAGAATGACTCAGCTCATGGCGAGCGGCGAATGCAGCATACATCTGGATCTCTGGTGACATGACTTACTTCACCGTGAGAAGACTTAAAGAAGCCCGCCGGGGGGAGCGCTGCCAAAACATCCTTGTCATTTTGGCGTAACGTCTCAGTTTGATATCGACGGACACCTCCTCTCCGAGTTCTTCAGACAACATGGAGCTGATTATGTGGAGCCATGCCTGGCTGCAACAAGGGCTTCATTAAATCAGCTCGCGGGCGGATCAATCGAAAAGCCCTCGGTGTTGACAAGTGTTTGCTCTGACAAAAAAGGATGAGAGCAGCAGACCCCCTGCGCTGCAAACTAATAGCACAATCAGCTCAGATGAATCACGTAAAGAAAGCCGAGCAGCACAAAGTCGGATGACGGTCCAAAATGTCAATACTTACTGGATTTTAAGTAGCCTACTTTTACTTTTTTTGGCTCATCTTTTGACTTGTTGTGCAAAACTCTCTTAAAGATGGTCTTTCATTCAACTGAGCTGTCTATTCAGTAGAAAGGTTCAAGTATTTTTAGAATTAGAAAACAGAGGAAAAGGGCTGTATTCCCGTCGCAAAGTAGAAAACTTTCAACAAACCCAAAAGAATGCATTGCACCACTTAAAGGTCCAAGGTAGCAGTGAAGTACAGGACAGGCGGCTAAAATAGGAAACACTTTTAACTACGTCGCATATTTACATATTTAGTAAACCAGTGGTTAGCACTGCCACCTCACGGCAGGACGGTTCCTGGTTCGAACCCCGGCTGGGGCCTTTCTGTGTGGAGTTTGCATGTTCTCTCCAGGTACTCCGGCTTCATCCCACAGGCATTTAATAGGTGAATTGGTGACTTTAAATTGTCTAAATTGTGAATCTCTTTGTCTCTATGTGCCCTGCGATGAACTGGCGACTTGTCCAGGGTGTACTCAGCCTCTCGCCCAATGTCAGCTGGTATAGGCTCCAGTGTAACAGTGTATGTATGTATATAAAAGTGACCAAATCTGAGCAAGTTAACAAAGTCTAGCAGGCAAAACATGTCTGAACACACCCGGTAGGGTTTGACTCAAAACATGAATCATGCATCACGGTCATGATGGTAGGGTTGTCCGGGTTGTCTCGCTCATTCCTCACCAAATACGGTGTATCACCGCCCGTCCATCTGTAGGTACCATCTTCTTGTGTACTATCCTCCCCTGTAATGACTCAAAACTTGTTGAAAAGTTTCCTTTTAAAGTTTCTCTTAAATGTGAAGATAAAATCAGGAATGAGTTTTTCAATGAAGCTGCAGTTTTTTTTATATATATATATATATATGTGTGTGTGTGTGTGTTATGTTTTATATATATATATATATATATATATATATATATATATATATATATATATATATATATATATAAAAATCACTTTTAGATAAAGATCTTTCATCACTTGCAGTACTTAGTAGACTCTTTCTTTGTTACCTGCTGCACTTTACATTCAATTCATGCCGGATAAAAGCTTTTTCTTCAAAATGGCAGGACTCGTACCTGTGGAGTAGGACAAGGCTAGAAGACAATGGAATGAAAGTGGAGTGTTGGGTTCCAGGGTTAACTTGTCAAAGGCCTGAGGGCGAGACCACGTGTCAAGAAATATTTGATAGAGTCCTTGGGATAGCAGAGGCATTTATTGAGGCGTAAGACTGAAATGGCTTGGTTAATTAATCGATTAAATATCAAGGTGAGGAGATAAAGACCGTCTGTTTCTGCTCAGGTCATCTTTCTGTACATTCAGAAGAAAAGGTCATGGAGGACGGACAAATGACGGATGGAAACCAGACTTGATTAACAGAAAAAAATGATACAGATTTGATGTCTGGTTGCCTAATTAGGAGTCCAAACCTTCGACTGGTACTGACAGTGGCAACCTCCATGTCAGGGAAAAGAAGCCAATGCGGAAGTGCTAAAAACTGCAGTTCCTCAAACGTCCACTTGAGGCTGGCTCCAGAAGTGAGTCAGTCTCCATAAGTCCCCATGTTAAAATGTCCAACTTCACAGCAGAAATAAACATGTTTACAGCCTGGTACAAAAAACAGTTTTGGTCTCTATAGCTAATTTCCCCGTTCATGACAACTGTACTGAGGGTGAATTTTTATACAACTCACCTGTTCAAATTATATTAAGGCTTAAAGTTATGCAGGATTAAGAGCGTGGACGCTTTGATTGACAGGTGGGTGTCTTTACAGATTTAGATTAGTCAACATGGCTTCAAAACTGAGCTTCGTTAACCTGTGTGTGACGTCACTCGTGCTCTTTCGATTCTTTATACTGTGATTGGTGAAAACCCAATAAATAAGATACTTCATGTTCGAATTTGTATTTTCCCATATTGTCATCATATCGTCTCAAACCCATCTGGTGTGACATTTTACATTAAAGGCATTGAATTAGACTTCAGTCACACGAGCAGGTGTCATTTCAGTGTGTTATGTTACTAAATCGTAAATTCTACACACTGGTCCTTTAATTTAATGAGTTAGGTCACACTGTACAAGTACAGAAAGCTGTTAAATTCAATCAAGCTCAGTGAATGAAGTATCAGTTGAAGTGAAAGAGCTTTGGCCTCATGACTCGCTACAATAGCTAACTGCTAATTAACCGCTGCTAACAGAATCTGCCGTTAGCGGGCAACAGAACCGGGCTCAGCAGCTGGACCGGACCGGGTTCAAGCACAGCCTCTGGGACCAACAGGGAATAACGTTACACTGCTGAGGTGATTTACAGACTTTATGATGGAGAGACTGCTAAGTAGCGAACCGCTAACTGTGGTTAGCTCGGTCAGCAGTGTAGCTAACTGAACTGACTCAGCCCCGGGATGCCAGGAGCCAAACCCGGCAAGAAAACCACCTCGGTAGGCTGCTGTATTCACTGTTAGTAGAGGTTGTGTTCGGTTCACTGGAAGGTAGACGCTATCACTAGCTCATAGCGCTAGCTGCAGTGCATAGCAGTGAGGGTGTAACACACACTCGCTACGGGCTACTGTTAACACCGATCAATATTTCAGTCTACCATCACACACTGGCACATCGGTGGAGGAGAAGAAGTTTTACCGTGTGCATGCAGACGGCGTTCCAGGAGTGCGATGACCACTGGCTGCACGAAGATTTTCTGAACTTTAACGAGATGGGATTGCAGTTTTGCAACCGTGCTGCTCAGTACGGCAAGCCTCCAGTGCTTATGATGTATTCTCCTTCTGAATGGGGAATGAAGACACCTGCAGAGGTGCTCTATCAGTAATACATGTGGAACAGTCTGATAGGACATGTGATGGGCAGAAGTCTGCAGCCGTTGTATCATTTGACCACCTGCCATGTACTGTATGACTGAGGGTGATGATGCACGGAGAGGACGGCTCAATTCTGCTTAAATAAACAGGCTGCAGAGCGAACATACAAGCTTTTAACCCTGATTAACACGAGTAGACGTGATGACCTATGCTAATGAGTGTCATCCAGTCACACGGCACATGGGATAAGGAGTCCACGAGCGCGAGAGCTCGAGTTTGTTGTTAATAATTAATCAGTCTCTTCATCTCAGTAGGTCTTCGCCTCCACACTCTGAGAGATAGCCCAGTTTTCCCATAAATCTCTTAAATGGTTGCTGCTTGATCTTAAGTATATTAAACGAAACATTCTGACTCATGTTTGAGTGATTAACTACGCCCAAATTAAATCCGGCTCGGAAATAATCTGCATATTGTTTCACAATTTGAAGTATCGTTCAATAAATCGAAGATATTTGCCAAAGCGCGTTCATCATAAGCGACGACAGCTGTACTTTTGTTAATGTGCGAGGCATTTCCCAAAATTGGACCCTTGGGAATCGCGGGAGGAAACTTGTTTTATAAGCACTGACTCTCTGCCAGATACCGTGGAGTAATTTGTGAAGCTGAAAGTTCCACAATCAGTCAGGAGGTCTAATGAAATGGAAAGCTCTTGATTTGTATTGGAGCTGAATGATGCTCTGCTGCACAGACGATGTGCTGGCACAGACGCATTAGAGAAAAGGCAGCAGTGAAAAGCGGTGAGAATTTTTATCTTTATTAACTATCTTTTTTTCATTAAAAAGATGATAATGATATACCTGACCACAAAGTGATGCAAAACATCTACAACGAGACACAGATGTACCACAAAGTGACAAAAATTGGTTATGAAGAGACAAAACAACCATGACGGGACCCCAAATTACTACAAAGAGACTCAAAAACAACCACAAAGTGATGCGAAATGACTGCAAAGAGACACAGAAGTACCACAGAGTAACGCACAACAATCACAAAGTGACAATAATTGGTTATGAGCAGACAAAATATAAAATAGACTCAGAAACAACCACAAGGTGATGCAAAATGGCTTCAAAGAGGAACAGAAGTACCACAAAGTAACGCACAACGAGCACAAAGTGACAAAAATCGGCCACAGAGACAAAACAACCACGACGGGACCTCAAATGACTACAAAAAGAGTCTTTTGCAGTTTGTGCACAAGTTAAACAAACGAGATATAACGTGTTAATGTGTTAAATTAAGTGAGGTTAGGAGGCTAGGACAGAGCTAGGCTAGCTGTTTCCCTCCGCTTCAAGCCTTTATGCTAAGCTAAGGTCTTCTAATATTTAACATGACAGACACGAGACGAGTTTTGATCTTCTCGTCTGAGTCTTGCTCAAGAAAGTATTTCCCAAAATGAAGTCAGTGTGGTTTTCTTTCAGCGTATGGTAGTCTAAAGCTCACTGGTGCAAAAACACGTACGCTAACTGGATGTTCTGCCAGCCAACGTTTGCTTCTTAGCACTGAACAGTGCAGGTGAGTGTTGCAGGTTATATAAACTGCAGACACTTACTCCAGATGTTCACTCCACCAGACTACAGAGCAGCTTCTTTCCTCGAGCTGTGAGACTCCTCACTTCATCCTCTGCACTCCACCAGAACAACGACTTTCTTTTTCCGACTTATTATTTATTCATCCAGATATGATTGTGCGAGTAGCACAAAGGGACTACAACTTGTATTTCATTGTACAACCTTGTGTTGTGGAATGATAAATGTACTTTCTACGAGTGAAAATGAAAAAAGTTCTGACCTATAGTAAATGCAGGATTCGTCCTCTGGAGACCACGAATGTACGAAAAGCCTGTGTAAATTTTCATGACAACTAACTGATGGATGTTGCCATCCCTGGAGTCCCGTCGCTGGGTTCGATGGCTTTGTCTTCTTCTATGAAAAGGGGTGTGAATTCTGCCGAGAGTTTCCAGTTTTCAATGCTCAAGATTCGACCCTATAGCAGGTTTTAAGCTCTGCTGCTGTATTCCTCGCACTCTTCCTCGGTCTCTTTCCTTTTTCCTCCCCTCGGGGCATTGTTGTGCAGGAAAGGTTTATTCCACTAGAAGCCATTAGAGGCAGACAGCTGGCTTTCACGCCTGTCACACCATGAATGTATACATGTATACGTTTATCTGTTTGTACGTGCAGCGGCGGCGGCGGCGGTGTGTGTGTGTGTGGCGAGCGCGACATTATAGCTTTCTGAATGTGCACTGAAGCTAAAGCTCACTTAACCTGTTCCCCTCCTCCACCTCCGCCTCCGCCTCATTCATCCTCACCTCGAAATTGGCTCTGATGTGCCGGCTACAGTGGATGTAAAGTGACTAGCGGCACAGTGGTGGCCATCATCATACATTCCACCTATTATGAATCAGTCCTCCATTAGCGCCGCTGTCGTCGCCACTTTTTTTCCCCGCCGTACAGTACAACGGAGCAGACAGACTGTAAGACAAGCCTCGTAGGCCTCCATTAACTGGTTGCCACATCATCTCCTGCACCCTTTGACAGCTGAGAGCAAAAATAGAGTTTTTGAAACAAGATGCTTTAGGGCAGCGCACCACGGGGACTTCTCTTCCAGCTTTCTTTCCCTGTGCAAACCAAGACTTCTCCACCTCTAAGCTCAAACCTCAACACAACTATTTCTGACCTCTCATACCTTAAAGTCAGTGTAAAGTCAAAAATAAATGTGTTCTGAGTGTGTCAGACTAAAGAAGAAAGTGTTATTAACCACCCAGCCAAATTTGAATGATTAAAAATATCAACAAGTTTATGAAATTAGGTGTCAAAATCAGGTAAAAATGAGTTCTCAGCTCCAGGACTGTGGGGGCGTGTCCTCTGAATGTGCTGAAGCCACGCCCACTCATGTGGGAGCAGTCGAGCGGCCATTTTGAAGCGACTGAAACGTGTCAGATGAGTTCAGAAAATGACATGACTAACTTTGAAACACTCTGAGCTGAGATGAATTCATCTCTATCTTCTCTAGCTCAGGGTGGCCTCAGCGTGTCATCGAGCCACCCTTTAAGGACCGCCCACAAAATCCTGGACTAAAAACTGGTGAAAAACTGTTTGAACCTCTAACTCCACATTTCAGTAACATATCGTTCAAAGTCTTTTCACATGTTTTCAGCAACTATTGTCCAACATATTTAATGTGTTTTGAAATAAACACAGACGTTAACGTTACCATAATCTATAGCTGAAAGATGAGGAACATCTAAACAGGTGTGACCACATAAGTGTGCGAAGTCAACCAGTATTCAGAAGATTGTTTATGTTCTCAAGATAATTTAAAAAGAACTGTTACGGTAAAAAACTGGCAGCTGTGGTTGCCAGAATTGTACCGTAATAACTACGGTATCTTTTGCACGGTTTGATGTGAGTTCATAACATAAAGTTGCTACATGTGAATCTGCATCTCCGTGTCTCGGCTCAACATCAGCTCAGTTGGTAAATGGACTGTTCTTATACAACGCCGACCACTCAAGGTGCTTTTACACTACACATCACATTCACCCGTTCATACGCTGATGGCAGAGGCTGCTCTGAAAGGAGCGACTCACACTCACACAGCAGGCTCTCAAAGCCTTCGGGAGAAATTTGGGGTTCAGTATCTTGCCCAAGGACGCTTAGACATGCAGACTGAAGGAGCCGGGGATCAAACTACCAATCTTCCGATGACCCACTCTACCTCCTGAGACACATGTGGGTACTCACGACTCAATTCTTTGGGCCAACAGTCCTTTGTTTCACACGACTGTCGACCTCTCCCAGAAAGTCAAAAGCAGTTTGACATTATTTTTAAGCACAGACTGTATAAAACATACGACGGACGTAGTATCTGTGATGTCACCCACAGGTTTCTGTAGCGCCATTGTGAAGCTCAGTGTGGAGACTCTGGTTGTCTCCATCCTGGCAATCAGCATGGGTAGAGCTGAGGTGGGCTGAATGACGTCTGGGTTGCTCAAACAAGCCATCTGTAACATCACCCACCTGTCAATCAAAGCATCCACGCTCTTAATTCTGCATAACTTTAAGCCTTAATATAATCTGAACAGGTGAGTTGTATAAAAATTCACCCTCAGTACAGTTGTCATGAACGGGGAAATTAGCTATAGAGACCAAAACTGTTTTTTGTACCAGGCTGTAAAAAGTTTATTTCTGCTGTGAAGTTGGACATTTTAACATGGGGACTTATGGAGACTGACTCACTTCTGGAGCCAGCCTCAAGTGGACGAGAAGAGGAACTGCAGTTTTTTAGCACTTGGCTTTGTTTTCCAGCCACGGAGGTTGCTGCTGATCACTTGTAAATAACAGCGCGGACAGTCTTTCTTAAAGATCTGATTAGAGAAAAAATTGGTTGTCTGCACCATCGAGCGCGTGATTGGTTGTCAAACAGTTCCCACGAAGGAGCTGCACGATTGCTGTCACAGCACTCCTAAAACCGTTCAAGAAGGACTACAGGACTGTAATCTACTTCCAACCGGGAGCTGTCAGCTCATTCAACCAGCTCTGCGTCCACAACCCGGCCCGGCCTGGGGACTGATGGGAAGCCCGAAACTGTAGCTGGATTCCTGCTCGTCCATCCAATTTATTTTAAGTGTTTTTGGCACCGTTTTTTTCAATATGGATGCTGTTGTTTCATGACTCTACAGTATGTCCACAGTAAACCTGAATTTATGTTAGCTGTAGATGTTGGCACACACTCTGTGTTGGTGTGTTCTGCCTCTTTCTGATATTACTACCCTGCAATAATTCTATACTTTCCTCTCCTGGCTGCTAAAATAAGTCTCCGATTCTGATTCAGAGAAGCTTTGGTGCATGCCAAAAAAAATAGATCTGCATACGCGGGCAAATCTTTGACAAAAAAAGAGGCAATTTCAAAATATATTGTTAGTAAATTTTAATCTTGTTCTCTATTCAACTGTCAAACGTGGATGGAAAATCTCGTGAAGCGACAAAGGCTGTGTGATACGATGCAGCTTGATTCCCACAGAGAAGAAAAAAAGCACAATTCAAGACCTCTTTTTGACTGTGTGTCATTTTAATTAGATACAGTGAAGTATCCTCCCACCCTGCACATCTATCACCAACATAAAACAGCATGTTCTATAAAAACCCACAGTGGATTGTTCCTTCCACCTTTCTCCAGCAGTCCGGAGAGATTTAGGCTGCGAAAACAGCCAAACAAAGTTGTTTCAGTTGTCAAAAAGTCGTTTTTAACATGAGCACAGTCAAACTACAGAAGACTATTCCAGACGTGCGTCAATATTTAAGGTGATAACGTAGAATTTCTTAAAATGTCGGAGGTGAAACAGTGTCTGCTACCGTTAGTATTACCCCAAAACCCCACGGGGTGTTTTATTTTGAAAATCCACCGGATTCTCTATGCTGTTTCTGTGTCTGGCTTCCTGTCAGCTCGAGGTGCTCTGTGTGTAAATTGACACGGGCTGCTCGCGGCGTCCGTCAAAGATAGAACAGACGCGTTGAATTCAACGCGGAGCCGAGCGGAGACCCGCTTCTGGGACGCTTCTGAACCGGACCGCGGCGGAGCCGGTGGGGTTTGAAACATTGACTAGAACAGCCGCACATGGCTGCGGCAACCGCGGCGCACACGCAACATGGTCCACACTCGGATATTACATCCATGTTTTATACAGTCCATGCTTCCCACCTGAGAACAGGAGTTTGTTTCCTGGAGCTTGGTATCAAACCGGAGAAAAAGCTACCGGGAATCTGTGGAGCTGGACGGGAACTTTACCCGTGCTCCATCTATACATTCCAGATAATGGCACTGTATAACATTGTGAGTAATAATAAGCGCTGGTCATGCTGAGGTGAAGAAATCCTCACAATGTATATACATTATGTAGTCACAGCCTCCTGTTAACAGACTCTTCAACAAATTATGCCCAGAGCAGACCCATCAGGAATGTCAAGTCATGTCTCTCGGGTGCAGAATCTCAAATGCGCCGCCTCAGGTGACCTGTCCTTCATTTGCATGACGGTATTCAGGATAATGAATTTCATTTTGAATGTGTCGCAAGCGGCTGAGCTCGGTTTAGGTCCCCGTGGCTTTGCCTTTACTCTCCTCGCACTCTCCCTGCAGACTTAAGTGTCTCATCCAAACTCAACCTCCCCCCCTGCAGTCCTCATGCTTTGTGAGAAATGCTGCACATGGGACTCCTTTTTCTTTCTCTCTACTGTACGTCTCTATCACCTTCCCTCTCTCTCTCTCTCTCTCTCTCTCGTGTTCACGTGGATACACAACTCTATTCTCTCTCCATCCTCATTCTCAGTCAGACACCTGAGAGTCCTTTGTTCGGCTCCCTGGGCGCCGACACTGGCAGCCGTTATGAGTCAGAGGAGACTCACTTTAGAGGCCTCGTAGAGCGGTTGACTGAGTTAGCTGTAAAACTCTCTCTCTTTCTCACCCATCTGTCTTCTCTACCCTTGTCCCTCCTAAAACTCTTCTTTGCCTCTTTTTATTGTTGTTCTCTCACATCACCGTCAGGCAACTATCACACACAGATTTAAAGCAACGCTGTGCAACTTTTCTACCATTAAATAACGTCTGTTAAATCCTGTTGATGCTACACTGACCTGTAATCAGGTGAATGCTGTCTCTGTCATTCGTACGTCTGTTCTCACATTATGTAACGCTTTGCGGCACTGAGTTTGAACATTTGAACAATGGCCCGAATGGCTGCACATTTGGATAATCATTTAAGCAGTGGCTGGAGACCAGACCAGAGCTAAACAGGAGTGAATGTTAGACTTCCATTCATCAAGTGGACAGAAACAAATCTCAAATGAATGCTAATGTTGCTCTGCGTCCACTGTTTGCTAACACCATAACAACTTTACAAGGTGATAATGTGCAAATGTTGCATTTACAGCTTGTCCCACCGCCCCCAGGGTCCAAAACAAACAAACAACAAAAAAAATCAATTCACGATGTGGCTGCCAAACTGACCATCCTTTAAGATACGTGTCTCTCTGTTCAAGCTGAGGTTTGTATACGATGTTCACTGGTAGAAATACAGAGCAATGTTTCCATCAAAAAAGCCAACTGACAACTTTGAGTGACAGAGTAGAGGCAAGGCCTCTCTTTGAAGTTGTGCAGACTTCCTAACCTGGGAGCATCAGAATTTAACAACCTTCTCGCTCGATTTGGACCCTTTTAACGCGACCCAACTTGGACCCAACTTCCCTCTCTCTTGAAGAGAGTTGCCAATATTTCTCAGGAAATGAGCTCTCATGTGGCTGTGACCTTGAGATAACTTGGAAATGTAGGCTTGGCCAATGATTGAATGCTTACATGGCAATTTTTGTAATTAGTAACAATATTTTTTTTCCAAACTATTTCTGATGCAAATTAAAGACATAGATTGCAATGCAGTGCTCATTAAGTCAAAGTTATTCTTTTACCGATTTATCCACCCACAATTTATAAGTTTTTATATTTACCGATAACAAGGTATCCACTTGTGTCCTTTTAACTCGTGGGGTGCCTCAGGGTTCAGCTCTCGGGCCCATTTCATTTCATTATATTTCCCATCTTAGGACACTTAACACGTGCTTTATCATTTCTACAATTATGATATACAACTATATTTTTCTGTTAAGCCATGTCTCTCAAATGTAGCAGTTAAATCACATTAAAGCCGAAGTCTGAAGCTTGTTTTCGCCCCTTAGATCAGGTCTCTTCTACCAGCACCTCAGCGCATTGACCGCTGCCAAAAAAACAGATTACCAGGCATTCAGTCCTGTTACTCCGTTACTAAATTGGAAATGGATCTTCCTGGTCAGACTACTGTAATTCTCTCTATTCCTGACGGAGCCAAGGTTCTGTTAACCAGTTACAATCAGTCCAGAACTCTGCAGCACTCATTTGACTCCCACATCACCCTACTTTTGATGTCACGACTGGTTTCCAATTAAATTAAGGATTCAATTCAAGATCCTCCTTTTAACCTGGCTCCTCAGGTCCTCTGAGAAAGGCCTGCTAGTGGTACCTTGTTAAAGACTGAAAACACCAGGGAACTATGAGTCCACTGTCCTGGACCCGAGGCTGTAGAATAGTCTCAGATCAGCAAACTTTCTTATTTGTTTTAAGTCAGAGACACAGAAACTCTCTTTTCTATGTGTTTCTGCTTGCTCACCAGTTTTGACCTGTGATGCCTCAAACTGCTTTTGTTTTTCTTGCTTTGTTCTCTTGTTTTCATCCTGTCACCCTTTTGTGAAGCGCTAGTTAGCGGTCAAACTTTTCTAACTAGTGACTGTTAGCAGCTATGACTTCCTTTGTTGGCCTTTTCACAGCACCACTAAACATACACACACACACATACACGAGAGGTAAACTAAAAATGACACATTGTCAAATCTTTCCGTTGCTCCTTCTGTCGGTAAGTAGGCTATTTCTGACGGCCCTGAACCTGCACACTCACGTATGATTACCCAGACAGCCGGCAAATGTTAGCTATCATCTCCTGTCAACCTGACCGTAATGGAAAATGGAAAAAGTGTGAGCTGTGAGCAACCCCATCAGAGCTCCTTACGTATCCCGAGAGAAACCAAAGCTCACTGATCTGCAGCATTTCTTCACCCTTTACCCATCATGCCGCCGTGCCAGTCTACCATACATCAGTTAAACCGTACCTCACAATACTCTGCTGTCTTACTGCAAGCCTCATGATCATCACCACTGCTAATAGGAGCGCCTGAAGCAGCTCAGTGACATTTTCTTTGTGCACTTTGACTCTTTGGGTATTTTTTTATTGGGAAGAGAGAAGAGGACATCTACTTTCCAACCCTCACCTCTGGTCATGAGCTTTGGGTAGTGACCGAAAGAACAAGATCGTGGATACAAGTGGACGAAATGAGCTTCCACCACCCGGTGGCCGGGCTCAGCCTTAGAGATAGTTTGAGGAGCTCGGACATCCGGAGGGAGCTCGTAGTAGAGCCGCTGCTCCTTCGGGTCAAAAGGAGCCAGCTGAGTTTGCTGATTAGGATGCCTCCTGGGCACCTCCCTTTGGAGGTGTTCTAGGGACATCCAACTGGGAGGAGACCCTGGAGGAGACCCAGGACTCGCTGGAGGGACTATATAGCACAACTAGACTGGGAACGCCTCGGGATCCTCCAGGAGGAGCTGGAATGTGTTTCTGGGGAGAAAGATGTCTGGAGAGCCCTGCTAGACCTGCTGCTGCCGCCGCGACCGGACCTCGGTCGTTGATGTACCCATTTAAATTTACATTAAAGATATAAATTTTAATCTACCTTAATTCACTGAATTCAAATGTGTTAAAACATTTTTATTAAATTAAATAGACACGAGTCTGAGCGGCAAGAGCTGTGATCAGAGGTTTAGTGGATACATCTCAGGAAGTCAATTTAAAATCTCGCACTATGCTTTAATAAACGGTCGGCATTCACTTAAATTGTACAGGACTTATAATTAATAGGC
This sequence comes from Sciaenops ocellatus, assembly GCA_033000465.1. NCBI lineage: Eukaryota > Metazoa > Chordata > Actinopteri > Sciaenidae > Sciaenops > Sciaenops ocellatus. The sequence goes on along the minus strand of CP136871.1, from coordinate 3,825,179 downwards.
TACAAAATATCAGTAAGGCTCTTTAATACCTGTCAGTCTTTTCATAACGTCTGAGCTTTGTGAATTTCTCTCTGCTGCTCTGCTTCCTCCAGAAATTAAGTTTCTCTGAATGTTGATCAGGGGAACTTTTATATAACACGGACTTGTTGAGGAGATTGAAGGCAATCAACCCTTCTTGCCACCTATTGGCTATTCCGACCAAGCATTACATTCACACACAGAGAGGAAGAAAATGTGCAATTACTTTCACATCATCTCATCGGAGAAGAAAATTGCTGCTGCCAAAGTGTAAAAAGAAAAAAAAAAAATCCAGTCCCCATCTTGTCGGAAACTCAAAGCGAGAGTAGATGTCGTGACAATGAGACAGACAATCAATCAAAGAATGGAAATATGAGAGAAAGGAGAGGAGAGAGGCATCCATGATTTAACAAACGGCAGTAGATATGAAAGGAACAGAAAGGAGAGGATAAATGAATGCGAGAGTGCCAGCAGGATGGAGTAGGCTGATGTAACACGAATCTGATAACCTGTAAAAACCAGCAGCAGCGTTTTCTGATTCTCTGGATCATTTATTCTGTTTCATTTGTTTATTTTTGAACCATGAACATTGAAAAGCATCTTCACTGTCATCCTTATTAGCCATTAAATCATCATGTACTGTGTCCTACATTGGATTATAGCTGCCTGTATCCTGACTGAGAAAGAAATCTGATCAGCATCTTGAGATTTGACTCGGCGGGTGACCGGAAACAACTGTGTGCCGCAAAACAGCATCGGATATGTCTTTATTTTTTACATCTGCAATGTGCTACAGTATACTCTATTTATGAAGGTGTTTTAAATTCAATGTGACATGAATTCAAAGAGTAAATCTCAATAAATATTGAATGCAGCTATCTCCTGTTTCCTAAATGTGTAGCTTATTTTCCTACCAACAGGTTATATAAACTATTGGGAGGAAAATAAGCTAAGGGTTGTTAGAAATGGAACCAATTCGGAGTTGGACCCAGACAGGAAGGTGCAATTCTTGATGTTCTTTATTCGCACTGCAGACTGAGTTAGAGGCAGGTATGTGACAGATAAAATGTCCCAAGCTGCCCCACAGGAACGCAGCAGGACACAGAATCGTGTTCGGAAAACTGAAGCAAACAAAAGCCGTAAACCTCAGGGCAGAGTCTCCAAGTCGAAAGGCAGGGAAAGGAGGGAGAGAGTCCAGAATAGGTAGAGTCGGCAACGGTAAGTCTAAATGATGAACGCGGGAGAGTCTTGCATGTGATCAGCAAAGAACAATCTGGCAATGAGTACTGTATGTGGAGATCTGGGGTTTAAATAGTGGATGAGTCGATGGGAATCAGGTGTGAGTCTTACAAACGGGGGGCTAACTGGAGACTGTTGTCACCACACAACATCGGCTAAAACTGCATTACATTATCCATCCACTTTCTGTAACCGCTTATCCTCATGAGGGTTGCTGATGTTGGAAGCTGGAGACTGTTCCATCATCAAGTCACCCGTTCATCAGACACAAGCAACCATTCACAAGCAATTTAGAGTCACCAAGAAGCTCCACACGGAACGATCTAGTCAAATATCCACTGTGCTCTTAGCTCTGTTTTGGTCTCCATCAACACCCGAGGGAAGCATCTCTTTCCCGTTAACTATGTCCAGCTGCTGTTCAGGTAGTGTTCAGTGGGTTTAACAGAGCTTTATAGCTGCCTGCTGCAGTTGATGAGAGCAGTGAGACTGAATCAAAACAAGAAATTTGTGGAAAACAGAAAAGAGAAAGCAGAAAGAGACTCAATGTTCTGTCGAAACTGAGGGGAGCTGCAGAGTTCATGGAAATGGTAAGTTAGGGTTGGGAGCGAGTTGCTGCACCAAGCGAAGGAGTTCAAGTATCTCGGGGTCTTCACGAGTGATGGGAAAGCAGAGTGTGAGATGGACAGGGAGCTTAAGGCAAACTCTCCTGTCTTGTTTTCAGTCCATCCATCTATGAAGCAGCCAGCTGAGGTGGCTCCTCCAACTGGGAGGAGACCCCAGGGCAGACCCAGAACTTGCTGGAGGGACTATATAGTCCATCTATCCTGGGAACGCCTCGGGATCCTCCAGGAGGAGCTGAAATGTGTTGCTGGGAAGAAGGACATCTGAAAGAGAATGGAAGAAAATGGACGGATGGATGGATATTTTATAGTTACATGATTTTTACTGTAAATAAAAACGCAGTAAGTTGCTTGTCAGTGTGCCAGTTAATTACTGTGATCTTAAGGAAGTTTCTTAGAGTGTATAAAGTGGCTTTCAAATCCCTTCAGACTCAGACGGAGAGAGGTAGAGAGGAGTACTTCATTGTCTGATAGGGAACATATTGACTGTCCAATTCTGGCACTCTGAGTCCTGAAATCTATCAAATCAGACACACACACACACACACACACACTCACACCCACACAAAATAAAACTTGAAGGTCATTGATTTTATCAAGTCATTCCTTATGATGAGTGTGCTGTAACCCGTGGCAATAGCAAATCTGGTGTGTGTGTGATTAAGTGGGTGCATCTGTGGGTTGCACTCATGCACATGGGATCATGAGCTGCTGGTTCTGTAATTAGAAGACTTCTAATTAATTATGAGGAGAGAGAAGGAGAGAACGTTAGGAATCTCTACACATGCACATAATCTATGACTCCCTCATCACTCATTTTAAAGGATACGTCACTAGTTATGCAACTATTTCACTGATTTTGGTGAAACTGGATCATATTTTATGGAGAAAATGTTTTCTGGTTTTCCCTCTGATGTCCTCCGGCTGCTCCGCCTCAACTCTCTGTGATTTACAGAGTTTCCTGATGGACAGTGAAGTAAACTGCTGACAACTGTAGCTGCTGTTAGCTCATGTTAGCTCAGTTTGTTAGCTGCTGTTAGCTCATGTTAGCTCAGTTTGTTAGCCGGGGCTGCCCAGACTGTGAGCTCAGAGCACCAGGATGAGGAGGTTTTCAGAGGGATGCTGACGTGGAGTGGAGCAGCTCGTTTTTGTTTAGTTTGGACACTGAAATGTTGTACATATAACCATTTTGAACACATGCTTGGATAGATAATGTGTCCTGTCGTCTGCATAGAAACACACTGCCTTGTAGTTAAAGATTGTAATTGAAACATTTGGGATGTTTTTAGCAGTCAGGCTATAATTTGGAGGCATTTACCAACCATCAACAGCTGTCTTAACGTTAGATCTGATTTAAAAATGTAATTGCTTACAGAAAAAGTAAACACATGACCGTAATCCTTTACTAACCGCCCAGCACCGTGGGAATTCTTATATTGCTCGTTAGATCTTTGAACATTTTCACAGTGTTGTGATCATTTAACAGGAGAAGCAGATAATTCTGCACATCGCTCCAAGGGTCCATCAGTGCTACATGATTTGTTGTAAATGAGTTGCATTAAACTGCAGTGAGGAAACCTTATCTAAAAAGTCTCCATGCCAGCCGTTTAAATTTGTGTAGGATATTATTGAGGATGAGTCTTTTAGTAAAACAAACTCAGTTAAAAATCAGTTCAGATGAACCTTGATGGGATCATTTAGAAAAGAGAAAATTAAAATTTAAAGGCAGCATAACCTCCTGCATAAATGTTGATTTTTCTATGCAGATTTTACAAGTGGGGGGATGCTGTGAGAGCAAATTGCCTTTTACCTCTAAACCTAATCTTCAGGGGTGTCGATTAGCTCAGTTGGTAGAGCATCCGCCCCGTGTACGAAGGCTCAGCAGCGGCCCAGGGTTTGAATCCGACCTGCGGCCCTTTGCTGCACGTCGTTCCCCGTCTCTCTCTCCTTGCCTTCCTGTCACTCTTCAGCTGTCTCTGTCAAAAATAAAGCTTGAAAAAGGCCAAAAAAATATCTTAAAAAAATAAATAAATCTAATCTTCAGCTCGCTCGTGTGCACTAAAAATCATCCAGTGTTCTTTAAAACTCTGGCTCCATTTTCCTGCAAATGGGAAACAAGCCATGAGGGAAAGTGAAGCACTCAAATGAACTTCATCCGAGCCATTAGGCGGCCATATTGCAGCTTCTGATATGTTTCTTTACAGTTTGAAGCCTTCCTGACTGTGAGCTCTGTGCATCATCAGTGTGTCAACATTGTGTCCTTTCCACTGTAAACACACCGAGAGAACAGCCAGTGGATTAAAATAGATCTGCAGGGGGACAAACAAGGCGTCAAGACAACTCAGCCAGACATATTGACTACTTGTCATACACATTCTGACAACAACTGTTCCCGGAGTGCAGCGGGCTCCTCGTGGTCCTTCACAAACACTGCACATGCTGTGAGAGCAGGCATGTCTGACTGTTAGGAGAGCAAAGACGCTGCAGGGGTCAGTGTTGTTGAAGCAGGGATGCTGGAGAGGAGAGAGTTTGGACACTGAAGCAGTGTGTCAGATTTAGGAGGATGTAGAGACAGAAAGTGTCAGATATGGAATGTAAAATTCACAAGCATGTTTTTATTAGTGTATAATCACCTGAAAATAAGTGGTGTTGTGTTTTTGTTACCTCAGAATGAGACCTTAGAGGGAGGCGGTCCTCTTCTTAGCTATTAAAAATGTAACAAATCTTCATTTTACGTGATTATACACTGATGAAAACACTTAATTTTCTTCGTGGTGAGATTGCAGATTGCAAGAATCTACGGTGGCCTTCATGTGCCAAAAGTGGGCTTCGTCACAACAGCATGAGTAGCCTGTTCAAGCTCTTAACATTCGTTTAGATACATATATCCAGAAATTGTATTTAGTTAGATATTCTACAGGTCATAGCGAGAGTCATTGTTTCTTGCTCTGCATTATTTTTGTGTATTTGTTGACTTTAGCTAGCTGTTCTGCATGCTAATAAAAGCTAAGAAGAAGCTAAGCTATTGCTTCTTCGTGTTTTTCTCTTCTTTGATGTAAAGATTGATGCTCCCTTGGCTTTTCTTCTGCGAAACAATAACTATGACCCTGATTACATTACTGATGATCAAAAACTAACGAGGCTTCTCCCTTCAGTCTGTTCCCTTCTGTCAGCTCCGGTTCTGGCACGACACCAGCTCCGCTCCTCGCCAGCATTCCCCCAGCGCCACGGGCCTGTAAACCTCCTCTTCTTCTTCCCGCTGGTCCAAAAACAGTTACAGTTACAAACGCTGACACTCCCCGACACTCTGAGCAGTGACAGTCCAGGCAGCCCGGCTAACAAACTGAGCTAACATTAGCTAACAGCAGCTACAGTCACAGAGAGTTGAAGAGCAGCTGAAAGACATCGGCTGGAAAACATTCACCTGATTACACGTCAATGTAGCATCAAAATGATTTAAAATCTGCTGTTTCATTGTTATGCAATGTTTCTTTATGTAATCTTATAGAAGGACTAAACAATAGAAAAGTATTTTGAATAGTTCTCGGTAACTTTTCATCACAATTTCTTTGTTAAAACTTAAAACTTCTTTGGCAAGTCTTCTCTAGAGAATTATTTCTTATTTGCCCAAAAGATATTACAGATGTACACTCGACGAATTCAGACCTTGAACATTAAACTGATTTTCTGACCGTTCCAATAAAAAGCTATTTCTTCTAGATGGAAAATGCATTACCTACAGAAGGACGAGCACAGAAGTGTACGCTATATATAGAATATTTTCAGACAGCCCTTTCAGGTGAGAAACTCCAAAGCCACCAGATGTCACCGACAGAACACAGCAACTCACATTAGTTTGGATCTGAACTAAAGTGCTAAAACACCAAAATCACACAATAACATGGACAAACTAAACGATCAAAGCAGTGATGGACCGGAAACTCACGTATTCTGCGAGGTAGAATTATGTTCTGTCAGTAAAGTTTGGCGCCTTTGAAGAAGAGCAGACTGATAGCAGTATATTGCCTAGCTTCCATGCTGTCTACTGTAGATGATACACAATGACTATGGACAAGAACCTCAAACAACCCCACTTCAAAAAACCCGAACTATGCCTTCAACTCAAGGCCCACTTACTAGATTAACAGTCTTAAGTAGATTTGCTCAGCAGTCTTGGAGGTCCAAAACCCAAAACACCAGTCTCAGACCAATGATAGTTTAAGAGTTTATGTGAAAGCAGAGGTGGAGCTCTAAGTCTGAGGGAATCCAGTTGCTGTTGCTGGGCTGCAGAGAAAAAATGACCAACGAGCACTTGGTGGTCGCCGGTCAAAGGTTGATTAGATGATGAGGAACAGGCGGCGAAGTGATCAGGCAGGTGAGAGGTAAACCAGAGGCCACGGCCATCGACACACACAACAGAGAGAGACAATAAACAAGGGAAAACAGCCCAAGCTTCATGGATAACGGCTGACTTGGACCTGAACCAATTCAGTTCAAAGATCGTTGGTTGAATAGTCCTCTAATTACCTCTCCTATGTCCTTTTCTAAACACTTCTCCTTGACCTCGATGGAAAATGATGGAGATAATATAGGAAGCATTGAAGCTCCTTTCCTTAACATTTATAGGGTCGACTGGACCCTAAATCTCCTAACCAACCATCCACTGACTCCTGGTCGATGACCTTTGACCTCTTCCCAGTCAACGCAGTGAAAGGTTTCGGGCTGATGTTGTCTATTTCGAGTGTTCGTTCCAGGGTTCTCACCATGTTGAGATCATTTTGATTAAATTAGATTAGATTAGAATGAGCTCAAATCAAACAACTCTTAAAACATTGTAATAAAGTACAATTATCTTTAAAAGTCCTGTTTGTGACTGTTGCAGCAGATTAGGGGCTTTAATGTCGCTGTCAAAGAACTGGGAAATGAACAGATGTTTTCCTAAGACACGAGCACTACAGATACAGGGATGATAAGTCGCTTACAGTAACGGCAGGCAGGAAAATTTCCATATTTTTTCGTTACGAAGAGAAGGCGATCCCGTCCCAAGTGGACCAGGAGAGATTGATGAAACGTCAAACAACAACAGCAGCCCTCAACCTCTCAAATTCAAAAGCAAAGACGCAGACCATCCATATTCCTCACGGTGAGCAAATTCTGTGAAATTGCACTGAAGTTTTAGGCGAGATGACAAATCTGTTGTGTTTCCCCGAGTGTGAGAAAATGAGCTCCGTTCACATCAGATAAAAATTAACATCAGCAGCATCGTGCTGTGTGTGCTGAAGTACTGTACTCTGAAGCACAAACAGAAGTTTACAGTTTAACTTTATTTGAGTATAAATTTTACGTCTTTAGACAGTGTCCTGAGGGTAGAAGCTCCTCCTGTGCTGGCCTGATGTATCCGCTACCTTTATTTGCTACTGCAGCAGAGAGATAAGGCCATTATCCCTGGGTTCCTAATGATTCTCCTCCCTTTATTCTTGCAGCGCCTGGTATAAATACCCTTTAGGAAAGGTGGAGCACCATCTATTGTGAGTCTTTGCAGGGCTTTGTGGTCCAGTTAAGCCAATCGTAAATCTCAGTGGCTGTGAACTGAAGCCAAACCCGATGTAAGAGCCAAATACATGGTCGTGATAACCGGAAAGATATTAGGTGGCACTCAGAGGCTCAGATATAAAGGTGAAGTGTTGGTGCAGTGTTTGGTTTCATGGTATTGTTCATGCATGGATAAAAATATTAAAGATTATTGCAGTATTCAAGAACAATATGTTGAAGGCGTTGTGAGAGAGACGTGCCCGGTGAGGTTTAGCATAATGCTGACAACAAAGTAGTCTCCGGTTCTGCACCTCCTTGAATGTCCTTATACAGACATATGTTACACAATCCAAACTTTTCTCGTCTGTTGTTCCCCGTTGGTGGAACGTCCTACCAGTTCCTACCAGATCAGGGGCGTCCCTCTCTACCTTCAAAGTCTGTGTAAAGTAAGAATAAATATGTGTTTTGAGTTTGTCAGACCAAAGAAGAAAGTGTTATTAACCATCCATCCAAAATTGAATGATTAAAAATATCGACAAGTTTATGAAATTAGGTGTCAAAATCAGGTAAAAATGAATTCTCAGCTCCAGGACTGTGGGGGCGTGTCCTCTGAATGTGCTGAAGCCACGCCCACTCATGGGAGCAGTCAAGCAGCCATTTTGAAGCGATTGAAACGTGTCAGATGAGTTCAGAAAATGACATGACTAACTTTGAAACACTCTGAGCTGAGATGAATTCATCTCTATCTCTCTGCTCAGGGTGGCCTCAGCGTGTCATCGAGCCACCCTTTAAGGACCGCCCACAAAATCCCTGATATATCGTTCAAAGTCTTTTCACGTGTTTTCAGCAACTATTGTCCAACATATTTAATGTGTTTTGAAAGAAATCTCAGAATTGATTTTACATGGACTTTCAAAAACCTCCTGAAGGCCTCCAGCTCTTCAGAGAGGGCCTCCTCTACAACACTACCAACAATTGGACATGATAAATCTCTCCCCCTCTACGACTGGACCCTGCTTCTATGTGAGTTATTGCTGCACTAACACATCCTTGTCGCTTGTTTCCTTTATTGTTTCCCTTTTATATGAGTTCCTTCGGATAGAAGCGTCAGCTAAATGACTAAATGTGAACGTTTTAGCTAGTTTGTAAGATATTTCCCTGGTGAAAAATGAGCTTGCCCACTGGAAACTATTCGTGAAAGTTAAAATGGTCTTTGCTGCTGATTCAGCATGCAGGGAATAGACATTTATTCCGTCACTGTGAGCATGCCCTATCACTGAAATCTCTAAAACCATAAAAAAGAGCTCAAAATGAAATGTTCCGGGGCCGAGACTCTTTATTTCTCAAAGCGGGTCGACCCCCGTTTAAGGACATCGCTGCTTATTTTTCACTTGTCTCGCAGCTCTAATAACACCGGGGCAACGTCTGATAAATACATATGAGCCGACCAGTTTCACAAATAATGACAACGTGTCTGAAGAATTATCCCCGCAGAACAAAACACCATAAACCAGCGTGAAGGATTTCCAGCCTGCTGCTGCAGCATCCAACCTCTGGCATTGAACAGAGAGTGTTTATTCTTCATATGTCACATTTTATGACGATCTATTCATCCTCAGAGAGTGTTTATGTGTCACTCCTTTACTTTTTTGTTGCGTGTGTGTGATGCTTCGTGCACACAAACAAGCAGAGCCTCTTATTTTTCCACGCACATTCACAATCTTCGCGTTAATTACAGCGCCGTCCTTGACTCGGGTGAGGATTTATAGTCGGGGCGTGAGCCTGACTTCAAGTTGTTGAGCAGAGAGAGAGAGAAGGACGAGAGGGAGGCAGCACTCCATCTGAAGCCGTCCACATCTCGAGTACTTCCAGGTGCTCGGTGTGTGTTAAAGATATATTTATGGTTTAAAAAGGAGCAGAGGAGCAGGTGCTGTGTTCGAGAAGAAATGAAAGAAGATAACTGCGCCCCGAGTTAAAGCTCCATTGTGTTTTAGATGTAGCACTGCACACACAAAGTCTTCAGGGAAATCAATTAACCCCACAATCAAGTTTGGTTCCCTCGTGTTGTTATTGTTTTCCATTCATCCTTGGGCTACATTTCAGCCTGAAGTCGATACAGTCTGCACGTGTATTGTATAGTAGGTGCAGTCTTAATATGTCATGCTTTACACATCCCGTACAAAATCAATCTCTCAGACTGAGGCAAGGAGGGCACCTGGCAAGTAGAACTAAATGTTAAATAGATGTCCTTTGTTAGATCGTTGTCTTATTTGGTGTCTTGCACAATTAGGTGGCTTTTTTTTTTGTGGCTTATCTTCCCCCAGAAAAGATAAAACTCCTCTAACGGGTGAAGCAGCTCCTTAAATAAACTTTACATTCAAAGACCACTCGCTTTTATTTAATACTGTAACCTGCTCCTCCAGAGCGACCCTTCACTGTGAGGTGTTTCATTGTGTTTTAACAGCTCAGTCACATTGAATAGTTTATTAAATGAATGTAGAATATTCAGAGGATTGATGTTTGGTTTCTAGGCTTTGACCCGATCACTCCACAATAAGGAAAACGCCAGGTTTAGCACAGCTGGAACTTCACCCGGAGCTGAACATCAGCTCCCTCGTGAAGAAAGCCCAGCAGAGATGAAGAAGTTCAACCTGCTGAAGACAATGATGGTGCACTTTTACGCCGCTGTCATCGAGTCCATCCTCACCTCCTCCATCACCATCTGGTACGCTCCTGCCACCGCCAAGGACAAGGGCAGATGGCGGCGCGTCATACAGTCTTTAATCAGTCTTAATGTTTGTGATGCACCAAAAACACCAAGACAAACTCCTTGTATGTGAAAACTTTGGAAATAAACCTGATTCTGACCACCCAGGATGACAGGTAACAGGCCTCTCTAGACATTGGGGGTCAGTACCTTGCCCAACACTTCAACTGGAGCAGGGGACCACAACCCTCTGGTTACTAGATGACCCATTCTACGACCTGAACAACAGCCTCCCCTGCAGATTTTACAGGTGTCTATAAAGGACATGGTTTGAACTGTAGTGATATTTCATCATCATATCACAACAACTGCTGTAGATGGTGAAGAAGGTTGGTTAAGAATCGACTTCATGCTCCTTTAGCATGAGAAAATGAGTCCAATGATGACAAAAGTCCACTTTACCATGGTACACAGTAAGTAAACAGTATCTTTAGGAGTGACATCACCGTCTCCTTCCAGCAGCCCATTGACACATATTTATCCTCCATTTTGTATCATTTCTTGATGCGCACTTCTGAACTGTGTTTGCAGGTAGTAATCTGACTTTCAGTTGGACGTTTACCTGCCACAGAGATAAAGGATCTGAACTGCCTCTCTCTGAAATAGCCACTTCAGTTACAATGATCAGTTTAAATGGCCGAAGTCCAGCCAGAAATTCAGGACACAGTTAAAAGCTAATGCCCAGGAGTCAACACTAAAGGTCTGACCTCACTACTCACACAGCCGTGTGAAGTAAATCTCTAAAATACATCCAAGAAATAAAAGATACTTTTCTCACACAGTACAATCTACACACAAAAACACATCCAAACTGTCATTTTGAGTTCATATCTTCAAGTCTCCTGAACCGTGATACAAACTCAGATTTTTATTTAACATCGAAGAAACTGCCATTTTTATGATTTGTTGCCTCCAGTGTAATCCCACTGTGGTAAATATGTTCAGCTGTACTCGAGTATTTGATTCGAGTGCCAAACATCAACAACAGCAGACACAGCAGCCAGCTAATATTACTGACTAGTCCAACAGCAGTCAGCCCAGCTCGGCGTCTGTCTTTCAGCCTTTTATTTCACCAAGCTCTCACCAACCACTAAAAGTCAGTCCCAGATTTACTCTTGTCCGGTGGCTTCTTGCTCGCTCACTCTCTCCTTTTCTCTTCATAGCTTTCTCCGTCAGCGTCCTCTTCTCTCTCTTCTCCTCTGCCATTATGTCCGTAGAGGCTGCTGAGCCCGACTGTTCGGCTTTGTTCCAAGTGCAATACTAGCTAACGTTAGCTTAGACAGAGAGTCTGTTATCATCAGCTTGTCTGGCAACTTCTGGCTCAGTTACTCTCTTTTTTTTCTTTTAGCTTTCTCTGTCATCCTCTTCAGTCTTTTCGCGTCTGTCATTATGTCCACAGAGCTCCAGTTCTGGCACGACACCGGCTCCGCTCCCTGTGAGTATTCCCCCATGCCCTGGGCCTTAAAACTTCCTTCTTCTTCCTGATGGTCCTAAACGCATGTGGTACAAACACTAACACTCCCCCGGTGCTCTGAGCTTACGGTGTTAGCCGAGGCTAACAAACTGAGCTAACATTAGCTAACAGCAGCTACAGTTGTCAGCAGTTTACTTCACTGTCCATCAGGAAACTCTGTAAATCACAGAGAGTTGAGGCGCAGCAGCCGGAGGAGTTATTTTATGGCAGAAAGGTTGCACACTGTCAATTTAATCGACGGGGGAGGAAGAGGCAGCTGTTGACAATGTCGTCTAGTGACTTCATTGATTGACAAGATGCAACATGATCTGTATGATTCATCTCAGAGAGGGACGGTGATTGACTGATGTCGCAGTGTCAGGAAAAAGACAGTTTGAGTCTTTACGAGTTGAGAAAAGTAAAATCACAGCCTTGCGGGGGAGTGTGGAAAAAAAATCTATTTAATTTCATTGTCACATAAAATCATAACGGTGCAATCATAGCTAAATGTATTTTCCATGAGCTGCTACAATTTGTTCAATTAAAAATAGTGCAGAAGATTAGCAATAAGAAGACAAAACATAATTGAGCATAATAGGAACATGATCGAACATAATAGAGAAGCTCACATTGAGAGGAGAGCAGACAGCGCGGTCGGACGTCACGGTAAATGTTTGATAATCACCGTCTGGACACATTTTCTTCTCCAACAAAGTCTGTCTCATCACTTTCTCTGTCTCTCTATCTCTGCATCTGTGACGTATGGAGCAGTCACAGTTGGTTTGTTGACAAGTGCATTTCTTAGAAGGAACCACTTCACGACTGAAAAGCAATTTCCCGTGTGAAAGTCACATGTTTTTCTGTTGGACTATAATTTACACGACCACGTGAGGTCCTTGTCAGGTAAGTGTAGGTTGTTTTAGGCGTTGACTGGACAATAAATGCTAATGTTCTTCTTGTTGGAGTGTGGTGTCCATCAAGAAGACTACTGCATTAAGTCATTCTCACAAATCACCATGATTAAAGGTAAATACAAATTGGGGTTTATAGCCATGCATGCTCTATCAGTTATAACAGCATTGTGCTAAAGTAGATCAGGGAATATAGGTTTGGCTTTAAGCACACCTTTGGGCGAGTCAAGCATCTTTGGAAGAGAAAACAAAGGTGCGTTGTAAAATTATTCCTCAAACTGTCTGTCGTGCATCAAACTGACTGCTTCCTGTTGTGTTTCCTGTCATTACCAACCAATTTCAGGTGCGCTTACTTTCATTTCTCCCTCCAGATAAAGTGGTTTAGTGATAATTTGGCAAAATTGTCGGCTTGTTTGCAACCAACCAGACTGCTGGACTACTTTTGTGTTTCTCGCCCGGTTGGATCTATTTTAAAACTGTTGCAGAGTCTCAGCAAATATTTGCAGAGAAATTCGGTGAGTACAGTGTTTTCAAAACGGATACAACCGATGACCAGAGCAACCAAAATAAAACTAAAGTTGTCATAAACTGTAGTTAAATTAGGGGTTTTCAGCTGAAGGACCCCTTGGACAAGAGACAAACAGAACAGTTAATTAATATTTTAAAATGTGTCACATTATAATAACTTTTATATTTACTTTTTTCAACTTTTATTTTACCTTATTAACCTATTTACATTCTGGATTATTAGCCTATATGTGTTTATGATTGATAAAAAAGTTCACGCGTAATTATTATTGGTCATTAAATGCCAAGAGCTGTTCGTCTTTGGACACGTCCACTGATTCATCCAATTGGAGTGCAAATGCCTCCGCTGTTTGTAGCTTCACTGATCTGCACCCTCACAGTCGCCGTTATTTTGGTGAAAATTGTCAATTATTACGACAAAAATTGGCCGCACCCTCTGCAGCGCCTCTGCGGACCTCCTAGGGGTCGTGGACCCCTGGTTGAAGACCCCCTTATTGTGCAAGATACAGTTCTGTGTAGTACACTGTGTACTTCCTGGCGTAGTGCACTGTCTTCAGCAGGGTAGTGTTTCAGTTCGAGTACGGCCGTTGTGAACCTCCAGAAAATCACGACAGTTCAGTGCTTCTCGCCGAATTGCAACTGTGCACCAAAATATAAATATAAAACATATGTACAACTCACATTCGACTGCATAATTGTCAGAAGTGATAATTTGCTATTCAAGGCCACTCTGTAATTAATAATTGGCCTCTCACACAGGGGTGTATTTACATAATCAGAGTACAGGATATTCTCTGCTTCGGAGGCTCCTGCAGGACAGATACTGCAATTTCTGCGTCGTGACAGAAGGAAGGAAAAGTGGGAGTGGTAAGAGGTGTCAGTCTCTTTAGAATCCAAGTGGGAAAAAAAAGAAATGTCTCTCAAAAAGTTTCTCTACTTTTTATTCCTCGTGTCATTCACATCATCTTCAGCTGCTGAACCACACAGGATGTCAGGAGTTTTCTGAGAGTGAGACTTTTTCTTTTTGGCAGACGGGTCAAAAGGGTTGAGCTGTCTTCTTCTTCCAGCCTTCTTCCTTCAACGCAGAAACCTCCCTTAAAAAATGAAGGCGTTTCGAACCCTCTGCTCATCTGGAGAAGGTCGTCTGGATTTGATCTCTTCGCTGCTTTCTATTCCTGCCTCAGTCAAAAGTTCCTCCAACGCCTCCAGCTCTTCTTTTTTTTTTCTTGTTTCTAAATTCGGCAGCTAAAGAGGGATTTTTAAGTGATGCTAAAAAGCAGAGAACACATCATCCCGTGTTAGCGTCTCCACCCTGATGACCTGTTGTAGCTGTAGCATTCGGTTTAAAATTGTATTGATCATTTTCAAAGCTTTGGTATTTTTGGCTCTGGTGATACCTGAAGCTGCTCAACGTCCATAAGTTCTGTCTTTTACAATCTACAGTCTTATCTGCTGAGATAATTGGTACTTTTTTACTTTATAACTATACTATTCACCTTGTTTTCCCTGAGTACTTGCTTTGTGCATGTTTTCTGTTCCTGTACACAGCAAACTACAGCAGTCAGCTTCATTGGATCTTGCTTTTAAGCCTCAGAAATGAGTCGGTAGTCCAAGGCTGGAAAAACTACTTTCTAAACTTTCTAAAACAGCAGCATGATGCTCCACCAATTATCGAGCTCCAGCAGTCACAAGCCTTTGTCCTGGGTGGGATCTTGGCTACTTGTAGCCAGTGTTGTATCCAAGACCACCTAAACCAAGACCAAAGCATGACCAGGATCAGAGTGTATTGTGACCGAGACAAGACCAACACTTTGAGGGTTGAGACCAAGTTAAGACTAAGACCAGACAGTATATAACCTACTTAAGTATGTAATATGTAGCTAATGTTTTGTGTGCAGGTATTGACAGACTGCTGTGTGGTTTTTTTGGACGCTGCTTTGCCGATGAACTCTTTGTGTTAAGTCTGTCAGACATCTCTTCCCAGACAGCCATCATTTATTGTCAGTGGATGCAGAGGAGGGTGAGAGCGGTTAACAGTACCAAAAATTTGTCATAGAAATTAATCAAGTTATTGGAAGTTGGAAAATGCACTTGGTTGCGAGACCTTTAAAAACTGGTCTTGAGACCAGTCTCGAGTATTACAACACTGCTAGTAGCAAGGTTGACCCAAGGGGTCCTCCATCAATGCCCCCTTCAGCCTCTTCTCCTCTGTCGTTATGTCCATAGAGGCTGCTGAGCCCAGCTCGCTTGCCCAGCTCCTGTTCTGGCACGACATCGGCTTTACTCTCCATCAGCATTCCCGGGCTTGTAAACCTCCTCTTCTTCTTCCTGGTGGTCCAAAACGCCTGTGGTACAAACACTAACACTCCCCCGGTGCTCTGAGCTCACAGTCCGGGCAGCCCGACTAACAAACTGAGCTAACATTAGCTAACAGCAGCTACAGTTGGCAGCAGTTTACTTCACTGTCCAGACAGTCAGAGGGAAAAAACAGAATTTTCTCCATAAAATATGATCCAGCTTCACCAAAATCAGTGAAACAGTTGGTGTGACTAATACTAGTCAGTGTAGCATCAACATGATTTAAAATCTGTTATTTTATGGCAGAAAGTTGCACAATGTTGCTTTAAGAGACTCACGTTAGCTCTCACTGAGCCACTAGCCTGGCAGTAGAGTCTCACTCTTGTTAAAATGAGGGGAACATTTGAGCACATTACTCTTTTAATTAGATTTTAAAGATATTTATAGACCATGCACGGCAAATGTTCCAGTGTTGATAGGTGTTGGTACTCAGAGATAATTATTTTGAGACAACAAGTGTTGATTGGAAAGAGAGCTGATGGTGGTGAGAAAAGCTCTACTCATATGGTCTCCAATCAATGCACCGCTGGTTTTTTACACCCATCATTATCAGAGTTCAGTTAACACTGACAGCTCTGTTGTCGGTTTCCACATTGCCTCATTAATGGGCTGACAAAATGTCACAGGCTGAGCCGAGATTGGAAGCAAGCATCCGCCGAGCTTAATGTAAGGGCTGGATGTCGGAGCTGAGATGCAAAATAATAAGTGATAATTCTGTCACTTGCCATTTTCATTTGAAACGACAAAGCATCTTGCTCGGCTGATGATTTCTGTCGGATAATCAAGCCGGCGCTATCTTTGTCAGCAGTCATTCAGTCAATCTTCCTCTCACGGTCAGGCCACACTGCACGCTGAATGTGTGCAGTCTGAGTTTTAATACTGAACACGTGAGCAGCTCCCTGGTAACAACCTTCTAGCTTACCGACTAATAATTAATTAGCCGGTAAGCTAGACTGTGACAAATGTCAAAATAAATGTCAAAACAAAAAACGCACTCACAGCGCTGACACTGATGGATTATCTTAGTGTTTCTGTCCATCACAGCATGGCCACAGCACCAAACCCGTATTGACCTGTCGCATATTAACTTGTCTCTTCACATATCCGGTCAGAGATACACAGATCCGGTTGACTTTCTCCTCCAGACACTCGTTTGCTTCGGGTTCTTTCGGCCATTTCGTGCTGAGTAAGTAAAGAGTGCCAAAGAGTGCTAAAAGCTGCAGTTCCTCTTGTCGTCCACTTGAGGCTGGCTCCAGAAGTGAGTCAGTCTCCATAAGTCCCCATGTTAAAATGTCCAACTTCACAGCAGAAATAAACATGTTTACAGCCTGGTACAAAAAACAGTTTTGGTCTCTATAGCTAATTTCCCCGTTCATGACAACTGTACTGAGGGTGAATTTTTATACAACTCACCTGTTCAGATTATATTAAGGCTTAAAGTTATGCAGGATTAAGAGCGTGGACACTTAGATTGACAGGTGGGTGTCGTCACAGGTGGCTTGCATGAGCACCCAGGCTTCATTCAGCCCACTTCAGCTCTACCCACGCTCCACCTCTTTGCCTCATTTTTGGATTTTGGATATGCAAGACGATCTAACCTCAACCACCAGGCTGAGCAGCAGTGTTTGGTTGAAAGTTTCAAGTCTAACCATGCTTTAGTTTAAGTATGAGTGGAAAACAATTAAAATAAGTGTTTCTGCAGACATTTTCAGCGTGAACATTTCGCAGACGTGCCTGTTAAAAAGGTTTCCTCATTATGTCAAAACAAAAACAACATAATTTGGCTCTAATTAGTCATTAAAAATGTGTTTGCCCTTGCAAGTTTGTTAGAAATGTCATTTTTAGAGGACAAGGTTGCACAAATTGAAT
Source organism: Sciaenops ocellatus (assembly GCA_033000465.1). Lineage (NCBI taxonomy): Eukaryota > Metazoa > Chordata > Actinopteri > Sciaenidae > Sciaenops > Sciaenops ocellatus. The sequence continues at coordinate 3,807,884 of CP136871.1, read as the reverse complement.
CCAACCTTGCTGAGCTTGAGAAAAACAATTTAACCTCTCGCTTGTTATTTTCCACCATTTATTGTCAGCATATTTTTTATATATATAAACTGACATGCTGCGACAGCGAGTTGCTGTTGTGAGGAAGAGGGAGCTGAACCTGAAGGCAAAGCTCACGATTCTTCCAGTCCATCGACGTTCTAGCACTCACCTACTGTCATGAGCTTTGGGTAGTGACTGAAAGAATGACATCGCGGTTAGAAATGAGCTTCCTCCTCGGATGGTAAATTGAACGAATTTTTTTTTTGTCATTTTGTTCATTTTAACTAGTGCAGCGTTGTAGCCGTCTCGTGGGCGATGTAAACGTGACAAATGAATGAAAGACTGATCTGTACGAACCAACTGCTGTGTGTACTGCTCGTCAGTCGTCACACAACCTGAGCGGCCTGTCACGTGACGAATGAATGATCCGTATGAACGAACCGCTGTGTGTACTGCTCATCACACAGCCCTGTGGCTGAACTGCCTGTCACGTGACAAATAAACGAGAGACTCAAACTTGAGGACGCATAGTTGGGTCGTGAATTAATTTCTTACGTTCACGACCGACACACCACTACTGGGAGGAGACCCTACATAGCCCATCTAGCCTGGGAACGCATTGGGATCCTCCAGGAGGAGCTGGAATGTGTTGCTGGACCCCTGATAAGCAGAAGAAAATGGATGGATGGATGGAAACTGACATGACTATTCAATATACTATTGTGCAATACTTATAGGTCAAAGTGGTAAATTCAAATTCAAATGTGATCATCAGTCTGATTCACTTGAAAATGGGCACATTTCCTGTTTGGATGGATGTTCAGGATTCACCAAAAATGCCAGCATGATTATCATCACATGCATTGTGATGCTGAATTGAAAATCTTAAGCATTTTTTGTTTCCGATTTATTTAAATGAATTCAGAGGATATTGCAGCCTCTGCAGAGGTAAGCACACCGAGTACTTTTCTAGTCTCTCACTCTCTCGGCATCGACTTGTCAGAGGAAATCTCCACCAGCCCAGTTCAGCTCTTGTTCTCCGTGTTTCGAACTGTTGCTGTGAAGTTTCCTCGAACAGTGCTGGGACTTTAAAAACCTGGAGGATGTTATAAAAAAATATATATGATAATAACAGACATGATTTTCAGTTTCTTCTCTGGACTTATCTGCAGTGGGAAGCTTAAAGAAAAGCTTTGTGTACGCACTACAGCAGTGGAGAGATTAGACAGAGAGGATTACCTGGTATAGGGCAACAGGGTGCAAGATAGCATCTTTAGCACAACCTGGAAAAGATGAATTTTATAACGAGGTTTTCTGAATTTTGTGACTGCCGTGAACACATAATGTACTCAGCTTTATGACAACTTCCAAAGGTTGATAATACAGAATGATTTTAGGCAGTTTGAAAGGAACAAAACCAAATCTGTTATCTTGAAAATGGAGTTCTACTGTATTCATTATGATTGTGGTCCTCCACCCTTGTACGGCATGTCATCTGTACAACATCCATTCATCACTGTTACAAAAAAAAAGATGTTCCCAACCTCTTTTGACTCCAGTATTAAATATGAACATTTTCACGGTCCGTGCTGTTTGAAAAAACAGACATTTCTTTGCTTTTGGATCATTTTTTTTTAAAGGACAGATTGAGTTCTTTTCATTTACGGCAATGACACTAAAGCACAAAAGGTTGACACGGATGTTTAGCTGACCTCACCGTGTCTAACAAGGTGTCACAGGGGTTGTTGTTGAGTGTGTCTCATCTCATCTGACACATCTAGCCTGGACCAGTGCATTGATTTTTTGTGCTAACAAGAGCTCTGAATCCAGTTTCTCTCAGGTATTATGTGTTTGCAAAGGTTAAAAAATGTGCATTGTCATCTTTTGGTAATGCCCTCTTGCTCCAAAGTAAAACTCTAAAACTTTTTGACTTCCAGTCAACAGTTTTCAGCTCTTTTCAGGTAAATTGGCTTGTCAGAGTTAATATGAAGCAGGAGAATAGAGAGCAGCGTGCTAGACAAAGACACTTTTAGGCAACCATTTTTCTGTGATAGTTGGAAGATCCACAGAAATTGCACAACAGTGAAATGAGTCAATCACCCAGTGCTTTTAGTGCTTTTAGTGCAATGCAACGACTGCTAACCACTAAAAGTCAGTCCCAGATTTACTCTTGTCCGGCGGCTTCTTGCTCGCTCACTCTCTCCTTTTCTCTTCTTAGCTTCCTCCGTCAGCGTCCTCTTCACTCTCTTCTCCTCTGCCATTATGTCCATAGAAGCTGCTGAGCCCGGTTGTCATACTATTGTCCTAATACTAGCCAACGTTAGCTTAGATATGGAGTCCGTAAACAAACGACCGGCACCCACTACAACACAGAGTCCAAAGTCAAAGCTAACATTACTGCAAAGCATGTGAAATATATTGAGATATTGTTTCTAGCAAAAAGCTTACGAAATGAGCAGCTAACGGCCCAGAAGAGAGAAGGTGATAAAATGTTTTGATGTTTTCATCTCAGGATACAAAAAGACGCCTTTCTGTTGTTGATGGAGGCAGCGGCGTCACATGTTAACATGTGAACAAAGGTTTACGTAGCCGTTTTTATTATAATAGTTATTCTACAATGATGATGGAAATCGATTGATCAGATTTAAAGTCGAGGTTGCTCTTGCGAAAAGGAAAACTTTAAGTCATTATCAGTGTGCTTTCACTCATGAAGAACTTCAGACAGAGAGAATGGGATTCAATATATAGAATACATTTACATTTGCTGAATTGAATCCACCCTTCGTCTATGAATAACTCTGCTGAGCTGAGCTAATTGTGTCTGGCCACACTTTTAAAAACACATACGGTCTCAGGAACCTAAAAGCACACACCTCTGGGATTCAGGGACCTTTCTCTACCCTTCCCCTCTCTCTTTGTCGAGCATGCCGCTCTCTATTCTCCTGCCTTATATTAACTTTGACAACCCAATTTACCTGAAAAGAGCTAATTCATTAGAAGAACAAGGCGGCTGTAGACCGCAGGCGTAATTACTGCTTCTAAAACGGTTCCAATGCGAGGCAATTTCCTCGCTGATAATGTGACAACTTGAAGCTGAGGCCGAGAACTCGAGAGTTTTACAACGGATGTAGCAGCAAAGTTACAAGAACAAGGCGACGTCGTCATCACAGAGAGGTTCATGGTTAGACGTTGATGATGCCACGTGGAAAAACTCATTTTCAGGACTGTTTTACGAAAGTGTCATGGTGTCAAACATTCAAACATCAGACTTTTTGCATTTGTACATTTGTTTTTGTAGCAAGCTGTTCCCCGTTTCTCATTTCCTGACGCAGCCCGCTGTTTAACTCTGTCCGCAGTTTTAAAAATCTGCTTATTAACGTCTCTAAAGCTCTCTAATGAACATTTTCTGTCACATTTGCAGAATTAACACGCACCAAGGCTTGCAGCAACTTTTCTATGAGACCTAAACAGTGGTCAGGAAATTTATTCCAACGCAGACGTCTAACATTTGGCAAACAAATCTACTTAGCAGGCGACAGTCTGTAGACTGGGACAGGGAATCTGCCTCCTGCTTCCAAAATTAACCAATAGCGAAATTCAAATGCAATAGCCAAGTTTCAACCAGTAGAGGGAGGTCACTATGCATATTTATAGCACAATATGTAGAATTCAAATACTTTACACTAAAATGTCTTGAAAGATTTGGACATGAATCAGTCAAATACCCATTTTACATGTTTGTTTTCATCTTTAATAATTTTGTTACACTTTAAAAGGACCATTTTATAGCTACAGTGTTAAGCTTATGGTGGAACACTGAACCCACGACGCAGACCACAGACAGGAATCGCTTCGAAGGTTTTATTTACAAGATGTGACACGAACAGACACTACAGGTGAAGTCCAGGGGGGAATCTTCAGGGCAGGATGACAAAGACAGGTGAGCAGACAATGATAGGCTGAGCGTGACAGGCATCAAAAATCCAAAATCATCTAAAAATAAATGACAAAACATCTTCAAGCGTTACGTTTCTCAGAGCCGGTAAGTATGACGTTACCGCGAAAAGGTACAACAACGAACTGGCGGAGGGTGAACCGGAGTTAAATACTGCAGGAGCTTGATGAGATGATGAGAAGCAGGTGTAAGAGCAGAGCAGGTGAGGATCAATGGGGGAGTGGTCAGAGACATAGGGCAGCCACGCCCAGACAGGTGAGACTAGACAACAGACAGGAAGGGCAGGAAAACACAGGGAAATAGACAAACATACAGATTTGTAGCATCTGTAGGTAAAAAAAAAAAAAAACACAATAACTATTACTTTCAGGTGATTATTCACTAATAAAAACATACCAATGAATATTTATATTCTTATATAATGAATAAACACTGGACCTTTAATGTCCCATGTGAATAACCCAAAAGATATCATAATCTCATTCTATCTTAGAGAGGAACCTGGATTCAATTTATTCGTAGAAAGTCATCTGACTGAAGTGTGATCAAAAAAAACGCCTGCAAAAGATTGACAGACTTAATCTGCTGCACGATCAAACGATGACAGTTTTATTTCTGTAGCTCAGAATCACAAATCAACAAAGAAAACCTCAGGAACAGACGAGGAATGAGTCTCCCAGGATGGACAGATATGCAAAAATCACAATATATACACATTTTGATGACAAAAACACAGACGTACTGAGTCAGACAACCTCCTCTCAACCGTGTAAGATATCCAAAAATATATTACAAGCAGTGCCAAAGCTCAGAAAATAAATAAATAAAGCTGAAAGCAATATTTTTGTCATTATATTTCTATCTTTCTCTAATTGTTTCCCTGAGGCGTTTCTCTGTAGAAGTTCTTTTTCTGATCCTTTCTACGTCTGGAAATACCTGATCTCTTCATTTCTTCAAGCTTCATATGTTAAAAAAAAACAAAAAAAAAACGTCATAACTGGGTCACAGAGGCAGCCTCCCTGTGTCTGTCCTCCGTCAGCGGTGATGGATCTCCGTACGATTCATCCTGATGTGTCCACTTTCCCTCTTCAACGATTAGCCGCGTCCATGTTTTCCCTTCCCGCTCTAAATCTTAAGAGCGTAATTACATTGAGTCAACTAATAAACCCTCCTTCCTTCCTACGTAACTACTCTGAGTAAATTCAACTTGACAGGCCATTACAGGCACCTGTAACCATGGCAACAATGATGTCGAAGGCAAAACATTTTCCCGGAGTTTGAAACGTGTGTTTTCTTTTTTTTAGCTCGACTGTGACGGGTGTGTACATGAGCATTTATTTTATAAAAAGTGCTGCAGTTCTCCGTACAGTACACAACATTTGATTTGGATGAGTCCCCGCCAAAGTGAGTAAACAAATCCTGATATAATCTGCTCCCTCGAGAGCGCTCGCAGGGTGCATTAGTTTCATTTTTGGCATTTTGTGAACGTGGCAATACAAAAGCTCTACATATTCATGATGGCTGAATATTTGGATGGTTGGTGTGTGTGTTTGTGTTTGTGTGAGATTTTTTTATGGAATTAAATATTCAGGTAGATAAACTGTTTAGTCAGCTGGAAAGTCAAATCTTCCAAGCGCATTTGAATCTTATAATTCGACCTCACGGTTTGTTCAGACTTTCAGGAGTCTGCATCAGCTGTACAGTAAATACATGGAGAGCTCATTCATGAGTTTCTTCTGCAAAAAAACAAAAACAAAACTCTTCTGTTAGAAATCCCTGCACAGAAAGTTTGTCTTCTATCTGCTTCATGTGTGAAAGAGTGCTAACCTTATACACTGTAAAAAAAAAAAAAAAAAAAAAAAAATGTGTGTAGCTTTTATGGTGAAAAACTGTCGAACCATGACGGTAAAAGACCGTAAAATATGTCATTAAATATTACAGTGTTTTACTGTACAATTAAGAGTCTCTAATATAAAATTCTTCTTATAAATAGGTTTTGAAATATTTAATGGCATATTTTACGGTCTTTTACCGTCACACTGTGAACCAGTTACTGTGAAATTCACAGTAACTAACTAGGAACTGTTGACAAGTAACTTACTGTACATTATTAGTTACTGTAATTTTCACAGTAACTCTATAAATACTGTAGTTTTTGACTGAATACACAGTATACTACTGTGAAATGGTTTACAGTAATTTACTGGGCACAAACACAGTAACTTATTGTGGATTTCACAGCTGAAATTTACAGTGCACGGTTTGGCAGTTTTTTACCGTAAATTCTACGGAAACTTTAAAATATGGAATAAAACACCAACCTTAAATGTGAAATCAACAAACATCCTTTTACCGTAATATTAGAAATTATAGAGCTTTTACCGTAAAAACAACAGTTTTTTTTTTTTTTTAACAGTGTAACAATGCTTTTACAATAATTAAATATAATGATGATTTTTGGGGGGGCAAAGGGAACAGAGCTTTTTATGCACTTGTATTAATGTTTTATTCACAAAGGTAAAGCAAAGTAATTTCTTCCAGCCGGCCTGGAGCATCTTCAAGTTATCATCCTGAACTGGTACTCTCAGAAGGCTCCACACACACACACACACACACACACACACACACACACACACACACACACACACACACACACACACTGAGCAGCAAAGGCTGCTGGGAGAGGCTGTGACATTACTGTTTTTAACAGTGCACTGTCAGCTGCAAAGTAGAAAGTGACAGTTTCTTTCTCTTTTTTTTAATAATGTAGAAAGTCTCGGCCTCATCTTAGAGTCGACTCCAAAAAAGCATGAAGCAGTTTCAGTGCTAACAAACACAAACTTCATCACCATGTTTGATACAAACTGTGCTCATTGCATGATAAGATACAGCAGCGGTCAAGCTCCGTTGACCACAATATAAAATCAGCTTTGGCACCGTCCTTGATTTTGAAGACGTCCCCACAGTCATTTAAATAAAAGTCCAGAGCCCGTCTGTCAGAACTCTGAGGTCAGCATTATTAGTTAGATCCAATCCATTGTTTGAATCATTGCACAAATCTGAAATGAAGAAAGAAAGACAAGATAGCTGCATAAAGAACTGCTGCAGCTCATACTGCTGCTAACGCTTGAAGCTACGACTGGAGGGGTCGCAGCCCCAGCAGTCCACCATATGTTTCTTCATGGAGGGTTTGAACAGAAAGGAGCACAGGCTTTAGACACATACAGACAGAGCACGAACAGACAGAAGAAACACAGGAACTAAATAAGGCAGGACACCAGGTGAAACCAATCAGTGATGTGATGGGCGTCATCAAAAACAGGCGGGAAAACAAGGCAGGAAGTAGAAATGCAAGACACAGACAGGGGAGAACTTCAAAATAAAACAAAGAAACCTCAAAACTGTCACAATGGCTGCGTATAAAGTTTTCCCATGAGCAATAAATCTTGATTAAAGCATAAAATTACTATGGTTAGGGACTAAATATTAATATTTAAAACTTAGTTTGAAACCTGCTTTGATTAAAAAAAACACTTACAAACTCATTCAGTGCTTTTATTTTGAAGGGCAGCTCCACAGAACAAAATCAAGTCGATTTTTCAGAATAAAAGCAGACAAAGAATTCATTTAAATTGTAATAAAAAATGAGAATTTGTGGACAGTTAAAGTCTCATTACATGATGAATATTTGACAGTTTAATGTCAAAATGTTGAGGAACTGAAGAACTGTTTTGCAGATTGATTTCTCCATTTATGAGAATTATTCTTATAGAAAGTCAAAAATGGTGGACTTGAATGTTTTTGTTTTCTTCTCAGTGAGTTGGATCGACTACCAATACTCGAGTGAAGTACAAATTGAAGGTATCTGTACTTTACTTGAGTATTTCCATTTATCTGACAGCTTTAGTTACTAGTTACTTTACAAGTTGGATAAAAAACATGAAGAACTTTGAAAACATGATGCATTGTAAAGAAAAGTAGCCAACAGGATTTACAAACTGAGCTTAAACAATCAGCCAATGAATCAATGATTGAGTGATCAGCTGATTAATGCTTGAACTGATTTCTAATCAAACATTTCAGGGTTTCAGCTTCTCAAATGTGACACTTTTCTGTTTTTCTCGTCTTCAATCAAACTAAACTGAATCATTTTGAGCTTTGGACAGTTGGTCGGACAAAACAAGACATGTGAAGATGTCACTTTGAGCTCTGTTTAATCGTGACCAAAACATAGACTCAATGGATTCATCCAAATATTGAACCATATCAAAGAGTTCAAAATGAGCTCCACCTCAACCAACTCCAGCAGTAAAATGTCAGTGTTACTCCCTTCAGTTGAAATCACGAACACAAGACGTTCCTTTTATGCACGGGCATTTATTCTCACATCGCTGTGGTCAGTCATGCCGTGAGAACTAGATAAATTAAAATAAACAAATCATAAATTGAGTTTCACATCATACAAAGCATTTCCCAAGAGAATAAACATTAAAGAAATATCTCAAACATAAGAATACCTTACATAATGTACTCGATTTGCTTGCAATATGCTTTGTTTACATAAATTGAAACACAGGTAATTAAACCATCACGTTACTCAGTGTGCATCTTAAACACGTGTAAACATAATGTAAACATCACTCTGCATACCTCATTGGCCGCGTTAACTCAAGGGGAGTAAGAAAGGAAACTTCAAAAGTCGAGTCTCATCCAGCTTCATAACGTCATCTTCTTATTAACATGCCAGGTGCTCTGTTACTCGTGTGCTGTGTAGAGTGCGTCTGAATAATGCCCCGCCCCTACGGTGGCCCTGAAGGGCAAACGACACCAACAAAAAGGAAAACACAACGACATTAACAAAAACACGACGACATTAACAAAAACACGACATTAACAAAAACACGACATTAACAAAAACACGACAACATTAACAAAAACACAACGACATTAACAAAAACACAACGACATTAACAAAAACACAACGACATTAACAAAAACACAACGACATTAACAAAAACACGACATTAACAAAAACACAACGACATTAACAAAAACACAACGACATTAACAAAAACACAACATTAACAAAAACACGACATTAACAAAAACACGACATTAACAAAAACACAACATTAACAAAAACACAACGACATTAACAAAAACACAACAACATTAACAAAAACACAACATTAACAAAAACACGACATTAACAAAAACACGACAACATTAACAAAAACACAACGACATTAACAAAAACACAACGACATTAACAAAAACACAACAACATTAACAAAAACACAACGACATTAACAAAAACACGACATTAACAAAAACACGACATTAACAAAAACACAACGACATTAACAAAAACACAACGACATTAACAAAAACACGACATTAACAAAAACACAACGACATTAACAAAAACACGACATTAACAAAAACACAACGACATTAACAAAAACACGACATTAACAAAAACACGACATTAACAAAAACACAACGACATTAACAAAAACACGACATTAACAAAAACACAACGACATTAACAAAAACACAACGACATTAACAAAAACACGACATTAACAAAAACACAACGACATTAACAAAAACACAACGACATTAACAAAAACACAACATTAACAAAAACACGACATTAACAAAAACACGACAACATTAACAAAAACACAACGACATTAACAAAAACACAACATTAACAAAAACACGACATTAACAAAAACACGACAACATTAACAAAAACACAACGACATTAACAAAAACACAACGACATTAACAAAAACACGACATTAACAAAAACACAACGACATTAACAAAAACACAACGACATTAACAAAAACACGACATTAACAAAAACACGACATTAACAAAAACACAACGACATTAACAAAAACACAACGACATTAACAAAAACACGACATTAACAAAAACACAACGACATTAACAAAAACACGACATTAACAAAAACACAACGACATTAACAAAAACACAACAACATTAACAAAAACACGACATTAACAAAAACACAACGACATTAACAAAAACACAACATTAACAAAAACACAACGACATTAACAAAAACACAACAACATTAACAAAAACACAACGACATTAACAAAAACACAACGACATTAACAAAAACACAACATTAACAAAAACACAAGGACATTAACAAAAACACAACAACATTAACAAAAACACAACATTAACAAAAACACAACGACATTAACAAAAACACAACATTAACAAAAACACAAGGACATTAACAAAAACACAACATTAACAAAAACACAACATTAACAAAAACACGACATTAACAAAAACACAACGACATTAACAAAAACACGACATTAACAAAAACACAACGACATTAACAAAAACACGACATTAACAAAAACACAACATTAACAAAAACACGACATTAACAAAAACACAACGACATTAACAAAAACACAACATTAACAAAAACACGACATTAACAAAAACACGACATTAACAAAAACACGACATTAACAAAAACACAACAACATTAACAAAAACACAACGACATTAACATAAACACAACGACATTAACATAAACACAACGACATTAACAAAAACACGACATTAACATAAACACAACAACATTAACAAAAACACAACGACATTAACATAAACACAACGACATTAACAAAAACACAACGACATTCACATAAACACAACAACATTAACAAAAACACAACGACATTCACATAAACACAACGACATTAACAAAAACACAACGACATTCACATAAACACAACGACATTAACAAAAACACAACAACATTAACAAAAACACGACATTAACAAAAACACAACGACATTAACAAAAACACAACAACATTAACAAAAACACAACGACATTAACAAAAACACAACGACATTCACATAAACACGACATTAACAAAAACACAACGACATTAACAAAAACACAACGACATTAACAAAAACACAACGACAAAAAGGAAAACACAACGACATTAACTACGAACGGAAAGGGTAGGTACCTGCTATGACAAGGATCATTAGTGATTGGACAAAAGCACGTCCGTCTGTTTACTGTGGTCACACAATCTATGCTTCGAAACTCGAGTGCCCGTCTACATCGCTTATACGGTAAAGCCTGTGAGCAGCTTCATGGTGCATTCAAGTGCACCTCGTTGCGGCTTTATGATGCTTTCAAGTGCACACACACACACACACACACACACAGTAAAAACACAAGGTCATCGAGTGAAAAGCAAAAATGGTGCAATGAAAGCCCATTCTACAAAAGGAAAGGAGAGTGAGAGATAGAGATGAGGGGATGTCACAGGACAATGGCCCGAACCGTATTGATTATTAGAAAATAGTACAGTCAAAGGACTTAAAAATATATACAGATGTACCTGGGGAGATGTAGAACAAGAATGCAGTGGAGTTTTCTGAAAACAATTTGATTTGTGTTGTTTATGATTTTTTATAATCTGACTATGCAGAATTGAATCTGGATGGGCGATTGGTTGTGCTTCAATAATTTTATCTTTTTGTTTTGATCATTAAAAGGTATGTAGTAAAACAACAACAACAAAGTAATGACAGATGTATGTATTTCAACAAATGAAAATAAGGATAAGCAACTTCGATAGATTTCTGAATTTACGAGGTGCGCTTGAAAGCATCATAAAGCCGCAACGAGGTGCACTTGAATGCACCATGAAGCCGCTCACAGGCTTTACCGTATAAGCGATGTAGACGGGCACTCGAGTTTCGAAGCATAGATAGCGTGACCACAGTAAACAGACGGACGTGCTGTTGTTAATTGTTAATTGTTAATGTCGTTGTGTTTTCCTTTTTGTCGTTTTTGTTAATGTTGTGTTTTTCCTTTTAACATAAATTATTTTAATTGTTGACTCAAAAGTATAAAATGAACTTAAACTATATAACTGTCTCTGACGGCAGCTACAGTCAGAATCCTCTAATGATAGAATATAGTATATATACTGGACATCATTACAGAACATGACACCTGAGCGTTAAACTTATTGAAGAACTGTTGTCAATATTTTTCTCACATTTCTTTGTACATCATTTTGACATTGTGTCTGACAGTGGAGCTGATCTCAGAGCAGTTCAGACTGCAGCACTGACAGTCATCTCCACTTGTTGTGATTCCTCTGTCAGTCTCTGCTGGATGAAGCTCTCCTCTCCACTCCACCTCCCAGTAACATGGCCCAGTCAGAACTGATGCTGCTGCTTCAACCTCTCTGGATCATCAGGACTCAGCTGATCCTCTCTCAACACAAACACCTTTCTCATCACTCCCATCTGATGAGAGAAAAACAGACAACAGAAGTCATGAATCAGTGTTTACAGAGACTCCCTTCATCAGCTGTCAGTCAGTGATGCAGCACATCCAGTATAAAGACCAGCAGGGACTTCAGTCCTGTTCAGACACAAGTGGAGCGGCTGTGTAGCGTAGCCAGCTTCCTTTCAGCTCTCATGTTAACGTGTTGGACTGAAGCTCACAGACCTGCATCAAGTCTGTTGACTCTGCACATTTCACTCAAGTACACAGTGGAAATAAAGTGCTGACAGTCCCTGAACGCATCATCAGTGCAGAAACAGAGAGATGTTCACTGCTCACTTTCATTTTCAGCTGTGGTTACTGGACTTCAGCAGAGGTTCTGCTCTACAAAGACCACATGGTCACTAAATGTAATGATGGTTCTTTGCAGGCTTCAGTCAGACTGATCTGAGAGCTGTGACAAAGATGAACTGATCAGTTCTTTAGTGTTGAAATGAGAGAACAAACACTTTGAGATCAGATCTGATGAATGAGGACCACTGTCTCTGTACATCTTGTAATGCTGTCAGCTGTAATCAGCTTTATTTCCTGTAGACATGGGGGGTATTGCACAAAACCAAGATAAGGGATTAAGCCGGGATATGTTGGTTATCCTGGCTGAATTTAGCCTCAAGTCGGTTGCATGAAAGCAGCTCAAACTTAACCCGGCCAAGTTACAATGGTGATTTATTCTCTGCAGCAAGCCTGCTCCAGACCAGGCTAACAGCCAGGCTAAGATTAATCCTAGTGATTCACCTGTATTTCCACCGTCAATCCTGTGAGGAATTAATGTGTTTTACAGCATGTCCATGTTCTTTCTAATTATGTTGCATCATTTTAATTACCCTGCATTAAAATATTACACATATAGCCATTTCTCATTTCATTTAAATCTGTTGGCTGTTTGTAATTGCAACAGTCTTTTTATATTGATTCAAGTGGTAGTATTATTACTCAGACCAAGTGTTATATTGCTATGCTAATGAAGACTGCTTGTCAAATTGCTGTCAGAGGTTTCATAAATATGTTTTATTGCAGTAATTGAGATTACAAAACACAGCTGATGAAGTTGCAAAGGTGTTTTCAATGAAATCTGTGAGGAGGGATATATATATATATATATATATATATATATATATATATATATATATATATATATATATATATATATATATATACACACACACACATATATATACACACACACACAACTCCCATTCACCTGTTGCCTCTTCATAATAATGGCTTGCCCTTTTTTGGAGGATGTACTAGATGTGGAAGCCCTAATCCTCAGACGAGTATATAGGCATGGAAGAGTCGTTGGACTTTGGAGATGACTATCTCATTGAGAGATACAGATTCTCAGGCGATGGACTAAGATATTTATGTAGGCTGCTGGCTCCAAAAATACAGCACCAGACGGCACAAAGCCATGCTCTCACTGTACCACAGTGCCAGGTCCTTTTATGGCCAGACAAGTTTGTTCTGTATGAAGGATAGAAAGATAAAATAGCTAAAAAGGTAACATGAGAAAAATAGATTAAATGACACACATTGTGGATAACTGTTTGCACTCAATCATACTCTACATTTCCTGAGTAACATGCATCTCTACTTGCCACTTTTAAAGTAAAGTGTACGACAGTTGATTAGTGGACTTGAAAAGTAACTCCTTTAGTCCTTTAATTGTAGCCTAATTATGACAGTTCCAGTGCAGTGTGCAGTTTTGGACTACTTACGCATTAAGCCGGTCCGCTATTGTCTGCCAGGCTTTCTCGCGTTCTTTAATTATGGCATTGGTATTGCCTTTTTTTCTTATGGTATCTTTCACTTCTTCATAGAACTCCATCAGGAGCTGTTGTTCAGCGGCCGTGAAGTATGAAGCGTGACTTTTATCCATGTTCCCATCGGTGATTCTGTGAGCGATCGCGAGGTCTATTTAAGTATGCTGTGAACACGCACTTATCCCAACTATCTTCACCTGGCTTAACATAGCTGTGCCTTTTCATCCTGGCTCGGCAAGCGTGCAACCAATTAAGCCAGGATGCGCCGAGCAGACTAGGTCAAGCCGCGCTTGCTCAATTATCCTGGATTTCTTTATTCTAGTTTTGTGCAATACCCCTATGAACACAACAACAACAGTCGTCTTCACATCAACCAAAAACACATGATCACAACGAGCTTCTGGCTCATCTGATTGGCTGACTGTTCTCTCTCTCTCTGTCTTTCTGTCCAATCCTGAAGCCTGTCAGCGTTCTCCTCTCACAGCTTCACTGAGGAAAGCAGCCGCTGAGAAGGTCGGAGGTTTACAGGAAATACTGGATCTGTGCTTTGATACTAACTGTGTTTAGTACAATACTGCTGAGACCAACATGGACTGACTGCAACCCTCTACTGACCTCAGAGTCTGCAGACTGCAGTGTGGACTCTTCTTAAGATCAGACAGAGGCTTCACTCCTGAATCCTGCAGCTTGTTTCCTCTCAGGTTCAGCTCTGTCAGATGGGAGGGGTTGGACTTCAGAGCTGAGGCCAGAGAAGCACAGCTGATCTCTGACAAACTGCAGCCCTTCAATCTGAATAAAGAATAAATGATGTTGATAAAAATCCATTTATAATCCAATCAGATGTGTTCAATATCAATGATCAGACATAATTTGTGAAAACACATTGAAATCAACAGAAACCAAAGAAATATTTCCACTTTATCAAGTAAACTTGATCATTTCAAACAAATATGAGTTCAGAGGATCTTCTGTAAACAGATGTGACCATTTGAACCACTAACAGAGGACATTTTCTACAGTTCCTTTAAGATACAGAAGTCTTTGTGACTGCAGACTAAATTTAATACAAGAAACATGAAAATACTGTTTGAAGAAAAGGACATTTACAACTTTATGGATGTAAGTTATGTCTGAACATAAAGTAACTTCAATTGTTAACTAAACATCAGATCTACAATAGTAACAGAGAGTCAGTGAACTGACCTCAGAGTCTTCAGTCTGCAGTGTGGACTCTCCAGAAAATCACATAGCAGCTTCACTCCTGAATCCTGCAGGTCGTTGTAGCTCAGGTCCAGCTCTGTCAGATGGGAGGGGTTGGACTTCAGAGCTGAGGCCAGAGAAGCACAGCTGATCTTTGACAAACTGCAGCTCTTCAATCTGAATAAAGAATAAATGATGTAAGTTTAGAAGACAATGTTCCTGCTTGAAATCATTCAATGTTTAATAATCTGTTCAGAGCTGAAGAAGGTTTAGAAAGTAGAAGTTTAGAAAATGGAAACTCCAAACACCTGAACCCAACAGGATGCAGCTTCACAACTGTCAAATACAAAAAGTGACAAAGAGCTCTCATTAATATTAATGACAACGTGCTGCTACTTCAATAAAGATGAAGTGACTTCACCTCTTAAACTCTGTAGCTCCACCAGTGGCTCCATCTATACAAACTCATGTTGTGCAGCCAAACACAAATAAAAACCCACAGAAATTAATTTCAGATTCAACTCAAGATCCCAAAGTTTGCAAAGATGACAAATATGTCAATGAAAAGTGGAGTCATAAAATCAAAGCATGTTCAGTTTAAACTATTCAGTCAGTATAAGCATCATAAAGCTTCATCAAAATGTTGGAAAAGAAAATACTGAACATATTTGTTATTGTCTGACTGTTGAAATAGAGATGATTTATTTATTTAATGTATTTATGTATTTTTATCATCATTTATTAAAAAAAGAAATCCAAGATAAAAAGTTGAAGAGGTTCACAGTGAATTATCCAGTGTAGATTTTTCTTGTTATATTCAGGTTTGAAATGTGCAGCTCAACATTGATCTGCCACAGTCAATGGACTAAACAACAGAAGAAGAAAATAGACTTTAGCATTCAGATACTCAGTGTGGATCAGTATAATATCAGCCTGATGTCTGCAGTTTAGTGTCAACACAACTTTCACATCATATTGATCTCAGCACAGAAGTAAAAAATGGTGTCTGACCTCAGAGTCTTCAGTCTGCAGTGTGGACTCTCCAGAAAATCACGTAGCAGCTTCACTCCTGAATCCTGCAGGTCGTTGAGACTCAGGTCCAGCTCTGTCAGATGGGAGGGGTTGGACTTCAGAGCTGAGGCCAGAGAAGCACAGCTGATCTCTGACAAACTGCAGCGCTTCAATCTGAATAAAGAATAAATGATGTTGATAAAAATCCATTTATAATCCAGTCAGATGTGTTCAGGTTTGAAATGTGCAGCTCAACATTACTATGTCCTAATCAATGAGCTTTTCTCTAAAATGAGTAGAGTGACTTTGTCACTGTGTTATTGTGGATCATCATAATGTCAGCCTTCTACAGACATCATCCAAACGTCAGCACAACATTCAGACAACCATTCATGTCAACACAGATTAATAACATGCTGCTGATCTCAGTCAAGTCTGGAATTAGAGGATCAAATCAAATCAGACATGTTGGACTAAAAACAGTTTATTATTTATTCCATGACCTTCTGACTGTGTTTGGTGTCTTAGTAGGTAAATGTCATTCAAAGGAGAGGTCTACATTTGTTCAAGTGTGTCTTCAAACAGCAGCCACATGTACATTCAAAGAGTTATTGGTGGCAGTCATCATTCCTCCTGTCCATACTGAGTGTGAAGTGCTCTCTTCATAACACAACTACACTGTAAGAAATGACTTCAGAAGTTCAGCTGAAACTAATATGAAGCTTCAGCAGTCTGAGTTCGATACATCAAGTGGGTGTCTACCAACGTTAAAGACATTTCATTTCTGTACTTTTATGAATATGAATATGTACAAAAAACTACATGAACTACAGTGAACTGACCTCAGAGTCTGCAGTCTACAGTTTGGACTCTCCAGTCCAGCAGACAGCTTCACTCCTGAATCCTGCAGGTTGTTGTAGCTCAGGTCCAGCTCTGTCAGATGGGAGGGGTTGGACTTCAGAGCTGAGGCCACGACTTCACAGTGAGTCTCTGAGAGTTCACAGTCAGAAAGTCTGTGATGACACAAAATACAAAATGATTTAATTCATTACAAAATATGTTATTATGAAAGAGGACACTTTCTATTTACTTCATGTGTTTGATGTCAGAACAGTTTGACATGTTGTGCTTTGATGAACTTTTGCTCTTCACATCAGTGGTTCAGCTCATCTTATCTCACTGTGTTTGACATGAAACAATCATTCTCATCACTCTCTCTCATACCTGCAGACTTTTCATCTTTGTTTTGTTTTAATCTTGAAGATGAAGGGAGAGAAAATGGAGTTCATTTAGACTTCCATAATGTCTACAGTCTATCAGTGTGATCTGATCCCATGTCTGTCTACATAAAGTTAGCATGAGGCCATGTTGATGAGAAAAACCTTCGAACAACTCAGTGAACAATTACAGTTGGGAAAGATGATCAAATCTTTATCAAGTTTAAAACAAACAAATCACTTCATTCTACATGTCTCATTTAAAATGTTGCCAAAAATAAACAGTGTGCATGAACCAGATCCTGTAAAAATAAGAAATTCTGCGCTCCTTCAACGATCACGTGACAAAAAATCTTTGGACTGAACTGCAGGCTGTGTTTATGAGCTGAGAGGAGAAGACAAGACAGATCATTGAGAGAGATAGTAGAAGATGAAAACCAAACATACTGGAGCAATAAAATCACATTCAGCAGTGATGATGACAGAGACTCAACAGTTTAACAAAATCTGTAAATATAAATGAATTCAACTTATGTTTTTTTTTTCCTTTTTATGATTTATTCCATTATAATATAAACCATGATTGTGTTGTTCACATAGAGGTGTAGGACTAATATACTGCAGTGACAAACTGGACTTACTCAGCCTTTCTGCAGTTCCTCACAGCTGGAATCAGTCTCAGTCGTCCCTCCTCTGATGTGTTGTACTTCTTCAGGTCCAACTCATCCAGAACCTCCTCTGACATCTGCAGCATGTAGGCCAGAGCTGAGCAGTGGATCTCAGAGAGTTTCTTCTCTGATCTGTTCTCTGACTTCAGGAACTCTTGGATCTCCTGATGGACTGAGTCATCGTTCATTTCCATCAGACAGTGGAAGATGTTGATGCTTCTGTCAGGAGAGACACGATTACTGTTCATCTTCTTCAGGTTGTTGATGGCTCTCTGGATGATTTCTGGACTGTTGTCTGTCTGACCCAGCAGGCCTCCTAAGAGTCTCTGGTTGGACTCCAGAGAGAGGCCATGAAGGAAGCGAACAAACAGGTCCAGATGACCATTTTTACTTTGAAGGGATTTCTGCATGGCCTTCATCAGGAAGACATCCAGGGATGAGAAATCACCATCACACAGGAACTCCTTCAGTACCTCTGTCTTCTTCTTGGTGTAACAGTGGAACAGATAGACTGCAGCCAGAAACTCCTGAACGCTCAGATGAACAAAGCAGTAGACTGTTTTCTGGAAGATCACACTCTCTCTTTTGAAGATCTCTGTACAAACTCCTGAGTACACCGAGGCCTCTGTGACATCCAGACCACACTGCTCCAGGTCTTCTTGGTAGAACATGATGTTTCCTTTCTCCAGCTGTTCAAACGCCAGCCTCCCCAGCTTCAGAAGAACTTCCCTGTCAGCCTCCGTCAGCTCCTGTGGACTCGTCTCATGTCCTTCATCGTACTTCTTCTTCTTCCTCTTTGTCTGAACCAGCAGGAAGTGTGAGTACAGGTCAGTCAGGGTCTTGGGCAGCTCTCCTCTCTGGTCTGTGGTCAACATGTGGTCCAGAACTGTAGCAGTGATCCAGCAGAAGACTGGGATCAGACACATGATGTGGAGGCTCCTGGAGATCTTGATGTGTGAGATGATTCTGCTGGACAGATCTTCATCACTGACTCTCCTCCTGAAGTACTCCTCCTTCTGAGCGTCAGTGAAGCCTCGTACTTCTGTTACCCTGTCAACACATGAAGGAGGGATCTGATTGGCTGCTGCAGGTCTGGAAGTTATCCAGATGAGAGCCGAGGGAAGCAGATTCCCCTTGATGAGGCTTGTCAACAGCACGCTGACTGATGACTCCTGTGTGACATCAGACACGACCTCTTTGTTGTTGAAATCCAGTGAAAGTCTGCTTTCATCCAGGCCGTCAAAGATGAACAGAAGTTTACAGACAGCGAGCTTCTCTGCTGTGACCTTCTGTAATGTTGGATGGAAAACATGGAGCAGCGTGAGAAGACTGAACCGCTCATCTTTGATCAAGTTCAGCTCCCTGAACGAGAGCAGAACCACCAGACTGACATCTTGGTTCTCCGAGCCCTCTGCCCAGTCCAGAGTGAACTTCAGCACTGAGAAGGTTTTTCCAACGCCAGCGACGCCGTTGGTCAGAACGACTCTGATGTGTCTCTGTTGGTCAGGTAAGGCTTTAAAGATGTCGTGGCATTTGATCGGAGTGTCATGGAGGGTCTTCTTCTTCTTGGAAGCTGTCTCAAGCTGCCTCACCTCATGTTGGGTATTAACCTCTTCACTCTGTCCCTCTGTGATGTAGAGCTCAGTGTAGATCCTGTTGAGGAGGGTTCCACTTCCTGTTTCATCACTTCCTTCAGTCACACGTTCACATCTCGTCTTCAGACTGATCTTATGTTCATCTAAAACCTCCTGCAGACCACCACTCACTAAAACAGAGAAAAAACGTTTGAGACAAAACAAATAAAAATTGTCTCGTCTCGTGTCTAGACTACTGCAACTCACTCCTGGCTGGTCTGCCTGCATGTGACGTCAGACCTCTCCTGAATGCTTTAACCCGGCTGGTCAAGTTCTTCCACGATCCACCGCTCCTCTGCTCCCTGAAAAAGAGAAGTTTGACCATTTTATCTGCACAGCAACAATTCAAATGTATCTCACCTTGCATGGTCACATAGTTTAGTAATTAATGTTATACAACAGAGTTTACACTGCAGCGTGTTTGAAGGATACAAATGAGATGATACTTTTACTGAAAACAAAGTTGGAAAAGAAGTCATGATGAGTCCTGGTAACCAAACGTCTCCTTCCAGTTATAACAGAGCAGCCTGATGTTGCTGCCTTCAGCTGATACTGGACTGAATCATCCATATTCACTCCTCCTGCAGTTTTGGTCGCACATACACAAAAAAGGTATCAAATTGACCGGCTCGGCTGTGACACGCGGGCTATGAAACGGTTTTCGAATTATTCAGCACAAACACGCCAAAAATTTCCCCCAATGTTACCTTATGGAGAGGCTAGAGTGCGTGACATCATCGCTAGAGTGGAGACCGAGAGAAAAATTGATCAAAAAATAAATTTGTAAACTGCTGCCGAGGCTACAAATTTCACTCTACAGAAATCATTTCTACATAGAAACATAGGTGTTGGAAGCTTACAGGAATAATGATAAGCTTGAGGTTTGACCATAACTCAGGTTTATTAACTGTAGCACCGAGGATACAAGGAGAAACACATGGCAGTAATGAATACATACACACCGGGCACACACCTCCTAGAGCATGCACAGCTTTACAGACTACAAATATGGTGGCTGTAACAGCTCAAACAGAACCAGTCGTAACATAGTGAATGATCTACAATAGTAACATTTGTCCTCTCACTCATATTCGTCTGCTGAAGCTGTCAGACTTATAGTTTTGGCGTGGGACGCACAGGTGCGCCAGCAACGCCGTCCAACAGCCTCATAGACCGCCATGCTAAATAGGCGGGAAAATTTCTGGAGGAAAGCAGAGGTACCAGTTTCTTCCAATTCGCTCTAAAAGTCCAATTTCCTAACTTTAGCCACATAAAATATATATGTAGACGTTCAGGAAGAGCTCAAGATGCTCAAAGTGAAGTCGGTTCAATGATAGGAACTACGGTTTGGCCAAAAAGGCTTCTTGTTCGAGGGGTACTTTCAGACATTTTTCTCTCTCTCTCTCTCAGCGGTGTCACAGGAGCTCTGATTGGTGGCCTCCACCTGGCCCTGGTTGGCAACCAAAGCCTGTCCCCTCCCACAAGCCTGACTGTAGCTCTGTCCCAATTCAGGGGCTGCATCCTTCGAAGCACGCATTTGAAGGCCGATTACGTCACAACGCTGCGTGAAGGCTGCCAATTCGAAGGCTCCTTCAAATGCGGCCTTCTTTTCCTCTTCTCTTTTTGGAGGATGCACCGCAACTATCCTTCGCGGCCTCCCATATCCCAAGATCCTTTGCGCACCACTGTTCAGTGCCGGGAAAATAACAATGGCGACACCAAGCAGCGTGTTTACCTCTCGGTCCCCTATCCGCAGATATACGAGCCAGTGGAGAAGGAGACGCTTCTCCCCTTTCCTCCACCAGCAAAGCAATTAAAAATAAAATATAAAATTTGTCTCACATCTTTTTTTTCTTCTTTCTTCTGTCTGTTTTTTCTTCGTTTTCTCAACTGATGACTAACTGACAGGCAACGGCTACGTTACAAAGTAGTACCAACTGACGGCTGGTGACGCAACCAGGAAATGCTTCGAAGGCTAGACCGTCTCATTAAACAACGGTTGATGCGACCTTCGAAGGTCCCTCAGAAGGAGTCGCCTTCGAAGGATGCAGCCTTCGCGGCCTACGAAGGCGACTCCTTCTGAGTCATGCACCCCCTGAATTGGGAAACAGCTACTGAATGATCAACAATAGAAAAATTTGTCCTCTCACTCATATTCATCTCCTGAAGCTGTCAGACTTATAGTTTTGGCGTGGGACGCACAGGTGCGCCAGCAACGCCGTCCAACAGCCTCATAGACCGCCATGTTAAAAAGGCGGGAAAATTTCTGGAGGAAAGCAGAGGTACCAGTTTCTTCCAATTCGCTCTAAAAGTCCAATTTCCTAACTTTAGCCACATAAAATATATATGTAGACGTTCAGGAAGAGCTCAAGATGCTCAAAGTGAAGTCGGTTCAATGATAGGAACTACGGTTTGGCCAAAAAGGCTTCTTGTTCGAGGGTACTTTCAGACATTTTTCTCTCTCTCTCAGCGGTGTCAAATGTCACAGGAGCAGCTGCAGTTGACTGCTCTGCTCTGATTGGTGGGCTCCACCTGGCCCTGGTTGCTTGGCAACCAAAGCCTGCCCCTCACAAGCCTGACTGTGATTAACTTTATTGAACTCTCTGTGTAATAACAATGACTGTCAATAATACAGTTTGAATGTCGGCCATTTTATGCTTCTCTCTCACACACACAGACACAGACAAGACAAAAGGCTTTCAAAATAAGAGTGCCTTCAAAATAAAAGACACACACACTGACAGCTATGTAATGTATGGGGGCGACGTGGGCCAGAGTCAGGCACACTCAACATTTCTTTAGAAATTTTCTAGTTATCTATGTTCTGTAAATAAATCGTTTCATGTGAACTTATGACCTTTAAAGAAATCTGGCAGCTGTACAGAAGTGAGTGTCATTTTCAATCACCATAACAGCACCAGTAACTGACATAAAAATCTCTAAAATGATACACAGTATTCACCATGAAATAAGTGGGAAATTAGAGGAAACTCAAAGCATCAACACAGAATCAAGGTGAGTAAATCTTTTCTACAAACGACTTTTTCATCAGTTATGATATGAACTGATTCATATTGATATTCATGATAGATATGAACAGCTGAGGAAGAGCAACACAAACTAAATATTTAGGAAAAATATGAGAAAATGAATTCCACAGTTGAAGTAGATTCTTTTAGATTTTCAATAGTTACAAATCTTTACAGCGACTTCTGTCACGATGGCAGTCGTGACTCTGTTGATTGCTCGTGTTTCCCCTTGTTTCCCCATCCTTGTGTTTCTGGTGTTTACTTGTCAGTCTCTCCTTGTTAGTCTCTGTGTTTGTGTGTTGTGGGCGTGGCACATTTCCCTGGTCTCTCCTGGATAATCATGGATGAAGCACACCTGCCATTCTTCAGCTCACCTGCCTTCCATCAGTTCATCACCTCAACTGCATATAAACCCTGGCCTTCCTCCCACACCTTGTCAGATCGTTTGTTCAACCACCGTGGTAGTCTACGTTCGGACCTCCTTTACTGTTGGTCTTTGTGTTTCCAGTTGGTTTCCTCGTCTGTTTTTTAACCTCTGATCCTCTTGTGCTCAGGTCCACCACCATCATCACCTCCTGCCATATACCTGCTTGCCTGCTCTCCACCAACCATCTGCGGACAGCCCACATTCCATGCTTCCACCGTCTATTCCACCCACTGCTTCACCTCAGCCATTCCCTCCTCATCATCATCGGACCATCTCCTTCCCCTTTCTTCCCACATCACAAATAAATTCCCTTCTATTACAACCTCTGTCTGAGCCTGCATTTTGGGTCAGTTCCTGTGTTATCATGACAGACTTCAACATTAGAGCAAAAATATATGAATATTTTCTTCATAGTTCTGCATCATGAAGATAAATCTTTGAGCAGTTTGTCTTCATCCTCTATGTATCATCTTCATCAGGTCAGTTTACAGTAAAAACAGTCTCTTACTTTGTGTCTGAGGGTCCAGGTTCATCACTGAAGAATATAATATCATCTTTGGACATGTCACTCTTCATAGACAGACAGATGGATCCTGGAGACTCTGCTCTCTGTCTGTTGGACTGAACTCTGCAAACACCAACATGTTTTTATTCAGATCACATGAATCTTTGATAAATTCTCTGAAACACACAAACTGCTGTCAATAATTAGGAGCTTTAAAACTTTTGCACAACTTCATATGCTGGATTTAGTTTTTGTCATCTTTGTTTGTTACTCTGACAATAAATATCAAAGCATATCTGTGCAGTGGAACTGGATCATTCAACGGCATGTCATGCAGGTGTTAAGTGTTCCCTTCTCAGCCTCTCAGCAGATAATGGCATGCAAACATACTGCTACAAGTTTGTTACAGTAAGTTCAATCTTATTCAGGAAATACATATTGGCAAAACAACAACATGCAAATACATAACAAAACCAGCAGAAAACATCCACAGATGGAACTGAAAATGAGTCAAATAAATGAGTTCATAGCAGCTCTCTTACTTTGTGTCTGAGGGTCCAGGTTCATCACTGAATTTTGGAGGATGACCTTTGGACCAGTCACTCTTCATAGACAGACAGCTGGATCCTGGAGACTCTGCTCTGTCCTCCTCTTCCTCCATCTTCTGGACTTCAGTCAGTCTGAGAGGTGAAACAGTAACACTGACTGTGAGCTCAGAACACAAGAATCAAGAAAAACAGGTTTGTTCAGGAGTCACAAACAAGACTGTACAGGACACACACACACACACACACACACACACACACACACACACACACACACACACACACACACACACACACACACACACACACACACACACACACACAGCTCTGCTTGTTTTCTTGGTTACAGCAGGTTTAATGTGAATTATTAATCAGCCAACAAAGAAAATCATCAAAATGTTGGATTAACACTCACCCTGCCTCAGCCTTCAGTTTTCCTCCTTCTGCTCTGTGGACTCGTAATGAAGTCTGAACAAAGTGAACTCTTTCACTTTTAGGGTCCCTCCCAGTTCTTATACACGAGGTCACGTGATTAGTGTTCAGGTGTTTTTCAAAAGAAATAAAATAAGATCCATTTTAGTTTGAAACAGTATCTGCATCATGAAGATAAATCTTTTAGCAGTTTGTCTTCATCCTCTATGTATCATCTTCATCAGGTCAGTTTACAGTAAAAACAGTCTCTTACTTTGTGTCTGAGGGTCCAGGTTCATCACTGAAGTCTGGAATGTCACGTTTGGACCGGTCACTCTTCGTAGACAGACAGATGGATCCTGGAGACTCTGCTCTGTCCTCCTCTTCCTCCACACAAACACTCGTCTTCTGAACTGAACCATACCTGGCTCTGGTACTCTGTGACCACAGAATACCAGAGTCAGGTGTGGTGACAAGTTAAACTGGTTATCTGTCCCGTGTTTAAAAGAGACGGCAGTGTGTCTGCTGTATATGTTATTTTATTATGAACCTTCAGTGTGCTCATAGTGAGCTGCAATAGTTCGAGAAAGGGCTGGCTCAATTTGTGGCAGCGGCACCTCATAGTGGCACTTCCGGTGGCAGCTTCAGGTGCCACTGACCTGCTGTGGCACATGCCAGTATCCGTGGCAGGTACCACTGACTTGCCGCGGCAGTTGCCGGTTTCTGGGGCAGCTGGCGGTGTCTGGGGCAGTTGTCACGGCAACTGCTGCTGTTATGGGCATCTGTTTTTTTTTTTGTTTTTTTTAACAGTCGTCAGTGTTGTATCAGACTCGATGGAAGTAACATTTCCATCACGTGATTTCTGCATTCATTTGCATTGAATTAATTCATCTCTCAACATCTGTCTCAACCGCTGCCGGTGTCTGCATCACACCTTTTGACGGTCATGTTCGGCCAAGTTTTTATAGATGAATTAGGTGAAAACAAATGACCCCACAAGCAACACAAAACACTGTGCTTTTAAATGAACTTTTTAATCAGGGTTAAGCATTCCATTCTCCAAACTGACAGGAGAAACACAAATCTAGCAACCATTCAAATATTTATTCTTTAAATTAACAATGTGTTTAGTTGCCTACCTCACACACACACACACACACACACACACACACAGGCATGTCAGTGGCAACTGGCCCACACAGCGGCAGCGGTTGAGAGATTAAGAAAACGTCGCAAATTAATGCAGAAATCACGTAATTGAAGTGCTACTTCCAGCGAGTCAAATACAACAGTGACGACTGTTAAAAAAAAAAAAAATTAAATTAAAAACAGCTGCCCATAACAGCAGCAGTTGCCGTGACAGCTGGCCCAGAAACCGGCAACTGCCGCGGCAGGTCGGTGGCAGGAAGTGCCACTATGAGGTGCCACTGCCACAAATTGAGCCAGCCCCTGCTGCCCGATGGCCAGTCCGCCACTGGAGGGGGGGCAAAGGGGGGGGCGCAGCCTTTGACAGGAGGGTCTTAACACCCTACTTGCCCCGCCCCCCCGCCTCCGTTGGTCGCAACCCCAGCAGTCCACCATATGTTTCTTCATGGAGGGTTTGAACAGAAAGGAGCACAGGCTTTAGACACATACAGACAGAGCACGAACAGACAGAAGAAACACAGGAACTAAATAAGGCAGGACACCAGGTGAAACCAATCAGTGACGTGATGGGCGTCATCAAAAACAGGCGGGAAAACAAGGCAGGAAGTAGAAATGCAAGACACAGACAGGGGAGAACTTCAAAATAAAACAAAGAAACCTCAAAACCGCCACAATGGCTGCGTATAAAGTTTTCCCATGAGCAATAAATCTTGATTAAAGCATAAAATTACTATGGTTAGGGACTAAATATTAATATTTAAAACTCAGTTTGAAACCTGCTTTGACAAACAAAACATACATACAAACTTATTCAGTGCTTTTATTTTGAAGGGCAGCTCCACAGAAAATAAAGTCGATTTTTCAGAATAAAAGAGGACAAAGAATTCATTTAAATTGTAATAAAAAATGAGAATTTGTGGACAGTTAAAGTCTCATTACATGATGAACATTTGACAGTTTAATGACAAAATGTTGAGGAACTGAAGAACTGTTTTGCAGATTGATTTCTGCATTTATGAGAATTATTCTTATAGAAAGTCAAAAATGGTGGACTTGAATGTTTTTGTTTTCTTCTCAGTGAGTTGGATCGACTACCAATACTCGAGTGAAGTACAAATTGAAGGTATCTGTACTTTACTTGAGTATTTCCATTTATCTGACAGCTTTAGTTACTAGTTACTTTACAAGTTGGATTTGACATAAAAACATGAAGAACTTTGAAAACATGATGCATTGTAAAGAAAAGTAGCCAACAGGATTTACAGACTGAGCTTAAACAATCAGCCAATGAATCAATGATTGAGTGATCAGCTGATTAATGCTTGAACTGATTTCTAATCAAACATTTCAGGGTTTCAGCTTCTCAAATGTGACACTTTTCTGTTTTTCTCGTCTTCAATCAAACTAAACTGAATCATTTTGAGCTTTGGATAGTTGGTCGGGCAAAACAAGACATGTGAAGATGTCACTTTGAGCTCTGTTTAATCGTGACCAAAATATAGAATCAATGGATTCATCCAAATATTGAACCATATCAAAGAGTTCAAAATGAGCTCCACCTCAACCAACTCCAGCAGTAAAATGTCAGAATCCTCTAATGATAGAATATAGTATATATACTGGATATCATTACAGAACATGACACCTGAGCGTTAAACTTATTGAAGAACTGTTGTCAATATTTTTCACACATTTCTTTGTACATCATTTTGACTTTGTGTCTGACAGTGGAGCTGATCTCAGAGCAGTTCAGACTGCAGCGCTGACAGTCATCTCCACTTGTTGTGATTCCTCTGTCAGTCTCTGCTGGATGAAGCTCTCCTCTCCACTCCACCTCCCAGTAACATGGCCCAGTCAGAACTGATGCTGCTGCTTCAACCTCTCTGGATCATCAGGACTCAGCTGATCCTCTCTCAACACAAACACCTTTCTCACCACTTTAACCTATGAACCAAGACGGCTCCCATCTGATGAGAGAAGAAGACAGACAACAGAAGTCATGAATCAGTGTTTACAGAGACTCCCTTCATCAGCTGTCAGTCAGTGATGCAGCACATCCAGTATAAAGACCAGCAGGGACTTCAGTCCTGTTCAGACACAAGTGGAGCGGCTGTGTAGCGTAGCCAGCTTCCTTTCAGCTCTCATGTTAACGTGTTGGAGTGAAGCTTACAGACCTGCATCAAGTCTGTTGACTCTGCACATTTCACTCAAGTACACAGTGGAAATAAAGTGCTGACAGTCCCTGAACGCATCATCAGTGCAGAAACAGAGAGACGTTCACTGCTCACTTTCATTTTCAGCTGTGGTTACTGGACTTCAGCAGAGGTTCTGCTCTGTACAAAGACCACATGGTCACTAAATGTAATGATGGTTCTTTGCAGGCTTCACTCAGACTGATCTGAGAGCTGTGACAAAGATGAACTGATCAGTTCTTTAGTGTTGAAATGAGAGAACAAACACTTTGAGATCAGATCTGATGAATGAGGACCACTGTCTCTGTACATCTTGTAATGCTGTCAGCTGTAATCAGCTTTATTTCCTGTAGACATGAACACAACAACAACAACCAAAAACACATGATCACAACGAGCTTCTGGCTCATCTGATTGGCTGACTGTTCTCTCTCTCTCTGTCTTTCTGTCCAATCCTGAAGCCTGTCAGCGTTCTCCTCTCACAGCTTCACTGAGGAAAGCAGCCGCTGAGAAGGTCGGAGGTTTACAGGAAATACTGGATCTGTGCTTTGATACTAACTGTGTTTAGTACAATACTGCTGAGACCAACATGGACTGACTGCAACCCTCTACTAACCTCAGAGTCTGCAGACTGCAGTGTGGACTCTTCTTAAGATCAGACAGAGGCTTCACTGCTGAATCCTTCAGCTTGTTTTCACTCAGGTCCAGCTCTGTCAGATGGGAGGGGTTGGACTTCAGAGCTGAGGCCAGAGAAGCACAGCTGATCTTTGACAAACTGCAGTGCTCCAATCTGAATAAATAATAAATATTGATAAAAATCCATTTATAATCCAATCAGATGTGTTCAATATCAATGATAGACATTATTTGTGAAAACACATTGAAATCAACAGAAACCAAAGAAATATTTCCACTTTATCAAGTAAACTTGATCATTTCAAACAAATATGAGTTCAGAGGATCTTCTGTAAACAGATGTGACCATTTGAACCACTAACAGAGGACATTTTCCACAGTTCCTTTAAGATACAGAAGTCTTTTGTGACTGCAGACTAAATTTAATACAAGAAACATGAAAATACTGTTTGAACAAAAGAACATTTACAACTTTATGGATGTAAGTTATGTCTGAACATAAAGTAACTTCAATTGTTAACTAAACATCAGATCTACAATAGTAACAGAGAGTCAGTGAACTGACCTCAGAGTCTTCAGTCTACAGTGTGGACTCTCCAGAAAATCACACAGCAGCTTCACTCCTGAATTCTGCAGGTCGTTCCAACTCAGGTCCAGCTCTGTCAGATGGGAGGGGTTGGACTTCAGAGCTGAGGCCAGAGAAGCACAGCTGATCTCTGACAACCTGCAGTATCTCAATCTGAATAAAGAATAAATGATGTAAGTTTAGAAGACAATGTTCCTGCTTGAAATCATTCAATGTTTAATAATCTGTTCAGAGCTGAAGAAGGTTTAGAAAGTAGAAGTTTAGAAAATGGAAACTCCAAACACCTGAACCCAACAGGATGCAGCTTCACAACTGTCAAATACAAAAAGTGACAAAGAGCTCTTATTAATATTAATGACAACGTGCTGCTACTTCAATAAAGACGGAGTGACTTCACCTCTGAAACTCTGCAGCTCCACCAGTGGCTCCATCTATACAAACTCATGTTGTGCAGCCAAACACAAATAAAAACCCACAGAAATTAATTTAAGATTCAACTCAAGATCCCAAAGTTTCCAAAGATGACAAATATGTCAGGATGAATTTTGGGGAAATGTGAACAAAAGACATGGACAATATTTATTTTAGGAAAAGTGGAGTCATAAAATCAAAGCATGTTCAGTTTAAACTATTCAGTCAGTATAAGCATCATAAAGCTTCATCAAAATGTTGGAAAAGAAAATACTGAATATATTTGTTATTGTCTGACTGTTGAAATAGAGATGATTTATTTATTTAATGTATTTATGTATTTTTATCATCATTTATTAAAAAGAGAAATCTAAGATAAAAAGTTGAAGAGGTTCACAGTGAATTATCCAGTGTAGATTTTTCTTGTTATATTCAGGTTTGAAATGTGCAGCTCAACACTGATCTGCCACAGTCAATGGACTAAACAACAGAAGAAGAAAATAGACTTTAGCATTCAGATACTCAGTGTAATTCCATATAATATCAGCCTGATGTCTGCAGTTTAGTGTCACCACAACCTTCTCATCATATTAATCTCAGCACAGAAGTAAAAAATGGTGTCTGACCTCAGAGTCTTCAGTCTACAGTGTGGACTCTCCAGAAAATCACACAGCAGCTTCATTCCTGAATCCTGCAGGTCGTTGTCTCTCAGGTCCAGCTCTGTCAGATGGGAAGGGTTGGACTTCAGAGCTGAGGCCAGAGACGCACAGCTGATCTCTGACAAACTGCAGAAACTCAACCTGAATAAAGAATAAATGATGTTGATAAAAATCCATTTATAATCCAATCAGATGTGTTCAGGTTTGAAATGCGCAGCTCAACATTACTATGTCCTAATCAATGAGCTTTTCTCTAAAATGAGTAGAGTGACTTTGTCATTGTGTTATTGTGGATCATCATAATGTCAGCCTTCTACAGACATCATCCAAACGTCAGCACAACATTCAGACAACCATTCAGTGTGTGTGTGTGTGTGTTCAGACATTATTTGTGAAAACACATTGAAATCAACAGAAACCAAAGAAATATTTCCACTTTATCAAGTAAACTTGATCATTTCAAACAAATATGAGTTCAGAGGATCTTCTGTAAACAGATGTGACCATTTTAACCACTAACAGAGGACATTTTCTACTGTTCCTTTAAGATACAGAAGTCTTTGTGACTGCAGACTAAATTTTATACAACAAACATGAAAATATGAACAAAAGAAATTTACAACTTTATGGATGTAACTTATGTCTGAACATAAATTATGTACATACATTACATTATCTGTAACCGCTTATCCTCACTAGGGTCACGGGGGGCTGGAGCCTATCCCAGCTGACATTGGACGAGAGGCGGGGTACACCCTGGACAAGTTGCCAGTTCATCGCAGGGCACATAGAGACAAACAACCATTCACACCTACGGACAATTTAGAGTCACCAATAAAACTATTAAGTGCATGTTTTTGGACTGTGGGAGGAAGCCAGAGTACCCGGAGAAAACCCACACAGACACGGGGAGAACATGCAAACTCCACACAGAAAGGCCCCAGCCGAGGTTTGAGCCAGGAACCTTCTTGCTGTGAGGCGACAGTGCTAACCAGTGCCCACGTAAATTCTGTTCAACAGTTAATTAAAAGATCTACAATAGTAACAGAGAGTCAGTGAACTGACCTCAGAGTCTGCAGTCTACAGTGTGGACTCTCCAGAAAATCACACAGCAGCTTCACTCCTGAATCCTGCAGGTCGTTTCCACTCAGGTCCAGCTCTGTCACGGCGCTCCCATAAAAGATTAAAATTGTCGATAAAAACAGCACTGTGCTCCTGGCAAGCGGTGGAAAGCCAGGTGTGGAGGCTCAGTAGCCTGGGACCAGACCGAGGACCCATGCCACCGACAGGTGGAATCCCAGGGCTCCCTTCGGACCGAGAGTCTCCGGCGATGGGTCTTGCTGAGCCTGACCCCGTAGAAGCCCTGCTGGATGGAGGAGACACCCGGGGTCTGGAAACCGGGTGGGTGAATGCACCAGCGGTGTGGAGGCTTGAACGTGGAGTGAACGACAGGACTGCGGCCTTACAGAGAGTGGTGGGTCGGACAGCCAGTCTGGAGCCTGCTGGGTTGGCACAATTTGTGGAGGAGACAGGCCGCTTGCGTCTCGGGCTGCAGTGAGAGGATCCCGTGAGCGGAGGAAACTCTTGATCATCCAGCACAGTGAACTTGTTGTGTGGGCAGAGGTACGGGGCTGGTGGAGAGGATGGAGGTGACTCACAACCCCCTTTTCCCTGATGAAGCGGGTGAAAGGAGAGTCTTCCTCTTTTCTTGGTGTTGCCGACCACAACCCAAGGCTGATGCGCCACCGTGCGTGAGGGAGTAGAGCAGACCGGGGCCTTTGGTTTAGCCGGAGCCACGAGCCCTCCGGGATGGTGTCTAGAGCAGGAGCAGGAACCGGAGGAGCGGCTGGGGCCGCTACAGCAGGTGGAGTGGAGGCTGTGGCCGGAGAAGAGTCGGCATCTGCGTAGTAGGGAGCAGTTGTGGCCAGCTCCCCTGGACTGTTAGCAGACGCCTGCACAGCGCCAAAAATGATTGTGTCCAAGTGCCTCTCTGCCTCCTGGATTTTGTATAGTGTGGCAATTCTTTGCTCCAGCACCGAAATCTTCTGGCTGAGATTGACACAGCTCTTGCAGCCCGATGGTGAGGTAAGCAAAGTCATGGCTTCTAGAGCCTGTGCTCAGCTAGTTTCTTCTACTGAGAAGGTCCTCTGTCTAGTTAAAATGTATGCTAAAATTAATAATCTAAAAGGTGTACTTTTAAAAGAGCGTTTAAGACTCGATTAAAAGTTTGTTTTAAAAGAGAGCTTCTGGTGGGCAAAACAAAACGCAGACAACCCATGCGCTGAGTATCTGAATGCTAAAATAGACTTTAGCATTCAGATACTCAGTGTGGATCAGTATAATATCAGCCTGATGTCTGCAGTTTAGTGTCAACGCAACTTTCACATCATATTAATCTCAGCACAGAAGTAAAAATGGTGTCTGACCTCAGAGTCTTCAGTCTGCAGTGTGGACTCCCCAGAAAATCACACAGCAGCTTCACTCCTGAATCATACAGGTCGTTTCCACTCAGGTCCAACTCTGTGAGATGGGAGGGGTTGGACAGAGCTGAGGCCAGAGAAGCACAGCTGATCTCTGACAAACTGCAGTTCTTCATTCTGAATAAAGAATAAATGATGTAAGTTTAGAAGACAATGTTCCTGCTTGAAATCATTCAATGTTTAATAATCTGTTCAGAGCTGAAGAAGGTTTAGAAAGTAGAAGTTTAGAAAATGGAAACTCCAAACACCTGAACCCAACAGGATGCAGCTTCACAACTGTCAAATACAAAAAGTGACTAAGAGCTCTCATTAATATTAATGACAACGTGCTGCTACTTCAATAAAGATGGAGTGACTTCACCTCTTAAACTCTGCAGCTCCACCAGTGGCTCCATCTATACAAACTCATGTTGTGCAGCCAAACACAAATAAAAACCCACAGAAATTAATTTCAGATTCAACTCAAGATCCCAAAGTTTCCAAAGATGACAAATATGTCAGGATGAATTTTGGGGAAATGTGAACAAAAGACATGGACAATATTTATTTTAGGAAAAGTGGAGTCATAAAATCAAAGCATGTTCAGTTTAAACTATTCAGTCAGTATAAGCATCATAAAGCTTCATCAAAATGTTGGAAAAGAAAATACTGAATATATTTGTTATTGTCTGACTGTTGAAATAGAGATGATTTATTTATTTAATGTATTTATGTATTTTTATCATCATTTATTAAAAAAAGAAATCTAAGATAAAAAGTTGAAGAGGTTCACAGTGAATTATCCAGTGTAGATTTTTCTTGTTATATTCAGGTTTGAAATGTGCAGCTCAACATTACTATGTCCTAATCAATGAGCTTTTCTCTAAAATGAGTAGAGTGACTTTGTCATTGTGTTATTGTGGATCATCATAATGTCAGCCTTCTACAGACATCATCCAAACGTCAGCACAACATTCAGACAACCATTCATGTCAACACAGATTAATAACATGCTGCTGATCTCAGTCAAGTCTGGAATTAGAGGATCAAATCAAATCAGACATGTTGGACTAGAAACAGTTTATTATTTATTCCATGACCTTCTGACTGTGTTTGGTGTCTTAGTAGGTAAATGTCATTCAAAGGAGAGGTCTACATTTGTTGAGGAGGTGGGGGAGGTTAATGGGGGAAAATATGTGATTTTGGCGTGGTGTTAGTTGGATTCCAGTATTGACAAGGCTCTTCATCCTGTCGGTGAAATCCAGAAGTGGGGAGTCCAGACTGAGTGGAGAGAGTTGGGGGCTGGGTGGGGTCTGGGGGGGTGAAGGTTGGGAGTCTCCTGTTGGGGCAGGGGGAGACTCCACTTGTTGTGCTGTTGGGGCTCGGGGAGACTCCACTTGTTGGGCTGTTGGGGCTGGGGGAGACTCCACTTGTTGGGCTGTTGGGGCTGGGGGAGACTCCTCTTGTTGGGGTGAGGATGATGATGTTGCAGGTTCTTTCTGGATCCGCTGTCCTCCATGGTCAGTCCTTATCTCAGCGCCCTCGCCAGAGCGCCGTCTTATCTGTTGTTTTGGCTTGTCTTGCCTCTTGTCCTTGACAGGGGCTGCTGGTGTCTGACGCAGAGAATAAAAAATGTTGGAGCTTAGCAGCTGTACTCCTGACTTGTTAAGGCAAAATCCATCTGCCTTAAAGAGGTGCCTGCGTCCCCGAAAGATGTTGAAATTGTCAATAAAGTTCATTGATTGAGCGGCACACGTGCCTTTGAGCCATCTGTTTAGCATCATCAGCCTGCTGAATCTCTCATCGCCTCACCAAACTGTCGGTAGGGGTCCACTGAAAAACACCTCAGTATTTAAACACCGAACCTTGTTCATCAAATCAATCTCTCGTTTTAATACCTCCGATTGTTGCTTCACAACATCAGGGGCTCCTGTGTGTATGATGAGAGATTTCAGTGTCGGATGCTCAGCAGCAATGTTTAGGATCTTCTTTGAGATATCAGACACCATGTCGTTGGTAAAACAGAGTACTTTGCTGTTTTTCTTGGTGCAAAATCATTTTATTTCATTCACAGCTCCGTCACCCACCATCAGAGTTTGAGGCCCCAAGAGACATTCCTGTGTGATGGCAGTGCAGGCCACTTGGTGTCATCATGAGTCTCCGGGTGCTGAGTTCTGCCTGATAACCGTCTTCCCATATTTGAGGGAGGCGATTTGTAGTGCTTTGGCTTTGCACCAAGAGAGTTCCAGGGAGGGCAGGTTGCTTTACTGCCATTTACACCTGGCTCCTGCCGTGTCTTGGTGGTGCTAGTTAGCTTTCTGTTAGCCTGTTCCCTTTCAGTGTTTTGGGATATCGACAGAGTAGTTTCATTCCCATAGTGTCCATTTATCTCCACGTTGACTTCGAGCCGATGAATTTTTGTTTCCAGTACTGCCATCTTCTGGAGCAGTTTGTGGTAATCATCCGTGGAAAGGGAGGCATCGTTCTGCTAATTAGCTTCTGTTAGCTGAGTTCCTCAATCCCAGTCAGAATAGTGGAGGCTTGTACTACTGATAAGCAATAAGAAATAATAGTGATAGCCTTCGGTAACTATCATAAATTAAGCTCCCAGTGATACGTAGGTATCCAGGACCCGCTTTCCATAAATATTTTTGCAAAAGGAAAAGATTGAAATGGGGAAAAAAAGAGAGTAAAGCGGAGAACAAAGGAGTGAAGCGTCTGCACTCAAGCAAAGCAGGAAGTTCAAAGAGTTATTGGTGGCAGTCATCATTCCTCCTGTCCATACTGAGTGTGAAGTGCTCTCTTCATAACACAACTACACTGTAAGAAATGACTTCAGAAGTTTAGCTGAAACTAATATGAAGCTTCAGCAGTCTGAGTTAGATACATCAAGTGGGTGTCTACCAACGTTAAAGACATTTCATTTCTGTACTTTTATGAATATGAATATGTACAAAAAACTACATGAACTACAGTGAACTGACCTCAGAGTCTGCAGTCTACAGTTTGGACTCTCCAGTCCAGCAGACAGCTTCACTCCTGAATCCTGCAGGTTGTTGTTACTCAGGTCCAGCTCTGTCAGATGGGAGGGGTTGGACTTCAGAGCTGAGGCCACGACTTCACAGTGAGTCTCTGAGAGTCCACAGTCAGAAAGTCTGTGATGAAACAAAATACAAAATGATTTAATTAATTACAAAATGTGTTATTATGAAAGAGGACACTTTCTATTTACTTCATGTGTTTGATGTCAGAACAGTTTGACGTGTTGTGCTTTGATGAACTTTTGCTCTTCACATCAGTGGTTCAGCTCATCTTATCTCACTGTGTTTGACATGAAACAATCATTCTCATCACTCTCTCTCATACCTGCAGACTTTTCATCTTTGTTTTGTTTTAATCTTGAAGATGAAGGGAGAGAAAATGGAGTTCATTTAGACTTCCATAATGTCTACAGTCTATCAGTGTGATCTGATCCCATGTCTGTCTACATAAAGTTAGCATGAGGCCATGTTGATGAGAAAAACCTTCGAACAACTCAGTGAACAATTACAGCTGGGAAAGATGATCAAATCTTTATCAAGTTTAAAACAAACAAATCACTTCATTCTACATGTCTCATTTAAAATGTTGCCAAAAATAAACAGTGTGCATGAACCAGATCCTGTAAAAATAAGAAATTTTGCGCTCCTTCAACGATCACGTGACAAAAAATCTTTGGACTGAACTGCAGGCTGTGTTTATGAGCTGAGAGGAGAAGACAAGACAGATCATTGAGAGAGATAGTAGAAGATGAAAACCAAACATACTGGAGCAATAAAATCACATTCAGCAGTGATGATGACAGACTCAACAGTTTAACAAAATCTGTAAATATAAATGAATTCAACTTATGTTTTTTTTCCTTTTTATGATTTATTCCATTATAATATAAACCATGATTGTGTTGTTCACATAGAGGTGTAGGACTAATATACTGCAGTGACAAACTGGACTTACACAGCCTTTCTGCAGTTCCTCACAGCTGGAATCAGTCTCCATCGTCCTTGTTTTGATGTCTTGTACTTCTTCAGGTCCAACTCATCCAGAACCTCCTCTGACATCTGCAGCATGTAGG
Organism: Sciaenops ocellatus; assembly: GCA_033000465.1. Taxonomy (NCBI): domain Eukaryota; kingdom Metazoa; phylum Chordata; class Actinopteri; family Sciaenidae; genus Sciaenops; species Sciaenops ocellatus. The sequence goes on along the minus strand of CP136871.1, from coordinate 3,770,910 downwards.
CCAGAGCTGAGCAGTGGATCACAGAGAGTTTCTTCTTTGATCCGTTCTCTGACTTCAGGAACTCTTGGATCTCCTGATGGACTGAGTCATCGTTCATTTCCATCAGACAGTGGAAGATGTTGATGCTTCTGTCAGGAGAGATATGATTACTGTTCATCTTCTTCAGGTTGTTGATGGCTCTCTGGATGATTTCTGGACTGTTGTCTGTCTGACCCAGTAGGCCTCCTAAGAGTCTCTGGTTGGACTCCAGAGAGAGGCCATGAAGGAAGCGAACAAACAGGTCCAGGTGACCATTTTTACTTTGAAGGGATTTCTGCATGGCTTTCCTCAGGAACATATCCAGAGATGAGTGACTGTAGTCTTTTCCCAGGAAGCCCTTCAGTACCTCTGTCTTCTCGTTGGTGTAACAGTGGAACATGTAGACTGCAGCCAGAAACTCCTGAACGCTCAGATGAACAAAGCAGTAGACTGTTTTCTGGAAGATCACACTCTCTCTTTTGAAGATCTCTGTACAAACTCCTGAGTACACCGAGGCCTCTGTGACATCCAGACCACACTGCTCCAGGTCTTCTTGGTAGAACATGATGTTTCCTTTCTCCAGCTGTTCAAACGCCAGCCTCCCCAGCTTCAGAAGAACTTCCCTGTCAGCCTCCGTCAGCTCCTGTGGACTCGTCTCATGTCCTTCATCGTACTTCTTCTTCTTCCTCTTTGTCTGAACCAGCAGGAAGTGTGAGTACATGTCAGTCAGGGTCTTGGGCAGCTTTCCTCTCTGGTCTGTGGTCAACATGTGGTCCAGAACTGTAGCAGTGATCCAGCAGAAGACTGGGATCAGACACATGATGTGGAGGCTCCTGGAGGTCTTGATGTGTGAGATGATTCTGCTGGACAGATCTTCATCACTGACTCTCCTCCTGAAGTACTCCTCCTTCTGAGCGTCAGTGAAGCCTCGTACTTCTGTTACCCTGTCAACACATGAAGGAGGGATCTGATTGGCTGCTGCAGGTCTGGAAGTTATCCAGATGAGAGCCGAGGGAAGCAGATTCCCCTTGATGAGGTTTGTCAACAGCACCCTGACTGATGACTTCTGTGTGACATCAGTCACGACCTTCCTGTTCTTTAAATCCAGTGAAAGTCTGCTTTCATCCAGGCCGTCAAAGATGAACAGAAGTTTACAGACAGCGAGCTTCTCTGCTGTGACCTTCTGTAATGTTGGATAGAAAACATGGAGCAGCTTGAGAAGACTGAACCGCTCATCTTTGATCAAGTTCAGCTCCCTGAACGAGAGCAGAACCACCAGACTGACATCTTGGTTCTCCGAGCCCTCTGCCCAGTCCAGAGTGAACTTCAGCACTGAGAAGGTTTTTCCAACGCCAGCGACGCCGTTGGTCAGAGCGACTCTGATGTGTCTCTGTTGGTCAGGTAAGGCTTTAAAGATGTCGTGGCATTTGATCGGAGTGTCATGGAGGGTCTCCTTCTTCTTGGAAGCTGTCTCAAGCTGCCTCACCTCATGTTGGGTATTAACCTCTTCACTCTGTCCCTCTGTGATGTAGAGCTCAGTGTAGATCCTGTTGAGGAGGGTTCCACTTCCTGTTTCATCACTTCCTTCAGTCACACGTTCACATCTCGTCTTCAGACTGATCTTATGTTCATCTAAAACCTCCTGCAGACCACCACTCACTAAAACAGAGAAAAAACGTTTGAGACAAAACAAATAAAAATTGTCTCGTCTCGTGTCTAGACTACTGCAACTCACTCCTGGCTGGTCTGCCTGCATGTGACGTCAGACCTCTCCTGAATGCTTCATCCCGGCTGGTCAAGTTCTTCCAGGATTCACCGCTCCTCTGCTCCCTGAAAAAGAGAAGTTTGACCATTTTATCTGCACAGCAACAATTCAAATGTATCTCACCTTGCATGGTCACATAGTTTAGTAATTAATGTTATACAACAGAGTTTACACTGCAGCGTGTTTGAAGGATACAAATGAGATGATACTTTTACTGAAAACAAAGTTGGAAAAGAAGTCATGATGAGTCCTGGTAACCAAACGTCTCCTTCCAGTTATAACAGAGCAGCCTGATGTTGCTGCCTTCAGCTGATACTGGACTGAATCATCCACATTCACTCAAAGATCAGTGCAGACTGATTCACTGACTTTAACCACATTAAACGTTATACTGCTTCCTGTGCATTGTGTTTAAAATACAGCTACAGTATTACATGTTGGCAGGTTCCTTTCATCTGTGTCTTTATTGAGTGTGCCTGAAAGAGCACACTATAGCTGTGTCCCAATTCAGGGGCTGCATGCAAGGAGTCGCCTTCGAAGGCCGCGTCCTTCAAAGGCGACTCCTTGCATTCCTCCTTCTGAGGGACCTACGAAGGCCGCATCAACCGCTGTTAAATGAGACAGTCTAGCCTTTGAAGCATTTCCTGGTTGTGTCACCAGCCGTCAGTTGGTACTACTTTGTAACGTAGCTGTTGCCTGTCAGTTAGTCGTCAGTTGAGAAAAAGAAGAAAAAACAGACAGAAGAAAGAAGAAAAAAAGATGTTAGACAAATTTTATATTTTATTTTTAATTGCTTTGCTGGTGGAGGAAGGGGAGAAGCGGCTCCGTCTCCGCCGGCTCGTATATCTGCGGATAGGGGACCGAGAGGTAAACACGCCGCACTGAACAGCGGTGCGCAAAGGATCTTGGGATATGGGAGGCCGCGAAGGATAGTTGCGGCGCATCCTCCAAAAAGAGAAGAGGAAAAGAAGGCCGCATTTGAAGGAGCCTTCGAATTTGGACAGCCTTCGCTGGCGTTACGTAACCGGCCTTCAAATGCGTGCTTCGAAGGATGCAGCCCCTGAATTGGGACACAGCTTGTATATTATTCTCCATACTTAATTTTATTATTATTCTTACGCCATTTTTTGGCACGCTACTCCTCCCGCAGTTTTGGTCGCACATACACAAAAAAGGTATCAAAACGACCGGCTCTGCTGTGACACGCAGGCTATGAAACAGTTTTCGAATTATTCGGCAAAAACACGGCAATAATTTCCCCCAATGTTACCTTATGGAGAGGTTAGAGTGCGTGACATCATCGCTAGAGTGGAGAGCGAGAGAAAAATTTGTCAAAAAATAAATTTGTAAACTGCTGCCGAGGCTACAAATTTCACTCTACAGTAATCATTTCTACATAGAAACATAGGTGTTGGAAGCTTACAGGAATAATGATAAGCTTGAGGTTTGACCATATCTCAGGTTTATTAACTGTAGCACCGAGGATACAAGGAGAAACACATGGCAGTAGCGAATACATACACACCGGGCACACACCTCCTAGAGTATGCACAGCTTTACAGACTACAAATATGGTGGCTGTAACAGCTCAAACAGAACCAGACGTAACACAGTGAATGATCTACAATAGGAACATTTGTCCTCTCACTCACATTCGTCTGCTGAAGCTGTCAGACTTATAGTTTTGGTGTCGGACGCACAGATGCGCCAGCAACGCCGTCCAACAGCCTCATAGACCGCCATGCTAAAAAGGCGGGAAAATTTCTGGAGGAAAGCAGAGGTACCAGTTTCTTCCGATCGCTCTAAAAGTCCAATTTCCTAACTTTAGCCACATAAAATATATATGTAGACGTTCAGGAAGAGCTCAAGATGCTCAAAGGGAAGCCGGTTCAATGATAGGAACTACGGTTTGGCCAAAAAGGCTTCTTGTTCGAGGGGTACTTTCAGACATTTTTCTCTCTCTCTCTCAGCGGTGTCAAATGTCACAGGAGCAGCTGCAGTTGATTGCTCTGCTCTGATTGGTGGGCTCCACCTGGCCCTGGTTGCTTGGCAACCAAAGCCTGACTGTGATTAACTTTATTGAACTCTCTGTGTAATAACAATGACTGTCAATAATACAGTTTGAGTGTCGGCCATTTTATGCTTCTCTCTCACAGACACAAACACAGACAGACAGACACAGACAAGACAAAAGGCTTTCAAAATAAGAGTGCCTTCAAAATAAAAGACTTTGTAAAACTCTCTCATTAACACACACACACTGACAGCTATGTAATGTATGGGGGCGACGTGGGCCAGAGTCAGGCACACTCAAAATTTCTTTAGATATTTTCTAGTTATCTATGTTCTATAAATAAATCGTTTCATGTGAACTTATGACCTTTAAAGAAATCTGGCAGCTGTACAGAAGTGAGTGTCATTTTCAATCACCATAACAGCACCAGTAACTGACATAAAAATCTCTAAAATGATACACAGTATTCACCATAAAATAAGTGGGAAATTAGAGGAAACTCAAAGCATCAACACAGAATCAAGGTGAGTAAATCTTTTCTACAAACGACTTTTTCATCAGTTATGATATGAACTGATTCATATTGATATTCATGATAGATATGAACAGCTGAGGAAGAGCAACGCAAACTAAATATTTAGGAAAAATATGAGAAAATGAATTCCACAGTTGAAGTAGATTCTTTTAGATTTTCAATAGTTACAAATCTTTACAGCGACTTCAACATTAGAGCAAAAATATATGAATATTTTCTTCATAGTTCTGCATCATGAAGATAAATCTTTGAGCAGTTTGTCTTCATCCTCTATGTATCATCTTCATCAGGTCAGTTTACAGTAAAAACAGTCTCTTACTTTGTGCCTGAGGGTCCAGGTTCATCACTGAAACATGGAGGATGACCTTTGGACCGGTCACTCTTCATAGACAGACAGATGGATCCTGGAGACTCTGCTCTCTGTCTGTTGGACTGAACTCTGCAAACACCAACATGTTTTTATTCAGATCACATGAATCTTTGATAAATTCTCTGAAACACACAAACTGCTGTCAATAATTAGGAGTTTTAAAAGTTTGTGTTGGTCCTCTTAGATCAGATTACAGCTTTTCTAGGTGACTGACAGCTGTCACATCCAAACATCCAAATTCACTTTTGCACAACTTCATATGCTGGATTTAGTTTTTGTCGTCTTTGTTTGTTACTCTGACAATAAATATTAAAGCATATCTGTGCAGTGGAACTGGATCATTCAACGGCATGTCATACAGGTGTTAAGTGTTCCCTTCTCAGCCTCTCAGCAGATAATGGCATGCAAACATACTGCTACAAGTTTGTTACAGTAAGTTCAATCTTATTCAGGAAATACATATTGGCAAAACAACAACATACAAATACATAACAAAACCAGCAGAAAACATCCACAGATGGAACTGAAAATGAGTCAAATAAATGAGTTCATAGCAGCTCTCTTACTTTGTGTCTGAGGGTCCAGGTTCATCACTGAAACATGGAGGATGACCTTTGGACCGGTCACTCTTCATAGACAGACAGCTGGATCCTGGAGACTCTGCTCTGTCCTCCTCTTCCTCCATCTTCTGGACTTCAGTCAGTCTGAGAGGTGAAACAGTAACACTGACTGTGAGCTCAGAACACAAGAATCAAGAAAAACAGGTTTGTTCAGGAGTCACAAACAAGACTGTACAGGAAACACACACACACACACACACACACACACACACACACACAGCTCTGCTTGTTTTCTTGGTTACAGCAGGTTTAATGTGAATTATTAATCAGCCAACAAAGAAAATCATCAAAATGTTGGATTAACACTCACCCTGCCTCAGCCTTCAGTTTTCCTCCTTCTGCTCTGTCGACTCGTAATGAAGTCTGAACAAAGTGAACTCTTTCACTTTCAGGGTCCCTCCCAGTTCTTATACACGAGGTCACGTGATTAGTGTTCAGGTGTTTTTCAAAAGAAATAAAATAAGATCCATTTTAGTTTGTTCAGACTGTGGTCATTTCTCAGTCTGCTGTGTGTTTGCTCTGTGTCTTTTTATTTTCACTTCCGCATGCCAACAGGGCTGTGCCATAACCGGAAGGAAGTAGAAATGCAAGACACAGACAGGGGAGAACTTCAAAATAAAACAAAGAAACCTCAAATCCGTCACAATGGCTGCGTATAAAAGTTTTCCCGTGAGCAATAAATCTTGATTAAAGCATAAAATTACTACGTTTAGGGACTAAATATTAATATTTAAAACTTAGTTTGAAGCCTGCTTTTACAAACAAAACACTTACAAACTCAGTCCAGGATGATGAATTTCACTGACTTTCTTAAGGAGGTTGAAACATGGAAAAAGGAACAATGTATACAACTACGAGTTGAACCACTGGACAGCATGTCTAATGTTTCAAAAAGGTCAAAATCATCAACATCATCCAAGGCCTCTTCTGCTGCTAAATTAGCATCTGCTGAGAAGGCAGCTCTGCAGGCCCGATCTGCTGCTTTAAAGGACAAACATGCTTTACAACTGGAGGAAACCATCATAAAATCAAAGATGGAAAAGGTGGAACTGGAAGCACAAATAGCAGCAGCAGATGCAAATATCAAAGTACTCCTAAGCCATGAGGAGGCTGAACCATATATGGATGCTATGGACGAATATTATGAGGAAGCAAGCAAGCCGGTGGAGCCCACATTTACTGAGACAACTGCTTTGGAATTTATTCAAGTAGCTGCTGTACCTAAAACTCCACTTCAGAGAGCAGTAGGACGCATCCATAGTAGCTCTCAGAGGGCCACCAATGCATCTAGTCCTCAACTGGAAATTCACGAAACAAGCACCTCTCATGATAACCTCGGCACTCTGATGCAAACACAAAAGGAAATTGCCGACCTTGTGACCATGCAACAAAATCAATCCTTGTTGCCAAAAAGAGAGGTAGCAGTGTATGATGGAAATCCCCTATCTTACCAATCTTTCATGCATGCATTTAAATATTTAATAGAGAATAAGACTAGTAGCTGCCAGGATAGGCTCTACTTTCTCTAACAGTTCACATCAGGTCAGGCCAAAGATTTGGTTCGAAGCTGTTTGCACATGGATGCACGTAGAGGATATTCAGAAGTCATGCAACTGTTAAAAAAAACATTTTGGTGACGAAATGAAAATTGCAAATGCTTACCTGGATAAAGCGCTGAACTGGACGGTCATTAAAGCAGACGATGGGAAATCACTCCATGCATGTACCTAAAAGAATGTTGCAGTGCCATGCAAGACCTGGAATACATGGACGAATTCGATGTTACATCTAACTTAAAACTAATAGTATCTAAGCTTCCATACAAGCTCAGAGAAAGATGGCGGACGACAGCCTATGAAGCATTTCAAAAAACAAACACACGAGTACAATTCAAGCATCTTGTGGATTTCATAGAAACACAATCTAACATCTTACTACACCCAGTGTTTGGAGATATCAAACAGCCAACTCCCACTAAAAAACTAATCTCAAACTTCAGAACACCAAAAAGGGGCAGTAGCTTTGTTACCACGGTAAAAGCAGCTGAAGAACGCAAGAGCAGCAACAATCTGACATCCATATTGTTATTTCAGCCCTATGTAGCTTCTGTCAAGGCAAACATGCTCTAGTGGATTGCTTAAGACTCAAATCAGAGCCATGGGAAAAAAAGGTTGAATGTCTGAAGAAGAACGGTTATTGTTTGCTTAAAGAAAGGTCACATGAGCCAAGAATGCAAAAGAAAACTGGACTGCCAAATATGTCAACGAAAACACCCCACACTGCTGCACATTGATGGTAGGAGTTTAAAACAGGAAGCTCCAAGAAATCCCATTCCTACACAACCTAAGGAAACATCTATCAATAGTGCACTGGTTTCAGCTGATGAAGTAACAGGGGCCGGTAAGGAATGTGCACTAGCAATTGTTCCGGTTCAAGTTAAGGTTGCAAAAGGTGACAAGTCTCTCTTAACCTACGCCTTCCTAGATCCAGGCAGCTCTGCAACGTTTTGCACTGAGAACCTCATGAAGCAGCTAAATGCTAAGGGACGCAGGACAGAAATTCTTCTGTGAACAATGGGACAGGAACGGCCTGTCAAAAGTTACGAGCTGACAGGACTAGAGGTTAGCAATCTGGATGGAAGTGGATATGTTGATTTGCCTAAAATATTTACCCAAGCTAAAATTCCTGTTTCAAAGGAAAATTTACTTGCCCAAGCTGATTTGGAAAAATGGCCTCATCTCAGTGGCATCCAACTGAAAGAGATCAACGCTGACATTGAAACCTTGACAGGAATGGATGTTCCTAAAGCAATGGAACCCTGGCAAGTGATAAACAGTCAAGGGAATGGACCATATGCAGTCAAAACAATTCTAGGATGGGTGGTCAATGGCCCACTCAATTCTGCTATGGAGGAATCTGGAACATCAGTGTCAGTCAATCGCATTTCAATGGATAACCTGAGAGATTTGCTTGTCCGACAATACAACCAGGACTTTCCTGAGAAAGAATATGAGGAAAAAAAGGAGATGTCATGTGAAGACAGGAAATGTATGGACCTGGCAACAAGTTCAATTATTTTCAAAAATGGACACTACCATCTACCTTTGCCTTTTCGAGACAAAAGTGTTGTTTTGCCTAACGACTATGAGGCGGCAGCTCAACGTATATTGAACCTTGCCAAGAAATTCAAGAAGGATACTGCTTATGCGGCAGAATATGAAATCTTTATGGATGATGTACTAGGCAAAGGTTATGCACAAAAAGTGCCTCAAGAGCAGCTCCAAAGGAATGGTGGCCATGTGTGGTATATACCTCATCATGGTGTGTATCATAAACAAAAGAAACAACTGAGAGTTGTGTTCCTCATCATACAGAGGCAAATCTCTCAATGGAGAACTACTTCACGGTCCAGATTTGGCTAACTCACTTTTAGGTATCCTGCTTAGGTTCTGTCAGGAACAAATTGCAATAATGGCAGACATTGAGGCAATGTACTATCAAGTACGAGTACATGAAGAGCACCGGGATTTCCTTAGATTCTTATGGTGGCCACAAGGGGATGTTACTAAGCCACTGGAAGTTTATCAGATGAATGTTCATCTCTTTGGTGCGGTATCATCTCCTAGCATTGCTAACTTTGCCCTGCAGCAAACAGGAAAGGACAACTCGGACAAATTCAGCATGGATGTACTTGATACAATTAAGCGAAGCTTTTATGTGGATGATTGTCTAAAGTCGGTGCCTTCCATCAAGCAGGCAGTCAAGCTTACTAAGGGCCTCAGGGAAGCATGCGCCCAAGTAACAGCCTCGAAGTACTCACAACTGTTCCTGAAAGTCACAGAGCCAAACTAGTGAAACAACTTGACCTGGACAGAGAAAAAACACCTCTTGAAAGAGTATTAGGCATCCAATGGAACATCCACAGAGACACCTTTACCTTCACGGTGGCTGTCAAAAGCAGAGACAAGACGAGCAGTCCTCACAGTAAGTTCCATCTATGATCCGTTGGGCTTCCTTTCTCCATTCATCCTCAAAGCCAAACATATCCTACAGAAGCTTTGTATCCAAAAGTGTGGATGGGATGAAATTATCCTAGCGGAAATAACAAAGCTCTGGCAAAGATGGATCACAGAGCTAGATCAGCTAAACAGGTTTGAAATGAAAAGATGCATCAAGCCTCCAAGTTTTGGGGCTGTAAGGACTGCTAGGCTGCATCACTTCTGTGATGCGAGTGAGTCAGGATATGGAACTGTAAGCTATCTCAGGGTCACAAACTACGAGGGAGATGCTCATGTTACCTTTATTCTGGGGAAATCCAGAGTAACTCCACTGAAACAAATCACCATTCCAAGGCTGGAGCTCGCAGCAGCAACATTAGCTGTAAAAGTGGATAGGATGCTACAAAGTGAACTCCAGATTAAACTGGAGAATTCTACCTTCTGGACAGACAGTACATCAGTACTGAAATACATGCACAATCAAACAAAACGATTCCATACTTACGTTGCTAATAGAATAGCAGTGATCCACAACTTATCTCAAGAAAATCAATGGAGGCATGTATGTTCCAGCGACAATCCAGCAGACGACGTCTCACGTGGATTGCATATAGAACCATTCTTGAGTTCCACCAGATGGTTGAACGGCCCTGACTTCCTGTCAGGAGAGGAAAGTGAATGGCCTAAAGCACCAGAGGATCTTAGCCAAATCCCTCCCAATGATCCAGAGGTGAAAAAAGACACCACTGTGAACTGCTTGAAATTGGGCAATGCTGCAACTAGCAAGCTAATCGATTACTATTCTTCATGGAAAAAAGAGCCGTTGGATGGTTGCTGAAACTGAAGAAACTTCTGCGGCTCAGATGTCAGAAGACAGCAGTTAGGACCCGCTCCAAACTGCCATATAAACCACAACGCTTGTCTGTAGAAGACCTGGAAAAGGCCGAAAAGTCAATCATTTGCTACGAACAACAACGCTACTTTGAATCAGAACTTGCTCTCCTGAAAAAAGACAAACCGGTCAAAATGGACAGCGCCATAATCAAACTGGATCCGACTGTCGATGAAGAAGGCATCCTTAGGATCGGAGGACGGTTAAGTAAAGCAGCCATGCCAGTCAACCTAAAGAACCCAATCATCCTTCCCAAAGACTCTCATGTGTCTAAATTGATCCTGCGTGATATCCATCAGCTGGTGGGACACTCGGAACGAAACCATATGCTCTCCAGACTCGGTCAGAAATTCTGGCTACCTTCGGCCAACTCCTCTGCCAGAAAAATCATTAAGTCTTGTGTTTTCTGCAGACTCAGGCAGGCAGAAAATGGGGAGCAGAAAATGGCTGACCTACCACAGGATCGTGTAGCTTCAGATCTCCCGCCATTCTCTCATGTGGGTATTGATTATTTTGGACCCTTAGAAGTCAAAAGAGGCAGAGCACATGTGAAACAACGGGGAGCAATATTTATGTGCCTGGTGAGTCGAGCTGTTCACCTGGAAGTGGCAAGCACCTTAGATACAGACTCCTGCATCAACGCCATACGTCATTTTCTCTCCACCTTAACATGAGTTGGCTAAAGGGAGATACACAAAGGATTAGCCATTTCAACTTCAGTGAAGTACAAATTGAAGGTATCTGTACTTTACTTGAGTATTTCCATTTATCTGACGGCTTTAGTTACTAGTTACTTTACAAGTTGGACAAAAAACATGAAGAACTTTGAAAACATGATGCATTGTAAAGAAAAGTAGCCAACAGGATTTACAAACTGAGCTTAAACAATCAGCCAATGAATCAATGATTGAGTGATCAGCTGATTAATGCTTGAACTGATTTCTAATCAAACATTTCAGGGTTTCAGCTTCTCAAATGTGACACTTTTCTGTTTTTCTCGTCTTCAATCAAACTAAACTGAATCATTTTGAGCTTTGGACAGTTGGTCGGACAAAACAAGACATGTGAAGATGTCACTTTGAGCTCTGTTTAATCGTGACCAAAATATAGAATCAATGGATTCATCCAAATATTGAACCATATCAAAGAGTTCAAAATGAACTCCACCTCAACCAACTCCAGCAGTAAAATGTCAGAATCCTCTAATGATAGAATATAGTATATATACTGGATATCATTACAGAACATGACACCTGAGCGTTAAACTTATTGAAGAACTGTTGTCAATATTTTTCACACATTTCTTTGTACATCATTTTGACATTGTGTCTGACAGTGGAGCTGATCTCAGAGCAGTTCAGACTGCAGCGCTGACAGTCATCTCCACTTGTTGTGATTCCTCTGTCAGTCTCTGCTGGATGAAGCTCTCCTCTCCACTCCACCTCCCAGTACCATGGCCCAGTCAGAGCTGATGCTGCTGCTTCAACCTCTCTGGATCATCAGGACTCAGCTGATCAACACAAACACCTTTCTCATCACTCCCATCTGATGAGAGAAGCAGACAGACAACAGAAGTCATGAATCAGTGTTTACAGAGACTCCCTTCATCAGCTGTCAGTCAGTGATGCAGCACATCCAGTATAAAGACCAGCAGGGACTTCAGTCCTGTTCAGACACAAGTGGAGCGGCTGTGTAGCGTAGCCAGCTTCCTTTCAGCTCTCATGTTAACGTGTTGGAGTGAAGCTCACAGACCTGCATCAAGTCTGTTGACTCTGCACATTTCACTCAAGTACACAGTGGAAATAAAGTGCTGACAGTCCCTGAACGCATCATCAGTGCAGAAACAGAGAGACGTTCACTGCTCACTTTCATTTTCAGCTGTGGTTACTGGACTTCAGCAGAGGTTCTGCTCTGTACAAAGACCACATGGTCACTAAATGTAATGATGCTTCTTTGCAGGCTTCAGTCAGACTGATCTGAGAGCTGTGACAAAGATGAACTGATCAGTTCTTTAGTGTTGAAATGAGAGAACAAACACTTTGAGATCAGATCTGATGAATGAGGACCACTGTCTCTGTACATCTTGTAATGCTGTCAGCTGTAATCAGCTTTATTTCCTGTAGACATGAACACAACAACAACAACCAAAAACACATGATCACAACGAGCTTCTGGCTCATCTGATTGGCTGACTGTTCTCTCTCTCTCTGTCTTTCTGTCCAATCCTGAAGCCTGTCAGCGTTCTCCTCTCACAGCTTCACTGAGGAAAGCAGCCGCTGAGAAGGTCGGAGGTTTACAGGAAATACTGGATCTGTGCTTTGATACTAACTGTGTTTAGTACAATACTGCTGAGACCAACATGGACTGACTGCAACCCTCTACTGACCTCAGAGTCTGCAGACTGCAGTGTGGACTCTCCACAAGATCAGACAGAGGCTTCACTCCTGAATCCTGCAGCTTGTTGTATCTCAGGTCCAGATCTGTCAGATGGGAGGGGTTGGACTTCAGAGCTGAGGCCAGAGAAGCACAGTTGATCTCTGACAAACTGCACCGCTCCAATCTGAATAAAAAATAAATGATGTTGATAAAAATCCATTTATAATCCAATCAGATGTGTTCAATATCAATGATCAGACATTTGTGAAAACACATTGAAATCAACAGAAACCAAAGAAATATTTCCACTTTATCAAGTAAACTTGATCATTTCAAACAAATATGAGTTCAGAGGATCTTCTGTAAACAGATGTGACCATTTTAACCACTAACAGAGGACATTTTCTACAGTTCCTTTAAGATACAGAAGTCTTTGTGACTGCAGACTAAATTTAATACAAAAAACATGAAAATACTGTTTGAAGAAAAGGACATTTACAACTTTATGGATGTAAGTTATGTCTGAACATAAAGTAACTTCAATTGTTAACTAAACATCAGATCTACAATAGTAACAGAGAGTCAGTGAACTGACCTCAGAGTCTTCAGTCTGCAGTGTGGACTCTCCAGAAAATCACACAGCAGCTTCACTCCTGAATCCTGCAGCTTGTTGTAGCTCAGGTCCAGCTCTGTTAGATGGGAGGGGTTGGACTTCAGAGCTGAGGCCAGAGAAGCACAGCTGATCTCTGACAACCAGCAGAAACTCAATCTGAACAAAGAATAAATGATGTAAGTTTAGAAGACAATGTTCCTGCTTGAAATCATTCAATGTTTAATAATCTGTTCAGAGCTGAAGAAGGTTTAGAAAGTAGAAGTTTAGAAAATGGAAACTCCAAACACCTGAACCCAACAGGAAGCAGCTTCACGACTGTCAAATACAAAAAGTGACAAAGAGCTCTCATTAATATTAATGACAACGTGCTGCTACTTCAATAAAGACGGAGTGACTTCACCTCTTAAACTCTGCAGCTCCACCAGTGGCTCCATCTATACAAACTCATGTTGTGCAGAAATTAATTTCAGATTCAACTCAAGATCCCAAAGTTTCCAAAGATGACAAATATGTCAGGATGAATTTTGGGGAAATGTGAACAAAAGACATGGACAATATTTATTTTAGGAAAAGTGGAGTCATAAAAGCAAAGCATGTTCAGTTTAAACTATTCAGTCAGTATAAGCATCATAAAGCTTCATCAAAATGTTGGAAAAGAAAATACTGAATATATTTGTTATTGTCTGACTGTTGAAATAGAGATGATTTATTTATTTTATGTATTTATGTATTTTTATCATCATTTATTAAAAAAAGAAATCTAAGATAAAAAGTTGAAGAGGTTCACAGTGAATTATCCAGTGAAGATTTTTCTTGTTATTTTCAGGTTTGAAATGTGCAGCTCAACATTACTATGTCCTAATCAATGAGCTTTTCTCTAAAATGAGTAGAGTGACTTTGTCATTGTGTTATTGTGGATCATCATAATGTCAGCCTTCTACAGACATCATCCAAACGTCAGCACAACATTCAGACAACCATTCATGTCAACACAGATCAATGTGTCATTCAAAGGAGAGGTCTACATTTGTTCAAGTGTGTCTTCAAACAGCAGCCACATGTACATTCAAAGAGTTATTGGTGGCAGTCATCATTCCTCCTGTCCATACTGAGTGTGAAGTGCTCTCTTCATAACACAACTACACTGTAAGAAATGACTTCAGAAGTTCAGCTGAAACTAATATGAAGCTTCAGCAGTCTGAGTTAGATACATCAAGTGGGTGTCTACCAACGTTAAAGACATTTCATTTCTGTACTTTTATGAATATGAATATGTACAAAAAACTACATGAACTACAGTGAACTGACCTCAGAGTCTGCAGTCTACAGTTTGGACTCTCCAGTCCAGCAGACAGCTTCACTCCTGAATCCTGCAGGTTGTTTTTACTCATGTCCAGCTCTGTCAGATGGGAGGGGTTGGACTTCAGAGCTGAGGCCACGACTTCACAGTGAGTCTCTGAGAGTCCACAGTCAGAAAGTCTGTGATGAAACAAAATACAAAATGATTTAATTAATTACAAAATATGTTATTATGAAAGAGGACACTTTCTATTTACTTCATGTGTTTGATGTCAGAACAGTTTGACATGTTGTGCTTTGATGAACTTTTGCTCTTCACATCAGTGGTTCAGCTCATCTTATCTCACTGTGTTTGACATGAAACAATCATTCTCATCACTCTCTCTCATACCTGCAGACTTTTCATCTTTGTTTTGTTTTAATCTTGAAGATGAAGGGAGAGAAAATGGAGTTCATTTAGACTTCCATAATGTCTACAGTCTATCAGTGTGATCTGATCCCATGTCTGTCTACATAAAGTTAGCATGAGGCCATGTTGATGAGAAAAACATTTGAACAACTCAGTGAACAATTACAGTTGGGAAAGATGATCAAATCTTTATCAAGTTTAAAACAAACAAATCACTTCATTCTACATGTCTCATTTAAAATGTTGCCAAAAATAAACAGTGTGCATGAACCAGATCCTGTAAAAATAAGAAATTTTGCGCTCCTTCAACGATCACGTGACAAAAAATCTTTGGACTGAACTGCAGGCTGTGTTTATGAGCTGAGAGGAGAAGACAAGACAGATCATTGAGAGAGATAGTAGAAGATGAAAACCAAACATACTGGAGCAATAAAATCACATTCAGCAGTGATGATGACAGAGACTCAACAGTTTAACAAAATCTGTACATATAAATGAATTCAACTTATGTTTTTTTTCCTTTTTATGATTTATTCCATTATAATATAAACCATGATTGTGTTGTTCACATAGAGGTGTAGGACTAATATACTGCAGTGACAAACTGGACTTACACAGCCTTTCTGCAGTTCCTCACAGCTGGAATCAGTCTCAGTCGTCCCTCGTATGATGTGTTGTACTTCTTCAGGTCCAACTCATCCAGAACCTCCTCTGACATCTGCAGCATGTAGGCCAGAGCTGAGCAGTGGATCTCAGAGAGTTTCTTCTCTGATCTGTTCTCTGACTTCAGGAACTCTTGGATCTCCTGATGGACTGAGTGATCGTTCATCTCCATCAGACAGTGGAAGATGTTGATGCTTCTGTCAGGAGAGATATGATTACTGTTCATCTTCTTCAGGTTGTTGATGGCTCTCTGGATGCTTTCTGGACTGTTGTCTGTCTGACCCAGCAGGCCTCCTAAGAGTCTCTGGTTGGACTCCAGAGAGAGACCATGAAGGAAGCGAACAAACAGGTCCAGATGACCATTTTTACTTTGAAGGGATTTCTGCATGGCTTTCCTCAGGAACACATCCAGGGATGAGTGACTGTAGTCTTCTCCCAGGAAGTCCTTCAGTTCCTCTGTCTTCTTGTTGGTGTAACGGTGGAACAGGTAGACTGCAGCCAGAAACTCCTGAACGCTCAGATGAACAAAGCAGTAGACTGTTTTCTGGAAGATCACACTCTCTCTTTTGAAGATCTCTGTACAAACTCCTGAGTACACCGAGGCCTCTGTGACATCCAGACCACACTGCTCCAGGTCTTCTTGGTAGAACATGATGTTTCCTTTCTTCAGCTGTTCAAACGCCAGCCTCCCCAGCTTCAGAAGAACTTCCCTGTCAGCCTTTGTCAGCTTCTGTGGACGCTTATGTCCCTGACCATACTTCTTCTTCTTCCTCTTTGTCTGAACCAGCAGGAAGTGTGAGTACATGTCAGTCAGGGTCTTGGGCAGCTCTCCTCTCTGGTCTGTGGTCAACATGTGGTCCAGAACTGTAGCAGTGATCCAGCAGAAGACTGGGATCAGACACATGATGTGGAGGCTCCTGGAGGTCTTGATGTGTGAGATGATTCTGCTGGACAGATCTTCATCACTGACTCTCCTCCTGAAGTACTCCTCCTTCTGAGCGTCAGTGAAGCCTCGTACTTCTGTTACCCTGTCAACACATGAAGGAGGGATCTGATTGGCTGCTGCAGGTCTGGAAGTTATCCAGATGAGAGCCGAGGGAAGCAGATTCCCCTTGATGAGGCTTGTCAACAGCACGCTGACTGATGACTCCTGTGTGACATCAGACACGACCTCTTTGTTGTTGAAATCCAGTGAAAGTCTGCTTTCATCCAGGCCGTCAAAGATGAACAGAAGTTTACAGACAGCGAGCTTCTCTGCTGTGACCTTCTGTAATGTTGGATGGAAAACATGGAGCAGCGTGAGAAGACTGAACCGCTCATCTTTGATCAAGTTCAGCTCCCTGAACGAGAGCAGAACCACCAGACTGACATCTTGGTTCTCCGAGCCCTCTGCCCAGTCCAGAGTGAACTTCAGCACTGAGAAGGTTTTTCCAACGCCAGCGACGCCGTTGGTCAGAACGACTCTGATGTGTGTCTGTTGGTCAGGTAAGGCTTTAAAGATGTCGTGGCATTTGATCGGAGTGTCATGGAGGGTCTCCTTCTTCTTGGAAGCTGTCTCAAGCTGCCTCACCTCATGTTGGGTATTAACCTCTTCACTCTGTCCCTCTGTGATGTAGAGCTCAGTGTAGATCCTGTTGAGGAGGGTTCCACTTCCTGTTTCATCACTTCCTTCAGTCACACGTTCACATCTCGTCTTCAGACTGATCTTATGTTCATCTAAAACCTCCTGCAGATCACCACTCACTAAAACAGAGAAAAAACGTTTGAGACAAAACAAATAAAAATTGTCTCGTCTCGTGTCTAGACTACTGCAACTCACTCCTGGCTGGTCTGCCTGCATGTGACGTCAGACCTCTCCTGAATGCTTCAACCCAGCTGGTCAAGATCTTCCACAATCCACCGCTCCTCTGCTCCCTGAAAAAGAGAAGTTTGACCATTTTATCTGCACAGCAACAATTCAAATGTATCTCACCTTGCATGGTCACATAGTTTAGTAATTAATGTTATACAACAGAGTTTACACTGCAGCGTGTTTGAAGGATACAAATGAGATGATACTTTTACTGAAAACAAAGTTGGAAAAGAAGTCATGATGAGTCCTGGTAACCAAACGTCTCCTTCCAGTTATAACAGAGCAGCCTGATGTTGCTGCCTTCAGCTGATACTGGACTGAATCATCCATATTCACTCCTCCCGCAGTTTTGGTCGCACATACACAAAAAAGGTATCAAATCGACCGGCTCTGCTGTGACACGCGGGCTATAAAACGGTTTTCGAATTATTCAGCACAAACACGCCAAAAATTTCCCCCAATGTTACCTTATAGAGAGGCTAGAGTGCGTGACATCATCGCTAGAGTGGAGAGTGAGAGAAAAATTGGTCAAAAAATAAATTTGTAAACTGCTGCCGAGGCCACAAATTTCACTCTACAGAAATCATTTCTACATAGAAACATAGGTGTTGGAAGCTTACAGGAATAATGATAAGCTTGAGGTTTGACCATAACTCTGTAACTCACTCCCACTACACATACGCACTCTGGACTTCATCGACACCTTCAAATGCCACCTCAAAACACACCTTTTTAAGTTATCCTACTCCCTATAACACTCTGTCCCCCAACCGTTTTATCCACCTTATCTATTTTCTAGCCACATTGTATTTTCTTTGTATGTATTTATATTATGTGATTAGGCTCCTTCAAATGCGGCCTTCTTTTCCCTCTTTTTGGAGGATGCACCGCAACTATCCTTCGCGGCCTCCCATATCCCAAGATCCTTTGCGCACCACTGTTCAGTGCCGGGAAAATAACAATGGCGACACCAAGCATACCTCTTGGTCCCCTATCCGCAGATATACGAGCCAGTGGAGACGGAGCCGCTTCTCCCCTTCCTCCACCAGCAAAGCAATTAAAAATAAAATATAAAATTTGTCTCACATCTTTTCTTCCTTTTTTTCTTCTTTCTTCTGTCTGTTTTTTCTTCTTTTTCTCAACTGATGACTAACTGACAGGCAACGGCTACGTTACAAAGTAGTACCAACTGACGGCTGGTGACGCAGCTGGTGACACAACCAGGAAATGCTTCGAAGGCTAGACCGTCTCATTTAACAACGGTTGATGCGGCCTTCGAAGGTCCCTCAGAAGGAGTCGCCTTCGAAGGCCGCATCCTTCTCGGCCTACGAAGGCAACTCCTTCTGAGTCATGCACCCCCTGAATTGGGACACAGCTACTGAATGATCTACAATAGTAACATTTGTCCTCTCACTCACATTCGTCTGCTGAAGCTGTCAGACTTATAGTTTTGGCGTGGGACGCAAAGATGCACCAGCAACACCGTCCAACAGCCTCATAGACCGCCATGCTAAAAAGGCGGGAAAATTTCTGGAGGAAAGCAGAGGTACCAGTTTCTTCCGATCGCTCTAAAAGTCCAATTTCCTAACTTTAGCCACATAAAATATATATGTAGACGTTCAGGAAGAGCTCAAGATGCTCAAAGTGAAGTCGGTTCAATGATAGGAACTACGGTTTGGCCAAAAAGGCTTCTTGTTCGAGGGTACTTTCAGACATTTTTCTCTCTCTCTCTCTCAGCGGTGTCAAATGTCACAGGAGCAGCTGCAGTTTATTGCTCTGCTCTGATTGGTGGGCTCCACCTGGCCCTGGTTGCTTGGCAACCAAAGCCTGCCCCTCCCAAGCCTGACTGTGATTAACTTTATTGAACTCTCTGTGTAATAACAATGACTGTCAATAATACAGTTTGAATGTCGGCCATTTTATGCTTCTCTCTCACACACACAGACAGACAGACACAGACAAGACAAAAGGCTTTCAAAATAAGAGTGCCTTCAAAATAAAAGACTTTATAAAACTCTCTTATTAACACACACAAGCACGCACACACACACTGACAGCTATGTAATGTATGGGGGTGACGGGGCTAGAGTCAGGCACACTCAAAATTTCTTTAGAAATGTTCTAGTTATCTAAGAAATCTGACAGCTGTACAGAAGAGTGTCATTTTCAATCACCATAACAGCACCAGTAACTGACATAAAAATCTCTAAAATGATACACAGTATTCACCATAAAATAAGTGGGAAATTAGAGGAAACTCAAAGCATCAACACAGAATCAAGGTGAGTAAATCTTTTCTACAAACGACTTTTTCATCAGTTATGATATGAACTGATTCATATTGATATTCATGACAGATATGAACAGCTGAGGAAGAGCAACTTAAACTAAATATTTAGGGAAAATATGAGAAAATGAATTCCACAGTTGAAGTAGATTCTTTTAGATTTTCAATAGTTACAAATCTTTACAGCGACTTCAACATTAGAGCAAAAATATATGAATATTTTCTTCATAGTTCTGCATCATGAAGATAAATCTTTGAGCAGTTTGTCTTCATCCTCTATGTATCATCTTCATCAGGTTTACAGTGAAAACAGTCTCTTACTTTGTGTCTGAGGGTCCAGGTTCATCACTGAAGTCTGGAGGATTATCTCTGGACCGGTCACTCTTCATAGACAGACAGATGGATCCTGGAGACTCTGCTCTCTGTCTGTTGGACTGAACTCTGCAAACACCAACATGTTTTTATTCAGATCACATGAATCTTTGATAAATTCTCTGAAACACACAAACTGCTGTAAATAATTAGGAGCTTCAAAAGTTTGTGTTGGTCCTCTTAGATCAGATTACAGCTTTTCTAGGTGACTGACAGCTGTCACATCCAAACATCCAAATTCACTTTTGCACAACTTCATATGCTGGATTTAGTTTTTGTCGTCTTTGTTTGTTACTCTGACAATAAATATTAAAGCATATCTGTGCAGTGGAACTGGATCATTCAACGGCATGTCATACAGGTGTTAAGTGTTCCCTTCTCAGCCTCTCAGCAGATAATGGCATGCAAACATACTGCTACAAGTTTGTTACAGTAAGTTCAATCTTATTCAGGAAATACATATTGGCAAAACAACAACATACAAATACATAACAAAACCAGCAGAAAACATCCACAGATGGAACTGAAAATGAGTCAAATAAATGAGTTCATAGCAGCTCTCTTACTTTGTGTCTGAGGGTCCAGGTTCATCACTGAAGTCTGGAATGTCACGTTTGGACCGGTCACTCTTCATAGACAGACAGCTGGATCCTGGAGACTCTGCTCTGTCCTCCTCTTCCTCCATCTTCTGGACTTCAGTCAGTCTGAGAGGTGAAACAGTAACACTGACTGTGAGCTCAGAACACAAGAATCAAGAAAAACAGGTTTGTTCAGGAGCCACAAACAAGACTGCTAGTACAGTGTTGTAGAGAAATTGCTGAAAGTCAATGGCACCAGGTCAGGAGGGAAGAAAGTGTTCAGGAGCCTCTGATGTCTTATGCTGTAATATTTATTGAAGCTTGATCAAGGAGAATCAGAGACATCCTCACATACAATCAGGTATGCATATGAGTCGGTCTCTATTCTGCCCAACTCATGCTGGTGGTCAGACTTTAAACCCTTACAGATGACGCCACAAATACTATACGCCCAAAATAGTCAAAGGGAATGCATTTACCCATGTTAGTGTTCACCTTCAACACATTCTAGTCTGGAGACACTGTTGTCTGTTCATGCGAATGGAACGTCTACAGTTAGCTATCTATTATGTCTAGGAGGCCAACACTGAGTTTCTTCGACCCTGGTCACCAGACAACTCTGAGACAGGCTGGCACCTGCACTCCTCCCGCACTCCAAACAGCGGCCTTACATGCCAAAGAGAGAGTCTTCTCTGCTATGATTTAGTGCCGTCACCGTCTATGATCCCAAGGCCCAAGCGCAGCCCAGTGTACCCAAAGGATAGAAAATTCCCTAACATACAGAGAACACACACACACAGCTCTGCTTGTTTTCTTGGTTACAGCAGGTTTAATGTGAATTATTAATCAGCCAACAAAGAAAATCATCAAAATGTTGGATTAACACTCACCCTGCCTCAGCCTTCAGTTTTCCTCCTTCTGCTCTGTGGACTCATAATGAAGTCTGAACAAAGTGAACTCTTTCACTTTCAGGGTCCCTCCCAGTTCTTATACACGAGGTCACGTGATTAGTGTTCAGGTGTTTCTCAAAAGAAATAAAATAAGATCCATTTTAGTTTGTTCAGACTGCGGTCATTTCTCAGTCTGCTGTGTGTGCGCCTGTTTGCCCTTTGTTCTGACTTTCACATGCACATAGGGGTGTGCCATATCCGTGAGACGACGGGTGCAAAGGTTCCATGCCCTGGCCCGTGATTGGCTGCAACCCGGAAACCACCTGGTATATAAGGAGCCAAGATGGCGGCCGTCTTCATCCTCCTCCTCTCCCAACAGGCCACACTTCTGTTTTGTCCAACCTTGTTTGAGATTAGATATAGTTTCTTTTGAGTAGTAAGGGTGGACTGCCAGTTTTGTTAATCTTGTTTTCTCCTGTTTAACTAGTTAGGGAGGTAAGTCTTTTGTCATTTGTTTTCTTAGGTCACTTTCTTACTTCCTAGACACGATCGTGTTGTTTGTTATTTTGGCCTTAGTCCGCACTGAAGCCTAACAACTCAGCCTTATATACTTTATCTATATGTTCATCGATATATTTTTGTAAATAAATAATTTTCCTTATATTCAAACAAATCTTTGTTTGTGGCTACTTGGGATTTGGGGAAGATGGGGCCTTCTCATGTTATGTCCTAGGCACCCCTAGACTGGGGCATAACATGTTTGAAACAGTATCTGCACTCATAGCTCTGCATCATGAAGATAAGCCTTTGAGCAGTTTGTCTTCATCCTCTATGTATCATCTTCATCAGGTCAGTTTACAGTAAAAATATAACTTCATATAAAATCAGCTTTGGCACCGTCCTTGATTCTGAAGACGTCCCCACAGTCATTTAAATAAAAGTCCAGAGCCCGTCTGTCAGAACTCTGAGGTCAGCATTATTCGTTAGATCCAATCCATTGTTTGAATCATTGCACAAATCTGAAATGAAGAAAGAAAGACAAGATAGCTGCATAAAGAACTGCTGCAGCTCATAGTGCAGGGGACACAGACAGGGGAGAACTTCAAAATAAAACAAAGAAACCTGAAAACCGTCACAATGGCTGCGTATAAATATAAAAATGTAAATAATTAACAATAAAAACATGTAAACAACCAACCAGGCCGTCATGATGGAGACTCGTTCTGCAGGGGGCAATTTAGTGTAATGCCGATGCCAACATGAGACGCTCTGAAAAGGTGATCAAAGATCGATTCATAGTCGTAGAAACTTTTTCAGCTGTGACAGACTGATTGTTACTTTTCACCAGGAAGTGTTGATTTCTGCAGATACAGCAACTGTATCCATTTTGTGACTGACGAGGTCGCCGTGAGACGCTTGAAGAAGTTGTTTTGCGTCTCATCAGGATGTCAGCTTCATTTATTTGTCACTTGTTTTCTGTATTTCTTCATTTTTTTTTCAATTTACTGTAAGATCATGGTTGTGTCGGCGTGAGAATAACAGATAGTAAGAATTTAAAAGAGGGTTCGTACGAATGATTCAGAGCTTTTTCTCACGGTGGATCTCTGACACTCTGACAGGGACGAGGGAAGAATGAATGCAAGGAACGCGACCTTGCTCAGCTTTAAAGCCTGAAACGAGAATCTGAATGTACAGAAATCTTTTACATGCGCTCACGACACTTTGAAATGAACGCTGAATGTTTCCACTCGAAACGCTTGTAAATAATCAGATTGCAGAGTGCGCGAGGCTCCATACGGCGACCATCAGCAGATGTTTGCTCTCCGATCTCTGTGTTATGCACTCCAACTTGTAAGAGGCTGAGAGTGGTGAAAAGCTGGAGAGACAATGGCAAATAAGAGACGGGGGGAAGTAATAGCGAAGCTGAGAGAGGGAATAAATACATAAATCAGAAGCAGGTGGAAGGAGTCATTTTTAAGCTGAGATGGCACTTGAGCAAAAACAGTGAGGGCGGTGAGGTGAGTGTGTGCAGGTGAAACTGAAGAGTTAGAAGAGGAAAGCAGCAAATAGAAGACAGAGAAATGTTTCACCATCAGGCTTTTCTTGACACTCCTCGGTGCTGGAGGAAGATGTAAATCGTTCTTCATCTCCTTAGTCTCGCCAGTGCTCGCCACGCTTCGTTTTAGCGCCGTGCCCTCACTCTTCTTTTCCACTCAGCCTCGAATCCCTTAAACCTCACACGGCGGTTTGTAATTTATGCCAGAGGCGCATGTTTTTTGATTGAACAGAGGGATCGCCAAGAAAAGAGCAGCGTTTCTGAGCCGTGGCGTCGAGTGTGACTATCGCTGGGCGGCAGGGATCTTTTGGATTTAAGTCTTCCAGTCTGACCCACAGTCATGAGGCAGAGTTAATTCAACACTTTAGTTTTGACCTCGTGGCCTGCAGAGCGTTATCGGCTCTGATTCTGCAAACAACTCTCTAATTAACAGCTGACAGTTCCAAATAATTAGCGCTGAAAAGTGATTAACACTGAGAGAACGTGTTGCGTATCAGTCTGTCTGTTTGTTTGAGGAAAGATGGTTTATCGTCTATTTGAACATCACAGAGAGAAATCCAACAAATGACAAACGTGTCAGATATGACAAAATTAAAATAATAGTAATAATAATGATAACTACAACTGTAAGCAGGCACAACCACAATCCCCGATCTCGCCGTAGCCACAATCCACAAGAACCTGCAAGATGAGAAAGTAGAAAAACAGTGGGAGGTCCCCCGGCAGTCTATAGTCCTATAGAAGCATAACTAACCCCCAAATTCCACCGGGCGTGGATGCCGCAGCGATACATGGCCGTTCTAGTCAATGTTTTAAACCCCACCGTCTCATCACTCTCCTTCTCTGCTGCAGAAACCCTCATTCACATTTTCATCACCTCCAGAATTGATTACTGCAACAGTATCATCCACAGCACACCATCCAAAACTTTACATAAACTCCAGTACATCCAAAACTCTGCTGCACATCTGCTCACCCACACCCCGTGACCAGGTCATCCCTGACCTCCAGAACCTCCAGTTCAAAATCCTCCTCCTCACACACAAAGCCCTCCATAACCAGGCCTCCTTCCTACCTCACTGACTTACTCCATCGCCATAATCACATCCCGCTAACCTCCTGACTTCACCACCCAGGACCAAGCACCGAGCCTGAGGCGACAGAGCCTTCTTCTCTGTAGCTGCCCTCCTCCCTCTGGAACACTCTCCCCAAACTCATCCGTGACTGTACCGACCTTCCAACGTTTAAATCTCTGACAAGTGGCAACTTGAGGCTGGCTACAGGACATTTCAACCTCCTTAAGCCCCCATGTTAATTAGTAGCAGTCTAGTCCCATAGCAGCATAACTAAGGGATGGTTCAGGACTCACCTGAGCCAGCTCTAAGTGTCAGCTCTATCAGAAAGGAACGTCTTAACACGACTCTTAAACATTTAAAATGCTCCAATGAGTTTGGTTCTTCCACTTCATCAGTTTTTGACATTTAACTCTCAAAACATTCGTCCTCTTGATAGATCCAGTCTAGTTCAACATCTAAAGAGTTAAAATGTGTCTCCTCGAGGCGTTTTTTTGGTACAACAGATTTCATGAGGGCTTCTGGGACTGTACCTCCGAGATATACAAATAAATTAGTTGGATATTCTCTCGGTATTGATCGTGTCCAAATGAAATCTTGTTGGGAGAGTTTTTTTTGTTTTATTCCCAAAGCAGCAATTTTAAACTTACACCATGTTTCATTCTGTTCTGTCTCGGGGACAAAAAGGTAAAGTAAATAAACTATGAACAGCCAACACGTTGGCACATCTCGAGCTTCTAGTCTTTCCAGACTTTGAGTTACAATCTGAGCTTTGTGGGAACATTAAGGGGCAGAGATGAATAAATAATAGCCTAAAGGGTTCCCGTAAGAGACTGCACTCACTGCTCATCACACACATAAAGCAGCCCACCGCTTCCTCGATACGTCTGCGATAATGCAAACCGAGACCCATCATAAATCTGCAAGGTTGTCATGAATCCAATAATACAAAGTCCAGGTGGTCCTACATTCAGCAGCAGCAGGTTTTGGTGGCAGAGGTAGTGCTACCTCCGTGGCTGTGCCAAAAAAAAAAAACTGCAGTTCCTCAAACGTCTACTGGAGGCTGGTTCCAGAAGTGAGTCAGCCTCCATAAGTCCCCATGTTAAAATGTCCAACTTCACAGCAGAAATAAACATGTTTACAGCCTGGTACAAAAAACAGTTTTGGTCTCTATAGCTAATTTCCCCGTTCATGACAATTTGGGGTTCAGTATCTTGCCCAAGGACACTTCAACACACAGACTTGGAGGAGCCGGGGGATCGAACCACCAATCGTCTGATTAGTAGACTTACCTCCACTGCACTGAGAGATAGGAGTGAGCAACCAGACTTCGTTCAGCTCACCTCAGCTCCACCCATGGTCCATGTCTTTGCCCATTTTTTTTTTTGGATTAATGGAGAGCCGGCGGAGGCAGGAATACCATCTGTGGCAGCCATTGACAATTGCAGCCATTGACAATAGCAGCCTTTCTTTCCTATGCTGTATAGGGTATAAGATAAAGTCGGCTGCTTCTTCCATCTGCGTTCTCAACCATGCATAGTGCGTACAATACTCTACTGTGCTCTCTTACATCCATACTGTCGTTCACGAGGTAATATGGTGCACAGAAAACACGTTATGATATATAACCTGGCAGTAATGGTTGTTTGTATGATTTCACTGCTCCTGATGTGAGCTCAGTTCTCGCTTCCTTGCCCTCCTTTCCATTATATTTGTCCTTCCTGACGTAGATGACTGTTAGCATCTCTGTGTGCTTTCTGTTTACCACCGATGAATCAATAATCTGTGCAGTGACCTTGTCAGCGTCACTCACTGTGCACCATCATCCCGACGGTTCAGCGATTACAACCGATGTGGCTGGATTTGATGTTTACATTGCGCGGTGAGTCACTGAAGCTCTGTGTTTGAGCTCTACATGTCAGACCACGTGAGGCTCATTGCTTTTTCTTCAGCTTGTCCTCCCAACTCAAGGTCGACCTCGATCCTGGCTTTCTCTGGAGCTTTGGAGTATTGGGAAGAATCTGATCGTCTGATCCGCTGCCAGTTAATTAGCTGTTAGAATTTCATCCATTGAGCTTTTTGAACTACTCAGCCATGAAAGAGCATTAAAAAGCTTATTTTGACCTCGGGGATGACAAAAAAAGTCCCAACACAAGGTGCACTCATTAGCTGTATCGCATGTTTTGGTGTTTTTCATTAGAGGACATGTGGTGAGGCATGCAGGGATCCAAAGCTTAGACGTGATATCAGGTGCACACTTCTGATGAGGAACAAAGAAAACAGTTTCACAGTTCCACCATCCTCTTTGCTTCGTTAGATTAGAGAACAACCCTGTCATGCACAATTCTGCAGGTACCCATTGCGTAGCTGCTGTTAGCTAATGTCAGCGGTCGGTCTGTGAGCTCAGAGCATCGGAAGAGTTGGGTGTTTTGAAACATTGAGAAGAGGTTTTCAGACCCCAGCGCAGGTAAATGCATTGTCGTCCGCTTGCTTGTAACCGGGCGCAACAGCCTCTATGGACAGAGTAGTGAACATGGCAGAGGAGAAGAGAGCGAAGAGGAAGCTAAGAAGAGAAAAGGTCTAAGGTCTATAAAGGTCTGTGCTAACGTTGGCTAGTATTGCACACACCAGAGCCGGACGACCGGGCTCAGCAGCTTCTATGGACATAATGGCAAAGGAGAAGAGAGCGAAGAGGACGTTGACGGAGGAAGCTAAGAAGAGAAAAGGAGAGAGTGCCAGAGGTTTTACAGCCAAATAATACTTTCTCTTGCAACTCCATCCAGTCCAACATATTCTGTGTGTGTGTGTGTGTGTGTGTGTGTGTGTGTGTGTGTGTCAGTCCTGCTGTCAAGACGTGATCATACAGCTTTGACAAATTTGACAAACGGCTCACTGCATTCCTTTCACATTTCACATTCGCCTGTCTTGGCAGCTCATTGACAGCGCTTACCTTTCCGAGGTCGATTCTCAGCCTGCTGTCAGCGGGCGTCCGATACGAGGGCATCTCCTGCTGACACGACGTGACCTCCTCAGCTTTCAGACCGGTGTTCTTTCCCTGCATGTGTTCGGGGATGTTTCTCATCACCCCTGTTTGACTTTTTCCAATGTTTCACCATCATCTGGAATCAACACGTCAACCTGCAGTTACATAGGAGCGCGTCAGGTTAAGTCCTCCGGCGTTTCAGCCGACTTTCTTTGATGAATCTCAGGTACAGCAGCTGATTCCCAGAAGGCATTGTAAGACACAATAATCTGCCAGACGGCGTGGAGAAGGTGATTAGATTGCTTGATTTCTCTGCTAATTTAACATGCCAGAAACAATATTTAACATCTGCGAACACTCGGAGTTCGACAGATCAGAGAGGATGTCGTCAGTAGTGAAGGAGAACGTGGGAGGCTTCAGATCCACGTTAAATCCTTGATCTGTCATTTGGTCCACAGATCTCTGCGGAAGTCTCAAAAGACGTATTGATTTTTTATCTTGTGCAAAGAAGTATATTAATTTTTCAGGACTCTGGCACCGCTGTGAGATATTCCATTTGCCCAACGATCTCCCCGTCCAGTTTTCCTTTGGTCAACCTGCCCGTGACTGATGTTTTCCTACTTTAATCAGCGTCGCGGCTGCACTTGTTTTCCTGCCAGGTTTTTCCAGCTTTGGTCCAGCACTAATCTCACGCATGTACAGTTTCTGGTCCTTTGGGTTTCTTACTTTGACCTCCTTTTTGGCACCTCGCCTTTATTCCTCAACAGCACTTTTTTGTCTCTGTGCTGTGTCAGGGTTCACGAGGAGGAAATATTGCAGGTAGCTCTACAGTCTCTCTGAGATTTCTCTGGATGTTTGCCAGCGTATCTACAAAAAAGCTATTTTTCTTCTCTCTCTCTCTCGTTTCTTTCATCTCTGATGAAATGTGTGATGTTGTTTATATATATGGATCCACCTCCACACTCCAGGCGGGTTACACATCATACTAATTGTTTTGTAAGGGTTCAGGCAAAACTATGTGTTTTGTCATTTCTGTAGGAGGATATTGTTGTTGGAGAAAAGAAAGGAGGTCTGTAGGGAAGAGGAGCTACAAAACTTTTAAAATTAAAAGAGTTTGACTCTTAGTTGGAATGGAAGTGTCTCACAATAACTTGTTTTTGTACTTCGGTGCATTGGATGTCAGTAATAAAAGCTTAAAAGTCCAGTGTGTGTGGGATTTAGTGACATCTAGTGGTGAAGTTGCTGATTGCAACACCTCATCTCACCAACTCCTTGCTAGCGTGACGGAGAAACTACAGTGGCTGACTAAAGGTCCTCACTGGAGACGGTGTCTAAAGGCCAAGGTCTTGACCAATGACAGTAT
Source organism: Sciaenops ocellatus (assembly GCA_033000465.1). NCBI lineage: Eukaryota > Metazoa > Chordata > Actinopteri > Sciaenidae > Sciaenops > Sciaenops ocellatus. The sequence goes on along the minus strand of CP136871.1, from coordinate 3,741,884 downwards.
CTTGACCTGCGGGCGGTGGTTGCAGTGCATTGTGGGATTTGTAGTATGAGCGGTGGGAGTGCGATTTACCAGCGGGCCATTAATAACAGACGTATGAAATTATCTCCTTGAGTTTGACATGTTTGGTCTAGTGTTTCCTGTTTTATTTTGTAATTTTCTCCCTCTTGTTGTGTCTTGTGTTATTTTACTTCTTTTGATTATCTGTTCCACCCAGGCGGCAACCTCTGTGGCTGTGAAACGAAAAACGAAAAACTGCAGTTCCTCAAACGTCCACTTGAGGCTGGCTCCAGAAGTGAGTCAGTCTCCATAAGTCCCCATGTTAAAATGTCCAACTTCACAGCAGAAATAAACATGTTTACAGCCTGGTACAAAAAACAGTTTTGGTCTCCATAGGCCGGCCCATGTCTGTTCTAAGGTAACAAAAATACCTTATTTTCAGGTGATTGACAGTTATGTATGTAGGTTAAACTGACAGTGAGCACACCTGTAATGTTTCTTATAATTTCTTATTAAGAAAGACTTGAAAGACCCGAAAACAACGAGATACTTCAAGACTTCCTGCTCAATTTGTACCAGGCTGTAAACATGTTTAATTCTGCTGTGAAGTTGGACATTTTAACATGGGGACTTATGGAGATTAACTCGTTTTGGAGCCAGGCTCAAGTGGACGTTTGAGGAACTGCAGTTTCTGGCCCTTCTGCGTTGACTTCATTTCACAGTGATTGCCGCTCGTGCACAGCATGAACTTTTTAAAGTTTAACTTTAAAATTTAACTTATGGAAGTTCATAGTGTTTTTAAACGTATACATAAACACTATAAATCTAACTTTAGGTTTGATACCACACATGCTATAATTTAATAGTATTATTATAAACAGTACAGCGTTAAATTAAACAGCAATATTCTTTCCTGTTTTAGAAAGAACCATTAAGAAAACAGTTCTTATTGGACGTATTGCCCTTGTGTGGAAAACATTAGCCTTGAAGTGAAACACAATGTCATTCCAAAATAGATAAATGACTTAATTATCCTTGCCTGCTGTTCAGTAATTCACGTTTTACATGGATTTAAATGCACATTTTTCCACCATTATTACACAGTCGCCGTCATGACACAAGGTCTTTGGTAATGGCTCCATAATTCTGAGGATGAGGAGTCGGGGGTGGAGGGAGAAGGTGTTAAATAGAAAGAGTGAGAACATTAGAGCTGCTGCTAACGACGAAGTCGGTGAATATATTTCTCCTTTCATTTCATAACTAAGTGATTGTTGATTAGCTGGATGAGGGAAAAAAGGCCCGTCGATATTAAAGCGCCGGTTCGAGTATTAGTGATTCCAAGTAAATGAGTTCATTTCCCACAGAGGGCAACACGTGAACTTCTTAGTTCCAGGAAAATGCATATATGTCTAACTCAAACTGCTGAAGCCTTGTAAATACATTCTGGAACAGATTTTTACTGTAGGATAATCGAGTTATCTGCCAGTGTGAACATGAGGAATGATTACAGCAAGCAAAAACTGTTTCAACGTACATATGCGCGCATTGTTTTGTGACGGCCCTTCTGCTTGTTCGCTCGGCTGTTGCTTTCCTTGATTGTCTCTAAGGATGCAGATTAGGTTTAAGTTTAATCAGCAGCTTGGGACATACTCTTCCTCCTTTACCAAAGGAAAGGAGGAGAAGTATCTCGGATGTGGATTTTGTAGTTTTGTAGTTCATCTTCTGAACTTCTGACACGTCAATAACATCCGCCGTCGCATAATGACGTAGTCTAGTCTAAGTGCAGTCGGATTCCTTCTCCTTATTCCTTCACATCTTTCCTTGACCTCGTGACATTTTCCACTGAGGTCAAGGAAGTGTTTAGGAAAGGACATAGGAGTATTCGACCATACTCTTGGTTGGACTTTGTGGCTTTTCTTTGTTTTTTTACAGCAGTATATCCTACAATACTGACTTGACAGCTTCCTCCCATCAATTTCTTTGTTTTTTGATTATTTTGTGGCACATAAATGACTTTGTTATTTAGTTTGCCCACGTGTGTCTCCCATCTGAGCTCCTGGGTTTGTGTTATGGTCGACCCCCACATTTGTTCCAGCTCAGCGGTGATGGATGGGTGGACCCAGGTGCGTCCCAAGCTGCTGATTAAACTCCTAATTTGGTCTGCAGCCCCGAACACAGCAGCAGAGTGAACAAGCAGAGGGGGCTGTCACAGTTTGAAGATAGACTTCAAAAAACCTTCCTTCACTTTGACTGAGTCAATAGCGTGAGAAAGGTGTGAAAACACTGGACTCCTCTGCAGCAGTGATGCTCCATCATGTGGCCCGACAAAGAACACAAAAGCTGGAAACAAATAGACGAGTATAGGGAGAAGGGGGACTTAGTGAAATCCACCGCTGGAGAGAGAAACCCTGAAGACTGCCGGCCTGCCCTGACACAGCCGCTTCAACAGTGTTGAGACTCTGCCACCTAGTGGCTGTTTAAGGAAACAGCAGGTCAGGCAAATATCAAGAGAGCAAATGAAGGTTTATTATATTACATTATAACCCAGTCTCTAATCTGCTTCAATAAAAAGAGATTATTTCATCTTTGTTGTAATCTGCACTATAAAAAATGATTTTACAGTGAAAAACTGTCAAACCATGACAAAAGACCGTAATATATGCATTGATATATCAGTCATACTGATACAGCATTTTAAGGGAATTTATACAGAATAGTAGTAGTATTTTATATTTTAGACTGTTATTATACAGTAAAACACTAATATTTAATTTTTATTTTGTTTTACGGTCTTTTTCTGTCATTGTTTGACAGTTTTTCCCCACAAAAATCACATAATGGAATAAAACAGCAACCTTAACTGTAAAATCAACAGTATCGATATACTTTTACCATAATATTAGAAACAGTTATGGCAGTTTATTACTGTAGATTTTACGGTGAGAACTGTCAAACCATGACAGTAAAAGTCCGTAATATATGCACTGATATATTAGTCATACTTCAAAACCTTTATTTATACGGCATTTTGGGGAAATGTATACAGAATAAAGTAATATTTTATATTTGTTAATAATACAGTAAAACACCATAATATTTAATGGCGGATTTTTTGGTCTTTTACTGTCATTGTTGGAACTGTCATACTGTCATAAAATGGAAAAAAAACGGCAACCATAACTGTAAAATCAACAGTACTAATATACTTTTAACGTAATATTAGAGTTATACCACATTTATTACGGTAAAATTCTGGCAATCACAGCTGACAGTTTATTACTGTAAAAAAACAGTTTTTGTTTAAAGTGTGGCTTTCTATAAAAATCTTGCAGCTTCGCAGAAACTGTTCATTACACAGAATAAAAGAGGATTATCTGAAATAAAGTCCAAATGTTTTTCTTTCCTCTTCAACAGGCCGACAATGTTGAGTTGCATTCTATAAATATTATTTTATTTATTTAGCATGTTGTTCAGATCCACAAAGATGCAACACCTGCAGCCATGTGTAGCTCTCTGTTCTACTGAGGACGCTGTAGGTGTCGAGGCCGGGCTGTCTGATGTCCGCTGTGATGGATTTCTCTTTATGAATGTTAAATGTCGGTCCAGAAAGCTGGATTCAGAGGGAAGCGTTTGCTCTTTGATTTTTTGTGGCGCTGACATGCTCAGACAAATACAGTCGGGCACTGCATGCAACAGTACTCGGGCCAAATGTTTGTAAAGATCCCATTAATATTAACTGTCCTTTCAACTGCACAGCAGCACTTCGCCAAACAATATCTTTCACTCACCCCAAAATACTTTAATGAATATTATATGAGAGTTTGAAATCTCATTTCATTCATGCGTTTCATTTGGTTTGGAGTTAATTCACACAGAACAATGGTGTTGTTGTGTAATGGAAGACAATGTGTGGTCATTAATAAAAATAATAATAATAATAATAACAACAAACTCTCTCTCACTCTGGTCTTTGTTCCTCTGTCATTATGCTCCTAGAGGTCGCTGAGCCCAGTTACATTGCCTGCTTGACCAGCTCCTGTTCTGGCACGACACCGGCTCCACTCCCTGTTAGCATTCCCACACACCACCTCCTCTTCACGGTGGTCCAAATCGCCTGTGGTACAAACACTAACACTCCCCCAGTGTTCACAGTCCATAAAATATGATCCAGTTTCACCAAAATCACTGAAATAGTTGGTGGTGTGTGACGTAGTGCCGTAAAGCGTTACGTACTTCTCTTTTGAAAGTAACTTGTCCAACACTGATGAACACTCCTGTGGATACAAAGAAAACCTGAATTATTTAATTAAATGGAACAACACTCCAGCTTCTCTCCTGAAATACAGTCAAGTTATTTTTACACGAGAAGTTAAGAGCACACTCGTCCTCCACCCACACAGGTGTTCTCGCTTAAGTTGCCTGATGAGCCGTCGTCAGGACGGCAGGGGCACCAACCGAGGTCGCTCAGTCTCATTAGCACGGAGAGTTTTTCATGTAATTCCCAGCAGAACTCACGCCCAGCCTACACACGACTGCAGGTCTAATTGACCAGAATAACTGTATGGTCAAAACGTAAGGTGAGAACAATAACAGGCTCGCTTATCATAGCTCTCTGTCGGGGAGTCAAGCAAAATGTGGCAAAATGTCGTGCCAGAACCGGAGCTGGGCAATGTAACCAGGCTCAGCAGCCTCTATGGACATAATGGCAGAGGAGAAGAGAGTGAAGAGGACGCTGACGGAGGAAGCTAAGAAGAGAAAAGGAGAGAGTGAGCGAGCAAGAAGCCGCCGGACAAGAGTAAATCTGGGACTGACTTTTAGTGGTTGGTGAGAGCTTGGTGAAATAAAAGGCTGAAAGACAGACGCCGAGCTGGGCTGACTGCTGTTGGACTAGTCAGTAATATTAGCTGGCTGCTATGTCTGCTGTTGGTGACCTTGTTGATGTTTGGCTGTTAGCAAAGTTGTCGACTCGCTAGTTTTTGATCAGAAGTAATGTAATCAGAACAAATACTCGAGTACAGCTGAACATAGTTACCACAGTGGGATTACACTCTGACACTGGAGGCAACAAATCACAAAAATACCGACTTCTACGTGACGTTGCTTTCAGGCACTTCACCTTCCAATCAGCTGACATGGTTGATGGTTATTTGGCCATGACGGCTCAGCGAACAGCACTATCACATATCTGCAAAGAATAGCACTCTGGTCTTCCCCGTTGTTTCCACCTCATTATTCTACAACACACCTCTCTGTGTGCTGCACTAAATCTAATAATTCTTAAGCCTCCTTCTCTCAGACAGCTGTCCCATAGCATATTATTTTCCCCAGGTGAGTTTCCATGCCTTCCCCGCCTCTACAAGAGGATACTTGACATTAAAAAGTTGGAAAAGCCTTTAATTCTGCAGCCTTCCAGTTCACACGCCGGCAGCCTGATTACCCATTCGCTGTGAAATGACATTCTGAAAGAGCCGGAGCTCTGACAGGTGGCTCTTTGTCATCATTATTCCAGCGTAACACCCACTCGGTCCCACTCACCGCGCCGCGTTGCTGCTCATGACAAGTCTGCACATATATAAGAGCACGAGTACTGGAGCACACACAAACACACACAGTTTAGATCAACACAGCGAGTGCACGTGCACGGGATGACGTCCTAATCAGTGGAGCAATTAGCGAGGGGAGTCGACGAGTTCTCAGAAATACGTAAACAGATCTAAACAGAAAGCACGCGATCACACTGAGAGGCACCTGAAAATGAAACAAAATGAGGTATCGACTGGCTGTCAGAGAGGCAAACAACATCGTTCATCCACAGCAGGATGACACAAAGCACAGAGGAATCAATCAGGAGGAGGAGAAGGATGGGAGAATACATATAGTGAGAGTAAAGGCCAGACAGATGAGTGCTGAGCCTCGGTAAACTGAGCTATTACCGACACTGAGATAAAGGTAACGGAGAGAGAGAGTGCTCAGCTGCACTGCGTCAAGGTGTGAATTAGCTCCTCTACACCTTCACTTTTTCCTCTGTGGACATTTAAATGTTCAGCTGGATGTGATTCACAGTGTCTGCTTTGTTCCACCTGTGCACGTCTGTGTTATCTGTATATGTATGGAAGCCTGTTTGTGTCAAGAAAAGACAAATACATACTTAAAAATATTAAAGGTTTGAGTCAGAACCTGAAGTGGTTCTTCATGGTGATGCCACAGGGGAACCTCTTTATGCAGTGGACCCAAATGCAGGCACGGGTATCGACACAGAAGCTAACTTTAATAACAAAACGGTTGAGGAACACAAAAACAGCACAGGAGCACAAGAAACAAACTAACCAAAAGGCGGCTGGAGATCCAGGAAGAAAAAACACAAACAAAAGACTCAATAACCAGGCAAACAATCCAGAAGGACAAAGGCAAAGGCCGGGTCGAGAAACAGGCAAGATACAAAACAGACAGACGAGGAAACACAGGAACTAAATACACATGCAGGTGAAACTAATCAGGGACAGGTGCAGAATCAAAGACAGGCAGGAAAACAGGTAGGAAGGAAGTAGAAGTAGACAAGATACAGACAGGGTAGAACTACAAAATAAAACAGGAAGCACAGAACAAACTCTAAACATGATGAACATTTCTGTGGATACAAAGAAAACCTCAAACAAAAAGGTAAAACAGGTTCTCCAGAGATGTTACGACCCGACTCGAGAGGTGAAAGGCAGTAACATAAAACCAGATGTTCAAGGTGTAAAAGATATTTATGAAATGAAATTTCAGGTTGATTTAACAGAAGGAAGTGAAGTAAACTATAAGAGAACAGAGAACCAGAGCCTGTACTACCAAACGAGAAAGAAACCCTCACTATCTAACCGACAGTTCGGCAGCTCAAGTTTTAAATGAGGTTGCGTGTCCAGATTGGGCACCGGGGATTGGCCGCTCTAATCCAGATTCACCGGGCCTCCAGGAAACGGCGACGTATGGCCACACCTCCTCTAGCTAGGGGGCCAATCGGGGGACGGCGACCGCACACCTGGATTTACATAACCCAAAGCACAACAGGTCATACGAGGGGCGAGACAGCGGCAGCCATAACAAGAGAACTCAGAGTAAAGATAAAAATAAAGATTTGAGTAAGAGCCTAAAGTGGTAACACCATAGAGGAACCTTTTACAGTTCTTCATTGTTATAAATCAGAATTATGACCTATCTCATATTTTACCTGAAATATTTGTTTTTGGGGTAAACTTTATATTTAATAGCCTTTCTCTTGGGCTAAATGCATACATAATTAATTTCTCTAAAGTTATTCTAAAAGAATGTTTGACTTTCACAAGTTGGAGTTATAAACACGGCGATCATCTGCCACCACCACTCGACCCTCAAGTTAGAGGACATAAGAAGTAACTCAATAGATGACCCTGAGTGAATCATTGAAGTTTGTATGATATTTTTACAGGATTAAACGTTTAAGCAAATACTTTTCTCACATATATTTTATAACCAGGAACAAAGACCAGGCCTTGGACTCACTTTGAGCGAGAAAAGTTTGGATTGTCCTGAGCGTATGGGTGGCAGAGCCAGGCGGCGTCATTCATTAGAGGAGGTAACACAGGTCTTTATTCGTTCAAGAACTGGAGACTACTTTGTAGTCAGCGTTAGAGATTTGAATTTAATGTGGGTTTTCATACAGATATTGCCTTGGTCTTTGCTAGTGAATTACTCTATAGAAGAAATGTCTAGGAGTTGCACTTGTCATTTTTCTTGGACCTCTTTCACTTCTATGGAAGACAGTTTAATTGGTGTGAGGAATTGCAGCAAGGCTCTGATGGGAGGGAAGCAGTCAAGTCCATCAAAATGCATTTCTGCAGTTTGTCTGTTGGTTATGTTTATTACCCAGAGGAGTCTGTAACTTTAGGTTTCACCTGCAGCCATACGCAGACGACGCCGCGCTTGTTAAAATCAATCTTGTTAATCAAGCAAAGCAAGTCATTACCGCACAGCGCCTCGCAGCCTCTGGAGTAAATAAACAAACAAATAAATAAGTGAACAAAATAAACAAGTGAACACCTCGAGGACATCCATCATCATTAGGCTGGAGCGTTTGGTCCTCGGCTCATTGCGGAGCGTGACCAGGGCCGGGGTTCAATCTTTAACGCTCCGCCGGTTCGTCTTGTTGTGACTGGTGTGTGCCAAACACAGCCTGTTAGACTAGCGTGCATGCAAATGTGGATTTATAGCATCTGAAGGCATTGCAGCTGCGAGGGCTGCTGCGAGGCTTTTCTAAACGCTTCGACATTATTCGCTCTTGAAACACAAAGCGGCACCTCGCAACGCAAATCTGCCACTCTGCGACGCGACGTGAAAAGAATCAAAGCGACAATATACGACGGAGCTGACATAATGTTTGTGTCGGAGGGTTTGAATAAAAGATTCCCGGCGAGTCTGAATCCCAACATGTCTGGTGTATGTGAATATAAACGACACTGTGGACACTGATGTGGATAAAAGACGTCAACAGCGATGAAGAGAAGTCAAAGAGAAGCTCTCAGATCTAAAGACGGAGCTGCAGGAGCTTCCCATAGTTCACACGACAGGTGGTATCTAATGAGTAATACTAGGGCAAGAATCACTGATACCTTTTAGTATTAAAAGCAATTTGCTCTCATGCACTGAAGGGGAAAGTCGTGATTTATGAATGAATCATTAATGAAAAAAAAAAACATTTATTATTAATCTAAACTGAGTGATTTGCATTTCTTTTTCCTTTTCTGTGTCCACACACATTTTAAAACACACGATGGTTTTTGATTGTAAATAACTAAATGATTTATTTGATTTCTCTGAGCTCATTCATGAGCAACGACTCTTAAATGTGGAGAAGGGAGGTCTGCCTCCAGAACCCAAAGTGGAAAGGAGTTTGATCCCTGAAGTCTCTGCAGTGGAAGGAAGACGATCAGGTGCAACGTTCACAGGTAACGTGGCCCAAAATGGAGGAAAAATCGGAAAAAACTCAAAATTTAGACGGAAAATTCAGGAACTGTGCTTGAAGCGCGACCCTACAGTGTTTCTATCTTCACTGAATTTTGACTCCAGATCAAAATTCAAATACACAGTACACAGATACACAGAAGAAAAAATAGAAAATTCTGATTCAACAGAAAGATTTCCTGTCCTGTAATGCAGCATTTTACCGGGATGATCAATTCTGGGAGTTACATTCATTCACATTGATCATGTCCTCTCCAGGGGACGGATAACCACTCTCTGCTGCCTGCCTGGGCAATCACGTCAAGTGATCACAGCCGTGTGTGTGTGTGTGTGTGTGTGTGTGTGTGTGTGTGTGTGTGTGTGTTTGTGTGTGTTTGTGTGTGTTTGTGTGTGTTTGCTTGGCTGCATCAGCTCAACTCGTTAAAAATGCAAGATTGATAACACCTGAGAGCTCGGGAGCAGTTGGATAGACAGAGCTGTAGATCTTTTTTTAAAGATCTACAGCAGCACATCATCGCAGCTCGCTCAACTCTCAACCCTGAAGCTTAAATCTCTTTTGGAGCAAGAGGTGTGAGATTTAACGGACCTGACCTGAGAGTCCAGCTCTGCCTCAGCAGCGTCACAGACTGTGGATACAGCTGCAGCAGTCATGGCTGCTGGGTTCCTAATTACAAGGTAGGCTTTATGAAGTGCCTGCCTGGTGTTTCAGCTAAATCTTTGTGTTGTATGGTATAATAAATATTTGATATTGTTTGTTTCACAGAATATTTTTTGGTTTTCTGGTTGAGTGAGCTGCAGTTCTCCTCAGTCTGATTCACACTGCTCTTTTCAACATGCAGATAACTTTCACAGTGCAGATAATTGGAAAATAATTAGGATAATTTCTGGAACCCTTCCTGCATTTCACACACTTCTAGCTATTACTGTTTTTTGGGAAGTTTTATGTAACTTTCAGTCAATATTTAACTTCGTGTTCTCTCCCAGCCAGAAGTTTTGTGAATCCTGCAGCATGGCACAGTATAAAGAAGAAACAAGAAGGATATGGTTATGGGAATCGTCGTCCTCTCCAGTACATCTAAACTTTGAGGCAGACCCACATGAGTTCGGTCCATAGCTATGCTCAGATACAAAATCAACCCGGTCTGTACCACCAAACCCAAAGTCCTTATGAGCCATGGTCTGATGTTTCTACCAAATGGACACAGGAAACGTCCCAATCCCAGCATCCACCACAGAGAAATCTTCCTCTCGCGAAGCCCAGAAGCTTCGAATTCAGGCTAAAAATTCCATTTGTTGATTTCCAGGGCCAAAGCAAAGAAACCAGTTCAACCACTAAAGGCTCTGATTTTGACAGTGGTGGTCACGGTTTTCAGTTGTACAGGCCGAGCAGTGTTCAGCTCTGTAGCGCTTTCAATAGTGATTAGTGGTTCAGATGGTGTTTCGGGCAAAGGCTCCACAAAATACCCAAATGGAGGAAAACCTGCCCATGAAATTTCCAAGCCAAGCTTCCAATTTAACTTGTCTGTTCCAATTCCTCCAAAACCCTCCAGCAACAATGATGGCTAAACCAGGATGTGTTGTCCAGAATAGTTCCATGGAGTCGTCAAAACCACAATCCATTCCAACCCAGAGTCGATCAGAAGGGATACACTTAAATTCTGATGGGATTGTGCAGCACCAGATAGAGTTATAAGCCAGTTCACACCATGTATACTAATGGCACACTGGTTACCTCTTCACCTGGACATGCTAGCCAGCCTACAGTTCCCCATAAACAAAGCAGCCAAAAAATCCCCACCCAACAGAGTCAGGTATTTCCACAGCCTTTAGCTCCATCACTGCTAATCCCACAATATCCTCTCCAACCTGTGAAATGTCCACAGTGGTTACTACAGTTCCCAGATAAATCCTTTGAGTAACAGCTATGGCAAAGGTCAAAGTGTATAAACGGTTTCACCTGAACCAACAAGTCTTCCTGTAACTGCATAACAATATGAAACGGTTCCAAGTGAACATTACAGTGCTGGTCAGGTCAAACCCAGTGACAACAACTCTGCTTCGGAAGAGTATAACTATGGACCGTTTAAACCACCCTCTGGTCAAAATGTACAAGCAGTACCTCATCAGAGTCCGGTCCACTCTTCAGTTCCCACAGTTGCTCAACCCCAATATGAACTTCCATCATACCATCAACCGGCCACCAATAATTATTATGGAGTGCAACTGGGTGGAAAACCCCAATACGCTAAACTATTTATTGATGTGGAAGATGAAACAGACGCAGGTAATGGGCAGTATGATTATTCTGCAGCTCTACAAACATACTATGATGGCCACTCTGGGACATGGACTGGGTAAAAGGAGGCACAAACAACCATTAGCATTCCCAATCTACTGTTTGTGAAGCTACAGTTTCTGAGCCAAGATCCAAGAAAATTACCCAAGCAACAAACTTGAGTCTAATCTCTGCAACCAAACTCCGAGCATGGATAGTGAAGTGAGCTAATATGCATAAAGCAAATATAGTTTTCCGTTCCTGTACTTGGACAGCACATGTTGGAGGATGGTTTGTTTGGTCAGCAACATTCGCCTGAACCAACCATCACCGACCTTTACACCATGCCAGATTCTTCTAGTCCCCATAACACAATATCCTGTTGGCCAGAGCACCATCTGTTAGGAGGCATCGGCATTACTTCAAAACCTGAAACATCTCTTCCAGCTTCAGCAGTCAACCCACTGGAGATCCCCTGTATCACTTAGGATGATTTTGGTTAAATCTCTTCTATCTTCAACATACCAGAAGACTGCCGATTGGCAAGACTTTCGATCCATCAGGGATTTTTCTTCTGTTTAATGGCCCTATGTGCCCAACACTAATGTAGGTTGTACATACGCATACAAGTCCGGCTTATCCATCTCTAGTACCAGGGGACCAATGTTCAGGTAGACAATGGACAATACAAGCCTGGTGGTTGCTTAAGGAAACCCCAAGGGTGTGCGTTCTAGGTGATACAATCCACTTTATTGAGTATCTGTGCAGTAAAGAGATCAGCTGATGCCTTCAGAGTAAAACATGTGGGTTGTACTCTTCAGATCTACTTTAATGTTCTTGTTTAATGTGGAAACATTTAATACATCCACTTGTCTGAATCTCTTGGGTTCAGCATCATCTCACGGTGCCGAACTAATTCAAGGATTTTCTTTCCTACAGACGGTGCAGTCTGAACTGAAGCGGCGCTTGGAGGATAATCTACAGCCCACACCTTTCCATTGGAGTCCAAGCTCTATCCTGTGCTTTGATTCTTTAAGTTGCGGCTTTACTTTAAAGAAATGGATCAACACTTTGGAAAATACCTGGGTGGTGGAAACCAGAAACATTATTATTAACTGTAATATCACAAACAATACCTTAAATGTCAGCCGTATCCTTTCCACATTTTGATCTCTTCTCATCAACCATGTATCAAAAAGAAATCTACTTATTTGAGTTGAATAAAGTGTCACATCTGTTGAAAGTTCCTCGTGATGCATGTGGGATTACACAGTTATGCCGTAGAGTACAGCATAACTTGGCAGCAAACAGTGACGCGGCGTGTTCAAAAGAATGACTGATCAAAGCAGCGCCTGCTGTTCTGAGGCAGTCTCATGAGTGAGGTGCGATCGCTTCAAAGGATTCAGCCGCTCGGATCGCTGCCGTCACTTGTTTTGTTGAGGTTACCTTCTGCAATGTCACTTCTTCTATGAACTGCATATAAACCAACAACAGCCTGGCTGCTTTTTTAATTATGGATGTTGACGTGGAACATGAAGTCAATCTGGTGCAACATTTTTCCACATCTGCTCAGGCCACTGACGGTTGTTAATCAGTACCTCAGAGATGTAGAAGTGAGCCTATTAGGACAAATTCTCTCTCTTTACGAGGTCAGGCTGTTTAAATTGGCATTTGCTTGTCTGTTACAAAGATGTTACTGTTCAGGTTTTAAAAAAAGCTCTGAAACAATGTAACTCAATCTGTAGATGACAATGAAAAATCAATATTTATTTAACAGAGTGAACGAAGACCAAAGAAAGCCTCAGAGACTCTGTTTGACAGCAAATGGTTGCTGAAACTGTCCACCAGAAGCAGGAAACACTTTGCCCCTTCTGTCAAACTGCCTCCTTTCAGGACTTTAAAGTGGAGCGTTGTTATAGATTATTATTGTGCATACTGTTTGAATGCAACCTTAAAAATAAAGGTTTGAGTTGTTCACGGTGATGCAATGGGGGAGCTTTATGTGGTTCTGCAAGGTACATTTTACCTATTGGTTCTTCAAAGAACCAGATGCTGCAAGGTCGACTTAAAGAACCAGTGATCATGAAAAACCTTTTAAAGGGAACAAAGATGATTAAACATAAAAAGTTTCTTCAAAGCACCAAAAGTTGTTTTTTCGTTCAGTCCCCCAAAGAACCTTAAAAAAGATTTCTTAAGGATCTAAAGGTGCTCCAGAGAACTTATCAAGAACCAGTGAGAGCGTAGCACGTAATCATAGCATACCACACATAAGCAGAAGTGAATATTGTATATATTGGCACTCCCTCTCTCTAATCTTGTTAAAAAATAGTGTGTATTTGTTACTTTAGAATGAGTCTTTTATATCTACAGATGCTGCAGCTCCTCCAACAAGTCGGCCATGTTAAACGGACATGTTTCTACTGTAGCTCGTAACGAACAAACTAAAACGATGGCTCTTGATGGGGCCTTTTGTGTTTTGGACACTTCAGGCTTCAGTAATCTGAGTTTTGACCTCAACCATCATGAAGTCATATTAGAGCATGTCCTCATCTGCCCAAACCAACAACTGTACTGTTCTTAAGCGCAGTATTGAAGTCATTTCAGTCGTTCTAACTTGACAGTTGCTAAGAGAAGTTTCTAGACTTGTCGGCTCTGAGAAGCTTCCAGACCAACCAAGTTCCTCAGCAGGGTGAAAGTAGTAAGACCCTTTGTTAGTTGTTAGTTTGTCTTCCAGTTTGTCGCCCATCTGTGCTGTCTGATAGGACTTAAATTACATTCATAATATCTGTTAATATGTGTTCATTTGAGGAAAATGTGATACTTTCAATACCTCGTGGAAAAACTAGACATGAAGAGCGACCTTGGCCTCTCCTTGTACAGATTGTTACGTACATATTCTGAACCTTTGTGTGTGTAGGTCTGTTTGTGCACGCTTACCTGGAAGCCGTGGCTTGGTATTCAGTGCTGTGAGGAAATGTACAATGGTGTGTGTGTGTGTGTGTGTGTGTGTGTGTGTTAGTTAAGCATTGTTGTAAATGACTGTGTAAACTAAGGTCATGGACAATTAAGCAGCTCTAAGCAGTGTGGAGCCATCATTAGCGCTTAGCTGAACATGAAGTGATCACACATTTGCATAAAACATAATGGTACACAACGACCACTGAGAAAGGCTAAAAGAACACACATGAAGGACGACAGCAGAGTTTGTTTTTAATGTTTTGAAGCTACTTGAAATTAATTTCTTCAGCATGAAGCTGAAGGGCGTCACGCAGCCGCAGAGGGAATCCTTTAACAACGTCTGGAAATTGAAGAAGCCGTTCAAAGTAATGAGCTCAAACCTGTCAGAGGAAATCGTCTTTCACCGTAATCAAGGACACTTTGCAACTGTTCGTGGCCGTTGATCAAAGTTTGTTAACATGAAATAAACTATTTAAAGTCGCACTCGCTCCGTAGGAACTTTGTCAAGTTGATGTGCCGTCATCCTGTCAACATATATATTATGTAGAAATGACGCAGTCCACTAGCACCGGTAGTAATAAAGAAGGAAGTCAGATGGCGTTGTGCTAAACAGAGAACATTTTTATGTGTTATTCTGGGGTGAACAGACATTTCTATCATTTATGTGGACGACTTGTTGGCTTTTTTCTTAGCATGCATTGCTGCCCTTGTGTTTTCTCAGTCAAGGTTATCTTAAAGGTCCGTCTGTGTGTTTGTGTGTGTAATGATGCAGTTTACAACTTACATTCTAACTAAAAATCCCCTCCAGCAGATTAATTATTGATAATTGTGATTACATAACCCGAAACAAGACGCACCTCCGTGCAAACTCAACAAACACATGTCTGACTTAATAGAGATTGGAAAATATAAAAATCAATAAGAAACCGCCTCATTTCATTCTGTTAATCCTGCATTATTTGAGTTTGTGTTGCATTTCTTCAAGATCCTTTCATAAATACTTATTTATTAAGTGGAGCGCTGTGTTTCCTGGGTAAGCCAAGCCCTGAAGGATTTCTTCGGTTGACCCTGTAATGTGAAATTGTCCATGTCATGTTTAATAGTTCTTGTAATAAGTCTTGTTTTACTGCTCACTGAACCAGCCTTCTTCTTACATGGCCCCGGGCTCTTCCTGCATTGGTTAGGGTCAAATATAAAACCAGCCCTCATAATAGCACCTCCTTCATACACTTCAAAGCTGGAGAATGGCTCCATCACCTTGACTGACTTCATCATCTTTGCTGTTTTTGTGGTTACACACAGAAAAGTCTGTATTTCTTCTGAATGGAGTTACCAGTAGCCAGCGACGGTGTTCACCTGGCTGCATACAGACCTAGACTTCCTCTGTCAGTAGCCAATAGCAAGGCAGCACCTGGAGGGTACGATGAGTCTGGTTTCTATCAGTATTACGGTGATGGGGGCAGCGTAGCGTCCCGTGGATCCGACGCTCTGACCGGCTACGAGACTTTGGATTCTCCGCCGCACTATGACTTCTACGCCAACACGGAGGTGTGGGGCCGACGGAGGCGTTTCAGACCATCTCTGTACCAGCTCTACTCGAACCCTGAGGTGGGAATATCTGCATTTTATCGGCCAGTATGGTTCTTATGTCATTTATAATGAGCAGAGGTTTGCAGGATGATTAGTTGTTTCATATCGGAGGTGCATTTAATGTCCACTGAAGATGTTTCAAATGATCTAAAACAAACTTTGATGACACAGTATATCCGTTTTGTTTTCTTAGTGCTGCTACCTTTTACATTGTCATTTTTATGTTGAACCACTTTCATGAACTGTGATTATTATCTAACATTTGCAAAAGGCAATTTTCTTGACACACCATCAAACATTTCTGTGACATATGTCAAATCGATTGGTGTCACTCTCTTATGCTGCACTGATTGTAAATTTGGGGTTATATTAATCACATTTCCTCGGCTTCACTTGACCAGGACAACTCCAGACCTCCCTTGTATGAGGAGACAACAGGTGGACCAATGGAAGGAGGAGGAGAGAGCTCCGAGGAAGACGAAGAGGAGCAGAAGGAGCCGCCACCTGAACCTCCTCGCTTTGGTTGGGTACAAGGAGTCATGGTACGTATAGTCCTCCTGGTTCTGATTGGTTGCTTTCATTCAGGTTTCAGGAGATTTTTGCAAATGCCATTTGGAGCCAGTGAAACCAGACAGATTCACAGATAATCTGTCAGAACGCCCATCCATCCACCCAAACCCTTACTTTCTACCTTACTATATAAAGGACACACTGCTTCCTGCATTAGTATTGAACATTGGTAGTGGACATGAATGGTGTTGAATTGTTCAATCCAGTCAGTAATTGTCGTTCCGTAGATCCGTTGCATGTTAAACATCTGGGGGGTGATCTTGTACCTGAGGCTGCCTTGGATCACCGCTCAAGCTGGCATAGGTACGTCACGTTCCTTCACTTCTCACATCTCTGATCCATGCAACATATTTTTATATTTGTTAGATAGTTCAGTCTCTGAAAGCTTCTGTCTCCTTGTACCTTTATTGTCAGGTCTGACCTGGGTGATTATCCTGCTATCGTCTTGTATAACTGGGATCACTGGTCTCTCAACCTCGGCCATCGCGACCAACGGAAAAGTCAAAAAAGGTGTTTGCTCAGGGATACATGCAACAACCTACTTAGTAAATTTATCTAAAAAACAGTGACTCCTAACAGGATAACCCCACCCTCTGTACCCTCTCATATTCAGGTGGGACCTATTTCCTGATCAGTCGCAGCCTCGGCCCGGAGCTGGGTGGGTCCATCGGTCTGATCTTTGCTTTTGCCAATGCTGTAGCTGTGGCCATGCACACTGTGGGTTTTGCTGAGACTGTTACAGACCTCATGCGCGTAAGTAAGGATATGCCGCGTGCTAATGTGTGGCAACGCTGTTCAGAAAACACATGAAAATTTCTCTGAATTTTCCTTCCTCAGGAAAATGGAGCTGTCATGGTGGACCGAACCAATGACATCCGCATCATCGGCATCATCACTGTCACCTGCCTGCTGGGTGTCTCGATGGCTGGCATGGCGTGGGAGTCAAAGGTTAGCTCACATGCCTATAAGAGAGCAACGAGTGGTTGCAATTAAAAAATATATATTCAAAATTTCATCTGAAGCACTGAAAGTTATATTTCCATATTAGATAGATCCTCCGAAATCTTACACACTTTTAGGAAATACACTTATTTTGCTTTGATCGATACCGCTCTTATTATTGTACCCAATATAAAGCTCGAGCTGTCACTCAATTAGCTTAAGTTAGCTTAACTGAAGGTAAGAGGAAAGATAGTTTGGATCTGTCTGCAAAGGTAAAATACATATCTAAACCTCACAAATCAGCAGCAGCAATTTCCTGGAGTTGTGATTTCTGGGACTTCCATGAGGTTCAGGTGATGTATCGGTCGCGAATGAGCCGGTTCAAAGAGCCGGCTCTTTTAATTGAACGATGGGTGCCGGCTCCGGTCCGCGAGCCGTGGTTCTACAAGTAAGTTAGTGCATTCATTTGGTGGCTTCAGAGAGTTACAAGGGTCTGCAAATGCATTGAAAACAATTGCCTACAGCAATTTATTGATATTAGAAAATGTAAATTTACTTTTGAATATTTCAGTACAAAGGATGCATTGAATAATTTAAGTGATATATGGCTACACACATAAATCATAAGTCAAATCAGCACTAAATTTGGCTGAATTATTAAAGGTATAAGTGGTAAAATGAAGAGCCGTTTGGGAGCCGAAAGAGTCGGCTCTTCTTGGTGAGCTGAGTCAAATGATCTGGCTCACTAAAAAGAACTGAACTTCCCATCACTACTCCAGATTGTCATTTGTCTAGCCGAGCAATAGTTCAAGTACGTAACTCCCCTTAAAGCCACAACATTTCTGTTTGACTACAGATGAAACTAACAAGATATAACGTTGGAATTTAACGAGCTTCAAGCGTGTTGCAAAGCATCTTTTTAGCTTTGGATAGAGTTAAGCTAGCTACTTTAGCAGTGTTTATGCTAAGCTAAGCTGATAACCTGCTGGCTCTAGTATACAGACATTAAAGATATCAGATTTCCACAGTTACAGAAATAGATACATCAGAATATTCATGCTAGTTTTTAAGCATGCAAGGTAGTCAGCATGTCCACCCCAGCTAGCTTGATAAATCCAAGTTCAAATATTACCATAGTCAGATTAGCTTGTTGTATCGTGTGAATGTCTCTCTGTTTCTCTGTTCTGCCCTCCACAGGCCCAGATTCTGTTCTTCCTCGTCATCATGGTGTCTTTTGCCAGTTACATTGTCGGGACAATCATCCCTGCTTCGCCGCAGAAACAAGCCAAAGGTTTCTTTAGCTACAAAGGTGATCATTCAGTCTGGGCTCAGAGTACCATCGTATCAGAGATCTTAAATGTCGTGCATGCAAAGTGAGCTGCTGTGTGTGTGGTGGTTTTTACACAAATAAAGGTCACCCATCTTTGTAAGAAATTATATGAATAAACCGTTTTTTAACTTGACTGTTTCACTTTGAACAGCTGATATTTTTGCTGTCAATTTTGCACCCAACTGGCGAGGGCCAGAGGGCAGCTTCTTTGGCATGTTCTCCATTTTCTTCCCCTCTGCCACGGGCATCCTGGCAGGAGCTAACATCTCTGGAGACCTGAAGGTAAGTTCATGTCTTTCATCGTGCATTCTGCTCTGTTCTTGCACACCATCCTGTTCTTCTTACAGTGCATACACACAAATCTCGATTAACATTTGTGTAACAGTTCATTTCTTTTATCCTCTCCTTCCCAGAATCCAACAGTGGCCATCCCCAGAGGAACACTGATGGCAATATTCTGGACCACCATCTCCTACATCATCATCTCTGCCACCATTGGTACTGCACGTCCGCACGGGCTATAAATCCGTATTGTGAATTCGGTCTTCAAACTGTCTCATCCTGTTGGGTTTTTCTTGCAGTAATGACTACCATGGTGTACATTTTACTACTTAATACACCAAAATCATTCACTGCATGTGGCATAAAATGAATAATTCAGGACTAAATATTCAAAAAGTCTTGATTTAGTACATGTGTGCTGGTTGACATGGGGTGAAAGTCCAACAAATCGAGGTATACAGGTACTCCAGCAAAGCTGTGTAACCCATCTGAACTCTGCTAACAGTCCTCAAGTACACTGCTTATAATATGCAGGAGTTACGTAATTTTGCTTCGTGAAGTTAAACTGATAGTTCGGATTGATTGAAGTGGGGCTGTATGAGCGTGGAGGACCAGCAGGCAGCTAAGACATGCACGAGTGTGGATAGGAACAGCGAGAAAACTTTTTAAAAAGATTTTAGCCACCTAAAAAACATTTACATCAGTTTAAGTGCACACTATATTTAGAATATTTTCACTGTCTTGCTGCGAGACAGGCCTTTCTGACAGGAAACTCAAGCCTGATGTCTGTCTGCATGTGGATGTTGCAGAAAGATAGTCAGCACTGTAGAAACTCATCTGCTGAAATGCCACACATCCCCAAAAAAAGTTAGTTTGGACTAGTTTTGTTTCTACCATCGATGATCGCCAAAAAATACTTTGTATTATATTATTTATTCATCTATTTAATAGTTGGATTTGAGGTTGAATAATCATGTATGCTTGTGACCGTGTGTTTCCTCCCAGGAGCCTGCGTGGTGCGGGACGCGTCCGGCCTGTTGAACGACACCGTGTCGGCGTCCTCGTCCAGCGAGGGCTGTGTTGGTTTAGCTTGTCAGTACGGATGGGACTTCACCGAGTGCATCAACAACAACACGTGTGCCTATGGCATCAGTAACTACTATCAGGTCAGCACGAGTGTGTCTTCATATGTGAAGACTTGCTGCTAAATCAAAAAAAAACAAAAAAAACAAGATGACTCCGTTCATGATTTCCAAACATTTACCTTCTGTTGCTTTTTGAGGTCACCAAAGCTGCCTCGTCTGCCGTCAGTTCAAGCAGAAAGTACACAAAAACTGTGACAGCAACGAGCTGATGCTAGTTTTTTTTCTGCATAAATAATCCAGTCTCCCTCTGGATTCAGTTACATTGACAACAGGCCATAGTTTCTCTCTTTTTCTGGGTGAGAGAGGTGATCATGATAAGTAAACAGTACATTTCTATCTGTAGTCGATGAGCATGGTGTCAGCCTTCGGCCCTCTCATCACTGCTGGTATATTTGGAGCAACGCTGTCCTCTGCTTTGGCCTGCCTGGTGTCTGCTCCCAAAGTCTTCCAGGTACAAACACACACACACACACACACACACGCACACACGCGCACACACACACACACACACACTAGATATTCTATATTGTATTTATATGTTATTTCTTATCATATGTCTTCTGTCTGGTAGTGTCTGTGCAAGGACAAACTCTACCCTCTCATCGGCTTCTTTGGAAAAAGCTACGGCAAGAATGAGGAACCGCTGAGAAGCTACCTGCTGACGTATATCATCGCCGCCTGCTTCATTCTCATTGGTGAGGCTTTGAAGAGAACCTCCGGCCCCATGTAGACGACCAGTTTTAACGGCGGTAATGGGATTATCCCATCCCAGTGTTGGGTTTCATGGTTCCCCCCTCTCTGTCCTTTTTCTCTCCACCAGCCGAGCTGAACACAATCGCTCCCATCATCTCCAACTTCTTCCTCTGCTCCTACTCTCTGATCAACTTCAGCTGCTTCCACGCCTCCATCACCAACTCACCAGGTAGAAAACTCAACACGCTTTACTTTAATGGACAGATTATGACCAATTTCTACCCAATGTTGCTTCAGATGCAACCACTAAGAGAAAGCAGAATTCCTGGTTGATGTATGAGTGTATGTGTGGTACACACACGTGTACGTGTTTGTGTCCAGGTTGGCGTCCGTCCTTCAGGTTCTACAGTAAGTGGCTGTCATTGCTCGGCGCCGTGTGTTGCGTGGTTATAATGTTCCTGCTGAACTGGTGGGCGGCCCTCATCGCCTTTGGCATCGTTTTAGTCCTGTTGGGATACAGCCTTTACAAGAAGCCCGGTAAACTCACACACATCCAAACAAACAGTGTCCAGAGTCGCTGTCCTCCTCTGCACCAGTCTAACTCTGCTGCTCTCCTCTGTGGTCAGCTGTAAACTGGGGCTCCTCGGTGCAGGCGAGCTCTTACAACATGGCTCTGAACCAGTGTGTGGGTCTCAACCATGTGGAGGACCATGTCAAGAACTACAGGTCAGTAACGGGTCAAGTCAAGATCCCGTCCAAGACCTTCAGGTCTCATTTAGTCAGTAATGGGTCATAGAGACAGTCAACAAAGATGTAGATGTGTGGACTAACTCTCTGCTCGCCTTTCAGACCTCAGTGTTTGGTGCTAACAGGTCCTCCCAGCAGTCGTCCAGCTCTGGTGGATCTCGTCACCTGTTTCACGAAGAGCCTCAGTCTCATGATGTGCGCCAATGTGGTCACTGTGAGCACAACTCAACACGCACAGACAGATTAACAGATCAATGATTCAACAAACATATTTGTTTAAGGACTGAATTTTCCATTCCACCTTTGTGTTTGTCAGTCCGGTCCTTCCCCATCGGTCGTGGAAAAGGCGAGCAGCGACAGTCACGTTACCTGGTTGAACCAGCGGAAGGTGAAGTCGTTCTACAGAGGGGTGGTGGCCGCAGAGCTACGATCAGGAGTTAACATGCTGCTACAGGTCAGAGTTACTCTTCTGTTCTCTTGTAATGAACTGTCTCCATCAAACTGAACCTCTCATAAAGCCAGCTGTCTTTGGCTTTTCAGTCCCAGTTGGATTGGTGAAGTTCATACTGAGTTCAAACCTAACTGCCTGATGGCATCAGAGAAAAAGTCGCTTGCAAGAGCACGACCGGAAGATTTCTTTCAAAATACATTGAATATGTTGGAAAATAGTTGCTGAAAACACATGAAAAGACTTAGAGGTTAAAGTTAGAGGTTCAAACAGTTTTTCACCAGTTTTCAGTCCAGGATTTTTGTGGGCGGTCCTTAAAGGGTGGCTCCATGACACGCTGAGGCCACTCTGAGCAGAGAGATAAAGATGATAATTAATTAAACTTGAAAAGTAATTTCATAAACTTGTCGATATTTTTAATCATTCAAATTTGTCTGGGTGGTTAATAACACTTTCTTCTTTGGTCTGACACACCCAGAACACATATTTATTCTGACTTTACACGGATGTTCCTGTCTTTAATTGTGAGGCTGTGAAACCAGCAAATAAAAGAAGAAATCAGGGGACTCGTGATAAAATATGAATTAAAAACAAAAGAGGATGGTCGGACTGATGACAATGACAATGGACAATGAGTTCAGTTTGTGATGAAGATGTTTCACAACAAATTTAAGGTGATCATCAAAAATAATACCCAAATACATGATGTACGTGGAGAGAATAGTAATAATCTTTCTTTTTTTTCCAGCTGAATTTCAACAGTAGTTTGAATCTTATCTTATTAAAGGTGCTGCTTTGGTTCTGTTAATGTTGTTTCCATGTGTATCAACCTTTTCAAATACTAAATACGCTCCTGATCTTAGAGTTGCTTCTTTCACGTGGGAGGCAGTCGGTAACTTGCTGTGTGAGATCGAGGATTGTGGACGTTCAAGTGAAGCTAGATAAACCCTGAGGGAAGTTTTCTTCATCTTCATCTGTTGTCGACTGTCCACCAGGGGGCAGGTTTGGGTCGTATGAAGCCAAACGTTCTGCTGATGGGTTTCAAGAAGGACTGGTGCAGTGACACACCTCAGGCTGCTCACAGTTACATAGGAATATTGCAGTGAGTACAGCTCCATCCTCTGTGTGTGTGTGTTTACCTTTT
Source organism: Sciaenops ocellatus (assembly GCA_033000465.1). Classification (NCBI taxonomy): domain Eukaryota; kingdom Metazoa; phylum Chordata; class Actinopteri; family Sciaenidae; genus Sciaenops; species Sciaenops ocellatus. The sequence goes on along the minus strand of CP136871.1, from coordinate 3,718,784 downwards.
ATAATCTCAGATTATAATAAAGCTGTGTGTTTCAGCGACGCGTTCGACCTCCAGTACGGCGTGTGCCTGCTGAGGATGAGGGAGGGACTGGATGTCTCTCGTCCGTCTCAATCACACGGTGAGAGCCTCATTTTAAATCAAAGAGTGACCTGAGAATAAACCAACTTTACGCCAACACATGCAGCACGTCTTCTGTTTTTATTTCAGTTAATCCAGCCTTTGACGGAGGACCAGAGGGCATGAGCACCATCTCTGCCCCTTCCTGCATTCAAACGAGCACCATCTGTACGTACACGGTCTCATCGTTAACGGCAAATCTTGAGTAAACTTTACCATAAATGATAAATTTTGATATTTGCAGCTACCGTCTCCATTGAAGCGGAGCCTCAACCGAGCACGGTGTTCCAGAAAAAACAAGGGAAGAAGACCATCGATGTGTACTGGCTGTCTGATGATGGAGGTCTGTGATTACTCATTATAGCAGCTGCTTAATGTGTTAAAATGTAAGTGTATGAACCCTCATCCTATCCGCAGACCCCAGAGGTATACCAGGAACACCTGATCATCAGGTGTTTATGAGTTTAGAACTTCTTAAGTTAGCTCTAGGAAGCTGAACCTGAACAGCAAGAAGGTTCCTGGTTCAACCATTAGTGTATAATCACCTGAAAATAATCGTATCGATCATTTCAAACAGTTTCTGTTTGATTGTTTGTCCGCCACGTTGAACCTACAGTAGCCCAGAATGGACAAACTAAACACTCTAGACGGGGCCTTTTGCAGCCACCATAGTTTCTCCGTCATACTGGGAAGGGGGGCGAGTGGTATTCAGTTGATTGCAATTTGCAACTTCAGTGCTTGATGCCATTAAATGCGGCACACAGGACGTTTAACTAAGGGATCTGAATATTTTGTCCACTGTGTGTGTGTGTGTGTGTGTGTGTGTGTGTGTGTGTTTTACCAGGGCTGACCCTGCTGCTGCCCTACCTGCTGACTCGGAGGAAGCGCTGGGCGAGATGTAAAGTCCGAGTGTTTGTGGGAGGAGAAACAGACCAGAAGGAAAAGCAGAGAGAGGAGTAAGCACCTTCAAATAAAACCTTAAACTCTCGTGTTGATCTACTCTGACCTGTGATCAGGTGAATGGTGTCTCTGTCATTCGTACGTCTGTTCTCACACTATGTAACTTTGGGCTCCGGGTCGGGAGAAGTACGTAACGCTTTACGGCACTAAGTCACACACCACCAACTATTTCACTGATTTTGGTGAAACTGGATCATATTTTATGGAGAAAATGTTTTCAGGTTTTCCCTCTGATGTCCTCCGGCTGCTCCGCCTCAACTCTCTGTGATTTACAGAGTTTCCTGATGGACAGTGAAGTAAACTGCTGACAACTGTAGCTGCTGTTAGCTAACGTTAGCTCAATTTGTTAGCTGGTGGTAGCTAATGTTGGCTCAGTTTGTTAGCTACTGTTAGCTAAGTTTTTTAGCTGGGCTGCCCAAACTGTGAGCTCAGAGCACCGGGGTAGTGTTAGTGTTTGTACCACAGGCCTTTTGGACCACCGGGAAGATGAGGAGGAGGCTTACAGGCCCGGGGTGTGCTCACAAAGCTAATTAGCTCAGGCTGTGCTTCCCAGACTCAAAGGAGTCAGGGAGTGTTTTTATTTACACCAGTAGCTAAAGTGGCTTTAGACCTCTGGGAGGAAGAGGCAAGGGGGATGCTGATGGGTAGTAGAGCCGACCAAAGCTAGGCAATTTGCCAGCATAACTGGGCTCAGCAGCCTGCAGACATGGCAGAGAGACCCAGATTGTTGTGGTTTACAAGTATGAGATTAAGTGAAAACTTTATTGCACACTAATGATTTTCATCCTCTTTCCAGGGTGTTGGCACTGATCAAGAAGTTCCGTCTTGGTTTCCATGATGTTGAAGTGCTTCCTGACATCTACCAGAACCCTCAGCCTGCAAAGTAAGGCTGCCAAAGCTCGCTCAGTGTATGAGAATGAAGCAAAGCTCGAACGATAAGATCGGTCATGGTGCAATTCTACATGAGATCAAGGTTGAGCTGAGCTCAACTAGGCTAAACCCCAGAAAGCCTGGGGCCAGCAGAGCCCCTAGCACAGTGGCACAAGGCTTTATTATCTCATCTCGAGGCCCTTCATGCTTCAAATCTTGTTTTAACCTTCATTATTTCAGTTTTCTGTGTGTCTCTGTGTGCTTCAGCGTTCACCAGTTTGAGAACATGGTGGGTCGCTTCAGGCTGGATACAAACCCCAAACAGGACTCTGATTCTGGGCCACCGAGGCAGCAGGAGGAGCCGTGGATGATCACCGACCAGGATTTAGAGAGGAACAAGGCCAAGGTCTGACACGCACATAGACACAGTGGTGTAGTACTCGAGGTCAGCGTTGGTCTTGAGTCACAAGATCACATTTATACTCAGTCTTGTCTCGGTTTCAGACAAAGAGGACTCTGGATTTTAGTTCAAGACCCACTGAGACCACAACTGTGTTTTGCCTGTGACTGGATGTAAAACTTTCTGATTCTTGGTACTGATGCCGTCATCTTATACTGTACACGAGAAAACTTTGAAAAGAACTCTAAAGACTCTCTCACGTCTAAACACAATGTGCCAAAGTCACAGAGTTTTTAAGATTTTGCAAAGACTGAGGATCTTGCAAACAAGACTTACAAGACTGCAACTAAATTAATTGTGAAATTCTTGTCCACAGCGATTTCTGTCCATTTCGTTTTCCTTGGTAGGACACGTTGTAGAGACACTATCGCTCACTTCACAACCCCACTGATTTCTCCACCTTTTCTACAGTCCAAGAGAATCAAGACTCCCCGGAGTCCCCTCCATGTTCCCATTGTTTGTCAACACTGTTCACGTGATTGAACGTCATTATTTCCATGAGCCGAGACTAAAAACATCTGATAATATTAAACATGTTTGATTTTATCGGAACGGCAAAACGAGAAGAAGACCAACTATTGTTTCGAACTGTTTTATGACCAATTTAGGGTTGAAAAGTTGTCTGGTGTAAGGCCAGCAAGTAGACTCTCTGCTATCTGGCCTTGGTCTTGTGTCGGTCTCAATACACTCTGATCTTGATCACGACTTTGTCTTGGTTTAGGCGGTCTTAACTATAACGTTGCAACAATAATCAAGACCTTTTTTTTTTCTCAGTCTCTCCGGCAGATCCGTCTGAATGAGGTTCTGCAGGATTACTCCAGAGAAGCTGCTCTGATTGTTATGTGAGTACAGCGATTGTTCTTTGTAGGTCACGGGGAGTGCTGCTTTATTAGAAGGCAGACAATGCAGAGTAAAAGGAGTGGCCGCGTAATTACACAGCACGCCAACTGCACCACTTTACTCTGAGTGAAGGGCTCTTGATTCTTGGCTTGTCATCACTTGTTATTAGTAACACTGACCTAATTAAACCTTTATTTTTTTACTGTGACTCTTTATGTCGTCTGACAGCACCATGCCGGTGGGAAGAAGAGGAGTGTGTCCCAGTACTCTTTATCTGGCGTGGCTGGACTTCCTGTCACGTGACCTCAGACCTCCGGTCCTGCTGGTCAGAGGAAACCAGGAAAGCGTCCTCACCTTCTACTGCCAATGAAATAACGACTAATTTTCATCTTTACACGCCAGTGCCTTGATGACTGTAATTAATGTATGATTCCTGTATTTCTATATCGCATGTTGTTCTTTAATTCAACATCTTAATTAATGATTATGTATCCAAATGAATTCATGTTTGACATTTATGTTCACATAAAATGTTTCATTTCCTTAAACGTCCAGCGTGTAGGATTTAGTGACACCTAGTGGTGAAGTTGCACACTGCAACCAAATGAATACTCTCCCACGCCTCACCCTCTCCTTCCAAGCATGGTAGAAAAACTCTGCAAAAAAGCAAAAGTCCATATCTAGATCAGAGTTTGGTTTGTCTGCTCTGGGCTACTGTAGCAAAATGGCGGTCCAAAATGGCGGACTCCGTGGTAGAGGACCCTCATTTTAAGACAACAAAAACACAACTATTCTTATTCTCAGGTTAGGGGTTAGAGTTTCTTACACACTGGACCTTTAAATTTATAATACAAATTGAGGCATTAATGGGTTACTAACATAGTTCAATATGTTTGTTGTTTAATATGTTTAATCATTCATCTGCATGTTGATTCTGAACAGTGCCACTTGGTTAATTGTGTCAGTTGTTGAAGATTTTTGTATCCAGACGTTGATCTAGAGTTGTTGACTGGTATTTTAAATTTTCAGAAACTGCAGAATAAACATGTAGTTGATTGTATTTGTTGTGTTGTTCAAGTTCAGTTTTTGAGAGGTTCAGCTGGAGGTGGTGTGCCTTCAAACATGTAGATATGTCTGAGAGGCATTGAGAGATCCATGCAGAGACTAAGGAAATGACAGATAGAGCTGAGTGTCATCTGCATAGAAGTGATACGAGAAGCCTCGCAAGCGGATAATCGGACGATAAGCGGACAAGGTGTAAATAGTTAAGAGAATTATGACAGATGTTGAAATACAGCAGCGTAACCCGACCCTATTTAGCTACAGACAGTTTACACAGGAGACAGATTAGTTAATGTTGACTGTTGCTGAATTGAGACTGGAATCGGTCCAAGAACCACAGTGGTTGAAAGTGGTGCTCCTGATCCATGTGGAGCCACGACTGCAGCTTCCTATCTTGCTACACTACATACTAAGTAGTACACGTGCCACAGTTTGAGAACCAGTGCGGCTACAATGTTTCAGACATGTTGCAATTGAGATCAGTTATTATGACAGACTAGTTTCAAACACTTTCAGTTTTAATTGCACCTGTCAAACCACTCTGAGTCTGAGGTGTCTTACACTGTGGTTTGCTTTAACACTCAAACATCCGTCTACGTGCTTAAAAGCTTTTAGATCCCTTCAGATCATTTGCAAGTCTGTTTACATTTGACATAACCCGGTTGATGTAACTTCAGTTGGATAAACAAAGTTTTGTCTACTCTGAGAGGGTGAAAAAGAAAAGAGCACTCACTCTGATTAGATTTTCAGGAACGGCAAATTCTAAAGTTACAAGTGACTGGTTAATACCAATGACAGCATAAAGAATGGACAGCGTATGTGTGACATCTCTGGTGCTGGCTGCCGCCATCCTGGCTGTCCTGCCTCTTCTGCCTCCCAGCTAATCTATCAGCAAAAACATGGATCGTCGGTGGACCTGAGGCGGGCCGCGTGACGTCTGGGTGCTCAAATAACGGCACCCACCTGTCAATCAAAGCGTCCACGCTGTTAATTCTGCATAACTTTAAGCCTTAATATAATCTGAACAGGTGAGTTGTATAAAATTTCACCCTCAGTACAGTATAAGTCTCTTACTTAAAGGTCCAGTGTGTAAGATAGGGGGCCTTTATTTTCAGAATAAGGCAAAGATTGAATATAATATTCATAACTATATTTTCATGCATGTATAATCACCTAAAAATAAGAATATTTTTTGTTATTGTTACTTAAAAATGAGCCTTTTATATCCACAGTTGGAGCGGGTCCTCTTCCCTGGAGGCAGCCATGTTGAAACAGTGTTTCTACAGTAGCCCAGAACAGACAAACTAAATTTGGCAGCCAGAGTTTTTCTTAAATGCTTGTAAGGTGATGATGAGGTGTGCAATCTTTTGGCTGCATTTGGCTGCAATCTGCAACTTCACCACTAGGTGCCACAAAATCCTAAACACTGGACCTTTAAGGAAAGATGACAGTTAAGTATTGAAAACGTCATCTCATCCTGTCTCGTGTCATAGTTTTTCAATATGCAATCAGAAGACGATCCAACCTGAACCAAACCATGATTTTCCTGAACCACCAGGCTGAGCAGCAGTGTTTAGTTGAAAGTTTCAAGTCTAACCATGCTTTAGTTTAAGCATGAGTGGAAACCAATTAAAATAAGTCTTTCTGCAGACATATTCAGTGTGAACATTTCGCAGACGTGCCTGTTAAAAAGGTTTCCTCATTATGTCAAAACAAAAACAACATAATTTGGCTCTAATTAGTCATTAAAAATGTGTTTGCCCTTGCAAGTTAGTAAGACATGTAATTTTTAGAGGACAAGGTTGCACAAATTGAATCCAACCTTGCTGGTTTCTCCTTTACACTAGGTAGGCGAGGGTGATGTGAGGAGATTGCAATGCAGCAACCACTAGATGCAACTAAATCCTGCACACTGGACCTTTAAGTCTAAGTTTGTTTGTTTACCAGACTGGCAAAAATGGCGCCAGAGTGAGCAATTTAACTTCTGTGTCCCCTGAATAAACAATCTTCAGAACCAAGAACAAGTGCGCATGCTCCACAGGGTGTCGTTTCTCCGAGCCTCCACGTCTGAGCACGAGCTCGACTGCAGCCAATCAGGAGCGGCCACAGTTGTGTTTGGAAACATTTCGCCCCGCTGCGTGTGACAGTCAGTCAGCAGAGAGACACTTCAGGCTCCAGACGTCTTCTTTTGTATCACTCCTCTCAGAGTAAACTGTATCACCCCGCGGGGCGAGAGTGAAACAAAAAGAAAAATGGATGTGGGAGAATCTGAACAAAAGACGATAACTCTGTTCATAAAAACACCAAACCAGGCTCATGAGGACCAAACCGTCGAAGGCGTCCGTCTCAACTGGACCGTGAAGGACCTAAAGACGCATTTATCGACCGTCTACCCGACCAAACCGGTGAGTTACACAGCGAAGGCGTATAGAAGTTAGTAGCCGGTGTTCCGGTTTAACGAGCGACCGTGTTAACTTGTGACACCCAGCCGTTGGTGTCGTAGTGACAACATTGTAACGCTAATATAAAAAAGGTACCTAAAACAAAGAGGCATTCACGACAACAGCTATGTATGTTTTTTTATTTTAAACACCCGTCGTAACTACGACAACCACGGAAGCGTCACAAGTTAACACGGTCGCCCGTTGAGCCGAAACACCGGCTGTGTCCTGGTATGTCATGACAGGAGCGGGCAGGCTGCCAGACGACAACAACAGCTGTCAGCCATTTCCCTGTCTTATTCTCGGCTTTTCTGCGTGTTTTCTCACTCCTAATATGTACATTTATAATTATTAATGTTAAATGACTTCCAGTGGGAGGTGTTTATTTGTTATTTTCTTTAAAAACAAGCAGAAAAACCGTGTTTAGCAGTGTAAAATGGGTTCAGCTGTCCCCATCGTGTGTGAACTTGTAGGCAAAACAACAGCTACATCAGTCTGTATGCTATCTAAAGCATATGTAGTGTCATTGGAAGTGTTGCCTTCACATTATAAGTCTTTAATGTGTGTTTTTAAATGCCATACAACCAAATAAAGCTAACTGAGGTAAAAGACTTGTAGCCAAGTGACTGAAATCTTCAGCATAAGTTGGCTGCCAAGTTTTCATCGTCCCTCCCTGCAGCCTTGAAGGACACCGCGTCCAGATGACGGAGGACAGATGAAGCAGAGGAGGATTTATGCTTCAGAGGGATGTTGATGGTGATGATGGGAGGTGTGCACGGTGAAGTTAATGATTGCTGATCAGGTTCTTGTGGGGGAAAATTAGCCATGTGCTTCAGATAAGGCTGAGTCATCTGCAGTGCAGAATAATAAAATAGAGCGCACAAGGATGTAATAAATGTCATATATTCATAAGAACATGAGCAAAATAAACATTAAAGTGTAGAGCAGGTCATAGATACAAACAGGTTACATACAGGATGTGTTCATTTACCATCCTGCCTGTCAAACTGTCGTCTTAGTGTTGATTTCATTTTGTTTTAAAGGACTCTACTTGATGCAGAGCCGTTGTTTTGTTTTGTTGTGATTGGCTCACGCCCAGGACAAATTTCTTAGTCCCTTATCCCAAAAATTCAAACTAAACTTGTTTGTTTTATTTGTTTCGTTTCAGGCTGTGAGCGACCAGAGACTGATCTACGCTGGTAAACTGCTGCCCGACCATCTGCACATTAAAGATCTCTTCCGACAGGTACGTGAGGAAGAAAAAAATCTCCAAGTTTCAGCTTCTCAAATGTGAATATTTTCAGCTTTCTTTGGTCCTCTGTGACAGTGAGCTGACTGTCTTTGGGTTGAAGACAAAACAAGACACTCGAGGACGTCGCCTTCAGCTTTGGGAAACACTCATCAACATTTTTCTGATGTTTTATGGTTGAAACAGCCGATCGATTAATCAAGAAAGTGGCAGGCAGTCCTTTGGCCTTCACTCTAAATAGATCTCTGTGAAGCCCGACATATACTTACCACAAAACCTGAAATCACAGGTTGATTATACGCCTTTAAACCGGCGACAAACTGGCTGCAGGTGTTGAATCCAGCCTGCTTTTCTCTCACCAAACTTTATCTGATAATAAACAGTCAGTCTGTCAAAGGCTTGTTGTGCCTCATAGAACCGCTGCAGTCTAATATTTCATGTGTCTGGTTCACGGCTTTTTGTGTGCAAATTCCCACCAGAGGCTCACGTTGCCGGAGATGAGATAGCACGAGCTGAAAGAGGACATCGGCCACACCACCTGTCGTGTTTGGACGTAGAGTTTAAGACACTGTTCTGTGCATAGAAAAGAATATAAAGACGGTTTTATGGCATGAAACTAAACAGGAGAGCTGTTGTTCGTTGACATGATGGCTCTCTTCCTCAGCGCCCCGCTCTGTTATCTGTGTTTCCATAGAAACTGAAAGAAATTAGATGTAAACACACAACTGAGAGGAAAACTGAGCTGCATGAGGTCAAATGACACAAACTTTTGACTGGCAGGTTTCCATGTTTCAGCTCCATGAAGTCTTGGTTCTGTTTGTAGCTCATATAAATATCCAAATTAAACTCTCTCTGCAGTACCACGTTGTCTTGAACGTATCACAGTGTAGTTTTTCTAATCAGGCTTTTATCTCCCACTTCCTCAGACCGACTCCATTCCCACGCTGCACCTCGTATGTGTTCTTAACAATCAGCCCCGAGGACAACTGGGAGCTCGACCCAAGGTGAGACGTGCAACCTTTTTCACTAAGTATGTTTGCATGCAGGAAAATGTGTTTTTAAGCAGACTAACTAATCGAATTGAATCATTTGCTACAAAGATCTGCCGATCATTCAGGTCTTTGTCGTGCGTTTGGGTGACGTCACGTAAACGTTGTCCATTCTCTGTACTGTTGTTGGTCTTCATGTGTATCCTCTGTGATGCTGCGTAAACAAAACCTGAGTGTTCAGTGAAACTTGTGGTTTTATTTTTGGATTCTGAGCCAGCAGAACACACACACACTGTGCTCAGTCAGCTGAGATATTACATTTACATACTGGGCTTGTTTCACATCTTCACCCTCCCTGTGTGCAGCTTACATGTAAATACTAACTCAGACCGTATAATGAAGACTTTAAGTCCAGATCAAAGTTAGACGTTACACTCCAGTTTTTATAAAAGCTTCAGTGACATTTCATCATCAGCTCTGTGAGCTCAAAGGAAGCAGGTGTAGCTTGGAGACCGACAGGTGCACCTCATCACCTCCTCCCTCGTTACCATCACACCGTGGAGCGGAACAGTTTCGGTTCAGCCGTCCTCCCTCAGAGCTCAGAAGTTCAGCTAAAGATAACTCTTCTTTTAGTTTCACAACACTTTCAAGTGTCCCGCTCCGCTTCAACGAACACAGCAGAACATCTTCGTGGTCCCAGATGTTAGAACTCATCTCTACAGGCACAGCATATCACAGTGGGTTCGTCTCTGTGATCATAACAGTCTTAAACTTGTCTTTGCAGACCAAAGCGACAGAACAGCCACGTCCTTCCAGTCCGAGACCCGTGGCAGCCTCCTCCTCCTCCACAGTCCAGACTCCCAGCACACCAGAGCTGAGGCAGAGGAGGCAGACCTCTCCAACCCCAACCCCGACTGCAGCTGCTGCTCCGGCACACACACATGCCCCGGCGCCTCCATCGGGAACTCCTTCGTGGCCCACCGCTGCGACGTAAGCCACAAATTATGGAAGAAATGATGAGCTGCATTTAGTTTGAACAGGCATCAGATTTGCAAGAAATTAGATGAAAACACACCGGCCAGATCAGATCTGCAGCTTTGGTGAAAAGACGAAGGATAAATCTCACTGGATTTTGTCAACGTGCAAACTAAAATCAAGGTTTCCATCCAGCCACAGTAAGCGGTCGATCAAACCCGAGATGTGTCGCCAGAATCTCGTCGCCAGTCCGTGGTGCACTCATCTTTTGGATTTTTCTAGTGGTTTTCAGAAGCATTGTTTCAACGTCACCCCTGGTCCAGACAGCCAATCAAATCAAGCAAGAGGCAGGCTTTACCACTGCCTTCCTGTTGTGGTTGATTTCAGCCTTTTCTGTGAGTCAGGAACCCAAAACCTCCTGATCCAATAACACAGCACAGCTAATGATATGATCGTCCGCTCTTCACAGGCCCGACACACTTTTTGCCAAAGTATTTTTGAAGCTGCTGCACCCAAAAAGATCGTCTCTGTCTGAACACACGACCGTCTATTTGACAACCAAATCTCACTTTGCCAGCGTCGACCGGTAAACAAATCTAAGGCAGTAAACTGTTGACATTCAACAAGCGCTCATTCAGTTCCCGTCTTCACTTCCTCTTCCCCTCTGACATGGGAATCCATGTCACCATCGACAAGTGACACTTGTTTAGTGAGATCAAACTTTTCAAAGGCTTCATTAGCAAGCACCTGGAGGAAGTGAAAGAGGGCTCGTCGAAACTAGCACTCAACCACACCCGTGATAGAAGATAACTCACAAAAACAGAGTTCTACAATCCCTTCTGTTAAAACTACAGAAGATAAAGTAGAAATTAAAAACCGACTCTAAACATACAGCTGCTCTGTATCGCAACGAGGAGAAGATTAAACACCTCAAGACAAATGCTTAACCGTTTACCACCACAGATCCCTCGACACAACATATAGGTACCCCACTACCACATGTGGCATGCTAGAACACACAATCTTCACAGTTATGATATGGTTAGTGTGCAAAATACTTATTCTTCTTCTGGAAATCGCCAAAAACACGCAAATGTAACGTGTCGGCTTACGGACGGAATGTTTGGAGCTAAAACGGGTGACATCATCGTGAGAATCTGTCCCAAAAAAAAAAAAAAAAAACATTTTTGAAACTGCGCCCAGTCGCACAAATTTCACTCTACAGAAATAATTTGAACATCAAATTGTAGGAAAATTTGTGCTGCTCGCTCACATAAACCTGCTGAAGCTGTCAGACTTATAGTTTTGGCTCTGTTAGCTCAGATGTGTCAGGATCACCCACCAACTGCCCCATTTACTCCCATGTTAACTGAGAGCAGAAATTTGTGGAGGGAAAGCAGACGTACCAGTTTTTTACCTCGCTCTAGAGGTCACATTTTTTAACTTTAGCCACACAAATTATATATGTACATGTTCAGGAAGACCTCAGGATGCTCATAATCACATCCATTCATTGATACGACCTACGGTTTGCTGACAGCTGTCTGGTATTCTTCTCCCTGCAGGCCTGGAGCACCACAGATGACCCCACCAGCCTTTCCCACCTACTCCCTGTACAGCCCTCAGCAGCTACTGTGGCTGCAGCATGTCTACGCCCGACAGTATTACATGCAATAGTGAGTTTTTATTCACACACTTTATATTTCACCCGTGTATTCCTTCAGCCTCGCTCTGAGGTGACCACGCTAACTCCCTCTAACTCATTTTCCACCAACAGCCACGCGGCCTTGGCGGCAGCAGGCACCGTCCCCTCTCCACCAGCTACAACCATCGGCCAGTACCCGCCCGTTCCCGCCCACCAAGTACCCGTCCCGGCCCCCTTAGCCAACCAGAACCCCATAGACAACCTGGAGGTGAATCAGAACCCGGCACAGGACGGCGCTTTCATCAACCCCGGCGGCGCCAACCAGAACATGCGGATGAACGCTCAGGGCGGGCCCGTGATGGAGGACGAGGAGGAGCTGGAGCGCGACTGGCTGGACTGGTTGTACTCGGCCGCGAGATTCGGCGTCCTGCTCATGATCGTGTACTTCAACTCCAACCTGAGTCGCTTCCTGCTGGTGATGAGCACGCTCCTCCTCATGTACCTGTAAGTTCACTCTGTTATTACTACCAAACTGCTCGACTTTAAACTAACGGCAGGAGAAGTACGTAACGCTTTACGGCACTAAGTCACACACCACCAACTATTTCACTGATTTTGGTGAAACTGGATCATATTTTATGGAGAAAATGTTTTCTGGTTTTCCCTCTGATGTCCTCCGGCTGCTCCGCCTCAACTCTCTGTGAATTACAGAGTTTCCTGATGGACAGTGAAGTAAACTGCTGACAACTGTAGCTGCTGTTAGCTCATGTTAGCTCAGTTTGTTAGCTGTTGTTAGCTAATATTAGCTCAGTTTGTTAGCTGGGCTGCCCGGACTGTGAGCTCAGATCACCGGGGGAGTGTTAGTGTTTGTACCACAGGAGGTTTGGACCACCGGGAAGAAGAAAAGGAGGTTTGCAGGTCCGGGGGAATGCTGACGAGGAACAGAGCCGGTGTCGTGCCAGAACCGGAGCTTTTCAAGATCGTATCAGTATTGCAGTAATGTTAGCTTTGACTTTGGACTGTGTTGTAGTGGGTGTATTGCACACTGTCTGTTAGCAAAGGAGATTTGGACCAGAGCCGGACAACCGGGCTCAGCAGCTTCTATGGACATAATGGCAGAGGAGAAGAGAGCGAAGAGGACGTTGACGGAGGAAGCTAAGAAGAGAAAAGGAGAGAGTGAGCGAGCAAGAAGCCGCCGGACAAGAGTAAATCTGGGACTGACTTTTAGTGGTTGGTGAGAGCTTGGTGAAATAAAAGGCTGAAAGACAGACGCCGAGCTGGGCTGACTGCTGTTGGACTAGTCAGTAATATTAGCTGGCTGCTATGTCTTGTGTTTTTGCTTGGTATTGACATCAGATACTTTCAGCCCAGCCTTCAGGAAATGTACTTTCGGAACCTGTTCTACCAAAACTTGAGAACAAACAAGTGAAAGCAGACGCTCACAGACAAAAACCTTTGTGGCCCTGTTGTTAAAAGTACCCAGCGTTTGGACACATCATGCAGCGTTTGTCTTTGAGTAAACACTTTTCTGGTGCTGATTTCAGACTTTTAACCGAGCTCCTCGTGTGTTGCTGGCTTACTACAATACTTACTTACAATTGTAAGTCAAATATGTTTTGGGTTTCACACTCGTGACAGGCATTTTTCGCCATGTACTACCATTTTATAGACAAAACAATGAATCGATCAATCAAAGAAATAATAAATATATCATAATAATCATTCACTCTGCTCATTAGCAGTGGATTCTGGTGCTAGTAGATGTCAGAAAAAGTGAAAAAGAGGCTGTGAAGGATGTGAAGCTCAAGAATAAAAGTGCTGGACTCGCTTGTGGTGCAACATCAGGTTCTCTCAGCGTGGTTCCACCGAAAGGACGCCTGGAGACGGTCTTAACTCGCCATCCAGGGCAGCTGTTGCGTGGCTTTGTCTACATGAAGTACAAGATGACAGGACACATGGGTTCATGGGTAAAAGGCTGCACATACAGACACTTAATAAGCGGTGGCGCTTCATATTTCATGACCGGACACTGCAGCAGGACTGCGTTAAACAAATACACAGATGTCAGTTTGATTTCTGTCGTTATCGTCGGTTCAGGTCGTGTCGTTCTTTACTCAACATGTCCGGCTCTCACACTCTGTCTGCTGTTACATAACCCTTCAACATGACTGCAGATATACATAAATACACCTTCCAGTACTCAGACATACGTACTGCAGGTTCAAAAGTACATCGAATATGTGTGTGTGTGTGTGTGTGTGTGTGTGTGTGTGTGTGTGTGTGTGTGTGTGTGTGTGTGTGTGTGTGTGTGTGTGTGTCGAGGGAAAGAAAAGAAAATACTCCAACCATTTTCATCAGAGCTTCACGGGCTGTGATAACACACAGCAGTCGATGTGCTTTTGAGTAATGATTACTCATCAGCGACAGGAAGGTTAATGTTTAAAGACACAAACAGCTGACGTCTCTTTCTATCCCCAACACTCACGTTTGTAAGAAGAGGAATTTAGAGGAAGTGTAGTCACAGAAATGGAAAAAGCAGATTTAATGCAGACTGTTATATTTATTCAGACAGCTTCAGGCGAATCTACAGAGCGTGCAGATAAGACGAGAGGTCGACTTTTCTTCAGCCAGGATATTAAAACATGTTTGGAAAAAGACTCAACAAACTGGTTAAGACTGTCCTCAAGACTCCACAGAGGAAGAAGATGTTAGAAAAGCTGACCTCCATCATGAACACCTCCTCTCACCTCCTGCATGAGACAGTGGAGGCCTTAAACAGCTCCTTCAGCAACAGACTGATACTCCCACCATTAAGAAGGAGAGCTACCACAGCTCCTTCATTCCAGTAGCTGTCAGACTCTTTAACACCGGACTATGACGTTATCACTTTCTTCTAGAGATTTATGATTTAACTTGTCATCCCTACAGTTCATATTTAAAGCTTCTCTAACTAATACAATACTATGAACGTGGACATTATAACTGCAGTTTCCTCTCAGCTCTATGGAGCATTTTAGCACCTTTTAGCACATTGTTTCGGTTTTGCAACTTTACAGCAGTCTCAGCATTTTTTCTTTTTTCTTTTTTTCCTCTCTTCTCAGAAAAACAAAAACAAACTGTACGTGACAGTCAGTCAGCAGACAGCAGACACAGAGACCAGCAGGTGAACACAGAGCAACATTTAACATCTAAAGAGGCCGTTAATTTCCTCAGGAGTTCATGAAAACAGAACAGAACAGACTAGACGGACTTTCTGATGAAGATTCAACATGATGTCTCAGTTTTGATTGTAGTTCTGAATAAATCGTGCCGTTGAGGTGTCGTGACACCAATAAACTGCAGAGTTTGCAGATCTACACACTTCCTATTTGTGTGCAGTTGAGCGGAGGAAATGAAGCTTTAAAAATCAAAGTGCACTGACACTTTAAAGTGTTGTCTGTCCCGGTTTCTCCTCCACAGACACACCGCTGGCTGGTTTCCCTTCAGAAGGCGAGTCCAGGTCCAAGAACCAAACCATCTGCAGCGCCCTGAAGTCCAGCAGAACGAGAACAGGAACCCAAATCCAGTAAGAAAACCTCTCAATAAAGTTTTCTAAACTCTGTTGGACATCCTGCATGTTGGCATAAATGTTCCCCTTTTTAACGATGGCTTTGTGTCTCTTCAGGCTGACGAACTCACCGACAGACAAGAGGAGGAACCTGCTGCTGCTCCGGCGGATGGACCGGACGCGATGACGGCGGTTTTAGTGCCTCCTCACAGGGTGTCCGTCATGTGGACGGCCTGGGTTTTCTTCAAAACGTTCTTCTCCTCCCTCATACCCGAGGTTCCTCAGGGCGTGGCCAACTGACCACCTCGGACAAGATAGAGACTTTTATTTTTTTTTGGGTGGGGAGCAATAATCTCTGGAGATGGTGGAAGATGCCGGAGCTGTTGACTCAAGAACGAATAAAGACGAGGGCGTTGTGCGGATCAACAATGACTCAAACCTCCCCGTTTAAAAACACCAGCAAACTGAAACAGCGCTTGATTTCCAAAGGGAAAAAAAACATTCTTAACAATGAGACCAAACATCTGCTGTCTGACTGATTTTTACTCCTCCCGTAAGACGAGTACAGCCACCTGGATTGCGCCGTTATCCGTGAAACAACAGCTGAGGGTAAAACACGAGAAATTTTCACGATGAAGAAAGAACATTTATTAAATGAGCCATGTTCAGCTGAAGTAAAAATCCACGCACAGACAGAACTCGGTACTGTTTTTCTTTACAAACCTTCATGTTCCACAGACTTAGCTTCTTCCTATGGAAGCATAGAAAGGCCAAAATGATTAATGACATTAAAAAAAATATGATTTTAGGTGTTTTAAAATCAAAGTTTTAGTATTCACAAACTATCTACAAGCTGGTCGTTTGTCAGTTTTTTGAAAATCAAGTCAAAAATATCAAACAAACAAAATATAAAATATCATTTTGGCCTTTTTTTGCCACCGTACAGTCACTGAGAAGCGAATATTTAACATTTAACAGCCTCAGTGTTAACAGACGCTCTCCGTGATTGACAAAGAAAATATGAACAAAAATCACGATTCACAAAATTACAAATAATCTATATATAATGTTTTTGTTTTATTTTTGCTGGTGATTGTGACCAAATACAAAACTAGAAATTTGCTTCTTTCTGCCAAATCGTTTCATTCTCTGTAAAATAATAATAATGTTGCCATGGTAAATAAAATTTTAAAAAAAAATCAAAAGTTTTGTAAATATAGTATACGTACACGAAGCACTTTACAACATGTATGTTATGCAAACATCAAAGAGGAGGGTTGTGGGGAAGATTTGAAATGTGTGTGTATTTCAGGTAAAATTCCATTTAAACAAAAAAAAGGTTTAAATTTTCTCTCACACTGATTGACAAACCTTCACCGTCACGTATCGGATACGTAAACGACAGTGACTTTGTGTTATGAAGGTACTGGTCATTAAAGTTATGTTAAATGCTGTTACGTGACCCGAGTCTCGATCTGTTGTTTCGCTTCTCTTAACTGATTGTATTCAGTGCATGTTGTTTTATGGATCTATAATATGGAATAAGGGAATTTTTACTGTCTTAATGTCACTGTAAAACGGGGGTGCATTCCATTTGTGTGTAACATTTAAGGGGATCTACTGGCAGAAATGGAATATGATGACCGTTTCCATTAGTGTATAATCACCTTAATATAAGAATCAGTATGTTTATGTTACCATAGAATGAGTCTTTTATATCTACAGTGGGAGCGGGTCCCCTTCCGTGGAGTCCGCCATGTTGAACCGCCATGTTTCTTTAAACCCAGAAAGGACAAACGCACTCTTAGGTAGGACATTTTCTGTTTTCCCTACCTGCTGCATGGTATTCAGTTGGTTGCGATCTGCAGCTTCACCACTAGATGCCACTAAATCTTACACACTGCACCTTTAATGAAAGCTAGCACTCTGATTCCCTTTAGAGAGTGACGGTAGCTTGTGCCATTTCACCGCGTACAATTGGGAAAAACTTTTAAGACGTTTAAGATTTTCTTTTTTTTTTGTTTGTCTTTGTGAGAGTTGCTTCTTGGTTGTATGACGTGTGTGTTTAAGGAGACTTGCAATAATGGATGCAATAAATGTTCTTGACTTTAATGGTGTCTTATTGTGTTGATTGGTTTACACTCTTTGTACTCAAACTGTATCTGCAACCAGAGTTTGCTGACCTCATGTTTAAATGCATAAACACTGAAGGTCTACAGACACATGCTTATGCCGAAGTGCTCTTGAGCAAGAAAAGACCTGACTAGGGAGTCCTCATGTCAATGGGCCCTGTGTGAAGAGAGATGGCTAACACTAGATTCTGGTGGTACTCTAGGAGACTACAGCACAGTCCTTATATGTGTTTGTTTGCCCCCTGCTGACCTCCACCCCCACCCATACCTACCCTCATGTAAATCAGTTCCTCCCTTTGTTGTTATCTCCATTCCCGTCTTTGTGTCCTCCTGTACCTCCCCCCGTCCTCCCCCCACCGAACTCATTCAGCTGGGACGTTTGGAGGAGGACAAATAGACTCATCAGACTCCAAGAGAATCGCCACCAGAGAGAGAGCGAAGAGTTCATGTTACAGTCAGCTTCTGGATCTAGTTTCCCTCCCTGTGAACCGGCACTCGTTGAAAGAAGTCTGTTCAGAGAAAGTTGGACCTGAGCGTAGCTGTGGTTTTACAGCTGGACTGGAATATGCTCATCTCCTGCACGTAGGGTAACTAACAAACAGTACTGTGAGGATTTCAAAGGCGTCTCTGTGGGGTATGTATGCTGGTTGTGATAACTATTGCCCAACATTTTCCTAAAATCTGAAGTGCAAAAATCTGCCAATGGACTTGTAACTCGATATTTTTATCCTGTACTAGTTTCCTTGATGTTGATGTTGTTTTGATATTAAATGTCTTAATCTAAGCAGTTTGTGTATCTACCTGAAGTTCTGTTGAACAGACGTGATAGAAAAGGTTGCACTTTGACCAGTTTGCTTTAAATCTGAGTTGGCGTTTGCCTTTTCATCAAGTCTGAATCACACAAGTTGTCTGTCCCTGATTGGACGAAGGGCAGAGATTCCACTAGATAGTTGCAGCCCTCCCTGGCAGTGGTGAAGCTGGGTTAGTAGAAGGTCAGTAGACCGTACAGTTCTCTCAGCAAGAACCAACGTACGTCCACAAAAAGCTGGCTGACATTTTCGTATTTTTTTCCCATACCTGTGTGCCAAAGCTTATGGGAATTTGAGTCTGAACTGGAGCTAAAAGAAGAATTTGAAGTGAGATTAGATAAGATACTGCACAGGAGTCAACTGATCTCATCTGTACTGAGGAACACTTACAAACATACGGTGAACTGCAAACAGTCCGCAGGGTTAAAATCCTCATCTGACTCCCAAAGAGGTGAACCCACCTCCATGTGCACGATGCCTCGTGATGTTTTCCCACCACTGCTGCTGTTCCTATCTGCTGTGTTTGGGGCGTCCCAAGGCTGCCTGCCGGACCCGGCTTCAGCCTACAGGTTCACCGGTGCTGTATGTCGCCTCACCTATCCTGCAGCTGTCGTGTGTGAGTAGGACTTTGACCCTGTTCTGGTGTTGAACCAGTTTAACCATTGAACAAAGAGACTACCAGCCTTCCACTTGTTTGTTTAAATATCTGACCACGTGTGTTTGTGTGCTGCCGGCAGTGAACGAGAAAACCACCAAAGTGATTGAGGCGGCTTTCCAACATGCCAGATACCCGAGTATGAAGGGAGAGAAATCCCTGCCGTTTATAGGCAAAGTCCTGTATGGCCTGTACGAGTAAGTCGACACACACATGCACCAATACACACAAACTGACACAGAATATGTCATAAAAATCACACAATGCTTCTCCGTTGACCAGTTTGGAGATCCACAACCTGTCGATTGGTCGGAGCGAATTTGAACTGCATCCAGGCGAAGGCATCAGTATGGAAATAAGCAACGTGTCCGCGGTCTTCAATGGGACCATCCAGTATGGATACGGCGGCTGGCTGTGAGTGTGTTTGTGACAGCGACATCCCACATCACACCAGAATCCATCCATCCATTTTCCATAAGCACGTAATCCTCATCTGGGTCGCGGGTTCATGGGGTGACTGACACATACAGACAAACATTCACTCATGCTCACATTGAAACCTACGGGCAATTTTAGAGTCACCAACTAATTGCTCACAGAAATGCCGCAGTTGGGGATTGAGACGGTAACCTTCTTGCCGTGGGGCGACAGTGCTAACCACTGCACCAGCAAGACAACCTGTTCAAAGTCTTTCCCATTGTGGTTGTCAGAGAAAACAGATATAAAACATTAAATATTAGTCCTAGTAAGCCTGTTTAAGGCCTGGTCACACCAAAGAGCAGCACTGTGAAATGAATCTGCGCCTTCTTATGAACTATTTCCTGCCTGAAAATGTAGAATACTTCTTTCAGGAGTTCAAATATCTATGGGTCTTGTTCACGAGTGATGGGAAAATAGCGCGTGAGATGGACTGGTGGGGCGTCTACAGTACAGCAAACTGTACCGGACTGTTGTGAGGAAGAAGGAGCTGGTCCAGTCCATCTACGATCCAACCCTCACCTCTGGTCATGAGCTTTGGGTAGTGACCAAAAGAACGAGATCGTGGATAGAAGTGGTCAAAATGAGCTTCCTCCGCCGGGTGGCCGGGCTCAGCGTCAGAGATAGGGTGAGGAGCTCGGACATCCAGAGTGGAGGTCAGAGTAAAGCCGCTGCTCATTTGCGTTGAAAGGAGCCAGCTGAGCTGACTTGGCCATCTGATTAGGATGCCCCCTGGGCATGGAGACGTTCAACTGGGAGAATTTTCATGGACTTAGTTAGTTGTTGGACCATCAAATATAACTTACATGTGTACAAATGTTTATCAAGGTGATGTTTTCTCTATGGCACCAAAATACAAGGCGAGACAATGCAACCTCTGAAAGAAGAAATACAGGAACACATTCCTACAAATCAAACGCTGATTTAATTTGCAACAAAGTAATCACTTGTTTTACTCTTCAGGTCTTTTAGAAGTTCCTCAGTTGGTGCTAAAAGTGCTTACAGCTCATTACTGTTGTTTTTAGACGTTGTTGTTTCTCACAGATTACATCGGTCAAACTGTGATAATAGCTGTCTGTGGATTTCCTGTTGAGTTTCTGTGGGTTGCACCTTCAACCGTGGTTGCATCGCTTACTTTGCACCAAAGTTTCCCAGCAGTTGATAGTAAATTGATTTGTGTTTCTCTTTTTCTTCTTCACAGTGTCAATGTTGCACAATCAATTGATTTTGAAATTGAGTCTCAGATTGATCTTGGAATCAACCCCAAACTTTGTAAGTACCTTTGGAAGACTAGAAGACTAGACACAGTTCCTACACCTTATATCACATATCATTATCTCCTGTTGATCAAGAGAACTAACAAATGCAACCCATGTAGCTTAATGCTAAACTGGTGACGTGGCGCCTCATATGTCCTCTGTTATCTCTGTTATGTTGTCTCCTCTGTCAGACTGTGGAAAAGGACAGGTAGCAGCAGACACGTCAGACTGTTATCTGAACTTCCACAAGCTCCGTCTGCACCTGCAGGGCGACAAAGAGTAAGTTACCAAACTGAACGGTCGACGGTATCATTGTGCGACAGCGTTAACGTGTGTTTGCTGTTGTTGTTCAGACCAAACTGGCTGAAAAAGCTCTTCACCGACTTCATCACCTTCACTGTCAAAATGGCCATAAAGGGACAGGTGAGAGAAGCTCACCTTTCACTTCACAGTGAATGTTGATTAAAACGCAGCAAACTGATGAGACTGTTCTCAAATGCAGATTTGTAAGGAGATCAACAAGGTGGCAAATATACTGGCTGACTTCATACAAGAGACAGCAGGTGTGTGTGTGTGTGTGTGTGTGTGTGTGTGTGTGTGTGTGTGTGTGTGTTATGTCTTTCTCAAATAGGGTTGCAAAGTTGGAAACTTTCCATGGGAATTAACAGGAAATTATGGGAATTTAAGGGAATAAACTGGAAATTTACAAAATTGAGGGTTGAAGACTATTGAAGACACACATTTGAGCTCGTGGACTACAAAATATTGTTCAATGAAATAATTCAAATTTGATAAAGTTCTACTTACAAATAAATCTGTTAAAATGTGTTTTAATAGTTTTATTTTGCATGTCTGCTTATGACAAAACAAAACGTTTAGATTTATGTTTGGATATGATACACTTTTAAATTACCCCCAAGTTAGTTAATTCCCATAAATTCACATAAACTCCTATGATTCCCATGAAGTTTCGATTTTGAATATTTCCAAAATTCCCAAGCTTAACTTTCCGCCCCTTTGCAACCCTATTTACAAAGCGCTTACACACGAGTACAGGTGTTCATATGTTATCTGGGATGTCTCTAAACTTTAGTTTGTATTTGTGTGTGTGTGTGTGTGTGTGTGTGTGTGTGTGTGTGTGTGTGTGTGTGTGTGTGTGTGTGTGTGCGTGCGTGCGTGCGTGCGTGTGTTCACAGAGCATATCCTCACTGATGGAAATATCAGAATGGATATCGGTGTAACTGCTGCTCCTGTCATCACTGCCAACTACATAGAGTCATACCACAAGGTAAATAAATACAGCCACATCCAAACCTTCTTTAAGGTCCCTTCTGGCTCATACTTGGATAGCAGTCATGTTTTAAGTTCATGTAGATATGAAACTCTTTGTTTTAGGCGTAGAAGCTCATTCTGTCAACTTTCCTTTTTTTTGTATAAATCTTCCAGGGGCTGACTAAATACAACAACACGGTGGCTGTCATCGATGACTCTGTTTTCCACCCCAGTCAGCTGACTGAAAACAGGATGCTCTACTTCTGGTTGTCAGGTCAGTTGTTTTTTGAGTCAAGGGGCATCCTGGTAGCTGAACTGGTAGAGCGCGTGCAACATGTACGAAATGCCGATCTCACTTCCTGCTTTCCTTTGTCCCTCACCTTGCCAGTGCAGAAAGACTTGTATCGCCTAACTTTAACCAGTTTATTCACCGTCCTCACAATCTTTCCCTGAATGGATCCATTCACTCTGAGAAAATCTGGTTCTTGATAAGTGCTCTGCAGCACTTTGAGTTCTCTGGAGAACCTTTTTATCCTCAAGAACACTTTTTTGCTGTTCAAGGTTCTTTAAGAGTTCTTTATGTCACAGTTGCAGAACTTTTGGTGCGTTGAAGAACCTTTTCGTTTAATAATCTTTTTGGAGTACTGATTATTGGTTCTTTAAGGCCCCCAGTGCAATAATGTGACCTGAAAACCAACAAACGGACACTTTGGACACCTTTTTTTGCGAACCTGAAGTATGTATGGCTTTCATTAACGGCTGCTATATGCCAAACCTTTTGACTAACTTGAGGCTGTGTGAGGAACTTTTCACAGAGAGCAATTAGTAAGTGTTAATTAAATGTTGCATTGAGAGATTAATTAATTCAATTTAATTTAAATTGCACCTTGAATGAACTTACACGAAACTCTGGGAAGAACTTGAGGATAAATGGTTCTTTAAAGAAACAGTTGATAAAAGGTTCCTTGCAGAACCAAAAAAGGTTCCCCGATGGCGTCACCATGAAGAACCACTTCAGGTTCAAACTCAGACCTTTATTTTATCATAGTTGTGCAGATATATTTAGAAAGAAATCTTTTAAAAATGTTGCTACTGAACGCATTTTGAAGAATGATCTCAGCACATTGCCCAAATGCCAAATTGTGTCTGTATTTTTGCTTGTATGGCTGCTGAAACATTCAAAATGACTTATGAACTTCTTAAAGCATAACCACCATGACGCCAAATTCAGTGTGAAATGTCTTTGTTTGTGTACAGTAGCCAAAGAGCAGCAGCACCGTAGTTCAGTGTCTATATCTTGTGTGCTACAGCTATAACTTGTCTTTAACCCCAGACCAGGTCTTTATGCCCATGATCAAAGCTGCTCACCAAGACGGACGTTTCCAACTCAATATGTCTGGAGCCGAGCTCACTGTAAGTTCATCAGATATGGCCTGTAACATACTCATCTCTTGTTGGGTCTCATTTTATATTTCTGAATGTGATTTTCAGGAACTTTTCAAGACAAATCTCACCAGTGCCATGCCTGAATTTATTAGAAAGGTAACACGTTAAACCTTCTTGTATCTCCCAAATACAAACATATAAACCTTTGTCAGGTGAGATATATTATTTTGTGTGTGTGTGTGTGTGTGTTCAGTGTCTGGAATCAGGTTCTCCGGAGCTCAGAGTGTGGAGCGTGCATTCTCCCTTCGTGAACACCTCCTCCGCCTGGGGTACGAGTATCATGGCAGCGGCCTCTGGACAGCTTCACTGTGGGAGTCAAGACACGCCAACGCTCACCTTTGAAACGGTACACTGCCACTTATTTCTGAAGCCATCTGGAAGACAGATGTTGACCGCTTTTTATGCATCCCACACTATCACAACACTGTTTCACTCCTGGTGCCGGTATCCCAAGAGGGACTTTGTTGCCAGGCGGAAAAGTTTTAGTGCAGCTCATTAGTTTGTTGTGATTTAATTTAAATATATCTCCATATATTTGTGTTTCATTCAAATCTGATGTAACCAATGAGCTTGCACACATTAAAGCTGAACATGTTGTCAAAAAGAGTCCATAGTTAGGAAGCAAGCACAGAGGTTTAAGTAGTTACCTAAAATCAATGGATGAATGGTTGAAAGTATCTGCCACATTTGACCGAACCAAACTAACTATGGCAGCTCATTTTCAGGTGATTACACAGTAATGAACAAACATATTCCACTTCATCCATATTCAGCTAATAGATCTGCATAAATTTTACACAATGGACCTTTAAAGCTGAACTGAAATGACTTTTTTTGGTGTTTGTTTTGGTTAAGATATATATTTACCCAGTTACGTCCCTGTCTAGGGTGTAGGGAGAGTAACATAAGGAGTAGACCAACATTTGTTAATAATCACAATCACCAGTGTTTTATTGCCGCCCTAAACTGACCAAAAACTGGAGAAAAATGTACCAAAAGAAAAGGCAGTTCACTCCGACTGCATCTGTTTAGACAGTGAATAACAGGGGAGCACAAAAACACCAAGCAGCAGGAAAATCTTTCCAAGAGCAAATGAGGGGAGACCGCTGCATTTCAGTCAGGTTCTCACCGTCTCTGGCACAAGCAGGATCTTATACAGGCTTCACAATCAGCTGATTGACAGCAGCTTGGTTTGGTCTGCCCCAAAGATCCTCAGACAAAAATCAGGAGATCACACTCAGGGTCAAAAAGAAGAACAAACACTTTAAACAGAAATGGATGGCTGTAACATGTCCAGAGATGATCAAAAATTCAAGTTTTTAATTTCATCAGTTAGCAACCGTCACGTTGGTCCAAATGGACAAAATCTGTACTGTAATTAGGTTGGTCCAATATCTGTGTATGTAATCCACTCAGATTTTCAGGTGATTATGATTCAGCCAACAGATCCTCATAAGTTTTAAACGCTGGTCCTTTAATTAATGTTATTTAATCCACTTCAAAGTCATTTGAAACACGGTGAAGCGTTACTCGATCTCATCTGATAGTGATGTGAGAGCACATGGGAACCACCGACGTTAAGGACGTGCCATCTGGTTCATTAAGATGTGTAATGCATCTTCAGGAGTCTCCCAAACATTATTAATTACTGTTCTTTTAAAATCCTCGGACTACTTCATCACAGCATTGGTCTAAAGTGTTTGAGTGCAACAGATGGAGACTGTGACACTCTTCTAGACGAGGCCTTTATCATAATTTAAGTGTGTGTCGGTGCAGCGTTCCCAAACATTAGATTCAGTCAGATGGTGACATCTGCTGGCTAACGCTGTATTACAGTCACATGGAGTGTGATGATATGTTAGTGCTGCTTTACAGGCTTGACACAGTGTTCAGCAGTCTGAGCAGGTGGTGATGGACGCCTGAGGCTTTGTTAAAAAGTGACTACATGGTCTGTGTCATACTGTAAAGATTTGTGTGATTTGTGTGAGTCATGTTTCTTTCTTTGTTTCTGATGTGTAGGATGTGTCCGTGGACGTGACGGCTTCCTACGCTGACAAGAAACTCTTCCTGCGGGGCAAACCTTCAGAGTAAGAGCTCTGTTGTTAATGATCTGCCTGCAGAGCTGAGGCTGAGTATTTGACTGAAATGTAATTTAGCTACACACTCAAAGAGAATGCATTAATTTGGTTTCACAACAGAAATCCCCGTTATTGTATGAATCAGTCAGGAAGTTGCTAGTTGATGTCGATGGAGAACTTCCATACAAACACAAAAGGTCACACTGAAAGTGTCAGCGGGCTCAAAGTGAACCAGCCAACAGGGGCAAATTTGCTCAAAGACACTTCAACTGGACTGGTGGGGGCAGGGGCTTGGAATCGAACCAGAAACCCTCCGGTTACTAGCCAACGTGATCTTCCACCTGAGCCACGAGAGATGTGAAAAGACTTGTGGACTGTGACTGAGGTTGCCACAGTTGTATTTGATGTATTTATGGTCAAACAGTTTCAGACCCTGGCTTTGATTAAAAAAAAAAAAGTTCTACTATGTGACTTAGATTTAGTTTAAGTATTTGGCTGGTTCGCTGGCTTGGGCACGTGGGACATGGTCAGCCCATGGTTAATAAGCTTCAGTATCCAGCAGTTCTCATCCTGTCCTGTGCTTCCTTCCTTTCCAGCATCTTTGTAACCAGTGCTGTGCTGCCTTTACAGAATCAACCGGTAAGACTTTTTTACTTCATTTGACTGAAGGTGAAACTACACAATGCAGTACAAGTAGAAAGCCCCAGATCATGAGGAAGAAATAGGACCTGCTCTTTCTTTGAATATTTAAGTGTGTTGATCATTCTTACATCAATGTGGATCATTCTAAAGATGCAAAAGTAAATCTCATTTAAATGATTTCGTCCGTGTCACTTGTTAAAACGATGCTGACGTTTGAGTGTTTGACTTCCATCACCTCTCCTTCTGTTTCCAGCTGATTGATGAGACACAAATAGAGTTCATAAGAGAAGCCATGGAGAAGATCGGCATTCCCAAAGTCCTGTCTGGTAAGAGACCGAGAAACGTACGTAGATAATAAAAGTGAAACTTCGACCCCACCGTCGTCACGGATTCTCCTGGAACATCTTACGTGACATTACCGTCCATGTAGCCTTCAAACATCACCGCACACGTGTGTGTTCTTTCCACCTGGTGTCAACATGAATGGCATCTGCTCCACAAACGTCCAATCATTTCATCCAAGTCGCGCCAAACAGAGTTCGTAACGCGTTTGTCTGTGTTCCAGTTCTTGAGGTCGCGATCACCAGGCTGTTGAACAAACAGGGAGTTGACTTATTCGACATCATTAACCCGGCGGTGATTCCCCGAGACGTGAGTCCTGCATTCGTTTTTTTAAATTTGTCACGTGGCGCTCTGTTTGTATCTGCTGTCACATTCATTCTCTCTCTCTCTCTCGCTCTCTCTCTCTCTCGCTCTCTCTCTCGCTCTCTCTGCTGCAGGGCTTTGTGGTCATCGAGATGGACTTTGGTTTCCCTCATCACCTCCTGGTCGAGTTCCTCAGGAAGACGCTACAGTGACACTTTGAGCCACATTTGGTTTTAGTTACCTAAAAATCAACATGTGTACACAGAAACCACGCCTCTGTTATATCACAGTAACTCATTTTGATTAGATAAGACAACCTGCTGCTGTTTTTGTAAAATCTAGATAACAAAGATGGTGGACCAGCTGATGTTCTCATTTCTGGTGACTCACCATGATGACCAAAATAATTCGATTATATGTGAAAAATAATAAATCGAAATCTAATTATGACAGTCTCTCATGAAAATCCAGGTTGGGAACATAAACACTGAGAGGAGGCTCACACATGACACATGAACATTCAGGTAACTGATGAGGTCCATCGTTGTCGGCAGGACTTGAACCTGCGCAGGGAAACCCCCCAACGGATTTCAAATCCATCGCCTTAACCACTCGGCCACGACAACTTTTTCTCTCCTCTGTGTAATCACCGCCTGCACATGGAGGTTATTATGTTTATGTAGAAATGTAACGTAACAGTTTAGAACAAGAGTCAGCTTTATTGTCCAAGTACGTGTACACTTCCTGTCTGACTGCAGAACTTGACCTTGCAGTAACAGTATTTTAAGTATTAGAATAATTTTTCATTTTTTTTGTATGAATTCTTCATGTGGCTGAAGGTGCATGCTGTCTCGTCTCCTCCCTGTAAAAGACAAGTTCATAACTCCAACGATCAAATAAAGAAGAATACATTGTTGTCTTCATTGAAGAGCTGCTGCCCTCCTTGTCCAGGTCAATTATGTTAATTCAGAGCTACCTCTTTAACCCAATCAGCAGTCATGGCAGGTAGTCGGCTAATTAGCTGTTGCATCATGTTAATTTAATGAAGACAGTGAACATAAGATTAAAACAACAACATGAGTCCACAGATGAGTTCACACACAGAGATCCTCTTGTTCAAGGCAGCAGGACTCTGAAGGTGTTACTCACTTTTTGGCCACCAGGTGTCACTGCTCGACTTTCCAACACTGATGTTTTATTTCTGTTTGTCTGGTTTCTGATGTATGAATTGAAACAATCAGTGATTTACCCCATGGAGTGAGTTACATAATAATAATAATAATAATAATAATAATAATAATGATGATGATGTGGAAGGGAGGGTAAGAAGCCAAACACTGTTTTTTTTCCAGACTTATTTGATTTAAGTTTGTTCTTTTCACTTGAATGGGCCATTTTTCTGCCATCTTAAAGGGGGACTGAGCTTCATCGTGTGGTTTAAGTCACTAACTTAGCTTGCTGTGAATGGGCATATTGAGTGTCGTAGAATAGTTTGACTTGATTCCAGTTGGTCTGTGTGTGTGTAGTGGTGTTTAAGTCATAATTTGCCTACATGTTTGTGATGATTTCCTCTCGTTATGCATCCACAACTCCATCGGGAGGTGTAGTCCAGTCTGTTCTCCTTTTAACCATTTCATGGTTGGTTTGATGTGTTACTTCTATAATTTACTCCACACTCTGGTTCCAGTTTATTCCGGGTCTTGTGCATTTGTATCACCTGGTCACAATAATAATAATAATAATAATCACTTTCTGCTGGTTTTGCTTTGTACAATATATAAATGAGTCACTATAGTTCAATAATAATAAGTTTTATTCATTTATATTCAAATGAGGGGGGCGGGGCCTCCTAGACAGATTAATGTTTACATTTATTCAAGTAATCTGATTGGATAAGAGACATTCTGTGAGTGCTGATGTTGACAAAAGTTTGACACCAAACTCAGTTTAAGAAATAATTTGAACAGTTCATCACACATCACTCTGTAAACACGTGATACATGACGTCATATGTCGATCAATATTAATCCATAAAGGTAAAGATAAACTTTGACAACAACTAAAGAAACAGTTTCAGTTTCGTTTCTCTCCCTTTAAAGATGAGTGTTGTTTTGTGATCTGTGTTTAGGTTTCGTTTTCCTCCGCTCACAGGTTAAC
Organism: Sciaenops ocellatus; assembly: GCA_033000465.1. Taxonomy (NCBI): domain Eukaryota; kingdom Metazoa; phylum Chordata; class Actinopteri; family Sciaenidae; genus Sciaenops; species Sciaenops ocellatus. Next base: position 3,690,057 of record CP136871.1, on the reverse strand, counting down.
TTTCGCTCCTGCCTCTTTATAATCAGCTGTTTGTCCTGAGGACTCACTGACAACATGTTCGCGTGGGGAGAGGACAGTCAGCGGGGCTTTCGGCTCAAAGACGGCTCACTCATCGATGGTGGAGGTGGTGGAGGTGGTGGAGGGGTTCGTTATTCAGACCTCGGGTATCACATCGCGGACTTGTCAGCAGGTCACAGTGTGCTCGCCTTCGTTAAAACTAATGGAAACTCGTTCATCATCCGAACCAACCGGAGAGAGGACGGGACGAGGGTCCGAGGCAAACAGAGTGAGCATGCGCAGTTTATTTGACTTTCTTTGAATCAATTAATACAAGAGAGTTAAAGCTGGAGTGTGTGTGTGTGTGTGTGTGTGTGAGAGAGTAATCATGAATCAACTACTGATTAACCAGTATGTGGCCTATAATTACTGTGAGGTCACTGACTGTATAAAGAATGGACGTCGTCTCCGTGACGTCACCCACAGGTGTGTTAAGAGTTGTATTTTGGTGGTCCCGCCTCTGCCGAAGCTAAGCTAATAAAAAAAAAATGAGCATGGGTGGAGTTAAATGACGCCTGGTTGCTCAAACAAGCCGCCTGTGACGACACCCACCTGTCCATCAAAGCGTCCACGCTCTTAATCCTGCATAACTTTAAGCCTTAATATAATCTGAACAGGTGAGTTGTATAAAAATTCACCCTCAGTACAGTTGTCATGAACGGGGAAATTAGCTATAGAGACCAAAACTGTTTTTTGTACCAGGCTGTAAACATGTTTATTTCTGCTGTGAAGTTGGACATTTTAACATGGGGACTTATGGAGACTGACTCACTTCTGGAGCCAGCCTCAAGTGGACGACAAGAGGAACTGCGGTTTCACACTGTAGTGGCTAATGTAGCCAGGAGGCGGAAGAAGCAGGACGACCAACATGGCGGCGGTGGTGGCGACATCACGGATACGTCGTCCATTCTTTATACTGTCACTGATCCACACACAGCAACAATAATAGTAGCATCATGGTCAGCTTCTACCTAAAACAAGTCAACTCTACCTGTTACTGACAGCTGATGATGATGATGTGTTTCCTGTCCTGTTTCAGGGCCTGCGAAGTATAAAGAGAAGATTCAGGCCGTGAGCTGTGGTGATGATACGGTCACACTGCTGTCTGAGAGAGGCACCGTCCTCTACGTGGACCGTTGCACTTACAACCCTCAGTAAGGAGTCAGTCAGTAAATGTTCATTTGACTTCCCATTTGACAGTCAGCTCTGTAACTATCATCTGTGTCTTGTCCTCTCAGGCCTCTGACGTTTTTCAGTAACATACCGGTGTCTCAGGTCGCTTGTGGGAGTCAGCACTCAGTTGCCCTGACCAAAGGTACAGTAAAGTGAACTCCAGTCCTGCCTCCTTCCTCCTCCTCCTGGTCTGATCTAAAAATGGGCAAAGACATTTAGCATGGGCAGGGCTGAATGAAGCCACCTGTAACAACACCCACCTGTCAATCAAAGCGTCCACGCTCTTAATCCTGCATAACTTTAAGCCTTAATATAATCTGAATAGGTGAGTTGTATAAAAATTCACCCTCAGTACAGTTGTCATGAACGGGGAAATTAGCTATAGAGACCAAAACTGTTTTTTGTACCAGGCTGTAAACATGTTTATTTCTGCTGTGAAGTTGGACATTTTAACATGGGGACTTATGGAGGCTGACTCACTTCTGGAGCCAGCCTCAAGTGGACGTTTGAGGAACTGCAGTTTTTGGCACTTCCGCATTGGCTTCACTTCAATGCAACTGGTGCCAAAGTTTAGCCTCCACCCTCAAAACAATAGTTACTCAATTATTTATTTTATATTTATTGATAGTCATTTGAATTGATCTGTAATTTGGATGAACCGACCCTTTAATGGTTCACTGGGATCCTCATTACTACCACAGGAGTAGCTCATTGGTCCTTTACAGTCATAGGGGATAAATGAATAAATAAAATGAACGCCTACAACAACTCTTACTAACTCTGCCCTCCAACATTCAGTCCGTGAAACAAACTCCTGGTGATTCCTCCACAGATGGTCAGGTGTATACGTGGGGTCAGGACTCCAGAGGCCAGCTGGGTCTTGGAAAGAGGAAGCTCAGCGCCAGTTTACCCCAACACGTACGAACTGTGTCGGTGATCCCCCTGGTCCAGATCGCTGCAGGGGGAGAGCAGAGCTTCGCCCTGTCTGTCTCTGGAAGTGTCTTCAGCTGGGGCAGAAATGACTGCGGACAGCTCGGCGTGGGCGACAGGAAGGGTAATAAAAAGCAGTCATTGTATCTTAGATTTATGAAAATATATACTGTTTCTGTTTCATGCTAACTTGAATTTTAATTTCTTTTCTACAGACCGACACACACCAACTTCTGTTTGTTCTCTGAACATGAAGAAAAGTGTTCACGTCTCCTGTGGAGAGGACCACACTGCTGTTTTGACAAAGGTTAGACGATACAGCACACAACACTGAGTACTTACCAAAGAGCATCAACAGATAGAAGTGAGGCCGTGAATTCAAAACAATGAGCTTAAAGGCACTACAACGCTCCATAGAGCTCATGATAGTTCTGTGTGGATTCATCACGAGTGAGACTTTTCACGAAGTACTAGTCTTTGGATCCATGTTCCACCAACAACATGGCATGGTGGGACGATCTGAGGGTTTTGGTGGTTCTGTCAGGGTTCAGAAGTTCTGAGATATATGTAGTGGTGAGAACATGGAGAGATTTATAGACAACTAGAAAATTTCTAAAGAAATTTTGAGTGTGCCTGACTGTGGCCCCGTCGCGCCCATACATTATTACTGACACTGCAGCAGCACAGAGACTTCAATAAAGTTAGTCAAAGGCAGGCTGGAGGTTGCCAAGCAACCAGGGTCAGCTGCAGGTCAGAGCAATTAACTGCAGCTGTGCTCTGTCTGTGTGTGAGCGACTGCTGAGAGACACAGAAAATCTCTAAATGAACCCCCTCCAACTAGTGGACACTAATGCCAAACGGTAGGTCGTATCAAAAAGCCCAAATGACCGTGAGCATCCTCATCTTGTCGACCATGTGAATGCCAAGTGTCAGTTCTTAAAGTTAAAAAATGTGACCCAGGGAGATAGAGAAAGAACAGGTGCCCCGTGCTCCTTTGGGAAATTTCTCCTCTCCAATTTACATGGGAGTAGATGGGGCCTTGAGGGGGTGTTGCTGGCGCATCAGTGCGTTTCCCGCCAAAACTATACACCTGACAGCTTCAGCAGTGATATCACTGTGACCCCATCGGATTTTCCTACGTTTCTATGTATACATTATTTCTCTAGAGTGACATTTGTGGCCTCGGGAGCAGTTTACAAATTTATTTTTCAACAAATTTTTCTCTCCCTCTCCACTCTAGCGATGATGTCACCCACTCTAGCTCTCAGACATTCTACCAATACACACCCATTCATTTTTTTAGCCGTGGTTTTTGACGATTTGTAGGCAAACCATGGGGCGAAACACTTAGAACAGTCATAGCCTGCATCCCCTGGCCGAGCCGGTCGTTTTGATACCTTTTTTGTGTATGTGCGACCAAAACTGTGGGAGGAGTAGCGTGCCGAAATTCCTGGGATACGTAAGAATAATAAGTATGGGGGATAGTGAATAGTGTGCCTTGCAGACACACTCAATTAGGAGAATTGTGAAATTGATCCTGAAGTGAACAGGAAACCAGTGTAGGAACGCAAGAATTGGGGTGACGTAGTCTCGAACTTCCTAATGCACGAGTTCTAGATTGTTGTTGAGAAATTCCTGAAATCAGTGGCACCAGGTCAGGAGGGAAAAAAGTGTTCAGGAGCCTTTGATGTCTTATGCTGCAATATTTATTGAAGCTTGGCCAAAGAGAATTAGAGACACTCTCAATGTACATCAGAAGTGCCTGAGTCGGCCCAACTCATGCTGGTGGTCAGACTTTAAACCCTTACAGATAACATCGCAAATACTGTACACCCAAAATAGTCAAAGGGAATGCATTTACCCATGTTAGTGTTCACCTTCAACACATTCTAGTCTGGAGACACTGTTGTCCATTCAGTTTCTTCGACCCTGGTCACCAGGCAACGTTGAGATAGGCTGGCACCTGAACTCCTCCAGAAATCCAAACAGTGGCCTTGCATACCAAAGAGAGAGCGTCTTCTCTGATATGATTTAGTGCTGTTACTGTCTATGAACTGAATTGTTCTTTTTGTGAAGAACTCTTAGATCCACACAGATTTTAAAATGTAAATTACTCTGGAACTGCTTTAAACTAGATTTGTCTGGTTGCTTCCTCAGACTGGTGCAGTGTTCACATTCGGCTCTGGTCAGCATGGACAGCTCGGACACAACTCGTTCAGCGATGAACTACGACCTCGGCTCGTTGCAGAGCTCTGGGGGGCAAAAGTCACCAAGATTGCATGTGGACGGTACGGTACAACTCCTTATTAGTATTTGTTTGTCTCTAATGACATTAAAATGTTGAAAGTGTTGTTTGTCATACATTTTCTATTCAGACATCACACGTTAGTGTTGACAGACTCCAAGAGGGTCTATTCGTTTGGGCATGGAGAGCGAGGCCAGCTGGGACGTGGAGAGGAGAGTCATCTATCTGTGCCGCTACCTGTTCAACTGCCACAAGGTGAAAACATGTACAAGTCAATTCAGTGATATAAATACAATGAGTGATTTTATGGAGGAGATTAAACTTTTATTCTATCACTGTTTCAGACGCCGCTGATCATCCTCAAATTAGGAACATCTTTGCAGGAGGAAACTGCTCGTTTGCAACCTGCGCGTCTAACGAGGTACCAGCAGGAACGCGTACTGTACAGACCGTGACCGAGGTATATTCATGCGAACATCGACTCAATGTGTTCATTTCACAGGAAGTTCACGAGGCGTCAGACATCGTCGACAATGCAGCGCAGAATTGTCTTGAAGGTGTGATTGACAAATGGATCTCTGATTGTGACTCGAAGTCATGGAAAAAGATAAAACAGTAAGTCGGATGTTTAATCACCATCGAGACTGAAATAATTCGTCTGGATCTCGACTGAAAATGTTGAATCTTCACAGGGAAGTTCACAGGGCATTTTCGTCTGCATCCTATTTGAATAACAGCTTCCTCGAGCAAAGGTAAACACAGAACATCATCACTTCACTTTGGTCCACATCTTAACATGCTCATCTGGAAGCACCACTGTGCATCACTACTTTTTTTTCTTTGTGTGTTTTTTTAGCCAGGAGAAACATTTCCAGACGTCACCAAAGTACTCCGGCTTGAACTTGTCACTCGCACGACAAGCTTTCAAGAAACTGGTGAAAAAGGACAAAGTGTTGGCAGAGGTATGTAACAGATGTGTGTGATGTGCATGAGACATTTTACGTCATGGTCTGTTTAAAGGAGCAAAAGTTGTCTCCAATATTTGTTTTGCCACATTTCTGGTCATGGATCTTTTAAAGTCGGGCAGAATCTAACGTCATCTCCATTGATCCACTTTGTTTGCTTCCATCGCTGTAACAATTTGTTTAATATCTTGTAAAATATGGCCAAATTTCTCCACATACGTGCATCTGATTGTTGGTCAATTTTCAAACTGACAGGTTGAGGCTGCTGTCCTGCGCTTGCTTCGTTCCACTGATAAGAAGCCTTTGGGGGTGGAGGGGTTGAGGATGTACCTGCTTCTCATTGAGCTCCTGCACGCGATCCAGAGACAACAAACGAGTACAAAGCTGGCCCAGACAGTCGCTGCTGCCGTGCTGAGCTTGTCTCCTGACAGCCTCCAGGTCATAGGTACTGCCCCCACCACACATGTAACATCTTTAGATACATATTTTCCCTAATAAGTAAATGTACGTTCTTGACATATTCATGATGAATGTCTTCAAATGCCCATGTTGTCCTCAGGGGACTGGTGGTCCTCACTGTCGCCCTCCACCATGAAGAAACATGTGAAGGTGTGGAAGACGGCTCTCTCAGAGATCCTGTCCTTTAAGCCCGCTCCTCGCAACTCTGGAGTCAGAAACCTGCTCCAAGTCCTCCAGTATATGTACAATGTTAGTATCAGTTCTAACACTTCTCTTACTTTAAAATTAAGCTTCTTAATCTGCTGAACTTTTTACCTAATGAATAAAACACTTCTTTTAAAGGCCAACAGCAGGATTGCAGAATCTCGGAGGATGCCAGACAGCGATTTTTATTTGATGATTGACCAAGACTTTCTTCTAGACGATCTGCAGCTTTGGCGTTCACGGTCAAAACGCAAGGTAAAAAACACGAAACAGTGTGCCGTGTGCCTGTTCATCATGGTTTATAATAGTTTTCATATACATGTGTTGTTAAATGTAAAGGACCTGTATGCTTTTTTTCCCCCTTGTAGGGTGAGGATGCTGGGTCACTTATCCTCTGTAGCTTTCCATTTGTGATGGACGTGCTGTCAAAGAAAATGGCTTTCGACATGAACACTGACTACTCCATGGTAACTGAAGCCTTCAAGTGTGCCTCATACATGTACAATACTGTCAGGGTTAAGAAATCTCCAATTTTTTATTTTTTTTTTAGTTTATGTGTCAATTCAGATCTGCCCGTTGTGCACTTTTCTTGGAATGTCGATTCCCACTGCCTGAAGAGGTGTACTTCGAACTGCACCTGAGGCGAACATCAGTTTTGGAAGACACCTTTGAACAACTGGCTGCTGCCCATGACGGTGACTCCAAGTTTCCACTTGTGGTAAGGCAAAAATCACACTGTTGTATTGTATTATTGTGTAGTTACTCTTCTACATGTGACTGTGCTCTTTTATCTTGTAGGTTTATTTTGATGGAAACCCAACAATCGATGATGTCTTCAAAAAAGACTTTTTTTACGAAGTGTTTCACGAGATGGTGTCACCTGAATCTGGGATGTTCATGTTCAACGACTCTGAAACGCTGGCATGGTTCCCTTCCAGAGTAAGTCAACATTCAGCTCAGATTTTAATGCAACATTCAACCGTCTACAGTCGATTTCTGATGTAAATTGTCTTTATCATCAACACCAGGCAACACAGGAGGACCAGAGATACTTCCAGTTTGGGTTTCTGTGTGGACTGGCTTTATACAACAGCTGCATCATACACTTACCGTTCCCACTGGCTCTGTTCAAGAAGCTGCTCGGTGTAAAGCCTTCACTGGAGGATTTGATGGAATTCAGCCCATGTGTTGGAAAGTAAGTGGAAACATATTTGGTTTTAATTTTCTGGCCAGAATATAATGTTAAAATTGTATATCATATTCAATACCTTCAATATTTTTCCTTCATGTTTGAAGGAGTCTGCAGTACGTCCTGGAAGATGATCATCCAGAAAACCTGGGCATGGATTTCTCAGTAGGTGTTTCACAGTTGAGCAATAACTTTATGTAATTTATCCTTCAATCAATCCATTATTATTTCCCAGCACTTACATCACTATCTTTTTTTTTTTATAACTGTTCAACAGATCCTCTGGGATGGGACAGAGGTTGAGCTTGATCCTGAAGATCCAGAAAAGCTGGTGACGAGTCAAAATAAGTAAGGATAGCATTTATTGAGCTATATATATATATATATATATATATATATATAAATATAATCGAGCTATAAAGCTCAAGTAGGGCAAGTGAGACCTTCACAATACAAATAATCATGTGATCTAATGTTAATATGAAAATATTAGATAAAGAATGAGAGACAGTTAAGTTGGGATACTCTCTATGCTGCTGACCTGAAAAAAGTTATGTATGTTTTAATTCTATCCTCTCGATTTAATTCTACAAGCAGCTTACAAACATTTGTAATGAAGTCTTATCTTTGTAAAGTTAAAGATATCGAACACTTCTCCTCAAAGAAATCCTTTCTAACCACCAAACTACTATTAACAATAGGATTGACAGAAAGATGCACTTGCGTATCATCTGCATAGAGATGAACGTGACATATTATGCCTACTAACTGTGACCAAAGGAAAGCGTTTAAAAGAGAAAAGAATGAGGCCCAGAACTGATCCTTGTGGTACACCACAAATATGTTCTGGAGATGAAATGAAGCTACCTTCTCATCATATGGGGCTGATGCAACTTCTTGAAACTTCTATCCACAAAACAGGGAGGAGTTCGTGGACGCCTACGTGAATCATGTCTTCAACACATCAGTGAGGAGTGTGTTTCAGGAGTTCAAGCGAGGCTTTTTCCAGCTGTGCGACAGAGATCTGGTGAAGCTTTTTCATCCCAACGAGCTTCAAGAAGTGTTGGTGGGCAAAGACTACAATGACTGGGCAAAGCTGAAACAGGTACAGTCCAAAATAAGAACTGCAACTGATTTATCGCATCCCCATGTGCTTGATTTGAATACAACAAGTGATTATAGCAGAAATAATTGTCTGTTTCGCTGTTATTGTAATTAGAACACAAGTTATGAGGGGGGCTTCCACGCTGGCCACCCAACCATACAGATGTTTTGGGAGGTTTTTGATGAACTAAATGAGGCTCAGAAGAAAGCTTTCCTTTGTAAGTATTATGCCTGTTTTTAACAATAAAAACAAAGTTAATTATGAATATTGTTTTATCTCCAATAGATATTTTAATCTAGATGGTTCATTAAATAAAATTGGAAATGTGTATTTTTGTGATTTGTTGCCTCCAGTTTCAGAGTGTAATCCCACAAATATGGACAGCTGTACTTGTATTTGTTATGATTATATTACTTCTGATCAAAAACTAGCGAGTTGACAACTTTGCAGCCAAACATCAAGCAACTAGTCCAACAGCAGTCAGCCCAGCTCGGCGTCTGTCTTTGAGCCCTTTCTCTTCCTAGCTAGTCTTTTCTAATCAGCCATTATGTCCGTAGAAGCTGAAAAAGCCTGGTTACACTGCACGCTTAGTCAAAAGTAACTAAATTATAATCACCGCCTTTCCATCCACGACAGGGTTCGTGACAGGTTTTGAAAGGGAGCCTATTCTCGGCATGGAAACCATAAAGATGAAAATCGGAGTTGCACAAGTCGAGGACCATCTCGCCAACGACCAGTACTACCCCGCGTCACATACGTGTCTCTCACTCCTGGAGCTGCCCTTATATTCAACCAAGGAGATCATGCAAAGCAAGCTGACGGAGGCCCTGAGCAACAACAAAAGGATCTACAAGTGATGGTGGGACGGTGCCACGGTGATTCACTGAATCTGTACCGAACAGAGGACTTTACATTGCACTTTCTACATGTGTTTGTGGCTACTGCTAGTGTTTAAGTTGTACATACTGGATATTACTGTACATACTTTTCAGAGAAGTCTTAAAGTTCTTTAATTGTATTTCCTTTCATTACTTCTCATTTGGAAATTAAGAGTGTGGTATAGAATTTATTTTGCTACATACTAAATAAATGTATACATCAGAACAGAATCTTCTATTTTTGTAGAAACTATATGATTCATTATATCATGATATCATTAATGTAACCCACCCCAATGTGGCGTAAGAGTTACTCTTATCGGCACTTTATTGTTTTTAACGATTAGCCTTCGTATATACCAGAGGTGTCCAGACTTCTTTTAAAGAGGGCCAGATTTGACAATATGAAGATGCCTGGGGGCCGATACTAACATTTAAAAAATAAAACACTGGAGACAAACACAGAAACAAGACATGTACGCACAACGGACAAACAAGGAAACAAAGGAAGCACAGGAACTAAATAGACATGCAGGACTAATCAGGGACAGGTGCAGAATCAAAAAAGGCGGGAAAACAAGGCAGGAAGTAGAATGAGAATGAAAACAGATGGGGTAGAACTACAAAATAAAACAGGAAACTGTAACAATGTCACCAAATCTAAAAAAAAACACAGTTCTTCCTTTTTTCACATCTGGAGTCAGATAACAAAGAATAAATTGTATGAATACGTTAAACTTGCATGAAGAATCTGAACCTCATGTTCATTTTAAACATGACTTATTATGAGTAATGCAAAGTCTGTGAACATTTAAGTTTAAAACATCACTCTTGCTCTTCTCTTTCACAAGATCATTCAGAAAATAATATTTTGTGTCAGATCAGGCAGTTATGTCCTCAGAGGTTAACGCTTAGCACCTTCAGATGCTTCATTATATCAACACAAAAAGCCAAATCTGTCAGCCACACAGTGTCTGACAATCCTAGCAGCTTATAAATAATATATTATAAAAATGAAGCTTCAGACCGCATGAAATCTGACTGTGGACTGTGATTGGCCCCCGGGCCGGACTTTGAACACGCCTGCCTTAAAACATAATTACAAAAGGAAAAAACTGATGAACCAGCTGAACCTTTTAAATCATACAAAGGAGTTCAAGTTTGAAGTGTTTGATAAGATAATGACACAGACTGACCACCAGGTGACGGTAGAGCCCAGCTCTTTCTGCAGTCTACTGTTTAAACTCCTGTGTGTGTGTGTGTGTGTGTGTGTGTGCTGATCATCTTTGCAGCAGGAGACAACAAGCTTCATGGGAAATGTAGTCTTAGATTTCATTACTAACACCATAGAGAGATTTTAAAACTGCAAACTGGACGTGAGGTTAAAAAAGTGATCTCCAAGTTATGCTCACTTTTTTTTTAATGAACCCAAACAGTACGACACAAACAAACAAAGGAGAAACAGAGGTTGAAATGAACACAGATATTTCTTTAGATACCTGGACGGAGGTCTGCAGAGAGGCACGTTGGATGATTAACACAAATATTTGGAGTAAGCTTAGATGGAAAGTTATAATGAGATATTTTTCCGGACACCACAAGTAACAGCTGACCACCTCAGACAAGTGTTGGAGAATCTGTGGACCACAAAGTGGAAACAACGCTCAAATCTTCTGCTCGTGTCCAAGGTTGAGAAACATTTTGGAAGGAAGTGTTAGACGCTCTGAGAAAAGTGTTTCTCCAAGATCGTCCTCCTCGGCTCAATCCCGGAGAACTAAAAATCTATTGGTTACAAACACTCTTGGGAGCTGCTATTAGATGTATGACAATAAGATGGTTGAAACCGGAACCACCAACATTTGATATACGGCTTAAAAAAGTATGAGATGGAGCAAATGACATATGCAAATAAGGCTACAAAGAGCTACATTTATGAAGAGGTGGAGTCTGTTGATGCAATAAGGAAGCTGTGCTTTTATTTATCTTATTATTACTTTATTTTACTTTTTATTTTTATTTTTCTTTCATTTTATGTGTATATATTGATGTAGCTATCAAAGCAGCTGTAAATTTGTGAAGTGAAATGTGAAAATGTTAAATTATATTGTGTTTTTCACAGCAGAGTACACACAGGTGTTACTGATGATACTAATTAACTACATGTCGCAGAGCTCAGACTTTAATTAGTGTCATTGGTAACAGATGTGTGTACTCTGCTGTGTTTACTAATATGTGTCATAATGATATATTCACTTTTGATCTCTAAATTTTTTCCAAAGTAGTCACAAGAGAGAAAAAAGAAGTGGCAAGAGTATTTATTCATATAGCACTAAATCATAACAGAAGTTATCTTTTCCATACAGACACGCGTCTAGACTGAACTCTTTAGAATATTTACAGAGCTCCAATAATTCACCCTCTTCTCTCTCTCTGTGCGTCCGGCTCTGTCGCATCACAAGTGAGAGGATCTGTGGAAGAAGAGCGTGTGGTGTGAAGGTGTATCAATCATGTGCACGTGATTTTAAAGTGTCTGAGTCTGTCCTGACTTCTTTGACCTCCTGCGCTGCACACTGACCTCTGATCTCTCTTCTTTCTGTCTGTTTGCTTTTTTCTGTCAGAGCACAAAAAAAATAAGGTCAAATCCAAAGACGCTGTATTCGCATGCTACAGTATATTACTGACTGAGCTTACCTACATCTACATGACACTGAATAAATGATCCATGCACACCTCCGTTGCTGTAGTGAAGTGAAGCCAACACAAAAAAACTGCAGTTCCTCAAACGTCCACTTGAGGCTGGCTCCAGAAGTGAGTCAGTCTCCATAAGTCCCCATGTTAAAATGTCCAACTTCACAGCAGAAATAAACATGTTTACAGCCTGGTACAAAAAACAGTTTTGGTCTCTATAGCTAATTTCCCCGTTCATGACAACTGTACTGAGGGTGAATTTTTATACAACTCACCTGTTCAGATTATATTAAGGCTTAAAGTTATGCAGGATTAAGAGCGTGGACGCTTTGATTGACAGGTGGGTGTGGTTACAGATGGCTTGTTTGAGCGACCAGGCGTCATTTAGCCCGCCTCAGCTCCACACATGCTCCACGTTTTATCCATTTTTTAAAATTAGCTTGAAGGCAGCAAAATGGCGATGGCTCTTAGAAACTGTGGGTGACCTCACAGATACTACGTCCATGTTTTAAGCTGTCTGTGGTCTGTACGCGCTCACACTCACGCTACAGCCAGGCCAAAGTTCACCTGGCAAAGTTTCCTTGTGCGGTGTCACTAAAAGCATCATAAACTGCTGGAGTTAGCATGGCTAGTGGGCTAACAGCAGCAGAGTTGTAAATGAGGCCTGTAAACCAGCGTTGCTTTCTCAACGTTGCTCTGTTGGCTTTACTGAAGAGGATAACTGTGATGGAAGCGACTCTTCCATCAGCCTCTCACTCCTTTTCGTCCACCACTGCCAGAAACTGTTAAAGCTTCAGCTCGGTCTGGGCTTGGAGGAACATCACCTTCTTCTTTCTGTCTTGTGCCATCGAGCAATAAAACAAGATTTCCCCTCCGAATCCAACCACCGAGGCACAAAATGACAAACACAGAGTAGCTGCTGGAGCTAGCAACGGCTAACAGACTGACAACAGCCGTCACGAAGTTGTAAATTTTACAGCATTTAACTCTCATTAAGCTCTCTCGCTGCAGCCAGGCAGCATATTAAAGCTGCTTTTATGGTATTTGGCCGCAAAATTATCAAAACAGAACATCAGTACGAACATCCAACACTTCCTGAATGAGAGGTCAATCAGACCTCCTCTCTCAAACTGGCTGAACATAAGAAAGTTGCGGTTTGCCATGTCAAAATTCAATGGGAGGCGTGTCGATTTGTGACGGGATGGGAGTGTGTCGAGCTGGACGACCATTTTAAAGCTTTGAGTTTGGCGTTGCCATCTTTGGAGCCAAAAGTGACCATTTAGACAAAACGTATGGAGCTGATTCTTGATGCAGCGTAGTCGGGCTGCGACCAGTTTTCCAGACGCCGATCCAATAGTTAATGCAAAAAACAGGATCTGGATTCATATTCTGATCAGCACTGCCTGGTTTGACAGTTTGATCTGAAGTTGAGCTGGACGGACGCACTAAGACTGACTTCAATCATGTGAGTCATCAATCACAAGGTCACCGTGCCCTGAAGCGTACCCTGTGTTCCCGTCTGTTTTCAATATAAGAGGTTATTTTTTCTAACAAGAATTGAGACCATAAACTCGTGAAGAAACCGTTTACTGGGGCCATAAATGAAGTGAGAAGTAGGGTAATTTTTCCATAAGACTCAATACAATCTGACCTTATTGTTGGTAATTAGAAAAAAATGCACGTATAAGACACTTCTGTGTTGGCTTCACTGTCTACTATTTAGATACTATCCATGTAGAAATGAATGGAAAGCAAATTTTGATCTGACTGTATCATCAGAAGAGACAAAATTAGACAAAAACAAACTTGCAGTTCATCAAACGTCCACTTGAGGCTGGCTCCAGAAGTGAGTCAGTCTCCATAAGTCCCCATGTTAAAATGTCCAACTTCACAGCAGAAATAAACATGTTTACAGCCTGGTAAAAAAAACTGTTTTGGTCTCTATAGCTAATTTCCCCGTTCATGACAACTGTACTGAGGGTGAATTTTTATACAACTCACCTGTTCAAATTATATTAAGGCTTAAAGTTATGCAGGATTAAGAGCGTGGACGCTTTCATTGACAGGTGGGTGTCGTCACAGGTGGCTCGTTTGTGCAGCCAGGCGTCATTCAGGTCCATCTTTGCCCATATTTTGGTTCAGTTTGGAGGCGGCAGAGGTCAGAGCCACCTCCCTCTGGCGCTACATCACGGATACTACGTCCATGTTTTATACAGTCTGTGTTAATTAATAGCTTGCTGGAACTAATTTAAACAGCCTACTTGTCAATGACACAACTCATCTTTCACATGCATCAAAGACATAATGTGTTGTGATAAGTGATAACTATGAAAGGTCGTAATGATCATGGCTTTAATTTTTAGTGTGTAAATGTAGAAAACACTTCAAACAATCCAAGAGCTCACGGGCAGTACTGATGAGATGCATGAATATGTGTAACATGGTCATATTTTACTAAGTAGTTAATAAGTCTGGCTCAAACTGGAACATTTATTTTGAAAATGTTCAAATATTTATTGCTAGTTTATTTCAGAACTTAATCGTCCATTTCTCAAACACTCTCACTTCTTGGAGTTCCCCGTGTTGTTCTCTTGGCCGTCCTGACGAGGATAACCATGCTGGAAGTGATTCTTCCATCGGCCTTTCACTCCTTTTGTCCACCGCTGCCAGAAACTATCAAAGCGTCAGCTCGGTCTGAGCCGGAGGAGGAGGAGGTGGAGGTGGAGGAGGTGGAGGAGGATGATGGGGGTGAACATCACCTTCTTCTTTCTGCTTCGTGCCAACGGAGCAATAAAACAGATTTCCCTCCAAATCCGACCCGGAGGCACAAAATGTTAAACGCAGAGCTGCTAGGGGCTGCCAATGGTTAAATATGGTGATATTAATGTTAAAATAAGGTCGTTAAAATCAGCAGACAGAGCTCCAATGATGGACGACGCCGTGTTTTCTCTTTACTCAGCAGGTTTTAACAGTCATCTCTCCTGTTGTGGCTCTGCTGGACTCGTGAGAATTTTCTGTCCTCTTGAAGCAACTCAGACTTTTTGACAGTAAGTGAAGGAATGCAGCCTCCTGAGCACTTCCAGCACTGTGTGTGTGTGTGTGTGTGTGTGTGTGTGTGTGTGTGTACTCAGCTTCAGAGGAATGGGTTGTGCTGATCCGTACCAGGACCTAAACATCCACAACATCATCGTCTCCCCGTCTGTGTTTCCACAGATCAAGAACGACGTGACTGCAGAACATGTCCTCTCTCTTTATTATGACATCGTGTCTTCTCACCAACAGTCAACAAATATGACTGTTAATTAGATCTTTTTAAGTTAAGTGCAAACCGAGGCTGAAGTAAAGGAAATGACACAATATGAGCCAAAACCATCATGGCTGAGTTTGCCCACTAGAGGGCAGAGCTTCACTTCAGCTTCACTTCCTGTTCGTCTCTTTCAGCCTGACTCTGTCCTGTCATGTGACATCATATAAATGTCTCACTTAAAAGAAGTTTATTGTTATTGTCAAGTCATTTATTCATTTTCAACATTTGATTGATGATTGAAATTATCTTTTTTTATTATTATTATTAAATGTTGGATTTTAATGTTCACATCATCACATTTTGTTTTTATTTTTGCAATTTGCCTGAAACAGGGTTGTATTTATAAATTATTATTATTATTATTATTATTATTATTATTATTATTTGGATTTTTCAACTTCATTTGTAGGTTTTTTTTTCCAGTAAATATTAATAATATAGACACATGCAAGCACACATAACCCGACCTTGACGGACACCCCATTAAAAAAATAATCAGGGTAAAGAGGGAAGACAAACAACAGAGAATAAATAAATACATAAATTTATATTGCAGCTTTAAAAAAAACAGTTGAAGGTCACACAGGTTAAAATCAAAAAGTAAAAACATAAAACAGATTCAATGCCAAAGAAACAGAACAATGAAAGATGATAAAAACATGTAATAAAAAATAAGAAAGAAAGAAAAATACATCAACAACAACATCAAAAACAGAAATGAAATATTAAATATACGTGAAAATAAAGAAAGGACAGAAGTGCGTCTACATTATATCTGATTATTTATGAATATTCTGATGCACAGCTGATGAAACATGATGCTTCTCTCAAAGGCCTTGAAGAAGACAAGACGAATTATTTTTGTATTTATTGTGTTTCTTTAGTATCAGACAGGACACACTTTCAATCCATTTGATTTATTATTTCAAATGTTTGTAGTATTGTTATAGCTTATTGTGTCTTTTAAGCTCATGTGAGCATGAATGACAATAATTAACACTTTTATTCGCAGGTCATTCATTTAAATCATACTTTTACGCTCTAAAAATGAGTCAATAAGCGTTTTCCACAGCACAGATAAATATGTCGTATGTGCTCCTATAGTCTATTCGTCCGCTCTGTCTTCACCTTTTTCTAAACAACTTTTGTGGTTGAATTTTTCAGCAGAGAGTGTGACAGGACAAAGGTGTCGTCACGTAAAGCTCTAACTCATCTCAAACTCTGTCTGATTAGTTTCCTGCTGAGGCCGTAAGCCGGGCGGAGACACGAGGTGACCAACGTGCCAAAAGCAACGACGACGGTGTGAGTTGTCCTGCCTTAACAGGTGCAACGTGGAAACGTCTGTAAACGCTCAGTCAGTCCTCAGGAGAAGTTTCCTCAGGCAGCATAAATGAAAACACCTGTGTGGACGGAGCATTAATCTTTTCTCCAGGATGAAAATGATTCTCAGGTATTACCTTATCATTGTGGGAAATGATACGTCGGCGTGTTCTCAACCCAAGCTTTGGAATATTTCAATTATATAATAATTAACCTTTTGGATTTGCTTTAATAGAGTTAGATAAGAAGACTGATACACGTCTGTGCGGAAGATATGACGGTGGAGAAGGCAGGCCTGCAAAAGTCCTGCATTTAAAACTTTACTTGAGTAAAAGTATCAAAGTATAAAAGTACCAACAGTAAAATATTAATTATAAAAAATGACCCATTTGAGAGTATTTCCATTGCATAGCACTTCATGTTGTATCTGGTAAAGGTGGGCCTAATTTCAACTACACTCATATACTGCTGGGTAGTTTCATCTAAATTAATGCATCATAATTTATTAGTTTAATTAATCCACACGCACAAAGTAACTAAACAAAGCCTTAAAATAAATGTAAAGCCTAAGCCCTTGGTTCTTCAGAACGTTTCAGTGAAAACATGAAATGAAGTCGATCAGAGCGCTGAAACTGAGCCGAAACATCAAACTGCCGTAAAACAAAACAAGCTAAAAGGGGCTAAAAAGCTCCAAACCTGAAGAGACGCAAACACTTCAAGAAGTCACGAGCGTGGCTTTAAAGGCTCGATGGTTTAAGAAGTGTTTAAAAACTTTCTTAGCGGTAACGTCGGGCCAATGAATTGTCACGTTAACGTTGTGTTAATAATGCTGTTCATTTTAGGAGTAAAGAGTTTTTCATATCATCTTATCATCATTATTTAAGTTGGTGTGCTGAACTTTTGAGCAAAAATATCTCGCTGTGTCTCAATTTGGATATTTCAGTTTGCACTCTTCTGGTGTGCTAGTTTCGGCAGGGTGGTACGGCCGTCGTGAATTTACCGGAAATGACGATAGTGCCATTTTACTGCTTCTTCTTCTTTGCCGAATTGTGTGTAGAATTAGCCCAAACAATGACCGTCAAATTATAAATATAAAACATACACCAGCGCAACCGCTTCAGCTCCAGCAGCTTCCACTGCCACAATTTTCACAATGCCAGCTACGTAGCCAAAATGGCGACCATTGAAGGGCGGCCACGCTCAACTTTTTGACCATTTTCGGTAGTCACAGTGATGCATTTTGACATATTTGACAGTGTGAATGAACTTGTGGACTCTTGTAAGTATGAAAGTACATGAATGGAGACACAGCATGTGTCTCTTCAGCTGCTAAGTGCTCCGTCGCGTTCACCAGTTGGTCGCTAACTTTCTCTGTCTGCTGTCTGGTGCTGAGCAGGTGGAGCACGGTGGGTTTCTAGAGATCTTTAGTCAAACAGGTGAAGCTGTTGGGGGAGCGGTTGCAGACTCAGGTAATTCTCTGCAGGTTCGACACTATGGCGGACCACATTGGTCACTTCTTTTGGCACCTTCTGAGGATGAACTGGTTGTTTGCAGGCTGAAATGACTACAGAAATGTCCTGATTGGCTGAGCACCAAAGAGGGGTTGATGTACTGGACTTGGCGCCTCAGCCAGATTTTACTTGCATGCGCGGCTCGAGGCCTAATCCATGTTTTCTATATCTGCTCTAAGTAGAACATTTAGATACAGCGACTAATGTGACTACTGAAAGTGGACGAAGCTGCAGTTACACTGACCAGCTATCTCGCTTCAAAGGCCTTTGAGCGGCATGAGGCTGGGACGGAGATGAAACACCAACACACACACACACACACACACACACAGCAGAAAGAGATGAGAGATATAGGCCTAGGTCTTGTCCGACAGCTGAGATATAGCACGAGAGCCCTGGGGAGTTTCAGGGGATTTCCACTGAGGGAATCGGACACGTTGTCTGATTTACACTAACACTTTGGCTAAACTTGTGATAAAAGTTCACAAAAGAAACATTGCTATATCTGTCTTTATCCATCTCTGCCTCCATCTGTCTCTGTCTCTGTTTTCTGCTCTGCTCCTCTCTCTCTCCATAAACACTGGAGCACTGAGACATTTTTTAAAAGTTATTGTTTTCATATATGCGAGTGTTGTCGACTGTCAAAAAAAAAAAAAAAAGCATTATCTTTTGTTATTGTGAAGCTTATAACAATAGCAATAACAGCCCATTTTAACCTAAAAAAAAAAAAGAAGCTATCGGCGGACAGAGAGGGATGAGAGGGGAGCGAAGAAGCAGCCGAATTAGAGAGTGAAGAGAGTCGAAGGGAGTCGAGAGAGGCTGAAAGAAAACACGTTCATTTTTATCTGCCTTTACTGCACCTTTCCTTTTTTTTTCACCGAGAGGAGAGCCAAGGAATGCAACGAGGAATCTGGTGAGAGATAAAGAGAGGAAAGTGGATGGTACTGTACTGTACTGTGTGTGTGTGTGTGTGTGTGTGTGTGCTGATTGTGCAACCGTTTGTGTCTGTTAGAATTTTTAAGTTTCTTTGTCTTGTCACTCGTAAATCTGCTCTCTAATAATGTTTTAATTCAGTTTTTATAACGTAAAAAGTCACAAATAAACTGTCCTGAAGATGAAGAGCTTCTCTGTGTGTTAACTTTGGTCAAGGTCAGCTGATGTGCACTGTAAAAAAAAAAAAAAAAAAAAAAAAAAAAATGTCTATAGATTTTACGGTGAAAAACTGCCAAAGCATGACAGTAAAAGACCGTAAAATATGCCATGAAGTATGACTGTGTTTTTCTGTTTTCCATAAAACACACTTCAAAACCTTTACTCATACGGCATTTTAAGAGAATTTATACAGAATAAAGTCATATTTCATATTAGAGACGGTTAATTATACAGTAAAACACTGTAATATTTAATGGCAGTTTACGGTCTCTTACTGTCATTGACAGTTTTTCATCGTAAGACCTACAGACATTTTAAAATATGGAATAAAACACCAAACTTAAACATGAAATCAACAGTACTAATATCCTATTACCGTAATATTAGAAAAGGTTATACCGTATTCATTACGGTAAAATTCTGGCTGCCAGTTTTTTTACCATGAAAACTTTTTTTCTTTTACTTTATTTTTTATTTTTTTTAAGAGATATTGTAACTTCAAAAGCAAAAAAAATGATGGCATTGTACAAAAACAGTATTTCATGGATATTACTGTGCGTGAGGAGGAGTTGATATATTTTAATACCCTGGACAGAACGCATTCACTAAAACATAAATTCATGTGACCCTCTTGCAGGTTTAAAGACGATGATGTCAGCGACTAATAAATAAATAAACAGTGACGTCATGTTAATAAAAGAACAAAGAAACTTTTAAGAGAACAAATAAAGACCACAGAGACGAGCGGGTACTGTATCAAAACAGTCACAATACATTTACACAGAGAGAAAGCGTCATTTCCAATTATCTCACGTTTGAGTACAAAATGTTTCACTGACAATTGCTGTTTTATGACTCAAATATTAATACACATGAAAAAAAGGAAAGAAAACTGAAAGTATAAACAGTTCCTGGATCCATCCAAAAATCAAAATATATCAGTTAAGTTACATATTTTCCCTCCATGGAAAGATTTCAGTTCCCATGGTGAAGTATTATTTACATCTTGACCATAATGTCTCGGGCCACAGAGCCAGTGTGACCCAGCAGACATGTTTCAGAGCTCACAGTGTTTAAAGCACTGCCAAAGTCCAGCAATATTTACACACCACAGAGACAAGACGATTTAAGCTCCAAGAGTGCTGAGCGCTTCTCGAAAAAAAACAAAACAAATTCTCATATTACCCCCCCAAAAAAAGATTTTAAATAAAACCATGAAGGCATATTTGTGTTTGCAATGTGTATTTTATGCTGAGCAGACAAAACATCAAACACTGCATCGTGTTCACTTCATTTGATCTTTTTAAAAATCAAACCCAGCGTTAGCTGTGAAACTATAAGAAGAAGGCAGAGAGATCGAATGACACCTCGCTCCCTTTAAGTCATTCCAGTGAAAGAAGTTTTTTTTTTGTCCACAAAAAGATAATAAATAAGCCCCTCCTCCCAAAGTAGTTCAACAAAAGAGATATTTACAACAGCTGGAGGCGCTAAACTGTACGAGCATGAATGTAGTTGTCACTGTACACGTGGTGATGACTGAAATATTACATTTAGTCTGTCTGGACTGTCTTAACACTCACTGCAGGCGTGGGGACCTTCCGTAAAGTCAATGTACTGCTCATTTAACGGGGTACTTTTTTTATATTTACATCTACCGGACAGCATTTTTCTAAAAGAAACGGTTACTGTTAAACAGAAACTTAAGTTAAATGTTGTTTTTTCAGTCACTCACTGACTTTATGAAACGATAATTCAATGTGGTGATCAGTCTGGTGATAATCTGGATTTTATTCATAGTTAAATCCCACGAAAAAGACCGAAACCAACGTTAAGCAGCTTTATCGAGGCCGGCACTCGCTCACTCTCATTCACTGTCTATGTCTCTTAACCACTGCTGTCTCTTTCTTTACAAACCAACTTAAACTTCTTCCTGTCTCTATTTTGCCGCCTAAATTGCGAGCCAGACCCAGATTTAGGAGCTGGGTACATGAGTCCACCTGGATGGTCTCAGTTTTAAAGAAATTTCAGGCGGACTGTGGAGAGGTTTGCCAGTTTTCAGTGTCTGATTGGCGGCTGTGTTTTTTTCAAGAGTTAGCCGCAGGTTCCCCCAACTCAAATGAATGCAGAAAATTGGTTGCCAACCAGTCACTTTTTTTTCATCTAAGCAGTGTACTTAGTAGACGATTGGGCTGAGGTCAAGGGGAGATACAGAAATATACAACAGTGTGTCGTCAGCATAGCGGTGGACTTTAAGTCTGAATTGCAGCCTAACGCACCAAATCTGCAGCTGAAAACAGCCTCAAACAAATGTTGCTGCGCTAAAAACTACAGTGCTCTGCTGTTTTGGGAAATGATTCAGCATTTTTTAAAATATACACTAAAAAATGTTAAAAAAAAATAAAAAATCTGCATACAGATCAGAAACTGCTGAGTGTTGTTGAGTTGTCATCGCGTTGTTTGAGTTACTGGTGAGTATGAAGGCTTATCAGAGACCAAAACAGCACAGCAGCTGCTGATATTACCATGAAGAACTCATTTTACCACAGCTGGAAGGAAGCTGGAATCAACTTTGGCTACATTTTTTGACACATCAATGCCACTTTTGGTCTTTTGATGAGATTTGTTGCTTAAAAAATTCACAGAAGTGCCGAACAGACAGGCAGTATTTTCTAGTTTGTACAATCAATACAGCCCCCTACACAGGCCGGTTTCGACCACCAGGTGTGGATTAACCGAAGACAAAAAAAAAAAAAAAAAAAAACAGGCAGAAGTAACCCAGATGTTTACATTTAAAGATGTGATATGAGCTGAGACTAAAAGATTCAGATGGCCAGCTGGAGCTTGGTGAGGTTCCTCTGGTGCATGTTGTGGTGTCGCACCAACTCGTCGCTCCGGGCAAACTTCTTCTGACAGTTGGGCCACCGGCAGTTGAACGGCTTCTCACCTGAGAGAGAGAGAGAGAGAGAGAGAGAGGCAGGACGGATGGACAAGTTTGGAAGAGACAGAAGAAGAAGAAGAAGAAGAAGAAGAAGAAGAAGAAGAAGGTAATGATGGAGGAAGGATGCAAAGCCGGATGGAATAATAATGAAAGAAATGAGAGAACGAGAGAAATATTAGATTCTGACGAGTCGATAATTGCACAAGTCATATAAGAATAAATACATGTTGACATTTATGCAGTATTTTATAACATTAGTTTGCAGCTGTATGTATGTAAACATCAAATGGATGAAGAAGAAATGGAAAAATAAAAGTTTACGCACTTGTTTTACCTGTATGAGTCCGGGTGTGTGTCTTAAGGTGGTCAGACCGAGAGAACTTTCTCTGACACGTCTCGCATTCGAAGGGTTTAACTCCTAAACACATGTACAGTAAGCATGCACACACACACACACACACACACACATACAGACACACACACACATACATACAGAAAAGTTCAACATCACACACACGCACACACAGAGGGAGATAGAAAAATACAGTAGAGCAGAGGCTTGAAGGGAAGCCATGCCAAAGTTTGGCCAGCCTTTATGCAAATTCATCTGAGGGGGAGTTCAGTGTTCACCGTATGTACACACAATGCAAACTGTGCACTTCAAAAAATGGCTGTCATGCAAACAGCAGAGGAGACAGAGCAAATACAAAGAACTGAAGCGGGAAAATCATGACAGAGAGGCAGTAAAAAGTAAGACTGGTCAAACCTGTGTGCCTCCTCTGGTGTCTTTTCAGCTGGTCGGAGCGGGAAAACCTCCGGCCACAGTCTGTGAACTCACACTGGTAAGGTTTCTCCCCTGGAGAAAGACAAGAGAGACAAGAGGACACAGACTATTTGATCACTTCTTTAGACAGATGTATCATGTCCAGTTGTTGGTAGTGTTGTAGAGGAGGTCCTTTCTGAAGAGCTGGAGGTCTTCAGGAGGTTTGTGAAGGTAGAGAGGGACGCCCCTGATCTGGTAGGAACTGGTAGGACGTTCCACCAACGGGGAACAACAGACGAGAAAAGTTTGGATCGCCCTGAGCGTATGGGTGGCAGAGCCAGGCGTCTTCATTGGAGGAGGTAACATATGTCTGTACGAGGATGTTCAAGTAGGTGGGTGCAGAATATCTTTTGGAGTGTTAGTACGTGCCTTCGCATAACATCAGTGTTGGAGTCAAGATCAAGACCAAGTCAAGACCAAGACCGGACATTATATAGATTACTAGGTAGATAATATTTATCAAAACTCTTTGGGTGAAGCGTGGTTGCTACGTTGAGTCACCTCTCTAAGCGTCGCCTTGATGTATTTACGAGTTGCCGTGCGTTCTTTTGGACGCTGCTTTGCAGATTAAGTCTTTGCGGTTTCGGAAACCAAAATTTTATTCCAGAAGATTTGGCTGATGCCTCCTCTCAGACAGTCAACAAATAAATCAGACAATTGGGTGACATCCCCCCCAGTTGTGGTCTTGAATTAAAATCCAACAGTCTTTGTCTGAGACCGAGACGTGACTGAGATCTTTAAAAAGACGTGTGAGTAGTAGATGTGTGGCCGGCGGCCCTTGATTGGCCCCGACTGATGAGGCGTGTCCGTTCCTGAAGGCTCGGAGGATCCTGATTGGACTGACTTTGCCTCTGGGAACTTGCGACAGACAGATTTTATTATTTTCTCACATTTTATAGACTTTTAATCTAAAAAGTGATTGCAAGACTAATCAGAAATGTAGTTTTTTTAGCTGCAGCCCTGACATGAACAACGATAAAATGTATGTGTGACGCATTGCAACATGATTTCTCCGACAGCCGAATAATTAATGCAGTTAAAACAAAAGCAACTTTTTGTTGGCATCATCTATGAGCCTGCACGTCGAAGTGTGAAGGAACTAAACTTTTTTAGTTTTTTTTAAAGATATTTTTTGGCCTTTTTAACCTTTATTTGGACGAGAGGCGGAGTAGTCAGCAGTTCATCACTGGGCCGAACAGCAAATAGTAGCATAGAAAACACTTTTCTACCAAATGAGCTCCGGTTCTTGAACCAACAAGGTCGGCCTACGCTGATCAATTTTAACGTCCGTCATGATGGTGGTACTTGGAGAGAGGAATATTTTCTGAGGTCGTACGTTGTGTAAAAAGTTTGAGAAACACTGACTGAGAATATTAAATATAACTAACTTAAATTTTGATATTAGGTGAAAGCAGAAAAGGGTTCACATGTATGAGACATGAGGAGCTGAGCTTTGTTCCAGATGACACGACATCAGATGTGACAGAAAATCCAAAAGATCTAAAAACAGGAAGTGTTTTCTGGTACAGAAATTGGTGCCAAACATCACTTAAAAACCTGTGAGTGAAGCACACGTGGCACTAATAACAACGCTCCTGTCAGCTGTCACGTGATAACAGAAACATTTTCCCGTGTCCGTCGGCTTCACCTGTGTGTTTGCGACTGTGCATCTGCAGGTGAGACAGCTTGAAGTAGCGTTTGTTGCATCCCGGGTAGGCGCACATGAACGGACGCTTCTCGCTGCTCTCGGACCGCACAATGGCTGGAGCGATGCTGGGAACCCGCCGCACATCCTGCACACACACACACACACACACACACACACACAGTTTAATTTAAAGCCAAACCACTCAAACCCGATTAACAAAAAGCATCCCAGGACATCAATAATTGAACTGGTAAAATGTAATTATAGAAAACAGGCGATCAAATCTGTCCTGTGTGTGTAAATAAGTGCATGTGATGTGTCTGGCTCACGGGGATCATTAGAATAAAACGGTCATATATTCATTAGATGGAAATTAGCTGTAAAATGACCCCAGACTGACTGCAGCCCAAAGGGAGCTGTTAGTCACGCCTTTTAGACAGACCCCCCTCCAGAGCGCCCCATTACCGCCCGGCCGCTCGCTGCTGGAGAAGAATAACAGGAAACAACACATGGTTGCAGTGAAAATCTATATTTTGTGTATCAGTTCATCTACAGAGTAAATCTGAACATCATTTCTTATTGTTCACGCCGCCTACCGTCCTCTATTCTGTTTCCACTTTGTACCGCTCTACCTAATATTTCTCTCCCTGCACACTCCCGTCTCTCCGCCCTCCTGCAGCCATCTGCTCTTAATTTCCTCGATGTGGAGCGTGAAGAGGCTCAGAGCTCAGCCCCGCTGTAATTAGCACTTATACGAAGAGACAAAAACTCACCGTCCTCCAGAAACAACAACATCCTGAGAGTGAAGCTGGATTATAATCTGAGCCTGACTCTGAACATGCTGCACAGCAGATGTACTCACACCTGAAGGCAACATGGTGTCGATAATCCAACACATTACTAATTATCAGAGACATTTAAAGCACTCTGTTGGGTTCTTGACCTTTTGTAGCTGTAGGGTCAGTAGGGTTGCAAAATTCCAGAAATCTTCAAAGTTTTCCATGGGAATTTATATGAATTTATGGGAATAAACAGGGAATTTACAAAACTAAAGGTGGGCCCTTAACAGGGAACTTAAATATAGTTGGGGGAAATTATATTTGAGAATAATCTTGACTAAAACAACACATGAATATCTGCTACCACATGCACACAGTGTTTGTATTTATGTTTGGAAATGATACAGTTTGTTTAAATCATTTCCATAATTCCCATTTGGAATGTTTCCCAAATTCCACAGCTTAACTTTCCATGGAAATTTACCGTAAACTTTCCGCCCCTTTGCAACCCTAAGGGTCAGATATAGACAGCGCAGGTTTCAAAATGTCTGACAGACTTTGAGGACACAGCGTTCACAGAAAACTCCACTGAGCATGCTCGAAGTCAATCTAAAAAACAAACCAATAAAAAGTGAAATAATGACTTCATGAAGTGTGAACGGTTGCTCGACAACTCTTCTTTTAGCTCGTGTTGTGTTGTTCTTCAGTGATATAGTTAGCGGTGATCCAGTTCTTATTATCAGGGACGATGTGTTCACAAAGTTCTGGACCATCAGCTTCATATTTTCCTGCATATTTCTGACTGTTTGCTGAAGGACCTCTTGTGGTTGGGGTGATTTACAGAGTTTGTCAGACTGCTGACTCGTCACTCACAGTAGGGGGCGCAGTATTCGCCATTTTACGATCTGCGTTATGACAGCTAGGCTGAAAATCCAAGTCTGACGCAGGCCGGCCTTTGTCGTGGCTCAAAAACTGAAATTTCTAGAAAAGTTTGGTCTCGTCTTAAACCACAGATTAACTCCACGCTCGACATTTTAAGATCCACAGAGTTAGGCACGTTTTCTTCTCTTCGCTACCCGGTGGAGATCTGCACTCTACCGA
Organism: Sciaenops ocellatus; assembly: GCA_033000465.1. NCBI lineage: Eukaryota > Metazoa > Chordata > Actinopteri > Sciaenidae > Sciaenops > Sciaenops ocellatus. Next base: position 3,663,585 of record CP136871.1, on the reverse strand, counting down.
GCGCGTCTCTGTTAGTTTATTACGTGATCCTGATCACAGGATTCAGTTTTCAACAAGCCGTGTAATCATTTTTGCCGGTCATGAACAAATATTAATAAAGAATGAAATTCCGTGGCTCTCGACTGTATTTCCTTTGGCGGTGACTGAGAATTAGTGTAATCCCCGTTATAAAAATTATGGAGCGAAGCATCGCTTTGCAACTCAATCTGTTATCTCACATGCTAGCAGCTCTTAAATTATACTTTAAAAAGCATAAGAGAGGGAGTTTGTTTATTCTTTTGCACCGAGCCAGACCTCTTATGTGTGTTTTTGTGCAATCCATTTCTATGAACGGGAAGAAGAAGAAAAAGGGGGGCAAAGGTAAAAAAAAAAAAAAAAAAGGAGGTTGAATGATGAAACAGGCCCCAAAAAAGACGGACGAAAGAAAGAAAGGACTAAGAGCAGGTCTGGAGAATCTCTGCTCGCCGTCCTTTAGAGCTGCTGACAGACAATAATTAAAATCTAATGATTTATTAACGTGCTGATCCTCGTATGGAAACTGTATCTTTACCCAGTGTAACCCTGTGTGTGTGTGTTTGTCTGTTTCGTAACTACTAATGGATATGTGGAAAAAGTTCCTCTTGGCCTTTAAAGCTGCCTTTTAGAAGTGTGTGTATGTGACATGTGTGTGTGTGTTTGTAAATCTCTGCTCTGCTACATATCAGTATTTCCTCTTCACGTTGCCTGGTCATTGCATCAGGCGCTCCACTACCTATTTTTTTCCGACGAAGGCGTCCTGACGCCGCGGGTCTTACCTGTATGCCCCTGAAGACTCCGTGTGTGTGTATGCGGTACTGCGTGCTGCAGCTGTACACCATCGGGGTGCTCGGGTCGCTGTCGTAGCCCGCCGCGTGGCTGCCGACACAAAAAGAGAGAGAGAGAGAGGTCAGCTTCATGAAAAGCAACACACTTCCACACAGTTTACAAGAGCTCCAAACATTAAAGCCGGAAAGTTGTTTCCACGTTAAGCGGACAGATAACGAGACGCAAGAACACGAGTCGACGCCGTAAATCCGCACGGTGTAACAAAACACAGGCAGATATATGGAGCATGAACCGCTGCAGGTAAGGTCACCAAGGTATCATTATTCAAACATGTTCGCCTTCACATACGGGCCCGTAATGCAAAACACAGACCGTCATTTGTAGCCTAGACTGAGGAAGATGTAAGTCGGAGTTTGTCAGAGCGTCATATATCTGCAGCTGAAGCCTGAAGCGGCCGTGTGTGTGCATGTGTGTGTGTGTGTGCCTCTGTGTGTGCATGTGTGTGTTTTGTGTAAAATATTTGGCTCTTTGGAGTTAAACTTTGACCTTTTGGCACGATAAGCCCAGCTGTACAAGAGGAGGCGATCACATTTACAAGTGTAGGTTGGCTACATAAAAACACGAAGCTGTGCAGCACTTTTTTAATAGTGTGTTATTCATGATTGTTATTCAATCATGTGTTATTAGCACCTACAATATTTTCTGAATTTGAAGCCTTTTATCATTTTACTGATATTAATAATGAGCTCACGTCTGTTTAAATTGTTTCTCTGACCAACAATCCAAATAAATTCAATTTAAAATGACATGAAACAGAGAAAAAACAGTAAAAACTGGTCTTAGAGAAGCTGAATCCAGAGAATATTTGGCGTTTAATACCAAAAATAAATAATTTCCTCTTGACCAGATAATTGTTGAGTGAGATGAATCATTTCACTACACAAACACAGTATGATGTATGACAAAAATAGCTTTTAGTGTTTCACCCTGACTCAAAGTGCAGAACAGAACTCGCTCTGTGCGACGCAGCCTCCGGCTTTTGCCTCTCGTATCTTCTTATGATAACACTCGGAGAAACAGAAAGCTCTTGTCTTATGAAATGTGTTATATTTCAGTCTGTCTAACCAAACGAGGAGGATGGGAGTTTGCATCCTGTGCTGCTGCAGTGGGAACGCACTGCAAGCGGCCAAACGGTCATAAGGTGCTCTTTGTCTGCCGCGCTGTTTACAAAGACGGGAGGCATGGAGGCTACGTCAGCGGCAGACGGTGTTAATCATAAATACTTTACTGATGTTCATTCATTAAATTCATTTTTTTGTGATACCTTAGTTTGTTGGCAGGTTTTGTACCCTGAAACACCTTTAACTCCAACTCGCCTCGCAAAGAAGACTGCTGTGAAGATACTGAGCTACCAATCATTTGCAAATCTTCTTCGATAACTTAAGATATTTAATGTTCAAACTGATAACAGGATCAACAAAAGCTTCCACAGGCTGATCAGGTACGAAAGGGGCGTCCTCGAAAGGCTCAGTGGTTCACATCAAGGACGAGTCGAGGTTCGACACTTTAAGAACGTTTGTGGACAGTTTGAATGAATTTCTGGATTTCACCATCTACAATCCAGAATATCATTCAAAGATTCAGAGAAATCTCTGTGACCTTCGACCCTTCAGGCAGCACAGGCTGCATTAAAAACCCAAATGATTGTACGAGGGATATTCCTACACGGGCTTCAGAAAACTGTTACAACTCGATCATGCAAAGAGAAAGGCAGACATCAACAACGTCCAGAAACGATGCCGACTTCTCTGAACCCGAGCTCATCTGAGAGTGTGCTGAGGTCTGATGAGTCCACATCTCATGGCCATCGTATGACGACATATAAACACGTTGAACTGTTTCATCAGTGAATACTGCGAATATGTCAGTCATGATCATGTAGCGTCACACGTTCACACGCTGACACGTCTGTGTCAGCTGACGTGAGCTTCGGCGTTCAGCGTGAAATTTGGGAGCCGGCCTATCTGCTCTTCCTCTCTGAGCTCACCTCCCATGCACTTCCTCTTCCTCACCCCCGTTACTCTTTATCTCCCGGTCTCCTAACCGACTCCCTCCTTTCCCTTTTCTCCTCATCCTTACTACTCCCTCACACCTCCCCTCCTCCTCATCCTTCTCCTACAGCCACTGAAACGCCGCGGCACACCTCCTCTGAAGACCAGAATACTTTAAAAAGCACACTCGTCTCTCCTGTCGCTCGTGTAAATACAATCAGTAAGCCAAACACACACACACACACACACACACTACTTCATCACAATGCAGAAACACCCCTGAAAAAACAGACATTCCTTCTCACTGCCACCCCTCTGTGCACGTACACACACATTCATCTGTTAATTATGATGAATGCCTGTTGGCTCGGGGTAGAAAGATATTTGTGAGCCAACGCAGACGCTGACCGGTGTGTGTGCAGCTCTGCAGGTCACGATGACATGAAGCGCCGAGTGTTCTTAACTCTGTGTGAACAGTGGACGCTGACGCAACAACAATTCTAATGTATTTCTACAGGGATCTGACTGTAAACGAGGCGATATGGATGATAAATGCACTGTTTTAAAGCAACTTTGTGCAACTTTCCTCTCATAAACTAACGTCTGTTACCTCCTGTTGATCTACACTGACCTGTGATCAGGTGAATGGTGTCTCTGTCATTCGTACGTCTGTTCTCACACTATGTAACTTTGGGCTCCGGGTCGGGAGAAGTACGTAACGCTTTACGGCACTAAGTCACACACCACCAACTATTTCACTGATTTTGGTGAAACTGGATCATATTTTATGGAGAAAATGTTTTCTGGTTTTCCCTCTGATGTCCTCCGGCTGCTCCGCCTCAACTCTCTGTGATTTACAGAGTTTCCTGATGGACAGTGAAGTAAACTGCTGACAACTGTAGCTGCTGTTAGCTCATGTTAGCTCAGTTTGTTAGCTGCTGTTAGCTAGTGTTAGCTCAGTTTGTTAGGCCATGAGCTCAGAGCACCAGGGAGAGTGTTAGTGTTTGTACCACAGGAGGTTTGGACCACCGGGAAGAAGAAGAGGAGGTTCACAGGGAATGCTGACAGGGAGCGGAGGCGGTGTTGTGCTAGAACAGGAGCTGGGCAATGTAACCGAGCTCAGCAGCCTCTATGGACATAATGGCAGAGGAGAAGAGAGCGAAGAGGACGCTGATGGAGGAAGCTAAGAAGAGAAAAGGAGAGAGTGAGCGAGCAAGAAGCCGCCGGACAAGAGTAAATCTGGGACTGACTTTGAGTGGTTGGTGAGAGCTTGGTGAAATAAAAGGCTGAAAGACAGACGCCGAGCTGGGCTGACTGCTGTTGGACTAGTCAGTAATATTAGCTGGCTGCTGTGTCTGCTGTTGTTGATTTATCAGATGATGCATGTGCAAGCTAGTATGCTTGTTTGAGAGGTACCCAGAGGAGCCGGCTCACTCTGTGAGTCCGTCACTGAGTAAGATATCTCTACAATTCAAACCACCTTTGCTATGAAGTACAGAATAAGAGTTTCATGGCTCCCAGTGGACCACCTGACCTACATGTCTGAAGCACGTCCCTCCAAATGAACCACCTTGACGGATTATAGTAAAAAACAGTAGCTGGGGTGTCCTGGTACAATATAATCCAGAGTTCAGCTGAGGACCTTTCCTGCATGCCATCTTCTCCCCTCAGTTTCTAGCTTCTATCTCCAGTTAAAGGCAAAATGCCAAAAAAAATGTATCTGGAAGTCCATAAAATTTACTGCACATACGTTTTCCACAGGATGAAGTCCTGAAGATGTTGTCAGACTTAATGTGAAGCAAATTAAGGCAGCCAATGAACTGCAGATGTTAGCAGCAGCCAGCAAGCGCTGTCACAGGTGGTGTGTGTGTGTGTGTGTGTGTGTTGAGTTGTATGATTGTGTGACAGCTCAGACTTTCCTCTCGTCTTTGTCTTCACGAGTTTTACCTTTAACTGAGAAGATAGGTTTGTTTATTCATATTTCATGTAGCTTCATAAAACAAATTCTCCGTTTTCATCTTGACTAAAGTCGATTAAAGGTCCACTGTGTAAGATTTAGGAGGATCGATTGGCAGGAACTGAGTATATTCATTTAGTTCAATTCAATTGGTGCATAATCACCTGAGAATAAGAATCATTGTGTTTCCGTTGCCCTGAAATGAGCCCAAATGCTCAAATTAATGAACTGGAATGAGTAACGCCGACTTAAAATCTGTTTAGAAGTTACACTAACTCAAACATGTTGAGTGTCACTAACTTTCTTCTTGTTCTGAGTTCACTAAACTAATATTTTTGATTGAAATGAACTTTTTTTTTTACAGTTCCAACATCATTTATGTCCTTTAAAGTAAATCAACAGCATGTGTAAAGAAGAATCTGTTAGAAGAATTACAGAATCAGTATATTTAATAAATAAAACTTGACTACTTTGCTCAGCATTTTAAACAGACAAGTTATGCTTGAAGCTCTTCACTCATTCTTCACTTGTCTGTTGTGTTTTTTCAGCTCGGTTTGGTTGTACAGCTGTCACCAGATAGGAAGAGAAGGGGGGGTGACATGCAGCAAAGCACCGCAGGTTGGAACTGAACCCGGTGAGAACTTAGCATTGGTACACTGTTAAAAAATACTGTAGATTTAGCAGTGAAAAACGGCCAAACCATGACAGGAAAAGAACGTAAAATATGCCATGAAATATGACTGTTTATTGTGTACAGTAAAACCTTAATTTATATTCATTTATATACTAATATTTTATATTAGAGACTGTACGGTAAAACACCGTAATATTTCATGGCATTATTTATACGGCATTTTCATATCTGTTCAACACCAAACTTAAAAGTGAAATCAACAATACTTACATACTTTTACCGTAATATAAGGAAAAAGCTATACCGTATTTATTACGGTTAAAATTCTGGCAACCACAGCTGACAGTTTTTTACCGTAAAAATGCGTTGTTGTTGTTTTGCAGTGTAGATGAGATACTGGGGAGCCCCAGTTCAGTGAGCATTTAAGAGTTTCGTAGGATTAGATCCACGAAACCAACCAACCATCTACATGCCACACAGACATGGTTCAGATATCTGTTGGAAGAGCGTGTGTCCCGTATAATCAAAGCTAAAGTCTTTACCGCAGTGACCTGAGTTCATTTCCAGCCTGCATGTCACCCTGAATATCCTGACTATCTCTCCAGCTGTCACTATGAGAGCACATACAGATATACGTTGAGTCATCATCATCAGATATGTTGAATCATCTCACGTACCGAGCTAACGAAAAGTCAGAATACCCTCCAGGATGATCCACCTGTTCAGACTCTCTCTTCACGTTCTTCCTCAACATAAACCTCACTGACTTCTGCTTTGTTTAAAGAGAGCGATGGATGGATGAAGGTCCTACCTCTTCATGGTGGATGCCAGTGTATTGACAGGGTTCCATGCCACACACTCCAACTGAGAGGTCATTTGATATAAATTTTCTCCGCTGTGGAGGGAAGACAAAACGTAGAAGAGAGAGCTCATGAGCTTATTTAGCAGAGTTGAGTGTGTGCATCCATTTGCGTTGCCTGTTTTAGACTTTTGTTGACAATATACACACACACACACACACACACAGACACACACAGACATAGACACAGGAGTCGAGGTTAAAGAATGCGTCTCAGACAGACACCACGAAAGCTAAATTCCCCCATAACAGCCATCTTTCATTAAACACAGCAGACTCCACAATCATTATTCAGACCTGCCATGTGATTATGCATGTACACACACACACACACACACACACACTGTGGATTTATAGCTCTCACCCCCCCCTCACACCACAGCCTCTCTATCACACCACCTGCAGGCTCACTGCAGCCCTGATGGGGTAGATGTGGTGCCTGGTACCCTGCTCATTACGCAGCTATTATTTTACAGTACGGCAGGGGCGCAGGGCCAGCGGAGCACACACTCTGCTGAAATATTGTTGGGATAAAGAGACTGAGCAGATTTAAAGTAATGACTCATGACATTTTCAAATAAATAAGTGTCTGCTTTTTTTCTTCTAACTGACGATGAACCCGTCGTTGAATCAAAAAGGAGAAGCTGCTCGGAGAGAGGAAAGTTCCCATGGATCAACAAAGTTGTGCAACTATTACAACATTAGCAACAGAAACTCAGAGGAAAAAAACAGATCGTGTCATGGAGACCGTGCAGCATGTGAGAAGTGCTGGAAAGGAACGCCGCGTTTGGTTTAGCAAATTACAAAAACTGAAGTAACGAAGGTGGAAGAAGTATTCAGATAAAAGACATGCATTCAAGCTGTTAAATAAATGTAGTGGAGTACAAGTATAAAGTCCTTTTACTGTCACTGCAGCTCTGCACCCCACCGGGCACGTCACGTCACGGCCACGCCGCTCTTTAGGTCCGTTCTCCGCACGACTTCACACCAGGTTTCAGAAGCGTTTGGCCCACCAGACTTTGTTAACTTGCTCAGATCTGTTCTTCTAAACGTGTAAACATGCTACGTAGTTACATTTTTGTTGCTGTTTTTATCATCTAAAGTTTGCACGGGGTGTTTTATTTTGAAAATCAACCGTATTCTCTCTATGCCGTTTCTGTGTCTGACTTCCTGTCGCAAAAGTTTCTCAACAATCCGGTTCATAGTTGTTGAGACATTTCAGTCTGGACCATCATCACTGCCATCTCCACGCTCCGAAACAATCTGTTTCTACACTCTCAGAACTTGAATGTTTATTTTGAAGGGTGTATCATATAAATTAGATCCAATAAAACTGTTGAGGAGACACTGGAAACACAGGTGTGCCGTGTTGGCAGCAGAAATCTCCAAAAACTGCGCAAACACAACCAAAACTATCGACCCGACTCGATACTGCTAAAGTTTTTTATCTTTGATTTTGGTGAACTAATCCTTTACACCTCTGTGTGTGTGTGTGTGTGTGTGTGTGTGTGTGTGTGTGTGTGTGTGTCCTCAGACCTCAGCATGTTTTCATTTCATGTTGTTCCAGCGGGCCGAGCTGACGGCCCGCAGAGTAAATACAGTCCTGTTGGTACCAGGCTGCAAGATTAGACAACTGACTCAACTCATGAGTCCTCCCAGCAAAGTGTGTGTGTGTGTGTGTGTGTGTGTGTGTGTGTGTGTGTGTGCTGAGCAGATATCAGTAATGTTTATGACATAAAAAAAGGACACACTTTCAGGTCACCACACACACACACACATCGGTATCATCGTCGTGTATCTCTGCTACAGAAGATTCCTTCTGTGTCTTCACCGCTGGAAAACTCCGTGACGGTGGCATGTGAGGAATGTTTCATTTAGAAATGTAACAACAAGCCGGCAGTTTAAAGGGCGTACAGCGAGGAGGTGTTCCTCCTTAAGATGTTTTAAATTTAAATGAAGATTATCAGCATGTTTAGGAAAGACGTGCAGAGACCGAAGAGGTCTGCATCGTGGTAAATACGTGCACGCTAACATGAATACTTTAGTTTTAGAGTAAGATCGTGCGTCCTTGTTGTCGTGCTGATATAATTCACAGTGTTTTTTTAAAAAGGCTGTGAGTGTGAGTGTTTTGGACTTTTGGTTCTCTGGTGTGTGTGTGTGTGTGTGTGTGTGTGTGGGAGGATTCAGGCCGGGCGTGGCTGGAGGTGAGGTGAGCTGGACAAGATGAAGAGTCCTGGTGGGGCGGGATTATGAGGACATTTCTGGACGCCGTAACTATTTAGGCATCTCTGTGTGTGTGTGTGTGTGCATGGGTGTAGTTTTCATGTATCTGATGGAGGCTTTCTTTTTTTTGTGATGACGCTCTAATAAAATGACTTTTCCTGGAAAAGTTTGGGAAAAACACAGGCCTAAATTAAACACTGTTTGATGGCTGAATTCCATTTAGCTGTGTGTATCATTATTGCAATCCATTGTATCTCATTGTAGAAGCTTAATCTAACTCCTACACTCAAAGTCCTTGATGAGTTCTCCGGAGAACCTTTTTGCTGTTGAAGGTTCTTTGAAGAGCTGAATGTAAAGTCACTGTCATTGCAGCACTGTTGGTGCTTTGTTTAATCATTGCCCCGTTTAAAAGGTTCTTTGTTGATACTGATTACTGGTTCTTTAAGTCGGCCTTGCAGCAACAGGTTTGTAGCGGCTACTATGCATTAAAAAAGACCGCTAAGAGGCAAAGTAGGCTCGCACCGTGACGCGTTCAAATCCACAGTCACGTGGACGGGTCAACAAACTTAACTTGGCGTAACGTGACATAACGAGACGAAACTATACGTGACAAAACGATACAAGACGATACGTAAAGAGACGGACGACAGAAAATACTGGAGCCACGTAAAAATAAGGTGAAACCACACAAACCTCCAAATGGGAAATATCACGAGGACTTGAAGCGGTTCTGTTCACGACTGAACAGTCAGCAGTAAATAATCTTTGGTATCAGGAATAAACCTCCTGCGTGAACTGTACGTAACTGAAAACTGATATTTTCTGAGGCGGTACAGTACGTGCACTGTAAAAAATGTCTGTACATTTTATGGTGAAAAACTGCCAAAACACGACAGTAAAAGACCGTAAAACATGCCATGAAATATTTCAAAATCTTTATTTATGCAGCATTTTAAGGGAATTTATACAGAATAAAGTAATTTTATATTAGAGACTGTTAATTACACAGTAAGACGCCGTAATATTCAATGACATGTTTTACGGTCTTTTGCTGTCATGGTTTGGCAGTTTATCACTGTAAAATCTACAGACATTTTAAAATATGGACTAAAACACCAACCTTACACCTGAAATCAACAGTACTAACATCCTTTTACTGTAATATTAGAAAAAGTTATACTGTATTTTACAGTTTTTTACTGTAAAGGGTTTGTTTTTGTTTTTTACATGTTAACATGGCGGACTCCATAGACATGGACCCGCTCCCTCTGTAGATACAAAAAAAGCCAGTCTAAGGTAACAACAGTTCTTATTTTCAGGTGCTTATAGGCAAATGAAAACATACTTCGAGTATATCCCATATTTGATCCATAGATTGCCCCAAATTTTACACACTGGACCTTTAAGATCACAAGTTACATGAATAAGATGAATTAACGTTTGCTTAGGCAACATTCTGCTTCAGTTTGCTTCAGACTGTCATTACAGGAGGTCTTTAAAGGATCAGCTGCTGTGAGAGAGAACCACAACTGAACGCTGCAGATGAAGCCAAGCAGCAGAAAATACATAAATCGCCTCTTCACACTTCACATCAGTGACGTGAAGAACAGAGCGACCCGTCAGCGGTGCTGCTTTGGGAATCAGTGCCCGGTTTATAGTCGCGCTTTCAGCAGTTTGTTGAGTGGAAATATCTCTGAAATACAGCTTTCCAGTCACTCGTCTGCTGCAGCAAATCAGAGCGTTTTGATGTGAGTCTAAATGTGAGTCGACCAAATGAGAATCAGACTTTTGCTGCGTTTTCTTTTTCTCATTTCAAATGTGACTTTCTGAACGTAAAATGCTCTGACAGCTCAGCAAACAGGATTCTTTATCGGACCACGACAGACAGAAGATCTCTGTCTCACTCTGCAGTTTACAGATATGAAAACACGAATAAACTCCAAAAAAACAATCAAATAAACATGTTGGGAGAACGCATCAGTCCACATCGTGTCAAATAAAAGAGCAGCAGTGAATGAAGACAGTAAAATAACGATGGTTGGCCTGCATAGTTTTGTCAGTAGCGAGCAGAGTAACTATGATTTATGATATTCTTTGAATATTTTCCAATCAATAAATCAGCGCGCTTTCCTTCAGAACTTCCTGCCACTGTTAGTTCACTTCCTTCAGTGGCAGCGTGACTTTCGCAGGTTTCTTAATCTGCATATATAAAACATTTTGAAACCACTGAAGGGAGATATGCACACACACTCCTCACGGCCCGAGTTTAAAAAAGGAAGCAGAACAAAAACAGAGAAGGAAGCAGCCAAGGCAGACAGACCTGTCCCGAAGGTGAACATCCTGTTCAAAACTGCATCCTGATTTAATGCCGTCTGATACCAAACAATCAACAATGGTTTCTTTTTATTATAAAAATAGATTTTTGGAGAGAGGGTGTGTGTGAAAGTGTGTGTTACCTGTTGTAAGGGTTCCTCAGCAGCAGAGCCTGGCTGCCCGTGCAGCTGTCCGAAGGTGTGTGGCATCCATAGACGGGAGGAGGTACGGGGTACTGCTGCTCACCTGTGCACACACACACACACACACACACAGAATATATATAATATATATGCAAATGTTGTGCACTCAGATGTCACCTCGTCTCCTTTTACCCTCTGCCCTCTCCTCTGTCCTTTCGCTTCGTGTTTCTCTCTCCGAGTTAGCGAATGGCTCCCTCGACATTTCCCCGCATTCCAAAAAAAAAAAAAAAAATCCCTCTCAGCTCTTCTACTTCTTATCTTTGCCGTAAAAAGTCTGCGGAAATTTACAGCGCCGGCTTGCTAAAGCAAACACATTTTAAATATTTACCAATAACATGCGCAGGAGGAGGGATTTAAAAAAAAAAAAAAACGAAACGGTGGGCGGATGAAAGAGGGGATGAGCGTAGGAGACGAGGGAGTTTAAGGATGCGAGTCAGGATGTGGCTGATTTATACCTCGGACAGGCGAGGTCACCGCGGAGACGTCAGAATAAAAGGGGACAAGACACTCCCTAGGTGAGGGCCACGGAGCTGCCATACAGACGCAGCTGTGCGCTCGCACAGAGGCTTTAAACACACGCAGAGATTTGTTCAAACTCAAAGACACTCTGGGGTGTTGCTGTCTCTCAAGAAGCGACTACTGAAAATGATTCTGGACCAAACGGGTCAGAAGATTAACGTGACGTGACGCGTGACATCTTTGGGATTAATACAGTTTCATAAATATCTTGCACATTTAAACAGAACCGGTGAATACTTTGCACATTCCTGCACAAAACAAAACATTTAGTACGAATATTTATAACCTCTAGCACGTGATTTTTGATCTTTCTTATATATAAAGACGGAAGTTCTTCCTTGCCACCGTCGCCAATGCTTGCTCATGGTGGGAATTGTTGGAACTGTAAATAATATTATGGAAAAGTGTCATGAGATAACTTCTGTTATGATTTGGTGCTATATAAATACAATAAAATTACGTTTAAAACCATTTTGTCACACTGTTTGGACCAAGCAGCAACTCCCGTGGCTGGGAAATGAAGCCAAAGCGGAAGTGCTAAAAAACTGCAGTTCCTCTTGTCGTCCACTTGAGGCTGGCTCCAGAAGTGAGTCAGTCTCCATAAGTCCCCATGTTAAAATGTCCAACTTCACAGCAGAAATAAACATGTTTACAGCCTGGTACAAAAAACAGTTTTGGTCTCTACCCTGGTCTGACAACTTTTAACTTTGTGCTTCCACGTACGTAAAGCGAGGCAGAGGTCAGTGACAAATCACTCATCTGGAAATTGGGCAAATGCCACAAGGGCGACTTACGGGCCCGCTCAGAATGAGTCCTGGGCCCACTTTGATTAAGCGCCGGCGCCACATCCTCCTCCTTAACGAGACCCTCAACGCCGGGTCAAGTTTGAGTCCTGCAGCCGCGAGACAGAAGACGAGGCGAGAGGAGCTCGTCAGTGTCACTTTTTGTGAGCGGACCAATCACAGCCCGGATGGGGCGGGACATTAACATTAAGTTTTACGTAACTTACGTAAGTAAACTTTGGGAATTATTATGATGGTGGTCATGATTATTGATTATTTATAAAGTACTGCTTTGCATTAACAAATCAGAGACTAACCACCACTGTTGACCTTCAGCTAGAATGAATATTTCACCAGGGGTATAATATGAAATTATAATGAATATACCAACATTGTATAATTAATATATTAACATTAGGCCTGTAGTATTATATTAGTACTTGTAGCAGCCTCCTCCTCAGAGCAACACGCTCTCCTTACAGATATTAATATACCGTGGTGTGGGGGTTGAAGTTCAGGACCATTTTTCATCCCCGGTCTGGAGGCGGTGCTTAAATCCAAATCATGACAGATGACAGCTGAAGCTAACTAGTTAAGCAGCATCCCACTGTTGACTCTAGAAGGATTCACACGACTCTGTGTGGTTAAACCGCCTTTAAATGACATATTTAATGTATTCAGTGATCATATTTGTAGGTGTTATGTAGGTATGGCATCATTTTTAGTGAAATCAGCATAAAAAGACATAAATGAAGTAATTAAACCTTTCTATGTGTTCAGATACGTGTGTCAAACACACACACACTCTTACCCATGGTGCTTTGCTGAGTTAAAGCGTCTTCGTGTTTGAAGGAGTGGTTGGAGAACTGCGAGCTGTGGTGTGTAGGAGTGTGGCCGTAATTACCGGCTCCATCGAAGGCGACCGTGCCGTAACCTGCGACACAGTGAAGAGAGAAAAAAGCAGTAAATACACGTTAGCTCCTCCTCCGCGTTACACCGGGGCCGAGGCTGACGTCGACATCACCGGCTACAGTCACGTGATGGTTTTTTCATTATTACATAATAATAAATATATAAATGAACAGAAAAATGTGTTTTGCTGCTGAACAGAGCACACGATGTGAGCTGAGGCCGAAGAGTCGGAGTAAAGTCCTGATAAAATTTTCTCCACCGAAAATCTGAAGAATTTGATTCATTTCGGACTTTAAAATGTCTCCCCTCGTCTTCTCCGACAGTTGCAGGTTATCAGTAAATCCTCAGTGAGTTTTTTTTTAGACTGCAGACGAAGATGAAGAATTGTTTCCACAAATGTTTTATTTATCTGACGAGCTCTCATTTATTCCGCGATGATTCCTAACGGTGGTTATCTAATTTTTTGCAACAGTAATATTAAATGTTTGTAGTATCATCTCTAAGAAAATCTGGTTCCTGATTTCTGCTTCTTTAAGTGACCTGATTTTGTAAAGATCACGTGGCTTTAACCTGTTGAGTAACGTGTGGCTGTGTGCAGAAAATATTATTTCTAATTGTAAAAGCTGATATTCTTTTTAGAGAGAGCAGTTTTATTTAAAATATTAAATAACTTTACTGAATTACTTTTTTAAGTAATTTACCCAATGTTGCATTAAATAATAAAGATTTGAATTCAAATTATTACATATTTCAACTTGAAGAACTTGATAATAAATAGTTCTTTGAAGAGCCAATAGGTAAAAAAAATAAATAAATCATACCATCAAAATGTACAACAACATTTTGAATTGAAGTTAACGTTAAGATCGACGGCGTGTCATTTAAAATAAGTTTTGCATCCACACATCAGCCTGCAGTCATTGTCTGACAGGTTTTCACTGTAAAATCTGCAGACATTTCAAAGTATGGACTAAAGCGCCCTGACATCACCGTGAAGAACCACTTTAGGCTCCAACTCAAACCTTTATTTTGAAGGATGTACTTGGTCGTTCCAGATGTAGACACAAAGGAGCCTTTGCATTCGACACTGAGGAGATCAGGGCTCCACACGTCTTTTAAATCACTTTTCAAGGATCTATTTATGTTTTATGACATTTTTTATTTGACTCTCTTTGTAGATTTTTAGTTCATTGTGCAAGGTGAAAGGTGCTATATCAATAAAGTTTATTATTCTTATCTTTGCTGTAAGTGTCTCCAACTCCAGCTAACGTATATTTTCCTTTGAAAGTGCACGCAAAGCGACAGATGACAGGCCGCAGATCAGTCTCTGCTCGTGTGAAAGAGAGCTTTAATTTGGTTTCATTTAAATATGCACACACACACACACACACACACACACACACACACACACACACACACACAGTCTGTTGTTGTTGTTAGGTCAGAGACTAGATGTGCGCCTGACATCTCTGACCAGACCTGACTCATGACTTAGACTGACCTGAAGGGCACAAACACAGTCCCATAAATCACCCACGTGCACACACACACACACACACACACACACACACACACACACACACACACTATCTCTCACTCTCACATACATGCCTCATTAATTAAAATGCAGCACTTTCACTCGGTGGATCAGTGGGTGAGAGGAGAGAGGAGCGAGAGAAAAGGGGGGAAAAAAACTCATTAAACATCTCCATTTATCTTCCACTCACCCCTGTCTGACTCCTCACTGTGTGTGTGTGTGTGTGTGTGTGTGTGTGAGGTGACAAGTGATGAGGTAAAACCCAAAATGTGGAAATACCCCAAAGCTTTTTTTCTTTTCTCAAACTGAAGTTCAGTTTTTTTTGTTAAAACACGTCGAGATTAAAGTTTTTAAACGTGTGACGACGTTTAAACTCACATATTTATCTGAACATTTCCTTTTTTTTTTTTACACGTTCCACAGCTTCAAAGACCAGATGAGTGTGTCTTCAGGTCTATTTCAGAGCATTAAGATCATCACGTCTCCCCTCTCAAGTTTGAATCTGTGATTTTCTTTCATATTTTACTGCAATAAAAGCAAAAAAAAAGTGTTGATTGCAGCCACACACTCTCTGTACAGTAAAATATGAACATTTAAGATATAAAAATCGAGGTTGTGTTGGTTCATACTGATAGTCTGTGTGACCCCGCCGTGTTATCAGCTCTACTGTGCGACCTCGGTCCTGCTGTAAGTTTGTTTGTCTGTGCTCGTCCGGCCACGGCGGGGAGCAGATAAAACGGGGTCAGAGGTCGGCTCAGCTCTTTGATTCTCATGTTATTCCTAAATTATCTGCTTGATAAGCGTGTTATTGCTAATTAATCTGCTGGGTAAGCTAACGGATCCGTTATCCTGCGAGGAGAAGATCAGGGAAAGATTTCAAAATAATACGAGGCTGAAAAAGACTTTTTAAACAGAAATGCAATAATTTGAGTTAAACAAATAAACTGAACTCAGTAATCTTCGTGACATTAAACAGAGCTGAATAAATATTAAAGCAAACCATATAATCTGATTCAAATCCACAAAAAGTTTCTTTTTCGTTTGTGTTGACTCGTCTTAAACATGAGATTAAAAACAGATCAAAAAAAAAAAAAGAGTGTGGAATGTGGAAAACTCAAAATGACAAATTAGGATGAACTCCTTTAATTACAACTGGATGGAAAAAATGTCAAATATCACCTCAGTCATATTTTATTTATTTCTATTTTATTAAAATGATTTTTTTGATTTTGAATGATGGACACTAAATACTCGCTGACTCTCTGAATAAGATTGCACAATACACATTTTTACTGCAGAGAGTTTATGTGTATGTATGTCTGTTGTATATTTTTATACAAAAATATATATACTGATATATAATTTTTTTTATACTGTATGTACGTCTGTAGATTTTACAGTAAAAAACAGCCAAACCACGACAGTAAAAGGCCATAAAATATGCCCTGAAATATTATAAAACTTTATTTATGCAGCATTTTTAAGGTAATTCATACAGAATAAAGTTGTATTTTATATTAGAGGCTGTTAATTATACAGTAAAATTTAAATTTAATGGCACATTTTACTGTCATGATTTGGTTTTTCATCATAAAATCTACAGACATTTTAAAATATGGAAATAAAACACCAACCTTAAACATAATATGAACAGTACTAACGTCATATTACTGTAAAAGTAGAAAACCACAGCTGCCAGTTTTTTACCATAAAAACAGTTTTTGTGCCTGTTTTCTGTTTGTAATAACTGCAGCTGCAACACAAGAATCTAAAATATTTAAAGAAGAAAATACTGATGCAGTTTTAACAGCTTCAACAAAGATGGAATATAAAAGATATATGTGTAAAGAGTTTCACATTGGTATCTGTGTGTGTGTGACACTGAGCAACAAATAGAAATAATTCAACTCTGTACTGACAAAAATATCCCAGAATATGAATTTTATATATAAAATAACAAACCGGATGATAAATGTGTCCAAATCATGACGAGTGTTTCATGAATGATAAAAGCCTCGTGAAGCGTTGAAGTATGTTTAGGGTCAGAACGAGGTCACGCATATGAATTATTATCTGATTTTTTTTTCTCTCATCTGCGACTGGACTGACTTTTTAAAGAGCCGTTCACACAAACGGCGTCGCTCGACAAGCCTCGGTGACTTCGGTTTACACATTAACGCCTGAATACTGAGGGGATTCCTGCAGGAGTGATGCTTGGATTTAAACCAAGGACCTGGATCAGCTCTCCAGACCTGCAGGAGTCTCCACACTGTGTGTGTGTGTGTGTGTGTGTGTGTCACCTCATTTATGACAAATTCAGTGTGATATTAGGATGAACTAAGGCCTGCACACACACACACACACACACACACCTGTCCTCCTCCTCCAGCCCTACCTGTCTGGTTGCGTGCCGCCTGCTGTGTGTCCATGCAGTTGGTCAGGTACGGTGGGTTGCTGAACATCCTGCTGGTGGGCTGGTGGTGGTGCGGCGCAGCCACGGACGGCGGTTGACTGGCGCTGGGCGGCGCAGGCGGAGGTGCCCCGAACGCCGACCCGTACCTGCAGGCCCCGGTGCCCGTGAACTGCCCCGAGAAGTGGACGGTGAAGGCGCTGAGGCCGCAGTGGGGGTCCGTGTCCAGGTGGTGGGGGTCGCTGGTGGCTCCCCAGTTGGGCTCCTGCTTGATGAAGGAGTGAGGAGCCAGGGAGGTGGGATGGGGGGCGGCCAGGGAGGAGTAAGGGGAGGCGGCAGCGGCGGCGGTGTGGAAGTCCAGGACGGGGGCCCACTGAGGGGCCGTGCTGACGGGCAGGGCCGGGCAGCCGGGGCTGGGGCCCGGCGGAAGCGGGGGAAGCAAGGAGTTCAGGTCACGTACGTCTGAACCCATGGTGGTCCAGGGGAGGAAACTAGGACAGAGGTAGGCTATTTTTAAATTTGATTTGTCACCTTGTACCTGTCTACCTGTCTACCTCCTCGGCTGAGCGTGGCTGACCCCGAATCAGCCACCAAGCTGCGAATCCACAAGAGTCTAGAGAGTCTTTGTGTCACTGCGAGAGCTGCTTCTCTTCAAACACGACTCCTCTTCTGCCCATCAGTTGTTTACGACACCAAACAGCTGCTCTGGAAACTCCTTAAGTCCGACAGAAGTTCATGGCGACACGGCAAAGTGAACTTTTCTCAGCAGCACGAGGAGGAGAAGAAAATAAATTCAACGTGACCGCGACGACCACGACGACCACGATGATGATGATGATGATGATGAGCTGCGATGATCTTCAGAGTTTTTTTGGCTCGGAGAGACGAGAGTCCATTCAAAGAGGAGGAGAGAGGGCTTGTGCTCGGAGCTGTCTCAGTGAATGGAGAAAGAGGAGTGGAGGAGAGGAGGAGGAGTGAGGAGGAGTAACCCTTCTTTTTCCCTCCACGCACTCTCTCTCTCTCTCTCTCTCCGCCTGTGTGTGTGTGTGTGTGAGGAGGAGGGTGGTGGTTGGAGGTGGAGTCAAGAGGTGATGAGGGACAGGAGCCCTCTGACTTCATTCATTTTACTGTACGCTGAACAGCACACACACACACACACACACACACACACAGCGATAATCCTGATATTTTGGCTAAATGTTTCTCTCCGCTTTTATTTTGAAAAACAAAATCTGCTCTGCTTGTTTGAGCTCGCAGAGTTCATAAATGATAAAATCTGCTGACAGTTTGAATATTTCTAATCATGACTCATCATTTTTAGACGTTTGCAGGTAAAAAAAAACAAAAAACAAAAAACTTGAAGCTTCCTGTGACAGCCTGAATTTAAAGATTTAAACGCAGCTGCAGGAGGAGGAGGAGAGGCTGAGGCCTCCTGCAGGAGGAGGAGGAGAGGCTGAGGCCTCCTGCAGGAGCAGCATTTAAAAAATGATTTCTTTAATGACTTTTGTCTTGTTTGATTTAAATTATATGCAGATTAATTGTGACGATAAATCACGTGGATTTAAGGATTTAAGGTGGACGTTTCTGTTCGTTTATTTATTAAAGTTTTGACCCGTTTGAACTCAAATTTAAGCAAAAGTAGAGGCGGGAAAATGTTCATTAAAAAAAGGCCAACGAGCCTGAGTCATTATTCGTTTATAAATATGTTTAATTTTCTTAATTTGATTCATTAAACTACAAATAATAATAATATAATAATTAAATTATATAATTAAACTGAAGCTTGAAGCGGAAATCATTTGGTTTCAATTAAATAAAGACATTTAAAAAATGTAATTTATTTTTTAACACTATGTCATTATAAACTAAATATTAAGTTATTATTATTGTTACATTTAATTCGTCCTGACGCGGCCGGTTTTCCCTCCATCCATCCATCCATCCATCCATTCTTTGCGCTCTCTGTGTTATAAATCTTTATCTGTGTGTGTGTGTGTGTGTGTCGGGAGGATAACGGCTCATTTAATGCAAATATCATTTTGTTTAGATGCATTTGAAGCGCTCGAAAAAAAAGAAAAGAAAGAAACATAAAAGAAAGAAACATAAAAGAAAGAAACATAAAAGAAAGAAACATAAAAGGGATTTGAAGTTGCAGTTTATGATGAAAAATAATTTAAATAAATAAAAAACGAAAATCTTCACGTCGCGCGCGCTGCTGCTGAATCACGTCAAATTAAAATAAACTGAGCTCATTAATTATGCACAGAAACGGAGAAACCCGCGCCAAAAAAATGATCAAATTCATCCACGAATGTGTCGTTAAATCTGCGTGTTTTCCTTTAAATGCGTGAATTAAAATGTAACTGAGCTGAATCTTGTAACGAAAGTTTGACCCGTGAACGCAGCACAGCCTCTCCACACGTCACAGTCACAGCTGACCCGCAACAGACCGGCTGCAGACCCGATCAGGACCCGCGACCTCCAGACGGCCTAAAGATCACCAAGACTCCTCCTGACATTCATGTTTTTATATCAAACACCCAGTTTGAACGTGCTCATCAGGCTCAGTCACGTCACATATGAACTGATATAAATGAATAAATAATGAAAGAAGAACTCTGCTGTCCTCTGAGCTCTGTGTGTTTTCCTGACAGGCCTGATAAGGTTTGTTTCTTACTGAAGGTTAACGTGACACAGCAGTCTGCAGCCTGAGAGGAGTCACACAAACAATGATGTAACCAGCACTGTAAAAAAATGTTTGTAGATTTTACAGTGAAAAACCTCGACAGTAAAACATGCCATGAAATACTCATGTCATATTTCAAAACCTTTATTCATGCAGCATTTTAAAGGTCCAGTGTGTAGAATCTAGCTGCATTTAGTGGTCCAATCACTGCATTGTAATCTCCTCACATCACCCTCACCTTCCTAATGTAAAGGAGAAACAACACTTTAAGGACCCTGGTTAGAGTCAGTATTTAGTTTGTCTGTTCTGGACTACTGTATAAATAAGGTGTTTCAACATGGCGGCCTCCATGAAAGGGGACCCTCTCCCACTGTAGATATAAAAGGATATTTTTTAAGTAACAAACATAAAAAGATTCTTATTTTCAGGTGATTATACATGCATCAGAACATAGTTATGAATATTATATTCCATGTTTGCCTTATTCTGAAAATAGAGGCCCCAAATCTTACACACTGTACCTTTAAGGGAATTTATACAGAATAAAGTAGTATTTTATATTAGAGACTGTTAATTATACAGTAAAACACCGTAATATGTAATGGCATATTTTACTGTCACGGTACAGATATTTTAAAATATGGAATAACACACCAGCCTTGTACATGAAACTGAGAGTGCTAATATTCTTTTACCGTAATATTAGAAAAGGTTATATCGTATTTCTTACGGTAAATTCTGGCAAACACACCTGCCAGTTTTTTACCGTAAAAACAAGTTTTTTTTTTTACAATCATATTTTATGTCAAAACCTTTATTTATACAACATTTTAAGGGAATTTATAAAGAATAAAATTCTATTTTATATTAGAGACTGTTGAGACACGGTAATATTTTACGTCTTTTACTGTCACGCTACAGATATTTTAAAATATGGGAAAAAAACACCAGCCTTAAACGTGAAATCAACAGTACTAACAACAGTACAGTATAATATTAGAGAAAGTTATTTATTACAGTAAAATTCTGGCACAGCAGCTTTTAAAACAACAGTTCCTTTTTTTACAGTGCATCTTTGCCACTGAAACACACAGGACATCCAAATTTGGGCGAAAAGGAGGAGCACATTTACCTAAATTTGATTAAAAAAACAAAAATTTAAAGTTAAATGAATTTAAAATGTTTTTGTCCCCTCTGTCCTCTGGACCAACACTGACACAAAGTCATGTTTTCAGTATTTTCAGGTGTTCTTCATGGTATTTTAGTTTGCACGCAACAGAACCGACAGAACCAACAGAACCGACAGAACCAACAGAACCGAGCTCAGCAGCCACGAGAACACATAAAGGAAAGTTTGTAACCAAACTGAAAAGACTCACATTATTGTCTCCTGACCTTTGCCTCGTCTCACTTCCTGTGTCGATATCTTCCTCTCGTGTAAGCTTTGTGTGTGTGCGTGTGTGTGTGTGTGTGCGTGTGTGTGTGTGTGTGCGTGTGTGTGCGTGCGTGCGTGTGTGTGTGTGTGTGTGTGTGTGTGCGCTGTCCTTGAGCGATGCCACTGCTCCTGATCTCCGAGACTGTCGGCCTATTTAAGGTTATCTCTCTCTGAACGATGCTCCTGGTTTTGCCAGCTCTCTTGCGGCCATGGCAACCAACAACACACACACACACACACACACACACACATAACAACAGACACCTTTCTCACTTTTTTTGTGAAATGATCATTAACAACCATCTACAGAACCTAAATGATTTCCTTGTCCTTGTTTAAAACGGATCACATTTGGAAGACAAACAGAAGAAAATTAAAAGACAGAGAGCGGAGCGAGGTGGAAACACGATCCATAAAGCCACCGGGACAGATGTTTCAGTGTCAAACAGCTGGACGCGGTTAGTCCTCGAGTGTTATTAACCGAAACTTTCTCAAACAAGTTCTCCAGCTTGAACATGATGTCTTGATTTTGGGACACATTTCTATTTTTCCTGAGCTTCTCACTGAAGATAAATGGACGTTCAGCTGGCCAGAGTCACTGGCAAACTGCCACTGCTGGACACACACACCCACACACACACACACTGCCTGAAGCACTAAAGTCTGACAGTTAAAGTTGGTTTTCCCCCTCTTGACGGAAGTGTCCACTCAGCACTTTTCTTCCCATCATGCTCTTCCCCAGGAGCCAGTTACAGCGCCGACAGGAGCAGCCGGATCAGAAGAACTTGGCCCAGAGAAGAACGCCTCATGTGATGATGATATGAACGTACAGACACACTTTCACCATGTCCCGTGTCACTACGTTAACCTGCCTCCTGCTTCCTGTTGTCGCTGTGTGTTTGTGCTGCACCTTTAACTCCTGGTGACAGCAGACAGATCAGACGACCTGTCACCTGTTTCATTTGAGTCTATCCATCATTTCTTCTGCCACATGAGGGACATGAGCTGAAGTACATTATATATTCGTACAGAGGTTATTTTGGGTTTCTCACTGTAAAAAATGTCTGTAGATTTTACAGTGAAAAACCGCCAAACCATGACAGTAAAAGGCCGTAAAATATGTCATGAAATATTACGGTGTTTTACTGTACAATTAACAGTCTCTGATATAAAATACTACTTTATTTGTATGAATTCATTTAAAATATATGTATAAATAAAGGTTTTGAAATATTTAATGGCATATTTTACGGTCTTTACTGTCATGGTTTGGCGGTTTTTCCACTGTAAAATCTACAGACATTTTAAAATATGGAATAAAACGCCAACCTTAAACATGAATTCAACAGTAATAACATCCTTTTACCGTAATATTAGAAAAAGTTATACCACAGCTGACAGTTTTTTACCGTAAAAAAGAAAGAAGAGTACAGTCTAGACCTGCTCTTTATGGAAAGTGTCATGAGATAACTGCATTTGTTTAAAGAACATTTTGTTTAAGCAGAAGTCGGTATTTTTATGATTTATCACCTCCAGTTTCAGAGTGTAATCCCACTGTGGTAAATATGTTCAGCTGTACTCGAGTATTTGTTCTGATTACATTACTTATGATCAAAAACTAGTCGAGTGGACAACTTTGCTAACAGCCAAACATCAACAAGGTCAACAACAGCAGACAGCAGCCAGCTAATATTACTGACTAGTCCAACAGCAGTCAGCCCAGCTCGGCGTCTGTCTTTCAGCCTTTTATTTCACCAAGCTCTCACCAACCACTAAAAGTCAGTCCCAGATTTACTCTTGTCCGGCGGCTTCTTGCTCGCTCACTCTCTCCTTTTCTCTTCTTAGCTTCCTCCGTCAACGTCCTCTTCACTCTCTTCTCCTCTGCCATTATGTCCATAGAGGCTGCTGAGCCCCGTTTGTTAGATTGCCCGTTTGCTCAGCTCCTGTTCTGGCACGACCCCCCACAAGCTCCCTGTCAGCAGTCACTGCTCTCCATGCCTGAAAACCTCCTCTTCACCTCCTCCCCCCGGTGCTCTGAGCTCACAGTCCAGGCAGCCTACAAACTAAGCTAACAGCAGCTACAGTTTATTGCACAGTTGATGTGCAGCAGAGGAAAAGCAGCTGCATTATAAAATATAAAATATGATCCAGTTTGATCAAAATCAGTGAAATAGTAATCGAACAGTCAGTGAAAATGGTAGAATTACACTAATTGTTTATGCATTTACTCTCAGTGTGTGTGTGTGTGTGTGTGTGTGTGTGTGTGAGTTTTGGGTGTATCTGTAATGAGCAGAGATAAATGGAGACTTCACCATCTGGAAATCTAGTCTGGTTCTCTCTCTCTCTGCGCAAAGAACTGCTGACCCATGATTCAACTCTTCAACTCCGTAAGGAACCGAGAGCGAGAGTGCAAGGGTAAGGAGGAGAGGCAGAGGGAGGCGGGAGGAGCGCCGTGTTAAAAGCACTTGTCATGAGGAGAAGAATCAGTGTGTCAGACTACTTTGTTCAACCATCAACAAGGGTCCTGGAAATAAGAGTACATGTGCACATATGCATAAACACTCACACACAGAGTCTGCTTGCTGTTTTACACATGACTTATGCTGTTTCCGTCAGAGCCAGACGGTGGCTGACATGCAGGGAATAAAAATGGATGTTGCGGTAATGAAGTGTGAGCTTACGTGACTGACATACTCTTCTCTCTGCACAATATACGGCACAGAACATGCAAATTGGATGTAAAATGTGCACATGTAGGAGATAAATGCAGCATATGTTCTGCGGCTCAGCAGCGTTGGACAGGAAACGCTGACCAGCACAGCTGAGCTGGTGAGATCCCAAAGCGTGGGCTTCCTTTATGTTTGCCAACTGATCATGATTGATGAACTGATCGTTATGATTCATACACTGTAAAAAAAAAACAAAAAAAAAAACGGTACAATACTGTATAATCTTTTCCTAATATTACGGTTAAGGTTGGGTTTTATTCCATATCCAACACTGTTTTGCTGTATAACTGACATGAAAATGTCGTATGAATGCTGTATAAATAAAGGTTCTGCTGTGAAATATTACGGTGTTTTACCGTAAAATTCTCTAATATAAAATACTACTTTATTCTGTATAAATTCCCTTAAAATGCCGTGCAAATAAAGGTTTTTTAAATATGACTGTATTTTACTGCGTATAATAAAACACAGTCATATTTCACAGCATATTTTACGGTCTTTTACTGTGTTGTCAAATTTTTAAATTATATCAGTTATTTAATCTAAAGCCAGAGCATTAAAGCTCGTACACGTGAGGCAGCTTGTACCGTGTTCATAAAAGCAGTGTGCCTTTACAGCTGCACTAATCAATACTGTCAGATCAACAGTTGATCAGATGTCATGTGCTGATGTCCCCACTGAGAATTAGCATTTCACTGGAGCTACTTTTAGCTCTCCATTTAGCATTTTAGCCTCCTTCAGGTCGTATTCAGACCAAACCAGGCGCTGCAAAGTGCCTCAGGGCCGTGCAGCGGTGTGTAGAGGTGGAGGTGTTTATCTGAGCTACGGAACAGTCAGAAAATAACTTAAATTTGCTGATTCACCGTCTTTCTTGATACTGACGGTGTCTCACTCTCATTCACAAAGAGGATGTGTGACAAATGAATGAGAAAACTTGGACCGCAACTTTACTTCTTTGGTCCACTCACAACGACAAACAGCAGGCAGACAAAGTTAGAACTTTAACAGCTAAATATCCAAACAAATACTGTAATGTCCTCACAATCTAACACTCCTTTCAGCTTCAGAGGGTTTGACTGTTGAACGCGAAGACGCGTTTGTGTCTTTTGTTCTGTGTTGCGCTGATAAATGTACACTGATCCATCATGATAAGCCTTGTGATCTCTGATAGGACTCGGGCTGAGAAATAAGCCAGCAGCGCCGACACGGACAGCCGAAAGGGGGACACGTCGAAGTCGGCCTCTCTCTCTCTCTTCTTCCATCTTTTCTTATTTATTTCTCAGGAACACGTCAACAAAGATAACATAAAGAAAGACAATCACACAACCCCCCCTTCGTCCACCCTCCTCCTCTCTCCATATTAACATGGCTGCTTTCTGTCCCAGAGGAGCGCTCAGGCATCTGACCAGTCGACCAATCTGGTTGGAAGATTGATGGCCCCCACGGCCAATGGAACACATTCCTGCTCAATGAACAACAAATTATCTTCAAATGAAAACTCGACTACCTTACCCCCGGTGCTTTCTTTAGAAACACAGAGATCCCAGTGACCCGGGAAATATTTTGTTTTTCCATACAGAGCAGACTCACGTTAAGGTGGAGCACCTTTAAATTAAGGACTACATCAATGTCACCAGGCCTTCTTCTTCTTCTTCTTCTTCTTCTTCTGTTTTTTCCATTTTCTCTCTTTAACTCCACAAAACAAAACTTTTCAAACACTTCTTTAGAAGACATTAGAAAAAGTTATTCTGTATTTATTACGGTAAAATTCAGGTAACCACAGCTGCCAGTTTTTTACCGTAAAAACAACAGGTTTTTTTTTTTTACAGTGTAGAATCAATGGCAGCCTCTTACAAAAGGCTGAAAAATATTAACATACTCAGGTCTGAGCTTTTTGTGGGCAAGCTTTCTGTCTATATGTGCGACCCCAGGTGTACAACGTGAAGCCCTCTTTTGTTTCAGCAGTTTGTGTCTGGATCAGTTAGAGCCCAGATGGTTCCTCCCTACTTTCAGATAAACTGTGTGTGTGTGTGTGTGTGTGTGTGTGTGTGTGTGTGCGTGTCCATCCTGGATCCTCCAGTCTGAGCTATTTACTGATATGAGGGAGGATGGATGAGCACCTCTACATCCGTTGGCCAACGATATGGCAACAAAGAGATCACTTTTTTCTGCATGATTTTGTTCTGACCGAACTTCCTCAAGAAAAAGTGCAAATTTTTAATGACAATTACGTCATTAAAACACATTTAATTTTAATAAGTGAATGATTAGTAGCTCTTTTCTGTCTTTCAGCCTTTTATTTCACCAAGCTCTCACCAACCACTAAAAGTCAGTTCCAGATTTACTCTTGTCCGGTGACTTCTTGCTCGCTCAACTTCTCTTCTTAGCTTCCTCCGCTGACGTCCTCTTCGCTCTCTTCTCCTCTGCCATTACATCCATAGAGGCTGCTGAGCCCGGTTACATTGCCCGCTTGCCCAGCTCCTGTTCTGGCACGACATTGCTGCTCCCCATGCCTGAAAAACCTCCTCGAGAAGGACGGTTCTGTCATTAAAACACACTGAATTTAACAAGTGAACGACTAGTAGCTCTGTTCCTCGTGTTAAGCTGTTGGTCTTGGTCTTTTTGTGCAGCAGACCTTTGAGAGAAACTGCACATCTCTCAAAGGCGCACCCACTGCACCGTTCCAAACAGAGACATTTGGATATCAGGAGATAGAAGCGAGAGAAGAACACGGCCGAGTCACGAACAGATGAGAAAACGCTCATGTTGTTTTATGTTTTAATTCTCAGAGGAAAGAGAGGAAAATTTTATAAACTGTCCAAAAAGAGTGGGGGAGAGTGTCAAGAGGGAGGCAGGATTATGAAGAAGGATGAGCTACCGGTGTTACGAAACTGAATCAGCAAGAGCTTTTCTTTTTTTTTTTTTTTTTTCGGACGGTTGGACACTTTGCATATTAAAGTTGGCTCCAGGTCTGCACAATTCCACTGTCAGTTTGATGAGTCAGATTAGAGGCACAGAGAATGAGGATGAGGAGAGGTTATACGCTGGTCACACACAGAAAACACAGGTTTTAACAACGGATACATGATGGTCACTTCAACCGACTCTCTACAGACGTAACCAAAGTTGGCGTGAACCATCGATCCATACGTTGATTTTCACCGGCAGCGATAACTAATGGTTGTGAGTGAACTAAGTGACCTTCAACCTCTAGATAATGTTTTCTTTGGTCAATGCTGGTCTCAAATTTACAACCCGCGGAGGACAGAGACACTCCCTGCAAACACAGGTGGTGAGCTGGATTCTGCTGGACTGGAGATGTTTGAGTAAACACCAGCACACCTTGCACATAAAATGAAAGGGAGCACTTTAGGGTTCGGTCTGAGTCAGCGGATATGGGACTACATCCAAGAGAGAAAAAGAGATATGGAGAGAGAGTGGTACTACCAGCTGCAGCTTCAGTAACACGAAAACACACACACCGCTGTTCAGGCAAACTTGAATCAACTACGAACACACACATGCACAAGTTGAAATAACTCGCCTACGTGAATGAATCATGAAGACGTTTACTCATAATTTTGCTAAGTTGTGAATGAATCAAACTGAACTACAATAAAAATATGCCACACACTTGCAAAAAGCTAAAAAATTATAGAGTTAATAGAATTTATCCAACCGTTAAAAGTGTTCAACAAGTCTTAAAGTATGGAAAGTAAGTAAAGTTGTGGTCTGGACAGCTCAACAATGAGCTGAAGCTGCAGATTCACGTGTATATTATCACAATACATGTTTACATATTGCTGTTTTTATAAAAATATTAACTATAGCTGCTTCAAAATTTTAAGTTTTCAAGTTCAGAAAAGCGTCAACATACTTTCTTCAAGAAGAGTCCAATCTGGGGCGACTGGACCGGGTTGCAGATCCATGAAGATGTTTCTGTTACAGTTTTCAGTTTGTTTCTGTGCTTCCTGTTTTATTTTGTACTTCCACCCTGTCTGTCTTGTCTTATTCTACTTCCTGTCTTGTTTTCCCGCCTTTTTTGATTCTGCACCTGCCCCTGATTTGTTTCACCTGTCCCTGATTAATCCTGCACGTCTATTTAGTTCCTGTGTTTCCTGTCCGTTGTGTGTGTTTGTGTATAGATGTATGTGTCTTGTTTCTCAGTGTGTTTTTCCCTTTGTGTCCGACTCTCCGGTGGTTTTTCCTCGTGTTTTATGGTTCACGGTTGTAGCTTTTCTGGTCCTGTGTTTCTTTGTGTTCATCCCTCACTGTTTTGTTTTATTATTAAAGTTAGCTCTAGCTCAAGTGTACCTGCCTGCATTTGGGTCCTTTCCTTCACCTCTTCTTCTTCAGTTCTGACTGACCGGTGAGGAGATCAGAGTATTTAGCCTCAGCAGGATCGTAGACCCGGACATAGCTTCCATTTGGTTCGTTCTTAGTGCTCGTTGTTGTTGTGACGAGTTGTTAAAGTCACCACAGGTTTGGTGTGGATGATGGTTGATAGAGTGTGGCCGGGTGTGAACTGTTCAGTCTCCTGGGAAGGGATGAAAGGACGGCAAGGTATAATCGGTGTCTGAGGCCTCCTCCTCTTTTGAGAGATGGTTTCTCTACTCTCTTTCGAACCGCCTGTCCAAAATGCAAACATACTTGTCACTAAAAGAGTGTCCCTTGGTTCCTTGAGTGTTCCACATTGTTCTTCTGGGTGTGGGGAGTATGGTCTTTGGGGTGTACCAGTTTCTTGTGTGTTGCTGGGTTTGAAGAACACACAACAATGTTGTTCCATCTGTCCACTTCATCACCAGCGGTGTTGTCCTTCCTGGATCTTGTGGCTACTTTCCCAAAGGTTGGGTATCTGCTGGCCCTTCAGCGTGTCGAATTTATTGACTATCTAGCGGTGAAGTTTCAGATTGCAACCAACTGAAAACCCCTCACTTCTCCCTCTCGGTTCATGCATGCATGAAGGAGAAACTACACTGGCTGTCGAACTTGTAAAAAAACGTGAAAAGGTCCTGTGTAGAGTGAGTGTTTGGTTTGACCCTTCTGGGCTGCTGCAGAAACAAAGTGGTTCAAAATGGCGGACTCCATGGAAGAGGACCCGCTCCCTCTGTAGATATAAAAGTCACAAAACCACAACAGTTGTTGTTTTTTAGGTGATTATACACACAGTTATGAATATGATATTCCATTTCTGTCAATAGATACCCTTAAATGTTACACACTGGACCTTTAATGCCACTTTAATTATTCATTGTTATTAATGGAATAATGAATATCCTCCCACAAAAAGACAGCAATAACTTTGTATTAATGTACGTGAGAGAACTTTTCTGTGTTCTTGTGGAATTGTTGGTTTGAGCGGCCTTTACAGATGTTTTTGTCGAGGCAGATGTGAAAAAGAGGACAGAGGGAGAGGTAGAAATATACAGACACAGTCAAACACACATACACATGCACAGATGTGGGCTTGCTATCAGCTTCAGCAGGCCGTGTGAAGTAAGTTATGCGCCGGTTGTTGCGGACAATTCTTCAAAGATACTATCTCTGTCTCGGAGCGGATGGCCAAGGGAAGAACTTCTAAATCAGTACGTATATATATTTTCAGAGCTGAAATACCGGAGCAACAAATCACAGCTCCCTCCTTAATATCCAGCCAGATCCACCGACACAATCTGACGCCGCAGACATGAGTTAATATACATCTGAAAATAGATCCAAACATTTGACCCACTTGAGATGCCTTTGATTTAACTCAACAGACACTTGAAGTTGTCTGATGCTAAAACGGCCTGAAAGGAAGCGGTGATTCATCAGTCTCTTGTAAAGTATTTTCTTAGCCACGGCCTCGTGTTGGTCATCAACGTACCATCCATCAATTAAAACAAGAATGTAGCCTGCGGAGACGTTATCCTCATGTGACTTGCGTCAGTTTTTTGAGCCGCGTATACTATGAATCTACATGATAACATTTATTTCAGCCTTCAGCTGTGTGGGGGGGGGGCACGCAAAGGAAGATATTGGTGGTAAAACAAAGAGTATAAATAGGTGGAACGAGCGGACCGAGACCTCTTTGTGCCTTCGGCTAACACTCGACCCCGGTGGACGAACTTCTGTCTGTGCCTGAAACACATAAAACACACAAAAGAGTGCCAAAAATGAAGGAGGGCCGAGATAAAAGACAAACTCCACAATGAAAGTAACCGAGTCAAGGCTACAGTCGGGCGGTGATCGAGGTTTGTTGCTGAGGCTGTTTTGATGTTTTGCTACACAGGCTGTCATGGTAACCTCTGACTCACACACACACACCCACACACACACACACACACCCACACACACACACACACACGGGTGACAGATTAATCCCCAGAATTAATAATAAAATCTATAATGAATTATAATTATTAATGAAATAACAGCAACAATCCCTGCAGAGCAATCTGATATCTTCTGGGTTATACGCTGCAGGAGCCAGCAGCTGGTTAGCTTAGCTTAGCATTAACGGGAGCAAAGCTAACCGTTTCCCCCCTCGCTTACAGTCTTTATGCTAAGCTAAGCTATCTCCTACGTTAGCTGTGATGAAGGAGCCTTTCAGGAGTACAAAATTTTGTTAATTTGCTCGGATCATCTTCGATGTATGTGTTTCTATGTAAGATCGAGAGCCTGCACAGGACGTTTTTATTTTGAAATTTGACCAGATTCTCTATGCCGTTTCCGTCCAACTCGATCTGCTCTGTGTTGCTTGATGCATATAGACTGACCATATGTTTTTTAACACCACATGAAAGGCGTTCCTCATCTCAAAAATCTTGAGCCACAGTAACACAAATGGATAAAACTCCTGCAAACATGTACAGAGCAACACACACTTTTTGTTAAGTCTGTTTCCTCCCACCTCTTCCACAGTAGACTAACTACTTGACTCTCAGGCTCTGGTGATCTAACACTGCCCTCCATCTTCATCTTGTCCTTGTCACCTGCTCATAATGAGCCAGAGTCAGTCAGCCAAGCCAGCCGGCACAATAAAGTAGCTAACAGGGAGACAGAGTGGGGCAGACGACCCTGCTGGCAAGAAAACTGAGAAAAACACTGAAACAGATATCAACCAGAGGAAGGACTGCGTATGTTTGTGTGTGTGTGTGTGTGTGTGTGTGTGTGTGTGTGTGTGTGTCTGTTGGGTTCACCGGCTGGTCAAATTAAAGTGTTTCAGAAAAAGGACAAAAAAAGCAACATTCTTGGCTTGTTCCCATGTAAAAGAGGTTTCTGTACAAGAAACGGTTTAATCTTTTAAACCAATGAAACTTTTCTCCAGACGTTTTCTCAATTAGATTTTAATAATCCTACTTCATTTAAACAACTGTCGTGTTTTAGCGCTGTAACACGCTATGATCACCTTCAGCCAGCTGGTTTATTTCAGTCTAAAATGCGACAGATGGACGCCCACCAATGGGCTCGGCTCTGCTCAAAGTTTTTCCTCGCCGTCGTCGCCAAGTGTTTGCTCATGGTGGGAATTGTTGGGTCTCTGTAAAGAGTACGGTCTAGACCAAGCACCAAGCTTTGTGAAATGAAACCAATACGGAAGTGCCAAAAACTGCAATACCACAAGCAACCACTTGAGACTGGCTCCAGAAGTGAGTCAGTCTCCATAAGTCCCCATGTTAAAATGTCCAACTTCACAGCAGAAATAAACATGCTTACAGCCTGGTACAGGAAACAGTTTTGGTCTCTATAGCTAATTTCTCCGTTCATGACAACTGTACTGAGGGTGAATTTTTATACAACTCACCTGTTCAGATTATATTAAGGCTTAAAGTTGAAGTTGAATGAACCACACTAAAAAGTGTAGTGATCCCCTGACTACCTCTGGTGCCACCAGCAGGTCAAAGTTTCCACATATCCAGTGAAATATCTCACATGCAGCTGGTGTTTTGGATGGAGACACAGGCGGAGGACTGAAAGAGTCATTAGCAGACAAAGAAGTTGAACTACAATTTGTCACCGAACTGACAACTGTTTCTCCAACAAACTGCAGTAGAAACTGTGAAATAATTATTTATAACGACACGTTTGATGTGCACAGAGGTGCAGTTATCTGTGCTTGTTGCACAACATCAGTCCAATTAGAGGCTGCACATTTGCGTCTTCAGACGAGAGCTGGCAAGAATCATTTATTAACCTTTATTTTGCCTCGTTGGCATCGATGCTGCAACCGGATTACAATTCTCTTTCAGTTTGATCACATGTCAGCTGGGTGAAAAATGTAGCGTGAATACGGATGTGTCATCAGCGAATAAATTGATATTATGGAATATGACGCACTCATTCCACAGTGGTGCATCACCACACTGGTTACTACCAAACCTACGCTTCCTCCCATGAGTCGCCAACGTACCAAACCAGTGCAGACTTTACCGGTGCGACACTGTTCTTCTTTAAGGAGTTCTCTTAAAGAAGGTGCAACATAAGCAGCCGAGCCACAAGTATAACAACAAAGAACTGTGCTAGACAAACACCTCCCACATTCAGACCATCCATCAGTTTGCCGCTCTTTCTGCGTGTACAGTACGTTATTGAATGTGTCTTGTGGTCACTGGATGGAGGCGTGCATGTACCTGTGTTTTTGTTAAAGGGGGGGGGTGTAAGGATGTAGCTCAGTCATGCGGCCTCCTGCTGCAGAGTGACCGCTCAGCGCCGCTCGCCATGATGAAGTACCAGACACATTCCAGCACTTTAATAACAAATGGGCTGACGGGGAATGATGACGGCGGGGTATGGGGCTCAGTCATCAAGTGTAATAATAGATTGTCTTAACATTGGTGCTTTAGTCATGAGTATAATACTGTACCTCATGCTTTGATGATGGGACATTATGATACATTCACTCGAAAAAGAACATCCAGCGAGCTCGGCTGAATCGTTGCAACCAGATGACGAGTCCAAAAATACAAAAATAATTCAAGCTTAGGGTCAGTGGGAGATTGTTCTACTTTCTTTGCAGTTGTCTCGACATCTCTATCGTCTTGTTTTCTTTCCATCCTCGCAAATCTCAACCTTCTATTTTCGAGCTCCACATGTTGCTCTTGGAGGACGGCCCGACTTCACTTCCGACACGAAGAACCACACGGAAAAAAAACAAACACTGTCCGTCTTTATCAGGCACACACGGAGAAAGATTACCACGGTGGCATCGGGCAGGAGCTCCGCCGATCTGAATCCGCCGACCTTTGACCACATTTTTTTTTTTTTTTCCCTCCCGCCATCTGACAGGTCATTAAGGGCCGGACTGAACGCCATCAATCAACAACTAACAGATTAGCATCGACTCGCATTGTTGACTCCCTCCAGATAGGTATTTGAAAGCAAAAACACTTTATCCATCATTTTATCAATCAGTTATCAAATGGCAGTAACACGAGCAATCAACCTTGTGACCTTCTCAAATCATTAAAAAAAAGAACTTATTTAAGTTATATAAACGTATAGTTATCAATCAGCCAAAAGAGGAAAAGGAGTTATCTGCAATGGAAAATGTTTACCAGCTCTGAAAAACCATTAAGAGAGGGAAAAAACATGAGAACAAATAACAGAGTCACTACAGGAAGTGAGTAAATCAAAGCGCTGACCTCTGTATCAGTAAATCAGCCATCGGAGCCGTTTCTAAAATTACTGGTCAACAGAATGTGAATGCTCAAGACTCAAAATAGAAAAATGAGCGCTGGCTTTAAAACACTAAAATCCTGCAGAGAGAAGTGTGCATGTGCAACATTGTACAACAAAAGCTCCAAACTCCATCTTCGAATTCTTCTCCCACACTGGATTGGAAGTATACACCGTCACCCGTAGGCTGGACGCTGATAAGCGAGACCGACAACTGTAGCATTTTGTTGGAGTTGTGAGGGATGTTTCTCCCCTTCGCCTAACTTGCAGTGTTGTGGCGGGCAATATGCAACCATAACAACCCCACAGTATGAGTCTGAGGTCAAACTATCTCAACGCAACAATGAAATGAAAAATGACTTTCGCACCTTCACTAATCATCCACACGTGAAAAAAATTCAACTTTTAAATGTGGAAAAAGTGAAAATACCGCCATACTGAAGACATGAATGTAGTGTTTTGATTAGATTCAGCCCCAGTTGCAAGAAAAGTAATCTTATAAAAGTCTGGAGTGAATCAACTCTTCAGGATATACTAAAGGCCAAATTCCACCAGGAATGGATGCAACGGTTCCCACGTGCTCATCATGGTCTTTCTAGTCAATGTCAAACCTCGGATCCGTTTTTAACGGACGCCACGAGCAGGCCGATCGTTAAAATATTCAAAAGGGAAACAATTCAACTATGTAGCATATTTAAGATTGACCAAATCTGAACATGTTATTGAAGTCTGGCGGGAAAAACGCTCCTGGTGGGGTTTGAAGTCTCATGGACAACAGACCAAAACAGCGTCACGTCCGCCAAACCCCAACCGGGCACGTCACCCGTTGAGGTTTTGGCGTAAGACTTCAATGTGACAGCAACCAATCATGCTGGGCAACCTGGAGTGAATGTTTTGTCTCAGAAGTTAGTATCACTTGCTAAATACGACATTTTACCAGCGTAAGGCCACTGTGAGAGGAGGTGACCTCAGTGGTTCCACTGCCCTTGGAGTGTTGACTCAAAACACGAGATCACAATCACCGGACCAGTTCTCAGTCACATACACAGAGGGAATTTAAACATTGTCTCAAAGGTCCTGCTTGATTTTTGTATTTATATCTTTGACCTTCTTCAAACTGAAACTGTTACAAGTGAGGACAAATCACTACCCTCCACTGAGATATCGTAAAATTCCCAGTTTGGTTGTATTTGTTTTGTCCTTTTCTTCACTCTTTATCTCCTGGGTTTTGCCCCCTCCGGCATACCAGGGGGTCATCCAGACGTGTCCCCCTGTTGGGACTGCACTCTCTGGGCAGAGGGCAGTGGGTCTCTGGGCAGACCATGGAAAACCACAAAGGGCCGTGGGCCGGACAGAGTGGGAAAATGATACCGGCTCTGCTAATGGAATCATAATAGAGAAAGACATTCATCTGTGTCCCCGCTGTCTAACTATCAAAACAAACAGACCTGAGATGTATCTGAGTTGTTAATGGGCCGGTCAGCGGGATTACTGCTCCATCTTTGTTTTATAGAACTTTCTAGTCTGTTTTTGTTTTAATTACTTTTAACTCAGTGAAGTTTTCCTGATTTTTCACAAACTAGATCGTCAGCATCGAGGATCTGTCGTCAACATCAACTTTCAGAATTCAGCAGTGCATGAAAAGTTTGGGAACTACAAAGTTTATGAAGCCACAGTAGGTCCGCCTTACTTTTAGCGTCGCACATAGACCGTATAAAACATGGACATGGTCTATGTGACGTCACCCACAGGTTTCTGAAGAGCCGTTTTGAAGCTCAGTGTGGTGGCTCTGGCCGCTGCCATCTTGGCAGAACCTTGAATCCCGAATCTAAAAACCGGCAAAGACGTGGATCAATGACGCCTGGTTGCTCAAACAAGCCATCCGTAAAGACACCCACCTGTCAGTCAAAGCATCCACGCTCTTAATCCTGCATAACTTTAAGCCTTAATATAATCTGAACAGGTGAGTTGTATATAAATTCACCCTCAGTACAGTTGTCATGAACAGGGAAATTAGCTGTAGAGACCAAAACTGTTTTTTGTACCAGGCTGTAAACATGTTTATTTCTGCTGTGAAGTTGGACATTTTAACATGGGGACTTATGGAGACTGACTCACTTCTGGAGCCAGCCTCAAGTGGACGACAAGAGGAACTGCAGTACAGAACTCACCTGTTCAAGGTGAACGGTGAGGGTTTGGTGTACAGGTGCTTTAATCTTCCTTGCAGCCTCAGACGGTTTGTCGTTGAGTAATAACTCATTTGTCCCAAATGCACAGAACACGTAACTGTGCAGAGAGACAAAGTTGTCTTAATATAGTAAATTTGTCTGAGCGTCAGAAGGAGAGACGTGACGCTGTGTTTAAATTAAATCCAGCTACATTAGATCCATGTGAGCCTTTCAACTCCTGCTCCTGACGTTTTAATAGGTTCACCTTTTGCCTTCAAATTCTCCTCTTAATGCTTTTAAACGTTATTCACGGTTATTCCTGCTGCGCTCGACGTGCGCCGTTAAAATTCATAAACATTTTTCAGAGTCGGGGAGCACGCACAAATCACGCGTTACATGACACCCTCGGTTTATTGTTTTAGCCTCACAGGTCCCATCTATTTGAAACAAAATCTAAGAAAACAAGGTCAAACGTAGCAGCCGCTATCTGCGAGTTCAAGCTACGGGTTCAACGCCAAAACAAGAAGAACACAAACGGTGTTGTTACAGACTGAAACGCCTCCAATCTCTGACATTTCGCAACCAGTAACTAAATACATTTGTAGCATAATGGAGCTTGGCAGGTCGTTCTGGGCCTGTGATTTAGAGGATGGTGCACATGTGAATGTGTGTGTGTGTGTGTGTGTGTGTGTGTGTGTGTGTGTGTGTGTGTGTGAGGCGTCTTACTGTTAAATGTAACATTTACTCCCAAATGCAAAAATGGCATCTTGAAACAAGACAAAGAAAAGCCGAGAGAGAGAGAGAGACGGAGATCACGGTTGTGACAGGTTTATAGGATCCCCCGGAGTGAGAAAGAGTTCTCCATCATACCGACCGCGAGCAACCCACCGAGGGAGGGACACACACACCAACACCTCCTGTAGTGTGTGTGTGTGTGTGTGTCCGTGTGACCCAGACCTGAGCTTTAGGCGCCCAAATACATCAATAACAAAATCTTCTTGGAGTGGAGTGCATGCGCGCGCACACACACACACACACACACACACACACACACACACACACACACACACATTCCTGTAGATATATAGGCATCAGTGACAGTGTTGGTCTGTGGGAGGACCATGTACCCATAAGAAGTTAAAGCCTTCCCAGGAAATCAGAAACGTATGTCTGCCGCCACGGTGGTCCTCCGTGGAGGATAATTCTGTCACAGTCCACAGAGCGGCTCCTCTATCTCTCACTCCGTCCTATCTTTACCTCTCTCATCCTATCTGCTCTCTCTGCCGGAGTCAGACAACATCTTTTTCAGAATATTTTCCAGGATTGCGATCTGGAAAATTCACAGAGAATTGACCCGAGTGACTGAAAGCTAACTCAGTTAACTCAGCAAACTGTGGGTAGTACTGAGAACATTAACAGTGCAGCAAATGCTGAATTCAATTCTGCAAAGAAAGTTTCATGTTGTAGGAACCAACGCTGAATTAGTGTTCAAATAACTGGTAACACTCTCTGTTCTTTTATTCTAAAGGATCAACACACTTTTCTGATTTTCTGCTGTGAAGCGTGAAGCTTTTGTGCCATAAAGCAATACGTAACAATCACGACAAAGTTCTTGGACACCATGAAGTCTTAATGAAAGCTGTGTAGAATTCTGCATCACTTTGTACTCAATAAAAGTCTGAGGAACTAAATGTCCTTTAATAAGAAGTGACTGACAGTACACAGGTGCCATAAAGCAATCTAAAGGTAGTTCAAACAAAGTGACAAGTGCCAAAAACTGTAATACCTCGAGCGGCCACTTGAGGCTGGCTCCAGAAGTGAGTCAGTCTCCATAAGTCCCCATGTTAAAATGTCCAACTTCACAGCAGAAATAAACATGTTTACAGCCTGGTACAAAAAACAGTTTTGGTCTCTATAGCTAATTTCCCCGTTCATGACAACTGTACTGAGGGTGAACTTTTATACAACTCACCTGTTCAGATTATATTAAGGCTTAAAGTTATGCAGGATTAAGAGCGTGGACGCTTTGATTGACAGGTGGGTGCGCAGCCATCATAGTTTCTCCTTTGCTTTTAGGAAGGAGAAGATGATCTACACCACTAGATGCCACTAAACGCTTCACACCGGTCTAATAGATTTACATCTGACCTTTGAACGTGGAGGGCAAACTACCAGACGTTGTGCTGCAGTCATGCCCAGAAAATAACTCTGAACAGCAGACATGGTGTAGAGTATTGTCATGCACCAAGGTGACTTTGTAAAAAAGAGTTTTGTGGTTGGACCATTTGATTGCACAAACGTTGTAGGAAGTTTGAAGCTATCAGAGTCGTAGTTTCTGCTCACTTTCCACAGCACAGCATGAATTACTATTTAATTTCATTATCTCATTAATTGCTGTTGTATTACGAATGCTCAGTCTGGAACATCTGTCTGGCACACAATAGCAATAAGTCCCAGAGTTCTTGCAGTCATACAGATGTTGACTGCAGTCACGTGGGGTCAAAGAATATTAATACGTCTGGAGGATCGGCGCTAATATGTAAAAAAAAATAAAAAAATAAAAAAATGAAGAACTAATGGCCGCTCTTATCGCTAAACTTCATCAGCATGTTTCCCCACTGGTTGTTACCATGGTTACAGCTGCTCGTGGTCAACACTGTGCAGCAGCGGAGGGAAGTAAAAATGACCATCCATCATCCGTTTACTGCGTCCTCTCTGGATTTTTAGTTTGGAAAGGACCTGTTGTGTTTACGACTAATCCGAAGGTGGTCGTGGTTTTAGATGAAAATCCTCTTCTTCTTCCCACAATGCTCTGTTTGTCTGATCTCTCAATACGTTAACGCGCACGTTGGGAAGATAATTCATAACTCGTCGAGTCTGATAACTGTTTGAAAAGGGAGAGTTGGCTGAAGCTCGAGGCCTGGGCTTATTTAGGAGCCTATAAATGATGTGGAGGGCGACCTTTCAACTCTGCTGACCTTTGACAGCAGGGCGACGTTTCAGAGATTATCTCCTGCGCTCTGCTCTCTCTCCTCGCGGGTGAAAGACGAGGACGGACTTTGTGTGTGTGTGTGCGCGCCTCCGAGCGTAGGTGTGTGTTGAACACAAGTGATTCACAGCTGAGGACACACTCTCAGAGAGACTAGGAGTGCAGTCAGTCATGCTGAGCCCCGCTAAGGAAAGGTGAAGCCTGTTATTTATCAGCGTCGTGAGGTTTCACCGCAGTAAAAATGTGCAGAGATAGAAACCACAGAAGACAAACAGCGCGACCATATTTCAAACCGGAGAATAAGAAGTGCTGTGCGAAGAAAACAGTAAAACACTGAGAGGTTTTGGTTTAGATGTCTGTTGTTTTCTTTTCTTTTAATTCTACTGACGTGTTCAACCGTTCGAGGGCTAGTCACCTGATTTACTGTGTGTAAAAACTCACACGCGTCCTGCAGCTGTTGAGAGATTTCCACAGATTTGGTTTGGGAGGTATGGATTGTGACAAATATTCCATGTAGCTTACACCAAGCTTTGAAATGATGAGAGGGAAGGGTGGTCCACAGTGCACAATGTGGCCAGAGAACAGCGTAGTTGTAAAAGGCTCCTGCTTGAAGAGTTGCTACAAGACATCCGGACAACCAAAGTGAGACTTGTGTTCTCAGTGGGCGTTAGACCAAGGTTGCTCCTTGTCCCTGATTCTGTTCGTGACGTTCATGGACGGGATCTCAAGGTGCAGCCTGGGCGAGTAGGGTATCCGGTTTGGGAACCTCAGGATTGCATCTCTGCTGTATGCAGATGATGTGGTTCTGTTGGCTTCATCGGATCGTGACCTTCAGCACGATGACAGTCAGCACCTCCAGGTCTCAGTTCACGGTTCTCTGCCGGAAAACAGTTTGTCACAATGCTGTGTGTATTTCATGGTTAAAATACGTCCCTTAAAGGTCCCCTGTGGAGTTTTTGAACACTAGTAGCTCATTGGAGGATTGTGTTTAAGGGCGGGTCCCTGTTTTTGTTTGTTTACAAACAAACAAAACTCCACAGGGCTCCTTTAAAGGACCACTTCAGGTCCATTTATTGCAAATCATGTAAACATTTCAGTGTAGCTTTAATTCTAATCCAACTATCAACGATGAGTGGACCTGATGGTAACTCAAGCAAGTTACAGGAGTTAGCTGATTGATTTCCATATCAGACAGAAATAACTAGAAACCAATGTTTGTCTGGAACAGTAGTAAAAATATTTAACAGTAAATCAAACATTTATAGTCAGCAAAAAAATGTATTTTTAGTCGAGCAGCCAATGAAAATAAAATGTGTTTCACTGCTACAGAGGCATTTATCCAAATACCCACGTTAATTGTCTTTATAAAAAAATAAAAGAACAAATTGCTCTTTTAAATTTAAAGGAATGATAAATGTTAAATTGATATAGAGTATGTTTAGCAGAGTTGCCATATAGAGAAAGAGGAAAGAGGTGAGTTAAGAGGAGCAGAATCCGCTCTCTCCATAATAATCTGCTCATTTAAGTATTTTTACAGGGCCAAAGGAGCAGCTGCACTTCTTCATGTTAAGACTGCAGAGTACACTCAGAGTGCCAGGATTGCACTCAGCCTCCGTCTCGGCAGACATCTACTGCACCGTTTAATACGACTTCCCGGCCAGATTTACTGTGATGGCTTTTGAGGCAAAGAGGTATAATATGACAAAACATGGCCCCATAACCCCCGGGATATTCAACAATGTTTAGCGGTGAGACCCATTTAGCTGGAGGATTGGCAAATATATTGCTTTCCTCCCTTCTCATGTACAGAATTTCAATAAAACGGGGCAGTAAATCAGACTTGAATTCAAACTTGTGACTGCTCTTTCTCTGTACAGAGCTCTGTGATTGAGCCAGAGGGTGGTGTGAGTGTCTGTGTACTGTCCATCACTACATTGTGTCGTCCTTTGTATTTTTGTCAGTGCAAGGGTTCAACCTCCGTTGAAGCTAACGTGAAATAAAGTGGGCTGAATTCTGTGCATATATCATTAGGCACGAGTAAAAGATTAGTTTGCACTCAGCCTCCAGAAGTACAGTAAGTTATACAGCAGGTGAGACAGACATAATGTCTACGGTACAAGTCCTGTCTGAAGTCTGAGGGGTTATCTTAGCATCAAATAACACACACACACAACACAGTGTGTGCTTGGGGACACATTGATGGAATGTGAATGTCAGCGCTCTCTTTATTTACTCTCCATATAAAACACTGAGCAGTAATTAACAGCAGGTATCCTCCCTAGCCAGAGGGTAATTGACTGTTTCAAAGCGCCAACACTTCATAACCCAGGCTGTGTGAGACAGAAACTGTATGTGAGAGAGAAACCCAGCGTCTATGTGTTTGTGTATGAGAGTGTATTAAAATTAACTCCTTTATATTCCACCTCCTCCTCCCCCACCTCCTCCTCCTCCTCCTCCTCCTCCTCTTCCCTCCCCATAAGGATAAGGGTCAGCGGCGCTGGGCAGAGCCACTCAAACGCTCCAGATTTCTTTACGAGCGCATTAACATTCAAGCGTATTCATTATCAGTAAGTGTAGTAAGATGGACCAAGCGGAGACCTTGTGCCACCATCAAAACCTGCGTTGTTAATTTCAGTACGTGAGCAGAATGTTTGTGGGAGCTCCACAGAGACGGAGGGCTCTTCTTCAGAGACAGCTTCGGATCTTTACCCAGCGACAGAAACTTCCCGATTCATGTCACCGTCCTGCGTCAGGATTTTGAAATTTTACAGAGAAATCTCGTTTTTCTGCATGACGAAAACATGAAAGTAGTTAGACCTTTTCTGTTGACTTTCATGCTTTTTAAAATAATTTCCTTTTATCGCTGTTCTCACTCCTAACTGACTGAACCTCCAGAGAGCATGGCCAAAGAACAACAGTACTATTTATTCCCCTTCATAGTTCAAGAAAGAGAAGCTAATGTTGCATATTAGCCACCAAGGCGACCCGTGATGCCTTTATTTCACACCAGCTCAGTGTTGAACCTGAGCACACAAGAAGCTACGAGGTCTTAGCCACCAAGGTGACCCTATCCAACGTATCAGATGCAAAGAAACATGAGATAATTAAATAAACATGAGATAATTAAATAAACATGAGATAATTAAAAGAAATCATAAATTTATGGAAAATAACATTTTTACAGTAGTTTTCTGTTTTTTTTTATTGAATACAAAAATCTGTAAAATTACGACATTATCTGTAAATCAACAAAGTTATATTTTAAGTATTAACAGGACAGTTTTAAAAGGGATTTTCAAAATACTAAAAAGAAATCAAATTTATGGAAAATAAACTTTTTACAGTAGTTTTCTGTTTGGTTTTTTAATTGTATACAAAGATCTGTAAAATTACAGACATTATCTGTAAGTTAACAAAAAGAATTATGCCAATAATAAACTACAATCCTTTTTTTACATACAAAACTACATTATTTATACAGTACTTTTTCTTCTTAAATTACATACAAATGTATGTAAAATTACAGTAATTATCTGTTAAGAGTTTAGCCTAAATGTTCCTGGTTTCCATGGCTGAAAAATAGCGTGTTTGTCTCCGTCCACTGGAGGGTTTCGGTATCTGATTGACCTGAGAATGTATCTGTTTGTAGGATAACTGCTAGCAAGGACTGGAGACACCATAAATTTACTGTCACTCTACTTATGCTACACCGTCCTGTAAACTGATCCACTTACTGCTCAGCTCAGAGAAATGTCTATTATACCGTGTTGTTCTTGCAGCCCTGCACTCAAAAAGCTTCGTCAGTTCATTAAAGTACATCAGACGTGTACTACGTACTGTATGTAGCAGCCAAACTAATGAGAAGCTAAGTATCTGTGGTCAGCTTCAGGCTCACGAGGCCATATGTTCTTTCCTCCATCATCCTCACAGGGAACATAAAGTTAACGAGAGGCTCGTGTTAGCATGTGTTAATTAGACTGCATGTTTGCTAATTGATTTTTTTGTTAATTAGCTTTGGGGGAAGGGCTGTGCTAATTGTTATCTTTTAATTTATGTTAATGTATGTTAACAGATTTTAATGAGTTGGGTCCCAACAAGAACAGCAGCAGCAGCAGCAGCAACCAAAGGTGCCTCCACAATTAGAGCTCCTCTGAGACATGCAACCTTGATTGGCCATGACGCTAATTAATGTTAATTAGCATGTTAACAGTTGCAGTTGCCTTTTGTGCTTGGCCTTTGCTGTTTATTTGTCTGGCGGTTTACATGACTCCAGTAAACCTTGATTAGACGGTTTGCTGTGCCAAGTTGTGTTGCTCTGGTCAGTGAAGCAGCAGACGGCTGGCTGTACTGTCCTTTTGTACTCGTGAGGGGAGCGACACGTCATAGTTAGAACCAAAATTCACGTCTTTTATGTCGATGATCTGGAAATCGA
The DNA here is from genome assembly GCA_033000465.1 of Sciaenops ocellatus. Taxonomy (NCBI): domain Eukaryota; kingdom Metazoa; phylum Chordata; class Actinopteri; family Sciaenidae; genus Sciaenops; species Sciaenops ocellatus. Next base: position 3,620,288 of record CP136871.1, on the reverse strand, counting down.
CTGATACAACAGTCGATCAATAAACGAAAGTCAAAGGTTTTATTTGTTGTAATCCATACACTTCAACACACACAAATATACAACTGTATGTTCAAATAAAACCTTCAAAACACAGTATAACAACATAAATATATAAACTTCCAGTAACAACAGGCAAAAGCCCAAAACGAGACACAGCTTCTCACAGATTAAGTGCTCTGCAAACAAAACCCAGTGAAATGTAACCAGAGGGGAATCTATTAAAGGACCAGTGTGTGAAATTTAGTGGCATCTCGTGGTGTAGTTGCGGACTGCAACCAACTGAACACCCCTTGCCTCCATTTCCCTTACAGTGGCCACCTGTGAACCTGTGGAAAAATGTAAAAAAGTTCTATCTAGAGCCAGTGTTTGTCCATTCAGGGCTACTGTAGAAACATGGCACTCTAAAATAAAATACTACTTTGTTCTGTGTAAATTCCCTTAAAATGCGTATAAATAAAGGTTTTGTAATATTTCACGGCATATTTTACGGTCTTTTACTGTCATTGTTTCGCAGTTTTTCACCATAAAATCTACAGACATTTTAAAATATGGAATTAAACACCAACATTAAACATGAAATCAACAGTACTAACAGTCTTTTACCGTAATATTAGAAAAGGTTACACCGTATTTATTAGGTAAAAATTCTGGCAACCACAGCTGACAGTTTTTTACTGTAAAAACAACTTTTTTTTTTTAACAGTGAACATGGTTGACTGGAGGACCGTCAGCGTCTAAATCTAAATGTGACACACTGCACCTTAAAGTTGAGTCATTAATGCATTGATATAATGAAAGTAGCAGCTTTCAGAACATTTCTGCACCACCTTCGTGGCGGTTCAGTCGTCAGTTCTTGGTCTTTTGGGCAGACGGAGCTTCTCCATGTTGAGGAACTGTTCGATTTTGGAGATCTGAGCTCTGAATGATGACTGTTCCTCTTCCCTCTCCTGGGAGAAGGAAGGTTCCCAGTCTGACTCTGAACTCAGAGTCCTGCTACACCTGATGTAAGGAGAAATAAAGTTTTAATTAGCAATTATAATACCGTGACTCACAGTGATAGAGATACACACTGAACAAGCAGCAAATAACACACTAGGCATTAAGACTGACTCTATATGCTGCTATTCACTGTCACTCTGACAGGGGACAGTAGGGCTCAGCTAATCACAGCAGTGCTAGTCAATGTTTCAAACCCCACCAGAGGCAACAGAAGCGGTCCGTTTCACAAGTTTCTCTCAGCTTGAGCTGACAGGAAGTCAGACACAGGAACGGCGTATACAGAATCGAGATGATTTTCAAAATAAAACACCCTGTACAAAGTTCTGATTGTAAAAACAAATAACTACGTAGCATATTTACATATGTAGAAGCACATAAACCAGAAAAAAATGACCAAATCTGATCGAGTTAACAAAGTCTGGCAGGCAAAACACTTCTGAAACGCTCTCCTGATAGACCCGACAGAGACGTGCCCGGCGGAGCTCGGTTGAAGGTCGTATGACGACCAAAAACACAGACGACATCTGTTCTAGTTCAAAGGTATGTACAGTAAATGGACTTACCCTGCGGTGGTCTGCCATGACAGTCTGCTGACTGTGACGGAGGACGACGTGGAGACCGGGACGGAGCTGACGGACGGAGAAGTTCGGCTCTCCTGTGTGGAAACAACACCAAGAAGAACAAATAGAGGAACTTAAACCTCTGCAGTGGAGCAGTAGATGTTTGTTGTATATTTAAGGATTCATACTCGAGCCTTCTGAGGAAACTGAACATTTCCAGTGAAAGGAGCATTAACCGATAAACAAATGCGGGGCAGACGATGATAACTGATACGTTACAGTATCCAGGCCAGAGAGAGCGCACGGGCCCAGACTGAACTCTGTGTGACGTTCCCAGTGTTCAGCGTCTGCACAAAATAAGAGCTTTGGCCCTCGCTACAATTAGATTTTTTTTTTTCCCCGCGTTGCACTTTATCTCCCTCAATTGCCGGCACCTGGATCTTATAAAACGCGAAGTGACAGTTTGTGGTGATGGTGACAAAAGAGAGGCCGAGGAGCGAAAACGTGAAGCAGAGAATGAGAACAAGAGAGAGAGAAAGAGAGAGAGAGAGAGGGACGACGGAGAGAGTGAGTGAGTGAGAGACGGGTGATGAAGTGAGAGAGCGAGGAGATGGATAAAGACTGAGTAAGTGAGAGAGGAGAGGTACCCAAGCATCATTAAGGTAGGTTTTCTTCCACAGGTCGTCCATCCTGTGTCTGTCTGGCTGTCGAGTTCAGCTCCGTCCCTTCACTCATCGCCTGACTTAACTTTTGTCAAAGTTTTATACATCTGAAATCTCCCTCCGATATTCTGTACGTCCCGTTAAACATGTTGGCTAACCCTCGCTCTCACATTTGAAACCGCAAGAATGTAAACGTCTAGTTCTTCCGCGGACGTGTCAGCTCGATACAGCAGACGTATTCGTCGGGCTCCGGCGCAGATTTCCCCCGAGGTCTGCTCACACGCGTTTTTTTATAAAAATGATGAAGCTCCGAATCTGTGGAACATAAAACAACCTCAAACCAATTTATTTGATAGGGAAAAATATTTTACACGGGGTCGTTGTGACTTCCTCTGAGGCGCTGTGGTCATTTCCTGCTGTTCAGCATCAGGTTGTAATGCAGAACAATGTTGTGGCTTCACCGTGATGAAATGTGCTTCGACGTGGGCTTTAAGAGCTGAAAATGAAATTTTCCACATAGCTGAGAGTTGAGATCATACAGCGAGGAATCATTAATGCATCATACGAGATACTGGACGATGTAAATCATCGGTGCTGTTCTACCTCTGGTACCTGTAACACCGGGATCAGGGTGGTGTGTGTCATTATTCAAGATCAGCTTGTTTCAGCTCAGTTTTTTCTAACTGACCACATCTGCTGCTGCCGTCGCCGTCCGCTCTCTCTGCTGCCGGAGTCTCCTCGAGGAAGCCGCGGAGGCGTTCAACAGATCCGACGCTCTGCTAAGCACCGAGGGGACTGGGGAAGGATGAGGTGAGACAGCGAGAAACGGCGAGAAGGTAAGAATGAGTGATCATTAGAGACGGCGTGAACGACACCAGTGGGACGACTACCGTGCTCCACAGCGGGCACGATGATTTTTTAATGGAATGCTCGATGTAACCGTCACCTTTGTTGTGCTTCCTCTTGAGGAACGAGGGTATTGTGCTGGAAGGATGTCCGAGGAGTCCAACAGGAAAGCTCGCATGTTGCTCAGACATCGGGGATACCTGAAAAAACATCGATGTTAGCACAGTAGAAGATATTTATTCATCTAAATGGGAACAAAATTGAGATTTTTATGACATGGATTTTGTTCTGGTGGACGCGACTCATTGCTATCGGTTCTACCAACGCCATTGTACCTTTGTTAACGTTCATTTGACTGTTATTCTTGCTTATTTAAAATCTCTGTGTGATGCCAAAACCCCACCGGGCACGTCTCCGTCACGGCGCGACTGCAACACTGTTTTGGTCCGTTCTCCTCATGATTTCAAACTCCACCAGGAGCATTTCAGAAGCGTTTTACCCACCAGACTTTGGTAACTTGCTCAGATTTGGTCATTTTTTCCTGGTTTATTTGCTTCTAAACATGTAACTTGTTTCCTTTTTGGCTGTTTTTACGATTGGAAGTTCGTACAGGGTGTTTTATTTTGAAAATCGACCAGATTCTGTGTCTGACTTCCTGTTAGCTGGAGCTGCTCTGTGCAGATTGACACGGGCTGCTCGTGGCGTCCACCAAAAACAGAAAAGCTGCATATTCTCTGCAGAAACCAGCCGAGAGTCGCTTCTGGGACGCTTCTGTAATGGACCGTGGCCTGTCCGGTGAGGTTCAAAACATTAACTAGAACACGCACGTGTCGCATCCGCGCCTGGTGGAATTTGGCGATAAAGCTGCAGTAAAGTGGTGACTTGTAATATCCGAACAAACCGATGCAGGGCGTAGACTTCTGACTTACTGTTTTCCTCTGAGCGCTGGCCCAGTCAAATGACGACCTGAAGGTCTTATTGCCAGGCAGGGGCGACTCATTAGTATCTTCACGAAGGATTTCCTTCGCCGGAGACTGCTCGTGACATTTTGTTCTGCCGGTCTCTGTTGGTGCATCGTTCTTGTCACTTGGACCGACATCAGTTTTAGTCATCTTTGCATCTCTGGCATCTTCTACTTTGTCTTTTTTCATCACGTGCTCCTGACAGCTGCCGGTCTCAACCTTAGATTCAAGGTGCACAGTGACGTCAACACAGGCGTCAGGTTCCTGCTCCGAGATCTCCGGACTTTGAGGCGATGCTTGTGGTTCATCTGATGGCTCAGAAGGATTACTCGGTTGTGTTTGTGTTATTTTTGTCTCTAACTCTTGGATACTAACGACGTTATCTGACTGAGCAGCAGTATCTGTCTGTGAGCTACAAATATTTGACTGATTCATGAGTTCAGAAAGTTCATTGGGGATGTTGGCGGCTGACGTGTCGGACGGCCTCTCTTCTGTGGTTTTCTCTTGATGAAACTCAAACGTTTGACAGACAGAGTTTGGCCCATGACTGACACTTTGGTACTCGTCACAACAGAAGGTATTCACGTCGTTCACATGGCTGCAGTCAGAAACCTTCTCGCCGACTCTCTCAGAGAGACTCTGTGAGCAGTCTGATGGCTCGCAGGCAGCCAGCGGTGAATCAGCGTCCATGAAGTCAATGACCGGCTGTGTGCTGCTCTTCTCGGTAGTCGTATCAGCAGTCGTCTGGGCCAATATCTTAGTTTCTGGCGTGCGTGGCCTCTCCGCTCTATCTTTTGTTTCTGTTCCAGGCTCTTTGGTGTCCCCTGCATCCTTCGTTGACCGCTGGCTATCCTCTCGTCTGTCTGCTCTATCTGTTGTTTGGGCGCTTCCTCCATCCTTCGCATCTTCTCCATGGACGTTCACTTCTTCCTCTTCTCTGTCGTTTTCTCCTCGTTTCATATCATCTTTCCGTCCCGGTTCTTTCTTTTCTTTGCTCTCTACAGATCCACCCACGGATCTGTGGCCAGGGCTTGATGAAGACGCGTCAGTCACACAGCTACCTTTGCTAATTGGCAAACCGTCGTCGCACACAGAGGAAGCAGCGTGAATTAAACGTGAAGCTACATCAGGATCACTCTCACTTGTGTTAGAGTTGTTGATCTGTTTGTTTAATATGCTGCTGTCAGTGCCTGTGGTTCTGGAGAGAGCACAGAGTCTGTAACAGCTGTTGTCAGTACGTGTGGGGGGTAACACGTTTGAAGGGTTTAGGGGATGTTTAAATTGAGACTGTTGACGGTGGTCTGAGGTGTCTCGCCCTGAAACATCAAAGAAAAACTACGGTTATTCAATCTGTACTGCTCATAAAAATACCATAGCTCCATAAATAAAAGTAAAATAATGTCTGTCAATAAGTTGCCTGTGTGTTCGGAGTATAATACTGAGTTCTCGTAATAAAATGTGTTTATCTTCTGCATGTTTATATTCAGCTGGCTGACCTCCAGTTGATCCGGTGGCATCTAGTTTAGTCGCAGCTCCTGCGTCCTCCAGACGGCCTGCCTTTTCGGCCTGAGCGGAGGCCAAGCGCCGCAGACCGCCGTCGAAGCCAGGTGGCTCGGAGCTGGAGATGGGTTCATTAAGAGTTTCCTCTTCTCTGATTTCCTCCAATAAAGTCGGGACGAGCCGGGCGGAAACGCCGAGGCTCTGACTGCCGTCTCCCGTCTGTGTGGAGGAAAAAGAAAAAGTCACGCGCTTTTAACGCATAGTCGTTTTTATTTCACCTTTTTATCACAACACCTGCAACTGTGGTCGAACTCACTCACACTGCAGTGTGTGGAAGTGTGTGCAGGCCTGTGTGCCACAGTCCTAGAATCAACTGTCAACTGCAGAAACACTGAGGTCAGACTCTATCCCTCAGCTTCCATTAACAGTTCATTATCGACTTCTTTTTATTTTGTTAAAACAATATTTTGAAACAATCAGGAAAAGTTTTTATTTTGCAGATTTGCCATGCTCGGCTTCCAGAGCAGCTCGGGGTCCTTCTGATTATGTCACACAATACGGCAATCTACGGACAAACTAAATTATACACACATATCCAACAGAAAAATCACAATTCTTCTAGTCCACACAGTCAAAACAACAAGCAGTTTATTGCTGCTCCATAGCTGCTGCTGATCACTGAAACACTGCGGAAAACCAACTCCGTCAACTCTCGACGGACGTACAGCGTTTATCTACTTGCTATGACTACAGCCAATCACAATTCTCCAACGTACGGCCTTTATCTAGTTGTGCTCCCATTCGTTGACGTCATCAGCAGACGAAGGACGCCGAGCCGATCTGGTACCTACACCGGCGCTCAGTCACTTAACCACAGCTGGCTCTCTCTGTCTCAAACCACTGGACACAAACCAAATTAAACTTCTTTGTGTCTCTACTTTGCAGCGTAAATTTCGGTCAGACTTAGAAGCTGCTTCATGAAATAAAGCCAGAACACAACAGGTAGAGTATCAGAGACATTTCAGGCTGACTGTGGAACTTTTTTCCAAAAAGTTGGATCTGGTTCGACTTCTCCGATGCCTGTCGCTGCGTTTTTTGAAGGAAAAACCTGCTTTTTTTGTTGCAGCGCCGGATCCTGTCTGGATGCAGCCTTATTGTGTTGTACTGCACCATTTTTCTGGTATTTCAGCACCATACTAAAAAATATGTCCCTTGAAAGTTATTTGGTCTTTGGTTACTGTTATACTAACTTCTTAAAGGTGTAGCAGGCTACTGTAAATCTGCTTAGGACCTGATGAAACTTGGAGGGTTTGTCTCTGTCTATCTGTACCTCCAGTTCATGTGTATGCCGAGTCTGCACTTTGGCCTGCGAGGACGGTTCGATGTGTTTCTGATGAAGCTCGTCGCGAGCCTCGCTCACAGCTCGAAGGTCCTGCTGCTCGCTCCCGACGCCACCCAGAAACGCTGCTTTCTGTTTAACACAAACACACGTGGACGAATTAAAAAAAAAGAAAAGTCACGATCACGTTCGAGACGTTTCTGTCACCGTCACAGTTTTTCTTCTACCTCTTTGTCCCAGCTGGTCTTGGAAGCGGCGTAGCTCTCCATCAGTTGGGCCACCTTGTCTTCCGTTGCCGTGCTCTTCTCTCGCATCGCTTCGTGTTCCTGCTTAAGGGCCTGCAGTAAAATTAATCACCCATAGGATTTTTAATGCAATACTAAATTTTTATGTGTTTATTTAACGTGAACAGAAGGTCTTAAACAGGCCAGGGAGAAGAGAGGGCTTCTTGCTAATACAAATCAGTTGGCTTGTGTCATTTTAATAATGATTTTAATAAATGAATGAATGGGTGAATTAAAAATGAGACGGGGGGGAAGAGAGGAAGAAAAGAGAATAATAAACTGTAAAAGCCATAAATGGAGAATAAACACACAAACTATCATTCAGTTGCGGAGGGGACCGCATTCGCTAATGTACATGTTGTGATATACAACGCCGCATTCATCACATTTATGAGAGGAAACAGAGGTCGTCATTTATTTCTGTCCTCGTGTAAATTCACTCCGTAATCATTTAAATAGACCCTGAAAAATTCCTGGTGTGTGTGTGTGTGTGTGTGTGTGTGTGTATGTGTGAGGCCGAGAGGCGGCACACAGTTTTAACACAGAATATACACCACGTTCCCCCGTCATCGTGTGCTTTGTTTACATAAAACTGATGGATTAGTTTATCCAGCAGCACCAAACTCACACATCACATCTTTTATTCCTTAAAAATATGTGTGTATATCACAACCTGATCAAACTGAAATCATATTTCCAATCTAGATGTCTTTATTAGTTCAGACAACAGTGCTTTATTTTCATATCGAACTGTATCAATGTAGGCTAAGTTTCTATTTTTTCTTGTTTGTTATCAGCTTTTGAGCTCCTGTTGAACTCAAATTTTAACTTATATTAATTTATTTTTAATCACATTTAATAAAAACTTTATTGAAACTAACACATCAGTCAATTATTCTTTCAGGCAGTGAGGAAAAAAAGTGTTCCAAATGAGGCATTTTAAGGCAAATAATAGAGTCTGTGCTTATGTACTGTACATGTGTGTATATGTGTATATGTATATGTACTGTACATGTGTGTATGTAAATGTATTGTATATGTGTGTATATGTATATGTACTGTATATGTGTGTATATGTGTATATGTATATTTACCATATATGTATGTATATGTACTGTATATGTGTACAATATGTCCATAACCCAGTGAAGCATAAGCGACTCTGACCTCGTGCTGCTCTCTTTGTGTCTGCAGCTCCAGCTCTACTCTGCTTACTGTCTGTGTCTGACTCAACAGCAGCTGCTGGGTGTGCTGCAGAGACCTCATCACCTCCTAAACACACACACACACACACATACACACACACACACACATACATTGTAGTAGGAGAAGAGTTACTTCAAACATCAGTGGAGAGCGTGGAGGTTAAGGTAGCGGTTCTTATTTCTTTATTGGCCTCATTCTTACCTGCTTTTCTGCTCTTATAGTGACATTTTCCTCCCTCAGCTTCTTGTTCATTTCAGTCTCCTAAACATGAAAATAAATATTTAAAAAATGTTTAAATTATTAGCTCTAAGGCTGAGACTTGGGCCGGGTCAGCTGGAGTTTGATTTTGATGTGACGGTGATCGTCATGTACCACGTTCAGTTTGTGCTGCAGCTGCTGCACACGCTGCTCTCCGCCTGCAGGACTGTGAGTCTTGTCACGTCTAACTGACGACATCTTGGCCATGATCAGCTTGTTACTGACCTCCTCCAACTCCTGAGAAAGCATCGTGCATTCAATCATTTCAAAAGTACAAAAGTTGATTCCTCTTTTTATTGGCTGTGATACAGGACGACAAATTCACAAAGCCAACAGGTGCACCAAAAGTATTTCACGTGATATTTTATGGTTAGACATATGAAATAATAAAATATGACATCTTGCCTCAGAAGAGTCCAAATCTTAAGACACTTTTCCACATACCTTCTTTAGCGACACGAGAGCTGCTTCTTGTTTTTCATTTGCAGAAGTCAGTTTCGTATTTCTTTTAATGGCCTCGTCAACTGTAAGAATTACACGCTGTAAGACACCAGCATGAGCACCAATAACTGTTTTCAGAGCCCACCGTGTAATCATCCCTTCACATAAACAGAGATACCGTGCTTCAGGAATTTGAGATAAACGTGTTTAAAAATGGGTAATGTAGCCGTGACAACGTAATTGGCTACAATTTGAGATTACAGCGGTTACCTGATAACGTAAAGCCGTCCACTGTTAACAGCACATACCTCACGTTCACATTTGTCCTGACAACAACAGCAAGCTAATGTACTGAACAGCATACACAGCGCTGTGTGTGTTATTGTAAGCCTCCAGAGAAGCGGCTATCATCTATTGTCAACATTCATGACATGATATATACACTGTGTGAACGTACTGTATTAAATCTGCCTCACATGTATTTAAAGTCTGTGTAAAGTCAATTCTGAGACTTCTTTAAAAACACATTAAATATGTTGGACAATAGTTGCTGAAAACATGAAAAGACTTTGAACGATATATTACTAATTGAACTCATCTGACACGTTTCAGTCGCAAAATGGCCGCTCGACTGCTCCCATGAGTGGGTGTGGCTTCAGCACATTCAGAGGACACGCCCCCACAGTCCTGGAGCTGAGAATTCATTTTTACCTGATTTTGACACCTAATTTCATAAACTTTTTTGCATTTTTAATCATTAAAAATTGGCATTCTTTGGTCTGACAAACTCAGACCACAAATGAAGCCCAAAACTGCAGTTCCTTAAATGTCAACTTGAGGCTGGCTCCAGAAGTGAGTCAGTCTCCATAAGTCCCCATGTTAAAAACTTCACAGCAGAAATAAACATGTTTACAGCCTGGTACAAAAAACAGTTTTGGTCTCTATAGCTAATTTCCCCGTTCATGACAACTGTACTGAGGGTGAATTTTTATACAACTCACCTGTTCAAATTATATTAAGGCTTAAAGTTATGCAGGATTAAGAGCGTGGACGCTTTGATTGACAGGTGGGTGCCGTTACGGATGACTTGTTTGAGCAACCAGGCGTCATTTGGCCGATGATCAGCGTCTTTGCCGATTTTTAGATTAGTCGGGAGGCGGAAGAAGCAGTACAGCCAACATGGCGCCACATATTTTGAGCATGACTTTAAGGGGTGTGAGAAAAGAAAACTAAACTGTTATTTTTAAAGTTCAGATTATTATTTATGATATAAAGAAGAAAACAATCTTGCAGTATGAAGACACAGTGGAGACCTGAACCCACCCTACTGTCACTGAGCCTTCACTCTTTAAACTCTGCCTCATTGTGCATTTGGAAAGTACACAGTTACAACGACCAAAGAGTGAAGACAGAATAGGACAACGGCCAAGCACCATGGGAGAATAAAATATTGAATCTGTCAAAAAAAAGCTGATTAATAGTTCCTAAAATTTCTAAACGAAAGGAAATAATGTGCTCAAAATTCATCCAAATCGCTCGTTTCACACAAACTTCCTGCAGCTATTGCATTCATGTCTGGTGAATTGTCCAGTTTATCAGTTATTCTACATTATCAGTTACTGTTATGTGTTGGATATCGTATGAAATATCAATAGAAGTCAGGAGTCGGAGAAAAAAGGTTGGGAACTACTGCTCTAGAGCTTTAACATTGTCCGGGGTTCCTCTTAGAACACATTGAACCCTGAAGCTTCTGTTCTGCAGTAGCAACTAGTAGAGCAAACCGCATCAGACTCGCTGAAAAGCAGCAAAATGTCTTATTTAACAGCAGGACGCATATTTGTTGTCAACAGCATGGATCCATGGAGCGCAGACTGCTGGTGTTAACGGTGTGGGAATGTTTTATTGGCTCACATAAGGCCCTGTGGTACTGTCGAACACTAAACTATTGCCGTTGACCCAGGAGATCTCTTCATAGCCACGTCTTTATCAGAATATATCCCGGAGCATTTGAAGGGGACGTGACAGTGAACTCTGCTCATTACCCAGATCTCGACCCCAAACTAGTATCTTTGAGATGAAGTGAAACTGGATATTTGCAGGAATTAATGTGCTGCTGAAAATTCTGAGAGAGCTGAGTTATACCACTGTATCATGTCAGCACGGACCAGCATCCCTGTGAATTGTTTCCAGCACCTTGTTACGTTCGTACCCTGAAGAATTCAGGGGCAAAACAGGGCCCCTTCTGCTAAGATCTCATAAACTAAACACTCACACTCACTCAGTAACGTTCAGTAGAATGTACTGCATGTTGTTTGCAGCCTAGTTAAATCTATAAATGTATGTGTATTTATCTGTCTTTCTGTGCGTGGATCCACTCATTTGTTACCATTCTGCTCCAGTTTCTCGTGGGCCTGCTTGACCGTGGCGCACTGCTTCGACAGAGCGCTGAAACGTTTCTCCACCTCCCCCAGCTGGTTCAGGTGGCTGTCCTTTGACCTGCTCTGCAACGCCAGTTTCTGTTCCTGTGGTGGAAGGGGCACAAGAGATGAGCGCCCTCTACAGACAGAAAAATCCAAGAAAAAGTTGACTCACAAACAGATCTGTGGAAGTAGAGTGCAGAAACACGCCAACAACACATGCTTAGCTCCAAAAATACTGCAACAATAAACGAATGGACGAACTGTAAATGTTTCTTCTTAGTAGTTCAACATTTTGTGAAAATCACTGTCTTGCCAATAGTTTGATTGAAGATTCACTCTTGTGTCTGTCTGTTAAATATGAAGCCAGCAGCTGAAAGAAGAAGCAGCTAGCCTGACTTTGTCTTTAATTGGCAGATCGATCTCAGTTTGTTCATGTTAACAACCAAAGTTAGTCATGGAGTTCCACAAGGCTCTGCATTTGGACCACTTCTGTTCAGCTTATATATGCTTCCTTTAGGGAACATTATTAAGAATCACTCCATTGACTTTGATTGTTACGCCGATGATACCCAATTGTACTTATCGATCAAGCATGTCAAACATGCCTTAAGGACATAAAAACTTGGATGAGCTGCAATTTTCTGATGTTAAACTCAGACGAAACTGAAGTTCTTGTAATTGGACCCAGTCGAAAACTCTCTTTCTAAAGATATAGTTACTCTGGATGGGATCATCTCCACTGCTGGGGGACTTCCCATGATGCGCTGAGCTCCTCTCTCCATCTGTACACACTCATGTCCCATCAATGCATGTTACTAACTTCGCTTCTTCCCAGGAATTTTTTTTTTGCTTTTTCATCTCACAGGTTCTCATGGATCGTGGCTACACCGAGATCGGGTATTGATCAAGCCTGCTGCTGTGGTCCTGAGTTACAGTTAACATTACTTTACCACCAATGATCCGGGTTCTGCTCGAGGTTTTTGTGTGTTGAAAGGTGCTTGCTCATGGTGGGAACTGTAGATAACATTACAAAGAGTACGGTCTAGATCTTCTCTGTATGGAAAGTGTCATGAGACAACTTTTGATATGATTTGGCGTTATAGAAATAAAATTGAATTGTCCAAAGCCACCAGAACCAGAGCCACCTACTAGTGATGAAGGCTCCAGGAGCTTCTTAGGCTCTGGTCAGGGGATTTGTTTTAACTTAGGACAGAGTTGGGTAGCTGCTTCCCTGTGCTTTCAGTCTTTCTGTCAAGCTAAGCTAATTGGCTGGAGGCTCTATCTGTACTCATTTCGTCGGACACACAATACAACACGGGAAACAGCCGTCAAGTGAATGAGAGGATCGTGTTTTTTTGGGGAGGGGGGGGGGTGAAGGAATCAACTCAGCGCATGCCTCAGAGCGCTTTATCGCTCTTCAAACTGCCATTATAGTTTGATTGTCTGTATCAAGCTGAGCAGATTCTTTTCTTCTGTCTCGTTGTCCCACTCACTCCCTTCACTCTCATTCTCACTCCCTCTCTCCAATACACCGGCCTCGCTTCGACTCCCTCTCACTCTGCCGAGCGGCTGTTATGTGAAGAAGGTTAAACCGAGCGAGGCCCGGGTTATAAAATATTTTAATAGAGATATTTTCTCTGCTGTGCTGGCAGTTCAAAGTGTCACACACTCCCTATCCGTTACTCCTGATGAGCTCTTCCCTCCAAAGCCATCTCTCCTTAGCACCGTTCCCTCATCCTCCTCTTTTAATTTTTCTCACTCCCACCAATCCCCTGTCAACAATTTGTACGAGTGGAAAATCCTTCCTTACCAGCTCGCTTGATTTCTTCTCCAAGTTGTACTTCAGCAACTGCGAAACAGCAGTAAAAGAAGATCGATGAGACAAAGGGCTTGAACTCAGACGAGCATTGTGGGATCCAAAGAATTCATAGAGTGAGATGTTACAATCAAGACTTGTCCCACATTACACACACAGAAGTTCTCCCTGAATGGACTGATTTGTCGGCTGCTGTTTCCGAGGATCCAACATCCAGCCAACGTCAATGAAATGTTTGAATATTTACAACACTAAAACGACTGTGTAATAAAGATCATGTGACACCATCAAAATATTTGTATATAAATGAATATTACATAAAGGTTTATGTAAATTGTAAATTATTCTATAAATATCTGTGTCATATTTATTATCTACATACAAATATGTTACATATTTGACCAAATGTGCTCCCTCTAAACTGATGTAATTAATGTATTGATCTTCACTATTGATTAATCTGTTTTCTTCATTATTGGTGAATCATTTAGTCTTTTAAACAGTGAAATATAGTGACATCTTCAAATGTCATGTTCAAATGATTTAAAACAGAATGTCATCACACTGAACGAGATGAGACCAGACAAATAAATGAAATAACTCACTGGTTCTCAAACTGTGTTACAAGTACCACTGGTGGTACGCGGAGGAATCTCTGAAATACATATTTAAACATAAAATAAATGAATTTAGAAACATGTAATACTACTTTAATACTTTGTTTTGAATGAGAATAGTTAAACTGTGAGATCACAGAAATTTAATCGAGGCTCCAAATATGAAATTTCAGGATCAGGAGAACTTTTTTTGCACCAAAGTAACTCTGGTTCTGGTTCTGTTGAGTCAACAATAATTTAAAAAAGCCTCTTATTATGAATAAATCTGCCTGTCATGAACTGTCTGTATTGGAACAGGCCCTACAGGCCTACGCTGTCATGATGGCAGTGCTCGGAAAGACGAATATCTTCTGAGGTAGTACGAGGTATTCTGTTTGTCACTTTCTGTCAGAGCGCTATGATTAGATTTTTAGAGTGCGCTCGGAAAATCATTTATTACACAACCAGCACTTTATTAACCAGTATAGGTGGGGTTCTCACTTCGGAGATCCAGACCTCCAGGGGGGGGTCACTAGATAACTTTTAAAGGACTGCAAGTTGATTTATACGTTAGGAGGGAAAATATTATTCATTTCTCCTTTTTCTCAGATTTTTGTCAAATATTTGTTTGTATTGAATAACCTCCTCTAATGATGCAGCAACACAAGAAAAGAAATATTATTTCATGGATTTCATTTTATTATTTATTCAGTTTGTTTATATGTGTGGTATTTATTCAGTTTGTTTATATGTGTGATATTTATTCAGTTTGTGTTTATATGTGTGGTATTTATTCAGTTTCTGTTTATATGTGTGGTATTTATTCAGTTTGTTTATATGTGTGGTATTTATTCAGTTTGTTTATATGTGTGGTATTTATTCAGTTTGTTTATATGTGTGGTATTTATTCAGTTTCTGTTTATATGTGTGGTATTTATTCAGTTTGTGTTTATATGTGTGGTATTTATTCAGTTTGTGTTTATATGTGTGGTATTTATTCAGTTTGTTTATATGTGTGGTATTTATTCAGTTTAATGTTTATATGTGTGGTATTTATTCAGTTTGTTTATATGTGTGGTATTTATTCAGTTTAATGTTTATATGTGTGGTATTTATTCAGTTTAATGTTTATATGTGTGGTATTTATTCAGTTTGGGAAACTCCACGTTCCCAAACGTGTCTACTGCTATGACTGACTGTTTTCCAGATACATACCCCGTGTATTTCCATGGAAACAAAAACAATTATTTATTTTGAGAGCAAATTGCCCCCAAATATGAAACATTTTTTATTATATATTTTATTTAAGTTGGTAACCACAATATTACACTCGAGGGTGAGCTTTAACTTATTATTGGCACCTCAGTGACACTTACAGAACACATGACTGTCGTGCCAATAATGACATTAAAGCACACCCTCTCATGTAATAAAGTCTATATCAGGATTAGATTTGCCTTTGTTATTATGCCGCTATCATTTGTTTGATTTTGAGATTTATAAATACTGAAAGCCGGGTTGTTTATTGAGATTAAAATAACTCCTGTGATGAATTATTTGGATTTAATTATGGATTAATTGAACCATACTGTTCCAATGGAGCAGACGGTCAAGGTACGGCAATTAACTCCCTCCCATCGTGACTGCCACTGATGTGAAAATGTGTTAAATTAAAAGGAATCCACCAGACCGTGTCCCGAGAACGCACACACACACTGCTGGGCCTTGCTTTAGTCAGCGTCTCCCAGATAGAATATCAAAAACGGTCTCTATTGTCTCCGTAACACGGCTGGGCTGTTAAAGTGCAGCGGACCGCGGGGACGGCCGTATATCACCTCTGTGGTGTCAGGCCTGAAGACGAACGCTCTGGGAGCCAGACTGGATCAGGCCTCACGCCCTCGACTCTGATCACCATAAGCTTTCTTTATTTTCCCTCTCCTGATTATAAAGAAGGAACTGGAGACAGAAAGAAAGATGATGGGATGAGTGGGATTGCTGGTGTGTGAGACAGAGGGAAGTACCTGTAGTCCCTTCAGCTCTTCTTTCAAGTTGTTAATCTCCTTGTCTTTTAGCTCAGCGCTGACCTGGTATTTCCCCTGAAATGTTAGATTATTATTGTGAGTGTCAAAAAAAAAAACGAAATAAGAAGCAGCAATAAATACCAAAGCGCACCACAAAAGAATCCACTGCAGGGGCCAAGATTGTGCAATGGAGATGAGTGAATTTACTACTCCACTAAAAAACATTAATTGAATAAAATACTCGGAGTGTCCCGTTGACGTGTTTGGGAATAAGCTCTTCATACCTTCTCCTCCTCGATGTTTCTTATTTTGGCCTGAAACTTGAGAAAAGGAAAGTTTAAGAAGCGTTGTTCAAAAATCTTGTTTATAGTACATCTTAAAATCTGTAACCACGCAGCGGAAACATACCTGCTTCTTTATGTTGGTGAGCGACTCCGTGTGCTGCTTTGACATCGTTTCAGCTTGATGTTGAAGGGATTCCTGTCATATCATCATGACGGACAAAGCATAAAATATCTAAATGTTCCATTTGTTTGTGCACACATGACTTTGTAACTATTAAAGCTGGCAGCTGGCCGTACCTTCTCCCACTCCAGCTCCTGTTTCTCCAACACCAGCGTGCTGATCTGATCCTCAAAGCGTGTCTCTGCATCCTGAACCACAAAGAGACAGAGACAGAGAGAGATTCACAATCAGACACCTGCTGATCGAAAGACAATGTCAGCAACTGAAAAATCCACTTTCCCTCCATCCTGTAGACAGATAACTCTCTGGAGCTGAGCCAGAACTGCACCAAGTTTTCCCCCCACCCGCCTGGTGGTTCATTCCTCCGTATAGAGAAAGAGGAACATTAGAGAGGGGAGGTGATATTTGTAGAAAGCCATCCCTATCCTCCCCTCTTCCCCTCTCAGAGAAGAAAGGCAGGTAAAAGTCAATTGCTCTCTATATCCATGGGACTTTTTTATGTGCACGTGGGAGCTGGTTTAACTCGCTCGAGTTTATTTTATAAGTTCCTATTAAAGTATGCTACCAGCGTGGCACTGCACTTTTAAAAAAAAAAGGAGAAGAAGGAGTGCACAGGAGATAAAGCTGTTATTTTTCCACTGAGGAATAATTATGTGTGTGTGTGTGTGTGTGTAAAAAGACACTAGAAAGCTTTATTAAGCCTGGTGATCCATGTAAATCAAAAACAGGCATCTGCAGATCAACTTAGAGCTGATATTTTGCTGAATAATATCACACAATATGTGACTTTCCTCATATATTTGCTGTTTTATTGCTGTTCTGAATGGACGCTTTTTACTGGGCGTTAAAAAAAAAAGTATCCAGGGATGAAAAACAAGCTTTTTATTTCATAGTTTAGTTGGAAGATCCTAAAGTTTCGATTACACGTGAACATTGCGTTCACTGTTAACAACATCTTCTCCTGCAAAGTGTACCGCGTTCTCGTCGAGTAAAGCGGGAGGTTGCACTGTATAAAAAAAAAAAAAGAAAACAAACCGGTAGGAATTTGACCTGCTGAGGAATGTCCGGCACCATCGTGACATCCTCTTGCTTCTCCACTCCACCACCCATGAACGACACAGCTACAAAGTGCTAATTTGATAGCGGCAGCAGCAGCAGCAGCGCCTGAGGACGATCAGACTAATACACCATCTTGTGTTTGCGTCCCCGTTAACACGACTATAACAATAAAAAACAAAAACGGCCGACATCCCATCTTCGCTCCCGTAACCTGTAAGCACACTCAGAATGTGTTGCTGGAGGCTACAAAGCATTTCTTTTTATTTTTTGGTACTTTTACAAACAAATCCTCTCTCTACTTATTGGTCAGGGGTCAAATGGTTTATGTGACCTCCATCTTGATGGGATGTGCACGGCTCTTATCATCCAGATGGCCAAAAAAGGGGGCAACTGGCTTCCTCCCATCTTATTTCTATGAAGCAATGCCGCTCTCTTCAGCCAAACGGAGCCCCATTAGTGTCCGAGCTCTTCTCAGTAAGTAGTGATGTGACGCAGAGGAGCAGAGGAAGTCAGCGATGCTGAAAATGATCCATGTTTTGTCATGTCTTCACTGGAAACCACTCGAAGCTGCTTCATCTCAGAAAAAAAAGTTGATTAACAGTTAGTACAAGAACAACACGAGGCTGCTTCTGCTAAATTATACGTGTACGTGAAGGGTAGGGACTGAATTCGATGTTAACCTTCATCATGGTTCACCTCGTAAAGACACACAGCCTCCATGATATAGGTTTATCTACACAAAGATGGCTCTCTGGAGAGTTTTAACTCTCAAACAATGCACCAAACTCAAACTTAATTACTCCGTCGACCCACCATCCAGCTGCCCAGCTCCTGGAGCCGACAGCCAAGCTATGGTTCTTATATCGACCTTTAAATTTACACTATTGGTTGACCTCAGATCAGTTGACAGTATAAACAATGGACAGCGTATGCGTGACATCACACTCAAAATATGTGGCGCTGGCCACCGCCATGCTCGTTCCACCTCCAGACTAATCTAAATATCGGCAAAGACGTGGATCATCAACGGACCTGACGCCTGGTTGCTCAAACAGGCCGTCTGTAACGACATCCACCTGTCAATCAAAGCGTCCACGCTCTTAATTCTGCATAACTTTAAGCCTTAATATAATTTGAACAGGTGAGTTGTATAAAAATTCACCCTCAGTACAGTTGTCATGAACGGGGAAATTAGCTATAGAGACCAAAAGTGTTTTTTGTACCAGGCTGTAAACATGTTTATTTCTGCTGTGAAGTTGGACATTTTAACATGGGGACTTATGGAGACTGACTCACTTCTGGAGCCAGCCTCAAGTGGACGACAGGAGGAACTGCAGTTTGTGGCATTTCAGCATTGGCTTCATTTCAAACCACAGGGAGTCGCAAGATGATTAATAGATTTTGGAAAACAGAGTAAACATGTTTGTGCTACACAAAATTATATAAATGTATTTATATTTTATATAAAACTTCCTGGTAAATTGGACAATCTGAGGGCTCAGGCAAAACACCTGCTGGTTATTAAATCAGGTACAACCACAGGCAGGACAGCCAAGATGGCAGCAGCCAGCGCCACATATTTTGAGCTTCTTAACAGAAACCTGTGGGTGACGTCACGCATACGTCGTCCATTCTTTTTACTGCCATTGGCACAAATGGCACTTCTAATTTTTCTAACACTGCGTGAATATAAGCAGCCACACCCTGACGGCAAGTTGCTGCCGTACCCTCCGTATGTGCAGCTCCTCTACAACCTCCAGTAGACGGGTTTTAAACTCCAACAACTGGAGTAAGATGGTGCCTCCACTGTCTGCTTGACAGCGAGCGCTGCTGGACGGAGACGTCTCCTGTCCACCTACCTGCAGAAGAAAACATGAAGCATGAGTGCAAACAGTTAAAGAACTTTAACGAATAACAGGAAACATGCAGAAAATATTCCACGTTTTGTTTCTGAGACGTAAACCGAATCTTTAGAAAAACTGAATCTAATCTTATCATGAATAAATAAGTCCGATGATGAACGTCCTTTTTGCTGTCAGAAGTCATAACTCACGGTGGTGTGGGTGGGGAGTGTCCCGGGGTCTGCGCTCAGATCCATGGAGTTGTTTCAGGCAAAGTCCAAGGTCCCCTTGAGGCCTCTGCTGCCTGTTAATCAAAAGAAATTCTGTTGAAAAAGGTTAATAGAATTGGCTGTTAACACTCTTAGAAGCTTATAATTACTTCCTCATCTGCAATTTTTACCGCTAAATGATTTTATTAGAAATAATAGGCTGGCACATTAAAGCCTCGTAATGTTTCTCAATCACTACAATCTCACCTAATGGCTTTGGAATGACCGTTTTCTTTCTTTGTTGTACACCAGCGAGACGATAACACCTTGATAAAGCCATCGAGGTTCAAATGAAGCAGCCCATTGACACTAATAGGGGTCACGGCAATAACACCGAATGGACAAATTGTGCTGTCATCGCTTTTTAAATTATCTAGGTTATTTAATTTGACCTGTGGATGGATCCCATGCGACTGTCTCCGTCCCAAGAAACTGAGTGACACACACACAAACACACACCTATGGGGAAATATGACTATTTAAGTGGGAGGTCTCCACTAGCCGCTGATCTCTTAATAGAACGGACCTTTTTTTCTCCCATTTAACCTGCGCCGGTATCAATCATGTTGGAGAATTAAATGATCCCTGCTAGAATTGGCTACTATCATAAAATGACAGTATGACCCCAGGCCGAGGAGGAGGGAGGGAGGGAGGGAGGGGCGAGCGTGTGTTAGTGTGTCAAAGTGATGGCGCCGGCCTACGTGCTCGCCGTGGGTGTGTGCGCGGCGGCGAGCGAGGGGGAGGAGACGGCGATGTCTTTTTATTCGCTTCTCCCCGCGATTCAGTCGAGCAGGTATTAACCACCAAGTCCACCCCGTGGAAAAAAAAAGGCAAATTAAAAGAAGTCCATTAAACGAGAGCATTTCTGTCAAGGCGACACGACGTCTGCATCACCGCCGGCTGAGTTATGTTAGCTACTGTTCTGCAAAGAAAAGTTAAACCACAGCCGGAGTGTAATACGAGTAATCACAGCGAAGCTAACGGCGATACCATCAGTGTGAAAGTGTGCTTCAATAGGCCTTTTTCCATTAGACCTGCTGTCACGTCACAGTATGAAATAATGTGAATATAATGATGGCTGGATTCCATTTATCAACCTCAGCTTCATGTTGGATCACCGTCGCACTGTTACGGCTTAGAAGGATCCCTGAATATACACTATAAAGAATGGACGACGTATGCGTGACGCTCAAAATATGCAGTGCTGTCCTGCCTCCTCCACCTCTCGGCTAATCTAAAAATCAGCAAAGACGTGGATCATCAGCGGACCTGACGCAATCCACCTATAACGACACCCACCTGTCATTCAAAGCGTCCACACTCTTAATCCTGCATAACTTTAAGCCTTAATATAATCTGAACAGGTGAGTTGTATAAAAATTCACCCTCAGTACAGTTGTCATGAACGGGGAAATTAGCTCTAGAGACCAAAACTGTTTTTTGTACCAGGCTGTAAACATGTTTATTTCTGCTGTGAAGTTGGACATTTTAACATGGGGACTTATGGAGACTGACTCACTTCTGGAGCCAGCCTCAAGTGGACGACAAGAGGAACTGCAGTTTGTTTTTGGCACTTCACAGCCTCGGAGGTTGGAAGACTTTACATATAGACCTTTTATTCCACTGCAGCCATTTTGACATGAAATAGTAAACACAGGTGTTACCAGTGATACTAATTAAGGCTGCGTCCCATACAGGTGAAACAGAGTCAGGGTGCTGCTGTGCTGCATGTCGGCTCACTGGAAAAGGCTGAACGCTGCAATAAATGGAACAGGACCTTAATTAGTATCATTGGAAACACTGTGCTGCTCTTTTTTTAACACAATTTAACTTTTGAGATGACTTATGTGGTAAATTGTAATATTCTTTTAACATTTAGTTATTAATTATTGACTCCTTAATAACTGCTTAAGTCCCCATAAAGTCATAAAAATTGATGTTTGAGTGTTTTTATCACGTATTTTTAAGGCTATATGTTACTTATACTCCAGTATTTGACAAAAAAAGTCATTTTCAGGTATTATTCATGGTATTTTAGAGTTTTACAGAAAATTTCCTACATTTCAAATATAAATCTGGTATAGTTATGCTTTATATTTTGACTTAAATCACATAAATCATGACTTAGTTCATCACAATCCAGTTAGCCGTTACACGTTAGCCGTACCTAAAGCTAACTTAGCCGTTAGCTCGCATAAAATCAGCTAACAAAAAACATAAAAAGACGGCTAGTTCGTCCATGAACTGTCAGATATATTATTTAAAAACAGCTGAATATCTCTAAGAATCAAACTCTGAGTTATTTTTAGTGATTTAGTCTCATAAAAAGTGTGCTATGTTGATAATGCTACATTACCGTTGCTAATTAGCCGAGGGCGGGGGAGGGGGGGGCCTGAAGAACAGGAACGCCAGCCGCCGTCACAGCGCCCTCTGCCGGCGGGGAAGGAGGCAGGTGAGGCCGGTCAGTTGTTGGCAGAGGGGACTAGATACAACATATAAACCAAAATATATGATAAATAAATATCCTATGTTTTAGTATTTGTTTACTGTGAACACAAGAGCGACGTAATAACAGTTAAACTGTGTGTGAGAGGCGAGCACTGTCAGTGAATGTGACTTAGTCATTGGCGCCATCTAGCGGCCGGGTTTGGGAACTGCACCCAGACTAAAGGCGCCTCTGCGTGGACAGTTTGGGCGGTTTGTGTCTCTTGTTTGCTCACTTCTCCACCTTTTATCAGCCAGACAAAGCGCCCACTCAACCGTGCCTGTGTTTCCCTCATCTGTTAAAGACATGACCTCAATAAAAGAAAGGGCTGCAGCGCTGAACCTTGCAGAAAAGCTGTGTGTGCGTCCTCAAGGTAAGACAAAGGTGTTTTCTGCAGCTCACAGAGAGGCCGGCTCATGTAGCTGTGCAACTGTGATGAACTAAACACACTGATTTCAGCCTGTCCTTCATATTCCTCCATGCTTTGTCACTCCTCATGCTGTGTGTCTTTGTGTCTCAGCACATGGGGTGGCCTGTAAACCAGTCCAGTCCACCTCCATGTGGAGCGGCCTCATCTCCCACCTCAGGTCCTCTGTGACGGTGAAACGTCGGCGAGTCCACCTCAAGTCTCATGGCAACTGTTTCCTCGGCTCGGAGGCCGCTGACGTGGTGGCAGAACATATTAACCGTGTCAAAGGATTCGAGGGTGTGTGTGTGTGTGTGTGTGGTAACATTCTCACATTTGACATCAAATAATTGGGTGAATCCTGATCAGTCTCTTTAGATGTGCATTTCTTCTCTGTTTGGTTCAAATGTAAGGTGCCGATGTGTCACGGGACAAAGTGGTGTGTGTGTGCCAGGCTCTGTTGGACTGTAATGTGTTCGAGGCGGTGGGAACCAAAGTGTTTGGCAAAGACAAGAAGCAGGATGTGTTCCAGGACAGCAAGAGTGCTCTTTACAGGTTAGATTCAAACTCTTGACAGTCCAAATGTCCGTCCGCGTGTGACTGTGAATGTGTTCATGTCTGTGGATTTTCTTACACGCAGGTTTGTGGGTGTGTGTACTCCATCAGTCGACGAGTTGGAAAGAGGCGCGCTCGTGAACGGGATCCAGAAACTCTTCTGCAACGCTCCCTCAGACAGGTATTGAGTCTAGATCGTTCAACTTTCCTGACATGTACGACAGTAGAATCCTTTTCAACACGTCACCGACACAACACGGGCTCTCAGCTGTCTTTGTTTTACATTCCAGCCAGGAGGAGCAGACATGTCCCACCGGGTCACATGTTCAGATGTCCACGCCTGTCAAATACACTCAGACATCCGTAAAAGCCAACCAGCTGGACACTCCTGCCGCTGCCAGCCTGTCTGTGGAGCCTCTGGTGGACAGTCTGAGTCCCAGCAGGATGCACGCTGACACTGTTTTACCAAAGTCATGTAAGGCGCTCGTGTGTGTGTGTGTGTTTCACCTTGCTGTGTCGCCTTCTTTTGTTAAAGCACAGATACATCTCTATTTTTACTCACACTCAGGGCAACCCAAACTCTTCTCATCTGTTCTACCAGTTCACTAACACTACCAACAACTGGACATACTAAATCAACCCCCTCTACAACTGTCACAGTACTTATTGCTGCACTAACATGTCCTCGTCACACTGTTCATTGATTGTTTCCATTTTTTGGAAGCTGCTTTGGATAAAAGCATCAGCTAAATGACAAAATGTAAATGTAGGACTGTATTTCTATTGTTAAGAAGTAACTGTTTCCCATTTAACATAAAAATATACAACAGATTTATGATTTATATAGATTTTTTGGTTCCCAGTGGTAGACGAGGTGTGGCAGGAGCAGACTCTGCTCAGGCTGTTAAACCTGGTGGAGCTCCCCTTACTGGAAGGAGTGCTTCAGTGCAGCCAGACTCCCTCCTCTCCTCCGTCAAACCGGCTGGCTCACAGTAACCCGGACCTGATCTACAGCAGCAACCACCTGGACAGACAGATCCTCAAGGCCTTCAGGGACTCCCAGTGTGTTTGGCTTTGAAAATAATGTGCTGGTTTCACTGTCGAGCTGATCTGAACACCTATTATTGATCTATGTGATTGTATATTTTCATTTTACCTTCTTCTGTAGCTGCTTTTTTTTCAAGAAGTGTTGTCTAATGCAGTGAAATGACTGTTTTCCATCGCTCCCTCAGGGAAGATGAGTGGCTCTGTGCAGCTCTGGACTGTCTGGACTTCCTCCCTGATCAGCCGGTGGTGGAGCTGAGCAGGGAGCTGCCTCAATGTTTCCTGCAAGAACAGGACAGCTGTGACCAAACGCCAGCTGGTAGCAGTTCACAAGATGGAGGCAAGTGCTCAGAATAGGGGGGGTTGGTCCACAAGAGCAAGGCTAGTATCTGGTATCTCACAAATACTGCTGTCCTCACATCTGAAATACAATTTTTATACTTGAAACTCTACAACTTCCAACAATATTCCACTAAACATGTACATTTCTGTGTTCCTGGTTCCAGTGCAGTCTCTGAGGTCTGTGTCCACCTCGGTCAAGGACAGTGATGAGGATCCTCGTCTCTCTCAGAGTGTTTTGGCCCAGTGTAAAATGCTGCTGTACGGGTCCCTGATGAAACACTACAGCCACCCCGACAGGCCTCCACTGCTGCCCCAGCACATGACTGACATCTACACCGCCATCACTGACCTGCTGGGTAAGCTAGGATTGTAAAGAAACTATGACACCGCCATAGTTTCTCTACCCAAGTTGTCCAACTCTGCTGTGCGTCTCCTTTGCCTTCTCAGTGAACGCTAAGTTGGGCACGGCTCTCGAGGCTCTGCAGCTTTGTCTGAAGCTGCTGCCTCCCGCCCGCAGAGACGAGCTGCGTAGGCTGCTTACGTTCATGGCCCTGGCAGCTGACCCACAGGGGATTAAACTGGACAAGGAGGTGAGAGCTGGTTTTTAAAAATGTCCGAGAAAAGAATGTCCGAACATTGAACGTCATCACGGTGGCGCCGCTTCTCCACCTGTTGCTCAAGCTGTGCCGTTGAACCTGTAGATGGAGAACAGACTGGCAGTGAAGAGGTCTTTCTTCAGGGCAGTCCTCCACAACAAGGCTCTTTCAAAGGAGAAAGAAGACCTGATGGTGGTGTTCATGCTCAGCAACATAAAGGACATTTTTAAGGTAAATCAGAATTCATTATACTTCCGTCTGTTGTTCCCCGTTGGTGGAACGTCCTACCAGTTCCTACCAGATCAGGGGCGTCCCTCTCTACCTTCACAAACCTCCTGAAGACCTCCAGCTCTTCAGAGAGGACCTCCTCTACAACACTACCAACAACTGGACATAAATGTAAATGTACTTCATATTGGGTCTTTCCCTCGACTGACCGAAAAGGTCATGGGTTCCTTGAAGGTGAAGATGCAGGGATTCTTAGACTTGATGAAGCTCCTCCAGAGCCTCAGAAGACATAATATAATGTGACTCATGTTACAGCTAATTGACTAAGATGTTATTCAAAAACATCTTCCTCAAACTAAAATCTGAGTCCGGCCTCCAACAATTTGTTACCAAAAGGTCAACCAGGACTTTGCTTTATTGGTTTGAGGCTGACTGTGTTTGAAGTGTTTGTTTGAGCTTTGACATGCAGCAGTGCTGTAACTCACTGTTGCGCAAACAAATTGCTCAAATTGAGTTGCAAAATATGGTTTTGGAAATGCTGGCGCGGACATTTGTGTGAGGGATAAGTGGAAAGTTACAATCGAATAGACACATTTTCAGGTGTAATTTAATCGACAAAACCGTTTCCTGCCATTAAATCATTTGTTACCACAGACTTTATTCTCTTTTGCTCCAGATACCAGGAGCTCTGCACAAAGGAGTGAGCGACAAGCTGGCCGGCCTTGTACAGGGGAAGCAGCCCGACGTGACCGGTAAATGACAGTTCACGAGTGGTAATCATGGGGAAAAATCTGGCCCTCTCACTGGGTCAGAGCTGTTGCTGTTCAGCTGCAGATTTCAAGACTCCAAGACTGATATAGTATTCATTAAAAACAACATCAGCAACATCGTACATCAACATGACACTGTTTTATTGCCTGGAACAGCTCAAAGATAAGCTGAACTTACCTAAAGCCTTAGTTTCTCACATCTTTAGAAGTCACAGAAGGTCGTGGTGTCTTTCAGCTCATTGTTTTGGTTTAGTTTCCCCACTCTCATAGCTCAAGTAATCTCTGATTAAACCCACGGTACCCAAACTAACTGCAGACAGTTAGCAACTAGCTGCTTTACAGATCGAAGTATTCTGTAGGTAGCAAGCCAGATTTCCCTCAGGAGTTGGTAGAGACCAAGACAGAGCTGAAAGCTGGGTATACATTTGTCATTAAGCCAGAAACACAGCTCTGATTGAATGCTAATGTGGAACCGAGTGGCCAAATGATCTTCTGTAGCTTTACAGTCGCAGTCGTTGCTACTTTCAGTGTTAGTTATTCTAAGTTCCCTCCCTGTTAACACTGTTCTTCTCTTCTGTCCGTCAGGCTCTACGTTCTGTCAGCAGGTCTCCAGCAGGACTTACACCGACTCTACGAAGAAGACCACCGACCAGGAGCTGAAAGTTCTGCTGAACAGCATCCACCTGGACACCAAGATTTCTGCCAAGGAGAGGAAGCGTCTACTCGGACAGTTCTACCAAGCCCACCCAGAGATATTTAATCAGTACTTTGGTGAATCTGCTGTCGGTGTGCTGTAGATTTGTGAAGACGGTGACGGTCCACTGCAGTCTTTAGTTAAACACAAGCTAACTGACTTAAGATAAATGCTTGTGACAGTAAATCTTAGTGAAGATGTAAAGACTCATATAGGAGATACCTCCAGCATATGATTAATTGTGTTTTTTTTGTTTTGTTTATTTGCTTTATTATTGATTAAAATAAATAAACAGTGCATATACTTTGGATGTTTCTCTTAAATATAAATTAAAACATAAAGAACACATATATTATATTCCCATGATTTTTTTTAAGGTAAACAAATAGAATAGAGAAAATTAGCTATAGAGACCAAAACTGTTTTTTGTACCAGGATGTAAACATGTTTATTTCTGCTGTGAAGTTGGACATTTTAACATGGGGACTTATGGAGACTGACTCACTTCTGTAGCCAGCCTCAAGTGGACGTTTGAGGAACTGCAGTTTTTGGGCTTCATTTGTGGTGCATGTTGGCTTACTGCTGCAATAAATGGAACAGAACCTTAATTAGTATTGTTGGTAATACCTACGTTAACCCGACTGGTTCATGTCAAAATGGCCGCTGTCAAAATTCTGCAGAACTTTAAGGCTTAATATAATTTGAATGGGTAAGTTATATAGAAATTCAGAATCAGTACAGTTGTCATGAGTGGGGAGGTTGGCTATGAAGACCAAAACTGTTTTTTGTACCAGGCTGTAAACATGTTTATTTCTGCTGTGAAGTTGGACATTTTAACATGGGGACTTATGGAGACTGACTCACTTCTGGAGCCAGCTCCAAGTGGCCGTTTTAGGAACTGCAGTTTTGGGCACTAATTGTTGGCACGATGCTATGATTGTTGACTATTTTTTTATGTTTTTTGTCCCATTGTGAATATAGGGATTTTTGCATGTCTTTGTAAGTGATTAGAGCGCCGCCTGACGGTCAGTCTAAGTGACTGTGACTCAGTGTACACTGACTTGTAATTGTAGTCGTACTTAAAGAAAATAGGTTGATAATATCAGTTAGTATTTTTTAACACTGTCTGTTCTGGAAAACTCCCTATATATATATATATATATATATATATATATATATATATATATATATATATATATATATATATAGAGGGGGAACAGTATCTGACAGTCATATTCCAAGCTGCCAGGATGCGTTCCCCCTGTTTTAAATGGTCAAATTTAATGATATCAGAATGAAAATCACAGGACTTATCTGTTGTGGGGAAAGAAGTCAGCAGTATGAATTTGAAAGATGTGTGAGCGTCCTTTCATATTGAACAGAGGGGGAACAGTATCTGACAGTAATACTCCAAGCTGTCAGGATGTGCTTTACCTGCTATAATGGAGCTGGATTTAAGACAAATATGATAAAATAGCAATTTAAATATCCAAAATATTCAAAATGAAAAGTCTCTCACAAATATATTTTTTATTGATAGAAATAACAGTAGTTGGTTTGTTAATAAAGACATAAAAACACAAACATATGTGCTGTTGTCCCAGTTTAAAAATATAACTAGACAGTCATGAAATTTGGATTTCACTTCTACAATACATCTTCAGATAAAACTCACTAAAAAAAGTCAGTTTTGAACCTTAGCTCTCTCCGTAGTGCCTCTGCGGTACGAGCGCAACAGCTCGGGGGCGAGCTTTTTGTGAACGCGCGCTTCCTTCGCCCTTCGGGCCATTTCGGACGGGGGCGGGGCTAGACGAAACACACCTGGACGAGGAGACAGACACCTGCAGATGCTCACGCGCCGCGGCTGTCTCTCTCTTTTGTTTAAAGGTGTGCGCGTGAGAACAAATGTTGCTGAGCTGATTCATTCACTCATTGTGTTGTGCACAGAATAAACCCGATCCAACTGGCGATCAGATGTCCATCACCTTTCATGATAACCGCACAACGCAGTTAAGGGAGACACGTGTGTGCGCGCGCATGCGCGGGAGGGCTCGACTGCTACGTCATCGCCGTTAAGCCCTACCCAAAACAGGAAGCGCAGCAGCTCGGCTAGATCCAACACACACACACACACACACACACGATGAGAGCAGGGCTGCGACGACACCGAGCTCCGGTTCATCCAGCACCGACACAAAGCCTCCTCTCTGTCTGAAGACGGCGGCGGCTGGCGGCGGTCCAAGCTGCGGATACACCGTGTGACACTGCCGCTGTGACGCAGCATCCGTGTCATCAGACTCAGCTGTTGTTGTTGTTGTTGACAGAAACTGAAGCTGACGCTGAGATAAGAAGTTGGGCGTCGCAGCTAACCCGTCTTTGTCCTCGGTGCTGCCCGGCTACAAGGTTAGTACCGTCCCCGCAGACTCAAAGATCCATGAGGCTTTGTTCTGTTTACCTCCTCCTCCTCCTCCTCCTCCTCCTCCACCCATCAATGTGGGTGATGTCACCATCTGTGATGGAGCTGCATCTCTCCTCCTGCTGCACTGCCAGCATCAAATCACGTCTCAAACACTCCTAGATCACACGCGTGTACGCTGGAAAACTACATGTGTCATCACCGTGTGTTATCCCGCAGATCTCAGCATGCCAAAGGAGGCGGACCACCTCGAGGGCGGAGGAGGCAAGGAGCCGAAGGAAGAGGAGGAGGGGATGCGGGACGCTCCCGAGGAGGAGACGGTGAGGAAGAGGGTCCGGGAGAATACCCCGAGCCCGCACAGGGAGAACACTCCTCAAGGTGAGGAGGGGAAACTCGAGTCACACACACACACACACACACACACACCTCTAAATGTTGATGTGAGGAGCAGTGAGCTCATAGAGAGGTTGTCAAGGCGACCGCATCCTCTATAAACTGTAAAGTACTGATGTTGGTCACCTTGTCGACCTTCAAGTTCTCTGTTTCAGATCTGGAATCTGCTCCCGGTCAGCTCAGCTTCCCCCTCGGCCCTCCTTCGTTAGCATGAACACGTGGACTGGACGTGAACACAAACAAACCTTTTGTACAGAGGGGAAGAAGAAATATTAACGTTCTAGTCGGCCTCACAGGGACATTCCTGCAGGCAAATAAACACTTCCCGTCTGTAGCGCTCGCCCTCAAACAGCACAGCTCCGCTTCATCGCGGTCCACTCTGACCTGACAGCTAGAGAGGACGACTGCAGCTCGAAGTGGTTGTTAGTTTCAGGAGCATCATTCTGGGAGCGGCCTTGACTCTGAGAGTGTTCAGGCAGACGAAGCACACGCAGTATTCAAAAGATAAGGAGGTCTCCAAACTCTCACAGCCTCAGTGAGGATCACCAACAGTTTCATATCTGCATAACTAAAACGAGTTTGCAGCACTGCCATAGACTATAATAATAATAATAATAATAATAATAATAACCTTTATTTATATAGCACCTTTCAAAACACAGTTACAAAGTGCTTTACAATAAAACAAACCACAAAACAAGAGGTAAAAATCAATAACAAATAAAATAAAGTGCAACATAGAACATAAAAAGATCAACTGAAGTCCCTTTTTAAAGAGCATTTTTAAAAGTTGACTCTGCAGCTCTGATTCCACAGCCCTGACTGCAAACGCTCTGTCACCTTTGTGGATATATTAGGACCGTGGGACAACCAGGAGTGAAGCTTCTGAGGCTTCTCAGGGAGCGAGAGGGGGACATGAGGGGTACTAAAAAAGCTCGACTAGAGGCCTCTCAGGGCTTTAAAAGTAACCAGTAAGATCTTAAAATCCACTCTGTAGATGAATAGGTGTGATGTGATCATGTTTCACGTTGCAGCGAGTTCTGGATGAGCCGGAGAGCAGTGACTTACAGTAGTCTAGTCGGCTTGTTATGAATGCATGAATCACAATTTCCAGATTTTTTGCAGACAATTTTTGAAATGTTTCTCAAGTGAGAAATGCAGGACTGAACCAGAGTTTATGTGTTTATCTAAGCTGAGGTTATGATATGCATTGCTGTGTAACTGAAAAAGACAGAGAACCAAGGCTGTTTGAGATTTGATTATTTTCACAGTCTTGGCCTATGACTATAGCCGTATCTCCATTCATTTTAATGTACATATTTCTAGTTTAGTGGGCGGCACGGCAACAAGAAGGTTGCTGGTTCGAACCTCGGCTCGGGCCTGCCTGTGGTCCAGGTACTAACAGGTTAATTGGTGACTCTAAATTGCCCGTAGGTGTCGATGTTTGTTCGTCTCTATGTGCCCTGTGATGATGATACCCCGCCTGATGAGGAGAAGTGGTTACAGATAATGGATGGATGAATATTTCTAGTTTAGCATCAGGAAAGTTTGATGGATGGAAACAAAAGTTTTTACGCTTGCTTCAGGTTCAGAGTTAATGATCTTAACACACATGACTGATCTCATCTATAATACATCCATGATGTATTATTCACACAGACCTGATGTAACCTTCCTCACATTAATACATGAAACAAACATCCTGTTTCACTGGTTGAGCTTCCACTGGCGCTGTTTTAGTCGCATCATCTTGTCGCGTGCTCCTCTGGTTTTCCAACTGGAGAACTGGTGCCACCTCCTCTTGAAACGGTACCAGATGGAAACGAGCACGGCTAGCGGACGTAAAAATGCTACCTTATCTGATGTTCATGATTCTCGACACATGGAGACGTGACAAACCTCACTTCTCGTCCTTCGAGTTCTAAATTGGATTATTTTTTAGGCAAGAATAGGGCTGCAAATTTCCGGGAATTTCCATGATTCCCATGGAGTTTCTGATTTGGAATATTTCCACAATTCCCCAGCTTAACTCCCAATGGAAAGTTTCTGGAAATGAACCAGAAACTTTCTGCCCCTTTGAAACCCTAGGCAAGAGTAGAAATTTTGCTTTGAGGCAGGTGTGCTTGCTTTCACTACGGTCACACTAAATCCACTCTGAAGTCGGCGATGATGCAGAATTCAGGTCATCTGCAGCGGAATATCTCACGTTCTTCTGTAATTCTGTTGAAACAAATCATTTAAATCGTCTCTCTTCTTCCCTCGCAGCGAGCCCTCCGAGGTTCGTGTCCGTGGAGGAGCTGATGGAGACGGCTAAAGGCGTCACCAACATGGCTCTGGCCCATGAAATACTGGTCAACCACAGTTTTCAAGTCAAACCCACAGAGCTACCCGAGGGCAGGTGGGGGAGTTTGATCGGCTGCTGTAGCTCCACCATCACATTTAAGTGAGTTAACCGTCTTTCTTTCTGTAAAAGTAAAAGTTCCTCCCGTGTCTCCGTCCAGCCTGGAGCGCAGAGTGAAGGAGATCATGCACAAAGCATTCTGGGACTGTTTGGAGGCTCAGCTGAAGGAGGATCCGCCGACGTACGGGCACGCCATCAAACTGCTGGCTGAGATTAAAGAGGTGAGGCTTTTAAGAGGTTTTAATCGTGCAATGATGACTCCAAAGTGTCGCTTATTTCGACTGCCACCATCTCTCTTCAGACGCTGCTGTCTTTCTTGCTCCCGGGCCACGGCCGCCTGCGCACCCGCATCGACGAGGTCCTGGACCTGCCCTTGATCCAGCAGCAAGCCGAGAAGGGAGTGCTCGACATCAGCCAGCTGTCCCAGTTCATCGTCGAGATGATGGGTTCGCTGTGCGCCCCGTGCAGAGACGAGGATATCAATAAGCTAAAAGAGAACACCGATATCGTGCATCTGCTCAAGTAAGCCGATAGGCTATTATTAGTCCCGCTTGTTCCAGGTCGTGGATTATTTTTAGATAGTGTAATTTCATTTCAGTGCAGAAGTCAGCTCTGCTCTGGAGTGAGGTTATCAATGAGGGTCCACAGATTTAATGCATACTCAGTGAAAGTTCCAGGATTCAGATTTCAAACCTCCACAGAACATTTCGAGAGGATAGAGTTTCATGACATATAATACATTGCCTCTCGGTCTTCCTCCGTCCTCTCATCTCAGGGCGATATTCTCCGTGCTGGACCTCATGAAGGTGGACATGGCCAACTTCGCCGTCAGCAGCATCAGGCCTCATCTGATGCAGCAGTCGGTCGAGTACGAGAGGAGCAAGTTCCAGGAGTTTCTGGAGAAGCAGCCCAGTAAGGAGTCACTCCTCCATGTTATGTATTATTCATTTGATGTTAAAACATCAGATACTGCATTATCATATACACGTATAACTAAATGCAGACGTCACGTACAGATGAGTCTTTGATTGACAGTTAAATGCTTTAATTGCCATAATTTCCACATGTAGGGTAAAACAAAGTAAAGGTTAGGTGAGGTAATTTATCTCGATGTGTCTCCACGAGTGGTCCAACAACTTGGGTTGTTTGGTATAGAGCGAGAGGCAGACATGCAAAATGATACAGTTTAAAAAAAAACATTTCAACAGATTTATTTGTAAGTAGAATTTTATCAAATTTGAATTATTTCATTGAACAATATTATGTAGTCCACCAGCTCAAATGTGTGTCTTCAATAGTGTCTGTGTGCTCTGGGCTCTAAAGTGTGGTCCAGGTACAGAAATCACCTGTGCAGGTAGGGGGCGTGGCCTCAATAGCCCTGCAGTAAGCAGTGTGCTGTGTGCATGTGATTGAGGAATAGCAGATAGAAATCTGGTTGTTTTAGTCAAAATTATGCTAAAATATATTTTCCCAAACTATATTTAAGTTCCCTGTTAAAGGGCCAACCTTCAATTTTGTAAGTTCCAAGTTTATTCCCATAAATTCCCGTTAATTCCCATGGAAAGTTTCCAATTTGGAAAATTCCCGGGATTTTGCAACCCTACCTAGTGATGAAGTTACAGATTGCAACCAAATGAATACTCAACCTACGCCTCACCCTCTCCCTCCAAGCATGTAGGAAAAACTCACATAAAAATCAAAAGTCCATATCTAGATCAGTGTTTGTTTGTCTGCTCAGGGCTACTGTAGAAAAATGGCGGTTCAAAATGGCGGACTCCGTGAAGGAGGACCCGCTCTCACTGTAGATATAAAGGGCTCATTTTAAGACAATGAAAACACAATGATTCTTATTTTCAGGTGATGATACACTAATGAAAACATACTGATGAATATTATATTCTCCTCCTAAATCTTCCACACTGGACCTTTAATAATTACCACTTCCTGTAGCACAGATGTGAATAAATGGATGAATGTTGCGTGATGATTTGGCGCCCCGAGTGATGAAGCGTTCTTCCTCAGATGCTTTGGATTACACTGAGAAGTGGCTCGAGGACACGGTGAGATGCCTGAGAGAAGCGGAGGCGGACGGTTCTGGCGCCGCCGCCTCATCTGACCCTCCCCCGCTCCTCCCCCTTAATGTCCACAATCATGCCTACCTACGCCTGCTGAGGTGGGACCACACCTCAGACCCCTTCCCAGAGGTAAAACGCCGCCTTTCCGTTCACTGTGTGTTTTTTTTCTTTTGTGTTTCTGCCACCGTAAAACCCGTAATCCTCTTATCCCTCCCCCTCCACAGACGGTGTTGATGGATCAGGTTCGGTTCCAGGAGATGCAGCAGGAGGCCGAGCGGTTAGCTCTGCTGTGCTCCGTGCTCCTCATCGTCTACACCACCACGGGAGAGGCTATCTCTGGCCTGCCGGGCCTGATGGAGACTCTTAAAAACACTATCAGTGTCATGCTTGCGGACATGCACACACCGTAAGTATAACTGTCACGCATGGGGTTAAATTAAAGCTATCGAAGTTCGCAAGCAGCTGACGGAGACCAAACACAGAGCGAGCGACGAGAAAGGGTCAACATGTCTGCTGGATGTGTAGTACCAGTTTTACAACCTAAATACTTCCCTTTTTCCTCTCCCCAAGGTCTTATAGTGCACAGGAGGCCTTAGCGACCATTGGGGAGAAACTGTGTGTCGAGCTGAGTCAGTGTCTGAGCCAGCACGGCTACTCTCCGTTTTCAGCTGACCGAAAGAACACCCTGAGGAGTCAAATCTCAGCCACCATCCATCCTGACAACACAGTCCGCAAGCTGATGGGTAAGAGCAGTGACATGTGTGACCGTGTGGTTTGTGTACTCACAAATTTGGCAGTGACAAAGATCTCTCCTCCTCAGACTCCCGGGTTCAGAGCTACCTCCTGGCTTCCCTGGAGTTCAATCAACACAAGACCCCTCCTCCTCTCCCGGGGGGCCTGGCTCCGGTCGGCAGGGAGCTGAAGGAGCTCGCCGTCCGCTTCAGCCGCCTCGTCATCTTCAACAAGCTGGTCTTCTCCCCGTTCTACCAAAAGATTCTCCATAAAATACTGACAGGAGGAGGGGAGAGTCCCTAAGCGATGAAACGTGGAGTGAGAGTAGTGTGGAGTGTGGTCTGTGTAGTTTTTGCCATTTCCACTTGCTTGTAAGGAGTCGGAAGCTGAATCTGTGTTCAGCGGTTGAAAACAGCTCCCCCAGAGCGCGCACCTTAAAACCGACACACTCCAAACACACTGGCTACCATCCCGGCTGCATTAACTCACAGTGTTGCTTCTTTGATAAGAGCTCAGGCCTCATAGTTGTGACCTTTATAACAGCCATCTCACATTATGTTGTGTCCAGTATTACTAGCAGGGCCGGGTATCGTTCGATATCCAATACAATATCTGTGTTTTAGAACCCATACTAGTTTAGTTTCTACAATAAACCACAGCTAGGTATAGTATAAAATAAAACTACAGCTCTGAGTGAGACATAGTTGTTCCTGTGTTTAGACCTGAAATGGTGACATTCCCTCACCTCGTGCGTGTTAACAAAGGATGTAGTTGAAAGTTGAATCGCATATCTAACACCTCCGCCACAGACGGGAGTCTTTTCAGGTTAAAATGCACCAAGTATGTATCATGTAGGGGGGGGCGATTATTTCCGTTACAAGTGTTTCGTAACAGTTTTCAAACTTAGTGCTGCTCACACAGTTCAAAGCGGTTGTGTTGCATGAATAAGACGACAGATGAGTGCATGGTGTCTTTTACACTGTGAGCATAAGGAAATATACCGCGGACACAAAGACTCTTTACACCTCCTCGTCTTGAGAAATCAGGCTCGGGCTCGGATTGACTCGGGAAAAGTAACAGTACAAATATTTTGGCATCTTAGGTTCAAGAAGGTTCCTGGTTGGAACGTTTCTGCGTGGGTTCTCTCCGGGTACTCCGGCTTCCTCCCACAGTCCAAAGACAGGAACGTAACAGGTTAATTGGTGACTCTAAACTGGCGACCCGTCCAGGATGTACCTTGCCTCTCGCCACAAAGTCAGCTAGGATTAGGGTTGCTAAATTCCAGGAATTTTCCAAGTTGGAAACTTTCCATGGGAATTAATGGGAATTTAAGGGAATTAACTGGGAATTTACAAAATTGAAGGTTGGCCCTTTAACAGGGAACTTAAATATAGTTGGGGAAAATATATTTTAGCATAATCTTGACTAAAACAACCAGATTTCATGCAGGTACACTTGAATATCTGCTATTCCTCAATCACATGCACAGAGCACACTGCTTACTGCAGGGCTATTGAGGCCACGCCCCCTACCTGCACAGGTGATTTCTGTACCTGGACCACACTTTAGAGCCCAGAGCACACAGAGACTATTGAAGACACACATTTGAGCTCGTGGACTAC
This sequence comes from Sciaenops ocellatus, assembly GCA_033000465.1. Taxonomy (NCBI): domain Eukaryota; kingdom Metazoa; phylum Chordata; class Actinopteri; family Sciaenidae; genus Sciaenops; species Sciaenops ocellatus. The sequence continues at coordinate 3,583,964 of CP136871.1, read as the reverse complement.
ATAATATTGTTCAATAAAATAATTCAAATTTGATAAAGTTCTACTTACAAATAAATCTGTTGAAATGTTTTTTAATTCTTTTATTTTGCATGTTTAGATTTATGTTTGGATATGATAGTTTGTTTAATTCACCCCCAATTTACAGTTAATTCCCATAAATTTCCATAATTCCCATAGAGTTTCCGATTTGGAATATTTCCAAAATTCCCCAGCTTAACTTCCCATGGAAAGTTTCCAGAAAGTTGCCTGAAATTTGCTGGAAACTTTCCGCCCCTTTGCAACCGTAGCTGGGATAGGCTCCAGCTCCACCGAGACCCTGATGACGATAAGCGGTTACAGAAAACGAATGGATGGATGTTTATTAGTGAGCTTTAGGGGTCATGTGCTTCTAGTCTTTATGCTAAGCTAAGCTAATCAACTCCTGGCTTTACATTTAGCATGAAAACATAAAGCGGCGTCGAAGCTCAGCTGGCTTTAAAACCGCAGCGGTTCTGAAGGTGCGCTTGAGGATCTGGATCTCGTACTGGCTCAAAGATCTGAAATGCAGCAGGGGAGCTCGACCGTGCACCAACTAAATATATCGAAATCAACCAATCACAGCATCCATTTTAAAAACTGAACAGGTGACAAGCGCGGCCCTCTTAAAACTAGAATCTGTGAATGACTTCCTTCGTTACTCTGCAGTATGAAAAGAAAGGGTGTGTAGACTTTTTGTATCCACTGTATGTGCACTAAAGATATGACCAGGATAAACTGATATCTACTGAAGGGAAGCAGGACTGGTGTTAAGGACTAATTTGAACTCTTTTATTTGTCACTTCTTTTAATTTATGTTGACGTATTTCTAACATTTGATGATGGATTGTGTCTAAGGTGTTTAAATTATTTTACTTTTGACACATTCGACTCACCACAGGAGACGGCGGCTGTAACACCTCTTCCTCCGGGCTGAATTCTGATCCCCAAACACGTGTTTGCATCGACCGGTCACATCACTGATATTTGTCCTTGAATGTTCATCCAACATGCCAATAAAGCATTGTTTGTCCCACATAGCAGAGTCATTTGTCCATTTCTCCACGTCTTGTCTAACTTATCTCTTTGTTGATCCTCGGGTAGTTCAAGAACCAGGCGAAACTTGTATGATTATATCACAGATTTATAAGATCATTCAGTCTTTACTGGCGTGTTCTTTGACCCGTGATCATGATCAACACCAAGCTGCTTGCATGTGGTTTACATATCAGACACTAGGTGGTGCAAGAATCTGATTTACAATCTGATTTTTCAGTTTGATGATTCATAAAGTAGAGTATACAATAATTACATAGCGGGCCTTGACAACCATAAAGTGACTTCCACATCATTACTGAGTTTTATTGTTAATAACATAGCATGATGATGGGATGACTGGAAAATATGATTTCCTCTGTGTTTAAACAAGTCTGTAATGAGAGCCGTGATATGATAATAAGTGCAACAAAATGAAGAGGCAGGGTGAAGAAAACATTTCAATAAGCTCTGTTGTTCTGCTGGCATGTTTAGTCCTGAACAATAATTATGTTTGCTCCAGTATGACATGTCAGATCACTGATCAAATGTAGCTTTTGTCTTAAGGGAAGGACGTCAGGCACGGTGACGCCTCCCTGTCCTCTCAGATGTTTGCGTGGGAGGTTGCGTGTTTTTAAATGATTGTTGAATTTTAATGAACTTCTGAGATCTTTGTATTCTTTGGTGATATGTGTGCACCTGAAGTGGTTCCCAAGATAGCACGGCAACACTGATTCAATGTCGAAACTCCATCAGGATCATTGTTTTTGTTAAGGGTTAAATATAAGGCTTGATAACATTGAATCAATGGTGATAATTCTTTGCTTTTTCTTTTTTTTTAAAGATTTTTTTTTTTTTGGCCTTTTCAAGCTTTATTCTGATAGAGACAGCTGAAGAGTGACAGGAAATGTGGGGAGAGAGAGAGATGGGAATGACATGCGGGAAAGAGCCACAGGCCGGACTCGAACCCTGGGCTCCCGCAGCAAGGACTGAGCCTTCGCACATGGGGTGGCTGCTCTACCAACTGAGCTAAACACTGCCCCATTCTTTGCTTTTTCAATGTTGAGAAGAGAAACATTGAGTCAATGTTGATTTAATGTTGGTCTGATACCTGGGGATTGGTTTAATTAATGTTATTTCAATGTTGGTTCAATGATAAAACAGCAATTGATTTTAAGTTGATCTAACATTGATTTTATGTCTGTCTTGATCTATCTTTCATCATTGAAGTAACTTTTGTTATTTCAGGTTACAAACCTGATGAAAAATCAATGCTATATTTCAATGTTGAGCAATGTTGACAGTTCCGTTGATGCGTCAACATTGATTCAGTGTTGGTCTGCTATCTGGGTCTTTATGGTGATGCCATAGGGGAACCTTTCAGGGTGGCCTCAGCGTGTCATCGAGCTGCCCTTTAAGGACCGCCCACAAAATCCTGGAGTGAAAACTGGTGAAACACTGATTTCTTCGTGTGTTGTAAGGCAAAGAGGGAAAAAAATAATCTGTGTTTGACCTGGTCAGAGGTCAGTTAGCTACCAACTGTTCATGGTTCAATGCCGGCACTATCGCTACCTTTGTAGATTTGTAGATTTTTATAATGGAAGAGCCTCTTTGTTTCCACAGATGACATGTCACAGCAGGAAAGCATGGGTGTAAACGATCAAATTAATCACGGCTGAATTCTCCCTGAACAGAACGGAGTCATCGTTAATATTAGTAACATCTGTGACAAGTGGAAATGTCGGCCTGTGGCCCACACCCTCTTTCAAATGTGATAATCTCACCCTCAATAAACGATGCCTAAAAGGATAGTCAGATTAGGAAGTCATCTATTATTTATTCTTTCGAACTGAAATTTGCAGACATGACAGTTATTCAGTGTCAAAAACTGACTGTACAAGCTGTACAATGTACTAATAATAAGTCAGAAGAAACAGGAGAAAGGAGGTAAAGGTGGTGACAATGAACTGCAGCATACTTAAAAAATTATTTACACAATATATAGTACTTTATAACGAGAGAAATACTAACATTTATGATATTAACATGGTCAAGGCTGGTTTAAAACGTGCTTATGAGCTTCTACTGACCTTCTAGCTGACGTAACATATATTGTATGCGCCCTGTTGCCTCACATAGCAGCTTTATTATAAGACAGGAGACCCAGAACAAACCAGTTTCCCTGTGCTGGTGTCACACTGTCTGGTAATTTGATAAAACACAACATTATTTAGAATTATATATATGTTTAGAATTATATATATGTGTGTGTATATATATATATATATATATATATATATGTGTGTGTGTGTGTGTGTGTGTGTGTGTCTGTGTGTGTGTGTGTGTATATATATATATATACACACACACATATATATATACATATATATATTAAAATATGCATATTAGCAAAACAAACAACACACAATGCTAGCTAACAAGCTAGTTAATGATAAATAAATTAGTTACATATATGTTCTAAATATATATATATATGTTGTTTACAAACCAAATCATATTAGCATTTTGCTAACTTTGCTACTTTATATATATATATATATATATATATATATATATATATATATATATATATATATATGTGTGTGTGTGTGTGTGTGTGTGTGTATATATATATATATATATATATATATATATATATATATATATATATATATAGCGTCATGGTATTAAAACATACATATTCTAAGGTGTTTGTAATATTATGGCCCCTTTAGTATGTATTTATATATATTATATATGTATTATATTATATTTTATTATATATTTTATATTATATATTATGTATGTATGTATTAGAAACACACTGAGTATGATGCATACCTCTCTGACAGTGTCAACATAAACTTATGCTAATTACAAATATATATAGCTTTGTACATATATATATATATATAGTTGTTGTACAAGTGTACGTAATGAAGTATACACAGGCAGTAAATAGATGTAAATTGAATAGAGTTCAACAGATGGTTAAATAAACACACACTTTAAATATAGCCGTATGGAAGTCAAATGTTTTTACTCAGGTGTCATAGTTTGACATTTATAGGCACACTGTACACTCCTCCTCTCCTCTCCTCTCTCCTCCTCTCCTCTCCTCTCTCCTCCCCTCATCTCCTCTCTCCTCCCCTCCTCTCCTCTCCTCTCTCCTCCCCTCCTCTCCTCTCCTCTCTCCTCCCCTCCTCTCCTCTCTCCTCCCCTCCTCTCTCCTCCCCTCCTCTCCTCTCCTCTCTCCTCCCCTCCCCTCCTCTCCTCTCTCCTCCCCTCCTCTCCTCTCTCCTCCCCTCCTCTCTCCTCCCCTCCTCTCCTCTCCTCTCTCCTCTCTCCTCCCCTCCTCTCTCCTCCCCTCCTCTCCTCTCTCCTCCCCTCCTCTCCTCTCCTCTCTCCTCCTCTCCTCTCTCCTCCCCTCCTCTCTCCTCCCCTCCTCTCCTCTCCTCTCTCCTCCCCTCCTCTCCTCCTCTCTCCTCTCCTCTCTCCTCCTCTCCTCTCCTCTCTCCTCCCCTCCTCTCTTCTCTCCTCCCCTCCCCTCCTCTCTCCTCCCCTCCTCTCTCCTCTCCTCTCTCCTCCTCTCCTCTCCTCTCTCCTCCCCTCCTCTCTTCTCTCCTCCCCTCCTCTCCTCTCTCCTCCCCTCCTCTCCTCCCCTCCTCTCCTCTCTCCTCCCCTCCTCTCCTCTCTCCTCCCCTCTCACATTCCACACATGCGGAGAAGCAACAAGCTCCCGAACCAGCAGCAGCAGCAACAGCTAGCAGCCAGCAGCTAACTAACTCCGTGTCGGAGGGGCGAGAGGAAGAAGAAGAACGGCGGCGTGTGCGTTTTACCACCGCAAAAAAAGTTTAGAAACGCAACTCCTCGTCCCGAGTAAAGACGCGGGAGCGACCCCGAAAACCATGGCACACGGCCGGCTCTCACGTTAGCTCGTTTATTCGCGATAATTGGGGAGCTTTAAATGTGTGAAAAGTCGCTCGTCGTTGAACAACAAGATGGCAGCAGCAGCAGCGGCGGCGGCAGGAGCGGCGTCAGCGGCAGGAGCAGCAGCGTTGCAGGGTTTGACCGCGGTGCGGGTCCTCGTCTCTAGCCTGTTCCTCGACGCTCTGGGTGATACGATTTACAGGTCTTACTAGAAGGTACGTCAACATATCTCTTGACCTGAGCTGTCAAATTCACCGTGTTTGTTTGCGTCTGCTCGTGTTTAACGTCCCAGTTAGCTCGTGTGCTAACTTCAGTTTGTTCCCTCTGGTGTTAGCAGCGAGAGCTAAATCAGCTAACGACGAATAAGTGAGTGTTTGCGCTTCATTTAGGGTGTTTGCTCGCTTGTGTTCGGCTGTTGAGCAACTTTAGATGTGTGTTTATTTGTCTAAGACGCCAACGTTGCCTAAAATGTATAGAAACAGTGTTTATTTGGTTGAAAAGAGGCAAAAAACACGCGTTAAGTAAGCTAAAAACAAAGTTTGGCTATTAAAATTGAGTTGTAACCGAGCTAACATAGTTAAAAACACCCTTTATTTAACTGCCTGTCACCTAACAACATAAGTTTCAACAGGTGTCTAGCCTGGTGTTGCCCTTCCCCCTCCCCCCAAACACACACACACACACACACACACACACACACACACACACCCCAACACACACACCCCAACACACACCACCCCTCCCATATGTTAACTGTCTCCTAGATTGATCAGCAACAAATTGCATGTGCAGCTGGCATTCTTCAACAACAGTGAACACACACACACACACACACACCACTAACCCAAACACACACACACACACACACACACACCAGTGTGTCATAGCTCTCCATTTCAGGCTCGGATCCTGTCGCCCTGCCTGAGAGGGATATCAGGCTACCTAAAGTTTTGGCAGAGGAGGAGGTATCGCGGCGGCTACGTCTGTGCCAGCACTTGGCAAGCGCTCCCACGGGGAGGACGAAATATTCGCACCGCGCCCGCCATATGAGGGCAGTTCTTTCTGCTAACGTTTGTCAGTTGCATCACCGCGTCTGCCAGACATGCAGCGGTGCGCGGCGCTGAATAAAATCTCTACTTGAGAAGATGCACAAACTTCTTTAGAAGCTTGTGTTATGTGCTTCTAACCAGAGTGAAGTCCGTGTTCCTTTCCACGTAAGTTTGGTCGTAAACATTGTAAATCAGCAGCCACACGGGTCCACGAGAGGCGAGGTGTGTTGTATTGTCACGTCCACGTCGAGGCACACCCCTCTTTGCCTGTCTGAGCCTGTGTGTGTGTGTGACAGTGCCTCACCGGCCTTTCCCGTCAAACCAAACTCCACTTGAAAGACAACCAGCTTCCCCCGGTGTGTGTTTGTGCAACTGGAATCGCCCGAGCGTGAGTGTGAAAACACATTCGAGGCCTAATCTCCGCTTGGAAATATTCAGGAAGTGTGTGTGTGTGGCTGACAGGCTCGGCCTCCGCCTGTTATCAGGGTGTCATAACTTGCTGCGAGGAGAGGAATGTTCATTAAACAAAACAGGTCAAAAGTGACTTTAAAATACAGTTTCTTATCGTTATCTGTGACACACTTCATTTAGTGTCCGTTAAACTGAATGTTCTTGTTTCTATAGACACAAACAGACGCTCAGATGGTGCTGAATATGAAAAAACACACATGCGGTTGATTTGTATTTATAGCTCGGGGTTTGGGTGTCAACATTTCCAGCACGGATGCTGTTAAAAATCATATTTGCCAGCGCAGCTTTGATATAAAAGCAGACATCTGATTTTCGTGGTCTGCCAGAGAAGACGGATAATTCAGTGACGTTTGTTCACGCTGATAAAGATGTGACTGTTCACACGCATGCGTGTGGGTTGTTTCGAGCGTAAACTCGGATGCCAGATATGATTCACATGAAAGAAGATGTAAAGATTATGGTAAGGACTCTTGAATGCAGGTAAAAGTTTGACAGGATACACTACGCCTCCGAGCGGAGGACTTAACAACACACACATCTCTGTTCGATCGGGTGTATCTGTAAAATGTCGCAGAGTTACAGAACACCCGTCATGCTCCACCATGTATCATTTCCCTCAGGGTGAAGGGTGGAGGGGGGCACTGCTTAATCTGCGGTTCTACTTTGTGTAAAACTGACCCTCCTCCGGCGTGGGGTGTGCAGACAGGCTTGAGCTGCGACGGGCTTCCCCCATCTCTCATTACAGCAGAACAGTTCCCCTTTCCAGTAAGGGTGACATGGTGGCTTTTACGACTGCTTTATTTAGACTGTAATCTTTCTTAGGAAGACGGTGATAGGAAGGTGTTGTTTTGCTGTTAACCAGTTCTCTTCTCTGTGCACGGCATGTTGTAACCATTTATAATTATGTCCTTCATGAATTTTACAGTTACCTCAACCCATCACGGATCCAGCAGGTCAAATACGGTTTAAAATTCATCACCAAACTGTAAACAAACAAACAAACAAACACATTTAAATCGTTTAATTATTGTAGAAGAACGTTCAGCAGCTCTTCTGCTCAGTTTCATGCTTCCAAATCCATCTAACCAACCTGATATCTATCAAGTATAACTAGCTGTAGCTCGTGAGTAGGGTTGCAAAATCCTGGGAATTTTCAAACTTGGAAACTTTCCATGGGAATTAACGGGAATTTAGACATACACAACTAAAATGTGACCATACGATGATATAAAGAATAAAAAATAAACGTGTAGGATGCAAAGGGTTTAGGAACCAGTGCATAGAAACCAAGGAGAATTCTGGGAATTTTCAGAGTTGGAAACTTTATGTGGGAATTAATGGGAATTTATGGGAATAAACTGGGAATTTACAAAATTGAAGGTTGGCCCTTTAACAGGGAACTCAGATATAGTTGTTAAAAATATATTTTAACATAATCTTGACTAAAACAACCAGATTTCTATCTGCTATTCCTCAATCACATGCATATAGCACACTGCTTACTGCAGGGCTATTGAGGCCACGCCCCCTACCTGCACAGGTGATTTCTGTACCTGGACCACACTTTAGAGCCCAGAGCACACAGAGACTATTGAAGACACACAAATGTCCATAATTCTCATGCATTTCTGATTTGGGAAATTCCCCAGCTTAACTTCCCATGGAAAGTTTCTACCCCTTTGTAACACTGCTTGTGATACAGCAGCGCACAAAGACATCTAAACAATGCAAGTTGCTCTGCAACCAGGATTAATAAACCCATTTTAGGAAAAGTCATGAACTGAGAGATGTAGGAGTTTTATTTTGAAAATCCGACTCTTTAAATCTAAAAGCTTAATTGTGTCATCGTTACCTCACCTTAATTAATGATACTAATGGCTTTATTTGTCTCTGCTCTTCAGGTATGGCCTCACAAGTCTTGGTCTACCCATCACACCCGCACTCAGCTCAAACAAGTGCCTTAGGAACCAGCAGCAGTGGTACCAGCAGACACAAAGACGACGCTCACCACAGCACCAACACCAGCAGAGCCTTTCAGCACCGACCCCCGCCCAAGACCTATGTGATCGGAGTCAACTACGGTATCGCCTACCCTAACAACGTGATCCCGTCCTCAGCCGGCGCCGACTCGGGGAGAGCGCACAGGGGACCGCAGCCCGGAGAGAGGGAGAGGTGGGCGCTGCCGACCGCGGGACTACAGAGAGAGGAGAGCCGGGAGAGACGAGGAGAAGGCCCACAGGAGGTGAGGCTTCGTAGAGACAGTGGTGGAACTCCATCGGGAGGAGGTGGAGGAGCAGGAGCAGGAGGAGGCCTGGACTGCGGGCTACTGAGGAGGGCCTGCATCAGAGCCGAGCAGGAGGAGGACAGAAACAGAAGAGTACAAGCGAGAGGCGGATACGTCAACCTCGTAGACACAGGCTCCACCCAGAGATGTGAGCAGAAGGCAGGCGAAGGTGGAGAACATCTGCGGGAGAAAAGCTGCGTCGGAAACATGCAGATAGTGGAGGAGGTGTCTGTGCTGCCTTCACTTCCTCCGCCTGTGGCCATGTTGCAAACCAGCAAAGGGAACAATGCGGACACGCTCAGAGTAGGTGGTGGCGGAGGAACACTGCCTGCTCAACACAACAGGGTTGGGGCGGATGGGACCGAAATGAGGCCTAATGGCAGCACCGAGACGACGGTGGCGGCGGCGGCAGCAGCAGGAGCTACGGTGACCAGAACCGGATCGGGAGACGGCGACTATCAGTTAGTTCAGCACGAGGTTCTGTGCTCCTTGAAGAACAGCTACGAGGTGTTGGAGTTCCTGGGTCGCGGCACCTTCGGTCAGGTGGTGAAGTGCTGGAAGAGGGGGACGAACGAAGTGGTGGCTGTCAAGATACTGAAGAACCACCCATCCTATGCACGTCAGGGACAGATCGAGGTGAGGGTTTGTGTGTTTTTGTCGCACGAGTAGAGCAAATGTTTCGTTATCAGTGATATGGTGACCACCGTTTGGTTTGATTCACCCAGGTGGAGATCCTGGCACGGCTGAGCAGCGAGAACGCCGACGAGCACAACGTGGTGCGCGCCCTGGAGTGCTTTCAGCACCGCAGCCACACCTGCCTCGTGTTTGAGATGCTGGAGCAGAACCTCTACGACTTCCTCAAACAGAACAAGTTCAGTCCACTGCCGCTCAAAATCATCAGGCCTATCCTGCAGCAGGTAAACTGACACCCCTTCCAGAGACGCACCTGCACGTTCAGGGCCCAGAAAACTCAAGTCACGATCTGTCTTTTGCAGGTGGCGACAGCCTTAAAGAAGCTCAAGTCTCTGGGTTTGATCCACGCCGACCTGAAGCCAGAGAACATCATGCTGGTGGACCCCACCATGCAGCCCTACAGAGTCAAGGTCATCGACTTCGGCTCGGCTAGCCACGTCTCCAAGGCCGTCTGCTCCACGTACCTGCAGTCTAGATACTACAGGTGAGGACTAAAGCGTGCATTCAGGCGAAACATAGCTGAGTTGTGCTGCTATTTGTGTTGAACTTAACCGCTGTGAAACAAATAGCTTTATCGCCGGTGCTTGCTTACTCTCATTCACTGTCTATGTCACCAAACCGCTGCTCTCTCTCCCTCTCGCTTCACGTTTCCATTTAGCAGCGTAAACTTCAGTCAGACTCAGATTTAGAAGTTGCTTCATGAAATAAACAAAGTCAGAACACAACAAGACAAGACTTTTCAGGCTGACTGTGGAGTGGTTTGCCAGTTTTAATCGTTTGATTGGCCGCTGACGTCGGGCTCCGTTTTTCAAAGGTTGGATCTGGCTCGACTTCTCCGCTGCACGCCCAAACGGGCAACGTTTTCGTTGCAGCGCCACATCCTGTCTGAATGCGGCCTAATACATTGAGTGGAATCCCTGCGTAATCCATCGCTCACTAAGGTTAAAGACAAACAGAACCGCCTTTGTTTCCGGATACTTCCGACTCTCATACACCTTGAAAGCGCTGCGAGGGCGTAGCCCTGCAGTAGGTGAGGCTTGAGCTCGCTTTGTTAGCATTCTTTCTCTCTTCAGGCTGCTTTGAATCCCACAGAAATCATTCGCAGTGATCATGAGACTTGTGTCAGTGTAGAAATGACAGATTCAGCACTGAGTGACTTATTGCTATATTTATATGCCATGTTTGTCATTGTCGGGTTAGGCCCGCGGGGGGATACGCACTGTTCCGAAACTTTTGGCTTTAAGTCATACATCGTTGACACAGAAACTGGCCCCAGGTAAAAGTGAAATGTGTTTTACTTTTACTTCAGGTGGAGTTTGTTTCAAGAGAAACCAAAAGAGGTTGAAAGAAAGTAAAAGTTGTGCTCGACGTTGACGCTTTGAAATGGAACGAAATGTTCAGAAACGCGATCCACGGGAATATTAATAGGAAGAGACGACATGTCACGGAGTCATGTCAAGTCATTTGTCATCGTGATATGCTGACTTACTCCCGTGGGTGATGGTTGTTTATTTGCGTGTCTCTGTTTGCTTCCCACAGGGTTTAGCAAAGTCTCTCCCGTGGCTTAATGTTGTTTCCCCACTTACGAAACGTGACGTGCTCTGTGCTAACATGCACACTCTGAGCCAGAGCTCCACCATTCTTTCTTTCTTTCTCCCTCCCTTCCTCCCCTCTTTTCTCTTTCACTCCTCACCCTGCCTCCTCCATTCTTTCCTGCACTCTTTGGAGCCCTGCCTGCCTGCGTGCATGTATGTCTGATCTGTGTGCAGCGCGTCACGCCCTAAACTCTGGCAGCTCTTGCATAACGCGCAGAGAGGAACTGAAATGTTTATATGAGGAACAGCGTCATGAAATATTTGGCATGTCTTCCACGCCAGGGCAAGGAAGGAGAGCGAGCTCACGGAACACGGCGAGCGCTGTTGTGCAAAATGACCCGAAAACAATGAATTTACAAAATGAATATTCTGCTGACTCATTGTGGAAGTCAGTGACACACTTTAATGACGTGCAAACTTGTTTTGAGGGGACAGTGTTTCCTTTTTCACAAACCGCTGGGCAATTTTCTCGCTTCCATTCACCCAAGCAAGTTTCAGCAAGGTTGATCGGGTTGGGCAAACTATTGCAAACTCTTCAAACATTGCACAATCTGTGACAAATGCTGTTGAGATACTGGGTACGTCTGCGAGCTGACATGCCGTACACACCCACTGTTCCACTCCTGATTCAGTTGCCCTGCAAAGAACATGACATTTTCTCAGCTATAACGACGAGGGCCTTCTTTTTTTTTTTTTACATGACAAACACGGCAGCGCAACTTTGTCCAAAAGCGAGCCACTTTCTGGAGAATGGAGCTATAGCTGTTGCATAACATAAAGAGTTTGCTCCGCAGTTGACCTGGTTAAGTGTGTACGAGGGTGTACGTATGTATGTGTGTGTGTGTGTGTGTTCTGTCAGCACTGAGATCATAGTGCAGTTAAAATGGGCTGGCACTGGATGTTTTTTTTTTTTTTTTTCGGGAGGTCATCCAGGACACACACACACACACACACACACACAAACACACACACACAGAGAGAGAGGCCAGGGAAGAATGTGGTATGTAAAAAGCCACATTTAGATCCAGGAAAAAACATTCAGACATTCCTGTGTGTGCCTGGGTGTGCTCGTATATGTGTGTGCGTGCATGCGTGTGCCCCCAATCCACATTGGGTACTTCATGTGTAGGCTTTGGTTACACAATGTACCCTGAACACGCTTCACAATAACTCGGTTCAGTCGTAACAAAGAAGTTCTCTGATGACGGAAAATTGGTGCGTCGAGATCGTTAACCTGCTGGAAGGGTTCAGTTTAGCCCTGACGCTAGCTGTTAGCATATACACACTTGTAGTTTACTTTGGACGTTGTTAGCTCAGTCAGATAACACGTGTGTTCACCACACCGCTCTGTGCATTTTACATATCTGTCTATCTATGATTATGTCATTTGCTTTGAACGTCAGGTTATCAGGCGAGCGGCGTGCAGCACACGGTGTCTCCTCGTCTCCACCGCTCACACTGCATAATGACTGTATTGTTGCCACAGTGAAGCTGTTAAGAAATGCTACCCTCACCACAGCTTCTCTGGGGTTTTCCCTGGATTTTCCAGAAACAGAGGTGGTGGTGGTAGCGCTGCCAGCAGTGTGGCTTTGCTGCAAGAAGTCAGTTTTTTAAAAGGACACAAAGGAAAGTCTAAAGGTCAGGCTGTCTTAACGCTGTCATTACAGATCCAATCTGAGAGCCACATGTAAACAGAATCATAAATACAGGTTTGCGTTCAGGCCTACAGACCGACAGCAGACAGCGTTTCCTGATGCTGGTAAAGGTTTGTTTGCCATCACGGGCAGAAATGAGATAAAATCAGATAATCAACCCAAAAGGACGCACGTTACCCCCACATTAAATTCAAATCGAAACCTAGTCTCCGGTTCTGCACCCACCTACTTGAACGTCCTCATACAGACATATGTTACCTCCTCCAATGAACGACGCCTGGCTCTGCCACCCGTACGCTCAGGACAATCCAAACTTTTCTCGTCTGTTGTTCCCCGTTGGTGGAACGTCCTACCAGTTCCTACCAAGTGGCAACCTGATGATAAAAATTGTAATTCCTCAACCGTCCACTTGAGGCTGGCTCCATAAGTGAGTCAGTCTCTGACAGTATAAAGAATGGACGGAGCCTGAGTGACGTCATACACAGGTTTCTGAAGTGCTGCTTTTAAAGCTGAAAATATGCCATTTGGATTATGCCCGGCTAATCTAAATATCAGCAAAGACGTGGATCAATGGTTGACCTGAGACGGGCTGAATGACGCCTGGGTGCTCTAATAAGCCACCTGTAACGACACCCACCTGTCAATCAGAGCGTCCACGCTCTTAATCCTGCATAACTTTAAGCCTTAATATAATCTGAACAGGTGAGTTGTATAAAAATTCACCCTCAGTACAGTTGTCATGAACGGGGAAATTAGCTATAGAGACCAAAACTGTTTTTTGTACCAGGCTGTAAACATGTTTATTTCTGCTGTGAAGTTGGACATTTTAACATGGGGACTTATGGAGACTGACTCACTTCTGGAGCCAGCCTCAAGTGGACGACAAGAGGAACTGCAAGTTTTTAGGCATTGGCTTCACTTCACAGCTGCTGAGGTCGCCGCTTGGTTGTCTGGCGCCGCATATTTTCGGCTTCAGAGCGGCGCTGCGTAAAAACCTGTGGGTGTCGTCACTCAGGCTGTGTCCATTCTTTATACTGTCAGTGGCTCCGGCCAGATGTACCATGATTGTTTCCCCTTTTTTGTAAGTTGCGTAACTCCTTTTAACCAGGAGTAGTTCTGGACCAGAGTGCAGCTCTGCTGGTAGGTCGACTCCTCCTGGCGGTACGTTACCATCCGTTATTACTCTGCAGCACGCCGCCATCTTAAATGAGCAGCTTGGTCGGTGGTTACTTCGGTATATTTTAGAGTAGAGACTGACTGTGTTAAACTTGGAATCTCACTGACTGTGTGTGTGTGTGTGTGTGTGTGTGTGTGTGTGTGTGGCTCAGGTGGTAGCATGTCCAGTAATTGTAGGGTGGTGTTTTTGATCCTCCTGTTTGTCGCCGAGTGAATTCAGGTTAGTCTGGATTTCTACTGACACATCATCATTTCTGATCAAACGTTGAACATATTTCTGCCTCCGTCAGTTAGTCATCGTCCCTGAGTGGACCTCGTTAGTCTTCAGCCGGTCAAACACAAACAGAACGAAGCCTTCTGCTGCAGCTGTCTTAATTCACCTTCAGCAAACACGTGCAGCCTTCTTCTCCTTTCTTGCTTAGCCATGTTTAGTTTTTGGAAGAATACTCTGAGCTCGTAACATGAACTCTGGAGCATAACCGTGTCGATAGAAAGCCCTCCGGCAGAAGCTCGCCTCGCTCTGATGTGTTGTTGCCATGGCAGCGTGGACACAGCAGGGCCCCGGCGAGGTGACTGTTCAGTCCTGTGGGTGCCTCGCCTGGTGACGTAAAACCAACCTCCTACAATGAAAATGGAGCACTGAGCTAACGTGAATAATTCAGCTGAGCGGATCAGGTGGAAGGAAAAGACGGCTATCGTCTTTGCACGCTTCCAGATTGGGGCAGCTCGTGTCAGACTTCCTTCATCTTAGGTGTGATTTCTTTGTCGCACAGGTGTTGTTTTACAGCAGCAGCACACGGTACTGTCAGCTGATTTGATGTAGATATTCAGACGTGCTGGGTTTTCTTCCTATAAATGTGTTCTGAGATGAGTTTGAGTCCAGAAAAGAGAGAGCGGCTTTGAGGGGACTTTTTTTTATTTGCTATGTTTGCGTGTTCTTCTTTCTTGTGATGGTCAGCAGGGAAGCCACGTATGTCCGTGCAGCCCATACCTGCTGCCTTATGAATAATACATGATCACTCACAGTGAGTGGTGTAAACATGTTGCTGTTTCTCAGCCTGTGTCGATACACTCGTCCTCGCTTGGCCTTATTTTTTGCCTTTCTTTGTATCCAGTTAGTTTAATTATGGTCGAGTTACTGAGCTACTGTGGTTTAAACCAGCGGGCGCACAGAAAAGGAGAAACTGATGTCGTCCAGAGCTTTCCAACCCCTTCTCTCACTCCTCTTTCCTTCTTATAAACATTCTGTTTTGTCCATTTTTATTTTTCCTTTCGGTTGAAGCTAAACTGAGGGTCTTTGTTTGAGCCTGATCGTCTTTTAAGACTGAAGTTTTCTCGACTTTGCCGTTGTCTTTTGGCTTCTATTTCGTTCTTTCATTCATCCTTTTATTTATTTGTTGCTTCCTCCACCCATTTTTCCTGGTTCACGCCGGCCTTGCGTGGGAGTATTAAACGGGCGGGTGGTTTTTTAGTAATCCAAAAGCGCTTTCTTCTTCGAAAATTTATCATTTGTGTTGGCGTCTTTTTGTCACAAATGTAGACGCGTTATGAAAATGTGACGGAAAGTAATCGTACGCCGCTCGTGCTCGATGTTTCAGCTGTGTTTTTTTTCGGCCGGTCTTTGCTTTCGATCTGCGTTTCTCTGCTCGCTGCACATGGCGTGTTCAGCCTCATGTAACTTGATCCGAGCCTCAGCGTTACAGTAAGGTGTGTTTTGAAACGTAATCATCAAGGATGAGCTTTGTCTCCAGGTGTTAAAGCGCACGGTTCATATGTCACATATGTATGTGCCTGGTGTGTGTGTGTGTGTGTTTGTTTGTGTGTGTGTGCATCCATAGTTATCTCAGTGATTTGCATACAACAGCGGTGTGTGTTGCTGTACACTCTGCTGCGTTTGTTCTTGTCCTGACTGCTGCTCTCTAGTGTGACTAGTCAGTTCTGGAACCTAGCGTGGCTGCCAAACACCTGTGGGTGTGTATGTGAGTGTGTGTGTGTGTGTGTGCGGGTGTGTTATACGTGTGTTATGTGATGAGCTGTTAGAGCTCTGGAAGGCTGGGGCTGGGTCAACAACAGGCACACACTCATTTTGTTTTAAAGGTTTATTTTTACGTGTGTCCCCTTTAATCTGTATGAAGTCAGAATATTTGTAATATTTAAAAAATGATATTTGAGTTTTCAGGCTTCAGTGAAACTTTTTACAGTTCCTGTCTGGGGGATGTGATACTAAAGTTCAGCTGAACGTCTCTGTTTCCTCTTACGAAGCAGTCGGTAGAGTAACTGTTGCCTAATTTGGCCCGAGTTGCTCTTTTAGTTTGTCTGTGTGTCAGTCAGGCAGAAGTGAAAGCTGTGCAAGAACAAGTCATAAAGTCTGTGTTTGGTTTGTGCTTTTAAAGGTCCAGTGTGTAGGATTTAGCGCCACCTAGCAGTGAAGTTGCAGATTGCAACCAAATGTCCCACGCCTCACCCTGTCCTTCCAGGCATGGAGAGAAAACTCATGTAAAAAGCAAAAGTCCATATCTAGATCAGAGTTCGGTTTGTCTGTTCTGGGCTACTGTAGAGAAATGCCGGTTCAACATGGTGGACTCCGTGGAAGAGGACCCGCTCTCATTTGAACAAAAACACAATGATTCTTATATTCAGGTGATTATACACTAATGAAAACACACTAATGAATATATATATTTCATTCCTGCCTCTACATCTTTAACACTGGACCTTTAAATGAGCGTGGATTCATATTTTTTTATTGATTTTCTGCGTTTGTCCTTGCTTAAGGCTTATAACTGTAACTTCTTGTGGTCTGGCGTCTTTGTCTCTGTTAATCAAAACACTTAAAGGTCCAGTGTGTAAGATTTAGGAGTAAAAATCACCTGAAAATAAGAATCGTTGTGTTTTTGTTGTGTTAACTTGAGCCCTTCATATCTACAGAGAGAGCGGGTCCTCTTCCACGGAGTGCGCCATGTTGAACCGCCATTTTTCTACAGTAGCCCAGAACAGACAAACCAAACTCTGATCTAGATATGGACTTTTGCTTTTGAGTTTTTCCTAGGGTTGCAAAGGATGGAAAGTTTCCAGTAAATTTCCAGAAACTCCAGGCCTCCAATAGGCCGTAAGCAGTTTTTGCAGTAAGCAGTCCCATTTTATTCCCGTTAATTCCTGTGGAAAGTTTCCAAAGTTGAAAATGCCCAGAATTTTGCAACCCTAGTTTTTCCTACTTCCTGTTTGGAAGGAGCAGGTGAGGCGTTTAGTTGGTTGTATTCAGTTGGTTGACATCTGCTGGGTGCCTTTAAATCCCTAAGACACACTGGACCATTAAGACTAAGTCTGCATTGTCTTCGTCCCGGCGTTGCAGCAACGTTCACTAAACGTTTGAGGCTCTTTATGATGTTGCGTAACGTGACTTCTTCCTCTCGAAGGAGCAATAGGAAATGGTGAAGTGTCATTTCCTCCTGCAGGCTAAGGAGGGCAGAAAGCATCGAGCTGTGCTGTAGATGTGATAGACGTGACATCTGCAACACACACACACACACACACAGAACGATGAGCAATGGCCCCGTTTATCACCCTGTAATACTGTTACATTATGGTCTTGCGTCCGGTCGTTGCCTGGCAACAGCCGTTTCCCCTGCGGTCGTCACAGCAGTGGTTGCTATTTGCAGCACTGTTGCTCGGCTGCTGTGTCCAGGCCTAATGGCCCATTGTTTTCATACGCCGCCTCACACCGCTGCTGCAAGATTACCAGTCCCCTGTTTGGATTGTGTAAGTGACAAAGTCCATTCAAAGCTGGAGGAGATTTAGCTCTTTGTCGCAGCCACAGTGCACGCACGTCGTACGGGTGTAATGTTCTGAGAACCCTGAATAACCCGCTGCTGATCAGACACTAATAAATGTTTAACTTGTTTAACATTGGATTTCATTTAAAGGGTTCAAAGAAAGGAAACAATGAAGGACGTGCAGCAATAACTCACATTGAATCAAGGTCCAGCTGTAGAGGGGGATAGATGTATCATGTCCAGTTGTTGGTAGTGTTGTAGAGGAGGTCCTCTCTGAAGAGCTGGAGGTCTTCAGGAGGTTTGTGAAGGTAGAGAGGGACGCCCCTGATCTGGTAGGAACTGGTAAGACGTTCCACCAACGGGGAACAACAGACGAGAAAAGTTTGGATCGCCCTGAGCGTACGTGTGGCAGAGCCAGGCGTCGTTCATTGGAGGAGGTAACATATACCTCAAGTAGGTGGGTGCAGAACCGGAGACGGGACCGCCAAGATGGCAGCAGCTCTTCAGAAACCCGTGGGTCACAGATACGCTGTCCATTCTTTATACTGTCAGTGTCACTAGATGACAATGCGTACATCGTGATGACTGAATGTGGGAAAACTGAGTGATTTATTGAATTAGGCGGCGATTTCCGTCGTGTTTGGGTTTAATTAAAGCCGGCAGAGCAGTCAAGCAACGTGGCTAGCTGCCTCTGTGCAGGAAACAAAGTGAACCTCTGATGTTTGTCCACGAAGTGTTGTTACTCTTTTGGTTGACCCTCTTTCTTTTTTAGCTGCAGAGCTCACCGCGCTGCCACTTGTGAATCCTCCGAGCTGTGACAGTGTGAATACTTTGTGTTGACCAACTCACAGACCTTTCCTCTCTCTCTCTCTCTCTCTCACTCTGCAGGGCTCCAGAGATTATTTTGGGCCTGCCATTTTGCGAGGCCATCGACATGTGGTCACTGGGCTGCGTGATAGCCGAGCTCTTCTTGGGCTGGCCCCTCTATCCCGGAGCGCTGGAGTACGACCAGGTAACATTCCTAAAACATGCGCACACACAAGAACTGCAAGCTACTGTATCACACGCACTCCAAAGAAGGGAAGAAGAGCAACAGGGAGGCATGTTTGATGCTTTCCCTGCAACTCAAAACTCAGTGTGTTCATTATACAGTTAAAGCTTTTATTTGTTGTCCCTCTCTCCAACAAGTCCAACAAATCCTGCACGAAATCCACCTAATACTAATCTGAGCCGAGCCAATCAGGAAATTGTTCTTGGCGATGTATGATTATCTTCCCACAGGGCTGTGCGGTCTGAAACTACACAAGTGGGACTCAAACCGGAGTCCCCCCGGGCGAAGGAGGGAGGAGAGAGAGCGAGGGAGCATGGGAAAAGGCCCACACGGCGTTCACAGGGATTACCCTGTGTTTGACAACTCGGCGCAGAATTATCGTGTTTTCAGCGTGCGAGTTGATTGCGTTGTCGCGTCTCTGCGCTGGGAGAAAAATAATATTTGACCTTTTATGGGTGTCTACAGTTTTCCCCCAGAGCGCTCAAATGTTCGACTTCCTGTGCCAAATCAAATGTTTGAAGTTGATCGGACGCCAGAATTGAACGTTCTCGCTCCAAACGAGAATTTATGGCTTGTTCGGTGGGAACCATCACGCGTGTGCATGTGTCAGAGATGGCTGACGGAGCTTCGCTGTGCACTAACGGCTCTGTTGTACCATTAGGCCAAACACACACACACACACACACACACACACACACTGTCGCGCACACTGTCGCGCAGACACACTCCCGCGTGCACACTGAGCCCCCAAAAGTATGCCGTACTATGCCAAGGCTCGCTGCAGTTCCACTCTACACAGCAAAATGTATTTATAAACATAAGCCTGATGGTAGACATGTGCGCACACACACACACACACACACACACACACACACACACACACACACACACACTGTGTTGAGCGTTCAGTGCATCATCAGCAGGTTCTCAGTCCAGTGCCCTCTGTCCAGTCGGTGTGTTTGTTCTGGACCGTGGACTCTCTCACACACACACACACACACACAGGCTGTAAATGAATCGCTGCAGGATTTCCACCGGTCATGGGATTTCTGGAGAATTATGAGTGCGATAATGAAGACGGGGCGGGTCGGGAGCTGAATGAACAGTTTGAGGAAGTCAGCACATATCTGCAAGAAGGAATGCAGGAAATGGAGTTACACACCAGAGTGTGTTTGAAACTCACAAAAACATTAGAAATACATTTCTGTGGTCAGTGGAGAGATTCAGCTTCACATGTCACGCACAGGTCTTCATGATTTGACATGAGCAATAGATGTTACTGTCCGTGTCTGTTTTGACTTGTGCGTATGACGCCAAAATCCCAGCGGGCACGTCTCCGTCACGTCGCAGCTGCAGCGCTGTTTTGGTCCGTTCTGCACGCGACTTCAAACCCCATCGAGAGCATTTCAGAAGCGTTTAGCACGCCAGACTTTGTTAACTTGCTCAGATTTGCTGATTTTTCTGCTTTATGTGCTCCTAGATATGTAAATATGCTACGTAGAATATGTTAAATTGTTTCCCTTCTGGCTGTTTGCATGTGGTCATTTTTCAAAATTGACGGTATCTCTGTCTTGACTTCCTGTCAGCTCGCGGGCTGCTTGGACCGTTGGGACCAAGACGCTTCCGGTGTGGTTTGAGACTTGACCCGAACGGCCGTGGCGCACGCGGAATGCGTCGCGTACGTGCCCGGTGGAATTTAAAGGGATGAGGGAAGGCGTAGCTGCCCTCTGATTGGCTGCGGCTCAGGAGGTAGAGCGGGTCATCAACTAATCAGGAGATCGGCGGTTCGATCCCCGGGTCCTCCTCCGGTCTGCATGTCGAAGATACTGAATCCCAAATTGTTCCCAAAGGCTTCGCTGTCGGTGTGTGTGAACGCATGTGTGAGAGTTGTCAGAAGACTTGAAATGAGCTTTATAACGACAGTCCATTTAACAGTTAATCATCGGCGTGGCTGTAAACTTCACACAGCGAGCGTGAGGCCGGACAGCGCAGGTCGTGTCTGTAGGCTGTCCTCCGCTCTCTAAACGTTTTACCACATTACTCTTCAGAATGTTTTCACCGGTGTGACGCTGGCTGTGGTCATGAGATTTACATCAGGGACATTTTAATCTCACTTACGGTTCAAGTCAGGAAATTGAAGACGTGACGCTCTGAGGATGCTCGTGTAGGTTAAACCTCACTTTACTCTCAGTAAGGACGACAAAAAGGTCTCAGTGCATGAAGTCTGACACGTGTGATTCCCCTCTCTTTCTGTGTGTGTGGTATGTTTGCTGCATCCGCCCGGGGCTCTGAAGCGCTCCATCTATGTCAGCTTGGCAGAGCAGCAAAGGTTGAAGTGCAGCGATTTGAAATGTTCCGTAATAGATAAGCAGCAACTTACAGAGCAGCTGCTGGACACAGTCCAAGTTTGCAGAGCCTAACACACACACACACACACAGAGATGTACAAAAACACACTCTGTGTGTGAACTCTGATTCCAGCTTCATTCTTTAAACAAATAAACACGAGTTCATGTTTTCGCGACGCGCCTGGAGGATTTATTTCTTCCACTTCATAAAAAAGTAACAAATTAAATTACGCTCAAGTTGATTATCCTGTTTTCAGCTGAGCTGTTGTGATGTAAGTCTGATGTAAGTCTCTCTCTCTCTCTCCCACATTTTCCCATGCCTTCTTTCCTCCCCCCTTCCTCTTCTCCTCCCCCTCCGTCTCCTCTCTCTCTCTCTCTCTCTCTCTCTGCTCAGATCCGCTACATCTCTCAGACTCAGGGCCTTCCTGCCGAGCAGCTGCTCAACAAGGGGACCAAGACCTCTCGTTTCTTCTCCAAAGAGTCCGACTCGCCGTACGCCTCCTGGAGACTAAAAGTACGCACACACACACACAACACACATGTTACAGACATCCTGTCTGGTGGGGGGCACATACGCACAGAAATGAAGCGGGAAGGTGAAGTCTCAGCACGATACCTGTAGGAAACAGCTGCATGAGCCTCTCAAAGCAGGACAGAGGCAGCACAACCGGAGGAAGACTTCAGGAAATGTGAAACTGTTTAGACTTCTCGCTGAGCCGACTCTAAATAATTTAAAATCAACGCAAGCCTAATATTTATCCGTCCACGTACTTCCCAGGAAAAGTCGGACTGCCTAACCACGCAGATTCACATTTTAATTTAATATTTTGACCTTTCATTGTAAATTGTGACTGATTTTTATGTTTCTGTTCCTGCAGACGACAGAAGAGCACGAGAAAGAGACGGGACTAAAATCCAAAGAGGCCAGAAAGTACATCTTCAGCTGTCTGGACGACATCGCACACGTGAGTCCACAGATAACACGCTTTGAACGTCGTAGCTGCTCGGTTCTTTCTCAATCAATCCTGACATGAACGCTTGCCCTCTGTGGTTCTCATGCAGTGTTTTCTCTCCCTCTGTCCGTCTGTCAGGTGAACCTGGTGCTCACTCCCGATAATAGCGACATGCTCGCAGAGAAGGCTGACAGGAGGGAGTTTGTGTCTCTGCTGAAGAGCATGCTGCTGATCACCGCCGAGGACAGGACGGTTCCCTCCAGCGTCCTCAATCACCCCTTCCTCACCATGACTCACCTGCTGGACTACCCGCACAGTAACCAGTAAGGCAGCCGCCACGAGAACATGCCGGCTTGTTTGTTTTTCTTCCCCGTAGTAACTTCCAATCAATGAATTATGGAGTGTTGTACAGACTCGAGTCTTAAAATCGACTCCCCCCTCCTCTTTGCAGCGTGCAGTCATCTTTCCGCATCATGGACATGTGTCACAGCCGGCCCACCAACGCCATCTTTGACGCCCTGAATCAGAACACCATTCACTTCTCGAGACCTCCCGTGGCCCCCGCTGTCTCCTCGGGCCTCCCGCTGGGCTACAGCAACATACCGGTCCACACTCAGGTGAGACGCTGTCATTTGCTGCTTCAGCTGGGCATGTTTTACCTCTGTATTGTGTTTTTCATTGCATCACTGATCACTTACATCGGCGTGATAAAGATCCTGCAGATTTTCAGGCGCCACGGTCACTTCTTCTTCTCTCCAGACCGATAACATAAATGTGTCTAATCTTTGGTTACATAATGTTTCTGTGCTGCTGACCTAATGTCGCCCTCTTCAGGGGAGAAGGTGTCATAACGTCACCTCAGAAAACTGATCACACGTGACTGTCAGTCATCGTCCTTAAGAGTTATCGCTGATCTCCTGGTCTCCTCTCCTTGTTTCCTAGACTATAACCCAGTCAGCTCCCTCAGTGTTGCATCCTGGGATAGCTCTAGCGACTGGGAATGGTCAGTTTGGGTGCAGCGACTCGTTTCCACCCGCCCTTCTTCTTTGTCCCCCCACCATGCAAGGTATGAAGACATTTACATCGTTTTAACAAAAAGGTTGCGGAGGTGCGGCGTGTCTAACAGGTGGTTTTGTTTTCTTAAAGGTAACCTCAACCAACCAGCGGGTTATTCTGTTCCCATGGTAACTCAGGCCCCTCCTATACAGCCCCTACCAGTGAGGCCTGGTGTGATCGCTCAGGTAAGACACAGACTCAAACATGGACTCCGGTACTAGACGACTTTTCTCGAGTCTCTCTGACACACTTTTCCTCCGTCGCGTCCCCGCAGCAGGCCTGGTCCAGCCGGGGGCAGCAGCTCCTCGTCCCAGCAGCCTGGCAGCAGATGACTACGGTGGGTCCTCCTCCCTCTCACCCACCTCCACCACCCCCGTCCTCCCTTACCAGCGACACCGCAGGCGGCCCGCAGAGGATCGGCGACTGGGGGTGAGTCACCCAGTAGTCTGGGCGCTTCCCTTGAGTATAGCATGTAATCTATTACTTCTACTCAAAGTATAACGCCACATTTTGTCTCTTTTGATACCGTCTAACAGGAAAGTGCGTCCTCACAGCAGCCACTACAACTCAGTGATGCAACAGCCTCTCCTGACCAATCAGATGTCAGCCCTCTCTGCCCACCAGCCAATCAACATCGGCATAGCTCACGTCGTGTGGCCTCAGCCAGCCAATAAGAGGAACAGACACAGTCACAACAGGTGAGACTCTGCTCCTCAGCCTTTGGACTCAAGCCGCTCCGCCATTTTATTTCTGTCTAACACGTGGACTGTTGTTTGTTTAAAGGAACCTGTCGCACCTCAACAACATCCACATATCGGCGTGTCGGACCCCCAAGATGGCCGACGTTGTCGGACAGGCGGTGACGCGGAGGGAGCAGCCTCAGAGGGAGGCGCCTCTGGTGGAAACCAGGCAGCCGGAGGTTCATAACACAGACGAGGAAGAGGACGACGCGGAGGAGGAAGTGAGCTGCTTCAAAGAGGCGGTGCCGAACAACAACAACAACAGCCAGCTCGAGCTGTCGGGTCAACAGCAGCGAGACGTGGCCGTCCTGATGGGCGACACGCCGAGCCCCGCCGCCAGCGTCATCAGCATCCACAGTGAGCTGACAGACGGAGAGGAAGAAGGCGACGACGACCCGCAGAGGTGCCGTCTGAGCGAGTGAGTAACAGCCTGTTCGAGTCCCGTAGAAAGACACACGGAGGACGTCGCTTTAAGAAACATCCGTAACGCTGCGTTCTTCTGTCCACAGGTGTAAAGAGGAGTGTGTGTGTGAAGCGTGCAGAAACACCAGCGTGTCCATGGAGAGAGTGTGTTC
Organism: Sciaenops ocellatus; assembly: GCA_033000465.1. Classification (NCBI taxonomy): domain Eukaryota; kingdom Metazoa; phylum Chordata; class Actinopteri; family Sciaenidae; genus Sciaenops; species Sciaenops ocellatus. Next base: position 3,559,565 of record CP136871.1, on the reverse strand, counting down.
CCTCAGCAGCCCCGACAGCAGCCTGAGCACCAGCTCTTTCGCCTCCAACTCGCTTCAGTCCAGCCCCTCCGTCTCGCCGTGCAAGAGGCCCAACAGGTTTGAACCGATCCGAACGTCCAGCTAACAAAGAAGTAACGTACCACGAAGAGAAACGCTCATTTCTCGCCTGTCTCTCATCAGCATGTCCGAGGACGACGGCCACGAGAGTGGCTGCGACACGGTGGAAGGCTCCCCTACGTCCGACACGTCGACCTCCCCGCGCGGCAACAGCGCCTACCATTACCTCGACAACGGTAACCACAACAACCGCCCGCCTTTGGCCGCGATGGTAGCGCCGCTGCCTTCCCCTGCAGTGCAGGGCAGGAGCCCCCGCGGCGTCCGGACGATGGTGGTTCCACCGATGAGGGTGCAGAACAATAACACGCATGGGGCAGAGGAGCGCTTCCAGAGGACGGGTCAGTGGAAATGTTTCACGTGTTTCACTTTGTTTTAACCAATCATGATGAAGAGACTTGATGTTTGTGTACTGACACCCTGCACCCCATAAATGTGTCATCTCGCCGCCTGTTTGTGGTCTGTCACCTGTGCTTTGGTGGTGTCTGCTTTGCAGGTCATATGGAAGCAGTAGGGGCTTACCACCCCCTAGTGGGTCATAGAGGCTTTAACAGGTGATCAAGAGACACCGACAGAGAAGCGGCCACGTCGAACCAACACATCAGAGATGCATCCACAGGAGGCAATGCTAACATTGTCCCAGAATCCTCTTTTTTTATGGCTTTCCCTCCACAGAAATATCAGTTTACTTTAAGGAGTAAAGAGACAGAGACAGAGCTGGTGTTAGTTCCTCCCCTGAGGCTGATAAACGGTGTAGAAACGAAGTCTGTCAACATCTAGTGTGAGCTTCAGTGAACCAGATACCAAAGCAAAGCCCACGACGTCTGGGTGCTGCGCAGGAAGCGTAAAATGACAGTGGAGGTTTTTCTTCCCGTTAATCTTTTAAGTAACCCGTTAAAAGAATAACCGCAGCTTAAGTATCTCTAACAAATCCACCTGTGTTTGACAGCACGAGTTCTGCCTGCACCAGTGACCCAGAATTAGATTTTTTTTACAGTAGAAGAAGAGTTTCGTTGTCTGAAGACGAGTCTTAGTTTCTACAAGTTGGAGGGAAAGGTGGATGCATTTCATGTGGTGTTGTGTCGGAGTCTCGTGTTTTCTCTGCTGGTTCTTGCCATGCAGCAAAAGTTGACCCTCGAGACGCTGATCTGACATCAGTTTAATTTGCTCTGTTCTCCACACGCTCATTTTTATTCACGTTATATTTCAAACTGATCCAGATCAGAGTCCGAGGATCAACTTTTTGCTCCTCAGGTTCATTTTTCTGAGTGCCAACAATTTCATTTCTTTCTCTTTCCTCGACTTCACAGATTTTATTGTTTATCGTTTTAAAGTTTTACAGGAACTGTTAAAAAGTAAAAGACACGTTTGATGACGCTGTAAACGCAGAAGAAATGACACTCTGTGGCCATAAAGCCGTCGTTCTTCTACACCACTGCATCAGGTGCAGGTGATTGTCTCATGCCCAGCTGCGATATGAAACCTCTTTAACGCCGACTGTAAGCCAGAAGGAGTGGCATGCTTCTGCTCTTTGACCAGCGTGTAGCTGATGAGTTAAACTCCTTTGACTGGATTTACAGCAGACTGTTGTTGTCTCAAAGGCTAGCTCCATCTCTCGATGTCAGTTTTGTCTGTAAAAATCTTCCCACTTTTTTTTAGAAATGTTCAGTTTAGCTGCAGTTTTTTGGAGCTACATTGATCGTCTTCGATCAGTCCTTCAGTGACATCCTGTTCAGTGTTTTTCTTCCTGATAAATCTGCAAACGTGCGAGCGTTCTGTGCTGGTCGTGTGCGGCATTCACTTTGCAGTAGTTCATCCTGAAGGTCACGACAGCCACGCAAACTTCAGCCGTGAAGCAGCACGCGTTGGCCTCATTAATCCAGCTTCACTTGATACAAACACAGTGTTGCTTAAAGGAACAATCTGTCAGATATTTACTGTATTGAATCATAACATGACCGCACTGTGTCATCAGAGCTTAAGGACACATGCTCAAATACTCACCATAAATCAGTTAGAAGCAGAGTTACGTATTGTTCCTTTAAGGAAAATTTGAGTAAATGTGGTTTGGCATCTGGAGCAGTTAATCTAACATGAGCTAATCAGCTGTTCAGTCCTCTTCACTTCCTCTCTGCTGTGCATGCTCCTTTGTTGTTTGAAGTCTGCTTCACTGTCTTCAGTCTTGCAGGTCGTACGGACTAAACCTGCCGTCTTTAGTGTACACGTCCTCGCTCGACTCACTCCTGTCTTTTTTTTTTCTCTGTCCCAGTCTCAGAGTCCTGGTCCCGGTCCAAAGGTCGCTGCAGCATCGCAGGGCAACACAGCACTCCCTCCTCCGTCCCCCTCCTCCCATCCGGCCCCCTCCTGTCCCGACAGCAAACGGTGACTGGACAGCAGCAGCAGCAGCACCCGCCTCCTCTGGGCTTTGGACAGGTGGGTTCGGTTCTTTGTCTTTGTGATGTGTAGGGGGATGATGCTGAAGCCGAACGCCTCAAAATATATTTTTAGGATGATGTGATATTTTTTTGTCAGAGCATCAGGAGGATTTCTGCTCCTGACCAAGAGTCCAGCACATAAACCCGCAGCATATTGTTCAGCATGCACTTCAGTATGCCTGACAGTGCTACTACTCCCGCAGTTTTGGTTGCACATCATGCACAAAAAAGGTTATCAGGTATCGTCTCAGACAGGAATGGTGTGCACCGCGTTTAACGCAACCGTGAAAGTTAATGTTTGAAACTGCACCCGCTCTGCCGCTGTCCGGTTCAGAAGCGTCCCCGAAGCGGACACAGAGCACCTCGAGCTTGACAGGAAGCCAGACACAGAAACAGCATAGAGAAGCTGATGGATTTTCAAAATAAAATCCCCTGTGCAAACTGTTGGTCCTATGTTAGCTCAGATGTGTCAGGATCACCCAACAACTGCCCCATTTACTCCCATATTAACTGAGAGCAGAAATTTGTGGAGGGAAAGCAGACGTACCAGTTTTTTACCTCGCTCTAGAGGTCACATTTTTTAACTTTAGTCACACAAATTATATATGTAGACGTTCAGCGAGACCTGAGGATGCTTAAAATCCTCTTTGTTCATTGATACGACCTACAGTTTGGTCATAGTGGTCTCTTGTTTGAAGGTGAACTTTGAAGGCTTTCTCTCTCTCAGCAGCTTCAACTGACAGACACAGCTGCTGTTTGTTGCTCTGCTCTGATTGGTCGACTGCAGCTTGTTGCCGGGCAGAAAGCACACTCATTCATGTCCTTGTGGTTCTCTCTCTCTCTCTGTCTTTCAGGTTCCAGCGTACGGTTCAAACCACAGCAACAAAGAGTGGAACGGCAACTATGGGCCCCTGCGACCGCACGCCTACATCCCCCCCACTGTCCACACACACACCTTCACACACCTGCAGCACAGCAGCCCCACACACACCTCGGCCGCCCCGCACACCCAAGGCCTGCCCGCGCACACCCTGCTGTCCTACCCGCCCAGCGGGCCCCTCACCGCCGCTCACCACCCCCACCCCCACCACCCCATCCTGCCCTCTCGCCCTCCCCCTCTCCTCCAGCACAGCTACAGTCTCTCCCACCCCCAAGGAGGCGCTATAGTTCACCAGGTGACCCTGGGCATCAGCGCGCACCCCCACCACCCCGGACACCCTGCTCCCCACCCGCACAGGCTCCTCCCTTCCCCGACCATCCACCCTCACCACCAGCCTGGCTACGCCCACCACCCGCACCAGTTCAAGCCGCCTCCTTTCCCCCCTCCTCACCCGTACATGGCCTCCCCAGCCGCCTACACAGGCTTCCCTCTGAGCCCCACCAAGCTCAGCCACCACCCCCAGTTCTCTTATATCTGAGGAGCCGCACGGGGCCGCAGCACTACCTTCTGGTGAGGAAGGGCAATGGGAAATGGACTGGAGCTGCGACCTGGGCGGGTAGAGCTAGCAGCAGAGCACAAAACGGACACTTGTGATGACGAGGAAGACGTGGTTAACAAGGAGGACGGATTTAACAATGTATCATAGGGGGACTGCGGAAGAGAAGTAACAATGCTGAAGATAAAAATGTTTCACGGCGACTCACGGCCGTCAGAAGTCGGCGATCATGTTGGATTTTGTCAGAGCGACCTCGGCTCTGAAGGACCTCCTGCGCAATCATGTCAGCCAACGGACGATTGATTAAAACCGCAGAGCTTTACGAGAGCGCATCACAGCTGATGACGATAAGGAAAATCGAATCGAGAATGTGTCCTTTGCACATTACCTCCTGTCATTTGTCGAGTAGTGTTCGGAGAATTTGATCTAACTAGAGGCTGGAAATCATTTTGTTGTTGTCGTCGTTGCTGTCAGGGCGCTCGGCCTCCCCATTCCCTTTATCTTTGTTGCCTTGTAGCCGGTCAGATCTTGTTTGTTTTTTAAGCCATCCCAGTCTGTATTAAACCAGGATCGAATGCTCCCGTCTCTGTCCGCGGCAGACTTGGCAGCTGCCGCCGCCTCCTTAGTGCCTTAAAACCAGAGTCTACGACGACGTTACTTCAGGAGCTTCTAGATTGTACATTTTAAAACGGGCTTGCAGCACTTATAACCTTCAGACTCTGAACGCTTGTGGTCACGTTTTAATATTGGCAAATGTTGGACTTTCAGTTTTGCTTTCTAACTCAGAGTATGGATTTACTTTAGCTAGAGGCTGCACATTTAGGGCTTTGACTGAATGAGCTTTTTATGTACATAAAGAGTGATTTGATATTTTGATAATCGATTTCTATTCACTATAGTACTTAATTCATAACAGTATTGTCACTGTTTACTGTAACTGCAATACAATCTAGATAGCCTCTGGGTTGCTGTGTTTTCATTATTTTTTTGCATTTAGACTCGCATTAAAGCGTTTTTATGTTTTAGTTTTTGGGAGTGGCATAGATTTAAACGACAAAAAAAAAAAGTTTTATGTTTTTACTTCTAAATGCTTCTCAGTGTTTGAAATAACCTATGAACTTTACAGTATCATCGCTGGGCTATCGAGTGTTAGAGGTGTATCGGTGATCGTTTCGAATACTCGTGCGAGACGACCCCCTTTTTGTCCGTGTATTGAAGCCTGTTTCTCAGTTTTGATACATTCCTTCAGGGTGGATGCATAGCCTTGATTTTTATTTTATTTTTATTTTTTTGACTTCCAGTGTGTCGTAGAGCTGCGTCTTTACCCGTCACTGTCACATCAGCTGGTATTTTTACTCCAATCAGCACCAAAGACTGTTTTCATTAATCATTTCTTTCAAGCATGGTCGATACTATTTCTCCTCTCACCTCCGGCATACTGTCGCAGTTATCAACGTTTTGGAATATATTGTGAGATCTCTATTTTAAAAGATGGAAAGAAAAAAAACAAAAAACACATGAGGTTGAGGTTTTTATTTTTCTGAGCTATGTTTGGCAAAATTGTATTTGGAATGTATAGATAATAAGCTGCTATGTACTGATTATCTGCCACTTCGTAGCTGTGAATTTTAGAGGATTAATCTCATTCTAGCCTGCATTCTCTCTTTTGTATTGTAGTTCCGACGACTAGATACAATAGAAGTGGGTTTTATTTTAAAGTATATTGATTGCTATTCCTATATGCTAGTGCCTCTGTATATTGGCTTTGTTGTTTTGAAGTGATTGTAAACTGCTGTAATGGAAGTTTCTTTATTTTTTTGTTTAATTCTGTTGCTTTTTGGTGTGTGCGTGTGTGTGTTTGTGCATTTAGCATCAGTATTTCAAACGTAGGCTGGGTTCACTGTCGGATTCTGTAAGCGGTGTGTCGTCGGCGTATTGTTTTAGCTTTTTTATTTCCGTTATCGGACTGTATTCGCAAACTCTTCGTACTGTACAACTAGTGCCTTTCTCTGAAAACAAAGCGGCCGACAGGCGACGTCTCACGTTGATATCAAAGCAGTCTAAGTTTTTTTTTTTTTTTTTTGGTTTTTCTTCGAGGGGATCAGCTCCTATTTTCACAACGATCACGAAAAAAAACCCCAAAGTTTGTTCGTTCGTTTGTTGGACTTAAAATGAGTTTTCTTTTGTTTTACAGAATCCTAAGAAAGTAACAAGTCAGGGAGTGTTTTATTTCACCAAGAACACCGTGCAGTACTCAAAAAAAAAAATCAAAAAAATCATAGGGCCTGAATATATACACACACAAATGCAAAGCTTTATTCTCACACCGTGAATGTATTTTGACTGTTGAAAACGAGTTACTTGTTGTTCCACAGCGTTTTCTCTCTCTTCACGTGATCGGGGATGTCGATAGTTTCTTTTGTATTTGCAGCTATTACCATAGATAGACATCATCGTGTGTGTGTTTCAGTCAGGGGTTTCTTTTTTTGAAAAATGCTTTATCCATCAATCATACCCAAAAGTTTAGGTCCAAAGCTGTCCCATCCTCGACGGGAGCGTAACGCCGCAGCCGCTGGCGGCGGCCGCACGCTGCCGTTCTCTTCTACTTAACGTATTGTTATGATTTCGCTACGTTGCTTGTAACGGTGGGTGTGTTTTGTGTTGTCTAATATGCTACTGGGTTTGACGAACGAGAGGATGCACTGTTCAGCTTGGAGCACGGCCTAGAATTATAACTGATAGAGGTTGTGTGTTTGTGTGTGTGTGTGTCACGGCACAGTAATCTGTACTTTAAGGTTTTTTTTTTTTTCCATCCTGTGGTGTGCAGCCTCTCTCGTCGATTCCCATATGTCTCTATTGTTTGTCTCGGCTCAGCACCTGCTATGAGATGAACACGCGTCCCACCTCAGCGAGTATAATCCCCCCCCTCTCCACCAACCACTTTGGGCTGATTGCTTAGGGTAGATAATCCCGCCTGTGGCCTCAGGCTGACAGTTGCGTCATCAAAGTCACCGTCGGGGGCAGGAAGCACATGGAGCCCAGCAGCCTTAAGTCACAAAGCAGGCCTGAGGACTTAAAATTCAGCTCAACAACAAACAAACTGAACGTGGATCAGTAAACACGGATTGGGTTCATCAGTATTCCCAGATTAGGCTTTAGTCTGCTCTGTTTTGGTCCCTGTTGGCCTGCTTTTACTGGGACCTCTCAACCCAACAAACATGGGTCTGAACATCTCATTCGGGTTCTGGGCTGAACTGCGAAATTCGACTCCTAAGACACGTTTAGGTAGATTTTTGTACCACAGTTATCTAATTATCGGGTTGACATTTATTGTATTTAGACACAAATATGTAGACATGATTGCTAAATTGAAACTGTTACTGTTCTAAATGTGTAGATCTGTGTGGCTTTCTGATTTTATTTTTTTTGATTTGTGTTTTTTTTTTTCTTTTTCTTAAATGCTACACTAGTTTGACATGTAGCAACTGCACTGTGCAATATTCAACAATATGAGGACTGGGAAAAATGATTTATTGTTTGGATGTAATAATGTGTGTCTTACCAGTTTGCGGTCGTTTTATTTTCTCCCCCTCCCTCTATAGTTCTCAGTGAGTTTCAATGTGACCAAGCCTTATGTACTTAGTCACAAAAAGCGGGTTCCTTCTTGGTGACTCTTATTGGTGAGTGTCAAATTATGAATTGATGGTGTACTATGTCAAGATTCACTTTGAATTAAAAAAAAAAAATCTTTTTGCTTCAGTCGATGTCGTCTTTTGTTTGTGAACCAGCGAGCGGTCGCTGCCATGTAGCGGTGTGGAACAAACTGTTTAAAGTCCGTGTAAAGGCAATTCTGAGATTTCTTTCAAACACATTAAATATGTTGGAAAATAGTTGCTGAAAACACGTGAAAAGACTTTGAACGATATATTACTGAAATGTGGAGTTAGAGGTTCAAACAGTTTTTCACCAGTTTTCAGTCCAGGATTTTTGTGGGCGGTCCTTAAAGGGTGGCTCGATGACACGCTGAGGCCGCCCTGAGCAGAGAGATAGAGATGAATTCATCTCAGCTCAGTGTTTCAGAGTTAGTCATGTCATTTTCTGAACTCATCTGACACGTTTCAGTCGCTTCAAAATGGCCGCTCGACTGCTCCCATGAGTGGGCGTGGCTACAGCGCTGCGCAGTGTGTGTATGGCATCTGTTACTATGTGTGTGTGTGGTCCTGTACATGTGTGTTCAACAGGTGCCAGCTGGATGGGATAAAAGCGGAGAAATAATTTCATGTGTAACATGAAGTTTCAAAATTAATTAACCTTACAGGTCAAGGGGCATAACCAATGACGGTATAAAGAATGGACGGCGTTTGTGTGATGTCACCCACAGGTTTTCCAAGCGCCATTTTGAAGCTCAAAATGGCGGCACTTGCAGCTGCCAAATTGGCCTCCCGGTTAATCTACATATCAGCAAAGACACGGATCATCGGTGGACCTGAGGCAGGCTGAATGTGGGGGTTATGCCTGGTCAGGCACGGTATTGGTTGAAGATGTAGTCACATCTCGCTTTACTGAAAACTCTACTCTTGAACATTGTCCCACCTCTCCAGCCACCTGTTCCCACTCCATACTGTGTTCCATGCTCGACTTCCCCAGCCAAGCCCCTACAGACGAACGGCAGAGCCTCACCCTGAGTGAACCACCTTCTTGATCATTGTATGTCTCGTGCCAGGTGAGTAGCAGCTGTTGCAATGAATGCAAGATGGCTTCATGCAGTGTAGGAGCTGTTTGTGTGTATATTTTGATTTAACCACAAGGGGGAGTTTTGTTTTTTGTGTCATTAATTATAGATGAGCAGCAGGTGTTTAAGTAGAGCATTTAAGGTTAGTTCTGGGTTGGTTGGTTGGTTGGTAGAGTGATCACACGATTCTGCCCGGATACCAGAGAAGTCAACAAACGTAAGTAACAGTACTTGAAAGTCATCTGACATCGTGAGCCTTGTTTTTATGGAAGCATGTCTTGAGTTTGAAGTTTAAACAGTGACTGCATTCAGGCTGCACCTTTAAAGGTCCAGTGTGTAAGATTTGGGGAAAGGACAAACCAAACACTGAGTCTAGATGGGTCCTTTGGGTTGTTAGAGGTCAGGGGGCCACCACAGATTCTCCTACATGCTTAAAAAAAGGACGGTAATGTCGTCACACGCATTGATATCCCCCATCTCTCTGTTAACAGATGACCAATAGTAAGACTTTCTGGGTACAATTTTGTAAACATTTTATCCTCGATCAGATGAATAGCCTTTCCCCTCTGTCCCTCAACCATAGATCAGAATTTCACTGATTTTCTTCAATGATCTATTTGATGAGAATTCTTTCCTGTTCTTCGAAGCCTTTGTAAGAGAAAGTAATATTCCAAGATCACACTTCTTCAGATATCTCCAAGCCCGCAGTTTCACCTCCAAACATTTCCATACTTACCCCCAAGACACCAAATAAAGACTAAAATCTGTAAAATCTGATCTCTAAGAAGTGTAAGACATAATATTGATCCTCCAACACACACGGAAACACGTGAGGCTGGATGATGTCTGGGCTAAAAGCATCTCCAACATACACACCTCCACCTCCTCTATACATATAGATGTTTGAGAGTTGGTATGTTTGTCCATTTTCAGAATAAGGCAGCTGTTTCTCCTTTACACTAGAAAGGTGAGGGTGTTGTGAGGAGATTGCAATGCTCCAATAACACCACTAGATGCAACTAAATCCTGCACACTGGACCTTTTTAAATAAAGGATGTTAACTGGAGTATTCACTCCTAATCCTGCCGCTAGCTTAGCTGCTAAATCCCACACACACCGGACCTTTAAGTCTACAGTCTATGGTTAGATATTCGCTTTATTTGTCCGGTGAACGGTGAGTTCGCTTGTCATACGAAGTGACGTCATCTTGACTGCATCATTAAACACACTGTCTGCCCACCAGAACGAGGCCTACAGAGAGAAGACTATAAAACGAGTCATTTATTTTTACAGCATCTTGTTCTGAATGTCATAAAACGGTGATTCACTGACTCGCTGAGAGGTCCACAGGTCCTGTTGTTCTGCTAACATCAATGACAGGGCATGAATTAACCCATTAACTGGGAACATGAGCAAAAGTTAGCGGAGGTTCAGGCTCCATTTGGATGACATAACAGTGTTTACAGTTTTAGGGTCCTGCAGGGTGTTCGAGTGACACAAAATCATGATAGCACCATTATTTCTTTTTACAGTAAATTGGCCACAATGGGAACAGGACTAATGATGAGTAAAGATGAGTACCCTCCACCCCTGGTGTGGCTGTCATCTTTACAGTGGGGACTCTGCCCTCGGCTCCCAGCAGGGGGCCACCACCACCACCACCACCGCCGCCTGCCTCCCCGCTGAACCCGGATCAGGCAGCATGGCAGCGGCTGGCGTCACATGTGTGCCCGCCGTCTTTTAAATGATGCGGGCCTCTACAGAGACTGTCTCATCTCCATTATTTTATATTACAGGTGGGGTTATATGACGAACCGTAATGACCAATATGTTCCTGTCATTTTCACCGTAATTACACCCAAACACGCAGGCTGATTTCCACCTTGCGTCAAGCCAGCTGACAGTCAGCCAGAACAGGAAGTTGGGCAGTTTAGAGATTAAAAGTGGAAACGTGTCGAGGTATAATGACATGAAATGATCTATACAGGACAAAAACACTCGATAAAAACATATAAATAATAATAATATGGACTGAATTTATTTTAAGAGGGCTTTAAACTGTGTAAACATGGATGTAGTGTCCATGACGTCACACACAGAGCTGAATGAAACCTGGTTGCTCAAACATATCACCTGTGACGGCAACCAAAGCGTCCACGCTCTTAACCCTGCATAACACTATAACTGTTTTTTGGACCAGGCTGTAAACATGTTTATTTCTGCTGTGAAGTTGGACATTTTAACATGGGGACTTATGGAGACTGACTCACCAAAACAGTTTTGGTCTCTATAGCTAATTTCCCCGTTCATGACAACTGTACTGAGGGTGAATTTATATACAACTCACCTGTTCAGATTATATTAAGGCTTAAAGTTATGCAGGATTAAGAGCGTGGCGCTTTGATTGACAGGTAGGCGTGGTTACAGATGGTTTGTTGAGCAACCAGGCGTCATTCAGCTCCACCTCTTTGCCCATTTTTGGAGTAGCCACAGTCGACAGCCAGAGCCACCACGCTCTGTGGGTGATGTCACGGATACTACGTCCATGTTTCATACAGTCTGTGGTTGGGCTAAACCGATGATGTAACGGCTTTATTATTAAAAGTCTCCAAACACAGATATAATCTTAATGAGGAGGCGAGGTGCCTCTTTTATTTTGAAGGCGGCTGAGCTGTGTTCCGGTTTTAGATTGACGCGCGTTGACGCAGCTGCCAGCAGAGATGGAGAGCGCGTTGCGGTCGCAGTAGGGACACCAGCGCGCGCGCGTACACACGCAGAAACAGCCACATTGAGTCGCGTGAAGGAAAACTAAAAAGACCGTCTTTGTCTCCTCATCGACCCCCACAGCCCCGCAGCCTCCAGCAGGCTCATGGAGAGCGGAGCCCCGCTTGTCCGCACCGGGGGCGCGTTGATCGGATGCCTTTCACCACAGCAGCCCCGTTAGATGCTTTCCATTCCGGATTAATTGGTTGACCAATGGCTCCCAAACATGCGCTCCTCTCCGGCAGCGGCCCCGTGGTTGGAGGGGTAAATAATAAAGGAGACCCCTGCTCTTCCTCTCCGGCGGCATGGATGCTGAAAGCGGGGATGCTGGCCGTCTGCTCGCCCGGGAACGGGAAGAGGACGCGGCGGGCGCTGGATGGGATGCTGGCCCGGTGGTTTGTGACCATCGGCGCGGTGCTGATGCTGATGATGCAGAGCTCCTTGGCCGCTGACGGTAAGACACTGATGCTGTGTTATGTTCCAACCTGTACGAGTGGCCTCTTCTGATCACACAACTACAACCTAAACAGCCAACACGAGCTGCAGGCTGAGTGGAGCTGATGCTCTGACTCCCATTCCGGTCTCAAGCTGGCTTTATGTCATCATATCACATCATTAGTGCAGTTATTAATTAGCCAGATTAGGAGAAGATGTGTGTGGATGGTTAATGATCAGACTCTGTTAGATAGAAATGATAACTGCCATAAACAGCAGCTGGTTTGTGTGAGCTATGGCAGTCATTTTAATGTGTCCGGAGCAGTTTTACTCATCTCTGAGGGCTTTGTTGTTAATGTCACAGCCTATAGGTGTTCACTAATTCGATGTATCACCTTATCTGTATTTGAAATATGTTTGTGATGCATTTAAAACATCGCCGTGGTCGCACACAGGCCCCTCTAACCGATGTCACGTCCCCAAAAAAACACGCAGCCCGGAGCGCACGGAGGACCGCAGCGCAGCGCCGCGCCGCGCCGCTCCACGCCGCCACAGCAGCACTCAGCCTCGGCTGTTTGCTTTTCATTAACGGGGGGGAAAGTTTTTATTCCTTCATGCAGCCTTGAACCTCGAACAAGCTCCATAGGGGACGTTATATATCCGCACAGATACATAATTCATAATTCTCATGTCTTCACAGCCATCTGAGGAAAACAGAAATATCAGATTTATTTATTTTTAGATGTTACCATGACTACAAGACAGTCTTGCACTGAAGTAAACATGTAGCTGTTGTGATAATCATAGTAATAAAATAATAATAGAGTATATTTCTGACCCATCTTTTGACTAGAAGATGTTTTCTCAGGGATATTTTCAGTGTTTTTGACTGAGCAGCATAAACCTGAACCCCGAACCAGCCTCCAGGCGTCACTATTTGTCATGTACATTTTTATTATTAAACCTTGAAGGAGGCCTTGACAGGACGCAGTCAAGTTTGTGATCATAAATAAACACGCGTAAGGTGTAAAAGTGTCTGAAATGTATGAGAAATCCAGTCGCTCAAGCGACTCAGAGGAGAAGTGCTCAGATATTCAACCAGGATCCAATCAGCAGAATAACATAACATGTTTTTCCATGTGACGCTCTGTAGATAGTTTGAAGTTCAGGTGGTTTTTATTTGCAGAGGTTTGGAGGTATTGATGCCGATTCATGCCGGACGTGTCTGGAATTTCAGCTTTTTGTTTTGGCAGCGCTGAAGATGATATTTGAGGAGCCTAAATGTCAAATGTCTCGTCTCTTTCCAAGAGTAATGACTCAGTTCAGGATGCTCCACAGACAACTGGAGCTGCTGAAGGCTTTTTATGCACCTGAGCCATCACTGTGCACAAATTCAAAGAAGTTAACATATAGAGTGAATATGCGTCATGTCGTGTTAATAATTACATTTTATCTGACCTGAAAGAAACCCTTGGGATTTTCCATCACGCGGTGGCGATGAAGTGATGAAGTGGCTCTCGGGTCTCTCCTTACTGTTAAATGTTGCTTCAGATCCATTCACTGATCAGAGATATAGATATAGATCTCATAGCAGAGCTGATTACGTGAAGGAGAGCTGCTCGTCCATCGACTGAAACTGATCAAGTGAAACCTTCTTAGGCCACACGGCAACGTATCCTGCCTAAAGACACAAAATACAACCACCAGGAGACCCACAATACTTTATAAAATAACAAGCCTCACTGTAAAAACATACATTTATGGAAAATAACTTTTACAGTAGTTCTCTGTTTTTTTAAAATCGTATACAAAACACATCCGGCAGTGCTTTAACTCTTTAAAATGGCCGTGGTGAGTGTTAAAGCACTTCTGAATGTGTTTTGTGTACAATTTTTAAAAAACAGAAAGCTACTGTAAAAATTCTGTAATTTTACAGATATTATCTGTACATGGACAACCAAGCTGTTATTTAAAGTATCATGCCAGTAATGACAAATTGCATTTTCTTTCTCTTATGTACTGAAAAATTATTTAATCAGTATTATGAGTACATACAAATTCATGTAAAATTACAGTAATGATCTGTAATTAAATATGTAGCTGTTAGATCAGAAAAAATAAGAGAAAATCTGTTTTTAAAAAAAAACTATTTCTCTGTAAAACCCTGAAATTTTATTTGATTTATAGTTTTGGGCTTTTAACTGAACTTTAATTTTACGTTTTTTGTTTGGCAGACGTTGCTGCCAGTCGTATTTTTTAAAGATTTTACAAAGACTCATCAATTTAAGGACAAAAGCGGAACAAATGGCAGCTTTTACGTCGCATCACTGGTCCGATTAAATCGTCCGACGGTTTACCGGCAGCTCTGTTGGCTCGCTTTATTTTCTAATAAGTATTTAAGTGATTGACTGGCTTAACATGCACACTGAGAGTCAGAAGAACGCTCTCTCAGTACCACCGCAGCGATCTGTCTTATTAACTCTGAAATTGGAAAATAATGAAATACTGGCTCCTCTTACTAACACACAAAGCCACTACTCATTGGTGTCATTTGAGGGTAATAAAGAAGGTCTGCACCCACTATCAAAACCACATGTGTGTGTGTTAAAATGCATATTCCCTGTGTTAAGTACAGATTTGAGAATGAAAGCTGAGATAGAGAATGTGCAGAAGATTGCCAAAGTATTTGGAAAAAAAAAAGATTTATCTACCCAGCGTGCCCAGTTAAATCAGAGCAAATCGCCCACTCACTCTCAACATATCCTCTTTTATATCATGTCGCTGTGCCACTTAAGAGCGAGCTTTTTCCACAGCATGGCTCGGGGAGATTTGACTTTCTCTCGCTTACCTGGTTACTCAAGCATTCAGCTGTTTCAGGTCTTTTTCAGAGAGAAAACACCCCCCCCCCCCCTCCACATCTCTGTGAATAACAAAAAAAAGAGCTGATGCTTAGCTGGTGTGTGTGTGATTTATATTACATGCATGTGAGCATTTGTGTGTGTAGGTGTTTTCTTTAATAGGTCTACAGAGATCTTCATCCTCAGTCAATAGCTGAGATCTATTGGTCCGTGTTACCATGGGAACAGATCAGCAGCTAGTACTTTTCTCGCTGTGCGTCTTGTGTTTGTCAGTCAGGGATTGAAATAACATCTGAGTAAGTGTCAGGTCTGTTGCCTAATAATCAGCGTCTGATGACACACCAGCGGAGATAAAAAGACGCTCTCTGAAGCGCGGAGAGATTTGTGGGGTTTGAACTCAAACCCTTCCAGCTGCTAAACATCCGGCTCTCTGAGTCACTCACCACGCTGCAGTCTTGTTGTTTTTCGCAGAATTAACCATCATCATTTGTGGATCTGCTCCACATCCGCGAGCAGCTCGCGTTAAACCAGTAGCATGATGGCATTTAGAGGAACCAGAGGACTCTGGGGAATAAAGGGAGATTAAAAGATTGGGCTGCAGCCAGCCACTAATTTGTTCAAAATGAACAGGAGCGTGTTCTTTTCGTACCTTTGCTCCCATAAATCTATCACAAAGCAAATAACAAGAGAGCCACCTCTCACTCGCTTTACTGCTTACACCTCGTCTAATGGCATAGGTGCTAAAGACAACAGAAATATACGGACGTACAAGATCACTGTAGTAATCAGTGGTGAGAGTGATGTATTGGAAACAGATAAGGCTGGGTAATAGCATTTTTTTTTAAATATTACTATGATAACTGTGTTTTTGTACGGATACCAGCCTTGTTAGGGGAGTTTTGTGTTTCTCTACAAACCACTTCTACATTTCCCAAAAGTAAAAGTCACTTTGCCTTTTGTTTTTAGTCACTGTTTGTGTTATTTTGTGGTAAATACAGTCTAATATTTGCAAAACTTATAATTTAAAGGTCCGGTGTGAAAGAGTTTGGAGTATTTTTTTGGCAGCAATGGAATAAAGTATTTATTAGTATGTTTACATCATTGTGTTTTTGTTGCCTCAAAATGAGTCCTTTATATCTACAGAGAGAGCGGGTCCTCCTCCACGGAGTCCGCCATGTTGAACTGCCATTTTTCTACAGTAGCCCAGAACAGACAAACGAACACTGATCTAGATATGGACTTTTGCTTTTTGCAGAGGTTTTCTTCACGCTTGGAAGGAGAGGTTGAGGCGTGGGAGAGTATTCATTTGATTGCAATCCGCAACCTCGCCACCAGGTGCCACTAAATCCTGCACACTGGACCTTTTTAGACATAATAAGTAATCATCACTTAAAAAGTATTAAAGGACTAGGTGTAGGTAGAGTTCCATCTAGTGGTGTAATTGTGGCAGTGCAATCACCTCACCTCACCGTTGCCTTCCTAGTCTAGTAAGGAGAAGCAACAATGAAAAGCTCTCTCTAGAGCCAGAGTTTAGTTTGTCTGTTCTGGGCTACTGTAGAAACATGGTGGTTCAACATGATCCCCATGGATGAGGATCCACTCCCACCGTAGATATCAAAGTTTCATTTTTCAGTAACAAAAACAAAAAGATTCTCATTTTCACCCCCACCAATCACTGAACCTTTAAATGGTTAAAATGAACATGAACCCACGAGCCAACATGGACTTTTCATTTCATCTGAGCACCTCTATGAATGGCTTTTCACAAAAGACACAAGCAACCAATCAGCTACTGTATGTGATCATTGGCAACAATATTAAAGTCAGATCAGTTCCCCAACATATTTTGAGATATGTGAGATTTTCTCCTGTCGCACCAGACACACAAGATCACTTTGTAACGATTGTTGAATTACTCTGTAACGACTGTTAGATTACTTCTAACGACTGTTAGATGACTTTGTAATGATTGTTAGATTAGTATGTAACGATCATTTGAATACTTTGTAACGACCGTTAGATTACTTCTAATGATTGTTGGAGTACTTCGTAGCGTTTGTTAGATTACTTTGTAACGATCATTGGATTACTTTGTAACGATTATTGGATTACTTTGTAACGATTGTTAGATTACTTTGTAGTTGTCCATTCTTCTTTGCTATCGCAGAGGGAAAACTAAATGATTGACAAAGTAATAACTTTCCAAAGTTGTAAAAACCCGTCTCAGAGTGTTATAAACCACCACCTACAGTGTTTTTGGCATCCGATGTGTCTTCAGACTTATGCATGCCAGCTTTCGGTACTTGACAGTTACAGTATGATTCTACGCCTACTGCTCTACGGACACGTTTCGGTCTGTACCAAAAGAGTATTTTGGTCTGATATCCAGCCTGAGACGGTGGTCTTACTTTGGAGAAACCTGAAGCACTGACACGTTTCACCATGAAAGAACAAACAGCACTGACTGCTAGGATGTAAGTGCTGTAATTAAAGGTCAGTTTAAGATTTTAAGTCTATAAATGATGCCCCACTTCATGATTTTAATGACATTTGGAAGGATGATGCATCCTCTTACTGGCTGAGCATAAGTCAACATATTTTCTTGGCTTTAAATGGAGGAATCAGACAAACCCCCGGAGTATAATAACCTGGGCGGGGTGGGACAGTGAAGAATCGAATGGCCGGCCGCATTGATAAATCTTCTGCTGATTATCATTTATCCGCTGTCAACAATTAAAGTGATCGATTGTGCTGCTAAGGTACAGTATAGCCTGACTCCCTGTTGTCTCCTGTGGTTTCTGAGTTAGCGGAGGAGTTGGCGGATGATCAGAGCTCGCGGAGTCTGCCTCTCACGATCTGATTAAAAGTTTAGTGCCTGCCCTCGGAAGAAGTTTCTTGCGATGCATCGAGTCAGGAGAAAAACAACGTGGTGTTACCTGCATTGAGAAAGAAAGAAAGAAAGAAAGAAAGAAAGAAAGAAAGAGCGGATTATCCGTCAGATTCACTTACTGAGGTTGAATTTATGTGTGATTGCAGGACAGGGTCGATGCAAATTGGCATTGAGACTGTGTTTTAGCATGCTGCTGCTCCGTATCAATATGTTCGCATGCAGTGAACCTGATGAAATCCGGACTATTGAAGCTGATTTGGGAACAAAACTGCGTAACAGTTGATCGAAACAATAAAATTTATAGAGATTTATCTTGGCAGAGCTTTATTAAATGTGAAAGTAGAAGGATTTTACTGTGTTCTCTCCTGCACATGTCAATTTTGAGTTGTAATTGTGGTGAATTCCACCGGGTTCACGGGGCACTTAACCACAGAGCTTGTGTTTAATGCATGGAGACTGTCAGATGTGATCCCTCTGGATACTTTGATGGTGGTTGACAGATGAGAAAGCTCGCTGCTCTACAACCTGCTAAATTTGATGTCAGCTACTCGGCTTCACAAGGACTCTCGCTCGCTGCGCCACCGCTCAGTTCATTGGTCCAGAAACTCCCGACAAATCGAATGAATGGCAGCATGCTACGCCCGTGTCCGCTGGAGTAAATAACATTTCCGAGATTCGTTCCTAAAGGTTCCCCGAGTTACAGTTCGTTTCTGCTCAATTTATTTCGTGTCAGCGCTAGTCTTGTGAACGTATGAACACTGGACAAGAAAGCACAATGCTGCAGCTACGTTTGGTAAAATCTTTCCAACCCACGTAATGGAAACACTCATGATCCATGGGTAACAATGAGAGCAATAACTTGACAAAAATAATGGGACACGTGTTCCTTCACTCTATTGTAGGACATGTTAGTGCAACAATAAGTACTACTCACACAGAATCAAGGTCCAGTTGTAGAGGGGGGATAGCCCCTCATATCCAGTTGTTGGTAGTGTTGTAGAGGAGGTCCTCTCTGAAGAGCTGGACGTCTTCAGGAGGTTTGTGAAGGTAGAGAGGGACGCCCCTGATCTGGTAGGAACTGGTAGGACGTTCCACCAACGGGGAACAACAGACGAGAAAAGTTTGGATTGTCCTGAGCGTACGGGTGGCAGAGCCAGGCGTCGTTCATCGGAGGAGGTAACATATGTCTGTATGAGGACGTTCAAGAACCGGAGACTACTCTGTAGTCAGCGTTAGAGATTTGAATTTAACGTGGGCTGCTACAGGTAGCCAGAGGAGCTCGATGAGCTGCAGGGTAACATGTGACCTTTTGGGTTGATTGAACACTATGGGAAATTAAGCCAATGCAGAAGTGCCAAAAACTGAAGTTCCTCTTGTCGTCCACTTGAGGCTGGCTCCAGAAGTGAGTCAGTCTCCATAAGTCCCCATGTTAAAATGTCCAACTTCACAGCAGAAATAAACATGTTTACAGCCTGGTACAAAAAACACTTTTGGTCTCTATAGCTAATTTCCCCGTTCATGACAACTGTACTGAGGGTGAATTTATATACAACTCACCTGTTCAGATTATATTAAGGCTTAAAGTTATGCAGGATTAAGAGTGTGGACGCTTTGATTGACAGGTGGGTTGCTTGTTTGAGCAACCAGGCTTCATTCAGCCTGCCTCATGTCAACAGGAAATCTGTGGGTGACGTGCGCTCTCCATTCTTTTTACTGTCATTGGTCATCATCTTCTGTGGCCATGTAGTGATGGGCAACTACATAGCCACATACACTACATTCTGTACCTTGCTCAAGAGCACCTTGGCGGTGCCCAGGGTCCGAGCTGGACTCGAACTGGGCATCCTCCAGTTCACAAGCCAAGTTCTTAATATCCTAAAACATTTAAATCACATGAAAACCAGTGATATTGTTCTTTTTTAAGGCAGTCGATGTTTTAAAGCATAAAGTAGAATGTCGTCTGCGTATAGTGAAACCCGACATGACATATCTTCTCTCTCTGAGCTCCATTGTTGTACAAAAGCTATTAAAAACACATCAGAGAGCCACACTGCTGCACTGGGTGACATGTTCGTTCAATACAATGAACACACGCTGTAGTTTATTTCAAGTCAATCTAACAAACCGCTGTAAAAAAAAGTACTCCTGCTTGAGTGACGCTTAAAAAAAAAGGAGTATCTGTCACTTTCTTTTTAAAGATTTTCAGAACAAACGTGTCTGAGTGCTACAGACAGGCTAGGAAAGTGAGCCAGTACTGAGATGGACTAACGAACTGGTTGCTTTTGGCTGCAGTGCCTATAGGAGGCTTTACAGTTGCTGGTTACCTCAGCCTCACGCCAGATGTTGGCAGACATTTCATCAAGATGAGTGACAAGAGTTGGAGCAGAAACCTGACGAGCGGTAGGAGAACGGCTCGATCTGCGCTGCTACTGCCTCGAGGATCAAAGTTTCGTGTTGCAGCTTTAATTTATGCCACATACTCGTGCTCAGACCCCAGCTGTCCCTTTTTGCGTCATCAACACTGCTCCATTTTTTTTACCCCCGCTCTTTTGTCTGAAGAGCTCAGGCAGATCAGAGGTGAAACAGTAAATCTAAGAGGAGGATTCTAGTTGGAATCGATCCAAGGCCAAAGATCCTGCATGTGGTCCCAGAAGGAGGTTGGGGATGGGGGGGGGGTCGGTGGGCGCGAGTACTGCATCATCCCCGCACATGTTCCCGGCATCAAAGCAGCAGTGGCTCGTTTTGCATTGCTCCGCTCGGCTGCACTCCGCTCTGCAGCGCTCTGATTGTGCACTGCTGGAGCTTTCTCACACCGACGAGGAAGAAGAGAAATCAGATGGAAGTTTTTGCATATTACATACTCACACTGTAGAACCGCGAGAGTGTTCTGAGAGTGGAGACTTAATTTAAGAATCAGCGTTAATGAATGAAAAAAGCTCGTAGTTTTTCGACAAACGCCTCCATTTTCTCATCGTGCTGTCGGCCCTCTTTGCAATATCTGTCTTTCATGACACATCTGTACCTCGGAGACTTACTCACTGCAGGTAGACTGGTGTAATGATGCCTGCTGTCAGGTTTTAACGTCTCTACTGGCAGCGCTGTCACTGCTCTCACTGTTGCCAGGCAGAAAAGACGAAAGAGGATGAGCTCTTGTTGTAGTTACAGCTCGTTTTCTTGTGATTGTGATCGTGCTAACTGGGCTAAAAGCTGTTGTGCACCTCAGTTCTTCACCCTCCGTCGCACACATAATGGCGCGAAACGTGCACACACACACTCACGTTCATCAGTGTGACAGACAGCTCCTTTCTGCTGCATCCTGGAGTTAATCATTTGCGTAATGTGTGTGTGTGTGTTTATATTTGAGTGAGGAGAGACTGGAAGTCAGAGAGGTTTCATATGCAAGATCATAAATATTTCCCCAGCTTGTACATTAAATACATTATGCATGGCCGGGCCTTGCAGCAAAACATCCGGGTAGGCAGCAACTCTTTTGAATAAATCGATTTTTTAATCTCAATTAGCCACGCTTTGTATTTCTTTCCTAATCTGTGCGGGCTATGAGAGGTTTGCATGTTTCCACGCCGGTGTGTTTTTTAGGAAGGTTAATTTTTTTCCGACAGTCTCATGCGAGAAGCACTTTGATGTACAAAAGCGTCTTTACATGAGAGCACGGCGTGTTCGCACGGCACACGCGGTCTGGAGTCATGCGATGCGTCTCGTTAAAGCGTGTACGCGTTAACGCGTCCGCAGAGAATTCACAGCACGGAGTGTGCAGGTACTGAGCTCATCGCCGTAAACGAGACATCTGTGCGTTCATGCTTCGTGCATCCCTCCAGATGTTGTGCAGCACAAGAAAGGTGTCACATTTAAATCACTCTGCGCTGACCAGTGGACATCTGCATGGCATGTAATAAAAGGGAGATGGATGTTCATTAAAGAGCTGATTCACACACACAACTAAGATTTTTTTTGGGGGGGGGGCTCACCTGTTCAGATTATATTCAGGCTTAAAGTTATGCAGGATTAAGAGCGAGACAGTCAAGATGGCGACAACTAGAGCCACCGCACTGAGCTTCACAACAGCTCTTCAGATATGACATCCATATTTTGTACTGTCTGTGGTTTTGTCTGTATTTCGTCTGGATCATGTAATGCCAGAGACTAAATTAAAGGATGTGTGACACATTTTATTACCCCCTCCTAAAGTCGCACAAGGTATTGTGAATTAGGACCTTTAAATAAAATGGCAGACAGGAAACCTACAAAACTCAGAGCTTTGCGTGACTGACATCCGACATCTGCCAAGTCTGCTCCTGTTCTGGCACGACACCGACTCTTTTCCCCACTAGCTCCCCTGCTCCCCTTGCTGGAAAACCTAATTTTTTTTTTTACATCATCATCATTCTCATAGGGTTTCTTCACTGAGGACATTTTGACACGTCGCAGCAGGAAAAGTACAAGTGTGACAAATAAAACATTTAGCTTCCTCAGTTTCAGGGTCCTGCTGTTGTTCTGCCATGACTTACTGGGGCTCTCGAATGAGTCATCGTAAATGTTATTAGGAACACCTGTGCTTTTCCTACTGCGACTAGTCAAAATGTCTGTGCTGTGATAAAGGCCTATTAGCACACAGAGTGAGGTCAGCTGGAGGTCAAATATTCACAACACCTGTGTGAGTGTGCAGAGCCTTAAAGACGATACATGTGCTGAAATAATATAATTGGATTTTATGTTGAAAGGATTGGAGAATTACGTGAACCCACACTGAGGAAAATTAGATTTTCTTTAGTTACATATTTCCATTCCTCTTTTGTACTGCTTGTCCAAAGTCAAACTTGTTTTACACACATTATAAATTATCACACAAACTCAAATGTTCATGATATAGAAGAGCAACATGATGTAAGATTTGGCAATCTGTTGTAAACCTCTGCCATGGCTTTAGAGGTTACTGAGCCCCGGTTACACTGCCTGTTCGCCTAGCTCCTGTTCTGGCACGACACCGGCACTAGCTCCCCTGTTCATCTTGCTGGAAAACCTCCTCCTCTCTGCAGTCCTAAGCTCCTTTGCTAGCAGTGTAAATACCAACACTCCATCCGTGCTTCAAGCTCCAGTCTGGACAGCGGTCCAGCGGTTAACTTACATTAGCAACAAGTAAATCTTTCTGTCCATCGAGAGTCGAGGCGGAGCAATCTGGAAGACATTCAGTCAATGGAGTATCGAATGCATGGTGTCATTTGGAGGTAGAAAAAGTTACATGATGTTCCTTTAAAGCATGAAAGATCCTTTAAAGTCTAAGCAGTACTTTAGGGGCTGAGTTTGCAGGCGCCACAAACATTTCTGCTTTAGTTTTTCAGCCTTGTTTGTTTGATTCAGTCTGTCAGCAGGAACATAAACGAATTCCCAAGAAATTTGATGGACTGAAGGAAGTAAATTGAGTAAATTCAGCTGCTGATCAAAATGTGAAATGTCAGTCATTGTTTTCTGAGCTGAAATGGTACTAATGGGAATTTGGACACTATTATCGTAATTCTTCAAGGTCAGGAAATCAATCTCGTACCAGCAAATTGAGAGAATTGTTCAGCTGTTGTTGGGAGATTTGTGCTTTTAGGAGTTCTGTCTAGTTGAGTGATTGAATCGACTAAAAAGGTTTTGGCGTGCCCCCAATCATGAAATGATTTTCATGAGGTGGTGAACCCCCTCCTCCTCCTGTAGAGACAACAGATTGATTGAGAATGATAGAGCGCACACACACTGTCCCTGGTGATAACCACTTTAGAGATGAAGTGTCAACGCCGGAATTGGAAATTTTCCCTCCGGAGGAGTCGGTCTGAACGGTGTGAAAGCTCGAACGCAGACGAAAGAGTTTCATTTCCTGATTGGTTAAATATGAAGTGAAGAGACGGGAAATGTCAAATGTGGAAAAAGAATCTGACTTCCTGACTCGAGGAAGAAGTGTGAAACTCGATAACAGCTAGGGTTGGAAGGGTGGAAAGTTTCCAGTACATTTCAGGCAAGTTTCTGGAAACTTTCCATGGGAAGTTAAACTCTGGAATTATGGGAATTATGGAAATTTATTGGAATTAATGAGAAACTATGTGAATTAAGTGGATATTGTGGGTAATTTAAACAAACTGTATCATATCCAAACATAAATCTAAACATGCAAAATAAAACAATTAAAAAACATTTCAACAGATTTATTTTATCAAGTTTTAATTATTTTATTGAACAATATTATGTAGTCCACGAGCTCAAATGTGTGTCTTCAATAGTCTCTGTGTGCTCTGGGCTCTAAAGTGTGGTCCAGGTACAGAAATCACCTGTGCAGGTAGGGGGCGTGGCCTCAATAGCCCTGCAGTAAGCAGTGTGCTATGTGCATGTGATTGAGGAACAGCAGATATTCAAGTGTACCTGCATGAAATCTGGTTGTTTTAGTTAAGATTATGATAAAATATATTTTCACCAACTAGATTTAAGGTCACTGTTAAAGGGCCAACCTTCAATTTTGTAAATTCCCTGTTTATTCCCATAAATTCCCGTTAATTCCCATGGAAAGTTTCCAGCTTGAAATGGAAACCAGAGATTTCAGTCATATACGGAGGTAGAAGGTGAAGAAAGTCTTGAACTCTTAATAAGAGTTTGGATTCTGCTTTTCATACAATGCGGCCGCGGTCGAAGCAGCGTCGTCTCTGAAAGAGGCTCCTTGAGTGATTTTTTTCCATCCTTGTGCCTTCAGCCCGAGGGCCTTTGAACAAGAAGATTTATTTTTCTTCTGTCGTTGAAATAAAATGAAATAAAAACGAGGTACATTGCTTCAGTGTGAACTCGTCGCTGTTCTTGTAAAGCTTTTATACAATCAGACTCAGATTGTGGAGTGCGTCTTCTTCAAAGAGTCTTTTCTTTTCTGTGCCGTCCCTTCTTCAAGGTGCATTTGTATCATTCATTGGACGTCTGGTCTCAAGTCGTTCCACTGTTCAATTCAAAATCAAACTGCTTCAGAAAAATCTTCCAGGACACAGAAAACACAATCCAGTCTGCGATGAGAAAAATCAATTTGCTGCGATGAATCTTGTAGGGTAGAGGCTTCATTTTTTGAAGAGTTCCTCTCACCCACAAGATGTTGTTTCAGCCTCCTAACAGGCCAACAGACAGGCGGCGGTGAGGATTTATTTCTACTGTAGCTCCTGAAAAAGATAAAAAAAAAAAAAAACGGGAAGAGGGGAAGGAAAGCAAGAGACGGAATGAAAATTTAATCAGCCCTTGCTTCTCAAGGGTTGACTGGGAGTGAGACGGATTTATAGCCGCTTGGCCTCCTCCTCTCCTTCAACTCAACATGTATCACTGCAGCTGCTCACCTCTCTCCGTCAGTCCATCACCGTGTGCAGCCGTCCTCTATGAGCATGCTGTTCATTAGAAAGCTTCATGAGCAGCTGTTGCCAAAGAAACATCTTCACAGAAAGATTACTTTTTTTTTTTTTGTAGTTTTGGCCGTCGTTCCTCTCGTAAACAACAACTCTGCACTCAAAAAGTCGATCGCTGAGATCTAAGAACCGGGAGACGTCGCTAAAAATAAGTCAGACGGGTCAAGTCGGACAATCGGACAGGTTTTAAACAATCACACTGAGGTCGGCCAAACAAAAAGAGACAATAAAAGCAAACTGAGAAGTTGTGGTTGAAGATTAATTGACGGTGGCTGGGCGTAGAAACCCTCTGCTTGTCATCTCCGAACCATCGATATCTGCTACAACTGTCGATGGGCCGTGACTCATGAGTCGTTTCCCGACCTTAAACCAGGAGCTTGTTTTCCTCGACCTGTGCTGGGAGACAAAGAAAAGCCATTTTTGTAATACTTCACTACCCAAAGCTCATGACTATAGGTGAGGGTTGGAACGTAGACGGCCTGGAAAATCTTCCCCACAACAGTCCGGTACAACGTCTGCAGATGCTGCACCAAACCGCCGATCCATCTCATGCTCCATTTTCCCATCACTCGTGAACAAGAACCTGAGATACTTGAACTCTCGCACAGACACGTGGTTCAGATAATCTTGATAAAGTATTGTCTTAACACAAACCTGATGAAAAATCTCTGTTTACATTATGTAACTTTGTATTTTCTCGATACTTGAGCAAGGCATACACGGCATGGTAAAGTTGATGCCTTGATTTCAAACGGGCATGGCTTTGCGTCATGAACTTTAGGGTTAGCGTTTCAGAAGCGTTTTGCCTGCCTGGTTTTGTTGACTTAAATGGTTTCTTTCTTACGACCGGGAGTCTGAACAGGGTGTTTTTTATTTTTTAAAAATGTTCCTGTGTCTGACTTCCTCTCTGTTCTGCTTGACGGGGCTCCTGTCAAAAATAGACTAGGTGCATGTTTTAAACGGAGCAGAGCGGAGAGCTTGTGGAATCACAAGCATTGTCAAGAGTGACCGCGATCGGCTTCGGTAGCCACGTGAAGCCGGGATGAGACGCAACCGTGCCCGGTGGAATCAAGCAGTCACAGAAAGCTAGTCCGGTCGGCTAGAGCTGCAGTCAGAGGAGCTCCACTGGAGCGATGGTGGGTTAAAGGGGGCCTCGCTTAAGGGCATCACTGTGCTTTCTAAAGAGGGATGGGCTAGCACTGCTATATCTGTGTGCAAATTCAGGAGCGGCAGTAACTCAGTCAGTGGGAGACTTGGCTTGGGAGTGGAGGGTGGCTGGTTCAAGTCCAGTTCAAGTAGGGTAGCTGGAGAGGTGCCAGCTGGCAAGGTACCAAACCCCTAACTGCACCACTACGTGGCTGCCCATGACTCCACCATCTCTCCACATTGGCATGTCTATGAGCCCTTTGTGTGTGTGTGGTTGTATTTCGGGTATTTTCTGTAAAAACTTGAGTAAAAGAAGAGATTTCCCCTCGAGGGAACAAGAAAGTATCTATAAATAAATTCTGGTCATGGCAAACAAACCATGTGGTAGGTATGGCTACTCGAAGATCATGGGCAATTCAAAGACATGGTAAGTTGTTGAGTTGTTGGGAACAGCTGCACCCCATGGATTGGTACCATGGATGGTGTTGGAGGCTGGGATCCACCCATTCTTATGGAAGCTCCTTTATGGCAAATGAAGCCAAAACTTGAATCTTCCACAATTGCTGTCCGCATTGCGTGGACCACAGAGCAACCATCGCCCTCGCCGCTAACTTCTTTCTGCTCACATCGTGCGGCTCTTCTACTGTTTCAAAACATTATTTTACAGCCACTTTGTTCTCAATGTAAGCTCGTGTGAAAATGTCTTTTTGGGCCAGTGTGCATCAATGTTGACGGACAGCGTTGCTGCCATTACACGCTTTGGCTGCTATGTCAGATTGGCTTCAAAGCCTGCACTCTTCTTTGGGGCTTGATTTGGCGGGAGCTCTAGTCTCCTGCATGAAACGTTGAATGTGCTACATGCCCATACACAGGACAAACCACTTCCTGTATTGTACTTGGCAAATGAAAACAGCACATTTGAGCTCATAAGAGCCATCTGACTGTGATGATATAACAGCTGCCTAAAATTACTTGACTTTTTTCATTAGATAAACTCATGTTTATTGCTCTATGTCCCCTCTGTTTCCATGGCGATGTTTGAAATATTCTCCCTGCTCGTCTGTGATGGGAATACGAAGATGCATATAAACAGCTTATCCCGAATTTGACCTCAGCCAGGATTGTGGCTATTATCCTGCACGCTCAGTGCATGTAAATAGCAGCTAAATCTAAGTGCCTCCAAAAAACTGGGATGATAATACAGGCGACGAAATGTTTGGACGGCAGATAAACAGCAATATTCATAAACAATACTGTGCTTAAATGACAATCCAATGATTAAAAAATTATAATACATTTCAAGCTGTTTCATTTGCAGTTAAAATCAAAGTCGCACAATCAGCCGCAATTAAGTGAATCCATTTCCACATGGCAGCTTATTTTCCTCATTATGTCTGTTGCTGGACCGAGGTTGCATTGCCGTTTAAACGGAACAATTGCTTTCGACGAGGAAGCTAATTATTCCCCGTGGGTAAATCAAAGTCAACCCTGCGCGGTTCTGACCTCTCCACACACTCTATCGCTGTCTATTTACCATCGAATCATAGAATATTCATAGCAGTGCATAATCATACATGCTGTTCGAGACCTAGTTTAGGTGTTAAAAAGCTGTAAGCTGCCCGTGCACCCGACAACCCTGATTATGATTGTGGGTTTGTGAGAGAGGGAACTGTTGGAAAAAAAAAAACCCCGTCGGTTCAGAGATTCAGTGTGAAGACCAGAGGCTGTGAGCGGCATTATGAATCCAGGCCTGAATTTAAGCACTACACTGTAAAAAAATGGTGACAAACTGCCAAAACCATGACTGTGTTTTCGTGCATACAGTAAAACACTGTCATATATCAAAACCTTTATTTGTATTTAAGTGAATTTATACAGAATAAAGTAGTATTTTATATTAGAGACTGTTAATTATGCAGTAAAACACCGAAATACTTAATGACATATTTTACGGTCTTTTACCATCATAGTTTGGCAGATCTACAGACATTTTAAAATATGGAACACCAGCCTTATACATGAAATCAACAGTAGTAACATCGTTTTACTGCAATATTAGAATTTGTTATACCATATGTATTATGGTAAAATTCTATCAACTACAGCTGCCATTTTTTACCCTAAAAACAACAGTTTTTTTTTTTTTTTAACAGTGTATGACTATTTTCCTTTATAAAGTAAAACACAGTCATATTTCAAAACCTTTTCTGACAGAATAAAGTATTTTATAGTAGAGACTGTTGATTATACGGTAAAACGCTGTAATATTTAATGACATATTTTGGCAGTTTTTCACCGTAAAATCTACAGACATTGTAAAACATGGAATAAAACAAAAAAGTTAAACCATATTTATTACGGTAAAATTCTATCAACCACAGCTGACAGTTTTTTACTGTTTTATTTTTAAGGTGAAGACGGGGACTGTATCTTTGGTTTGTATTTTTTATACTTCAGGGTTGAAGTAAAGTGCTGCTGCTGAGTTCTGCAGTAAAAATCACTTTCTTAGAGACTCAGTGAGAAGTCTGCGACGTCTTCTTAACTGTCACAAGCTGTCGTCGGTGAGGATGTTGAACTCGGCCACACACTGAGCATGTGCGTGATTTTATGGTTCAGATGGTTACATAACGGGTAGAGACTAATTAGTGCAGACTTTAGTCTCTTTCCTGGAGTTTCTGCGGGGACTTTATTTTCAACGACGCTCTCCATCGTCTCAACATCATCACCGGGTGGAGGCAGCAAATGATACAGCATGAGTCAGGTTAAAGATAACGATGACTGCGCTCGATCAGATTAATGTCCACAGCCGGTAATGAAATGGCACTCTGTACTCACACCATATGTGTCTTATAAAACACACACACACACACACACACACACACACAGAGCGTGCCACCACAGGGGACACGGTAAGGACGAATGCACATCAGACGCTCAGGGCCAATCAGATTCACTCAGCTCGCTCATTGGCTAGTGCAGAGTCACATGGCGCATCCTGCTGCAGCAGTTTTGGCATGTGTTTTACTGGGAAATCAATACACGCAGCCACATATACTGTATACAAACACACACACACACACACACACAAAATCATCAGTCAAAGTAGCAGAACAACCCACTATGATTATTGCTTTCACATAAGCGAGTGTGTGTCTGAGTGTGTACGAGTGTTCACTTGTTCGACGACACGAGTGTGTGATGTGTGTGTTTTGTTTTGAGGGCGTACTTGAGTTAATAGGAATTCATAAGCGAATTAGAGCTTCCTGTGTGTTCAGTGTGTACAATACAGTAAGCGTGTGTGTGTGTGTGTGTGTGTGTGTGTCACTCCGCGATGAGGCCTGTCCTCCTTTCTGACATTTCTCAGAGGAAACAGTCGTCTCTTCAATGATTTGACAGTTTTCAAAGCAGCTCTTGGCAGCTGTGTGGAAACACTGAGAGAACCTGATGTGACCGGATTTAAGGCCTGGTATACGCACGTGAACGGACATTGTGAAACAACAAAGACAAACGGCGTTCTGCTGGTTTGTTTATGTTTGGTCAGCACTGCTAGGCTTTGCACCAGAATCAATAATGGTGAAGACATAGGTGTCCAATAACTACAAACGAATCAATAATTAGCCACTATTGTCTTTGTCTTTTTGCAGAATATGTTTTCATCACCTGAAAATAAGAATTGTTATGTTAATGTTACCTTAGAATGAGTCTTTTATATCTACAGAGGGAGCGGGTCCTCTTCCATAGAGGCCGCCATCTTGAACCGCCATGTTGCTACAGTAGCCCACAACAGACAAAGTAAACACTCACTCTAGTCTAGTTTTTTTTTTTTTTGCGTATTTGGCAGCTACAGCAGTTTCTCCTTTACGATTGGAACCGGAGGGGAGTAGATGGCACTAAATCCAAAAGAAAATCCTCCATCTTGGCTGTCTTGTCTCAGCCGCCAGCACCCACCTGTCAATCAAAGCGTCCACGCTCTTAATCCTGCATAACTTTAAGCCTTAATATAATCTGAACAGGTGAGTTGTATAAAAATTCACCCTCAGTACAGTTGTCATGAACGGGGAAATTAGCTATAGAGACCAAAACTGTTTTTTGTACCAGGCTGCAAACATGTTTATTTCTGCTGTGAAGTTGGACATTTTAACATGGGGACTTATGGAGACTGACTCACTTCTGGAGCCAGCCTCAAGTGGACGACAAGAGGAACTGCAGTTTTTGGCACTTTGCATTGGCTTCATAGGTTTTCTTCTCTGGTATGTGACGCATCGTGAACGTAGACTTTATCGCCACCTACTGGCCTGGCAAGCTTATTTGAGAGTTTAAATTTTCAGTGTGTGTACAGACATGTTTTATAAAGCAAAGGCATACCTGCAGACAAAGCCTTAAGGTGAACTGAAAAATGCCGTATATGTTCTCCATATAAAACTGTAGTAACTTTTATGTTCACACGACAGGAGTGAAAATAGAGAAATGTTGAGATTGCATAATTTCTCCCATGTACTCGTTTTTATTAAATTAAAGTTCAGTTATAATTCAGTTTTCAGGGCTGGAAAGTAGCTAAATTTATTTCCATAACTACTGCCGCTTCACCAGATACAGTATTAAATGGTACTGGTATCAGTAATAATAATTCAATATTATAACTCTATAAAAGCAGAATGGGAATCATCATATTAACAGTGATTAAAATCACTGTGTGTAAAGAGGTCATTTGTAGAGACAAATCCACAGAATTATCACCCGGTTCTGCAGTTCCCCTCAGAGGATCTTTCATTTTTGGTTCACGGCCGACAACTTTACTAATTTCATTCAGTCTATCTATCACTTCATCTCAACGTTCAGAGTGAAAAAAAAAGTTCAGACAAACCCACCGTATGCTACCTGCACGGCACCAAACAACTAGTTAGGGACTAGGTGGTGAAGAAAGTTCAGCATTTAGATGGTAGAGAGCCGGAAATTCATCTCAGTGGTTGGTGGAGACCAAAGCAAAGTTAAAAGGAGAGTGAATATTTGACCAGTTGGACAGAAACAGAAACAAGCTGCTCCAAAGTGGCCAAAAAAAATCCATTAATGCAGGTTTAAGCACAGTTTTGGGTTTTAATACTTGTACTCTGTATTCTGCATTCGATTTTGTTATATTAAAATGTTCTCTTCAGTTAGTTAAGTAGCATTTTGTTGTGTTTTTTGACCTTTAACATTCAGCCGTTTGCAGTAACTCCACATAACAAACACATTTTCAAATTAAGTTCAGAACTCATTGAGATTACGTTCATGTCAAACGGGCAGAATTTTTACGCAACCTTGAGTCTGTTTGTTTTTATGAGACCACATTATAGCACCTTCCATCAGTGAGGTGAGACTGAGGCTCTCAAACTATTTTATTACTGTGCCTCTCATATTGCTGTCCGGATTCAATAAAACTAGATTGAATTTCCCCCCAGGTGACGGATCCCTGCAACCAAAAACAGACTTTATCTAACAGACTCTGACTCTCCGTTTTACTTTTACCAGAGTTGAAAATTGAAAACTAAAAATAATACAAACTACACTGTGTACTGTTGTGTGGATGCAGAGCACCACTAAAAGCCACTAAGAAGTATTTTGGGTTGTCCAGTGACCCGTGCGAGGACTCATTCCTCCCTGAACTCCTCAAAGTAAGTCAGAAGTCAGTTTCAGCTTGGAGTTGAATTTGACTGGAGAGTCCCTTTAACAAGCAGAAATGTTCGAATTAACTGTCAACTCCAATACTCAGAAATCATGTAAGGTGATGTCAGTCAGTTTTATCTAGTACGATCACATTCAACATTTTATTTTATTTTTTGGAGAGAATCAGAACTGGTGCAGAACAATGGTTTAATATCACAGTTTAAAAACGGGACGGGCGGTCCAAACCAAGTGGCAACCTCCGTGGCTGAGTAATGAGGCCAATGCAGAAGTGCCAAAAACTGTAATGCCTAGAGCGGCCACTTGAGGCTGGCTCCAGAAGTGAGTCAGTCTCCATAAGTCCCCATGTTGAAATGTCCAACTTCACAGCAGAAATAAACATGTTTACAGCCTGGTACAAGAAACAGTTTTGGTCTCTATAGCTAATTTCCCCGTTCATGACAACTGTACTGAGGGTGAATTTTTATACAACTCACCTGTTCAGATTATATTAAGGCTTAAAGTTATGCAGGATTAAGAGTGTGGACGCTTTGATTGACAGGTGGCTGCTGTTACAGATGGCTTGTTTGAGCAACCAGATGTCATTCATAATCAGGGACGGAATCAAAACTGGCAGAAAGAAACCCAAAACTGTGACACAGATCGTACAAAGTCACCCTAAACACAGAATGTATGATTGTTGTCGGGTACTATTTAAAACATCTGAGACAGAGGCTCATATTGCACACAGCTGGTCTGTGATGCTTTTGCTATATTCACATCATTCATCATTTTCTGACGAGAAGCTGTAAGGCCGCCTTCCTATGGGATGTAAATAATGTAGGGGAATATAAAGTCCAGTTCTCCCTGCGGCACAGCAGACATGCTGGACTTGTCACTTTGTGTGGGTGGAGAAGATTTCCTACCAGTGACCATATACCCAGCAAACAGAGCAGCACTGTGGGCTGTCCGGTATGCAGGGATGGTTTCCAACTAGGAAATTCTTCCTTGCAGGTTGATTTCTCTTGAGCCACTTGGGAGCAAGTGGAAGTTATCACCTTTCTAAGTTGAACTTGCTCGCAGACGGAGCAACATTAGCATTTATTTCAGAATTTCATCATTTATTAGACAGTGAAAGACGGACAGGGAAGGTTATCGGAGAGAAAGAGGCGATGACATGCAGCAAAGTACTGCTGGAGGACTCAGTCTTAATACGTGGTGTGCATTCTGTATCAGGTGAGCCACTGGGAAGCCTCGTCTTATATCCATTCTTATTTTTAGCTCTGTTTTGGTATCTGCCAACTCCTGGGGGAAATATCACACTTCTTTGGTGCTAAACGCTCCACATTGTTCACCTGCTAGGTGTCTGTCAGCTGTTTGGTGCTGGGTAAGGTAGTGCAAAGTGGATTTTTTTTAGATCTTCCTTCCTGCAAAACAAAGCCGAGTCGTGAGAGTGAGCAAAACATGTAAAAAAGTCGAGGGTTGTAAAACCAAAACAATGAGCTGAAAGACAATAAACCGCAGCGCTGGGTCGAGTTTGTTACTACGAGAGAAACTCTTTGACGCACAAATTGTCATTTGATTCGTTGTTAACGGTCCAGTGTGTGGGATTTAGTGACACCTAGCGGTGAAGTTGCAGACTGCAACCAACTGAATACTCTCCCACGCAAGTAGGAAAAAAACCTCTGGCTGCCAAATTGACATAACAAGCACAAGGACATATCTTGATCAGTGTTTGGTTTGTCTTTTCTGGGCTAGTGTAGAAAAATGGCGGTTCAACATGGCGAACACAACGATTCTTATACTCAGGTGATTAAATCTTGCACACTGGACCTTTAATATAAAAATATAGATCATAGCAGCCTTCAAACATCTTGCAGAAACAATGCAATACTTCATATCATTGATTACAGCATCTTCAAGTAAATGTAATAAACTTAACGTCATCAACTTCCCTCAAAACTTGGCTTCATTTTTCCGTAGGGATCTTAAGATGATTGCATATCTACAAACTCCTCTCCCACGAGACGACTCTACATCAAATGCAAATGCGCAGCAGCGAACAATACTCAGCAATCGATGCTGCAGCCCGGATATATTCACAGCTTCGCATTCAGTTGGAGACGTTCCAGTTTTTGATTTTACTCACCAAAGATGTGATCTGCCAAGTGACCGGTGCAGAAGAAAGGTCTTAGGTCACCGATGAAACTTTCTCACTGTTTAAATGAAACTTTTTGGATGTTTTATGCATGTTTATGTTGTGTTGTGACTCTCAAACTTTGAGGTTTTATTTCACTCCTCTGCTTCTCTTTTTAGCCACATGCTTGTTCAGCTCGAACGGGTTTGCAGTTGCTTTGTCGAGCCTCAGGGATTGGTCTTAGTGCTGGAAAATACTGTTTGAGAGGATGCACAGAAGCGAGCAGCACTGACCCATGATGCACTGGGCTCTTCTTTCCTCTTTAGTTTGTAGTACCAAGTTCTCTGTTCTGCTTCAGAAACCGCTCCATTTTCTCCTTCTTCTTTTCTTTTATGTCAAAACTGCTTTGCTTTTTTTCCCACAGTCTATTCATTAAAAATCTTCACTCTGCTCTACAGAAAGTTCAATTTCTCATCCTTTCTCATGTACCTCCTGCCTTCTGCTTAAATTATACCTTGTCTACACTTTGGTTGCTCAGTTATATTCGTTTAAATCTTATTTTTTTAAAATTCTTTATCCAAATCTTTGCCTGCTGGGGTTGTGATAAAGTTTGTCTGCAGTGCCAGGTTTCCTCACAGATTTATTGGTATACGACACTAAATTGGCTTCACATAGTCCACAGTTCTGTTGCGAATCCAACTGTGTGTCTAAAATCTGGACAGGCTGAAGATTCATCAACATTTTAACAAGTATGCTCTGATCTATTTTATTCCTCCCTGTCATCTATCATGTTAGACTCCGCCAAGGTCGCCCCTTGTCCCTTGATTCTGTTCGTGACATTCATGGACGGGATCTCAAGGCGTAGCCGGGGTGAGGAAGTTGTCCAGTTGGGGAACCTCAGGATTGCATTTCTGCCTTTTAGAAGATGATGTGGTTCTGTTGGCTTCATCAGACCGTGACCTTCAGCATGCACTGGGGCGATTTGCATCCGAGTATGATGGCTGGGATGAGAGTCAGCACCTCCAAGTCTGAGGCCGTGGTTCTCTGTGGTTTGGGAACGAATTGCTGAAGCAACGGAGTTGAAGTATCTCAGGGTATTGTTCACGAGTGATGAGAAAATGGGCGGTTTGGTTTGGTGATTAGCTGTACTAGAGCCTACGTTCCAACCTGAGATTGCGGATACAAGCGGCCAAAATGAGCTTCCTCCGCTTGGTGGCCGGGCGTCGAAAGGAGCCAGCTGAGGTGGTCGAGCACCTGATTAGGATGCCTCCTGGGCGCCTTCCTTTGGAGGTGTTCTGGACACGTCCAAGTGGAAGGAGACCCAGAACCTGCTGGAGAGACTACATAGCCCATCTAGCCTGGGAATGCCTTGGGATCCTCCAGGAGGAGCTGGAATGTGTTGCTGGGTGGATGGATGGTCTATGATGTTGTGGTGGTAGAGTCCCTTACAAAACCTGAGAAACCTTCAGCGTTTTAGCTGTAATGCTGCTGAGACAGTGTACGGGCTGAAGAGGAGCGAACCTTTGAAACCGTCAGCGAACCAAACAAGGCCTCAGCAACACTCGTACACACACAAACACACACTCATGTGAGCACTTCCACAGCGATCCGTCATCATCACTGCTGTCACGCGAGCGAGGCCTCAGCGTCAGGCAGCAGCGGCAGGTTGGCAGCGGGAAATGAAGCGAGCGATGGATCTGAGCTGGCGTATCTGCGTGTGTGTGTTGTTTTTTTTCTTAAATGTGGATGTTTCCTGTTCTGTGACTTTTCCTTTGTAACCCGTCCTGTGTGAGCGCTCCTCTATTTTCCATATTTGTACGTCTGCGTGTGTCACTCAGTCTCTGCTCTGCTTGTGTGTGTGTGTTTGTGTGCGTTTCTGTGCGAGTAAATGGATTTAGGCTGATGATGTAATCGTTTTTGTCCCCTTGTGTGTCACTCCACATGAGCTAAAGGCTTCAGAGCTCAGTGAGACAATGTGTGTGTGTGTGTGTCAGGCAATTTGAATTCATGTAACCAAACCACAGTTATTAAAACACAGAATTTCATCGTCAGCGTAGAATTTTGCCGTTTTTTTTGGGGTGTTTCTTTGAAGGAGTGAGCGTGAACTCAAAGAGAAAGCTGCGCCAGATATTGAAGACGGATTTTATTATGTTTAAGACAATTTCCGAGGCCAAGTGGTGCGTATTTTAACAACCATTAGAGCCAATAAATAACACGTAAATTAGTATAATTGAAGCTGCTTTGGAGAAAAGAGGTGGAATCCTTCATCCTGAACCGTCTCTGTGTTTTATTGGCCCCGCTGCTCTGCAGTCACTGAGCTGCAGTGCTCGATCATCCTGCTCAACGTGAGCTGAAAGGACAAAAGGAATGTGTAAGAGTGGTGCTGTTCATGAAAATACAGCTGAATACGTTCTTATATTTCATTTGGCTTTCGGATTTCTGTCCCAAACTGTGATGCACACGACCCACAGTGCGACATATTTCCACATGTCGTGCAGGAAGACGAGTGTAGGGAACCTTTTAGAACGCATTAGATAACAGACAGAATCAATTGACCTTTGCTGCTTCCATTTTCTGCAGCAACATGAGTAACAGTGTTTCCATGGCAGGAGAGGATGATGCCGCCGCGCTGCTTTTTAGCAGCGGTTTGAGAAAATTAAATTCAAAATGGATGTGCCTCACATAATGAATAATGGAATGATAGAAGTGAAAGCTTATGACGCAGAACCTTCCACTCTTTGTGTCTCTCGGTGTTTGTGCGCTTGTGGGTTGATCCGTGTGGAAAACAAGCTCAATTATTTCTCTTCACTGACAGATGACCTGTTTTTTTTTCTTTTGGATATCTGAAGTATTAAAATTCTGGCAGGCTTCATGCAAGAACCGCTCATAGAGATTGTTTTTACGTGACACATATGAGTGATTTAAGGGAACTTGCGGCATTCACAAATTTCGCTGTATTTTCCTAGTCCTTCCTTGGATCTTTGACGGCGAGGTTCTGGCAGCCATTCAGGGTTCTGAGAGGATGAATCCCAAGTACTTTTCCTCCAGCACCACAATGAGGTTCATATTTGTTGCTTTTTTGTGAAAATTCTCAACACATTTTGGATGGATTGCCATGAAATTGGGTACATAAGTTCGAGCCCGCTCAGGATGAATTGTAAAAATGTTTGTGAAGCCTCATGAAGACTCTTTTAGGTTTTATTGGCATATTCAAGCATGGCAACTTAGAAAATTCTGTAGTTGTTGTTAGGAAATAGGTGACTTAACGCGGCAACCGCACTTCACCCAAAGAGTTTTTATGAATATTAGCTACCTCAGTAGTCTATACACCGTTGGTCTTGACTCAGTCTTGCATTGCCTTGGTTTTGACCTTAACTTGGTGTCAACCCCTCAAAGTTTTGGTTTTGTCTTGGTCTCGATACACTCCGGTCTTTTTCATGACATAGTTCAGTTTAGTCGGTCTTGACCACAAAACTGCCGCCAGTCCCTATGTCTTCTTCCTCCTCATCGTCTGCCTTCAAGTCTGTCCTTAGTTCACTCTAATTTGGTCACAGAATATCCATATTTTTGTGATTAAAACTTGCCTCACATAGCAGTATATCATGCTAGTAATCACACCTACTCATGAACAGATGGCATTCATCAAATGGAAACGAGCAAATTTGGCCAATCCAACCTCACCTCATGGAAAGGTTTAGGTAAAACACGACTGGCCTCTTAAAAGGAGTGGAAAACATCAGGTATAGTCCCACTGGTGGAGCAAATGTGACTCCTGTGACCAGTAATGCTAATATCACACACCATAAAGACTTTAAAAAAAAAAAAAACTTGTCTCAGACGAACTTTTAAAAGTCTCCTCTGACCTCCTGCAGTTTGCCTGCAGGCTCGTGTCCAGGGTGCCATCATCTCCACGCTCCATGGGCCGTACGATCATTTGAATAAGACGCGAGAATTGTTTTCGCTTCCTCCAAAATGCTTTCAACACCATCCAGACGCTCCTGCTGTGGGAATATTCTCAGGGCAGCGAGCGTGAAGGCCCCCACGGTGTCCAGGATTATTGACGATCACACTG
This sequence comes from Sciaenops ocellatus, assembly GCA_033000465.1. Taxonomy (NCBI): domain Eukaryota; kingdom Metazoa; phylum Chordata; class Actinopteri; family Sciaenidae; genus Sciaenops; species Sciaenops ocellatus. Next base: position 3,521,483 of record CP136871.1, on the reverse strand, counting down.
ACAGGCGGCGGTTTGTGAGCCTCCGCTGTGAGACGTCTTCAAAAAAACCAATGACTAGCAACAAGCACGGACGCTTGAATATGGTGGTTTCTATGTGCATTGGTTGATACTTTTGATTTGTTGTCTTTTAAGATATGAGGATGGGAAAAGTACAAGAGAACTGTATAGTAAAATATTAAACCAAAACATCTACAGAAATACCCCCGACTGCTCAGTCTCAGTGTGTACGACGCGTAAATTCAGAATTTCTGCAACCTTTTTATCTCAGTCTCCCCTCAGGGTGGAGGCAACTTTATGTGTTAACACACTGATCTGAAATGACTTAAAGTTATAGCAGGATATTTTACAGTGAATAGATATTAATCTCACAAGTTCTTGCTAATGTAGCCGATGATACAGGCTGCGATAGAAGCTGACCAATAGTTGTAACGTCCTATTTTGTCACCATGGAAGATTTTAGACCACAGACTGTATAAAACATGGATGTAGTATCCATAATGTCACCCATAGGTTTCTGTTGTTCAAGAGCTGTTAAGCTATTGTTCATGGCCAGCCAAGGCTGGAGCAGCGAAGAGTCTGTTGGATTTAAAGGCGCAGTGTGTAAGATTTGGGGCCTTTATTTTCAGAATAAGACAGACATGGAATATAATATTCATAACTATGTTTTCATGCATGTATAATCACCTGAATCTTTTCGCTTTTGTTATTTAAAAATTATCTTTTTATATCTACAGTGGGAGCGGGTCCCCTTTCATGTTTCTACAGACTAAACTAAATAGTGACTCTAGACAGGGCCTCTAAACTGTTGTTTCTCTTTTACACTGAGAAGGTGAGGGTGATGTGAGGGGATTGCAATGCAGCGATTAGACCACTAGATGCAAGTAAATTCTACACACTGGACCTTTAACTTCTCTGTTACAGGAAGATTTGTTTTTTTCCAAAAGGTCACTTTTATTTTCTTCATGATCACGTAAATATGCAAATCATGACAGACTGTGTAGTGTGTACGGTCTATTAGATGTGTCCATCTGCGGTGCTTTTAATGCTGTTGGACCTGCGTGTCACACATCAACAGTGAAACACAAAATGACTGAAAAGCTGCCAAAAAAACAAACAAACAAACTGATGACGGCTATGATTTTTGATTGTCGTCCTCACTGTCTGTGGCATGTTGTCGGTTTGACACATAGCAGCGTTTCAGGTGGTCACCAGACAGTGCCTCCCTCCCACAGCAGCTACAACACTGGCCAGATGGGAGGTTGTTGAGCACAGCCACAGCATTAGCTTCAGCCAGCTGGAGGGTGTTGAGAAGTGTTTAGGAATGGATGCAGAAGCTGTCGCCTCTCTGCTTCACAGCTCCTGCTCGGTCTGAGCTTGTCTGCACACAGCTACGACTAATCTCCATCCCTGCTGGAGATCAGAGACGCTGCTATCAAATATGTTCAAGTGAAGCTTCCTGACATCCGTGTGTTTTTTTTGTTGTAGCCTCCCATAGTTGTTGTTGTCACTGTCTGTGCATCAATAGGCGTCCTGATCTACCTAGATTTACCTCGTGACCTCTCTGCAGTTCATCTCTGGTCTCCAGAAAGGTTGTCTTTATGCCTGGCTAAGCTAACAGATGCTTACTTTCTAACTCTTGGTAAACATGACTCTTTATACAGCCAACGCTGCGCTGCTGTGATGCCACTACAGCGTTCGTGCTGTACAATATGTGATGGAAAGACAGAGAAATAAGTGCAGATAGAGTGGTGTTCTATGTACGTGTCTGTTTATATCCGTGCATAAAGGGAGAAAGCAGAGATAGAGTGTGCGTCTATTTTTGCATCTGAAAATGTGAGTCTGTCTGAGTGTTTGTGAGTGCCCAGGCTGAAGTCTTCTTCAACGCCTTAAAATAAATGTCTGCTGGCTTATGCAAGTTCATGCGTGTGTGTTGGATGTGCACGTGTCAATTAAGGTCCGTGCGGTGTGCTCAGGTGCGTGTGTGTGTGCGTGCCCATCACAGCAGCCCAGGACTGTCTCCCCGGCTCTGTTTATGCTAGACTGGCTGACCTACTGAGTGCCCCAGAGCTGTCACATGACCGTGTTAGCCGGTCACATGGGACCCCGCGACAGAGCGGCACAGATGAGGCGCCATGCTGCTTTCTGTGTGTGTGTTTGTTTTAATTATTGCATAACAGAATAACCTGATATTTGTGTGTCGGTGTAGCGGTGTGCCCTCTCCGCTCGGTCAGGCTCTGTGTTTACACAAAAGGTCCAATTTTAGGTCAAGTTTTACGCAGACGATACACTGACATACTGCCTGAGACCTGGAGACCTAAGAAGCCACACCGACTCCATTCAAATTAGTTCTCTGCTCCAAATTTAGGAGTAATATTTGATTCAAATCTCAGCTTTGAAACTCATATCAAAAAAAGTTGTACAGTCATGTTTCTTTCTCCAGAATCAAACCAATCCTGTCTCACCCCGACCTGGAAAAAGTCACCCATGCTTTCATTTTCTCTTGACTCGATGACTGTGACTCGTTTCTCTCCAGCAGAAGTCACTCTCTCGCCTCCAACTGGTCCAAAACGCAGCAGCTCAGCTTCTTACTGGTTTTAACACGACGACATCGCACCGTTTTTAGCACGTGGTAGGACGTGGTGGAAGAGAGAGCGCAACTGGCTTACTGTGCGAATGAATGTGCGACTTGAACAGCTGTGAAAAGAACGACATACCAGTCCAGAGACCACACACACACTCAGTCTTTACGGCCTGTTGAAGGGAGGTACAATATTCCATCATTTTTAAACTTAAAGGTCCAGTGTGCAGGATTTAGTGGTATGTAGCAGTATAGTTGATGACTGCAACCTTGTTGCCTCACGCTCTCCTTCGTAGCGTGAAGGAGGAACTACGGTAGCTGCAAACCGTGTTAAAGTATTAAAGTCTCGATCTAGAGCCGGTGTTCAGTTTGTCCTTTATGGGCTACTATAGAAACAATTATACAAGTTATGAAGAAGTTATATTTCTGCCGTAGTCTGTAAATAAAATATCGGACACACTGGATCTTCAATTCAATTCACTCCAGAGATTTGCTGATTCAACCTTTCTTGGACTATAAGAGTCACTGACCTTTATTTGTACTAAATCACAAAAAGAAAACAAGTAAATATTACTCAGATATAACCTAATATCTTCAAGAAATACTGCAATTATTTCTGCAATTAGTGGTAATCATAGTGTGATGAAGTATTAATGTGAATCTGAAGACTATTAATTAATCTATGACCTCTATCAGCCTCCATTAGAAGCATGAAGAGCAACAAGTGCTGTTATTCCCTCTGTGCTGCCTGTCAGGCAGCAGCCTGTTGATCGCTGGACATTCTGCAGCGAGCCAGCCACCGGTGATCAACACCCGACACCATGACGGTAGGCTCCCTCAGCCAGAGACAAGAAAGACAAGTAAAAACCTCCCCGGGAGCCGAACAGGAGCATGCAGCAGCCAGACAATGCCAGATGCCTGATAAGAAGCAAAGCAGTCTGCCAGGCAGCGAGATACCAACCAAGCAATAATAGATATCCCAGCAGAGTGTGCTGTATTCGTTTGCTTCCTGTTAGGCACATGGCAGTTTCCAGCAGCCTACAAGGCGATGTTATTATTTCTCTGCTGCCAACTTTCTGACATTTCTGAGAAGAAATGGAATAATAATTAAGACACCTGTACCTATTTTGACCACCAGCAGTGCAGTCCCCCCTTAAATAGACTTAAATCAGTTGAACAGACATTTGTCGAGCTTCTCTTGAGTTGCATTTCTGCGTTTATAACATGTCCGTCCTCCTCATGCACTCTCAGAAAAACTGGTTCTTGATAAGAACACTTTGTGTTTTCTGGAGAACCTTTTTGTCCTGAAGAACCGTTTTTTTGCTGAACTGAATGCCAAAAAAAAGTTCTTTAGGTCACGAGGTGCGTTTGCCCGAGATCACTCTTTAACATGCTAACAATTGTTAGTGATGCCTTAACAGCCTGTTGTCAACGTGTTGAAAGTCGTCTACATTTGAGCAGGTTGGCTTTGCAAAGATTTTGAGCTTCACGACGGCTCTTGAGAAACCTGTAGGTGACGTCACGAACGCGCTGTCCATTCTTTGTACCGTCAAGCCACGGTTCATGGTTTTGAACTGTTCTACAGAACTTTACAGCCCAAAGTGGCGCGAGTTGATGTGACGTCATCCGTCTGTTGTGATTGGTTATGTTGTCGGTCCTCTTCACCATTTTGTCCAATCATGAATCTGATCCAGAACCCAGAGAAAGGTGAAATCTCACCGTTAACGTTAATGCATTTTCACATCAATAAATCACATTTCAATCAGTTCTCCAAATCTCCGGGGCAGTGAGAAAAGTGTCATTTCATGTGGGATTTGAGGGTGTGATGATGGCTCGCTATACAGTATGGCACATGGAAGGATGAAGGATTGGCATGTCGATGTAGGTCGCTCAGGATGGGGGCAAACCCGCTGAGCCCACTGGCCTCTTACATGAAACAGAAGGCTATACAGCTTGAAGTCTAAATATAAATATTTTATGTCCGCTGACCCTTCTAATGTCCTCTATGACTGACATTTTAATAAATTATTCTTTTTAAGGAAATCAGTTGGAACGATAGCAGACATTTTGTTTTTGTTTCCGCAGATTTTACAGTGAAAAACTGTCAAACCATGACAGTAAAAGACCATGAAATATGCCATTTATACAGAATAAAGTAGTATTTATATTAGAGACTGTTAATTGTACAGTAAAACACTGTAATATTTAATGACTTATTTTATAGTCTTTTACTGTCATGGTTTGGCAGTTTTTCACTGTAAAATCTGCAGACATTTTAAAATATGGAGTAAAAACGTGACACCAGTCTTATGCATGAAATCAACAGAGCCTATTATCCGATTACTGTAATATTAGAAAAAGTTGAAATTCTGGCAACCACAGCTGCAGTTTTTTTTACCGTAAAAACAGTTGTTTTATTTTGTTTTTTTTTACAGTGCAGCTAATCCTCATGATTCCCCAGTGATAATAGTTTTATGATGACAGATTAATAAACAATTTATGGGTCAATTCATCATTTATCTTTCCACAGAGTGTTTAAGTCCTTGTATGTGCTTCCATCCCACCGCAGTGCTGCCTCTTATCACGAGCTGTGTGAATGCAGGGCACTGATGCGACTTGAGGTCGGTCTTTATCTGAGGATGACTGTGATCATATGGAGTGGAAGTCTAAAAAAGAAATCTTTGTTTGCTTGTCAGTGTAATTTTCTCCATACTTATTAAACGACATGAATTCATTTCGTGCTCCGCTCGCTTGCGAACACGAAGGTTCTTGCGTAAAATTGATATTGTGTTTTGTTTTGATAGCATCGTATCACAGCTCTGTGCGGTTACAGCTGTGTTTCGGGGGCCGGTGCTCGACAGACGGGACAGACGTCACGTAAGCACAGAACACTCTGTTTCCTTCTTTATCTTTGGTAATGGTTACCCTGGTGACAGCATCCCTGCGGTTGCCGTAGAGACCCAGCAGCAGCAGAAGCAGCCCTGCTGTCAAGCTGAACGAGGCTGTTGATTTACTGTTACCTCAAATAGGTTCAGTCTCTGTTTGTTTCTATTCATCCAATGATCGGCCTGGCTTTTGGATGGCATTAGCGCGTCGTTTTGATGTAAAAGGTTGACATCCTATATTGAAAGCAACTCAAGTAAGAATCTTTAATGCATAAACTGTGAATCTCTGATGATTAGCACATTAGAAGACGTGTCTCTTCTTGTTCTTTCTCTTCTCTTCCTCTTTGATTTGAAGGACATCAGGCTACAAAGCGCTCTCAACTTCTTAATTTGCTCATTATGAAACATGTCTGAAGCCAGAGAGGCGAAAAAATGGAGCAATTATTTCTTATTTTTTCTGTCAGTCTCTAGTACAAACTGCCTGACGCAGAGCTTGACACTGCAATTCTTTTTATGTTCGGGACTATATCGACCCAAACACCCGTAACGTGCGACTTAAACAGCTGTGAAAAATGACATTTCAGCTTGACATTTTGTGACTTTTTGTGCTTCCCCACCGCCATACAGAGCAGAGACTGCACACACACACACACTCAGAAGTTATTATTATGTAGTAGTATTTCTTTTAGTCTTTTATAGTATTAAATGTCCAGTGTGTAGGATTTAGTGGCATCCAGTGGTAGAGTTGCACGGTTCTGGGTCTGCCCGAGGGTCTCCTCCCAGTGAACATGCCCAGAACACCTCCAAAGGAAGGCCCCTAGGAGGCATCCTAATCAGATGTTGAACCACCTCAGCCCACCTCAGCTCTACTCCGAGGAAGCTCGTTTCGGCCTCTTGTATCCGCGATCTCGTTCTTTCGGTCACTACCCAAAGCTCATGACCAGAGGTGAAGGTTGGAACGTAGATGGATTGGAAGATCGAGAGCTTTGCCTTCAGACTCAGCTCCCTCTGAACCACAACAGTCCAGTACAACGTCCACAGTACTGTAGATGCCGCACCAACTTGCTGGTCCATCTCACGCTCCATTTTCCCATCGCTCGTGAACAAGACCCCGAGATACTTGAACTCCTTTGCTTGGGACAGCAACTCACTCCCAACCTAAAGGGAATGTTCCACCGTTTGTTCGTTGTGTATGAGATAAATGTATGGGAGGATGTTGGGAAGCAAAACTAGATCTTGAAGCGGGATTTTGTGAGACATTTGAAAGAAGAAATAAATGAATTACTTGACATTACTTACATGAAATTCAAACAAGAAAAGAGCAATGGCCAAAACAACAATGCTGATACAACTTACAGAAACCAAGATGCTTGACCATCAGTCGTTGGCTATTCCAGTCCTTCATCCGTCTGTCTGTCGGCCCACCATGTGTTTAAATTGGATAAATTGACTTTGAGGTGTAGCAGTGACCCCACCTTGGCTTGTCTTTGTAGAGTAAGTGAGAAAATTGACGTATAATCCTAAAATGATCTGTTTGCTGATATCTGAAAAATGTATTTCTCTTTTATATTCATTGTTTAGAGGATATGATGTTCTGTTGCAGTCACTTCACACATTGGGTAGCTGTTGTCGTCAGGCAGTTTTTCTCACACTTTGGCAGTTCTTATGAGTATTACAGAGAAAAGATGGCACGCATCCCCTTAACAAATAACAAACTTTTCCACATGCAGCGAAAGGAATTGGGAGATATATAATTTTTGAGATACCCCTGTATCCTCATAACAGTGTGATGTCACACCTTGTCTTGCCATGTTATTGTGCCTGCCATCCAACCATCTCACACTTAAACAGATGGACACTCTGGATCACTTCGGTGCTGTCAGATCCTGTCGAACAGTTTCCTGTTGGAAAATATGGAAACTCACAAATCCCTGACTGAAGACTAACTCATTATAGACATGTCATTGATCAGTGATTCTCCTTTCATCTCCATCCATTGATCTGTTTACCTGACCATCCATCCGTTTGACCAATCCATCCAAATTGTTTCCTGTTCACGCCTCCGCACAGACAGATGGATGCCCTGAATAGTTCCAGGAAATGGTTACATGTCCATCCTGTTGGACGGCCTCACTCTGTTGGACAAAACCTTACTGGCTTGGGACCATCCTTACTCCCACTGAGTCTCGTCGTACCACATCGAGTATATCTGCGCTTTGACTCGCTACCAGCACTCCCACTCTAACCACAAAGGCTTCCTTTTTTTTTTTAAAGGGGAAATCAGTCATCTCAACACATTCAGCAGCACTGAAAAATAAAATGTCTCATCCTCAAACAAAGGACCTTACACGCGTGTTTTCGGAAATTACCTCGACTCAAAGGAGTTGGACCTATTTGAAACACGGCTCCAGTGGGGTGCCATGTTGCTCTTTGTCAGCTAGACATCTAAGTAGGTAGTTGTTTGTGAACAGGTCACCTGCAGGGGTGGTCAACGATAGTTTGAGTTTAGAGCTAGGCACAGTTTGCTTTGGGCAGGTTGTTAGCAATGACAATGCTAACACGCTGATATAAGAACGGTATACCATGATCATTTGCTTATTATTAACAAGCAACAACCTCCTTGGCTGGGAAATGAACCCAATGCAGAAGTGCCAAAAACTGCAGTTCCTCTTGTCGTCCACCTGAGGCTGGCTCCAGAAGTGAGTCAGTCTCCATAAGTCCCCATGTTAAAATGTCCAACTTCACAGCAGAAATAAACATGTTTACAGCCTGGTACAAAAAACAGTTTTGGTCTCTATAGCTAATTTCCCCGTTCATGACAACTGTACTGAGGGTGAATTTTTATACAACTCACCTGTTCAAATTATATTAAGGCTTAAAGTTATGCAGGATTAAGAGCGTGGACGCTTTGATTGACAGGTGGGTGCTGTTACAGATGGCTTGGTTGAGCAACCAGGCGTCATTCAGCCCGCCTTAGATCCACTGATCATCCACGTCTTTGCCGATTTTTAGATTAACCGGGAGGCGGAAGAAGTAGTACCGCCAACATGGTGGTGGCCAGCATCACATATTTTCGGCTTCAAAACTGCACTTTGGAAACCTCATGCTCTGTCTATTCTTTCCACTGTCATCGATTATGGAGTAATGTCATTACTTCTGTAGGTATTTGGTCATATATCAAAGTCCAATATTTGTCAAAATATTTTAATGTTGACCAACTGGCCAACATTGTCGTCAGTTGAAGCCAGTGTGGCTGAAGAGAGGTGAGATTATCCAACACAGCAGTATGCAGCACTGGACACACTTACTCACACTTACTCATACGATACACTGACACTGAAACTGGATTTCAAATCAATCAGTTTCTCTTTGCTGTCATGTGAAGCTGCCAGCTCATGAAGATGCCTCGTGTAGCTCTGAGATAACACGTGAAGCTGCACTTGAAGCTGTTAAGTCAAAATCTGAAAGTTTGACTTCTTAGTAGCATATGAAGTGAGTATATGAATGGAGATGGTGAAATAAAAAATCTCTTGCAGAAGGCATTGTTAGCGTGCCCAGCTTTCAGCACATTTTGTTCTTTCAGAGGCTGCACGATTTTCTTGCCAGTGACCGAAAGTAACACCGCTATTTTACTCCGATTACTGCAGTCCAATCTCATAAATTAGACCAGAATGTCTGGTGTGTGTCCGGTACAGCTCTAAGACTGAGATTAGGACATATTATTATTCATCTGTCCTGTTTAATAATAACTATAATGAACACCAGTTGGCTTGTTGGCAGATCCAGCTAACCAGCCCCCCGCCCCCTCGTTTTTTCCCCCTCTGAGCTTCATGGTACTGAGAACCAGTTGGCTCAGTAACATTCACACACTTCCTAACCACCTGTCAGGGTGGCAGCATGGATCAACTCTGCTTAGCCCACAGCTCCAAGGAAACTACACAGAAGACAGAGTACAGGGCAAAGCCAGGCCACGGACCGTGGACGTTTTACTATTATAATGTCACAGGCACCTGGGAACGGCTAATCTGAATGGTCAGAAAGCTTGTAGTGACCTGGCAAGGCTTTACAGGGTTGTGTTGGCATTTGCAGAGATTCAGCAGGGCATCGGTGGACACAATGCCAGCTGGCAAAGCGCTATGGTCAATACATGACATGACACTAGTCTAAAGCCTTGTAAATGGCCAGTGGCTCTCTGTGCGCCATTCCCATTTGATGATTCTCATAATCTGCTATAAGCTGAATGTCCTCACACAGAAACAGGCAAAAAAAAAAAGTCCTGTGTGTTTTGTCCAAACACATAAAGCAGGTCAGTCCTGCTCTGATCCACATTTATCCATCTTTAATCCACACTTTCTGTTCTACCAACCATCCATCCATCTATCCATCCATCCTGTCCATATTTGTTCTCAGTGGAGGTTCTTCTTTCCTAGCGCTCTGACAGAGGTCTGATGGTAGAGTCGCATATGTTGCTCTCAGCCAGAGCAGGTGGCTAGCTGCTGGAGGAGAAAGCACTCAAAACACTGCTAACAGCTATGCATATGGTACAGTACTTCCATCCGTCCCACCCTCCATCGATCTATTCATTCATCCACCCCCCCATTTATCCATTCATCCTTCCATTACTCCATTCAAACACATTGATTCCTAATAACTGTCCAAACACACATGTTCCATTATCAGCCCAGTAAGATTGGTACTAATGGCATATGTTGATATGGAAAGGAAATATTTGAATAAATAATAAGTATCCAAATCAGCAGATGAGACCAGGAAAACAGTTTTTGGCTCTATAGAAATCAATAAATAGAAAACAGTCACATGCATTCATTTTTTGGATCTTGGAACTTGGGGGCAGCAGAACAAGCAGCAAACACAACGTAGATATCTTATTACTTATCTAATATTTACTTGTTATGGTGAAACATATCAAGCAATTGCATATTTCCACAACCAGCAGTCACAAAACAACATTAGCGTTTATTTGGAGACACGTTTCTGTCGACCTGACAAATGTAAATCCAATATTCACTGTTTCTTTTAGCTCTGTTTTGGTCTCCACCAACCCCAGAGGGAAATAACTGATTATTTGACTGCTAAATGGTTCCCTCTTCACCCACTAACTATATGTATGTGCTGTTTGGTCCAGCTAGAGCTGGCTTACTGAGAACAGCTTCCTGCTGCTGCTGGAAAGAATTTGTGGCTAGGGAAACTAAAACAATTAGCTAAAAGATGCTAAAACGCTCTGCAGTAAAGGGGTGAAAATCCTCCACCTGTGACTCTTTAGACTCTTCTGCAACCTCTGTGGCTAAAAAATGAAGCCAACGTCAAACGTCCACTAGAGGCTGGCTCCAGAAGTGAGTCAGTCTCCATAAGTCCCCATGTTAAAATGTCCAACTTCACAGCAGAAATAAACATGTTTACAGCCTGGTACAAAAAACAGTTTTGGTCTCTATAGCTAATTTCCCCGTTCATGACAACTGTACTGAGGGTGAATTTATATACAACTCACCTGTTCAGATTATATTAAGGCTTAAAGTTTCAGTTATGCAGGATTAAGAGCGTGGACGCTTTGATTGACATGTGGGTGCTGTCACAGGTAGCTGGTTTCTGCAAAGGCTGTACAGGAACCATCTCAGGGACTACGTCCATATTTATACAGTCTATGCTTGCATCTTTGATCCGTTGTTTAAATATTGATTCATGCAGCTTTAATATCCCATCAATGTAAAATAACAGCTTTGTATTGTTAGGTAATTACTACAACAATAGACTGCTCCACTGTGTCTGGGAGATATACTGCCGCTGTCCTCCTTTAAACCTGATGATTGCAGGAGTCTTTGCTTTCAGGTGGCTCCTGCTATCAGCATGTATTACCTTTCACATCACCGTCTGTTAGGAGGCGGCAGAGAAACTCTACAAGCTGGAGAGCTGTAGCAGTGTTTGGACGAGGTCGGATGAATTGCTGCAAAAAGAAAAACAGCTCAGTGAAGTTTAACAAGCGTGTTCCCGTTCACCTCCGGCCATTTCCAGCTCTGTCGTCTCCTCCTCCTTCAAACTGGCTAACGGAGCTCGGGATGCTGACACTAACACAGAACATAGACCCTGAAGAAGCTGAAATATAAATTGCCAATAAGTAAATTTTCATGGCATTTATGATATGACATCCTATAACAAGGAACAGATTGCTCTGTTCTGTGGCAGTAGTTAAAAGTAGGGTGGTTGAAATGCTTTATAGCAGGTGTCTGGAGGATGTATATACAGCAGCTAAGCCCTGGAGCTGGTTCTGTAAAGCCTCTCTTGCTCAGAATTGCGGTCTTTTAATTAACCAATCCTCTGCAGAGACTTGGAGAGCGTGGGAAGTGTGCGACACACACATGCACGCTTCACACATCTGAGATGAGTGCGTGCGAGCTTGAATAACATAATAAACTCGACGACTCCGCGTGGCGCTCGCGTCCCCTCTTGTGATACTTTCACGTCGAGAACGAACGGGAGGAACTCAAAGTCGGCCCGGAGTGACGCCAACAGTCAAACCTTCCTTCTTCTTCTTTTTCAGAACATGAGCAGATGCAATAACCTGTCACCGAGCGAGGCAGACGGTCAGCCTTTCACTTCGACTAAAGCAAGGTGCCTTTGAGACTGAATGCATTAGGCAGGATAATCACCTCAGTCTGCCAAACCTTCAGGCTTTGTTGAGGCTGGAGGGAAGAAGATGAAGACAGCTCACAGAATAGAAAATAAAGGCCGAAGCTAAATGCTTTGACTGGATGCTCTCCTCGCTGCGCCGTCTCCATAATCTGACTCATTTGGTGTCAGATTTTAAAAAATGAATAAAAGACTCATTAGTTACAAATAACTCACACCAAACTTCCCTTAGAAACTATATTTCAGTGTCCTCGGCCTGAGCTGAGCTATGATCTGAGCTCTGAGTGCTTGTGTATGTTCTAGGAATAATAAATCCACAGGCTAGCATGGCTAACCTAACAGATCAGATTAGTATCTGTGAAATCACAGCTGATTAGGGTGTGTGTGTGTGTGTGTGTCCTAATTTAAGCACTCTGGAACATCTAAATTAATTCCCAATGCTTTATCCTCTAAAAACATAAGTGACCTACTTTAGATATTATTACTATTTCCCCCACAATCGCAGTTTTAGAGGTTTTTAAAAATCCGTTTGGATAAGTGTGTGTGAGACAGACGAGAGAAAGAAGGAGAATATGTGTGTATTTAAGTAGAGACGTGTGTGTGTGTTCCTTCGTTATGAGTGTGTGTGAGTCTTAAACCTCTTGGCAGTTGGACAGTTGTGGTGGTGTTATGAGGAAGGACGCATGTTCGATGAGTTAAACAAAGAACAGAAACCAAAGTCGTTGTCCTGTTGTGAATCCAAGAATGTTCCTGCAATTAATTAAACACCATTTTTCTTTCCTCCACCCCTTCCTCCATCTCCCTCGTGTCTCCTACAGCTGAGGCGGGTCGCCACGAGTCAATGAGACGGGCTGTCTTGCTGCGGGACCCCGCGGTGCGCTCCTCCAACTTCTCGTCCACCCACGGGACCGGAGACAAAGCCGGGGCTAAAGACAAAGATGTGATGGATGGGGCTGACGGTGATCCCGGTGCTAGGCGTGGAGCTTGGTCTGAGGGTAAAGTGTTCGCTGGCGCCCGAACAGCAGTTTGGACTGAAACAGAAGCAGAAGTGCGAGCCGGGGCGGGTGGCAAAGTCTTTGCCGAGACGGGGATTATGATGGGAACCGGCGCCTGGGCTGAAGTCGGGGCTGAATGGAGACCAAGGGGCGCAGAGGGGGGTGACCTGCCAAACATGCCCAGGGACCCGGCTGCCTGGCTGGGGCAGCGCAGGCTGCGGACACGCGGAGCGGGCCAAAGAGAGCAGGCGGCCTTCTCATCAGTCCCCACCGTGCTGGCAGAGACGGTGGAGCTGCAGGCACCAGCGTTAGGAAAACCTTTAGGACTGCTGTCTAAAGCTGCTTGGACCAAAAGCTCCTCTTCATCATCATCCAAGGCCTCCTCCTCTTCCTCTTCCTCTACAACAAAAGCATCCTCTTTGCCTTCCTCCTCCTCTCCGGCCAGTAACAGAGAGAGTCAGACGGCAGGAGCAGACAACGTCTCTCTGGTTGTTGTCAACAGCAACTCCTCCAACAGCAACAGCAGCTCCACTTTGGGTACGGTGCACGTCTATTTCAACTTTTTACAGTGTAATTAAGCACTCGCTAAACCCCTCCCCCAAACAGAAATTGGCCAATCATAGCTTAGCATCATAACTACGTGCAGCAAGCCTGTCAAGCTTTGGTTTCTCCACAACAACGTACATGAAACTTGAATAAGAGTTAAATCCACCGGGCACAGATGCGACACTTTCCGTGTGCGCCAAAGTCAATCGTGGCCGTTCTAGTCAGTGTTTGAAATCCCACCAGAAGCACCACAGTCTGTTTTCTGCAAGCAGCCCACGTCAATCTGCACAGAGCAACTTGAGCTGACAGGAAGTCAGAAACAACATAGAGAATTTTCAGAATTTTCAAATTAAAAAAAACCCTCTGCAAACTTCTGATCGTAAAAACAGCCAAAGGGGAAGCAAACTAACTACATAGCATATTTACATATTTAGAAGCACATAAACCGAGAAAAAACTAAGAGCAAGTTAACAAAGTCTGGCGGGAAAAACACTTCTAAAAGACTCCTGATGGGGTTTGATCGCAGCTGCGATGTGACGGAGACGTGCCCGGAGGGGTTCCGGCGTTATACTCGTCATTTGAAGAGTTCGGAGGATCTTTTATTGACTTATCTACCAAAAAACACAATAAAGCTTGAATCTAACTTTGGCAAGAATTTTTTTGGCTAAATATCACACATGTAGCCACCACACGCACATTTAAGAACCTTTACAGGGTTCTTGTTTAATACAAGCCGGCAGAAGAGATCTAAAGAGTCAGCTGGCGGGCAGAGGCAAAGTTTTTAACCAACTAATGGAGTGAGCATTAACTAGCTAACAGTTGGTGGTCGTATAGAAATAAGAACCGTGCTTTTGCAGAAATTACTGCTCGTTTTGATGGTATTATTCTGTATTCCATTTCCACAGAAAGCTTGACAGGCGTAGTGAAGTACAGGAGTGGGGGACAGAAAATGGTCGGATGTTTCTCTTTCACAGAATAAACTAAGACGAATTAGTTATAACAGTATTCTTCATCAGTCTTCATCATTAATAACCGTTCTCATAATTATCAAATTTGCTTTCATCATCATTTGTCATCACCTTTATCCAGTTGTCATCGTCGTCATCAACCTCACCATCATGTCCTGTTCCCATTCCGCTACCTCCATGCCTCCCCCACTTCCTGTCATGCCATCATCACAATAACAGTGACATCATGAGAGTGAACACAAGCTAACATCCCGTCCCGCAGTCACAAAACACGTCCTCGTGCGCTGATGTGAGGGGAGGATAAGAGGAAATGTGGCTCTCTCTCAGTCTGAAAGGATTGATTGGCTTCACACTGCTCATCGACATGTATCTGATTTCAGCGTGTTGTCTGCAGATGACTTAAATGGATAAAATGAACCTCTGACATTAAAAATGCTTCAGGTTTGCACGTTGAGATTGGATTTCTGCTTCCTGCGCACTTCGTCTCATGTGTTTTCAAATCGACAATAACCTCTCCGTCTTCCTCGCCCCTAATTCGAGAGGAAGTCTCGACAAGTTTGCTGTTGACCTGCCAGCTGTTTCATTCACATGACTTTCTTTATGTTCAGATCCATTTGCGTTGATTTAAGATGCATTGTTGTTAAAAGGTGAAATACATCTGTGTCCACATGGAGCTATTCACACTTTCGTATTCATTTAACACTCATAAGTTTGTTGTTCTTCTGTTAGACTGATTACTTTCCTACTTTGTTTGTGGCTCTCATCTCCTCACCCCTTCTTTCTTACTCAATAGTTATGGTTTAATTTAAAGGATGAATAATTTTCAAAAATAGCTGGAAGTTGTTGCAAATGTTGCCAAAAGTGGAGTAAATGCATGTGTGCAATGTAAGTGCATTTGTTACAGACTTTACAGTTGATTAATGCACATTTGATAAAGTCTGGAGGTTCTCAGTCATCCAGGTCATCTTTCTTCAAGAAGGGTTCGATCTGGGGCAACTGGACTGAAGATTGATGTTGCTGTAGATCCGTGAAGACATTTCGACTGTCATTCAAGAAGCTTCTTCAGTTCTGACTGACTGGTGGGGAAATCAGAGTACTGAATCTAGGCAGGATCGTAGACCCGGACATGGCTTCCACTTGGTTCGTTAGTGCTCGTTGTCGTTGTGACGACTGTCGTCAGAGTTGTTGAGGTCACCTGAGGTATGACTTGAGGTCCGGCGTGAACGATGGTCGTTGAAGTCATCCCAATCTCCTGGGAAGGGATGAAAGGAGCTCCAGGAGCTCAGGTGACCTCAACGACTGTCGTTTCGTGTGACTTTAATGAGTCAGTCGTCACAACAACGAGCATTAACGAACCAGGTGAGACAAGGGCCTGGTCAACAACCCTGCCTCGGGTGAATGTCAGCCACCAGTCAATCAGAACTGAAGAAGCTTCAGAGTCCAGTTGCCCCAGATTTAAGCCCTTCTTGCAGAAAACTGATTTGGTTAAGTGCGTATCTATGGCAGCAAGATGGTGTGTTGAGTCTAAACCACAGTGTCTTAATGATAATGAAGAAATATTTTCCCTCAGTGCAACATTGTGGCTCATTGATGTGTTTTTAATAGTTTTGGACACCAGCGAAGATATATCAGACATCACAGAGAGTACTTGTTAATGAGATCAATTCAGTTTTGGTGTTAGTATTTTTTGACAAATAAAAAACTTTAATATCATTGATTTTTGAATGTTCTCCTCCCTGCAGAGGAGTCAGTGAGCAGCCTGCCAGCCTGGGATCTCCCCACAGTCCCGGAGTCGCTCCTGTCCACAGTGGGCGACCACGACGTCACACTTCCTGCCAACGTCACCAGCCCGTTCTCCACGCACCAATGGAACACAACCGCGCCGGTGCGCACCAGAAACACCTCAAGGCACACGACCACATCAACCACCACCATGTACACGTCTCTATCACCCACCACCACCACCACCACCACCTCAACTTTACCGTTATCCACCACGGCAAGAGCACAAACGCCATCAGGA
The DNA here is from genome assembly GCA_033000465.1 of Sciaenops ocellatus. Lineage (NCBI taxonomy): Eukaryota > Metazoa > Chordata > Actinopteri > Sciaenidae > Sciaenops > Sciaenops ocellatus. The sequence goes on along the minus strand of CP136871.1, from coordinate 3,504,843 downwards.
TCCACCACGGTTTCTCACACCGAAAGCCAGGACACTGTGACCAATGACAGCCTTCAGCTGACGACGGTAACCACGACGACGCCCTCAACGACCACTCTTACTGTGACACCTGCTGAGATGACGACACGGGCGGCGGCGACCACCGGGAGCGACGTAACGGCGACGCCGAACACCACCACTGCTACGACCACGCAGCAAACGACGAGCCTCGAACGGACCACAGCGGCTACAACTCAGCCTACAACCACCACTACAGCCAGTACTACCACCACTACTACTGTCCCTCCAACCACAACCACCACCACTACACCTCCAACCACTACTACAACTACTACACCTGCAACTACTACTACTACTACTACTACAACTGCCACCACCACTACTACCCGCACTACAACCACAACAACAAGGGTACCTGCCACCACTGTGTTCATCCCAGTCCGAACCACGCCACCTCCCACCACGACCACAGAACCTCCATCCAGTACCAGCGCAGAGGAAAGTCCTCTTCCATGCAACGTGACCAAGAAGTACTGGGTCAGAACAGGTGAGAGACTAAGACCCCATCACAAAGATTAATTGGGAGTAAGAAAGTGATGTATTTCTCAATAATTTTAGACGTGTGAGAGATAAAGAACAGAGTAAAAAGAGTAAGATGAATGGCTAAAACATCAGGGAGTTCTGCAAAACAACGCAGGTCCCTCATCAAATTATCTACAACATGCTGAACATTATGTACAGGCAGTCTTTGGGCATTCTTCTGGAAAAATGATTACAAAGTAATGATGAATACTCATGAAACACCATTTCAGGAGCTCAGGCACAATGTACCTATTATGTGTCCAAGATGTAATTACATGCACACACATTAATTAAAACTTGCACAAAAGCAAGGGCAGACTTTCCTCGAGCATAAACACTTAGATTAATAAGAAGCTTGAGACTGTAACCTTCGATTACATTCACCGGAGTGCTGAGGCCTTCACTGGGGTTGGCAGCAGCTCTGCAGAGTGACCAAGGAGACATTTAACCAGAGGCCAAACGCCAAAGCTCCTGTGTCCTTAAGTGTCCTTTGGCAAGATATTAAATCCTCCAAAAAAAGCTCTGTGGTGCCGCGGGGTGATCAATAAAGTATGACATTATATGGGCAACACATTTGTTGCAGAATATTAACAACAAATAAGAGCTCTCCTATTTTTATCACTTTTTCTTCACAGTTCTGTCCATCGAGCTGCGAAGGAACCGTCTGGATCTGATCCTGAAACAGAACCTCGCTAAAGGACTGAGCCACGCCCTGCAGAGAGCGCTGAATGACTCCACAGCCTACGCACAGGTCAGCAATGTTAAGCGCAGCTCACTGGTTTATGGCCACAAGTCACTGACTAGTTAACAGGTTAGCATCTAATGGAGCAGGATAGGTGTACAACAGAAGTTACTATGGTGATACGTTAATCTCACTTTGTAGTACAGTCCTCGGGTGAGTTGCTGGTAATCGTAGGTCAGTGTACCAAGTTTACCAGTTTTATGCATCAACAGTATAAAACATGGACGTAGTATCTGTGACGTCACCCACAGGTTTCTGAAGAACTCTTGTGAAGCTCACTGTGGTGGCTCTGGCCGCCACCATTTGCCTCTGTCAGCTCCAAACTAATCCAAAAATGGGCAAAGATGTGGAGCGTGGGTGGAGCTGAGGCAGCCTGAATGAAGCTTGCTTGCTGCCTGATGCTCAAAGATAATTAATCCTGCATAACTTTAAGCCTTAATATAATCTGAACAGGTGAGTTGTATAAAAATTCACCCTCAGTACAGTTGTCATGAACGGGGAAATTAGCTATAGAGACCAAAACTGTTTTTTGTACCAGGCTGTAAACATGTTTATTTCTGCTGTGAAGTTTTTAACATGGGGACTTATGGACTCACTACTGGAGCCAGCCTCAAGTGGCCGATTGAGGAACTGCAGTTTTTGGCACTTCACAACCACAGAGGTTGTAGCTCGGTGTATCAATATACTCACTCTTGATATAAATTAGATGACCACTAGTGATTAAGTGATTAATGTCCAATTTGACAGAGGGACAACTGAACACGTAACCATCCCTAACATTACAGACAAAGTGTATTATATTATGTAGTTCCTGTTTGAAGTTATACAGTAGTTATTATGAAGTAAGTTGCAAAATCTACAAAATGAATCTCATCTTGCACTAATAAGATAACCTGTTCTTTACATAATTTCATATGTGCAGACTCTATTCTTGATTGTGTCATCATTTAAAAATACTCTCCATCATTTTCTCGTCCATTCACCTCACAAGGACTCGTCTGAATGGTGCTAGAGACAAACAGAGAGAGAGAGAGAGAGGTGACTAATGCAGACAGTGTTTGAGTCTGAATAGAAATAACCTGTTGAATAGTCAGGCAGTGTTTGCTTAGAGGTTATCACACACGCACACACACACACACACACGGTAATGGAAAATAAATGATTCTCTTCTTTTGTCTGCATCATAGCGTTGCAGTCATGCCGTCTTTCCATCCTGCTGCTCTGTGTGGATCGTTTTCGATTCGTCCATCCTCTCTTGTTCTATTTATTTCTTCTCCTTCTTCTTCTTCACCTCCTCTGTCTCTCGTCTCGCTCTGAAACAATCACCCCCTCGCCCTCTTCCTGCGTATTTCTCAGTATTTACATTTCTCATATTGCTCCCTTCCACCATCTCCTCGCTCTGATTGCTCCCTCGGTTTAAAGTCGATTGATTTTCTGCCAACCTGTCTGTCTGTCTCGCCCGTCTTGTTGGCCTGCCCGTCGCGCCTGCCCGCCTCTCTCTGTCTGTCCACCTGCCTCGCTTCATCTCGCTGTTTGTCTGTCTTCTGTCTTCATCTGCCCCGCTTTTTCTATTTTTATCCAGTTGTTTGTGAGCTTGCACAGGGAGTGACTCAGTGTCTCTAAGCTCCAGTCCACTTTCATCTACCCCCTGCCACACACACAAACACAAACACACACACACACACACACACACACACACACTGCGCTCTCATCCTTCCCATCAGATAACGTAGACTATTATTTGGCAATCTGGATCAGTCTGTTGAGAGACAGCAAGGTACACTGTAACCCCCCAAAAAAACAGTTGTAGTTGCCAGAATTTTACCGTAATGAATATGGTATAACCCCTTTAAAATATTACAGTAATAGGGTAGTAGTGCTGTTTATTTCATGTGTAAGGTTGGTGTTTTATTCCATATTTCAAAATGTCTTTGTAGATTTTACAGTGAAAAACTGCCGAACCATGACAGTAGAAGACTGTAAAATATGCCATTAAATATTACAGTGTTTTACTGTATAATTAACATCTAATCTCTAATATAAAACACAATAAAGCCTTATTCTGTATAATATCCCTGAAAAGGCTGCATAAATAAAGGTTTTGACATATGACTGTGTTTTACTGTATACAGAAAAACAGTCATACTTCATGGCATATTTTACGGTCTTTTACTGTCATGGTTTGGCGGTTTTTCACCGTAAATCTTCAGACATTTTCTGCAGTGTATAACAGTGGCCCGAGCATTAAAAGCCCTGACATGCAGGCAGTGTTTTTGAGGCATTGTTAATGGGCAAATATTGGCTTCGGCAGAGGCAGGGATTGTCAAACAGCATGAAATTAGCGTGCATCAGTATTTAATGTGTTGCATCATTGAACAATGTGGTTCACCATAATTGCTTGCAAAATCTGCCAGTTTTTTTACAGTTTTAAAATGCTGGCAGGGAGAACGAAGTGACAGCAGAGGGCGAGGGCAGAGTCTGTTTGGCTTTATTAGGACAGAAATGAAATAAACACCTTGCAGCCTCTGCAGCGTGCGCGAGGAATTCATAATAGGTTACACATTATTCTGACCTTCTGATTTAGCATTTTTAAGTGGCACATAAACAATTAATAAATGCTTTAAAGCACATTATAGCATAGCTGTAAACAAATGTTAAAGACATTTTAATGTTAATAATCCTTCCCTCATATATCCTCATATATATATAATCATATATCTCCCTCAGCTTTAAATATAAACTGTTGTAGATGTTTAGAAACTGTAAATAATGTTTACAGCCTGGTACAAAAAACAGTTTTGGTCTCTATAGCTAATTTCCCCGTTCATGACAACTGTACTGAGGGTGAATTTTTATACAACTCACCTGTTCAGATTATATTAAGGCTTAAAGTTATGCAGAATTAAGAGCGTGGATGCTTTGATTGACAGGTGGGTGCTGTTACAGGGGGCTTGTTTGAGCAGCCAGGCTTCATTCACCTTAGGTCCACGATGATGATGCTGATTCATGTGCAGATTTTTAGATTAGCTGGGAAGCAGAAGAAGCAGAACTACCAACATGGCGGCAGCAAGCACCACCACACACGGCTCTTCAGAAACCTGTGGGTGACGGATACGCTGTCCATTCTTTATACTGTCAGTGACTGTAGCACCCTGGCCACAAAAGACATATTATATGGCCAACGAGTCGTGCAGGAGGACATGAAATCCAAAATCCCGGACAAAATAATCAAAAGGAAATAGTTAAAGTCTGAGATTTCTTTCAAACACATTAAATATGTTGGACAATAGTTGCTGAAAACACGTGAAAAGACTTTGAACGATATGTTACTGAAATGTGGAGTTAGAGGTTCAAACAGTTTTTCACCAGTTTTCAGTCCAGGATTTTGTGGGCGGTCCTTAAAGGGTGGCTCGATGACACGCTGAGGCCACCCTGAGCAGAGAGATAGAGATTAATTCATCTCAGCTCAGAGTGTTTCAAAGTTAGTCATGTCATTTTCTGAACTCATCTGACACGTTTCAGTCGCTTCAAAATGGCTTCAGCACATTCAGAGGACACGCCCCCACAGTCCTGGAGCTGAGAATTCATTTTTACCTGATTTTGACACCTGATTTCATAAACTTGTTGATATTTTTAATCATTCAAAATTGGCTGGTTGGTTAATAACACTTTCTTCTTTGGTCTGACAAACAGAACATTTAATCTGACTTTACACGGACTTACACGAAAAAATCCTCGCTCACTTCATTTGAGTTAAGGCTTAAAATTAAAGATCTGAAAACTCTTTTTTGGTTCTCTAATGAAATGCAAAATCCAAAGGAGGGTTGTTTGAATAAAAGAATGTGTCGGTGAGTAAAATTAAAAGGGCTGCTTGATCGACTGGGGCTAACGCTTTAGAACAGGAAGTGGCTTATGGCAGGGAGGTATCGGAGAGGAGATGAGGAGAGATGAGATGAGATGAGGAGGGGAGGTAATGAGATACAGTTTCACCAAGAGGGATGTGTTTTTTTTTTCTTAAAAAAGACTAGCTCGGGGCAGCCAGCTCACAAAGGAGAGAGGAGAGGAAAAGAAGGTTGAGGAAAGAGGATAGAGCCATAGTAACAACAGCCACAGCTGCTCAGTGTGGATGAAGGAAGGTGGAGGGTAGAGGAGGGTGGGCGGTGTGTACTTCCAGAAATACAAGCCTTGACTCACCACCGATTGTTGTCTGTATGTGTTTCTTTTTTTTTTTTTTCGGGACACAGTTAGTCAGATTTATGACTGTTGAAGGCTCCAACTAAAATATTCCCTCGAGGCAGATTTAGGTTTAAAAAAAACCCCAAGGATCATAAACATCCTTCGTCTGATGCATTAGTATTCTGAGTCTGTAACTCAAGCACCACATGTGTTCGAGAAAGGTGCTCGTCTTTTGAGCTTGTTTCACCTCGTAGCACCGATTTCTTCTCTGATACTGTTTGTTTTGGAGTGTATGTGCTTTGAAACCAGAACACAAATCACCCTGACACACAGGCATCACCGTGTTTTTAGGATATCTGCACACTGCCTCTGATGTTTTCTCCTCCCCACAGGTGGAACATGACGACTGCAGCCCTCACAACGTGACGCTGGGTTACTACGTGCAAAACGGCAAAACCGTCTACATTTCCTCCTTGGTGGTTGAGGCGCTGAATGTTTACGGTTTCGACAAGCTGTTGTCAGACATCAGGCAGCACACCCCATTGGTTAAAGCAGTTCTGGTTCCCGTGGCAACCTGGGTACCGGCACCGAGCATTCACCTGCAGCTGAAAACAGGTGATGAAACCCGATGGAAAATAAGATAGATCAACCTTTACATAAGAGAGTCTAACAGAAATGTGGCTGATGATGTTGCTGCTCTGGAGGCGGAGTGTAAAAGGATAACGGAGGTTAGACGAGGAGGAGGAGGAGGAGGAGGGAGAGATAGAAAAATGCAATGAGAGAACAGGGAGGGAAACACAGGGGGAAGAGCAGAGCTGAGACAAAATTAGAAAATTCTGATTACATGTCTGCTCTCCTTTACTCTTCTCTGATACCCTAAATCCCATACAAACTCCCATGATTGCAGAGCAAAGGCAAATTGGTCCATTCATTTAGTCAGCCTCTTAAGCCTCTTTAAAAAAAAACACATTTCAGCACACACACGTCTAAATCCAGTCTTGTGGGAACAACGGTAGGAAAATCAGTGGCAATTAACAAATTGTTATTTAAAAGATACATGTGCAGATTGGAAACAAATTAGTTTTTAAACTGTTGGTCAGTTTTGTGCCAAATTAAAGGTCCAGAGTGTGTGTGTAGGATTTAGTGCCACCTGGTGGTGAAGTTGCAGATAGCAACCAAATGAATACTGTTCCACACCTCACCCTCGCCTTCCAAGCATGTAGGAAAAACTCCAGAGCAAAAGTCCATATGTAGATCAGAGTTTGGTTTGTCTGCTAAGGGCTACTGTAGAAAAACGGTGGTTCAACATGGCGGACTCTGTGGAAGAGGACCCGCTCTCACTGTAGATATGAAGGGCTCATTTCATGGCAACAAAAACACAACAATTCTTATATTCAGGTGATTATACACTGATGAAAACATACTAATGAATATTATATTTAATTCCTGCCAATAGATCCTCCTAAATCTCACACACTGGACCTTTAAAGCAGTTTTTAGAATTTCTTAAAGCTAATGCTCGAATAAGTATCTTTACAATATATAAAATGACTACAGTACATGTAATTTAAATGATGGCGCTCACAGTGAATAATGACCCAGCTCCACAGAGGGTTTTAGTGTCTTTTAGCTCATTGTTTTGGTTTGATGCTCCTTTAATGTTCTAGTCCACTCTCTCTTCACTTATCGACTTTAGTGGCGCTGATCTGTACAACGTTTGCCCAGCCCCAAGCGGCAAAGTTAGCAATTATCTGGTGAACATGGAGCAAGATTTCTTTATTTTTGCTTCTAAAGCCTTCACCTTCCTGTGTTTTACATCCATGTAGGGCTGGGTTGTTTCTGGGTGGGAAATTCTCAAATCCTAAATGAAGAGGCTTTAATCACCAAATGGGAACAACAAATGACAAATGTCTCTGCTTGTAGTGTGATGCACACTGCTGTAAAGATACCTGAGCATAAAGTACCCACTTTTCAATCCATTTCTGGCTTGTTCAGCTCATAAACCATTAATACACAGTATATGACTATTTACCAGCTGAAGCACAATTTGCATAAGATTACCAAGTAGGTCAACGCTGTTTGCGTTGCAGACTGTGAGCCCAGTGAAGGATGTTAGAGTCTTTTTTGGAGGTGTACCCTGCACTCATGAACACCACGGCGTTTGAATTTAGGTCAGAATATTGTTCCACCTCTCCTGTCCCAGCCTTTTTTTTTGTAGGTTTTTGAAAAGAGTGGAGAAAGGCAGTGAGAGGATGGAGATCGACTGCGGTAAAAGTACTCAGACAACATTAATAACATCCTCCATAATCTGCTGATGGACTCAATATTGTTTACCCTGTTCCTTCCTGCTGTGGAGCTACGCAACGCTGATAAACCGCCGCTCTTTTTTATTGTTCTCATTCTAGATAGTGGCGATAATCCTCTTTCTCTGTGGCACTGCTTAGGTTTATTGGTCGCACAGACAGCATCTATCTGGAGCGCTACTTTCATTAATACCGAAGACACAGCTCCCCAGATGCACATTCCAGATACAGCTTGATGAAGTCGATTGTTTTAGAGTCTCAAACTAATTTCGCCCTCCCCAGCTTTTTTCCAGTTGTTGCTGCTATAGTTGGATTTGTATTAAACTGCTTGAACTGTGACTGAATTATTAGCATAGTAATAACATCCTATGTGACCAGTAATCTGGTTTGTCGAATCAGTGAAACTACTTTACTGTTATCGATGGAACTGAAAATCTGAGCTGTAATAGTGAATTTACAACGGGCTGTTTCTTGACGTCCAAAAAGCATTTGATACTGTTGACCACGGCTTACTGCTGAAGAAATTAGAAAGGTGTCATTAGAGGGGTTGAACACTCCGACTGAGTAGCTACCTGGAAAATGAATGAATTAAAATAATATTAAAAAATGAAGGTTAGTTCCTCAAGGCTCAGTGTTTGGCCCATTATTGTTTGTGTACAGTATGTACACAAAGTTTCTAAAACATCAGAGAAGAAAATCTAAAATAAAATTTATTTTAGATTTTCTATGCAGATGACATCCATTTATTTTGTTGCCAAAACAATTAACATTTAGACTGTGGAAAATAACATTTTACATTATGTATAAAACAAATCCAATTTATATCCTTCATTAGAGAGCTATAAGAATCATAGATTAAAGGCTGTAATATTTGGAAACTCGGTAGATTTTAAAACACCACAAATCATGTGGCAATTGGGATTTTTGTCTGTCTGAAATAAATGTAATTTTCTATGTATCTAAATATGATTTTCTTTCTTTCCCCTCCAGTGTTGAGGTTCGTCGGCCCGACGGATAACGTCTACTCCTGCAGCTTTGTCCAGATGTTGGAACAGAGGCTGGAAAACGCCTTTGAGGAGGCTCAGGACAAAGTGCTGGAGACCTACAACAGGCTCACCGTGGAGGTACTACACGGGTTCACGGAGGCTATTTTTAGTGCAGAATCCAGACAGCCAGTTGCATTTGCATGTAGCATGCTAATCAGGCTAATGTGAATATAAAGGCTGAGGCTCCACACTGGAAGTGCTTTACTACAAATGGACGCAAAAACACCAAAAATTACTCTGTAATTTTTCAGTAAAAGGTCACAAAATCAGACAGGTTGGGTTGCAATTTACACTTTGAGGAGGAGGTGAGTGCAGCGGCCTGTTATGGTTTATTTCCACAATCAAACCCTTTCAGATACCCCCCCCCCCCACATTGTTCCCTTCCTCATTTCTTTCTTCTCTGGCTTTCAAGATCCTCTCATGACTGCAGGATATACATGCACACGCAATCATAATCATAAAGTAGGTCTCGGCAAGCAGAGGCAGATATATAGGGTCCATTCATAATTCATCCTCTGAAATATTAACACTCTCGGACAAATGTGATGGGAATTCCTGGTATCTCGTATCATCATCCACTTTACTATGGTGACTCAGTCACATTATTTTCAGAGTGCCGTGCAGGCCTTATTATAGAATGAAAAAAAAAAAAACATTGTTCATTCAAAGTGTCATGCTGTGTCTGGAGCTCTGTTATGCATTCTTTATGGGCATTTTAGACATTTCTATGAAACCATTTCTGTATGAATGGTTGAATTATACATGTGCCCTCTGCTGCCTGTTTATGTGTTTACTATAAATAAAGAATTGGAAAAATCAGTCTAATATTGCGTGAAATGAAATATTAAAGTCACATGTTTGTGTGTTTAGATCCAGAGTGTGTCCCAGGAGCCGGGCTCTCCGTCAGTCTCTCTGATGTACGTGGTGAAGAACCAGGACGCCATCCTTAACGGGACGATCTCCAGCGGCCTCCTCAACCAGCTGACCGCAGAGCTGGTGGGATACTTTCTGTTCTACCCCCCGCTGGTCATCGCTGAGCGTAAGTAAAACCAAAAATCAGCTTTGATGATGACACGTAGGTGTAATTAATGATAATTAGCTGCCTTCATGTCTTCTGCGCAGTCATTCTTAAGCTGTGTACAGTAGTTTACAAATGGATTCTTAGTGAAGGTGCCCTGTGGACTTTCATTGTTACTGAAGACAGGTTACTTTTACATTCAGTGTTCCTCACCAAGATGCATTATGGGTATGCTATAGGTCTAACAAATATGCTAAATGAGTTTCTTTCATCATAAAACAGTTGCAAAGTATCCATTTTGTAGCAGAGACTGTATAAAACATAGACGTAGTATCTGCTTAGTGTGGTGGCTCTGGTCGCAAAGATGAGCATGGGTGGAGCCAGCTCAAATAAGCCACCTGTAACAGCAACCAACTGTCAATCAAAGCGTCCATGGTCTTAATCCTGCATAACTTTAATATATATATATATATATATATATATATATATATATATATATATATATATATATATATATATATATATATATATATATAATTTGAACAGGTGAGTTGTATAAAAATTCACCCTCAGTACAGTTGTCATGAACGGGGAAATTAGCTATAGAGACCAAAACTGTTTTTTGTACCAGGCTGTAAACATGTTTAATTCTGCTGTGAAGTTGGACATTTTAACATGGGGACTTATGGAGACTGACTCACTTCTGGAGCCAGCCTCAAGTGGACGACAAGAGGAACTGCAGTTTTTGGCACTTAGCATGCGTTGGCTTCATTTCAGATTTCAAAGCCCTGGAGGTTGCTGCTTGGTTTTGTTTACAGTCTTATGTGCACAAATTAAAATGGACCTTCAAAATATAAATATTCACCATGCAGATAGTTTAGGTTTGGTTTGCCTCGGCGTTGAGGTAGAGTACTGCATCCACCCTAATAAAATGGTGATGAATGAGATTAAGTTTGGAGCTGCTACCTACCAAAGATGTCCTGTGGATTATGCAGATGAATTGGGATTGCTTCTGGAAAGACACGTTTCTCTTCCAGTTGTAAGTTTTCATGCTTTAAATTCCATCCACTAACATTTTACCGGGGAGAAGTAGAAATCTCATAAATGGATATTTCAAAACTCGAGTAAATAAAACTAAAACTATCTTCTGCATGGCTAGATATCAGTGAGTGAGAAAATGAGAAGGCTGAATTGACCCTTGAGCGTTTGAGCCTCCATTTCACATATTTTTATGTTTATTTATGCCAATGAACATTTGTAAGAATGAAATGAAAGGTCAGATATTACGACGCACATTAACAAGTGAGATCATCGAGAAACTTCTTCGTCTGCATAGTTTGAGCAGCCAGCAGCCACATGAGTTGGCGTCACTGCTCTCGGACATTTCATCTCTCACTCATTGCTCATTTCTGAGCAATCACAGCAACACACAGTTGCTCTGCTCTTATGGCTACACATAAAGACTTGGCTAGCATTGCCTAACCCAGAATTAATGGTGTCTAGCCAACAAATTAGAGTCAGGGTGCTTAATACTCATTCACTTGATGTACCTCCAAGCCATCTTCTCAGAGGAACTGCTGGACAATTATGATGCATTTGTAATTATTCACAGAGGGCTGCGAGTGAAAATGAAAATGAGCAATCTATCTGTGGACGAGGCACGTGGCTCCGACAGCAATGTTTAACACAAATATGCAATTTGTAATGTTCAGCTAAATGCTGTAGTGACACGTCAACTTTTAGATTCAATGCACCATGCCAGAGCTTATTTCCATAATACTATCAAAAACGTCATGTAGGTGTGCCAGTTTAAGAGTTTCATCCAAATCAACATTCACTAACAAGGACCACGCCAATATAGATTTAAGTTTAGACGGGTTTATTGCAAGTGATGGAAAAGGATGCGCCGAGATGATGTCCTGTGGGATGAAGAAGAAGGGATGAAGATCGAGGGATACGAACGGCTGAACGCGACCGTGGTGGCTGCCTGGCAGGGATCACAGGGAGTCGGAGAATTTCATCCGGCAAGTCGCTGTCTGAAGCATTAAGTGAGAGCGCTTCATCCATGGTTTGGACGTGAGATCTCGGTTGTCGCTGTCGGGGTTCGTGTGAAAACAGCGTCGAAGAGGGAGTGAACGGATAAGGTGTGTTTAAGTACTTGTGAAATGGAAATGGGATGAGTTGGAGGCGTGGTCCTTGTTCCTGAACCCAGCTGTAAAACTTCATTTAAAGAGAACTGAAGTACAACGCAGAACAGGATTGGTGTTGAGATTCTACTGATCTGACATGCTGTCCTCATGTCATCTTTGAAAATGTGACTTTTTAGATGCAGAAATCTTTCTAACTTTCTTCCTCTAAGACCACACTAATAGACTCGGAGAGTTGCTGATGTGCGTCTTGCATAAAGATATTGTTACAGCAAAAAAATCTTAAACCACTAATGTGCCAGGAAAGTGTGAGGGAGTCATCATTTTTTCTTGCTAGTTATAGTGTTACTCTCAGGCTGTGAGGGTTGTCTTAAAAACACTACAAAGATACTGTAGAAACTGTGCCCACCTCCCTGTTCCTTGTGTTTTATGAAGCAGGAAGGGGAAAAGTGTACAGAGCTGAGCTTGAATCCTAAAAAAAGACTTTTGCACTCAGAGATTTATTTTAGTCTTTAGTCAGACAAAGGTTGCAGGTAGAATAGATGGAGGACTACCTATATTTACACAAGAGGAACAAAGATATTTTTAGCTGAAGACCTGCACCAGCAAGGCTTGGTTGGAGTTTTCCCAAAGATATGGCCACTGCTGCTGTTTGTTGTCCGGCATACATACTACTTTTATAGTTACATAACAGTTGTAGTCCTGCTTATGCCCTGTAGCAGTGTGCTACTGGGCTGGTACATACTTACATAGCCATATGTAACAACTACTGAGAACCATTGAGTCCACTGCAGGGCAATGCATGATTCATGACTTAGCGTATGTTTGACCTGCTTCTCAAAGGGGGGAATTACTCTATATTGTGTCTGTAAAGAAAGCTGCCAGACTACACTGTGTTCTCCAAGCATAGATGGAGACTTATATAATACTAATTTGTTTTTCCAAATGCATGTGGGATATTTTTCTCAAGAGTTGGTGGAGACCTAAAATGAGCTTAAAGGAGTGAGTTATCGGAGGGTCGCTGGTTCGTTTCTCGTCGAAATATCCTTGAGGAAGATACTGAACCCCACATTGCTGTGAATGTTTGAATGCGTGGGTGAAGCTCTCGATTCTCCAGTCCATCTATGTTCCAACCCTCACCTATGGTCATGAGCTTTGGGTAGTGACCAAAAGAATGAGATTGTGGATACAAGTGGCCGAAATGATCTTCCTCTGGCTGGTGGCTCAGCCCTTAGAGATACGGTAAGGAGCTCGGACATCCGGAGGGAGTGCAGAGCAGAGCTGCTGATCCTTCACGTTGAGCCAGCTGAGGTGGTTCAACATCTGATTAGGACGCCTTCCTTTGGAAGTGTTTTGGGCACGTCCAACTTGGGAGGAGGCCTCGGGGCAGACCTAGAATCCGCTGGAGGGACTACATAGCCCATCTAGCCTGGGAACACCTTGGGATGCGTTGCTGGGGAGAAGGACGTCTGCTACATCTGTTGCCACCATGACCCGACCCTGGATAAGAGGTGTTGAATGGATGAATAGATGGAACTCTTCCGAACCTTAACCCAGAGCTTAGAGTCTACTAAACATAACCATTAAATCGTTAATTGTGCTGTTGTCACAAGGATTGGATATAGTAGGTGAATATTTTGCAGGTAAATTCAATTTAAAAGTTCATATCATAAAATTCAATTCATTATAAACATTTAACTGTTCATATTAATGTTTTAGGAGGCAGAAAAGCCAATTTACGCTAATTGAGCTCATTTTTTATTTACTCTTATTATATCATCTGCCTCATGAAAAGACCATAGACTCCATAGACGAGCCACTCGAGCTCTGTTTGTATTCCACTCCAGCCTCTAATGCCATCTGTGAGATTGTAAAAGGGCAAACAGCTGTACAGCTCCTATCATCTGAATCATGCCATCGGCAATCTGTTGTCCATGCCCTCTGAATTTGCTAATTTTAGCCTGGTGAGATTAGATTAGTATCTATTTGTGCGTGCACTCAACACCCAAAGGGCTAAAACATCACACTTCACGTGGTCACATCCAAACGCACTTCACATACTGTCTGTTCCCTCACAGAACACACTGTCCTGCTAATGGTGAAATAATGAGTGGACCATTATAGAATCGTATAAAATGATAAAGTAGATTAATGGTCTGCCAAACAATGGCTGAACATCATAAACGCGTTCTGTGGTTACAGTAGTTAGTCCAGACGTGCATTGGTACAGACACATTGACCGTGATTATGCTGAGAGCACAAATGGATGATCAATCCTCACGTGATCGAAGCAGCCTGAATATTGACCTCCACTATCTGTTTACGTGCAGAGGAGTGTATGTGGACAGCTGCTTCCATGTCTGCAGCATGTAACCGAGGACTGGTGGAGGTCTGCGGTGTGTCGTGTGTTCAACTCCAGTGGAAAAGACCCAAGAGGCAGATTCAAGTTGACTAATTTATTCACAAATTATCCATAAGTACAATACAGTGTTTCTAAAACTAGTTATATAAAATCAAAAATCTAATAAAGAGCCTATCAGGTAAAACAATAAAAGCACTTTCGTGGCACAGGATCTCTCACTCTTTTATTTATAGTGCGACTCCATCAGCTCCCTCCGAGATCATGTCCAGCTCCGTCACTGCCTCCACCACACGCTGCTGGAAAAGACTACAACCAACCAGCAGTGGGGAGCCTCCAAAGCTCGGAAATGAAGCCAGTGTGGAAGTACTGAAAACTGTAATTCCTTGAGCAGCCACTCGAGCCCGGCTCCAGAAGTGAGTCAGTCTTCATAAGCTCCCGTATTAAAATGTCTTCAAAACTTCACAGCAGAAATAAAGTTGCGTAAGTGGCATATAATTAACTTCTGCTTTGATAGATAGGTAGGTGTCGTTACGGATGGCTTATCAGAGCATCCAGGCGTCGTTTGGGCCGCCGATGGTCCACGTCTCGAAATTTAGATTCGCCGGCAGGCAGAACAGGCAGCACAACAGCCAACATGGCCGCATATGTTTGGCTTCAAAATGACGCTCCTAAAACCTGTGGGTAATGTCACCGTCACATGAGTGCAGAACACTAGCCCTGAGCCCACACTTCACCCTTTGTCCCGGCTGGATGTAGCTCATTTTGTGGGTATAATTTGGCCTTGGTTCCACGGGCCGCCTCTATGCCTGCGTCCGCCTTCTTTACTCCCTTGTGGCTCCGTGCCTCGCTTTGTCGCTCCCCCCCCGCCTCTTGGCCAGTAGAAGTGTTTCTGGCCAGTAAAGATGTCCCGTCGCTCTGGTCCCACCCTGTTAATTACTTCCACACAGGTGTGTTTAACTGTGCCAAGTCAAAATCACAACAGAAACTACACACTGCCCACGCAATACATGCAAGAAGCAAGCAACACACACATGTAAATATTAATAATCATGATAATATTCAAAACAAAAGAAGCAAACATAAGATAATGAACTCAGAGTACCAACACATGTATTCATTAAAAAGCTTGAATTATACTTTCCACAGCTGCAGCTGTGTGAACACGTTTGCTTATAGCAGACGCCCACTGCAGAATAAACAGAATGGTGTGCATGTCAGCCGTGTGTGTCTGCTGGAGCTTGACCTTTATATCAGCCAATATTAGCTCATTGCAGATGCATTGGTCTGACTGTATATGTCAGCCAATAAATCAAAGAACAGAAATGCCAAAGATATGTTTCTGTCCGCCAGCTACAAAATGTCCAGCTGAGTGTTTATTGTTTGTTAAAAAAGTATTCATTTCCTGGGGACCTGACGGTCGACATAAATATATCAACATTGTGTGTGTTGCCTCAAAAATCCTATACGGTATTAGCTGTGAGTCGAGCATATGATGTGATTCTTTGCTAATGAAGTTTGGGTCTTTGCTTGCTCAGCCATGCCCTCGCTGTGGTCAAACCTAAGACTCTTGTTGTGTTTATTCCAAACAAACACCTCGTTATGGATTTTTATGGGCAAAATCTGCACAGCTGGTTGTTAGGGCAAGCAAATGTGTGGTTTTCTGAACTGAATGTAGTTTGCATCAGTGATGGGATGGAGAGCAGTATTTTCATTTATTACTTTAAAGATATTTGAAATGTTACTGCACAAAAATCTTCCTTCCACCTGTTCACACATTGACATTGACATTGACATTATCCTTTAAAACCATCATCTAACATTAATGTATTGTGAGACTGGAGCAGGAGATTTTCATATTTCTTCTCTCCTTTTTTGGAATTATGCAACCAAACTCTCCAGCTGCTGTGTTAATGAAATGAATCGTCTGGATTTGTCGGCCCGTTGAACTGATTCTCTAAAGGGCGCTGAGTGTGTCTGAGCCTTAACACTTCAGTGCTGTTTGTCTTAAGTGTTTATCCGAGCTTGTGTTGCAGAAGTTGCAGACAGACAGACAGTGTGCAGAAACACTCGCTGGTACTAAGAGCCACTGCTGCTGCAAACGCCATTGACTGGAGCTGAACACTACTCTCGGCAGGCAGCCAGCTCGGAGGAGTTAGGTGGAGACAGATGGTGAAACAGGCGGATGGGAAATAAGGAAAGATAGGTTGACGGATGAATAGGACACAGAAAGAGGTCGACGGAGTGAGAGAGCGATGATGGGTAGATAAAGACAGAAGGAGACAGTCGGACGGACGGAAAGGAACAGGCGTTTTAGGAAATGAATGGGCTGACAGGTAGAGAATGAGGCAGGTACAGTGGGATGCAGGCAGAAACAAAGGCTGAGAGCTGGTGTAGATGGATAGAGGAAGTAACACAGTGAGAGGTGAGACAGTAAAGGTGGATAATGAGACCTGACAAGGAGTGTTTAATTGGATTTGGTCATCTGTGCCAAGGGCCAGTGCTAAAAATCTCCTCCTCTGTACATCTTTCTTTAAAAAATATAAGACATAACAAGCCCCCCAGAGGCCGTGAAAGTCTCCGGTCCACTGTGGGTGACTTGGTTTGTCATAGTTTGATTAATACTAGAAGAGTTGATATGACCAAATAGGAAAGTCCAAGATGTCCTTACGGTGAAGGCTTGGATGGAGAATGGAGGATTTATTAATATAGCTGTCATGACATGATGCCGCCTCGATACTGAAGAAGCTGTCCTGTCTGTCTCGGAATAATGCCACAACTACTCTGTCCATAAAATGTCATTACAAACAAGGACATATCTTTAACGTTGGTAGTTTTACAGCGTGCATCATGTTTGGTTGTTGGTAGTGTTGTAGAAGAGGTCCTCTCTGAAGAGCTGGAGGTCTTCAGGAGGTTTGTGAAGGTAGAGAGGGACGCCCCTGATCTGGTAGGAACTGGTAGGACGTTCCACCAACGGGGAACAACAGACGGGAAAAGTTTGGATTGTCCTGAGCTGAGCGTACGGGTGGCAGAACCAGGCGTCGTTCATTGGAGGAGGTAACATATGTCTGTATGAGGACGTTCAAGTAGGTGGGTGCAGAACTGGACTACTTTATACCCATTTTGGGCTGCATTATAGAACAAAGTGCTCAGGCCAAAGGAATCAAATCAAGTGTGCGTCTTCCAACAATACAGCTTGAAATGATTTGCCGTAACTTTAGAAAATACATGTTGCACCCTAAGAAGGGATCACTCTGCATATCCTGGTTGTTGTGGATAATTCTATCCACCAGTGGTCTGTTCAGTCAGTGCACACGGGTCCAAGATGTCCTCCGCTAAAAGGTTTATTGAAGCTCGGCCAAGGAGAACGGAGGATTCATCATTACGCTTGTCATGACATGAAGAAGAAGCTGTCCTCTCCGGCTCGTCTATACGCCCTCAGGACAATGACACAGCTCTCAACTCTACGTCCAGAAATAGCCATTAATCTACAAACTAGGAAATATGTTTCCAATGTTACGTACCTATCTGTTGTGTCGAGGGAGTGGGACAGTGCTATCCTCTGACCTCAGTTACCTTAGCACAAACAAACAGCAGCTCTGTATCTCAAGGAGAGAAGTCCTCATAACAATCAAAGATTTAACACTGTCCCTACAGGGACCTCAGGATTTATGAGGACCCTGCGTAACCCCCAAATGTGGCGTGCTAGAATAGATAATTCCCTCACAAGATGAGTTCATCTGATGTAATTCAGTATCTCAAAATTTAATAATTTATAATTACTGATGGTTTTTATTCAACAGCCAATACTTATAATTATGTGAAACACATTATTCACTCCTCTGCCCGGTAACAGAGCAGCTGCACCACACTAAACTCCTCTTAAAGTCCACATGAGTCTCACGTTGAACTCTTTTAATGCCTCTGTCCATCATCCGCGGTATAAAACCATCATATTTCCACGCAGTCAAATTAAACGTGTGCGTCCTGGTGATACTTCAGTTATAAAATCCTTGCGCGCTGCGGAGCGTCTCTCTCGCCCGCCTGCTGACGGGCTGTCAGCAGCAGAGGAGGTTGTACCAGCAACAAGTTCAGGAGGAGTTGAGCCGGCTCGCCTGCGCTCAGCGCTGGAGATGAGGGCATCGAAACATGGAGCAGAAGAGAGTCGTGCTATCCTCCGTTTCAGTCAAACTTCTCTGTTTCCGTTCCCCTCAGATTTGTAGTTGGATAAGTTTGAGGAAAGTTTGTAAAAGGTTACCGTTTCCCTCGCTGTCCTGCATTGTTCTGTGTATGATAACATTAAAGAAAAGTGCAGGGATTCGACTCAGGGGCTTCTCAAATGATTGACGTTTAGGGGGCTGCCCAAACACACTAAAGACCTGGGGCTAGGTATTGTTTTCACACAGTAGTACTGGATGGTTTCTGAGTAAGTAATGACAGCCACGTGTGGTTTGTGTCTGCCGTTGTGGGAAATGTAGTCACTTCATGGTTTATGTTTAGTAGCAACAATAAAGAAAACTTGTTTTGTACCACGCAGAATTGTACAGAGATAGTTAAAGTGGACGTGCCTGAACATGCTTTAGTTGCCACTTTGCAGATACATTCATTGAAAGCATTTCCTAGTTATGTAGACATAAAACATCATTCAGTGGGCGCTGACTGGTCCAGCCATGATGTTACCATAGACTATATAAAACATGGATGTAGTCTCTGTGACGTCATTCGTAGCCGTCGTAGTCCTAAGAATGGACAGCGCCTGCGTGACGTCATCCACAGGTTTCTGAAAATATGTGGCCTTGGTTGCTGCCATCTTGGCTGTACCGCTTCTTAATCTAAAAATCGGCAAAGACGTGGATCATAGGCGGACCTGAGGCAGGCCCAATCGGCAGCCTCCATATGAAGCCAATGTGGAAGTGCTAAAAAAACTGTAATTCCTCAAACGTCCACTTGAGGCTGGCTCCAGAAGTGAGTCAGTCTCCATAAGTCCCCATGTTAAAATGTCCAACTTCACAGCAGAAATAAACATGTTTACAGCCTGGTACAAAAAACAGTTTTGGTCATTGGCCTCTCTTCACACTTGTATGTTAAGTTTTTTAGAAAATTGTGTAAAAATATGACGTGATTGACGTGTACAGTTTAGTAATTGCATCATGACACAGTCTGGTCTCTCAGATTCAGGTGGTTTCACAGAAAGCTGCAAATATCCGTAACTTTCTTCTTTCTCTCTTCAGCTCTTGAATACCATAATCTCAACACATCGATGGCAACCAAAAGCTATTGGGTGATAACAGGTAAATTGCTGTAGTGCATGCACACACACACACACACACACACACACACACACACACACACTCACACACAGACAAAAGCACTACTGGGTGATCAGCGGTAATCAAGAGCTGCATCGATCGGACAAAACAGCAGTTAGTTAAATGCCCCGGCGCTCGCTGTTGTGCAATTCAGCAGAATGGTATTGGCTCTCTTTCCTCCCCTCAACCCACCACAACCACACCACCACCACCACCACCACCACCCTCCTCACCCACCCGCCCGGCTCTCAGAGTGTCTTTAGCCGCTCTGTTCCCGGGAAAACCTATTGATGTATAATTCACAGCTTCCTGACTGGGGCAGAGGGAGAGATCACTTCACATCGCATCACGGCCGGGGTGTGAATGATGCTGAAGTGAATGTGTGTGTGTGTGAAGTCTGTCCACTGCTCTATCTCACTTATAGCCTCTAGTAAGAGACACACTCGGTAGCAAGATTGATGCTAGCACCTGTGTGTGTGTGCGTGCATCACAGTGTGTGTGTTTATCTCTGGTGCAGACACACAGTGCGTGTCGCTGCAGCTGTAATAGAGGTTTCTGGATGAGCAGATCTTAAATGAAGGGACGATCATCCAGTTCTCTCTAATATCCCACTCATCTCCCCCATCTGTTGTTTGTCTCCCCCTCCTCCTCCTCTCCTCCTTTCTTTTCCTCAACACTGTCTCCAAATCTCACCTCCTCCAAACCTCACACTCTCCTGCCCATCGCCGTTTCTCCCTGCCTTGCGTTGTCGTCCCCCTGCTCTCTCCTCTTTCGCCTGCCTGAATGCCTCTTCACCCCCTGAATCCCTCCTCTGTCGTGTCTCCTCGCAGTGATCCAGGATGTGGACAGCTCCTCCCTCGAGGCCAACTATCAGAGCTTTGCCAGCCTGATGGAGCAGCGGCTGGCTGAGCTCTTCCTGGTGGCGGGCAGGCAGGGCTCCAGGACGGCGCGATCTCGGCGTGCCACCACAGTCGGGGGCTACACCGTACAGGTACGTGGGAACGGAGTGCTGGTGTGTGTTACCTGTCGTGGCGATGCCAGGATTACCAACCTTTCCATCAGTCAATCAAGTAGACAGTTAATCTTCATGTTTCTGTCAAAGTTCTGTTCATTTAGCATCGCTGTTAGCAGCTCTGTGAGGCTGTAAATGCAAAGGTCATGCAGATGTTGCAGCAGGTGTGATGTTTACCGTGGTCATCAGCGTGTTGGCATGCTCATACGCATGAAGGTGTAGTTGAGAGTACAGCCGATACTCCAGACAGCTGGTCATGAGCAGATAGGTGAATTTTTGACCCGATGGTGGCGCTAAAAGTCACCAGATCAGTAGGATTCTTCCTCTGAGGATGATGAATGTCTGTATAAAGGGTTGTAATAGCATATGTAGTGGACGTCAAGCAGGACCGACCAATTGCTGATCTCGGTGTAGCCACGATCTGCGAGAACCTGCGAGATGGGAAAGCAGATTAAATTAGTAACATGCATTGATGGGACATCGAGACCCTGGATCGACCCTCTTCTTGTTGGTGTGTTGAGGAAAGCTTCAGAGTCATGTGACATGAAGCTGTCAGAAACAAAACATAGACAGAGACATTAAGATACACGTTTGCGAGGTTGATTAATGGATTAAGATTAATCACTAAGGTGTCTTTTCAAGCAAAAATGCAGAACATTCACTAAATCCAGTGTCTTTGCTGCTTTTTTGAGAGTACACTGAATATCTTTTTTAGTTTTGGACTTTGACGGCATCAACTTGAGCTTTAGAAATCATCAGCCGGACATTTTTTACTTTTTCTTCCACCAAATAATGAATCGATTAATTGAGAAAATATTCAGAAGATTAAATGCTTAAAAAGTAATATAGCAAATATAATAAGTTGTTGTGTTTGTCTTATCCAAGTCTCATTGGATGTCTTTGAATGAATGAAGGAGGGTTCTCTAATCTGTCCCTGCTTAGACACTCAAACCTTCACACATAATAAATAAACTGTTATTATGAAAGTTTGTAATACATGTTAAACAGCTCCATTGTGCACCAAATGAAACAACGTGCTGCCAAAGTACAACAGCATGTAGCGTTAGCAGATGGAGGCGGTACTGTACGATGAAGATTCAGGAGTGTCCTTGAGCTGAAGGTGCTCATAAGCATAAAAGTAAAAAGGTTTGTGTGTGTTTGTTTCTGTATGCGTCACCTCCGTGCTCGGTGTTCAATATTGTGCAAATTAAGTCGACGATCGACTCCTCCTTGTGCACACACACCCTCGTGGTTTTATGGGGAGTCGCAGATGACCGGTTTTATGGCTGCGGAAATTTCAGAGGGAGAAGCTTCCATTGGGAGGAAGGTTTGGGCGGGGGGCGAGGGGAGAATTCATCCATCCATTTAATACCACACGTCCCGTCTTTTTATGACAAAATCAAATTACCAGACTTGATTTAATCGTGTGATGTGTTCAAATTAATAAAAAAGGTGTTTGATGCATGATGAAAGGAAATTGAGATTTCAAGTGTCTCAGCTATCCTCGAGTGCCTTCACAGAGTGCAGAGTTATCCTGCTCATCGTGATCAAAGCAGGCGAGCTGATTCAAAATTTTGATTTTGCCACTGTGATATAACGGTGACTTTTAATGTCGTCTCCAGATGGTGAGCATGCGTCGACTGCCCGGTCCCAAGAACCCGGCAGAGATGACGTACTACGTCCAGCTGAACGGAGCGCCCATTACTGGAACCAACGCTGCCAAGACGCTCAGCAGTCTGGACTCCCAGACCATGGCCCTGACGCTGGGATACTTTGTACAAGTGCAGGCTGAACGTAAGCGTGTTGTCTGACTGTACAGTGTTATATAATGCATGTATGTGTCATATTTGTGAAGAACAACGCAGACACAGCTCAGATTAAAGGTCTTTCTGAACAGAAAAAGGCAACATTGCGTAGAAGTTGGTATTTTTGTGATTTGTTGCCTCCAGTTTCAGAGTGTAATCCCACTGTGGTAAATATGTTCAGCTGTACTCGAGTATTTGTTCTGATTACATTACTTATGATCAAAAACTAGCAACTTTGCTAGCAGCCAAACATCAACAAGGTCACCAACAGCAGACATAGCAGCCAGCTAATATTACTGACTAGTCCAACAGCAGTCAGCCCAGCTCGGCGTCTGTCTTTCAGCCTTTTATTTCACCAAGCTCTCACCAACCACTAAAAGTCAGTCCCAGATTTACTCTTGTTTAGCTCTAATGTTCTCTTCTTAGCTTCCTCCGTCAACGTCCTCTTCGCTCTCTTCTCCTCTGCCATTATGTCCATAGAGGCTGCTGAGCCCGGTTACAGTGTCCGTTTGCCCAGCTCCTGTTCTGGCACGACACCGGCTCTGCTCCCAGCAGTTTAATCCACAATATAACTTTGTTCTGTATAAGTTAAAAAACAGCTTCATATTGAACGACTTGCTGATTTAGTATTGTACTTTCGTAAAGTTGGGGGATTCACAAGTGACAGATCTAAAGCGATGCAGTTGAGTCAAGTGTAAAAAAAAAAAAACATTTCCCATAATGCAGCAGCAGAGCATCTTTCATTATATCTCCTTGCCTTGTAAATGGTAACTTCCTTCAAGCTTTAGTCCAGCCTAAGCAGAGCTTTCCAGAATCCAGAACTTGAAGAAGTGAAAAACATCAAAATATTATCCTCAAATTAACTTTAAAGGAACACGTATGGAACATTTTGGGAAATGTGTATATTAATTTTCTTGCTGAGGGACTGATGTAGCAGTCTTTGGCGTGTACAATGGTCATTTTTACACGGCAAACAAACAAGCCATTACCTGTTAGTTAGTGCGCTTTAGAGGTTCTAGTAGGCGGATTTTATTCACTTCAATGTCTAGTGTGTAGCACTTATTAGCATAAAGTGGTGAGGTTGCAGAATGTAACCCACTGAATACCCCTCGCCTCGCCCTCCCTTGTGGGAGAACGTACGGTGGCCATGAAACTTGAAGCCAGTGTTTGGTTTGTTTTACTGTATAAACATGGCGGTCCAACATGGCGGACTCCGTGGAAGAGGACCCGCTCCCTGTGTAGATACTAAACAAACGAACGAACCAACCAACCAGCTGGCAAAATGTTGAACTATTTATTTAACTCAAGTATCAGGAGCCTTGTTTCATTATTCTAATGTTTCTAAATGAATGCATGGTTTATTGATGTTGAAGTGCAGAATCTAAATATACACTCTGCACTATTCCCATTTGTTCATGTCACTGTTGATTTACTCCAGCGATAGAAATAATTAGCATAAAAACAGGAGCAGTGCAGGATGCGGGCTCTTTTATTTTAGCATATTTAAACATTTTCTTTGCCATGTTTTTTTTTTGCATTTTAGCTATCAGCCCATATAAGATAAGATAGACTTTGTACATAATGTTATAGATGCTCACAGAGCATATTTCTCAGCTGAAAACATTCAGACTTTAACTGATTTTTAGGGTTTATCTGCTGAACTCAAGCGTAACAATCTTGGCGTACTGTGAAGCATTTGGGTTTTCCATAAATTTCCATAAATTCCCTGATGCATCCAATAAAGCTTTTAGAATATCAATACAAATTCAAAATCAAACATTGTGTTCAGAAAATTTTAGTTGTGTATATTTGCTGTTTGTTAATGCTCACTCATGCAGCAGGATGTTCATATTAGTAGCTGCCAGAGAGGACAAAGTGTTCCCTCTCACCTCTTCTCCCTCACATTTCCCCAGAATCTATAATTAAAAAACTGGAGAGATACCAACAACCATCAGCGCCCTTCACAGCTCCTCCTAACAGAGCTGAAGCCGGGAAACTGAACACAGTGTTCTTGTACAATTTATTTAGTTTGCCGTAACGGGCTCAGAGGAAACAAACTGTATCAGTCCTTCAAATGAAAACACGTCCCTTTGGCAAACTGTTCTGTGACAGGAGAGCTCAAAGAAATAAGTTCTTCAGAAGATTCAAGTGAAAAAGTTTTTCATGTCGTACTTTAAAGCACTTTTTGGAAGTGGATTTCGAATCTACAAAGGCGTTTTCTTTTATTACATTTATGTCTTTATTATGCAGTTTTTGAATTTTTTAAAAGAGAGTATGTTGCGCTACAGCTACAGCCAGAAGACTGCGGGCCTAGCTTTGCATAACAAACAAGGGAAACTGTTGGCCTGGCTGTCCAAATGTAACAAAATCTGCAACAAGATCAGCTAGGTGTTGTTGATATTTTGGCCCAGTGCAATGATTTCAACGATTCAATGTTGCCATTGAAATACTGTATACATACAATCAGAGGGTCGGTAAACGGTAGACTGCAGCCTGAGAGAATAAACCCAGGGCAAATTAAAGTCAACAAATCACTCACTGCTGCTCTTAAGCTTATTGCCCTGAGTGCATGGTAATAACTGAAGGCTCGTGGATTTTGTAAGAAGATGTCGTAAGTAAGAAGTTGTTGTAAGATGTAAGTGAGCACTCGAAATCTAACCGTAAAAGTGAGGTGGACATGCCACCATCTTCCCTCATCTGTACAGATTAAACAAATCAGATATAACGTGTTAATTAGTTTGTTTCTAGAGGGGCAAGAAGGCGGATTTTTCTAACCATAGGCTTGCGGTTTTCCCCTCTTGACTTCATGCTAAGCTAAGCTAACCACCTGCTGGCATCGTTCAAACATGAGAGAGGTATCAATCTTCACGTCTGACTCTTGGCAAGAAGGCAAATAAACATATTTGTTGAACATTTACAGCCTGATCTGAAGAAAGTGTTGTAATTATTTCTGCTTGTCTGAAGAGTCACTTAACGGAGGAATGATTGAACGCACAGCCAGGTGCTGATAATGAATACTGTTTGTGCGTTCAAAGCTGTGGTAAAGACGCCGCCTGGAAACCTGTGGATCATGGCCGTCCTGACGCCTCTCTTCCTGTTGGTGGTCGTGATCGGGATGGTGGCCTTCATTCTTTGTAAGAGGAACAGGGTCATCTTCAAAACCGGCGCCTTCAGGACCTTTAAAACTCGCTCCAAGGTAAGACTTAAACTTTCGTTTAGTGCCTTGTTCCTTTACATCTTCTTATCCTCCTTCTACTCTCTTTTTTCTTCATTCTTCTACTACTATTAAGACGAAGCAGTTGTTGCCTCACTCTTGGGGAGTTAATCTCACCCAAAGATGTTCAAATATCACAGCTTCACCTTCTGATTAGAGATTATATAACCGCAATCGCAAACCGAAAAACTGAATCCCATACGCGCACGCCTCGCTCATTAGTTTCCTCACTGCCCAATGGACCATAGTCAATGCTAATCACGCATGCCGCAAATACTAATCGGCCTGGAAGAAATGGGCAGGGCTCAGCGTACTGGAAGCTAACCTTAGGGTAATGTCGGCTCCTTTCACAATAATAGCGTTCACTCAACATCAACTCCTTTGAGGCTAAATAAAAAATCAATCACTTCAAATGAGCATGTGTTATAATAGATTGCTACCAGCTGGTTTGATCAGGTCAGATTGTTTTTCCTGGACACGGCGCTGTGCGTGACGCCAGAACAGCAGCTGCTTGTGTCACTGCAGTCAGTCAAGTGGTAAACAAGCAATAAGCCGGCCAGCCTCATTTGTTCTGAAGAGCCTCTTGATGTGGCCCAGAATTGCAATTCCAAGTTTCTTTCACACTTGATATCATGATTACACGTCTGAATCATTGGCTGCACATGCACATGGCCGCGCTCTGGTTACGGTCTTATTCAGGTCAAGATGTTCGCACAAACTTCTGATATCCGGCAAAGGAATCTCCCTAATGCCATGAATAAACCAAAACACAGAATATTTCGGTCTCCAGATCAAAAGACGACTTAAAAGCTTTGACCGTCAGTAAAATATTCCCTCCTCGACTGGCATGTTAGAATCTCTGAGCAACATTTCTGACGCCCCTTGACAAGTACCCTGGTGGAGCGAGCAAGTATACTTTTGTAGGCTGACATCAAAATGTACCCGTAATGCTGTTCTGTGTAAGAAAAGTGAAGCAGTGAGACGTTTTGATGCCACAGTAACTGGTGTTTTATGGGGAGCTGGCATTGTAACCAGCTTCATGATCAAACCTGAGTATGTTAACATGTTTAAACCCAAAGTAAAGTTAAATGTACTGGAATTTATTCACCCTTTGTAGATTGTAGATTAATGGCATCGAATTTGCATCAGCGTAGGCAACAACATTATTATTTCTGTGACATGATACTGTAACACTGTACAACAAGCAACAGCCAGATTATATAAACTACTTTATTCTGAGGGGCAATTGGCAATTGTGGGTATGCAGTTAATTACATTAAGTATGGCAGGGCATGGTAAGATGTACTCCGAACTTTGGGGAGAGTCTAGCCGGACCTCTATGACCTTGCAAGGCAATGACCTTGGGAGTTAGTTACAGCTAGCAACCTTATCTGTTTACTGCTGGCTGACCCCTAATAGCTATGCAAGCTACAAAGTTATCTCAACATTTTAGACAATGATATTCAGTTCTAAGCTGTAAAATGGTCGAATGCTCCTTCCGGGTTGGGAGCAAGTTGCTGCCCCAAGCGAAGGAGTTGAAGTATCTCGGGGTCTTGTTCACGAGTGATGGGAAAAAGAAGCATGAGATCGACGGGCGGGTTGGTGTGGCGTCCGCAGTACTGCGAAGAAGAAGGTGCCAAGCCGGAAGGCGAAGCTCTTGATTTTTCAGTCCATCTCTGTTCCAACCCTCACCTATGGTCATGAGCTTCGGGTAGTGACTGAAAGAATGAGATTGTGGATACAAAAGGCCGAAATGAGCTTCCTCTGCCGGGTGGTCGGGTTCAGCCTCAGAGATAGGGTGAGGAGCTCGGACATCCGGAGGGAGTTTGAAGTAGAGCTGCTGCTCCATCGTGTTGAAAGGAGCCAGCTGAGGTGGTTCAACATTCGATTAGGATGCCCCCTGGGCGCCTTCCTTTGGAGGTGTTCTGGACACGTCCAACTGGGAGGAATCCCCAGGGCAGATGTAGTCCCTCCAGAACTCGCTGGAGGGACTACATAGCCCATCTAGCCTGGGAACGCCTCGGGATCCTCCAGGGGGAGCTGGGATATGTTGCTGGGGAGAAGGATGTCTGGAGTTCCCTGCTAAACCTGCTACCACCACGACCCGACCCCGGATAAGAAGAAGAAAAATGGATGGATATTTATCGTCTTTGTCCAGCATTGAGCTGTGCTTCTCATTATCTGATGGTGGAAGTCTTCTGCTCTTGTGTTTTTTACCCAGACACACTTGTGTTTTAGTAATGTCATGATCTTTCTGGTTAATCTGGTGAGTACAATGTTATTAACAGAGACAGGAGTGATGGCCAAACTATGAACACATCTATCCTATCCTATCCTATCCTGTCCTATCCTATCCTATCCTATCCTATCCTATCCTATCCTGTCCTGTGCTATCCTCCTCTGTTTTGTTCTATTATTTTATTAACCCCTCCCTGAACTTGTCCCTCTGACTCTCTCCCTGTTTAGACCTCATATCGAAGGGAGGGCAGTTACCACCACCAGGTATTCACTAAGACACTGGTTGGGTGGATTAATTCTTGAATTAATGAATTAATGTATTAATGGACGAATGAGTTACTGCTTTGTTTGCTCATTGTGACTGACCCACTGTACTGTACACTCGTGTACAACCCCTCCCCCCTTGTTGGCTGCTTCTTTATGTATGCGCTGCCTGTCGCTGGGTAAATTCTTGCATGTAGCTTCTGTGCTGTGGACTTATTCCACCATCTTCACTGGCTTTGGGAGATCAATAAGAGGACAGAGGAGAGGAGGGGGGGCAGTGAAGAAAGGTGCAAAAAAACAAAAAAAAACTATAATAGGGGTGTAAAATTCACAAGCACGTTCCTTAAGATTTAAATTGTTTTGGTTTGAGTCGATCGGCTGAATTAACAAGGTGAGGCCTGGCTCGTAAAAACAGGCGATTGAGCGCAGTTCTGCCGGCCAGAAGAAGCTGGTTTTAACCAGGGCTCATAAACATGAATAGCAGAAAGGAAGCTCAACACCTGCGAACCAAACCAATCTATTTTTATTTTGTAGCTTCCATAAAAAGAAGCTCAAGCTTGTGTCATCATCAGCCTCTCTGCCAGTTCCTTTCCCATTCAAGCCAAGTTGTTTTATCCTCTCACATGAAGCCACTCTCATCCCTCAGCGGCTCAGCGGGAACCCTACACGGACCCCCAACCCAATTCTTTTTTTTTTTTTTTTATACGAGGCTCTCCACTGGATTATGGTAGCTACTTTATCATGGCTAGACCCAAAAAGAAAGAGCCACAGACGATAAAAAATGCTTTAAATTACCCATGCAGACGCTGACGCTGTGGTTACTGTGGCTTTAGTGGAGCATGTCAGCTGGTTTGCAGGTCATTTTTATCTACCTCATCCTTCATCCGAGTTACGGCAAGTGAAGCCACAACACAGCGAGTGTAAAAAAGCCCAAATATATGTACACAATGTGTGTGTGTGTGTGTGTTGTCCCTGCTTTACTCTATCTCCTTATAGCAGTATTACATTAACTTTTTGTTTGCTTTCACTATTTGGTTTGCAAACATTGAATATTACGTATGTTGTGTATTTTACGAGAGACCGCATCAAATATTAAAGTATCCCGAAATGAGACTTCACAAGTGGCGCCGTGAGGCTACAATCACCGTTCTTATCCACAGTGGTATTTACCCTCTTCCAGTCCCAGGCAGTGGCATGCATGAGCAAATAGAGATAAATATTTTACACGGGGTTTCAGTTTGGGACAAGCTCGTGGCAACGTGGAGGCAAACAAAGCAAAGTCTTCGAGTTTTTCTCAACACAAGTTACAAGTTAGACTCCTAAGCGACCGGTGTGAGGGAGTTTTCTACTCTAGCATGGCACATGTGGAGGTTACACAGGGTCAAGTACAAGTCTTGAGGTCACTGTAGAGTTAAATCTTAGGCTGCTAGGTCTTCTCCTTGAGATACAGAGCCGCTTTGAGTTTAGGAAAGCAGGCGGCATTCTCACAGGCTGTCTCAATCCCTCGACACAACAGATAGGTACATAACGTAGAAACCTGATGTAGAAACAGGGTCGGACCACTAAAGGTAAACATATTTCCTAGTTTGTAGATTAATGGCTATTTATGGACGTAGAGTAAAGGGTTGTGTCATTGTCCTGAGGGCGTATAGACGAGCCAGAGAGGACAGCTCCATCAGAATCGAGGTGGCGTCATGTCATGACAAGCGTATTGATGAATCCTCCGTTCTCCTTGGCCAAGCTTCAATAAACCTTTTAGCAGAAAACATCTTGGACTCGTGCGCACTTCCTCTCCACTGACTGAACTGACTATTGGCTAGATCAGTTGGTATCCCAGCTAGATCAGCCAGTAGAGCATGAGACTCTTGATTTCAGGGTCGTGGGTTAGAGGCAGTCGCTCAGTCTGTAGGGACTTGGGTTGGTCACTGCAGGGCGGCTGGTCCAGCAGGGGCCAAAGTACGGAGGCTAGCTAGAGAGATGCCAGTTCGCTTGAGCAACGTACTGATCCCCTAACTGCTGCATGGCTGCCTCACTCCACCGTCTGTCCACATTTGCAATCCCTTCTTGGGGTGATTCTAGTCTGCAGCCCTGATTCTCTGCAACATGTATCTTGTAAACAATTCAAGCTGTAAAGACTGTAATGTTACACTTAATTTGATTCCTTCGTCCACAGCACTTTGTTTGACTTTGGCCAGTTCTATAACGCACACTGGTCAATGGAAGCAATGCAATTGTTCATTTTTTAATTTGTGAGACTTGTAGCTTTCACTGAGTTTACGTTAAGCTAGCAAGAAAATGACAAAGTTTGGTGCTTTTTAAACTTGCTGGGAGGATTTTTCACACTTTACCGAGATCTGATCACAGCGAGCCAGAAAAGCTCCAGATGATTTGAATTCTGATCAAAATGTCTTCTTGGTGGAGTTAAACCTTGTTTTAATGTGTTTTCCACCTCAGTGACTTGTATATGTGTTCTGTTAAAGTCGTATAAATGCTAACCAGACCTGTGCAGGATAATAGACTCCATTAAGTTGATCTACTGTGTGTATTTTGTGTGTGTGTGTGTTTGTGATCTACCCTCAACCCACTCAGCTATCCGTCACTATGCAGGACAGGCTAAAGCTTCTGATCAATACGCTGCTTTATTCTCGGTCTGCATGTGTGTTTAAGCATTAAAGTGTGATTCTGCAGAGCCCGGCTCACTTCATCACTCCGCACGTCTTCCGTGCGGCCAGAACATTTTTCAGAATAGCTTTTTGCTCCCTCTGTGCCTTCTTGTATAGGTGTGAAAGCCTCAGACAGCCGCCGCCTTCCGTGTGGTTTACAATAGAGGTGGAATCAGCAAAAGTAGAAGCAAATCCATTTTTCATTTGTACGGTGTTCAATGAAAACACAGTGCCATTTAAAGGACTCAAGGTGTTTTGCATTTTGCTGCATCATGCCTCAGCCTGCCCCAGGAGGAGTTTATCTAACCAGCGCAGCACTGTGCCTCCGATGTGCTACCCCCCCAGTGTACTTTGCTGTGTGTCTTATTTAACTTATTAAATGTACCCACTCTTTGGGACACAGCTCTGTGGTGTGCTTCCGCCGTTCGTCCTGCTGGAGCTGAATTTAAATCAATGTGGCCGCAGGGGGAATAGAGCATATCTCATCCATCTGCTGTACCTCATCAAGCTGCTGTTGGCTGTTGCTCTGAGTTAAAATTAGACATGAGGAGAAGCTTCTGTTTGATCGTGCAGGCTAGGAAAATAAGAGTGGATAATTTGGTGGCGCGGTGGGGTCGCGCTCACGGTCACTTCACATGACATCTTTAGGCAAAAGAAACAGTCGCCCGCCTTTCTCTCTCTTCTTTTACCGCCTTTACTCTGTCGCTGTTTGACAACAGCACTCTGATGGACTGACGCTCACGCCACAACACAGTCCGCCAGCTGAAAGTCTTCATTAAACTGAGCTGCTCGTGCAAGATGAAAGATGGCCATTTGTTAAGTCAACATGCTGTCGGTGGACGGTGGAAGAGAGAGGAGAGACGGCGGTGGAGAAGAGAGGGAGGGTTAGAAATGAAGAAAGAGGAAAGAGGAAAGAGTGATGTGTGAAAAGAACAGACAGAGACAGAGAAAGACCTTGAGCCGGGGCAGTAAAATACGAGTCGTGAAATGTCAGGAGCACTTTTCAAGATTACGCCCCTCGGCTCTGTCGTTCCTGAGAATCCATACATGCCACAGATATTACCCACACTGTAAAAAAAAACTAGCAGAATTTTACCGTAATAAATACGGTATAACCTTTTCAAATATTACGGTAAAAGGATGTTAGTACTGTTGAGTTCACGTTTTAGTCCATATTTTAAAATGTTTGTAGATTTTACGTTGAAAAACTGCCAAACAAATACAACATTAAATATTACAGTGTTTTACTGTACAATTAAGTTTTGACAGATTAGATTAGATTCAACTTTATTGTCATTGCACAAAGTATCAAGTACTCTTAAACAACTGTAAAATATGCCATTTAATATTACAGTGTTTTGTTTTACTGTACAGTCTCTAATATAAAATATTACTTTATTCTGCATTAATTGAACTCACGTATGAATAAAGGTTTTGAAGTTTTACTGTATACAGGAAAACAAGGTCATACTTAACGGCATATTTTACGGTCATGTCTCGTTTTGGCAGTTTTTCACCCTAAAATCTACTGACGTTTTTTTTACAGTGTGTCAGCCACTGGATGACGCATGTTTTGCTGTCCGTGTGCAGTGTGTGTGTGTGTGTCAGGTCGTCTCGCACTCCATCACCTCCCCTGCCAACGCCACATCTAATGTTTGCTCCTCAATAATCCATACACATCATGCATATTGGTGGAGGGATATGTTTGGAACAGCGTATTTAATTCACCACCTCTCTCCTCCCTCCCTCCCTCCCTCCCCTGCTGCCCTTCATTCACTCAACATAAACACACACACACACACACACACACACACAGCTAAACTTCCCCTCAACCTGCGAACAGCATGAGGCCATAGGCAAATTAATGTTTGCACTTTACATACATCTTTCACGCAATAGACTCACAACTGTCATCATGTATCACTTCAGCCGGTAAGAGGATGTATGCAGACACACACACACACACACACACACACACACACACACACACACATTAGAGTCTAATGTGTGTGTGTGTGTTGCATATGAGTATGTATCAATTTCCTGACACTCGTCCACGGCTGCAGCCACGTGTGTTGGAGCTAGCTGATGGCACGGCAGTGTATATGACCGATGAATTATTAACAGTGCCGTCAGCCGGATGCCCACGCCGCCTATCCTCACATGCACTCAGAATTTAGCATGCATCATCAAATGCATTAGGCGTTCCATTTTAAAGCTGCTTAAAATAGAAAGAGGAGGCAAAAAAAAAAAAAGGTTTGTTGTGTAACCTAAAACAGGTCTTTCTCTCTCGTCTTCTCTCGTTCTCTGTTCCATAAAGTGAAAGACGTTTAGTTTCACAAAGAACGCATCCCGACCTCGGAGGCTCAGCAGAACACATCTCTCTTTGTCTCTTCGTGCCAAAAAAACAAAAAACCCTGACTTCAAAGGTGCTGTTATGTTTTTATTATTTATTTCTCAACTTTTTCATTATGCCGGCCGCGGTGTTCGCAGACAGATAAACGCCGCGTTCGGGGAGAAGAGAGTGAGGGAGGTCCATCCAATTACCTTTATCTGAAATGGAAGCAGCACTTATCTGAAGGTTTCTCTAATATTCAGGAGACCATGTCATGTTAGCTGTGAGCAACGCTGACATCCGTTCAGCCGTGTCAAACTGTCCGCTGACTCAGCTGGGCTTAGAATCTAAATGCTTTGCTTTGAGTTTGCCGTCGATCAGATCAGACTTCCAACAGATTTAATCTATTTCTTATTTTTTATGCTGTATTCACTGTTTCTCAAACTATGGTACGGGGTACCACTGGTGGTACGTGACCTCCTTGTGGTGGTACATGGAGGAATCTCTGAAATATGTTTTAAAAATGAAATAAATGAATTAAAAAAACATGTTATACTATCAGTAACTCCGTAGTCGTGGTCACTTTCTTGCCCGTTGCACACATACGTGAGCTCAGATGTGACGGAGGTGAAATAAGTGGTTCAAAAACTCTCACCATCGTGGCTCCAAACAGGAAATATCAGGAATGGAAGTGCAGATCAGGAGTACTGCTTTGCAACAAATTATTTCTGGTTCTTGAGCCGGTTTCATTAATGTTCAACAGTCAATAAATAATCTCCCTGTGAGTAATAAAACTGTCTGCAGCTGGAACTGGTACTGTATTTCAACGTCGTGGTGTGAAAAGTGTGAGAAATACTGCTGCATTAAAAAGTGTTTTGGATCGGTTTGTACAAACGATTCAAATGCAGACAGTCCAAATCCCAGACTTCTAGACATTTATGCTTCAAGATCTCAACTTCATGGCAGCTGCAGTGCAGATCGAGCAGTCGCTCACTCACTGCCAGTGGTGGAAGAACAATGTGTAGGCAGGTCAGGTTCCCCTCTAACGTCTCCATCGTATCTGACGTGAAACATGATCTAAGTTCACATCTAGAGAAAGAAAAGTGAGTCTGCAGCACATTACACAGAAACCAAACACTTGTCTGTTCACGTTTTGTAGAGCACGAGTGTTCTCTTTCGTCCTCGCGGCCGACCATCGCTGACACCGAATGCTTTGAATCTTCAGGGTCTGATTTTGGGACACGTTTCTCAAACTCTGTCACCACTTTTTGGGATTCAGGCTGATTAAATCTGATTGTTTTTATGTCAACTTGTGATTCCTACAAATATGTCAAACATATCTTGGGAAATAACATCCTCACTGTGTGCGTCTGTCTGCCGCCGTGTGCTTTGATTATTGAAGTGACTCCATACCATTGAGATACTGTGCTACGCTGCTTTGAACCATGCATCATGGTGTAAGTGCATATTTCGTGGCTGCTTTATCACTAAATATTGTAGGTTGTGAATCAGTATTTGGACAGAGCTGTACTGTGGAACGCTGACCTGTATCTCGTGCTGCTGTCTTTGCATGTGCTCCATGGAACCTGCTGCTGCTTATTTTAATGCATCAACTGAAATACAAATATCTTTGACCTTCACATCAGAATGATTAAAGCTTCTCTCTCCTCTGTTGTGCATCTCGTTCCTCGCCAGCCTGTCCAGGGCTTCGACTACGCCAAGAAGCACATGGGTCGAACGGGAGACGAGGCCGTCTCCGTTACCAAGGAGACGCTGGTCCTGGGGCTGCCCGTCCGAGACGCTCCACTGTCGCTGTCGTTGGATAAGAAGGTCCACCAGGACGGCACCGGCAGCAAGAGGCCTCCGTCTGCTGACATACACAAAGGAGGGTAAGACAGTCACTGACTTTGCTTACGTGTTTTCTTAAATGTGTTTGATTTGGATCAGTAATTAGTAGCTCGGTAAAGACGATATGGATGGATGGATATCACCTCAGATATATCAGCTATGATGAAATTTGACTGTGGGGCATTATTCGCAGCTCAGTACTCAAAGAAACCTTTAATTCAGGTGTGATAGATAACACGCAGTGATAGTTGGAGATAGTGGTGGCAGAAATGATGGGAATTAGTGAACCTTTTAATATTAATATTATGTCATGGCTAAGCATAGACTGTATACATTCTGGCTAATATTATCACTCATTTGGAGAACGTGTTCACGCTCCTCATAGCTCTGTTTTTAACAGCTAAATGTTCACTAGCTAGTTGATTTGTCTGCTGTTTAGTGTTGGTTGCAGGTCGTGTACAGTAGCCGCTGCTGAGCCAAAGCAGTTGAGTAACAGCAGTGAAACAAAAGGCGGACTGCAGAGCTGGGTGATAATTAACAAATGACCAAAACTTTCATTTTAGACACAAGCAGCAACCTCCACGGCTGTGAAGTGAAGTGCCAAACACTGCAGTTCCTCAAACGTCCACTTGAGGCTGGCTCCAGAAGTGAGTCAGTCTCCATAAGTCCCCATGTTAAAATGTCCAACTTCACAGCAGAAATAAACATGTTTACAGCCTGGTACAAAAAACAGTTTTGGTCTCTATAGCTGATTTCCCCGTTCATGACAACTGTGCTGAGGGGGAATTTTTCAGAACATTTTCTTGGGAGGTTTTATGGTTTGCTTCTGGGTGTTAGAACAAACCTTTTTTAAGACACAACTGTGAGAGGTGCCAGGCAGAGACTTTGGGAAATCACACTGCTGACATCACAATACATAATTCATTACAAATGTGGAAGTCTGCTCATTCAAATCACGCCTGTAGCTCGTGAAGGGGAACCGCAAAGTTTTTTTTGTTGTTTTTTTTTTTGAGCAGCTGTTTCAGTCCGCGATCAAGCCAGAAAACAAAATCCAGAGCTTTTCAGGAACAGGACCAGACATCAGTGTTTGTTTGTGCATCACAGTGTTAAGCCAGAGACAAGCCAGCGGTAAGCAGTGCACACTCTGACAGATTGACACGATCTGAAGATAAGTCCAGTGTTAACGAGGAGCTGTTTGGAGACAATAAGATACATGAAAACTGATGCCGTGTGCTGCTGCAAAAGTAAGCATGAAAAAAATGAGTCATTCTGTTAACAGCCTCACACCTCTCTGAGCCACGGTCTGACACATACTGGAAAGGTTTCCTTTGAGTGAAATGATGCTGCGAATTATAACAGGATATAAATGTAAATGACGAACAGGATGTAATTAACGTCTGGAACAGATTTTACTGCAGCTTTGACACCAGAGATTTTAGACACGGTTAGACAGAAACTCGCAGACCAAAATTTGGTCTGCGAGTGAGGGCGTTATTACTGTGGATGGTGCACATTACCAGTTTAAATGATCCGAGCCTCATGAGAGATCTGCTGGACCTGATGGAGCGAGCTGGAGTGAGTCAAATCCTCCTCTAATCATAAATATTACACCGTCTAGCAGCTGCTGCTGGTTTCCACCTAAACAGCCTCGGACACGATAGCTGCCTCAGCGTGTCTGAAGTAACGATGAGTGAGTTCGGAGTCTTTCGTTCGGGTCGCCTGTTGTATGTTTTTGTCTTTTTTTCTTTGCACACACAGACGTCAAACACAAAGTGCTCTTTTCAAGGGTGTCATTGAACGTGAGCGCCCATAATTAAGATAACATAACATAAGATAGATTTAATAATGGATAAGAAAATCTCATGAATAAGAAATATAGAGAAAGATTAACTTGTAATAAAAAAAACAAAACAATATAGCATATAATGTTTTTAGGGTAAAAAAACAGCTTTGGTTGCCAGAATAACAATGACAGTAAAAGACCGTAAAATACGACGTTAAATATTACAGCGTTTTAATGTATAATTAACAGTCTCTAACACAAAATATTCTGTATACATTTAAAATGCAGTATAAATAAACGTTTTGCCATAAAATGTGACACGAAAAGCACTGTCGTTTTTATGGTAAATATGCCTTTAAATATTACAGTGTTTTACTGTACAATTAACAGTCTTAATATGTTAGATTACATTAGATTACATAAAATTTGATTAGACTGAATTCAACTTTATGCACATATGAACAGGATATATGAATATTGCAGGTATAAATATGAATATGCTATGGAATATATACAATATATGAATAAAATACTACTTTATTCTGAGAGTATGCTAGCTCTGTCTAGCATTAACAGCTGTTCTTGAGTGTAATGGGTCATTCTTAAATGGTGGGAGTAGCAGTCTGTTGTCAATCATAAATGGCGCTCTCCATTTTCTGTTGTTGCGAAGTGCAAAATTAAACTTTAACTTTTTACATCATAATGTAACCTTAACAGGAAATTGCCAAGCTGCACGTAGGGAACATTTTTTGCATGAAAAAATGGCCTCCCAGTGTAATACTGACTCGTATTGTTAAATTTCCACTTCAGTATTCATCTCTAACATTTACACAGCTTTCATTTGGACTTTCTGTTGCGTGGCGGTGTCAAGATTGTTTTATCCGCTCATCCACCTCCTTGAACTCAGATGATTCTGATGTTAAATAAGATTTTTGGATGAGCCGTTTTCTCATCATTTCCAGTCAGGAAAGAAACTGTCCTCTCATTAGTGAGAATTACCGGCACTGGATTTGATACACCCCTCACACTAATGAATGTCAAGCCTCTAACTGTAGCCCACACATTTTTAAACATGGAATTAGATGCTTTCTTGGTGCCAAATTCTGCATCCGTGACTGACTTTCAAGGGAAACCAGACGCACAGATCCATTAGGTTGTGTGCAGATAATTATCTACAAGAAGAGATGCGTGCTAAATAATTTGTCTTGGATTTCAGATGAAACAAGTTTGATGTTCCTCTGACCGAGTGCACGGACTAAAATCAGAGCGCAGAATGTTTCTGAAAGTTGAGTGAAAGGTTTTAAAGTTGTGTTTGGAAGATTTCTTTCAAACACATTAAATATGTTGGACAATAGTTCCTGAAAACACGTGAAAAGACTTTGAACCATATATTACTGAAATGTGGAGTTAGAGGTTAAAACAGTTTTTCACCAGTTTTCAGTCCAGGATTTTGTGGGCGGTCCTTAAAGGGTGGCTCGATGACACGCTGAGGCCACCCTGAGCAGAGAGATAGAGATGAATTCATCTCAGCTCAGAGTGTCTCGCTCATTAATTTCATAAACTTGTTGATATTTTTAATCATTCAAATTTGTCCGGGTGGTTAATAACTCTTTCTTCTTTGCACACTTTACACGGACTTTAAGGAGACGTGAGTTCATGGAACAAGACAAAGTTCCAGCACAGCAATCAGTAGTGACGTAAACTTTCTGCTACAGATTATCATTTGTCCTCACAGGCACAGAGAAACTGAAGCAGAGACAGGTTTACTTTACTGTTTGTCTGAGATAACATAAGATTACAAAGATGGATGATGGATATTGTAGAATTCAGGGTGCGTTTGACTGATGCTAATCTTCATGTTTCATGTTATTTGTCTCAATTTGGCATTCAATTTAGCGTTCAGCCTTTTTCCATATATTTCATCTGTGTTTATTTTTTGTGCCATTCAATGTTCTCTGCACTAATCTTCTTTGTTGTTGTGTTCTATTTTGTATGCATGAGCGATGAATATGATTTGTCAGAATTACAGTTTTAAATGCATTTACCAAAAATGTGCAAAACAGTCTCATTCCCGACAGACTTCGCTCGTTAAAATCTCTGCATGAAACATTTAGAACAAATGGATGAAGACACATTTTTTTAAACTTTTCCATCCCCAGACGTTTCTCTACTACGAGCTACACCCACACACCCACCCACACTGAACGGTTACATCTTTCCTTAAGGGATGTCACAAATGAGATGCATCACGCCGCCTCCTCGCACGGAAATGCTAATTCACAAACCTCGTATGTACACACCGCTAAATAAAAGTGAATGGAGGTGGGATTAGTTGTGCTTTTCTTCTCGAGGATGATAAACACATGTATATTTATAACCCCGGCTGTGGCCATGCCAGAGGGAGCCATTCAGTGTAACAATGATGACAGTGTAAAATCCTGAAAGAGCTGGCACGGCGTGATAATCAGCTTTACCGACACATACATCACACGGGGAGCCATTTTTCAAAGAAGGTATTATAGGTTATTCTACCACCTTGAGTGTACACTAATTAGAAAATGAGGCTGTATCTCTTCCGCTAACCGGTGCAGCGTGCAGCGCGATGGCATGAGAGGGGAAATTTCACACCAAAACAACAACAAAGGGTGCAATTATAGTTGGACTTCATAGTTGTAAGTGAGCAGAGAAACAGAGGCGACGTCGGCTGTCTCCTCTTTAAATGAGAAAGAAGAAGAAGAAGAAGAAGAAGAAGAAGAAGAAAGGGAGATCAGAAAAAACGCTCATGGCAGTAAAGATAGATGACTCTGCCAAGAAAACAAAACTAAAGCTGCGTCTGAAGTCGTTCTCTCACTCATTACTAATTATATTTTGGAGACTCAGTAGGACAGACGTTAAAAGGACACATACAGACAGATGAAGAGACACTGTGTGTTTCAAACTCAGAGATCAACCTAATGAAATGGATGACATGTAGAGTAGTGCACAACAGTCAACAATAAATGATCTTTTTATTAGTAATAAAGCTGCTGCGCTTTAACGTACACGCTCACAAAAAGTTCGGGATATTCGACTTTCAGGTGAAATTTATAGAAAATGTAAAAAGTTCATGCTGC
The DNA here is from genome assembly GCA_033000465.1 of Sciaenops ocellatus. Taxonomy (NCBI): domain Eukaryota; kingdom Metazoa; phylum Chordata; class Actinopteri; family Sciaenidae; genus Sciaenops; species Sciaenops ocellatus. The sequence goes on along the minus strand of CP136871.1, from coordinate 3,464,886 downwards.
AGTGATTTTGTATCATGAAAGTAGGGCGTTTAATTAGAAGCATGCAGTGGTCATTTCTTCATCTCAAACAATTTATTGAAACAAAAAATGACAACAGTGGTGTGTATACCACAACAAAACATGTCAGTGTCTCAGGAACTCGTCACGAGTCCTTGACCATCGATTCGACTAGACGTCTTCACGCTGTTCACAAGTCGACTTATTGCAACCTGCTGATAAATACAAACTGTCACTGAAGCAGAACCTTTAGTGGTCGGTTCACGGATCAGATCAGTGATTTTTGCAGTTAATCACCTTGTTAGAGAACAGCATGCACTGAAACACTGAACAGTTGGACATGTGCCTTCAAAGGTTTTAGGTGCACTCTGAAATTTCATCCGAAAGCTGAATATCCTGAACTTTTTGTGATGCGTGATATTTTGTGAGGTGGTTACATGGTGTAAAGAGTCTAAGAAACACGGCTGTAAAAGCTCAGTGAGCCAAAAATCTGATTTCAGAAGATCCTTTCAATGTTTATTAAGTTCATCTGTACATATTGAGAAATTTTCTTTGATTAGCAAAAACACATTTACTCATAATTTGTCTGCACAAGTTCAGAAAGCAGTGAAATAACTGCAGTCCGTGCACTGAAGACACTGTGAGGCGTTAGATCAACTCCTTCTGCATCGAGATGCAACAAGATGTTCGCTGAAAATCTGAAACGAGAGAAAGCGTTAGAGGCAACAGCAGCAGTCATTTCATCTGCAGCTTCTTCGCTTGTCTCCAGGAAAGAGACGGGTGCAGACTGGATGCTAACCACGGGGGGAAAGTGGAAGGATGGTTTCATAGGGATGGCATTTATTCTGCTCACTGTGTCCTCCAGAGACCTGCAGTGTGTGTGTGAGAGGCACAGAGAAGAAAGAGGGCCAGAGAGTCGACATCACTTTGCAGCAGTGTGATTATTGATGCTGTTGCTCGTCTCTCTGGCCTTCCCTGCACTGATTTACATTGAAGACACACTGTATTTCTCCCTGCATCCCTGCGGCTCTTTGCTTAATGCCACGACTTTTACTGTGACTCGACCAGCCATTGACCGCTGCTCATGCTGCACTGTGTCGTGTGTGTGTGTGTGTGTGTGTGTGTTCACACAGACAGGGTGTTTGCCTCGCCTGTGGCTCTGTAATGTCCGGTCTTGCTGATCTGTGCATCTCACACCACCTGTAGTCGGGCCTGTCATGTTGTGTAGCTGCTCCAGCTTACATGCCTCAAGGCTGTGTGTGTGTATGACTGTGTAACTGTGGTATGTGTGTGTGTGTGGGAGGCAAGAACAAAGAGAATGAGTGCTATATGTCATCATATATTGTATGTTGTTGAATGAGTTTATTGACTGAGTGTGTGTGTGTGTGTGTGTGACGTGTATACTGAGCTGTTTCTATCAAAGCCGCTGGCTGTTGAACAACCTGTCCGTCAGGACTGTTGCTGCTTTACTTGTCCTTTAAAAAATCTGCTATATTAAACATTGAAAATATATTTCCCAACATTTTCTATGTTTAATATAGCAGATTTTTTTATGTAATTAATTCCCTTAGAGGTTAAAGTGTGACTTTCAGCTGTGAAATCCACAGTAAGTTACTGTGTTTGTGCCGGTAAATTACTGTAAACCATTTGACAGTAGTATACTGTGTATTCAGCCAAAAACTACAGTAATTATAGACTGTTAACATGAAAATGACAGTAACCAATGATGTACTGTAGAGTTACTTGTCAACAGCTGCCAGTTAGTTACTGTGAATTTCACAGTAACCGGTTTACAGTGTGTGTTTTCAGTGATATATAATCAAAATAAATCATTATGTTTTTATTAGCTTAGCATTAGCCTTTTATATCTACATATGGAGCAGGTCCTCTTACACGGAGTCCGCCATCTTGCGCCGCCATGTTTGTTACAGTAGCCCGGAAAGGTCAGAGTGCGTAGAGCGGCTACAGTGTTCGCTAGTTGCTAACGGCTAAGTTAGTTAAGTTAAATCTAAAAATAAAAAAAAATGGGTAAAGATGTGGAGCGTGGGTGGAGCTGAATGAATGAGCCGTGACGCAGCTCATGCTGTTTTTTTGTACCAGGCTGTAAACATGTTTATTTCTGCTGTGAAGTTGGACATTTTAACATGGGGACTTATGGAGACTGACTCACTTCTGGAGCCAGCCTCAAGTGGACGACAACAGGAACTGCAGTTTTTTGGGCCAGAACTAGTCAATCAAATGACTACTGCCTGAAAAATAAAAGCGTGGATAGCCTCAGATTTCTGGCGGGATAGTACCGACAGCAGAGCCACACCACACAGAATCCTCACCTCTTTAGCAGCTCCAGTCCGAATACCGTCATGACCAATCTCACAAGCACAAAGAAAATCCCCCTTACGTGTGTAGCCACATTTCTCTTGTGTGTGTGTGTGTGTGTGTGTGTTACAGACTGATTCACAACACGTCTGCGGTTTTTTAAACGCTCCATTAATGTTTTTTTGTAACGTTTTAATATTTAAAGTTGATAGACAGTGTGTTGTCAGTGTTAACTGTGAGGTGATGCCCTGTTTGTGTACACACTGAGACTCACCAACTCTCCCCTCCTCTCCCTCCCTCTTCCTCTCTCTCTCCCTTTACTTCCTTGCCTGTCTCTGTTGCCATGGATACTACAGGCGGTTGCCAAGTGAGGAGGACGGCTCGATGTCGAGTAACGGCTCCGGGAAGCTGAACACCAGCAAGAGCTCCTCGGCCCGGAGGACGGCGACCGGCAGCAGCAGCAAGAACGGCAAGGAGGAGCTGCACAAGAGGAGCACCAACGGTGAGGAGGAGGAGGAGGAGGAGGAGGAGGAAGAAAGAGAAGAGATTAAGTGATGAACAAATACTTGGACGGATAGACACTGAAAATATGTCCCTCCTTATGTTTGTGCCCACCACAAAGTCTGTCATTAACCCAAAAACTAAGGCACACACACCCTCATACTATAATATCTTACCCAAAGGATAATTAATATGAGCTAACGAAGTGTGCATGAACACAAAGAGTGAACACACTCATACATACAGTGACTCAGCCTGCTGCTGCATCACGTAGCAGTCAGTCCTGACACATATACTCACATCACACACTCGTGTACGCACAAAGCGCAGACAAACTTGATCAAAAGAGACGTCTCGGTTGTTTGTATTTCACTATTTCAGGTGTTTTTGGTTGGCTTACCTCATTCCAGGATGCAAAGCTATAAAAAAAAAAAAAACAGACTGTTTTGAGATAAATGCCAGCGGTTGGCAGCGCCTGTGCCGTAAGCGCTGCATCGAGTTACTTTTGAGTCGAATCACAGAGGAAAAGACAAGATCGTGGGTGGAAAGAGTTGTGACAGCATGCCGCCACATTCAGTGTTATTCTAATCCATACAATCTGCAGCATATGGTTTGTGCTCTGGAACAATGACTCACTGTTAAACCTGTGGTACACAGAGGGATCCTCGACGATACACAGTGGAGATATTAAAAAACAAATTAGCGCTTTCATTTTTAAGTAAACAACATTACAGTAATCTAGCCGCAAGACGAAATTCAGGTAGCTCCTGGAGGTGCTGAAGGTGGTGTGTCTTCATCCATGTACACACGTCTGAGAGGCTTTCAGAGATCCGTGCAGAGACTAAGGTGGAAATAACAGACAGAGCTGAGTGTCGTCTGCATAGCAGTGATATGTGAAGCCATGCGAGCAGATAATCTGACCCAGAGAGGTCGTGTAAATAGCAAAGAGAAGGGGCCCCAGTACCGACCCCTGGGGCACCCCTGTGATGAGGTGGTGAGATGTGGACAACTGTCCAAGCCAGGATATGTTGAACTAGCACCATGTGATTCAAATAAAACAAATATGACAGAATCTATAAGCTAGCTTTATTAATATTCCATCATGATGTTTATTACTGACGTTTAAGTGCACATTTTGGGTTGCCAGGTTGTATATTTTAGCTGGTCCTTATCCTCCTTCAGACACATGCTTTGTCTTTTTAGCTGGCACACCAATTTGTTCAGAAGACAATGTTAGCAAGAGATTAAAAGGTCATGAGACAGCATTGGTAAATTATTTATTAAGCACTACTGAAGTCATTAGTTCTAACTTTTAACCTTACAAAGTAAGTCTTATTTGAAAGTGGGAACAGATCTTGCCAGGATCACGCTGCAGGAAACATCATCAGTATGTCGCTTAGATCAAATTGAGAACTTCACATCAGAAATCTGTTTTTATCACGACGTAGCTCCGAGCATGCAGCCTCACTGCAGACGTCTGAATCACTGCCAACATCTTTCATTCTTTCAACACATCAAATAGGCATTTTGGTCATGTAGCTAGCTAATTAATTAGCAATGTTGAAGCAACAGAGAAACACCCACAAAAACGGGAAGTGTGTAGGAGCTTTATGCAGCTTGTTATAAGTTCCATCCATTTTCTGTTAATGCTTATAAAGGCAAACAACCATTTATGCTCACATTTACACCCACGGGCAACTTAGAGCCATCAGTTAACCCGTTAACCTCCTACCAACGGCCTCCTTAGCTTCTGTGTTGAGGAAACAAATCCCCCCCTTCAACAAGAAATCAGCTAACTTGAGCACAATGTCCGGATGAATAAATCAAACAGCGGTTCGGTCTCATTGTCAAGCTATCAAACATGCAGGAGAGGCGTCCACCCTTTTGGATGACCTGCTGCTTGTAGTTTAACTTTGCTGCAGTGATTTGTGAAGTCCAGGGCGTGTCAGGACACCGTAGGGTACAACAGAGCTGCACCATTGAACAGAGAGTCTGACCATGAGATTCCTGTTCAGAAACAGGATTATAAGCAACATATGTTTCTGTCTGCAGTAGTGGTTATCAGCAGTGGCAGTAAATGTACTGCATCTTTGATATGACTTGTTCAGCCGATTACCAGGCACGTCTTTTTCCCAGCGCTGCAGACTCTGATTGCTCTGATCCCCGATAACGCTGCGACGTTGCTTCTGTTCAGTGACATTATGGGACGCTGTGATCTCTTTTGCATCAGCAAACCAGTGTTCACAGTAATTTGTGTGATTTATAGTGTTTATGCAGGCGGATGAATGAATACCCGGAGGATAGGATGAGTAATTGTTTCATTTTCTTACCACAGAGAGCAGGAGATGGACAGAAAGTGTTTTGAGAAAAAAAACAAGTAAAACGGAAGAAAGACAGATTTTGGAGCAAACTGGAAAAGATGAATAAAAGTGTAAATCTAGAAATACAGAAGGAGATAAGAAGAGGAAAACAGCAATAATAACAGGAATTAAAAAGTGAAGTGAAAAACAAATTTAAATGAATTCACAACAACCTCTGGAATACAACAGAAGCTTCTTTTCACCTGCTTGTGTTTGGCTCTCAGGTTTATATGAGTCTTGTTATGTGATCTGAACAGTGATGTTGTCCGTGATTTTATTGGCTAGTTAAAAGAATAGTTTGACATTTTGAGAAAATCCTGCAGAGTTAGAAGAGAAGAGAGGTGGTGTGAATATCAAAGAGAAGGGGCCCCAGTACAGAGCCCTGGGGCATCCCAGTGGTGAGGTGGGGAGATGTGGACAACTGTCCAAGCCTACTAGCATTGTTACCTTACAAAGTACATCTTATTTGACAGTAGGACCAGATCTTGCTATGATCACGCTGCAGGAAGTATCATCAGTAAGTCTCTGAAGCTAAAACCTATCTCCTACAAAGTAAAGAACATCAAACCAGAAATCTGTGTTGACTGTTTTTGTTTTGATGCAGCCTCATTCCAGACGTCTGAATCACTGCCAACATATTTGACTCGTTCAACAAATCAAATAGGCGGAGAGTTAGAAGAGACGACCGATGACGCTCTCACGTCAGTCCAGGAGGTGATTAGCCTAGCTTAGCACAAAGACTGGAAGCAGGGGGAAACAGCTAGCCTAGCTCTGTCAAAGCTATGTGGTCTTATGGGGAGTTGTGTGCTGGAATCTTTTCTTGGCGACAGGCGTCCTGATGTAACGCTGAGTGGCTCCTGGCTCTGTTCATATTGAGCAGTATCCATTATTCTTCTCATTTAAATTTGAGCTAACAGTTTCCCGGTCTCACCAATATGTTCTCTATGGAAAGAGGTTTAAATTGAGCTGTGTGTGTGTGTGTGTGTGTGTGTGTAAGGACCATAAAGGATGTCACCTATTTCATCTAGCGACTTTGATACGTTGTGAACGTCTTTAATCATAGCCGTGCTTCCACTGCGATCAGATCAACTTAATGATGTTCTGCAGCACTTTTGTGCTGATCAAGGGGACTTTTAACCGTTTGAAGACACCCTGTACTTTAATATTTTTCATTTCCCACTTCCATATTCTTATTGTGAGATCAATCATGATCAGTGTAGTTAGCATATTGATGATAGCAGACATCAGTTACATCTCATTAGTCTGCTGCAGATCCTGCAGGAAAATCAGAAAGTGTGGACACCGTTTGGTTTCTCTCATTTATTTAAGTTATTTTTAGTTTATTTAAGAACATCACTGCTGTAGAGTGGTGTGAGTGTCACACAGATTAGTCCATATTACTGACCCTCCTTAATCTGAAGTACACAAGTGGGTCAATTCATTGTAGACAGAAGAATCAAAATGTGTAAATTCAGGATATATTTTTCACACACTTCTTTTTTTACACGACTTTCAGAGCGATTGACCTTTAATGGATGACTTTGCAGAGGGATGGTGAAGGTGAGAGCGCGGCAGGATGACGTGCAATGAAGATTTTACTATAGATCAGGATTGATCTTCATCCTGATCAATCCTTTTCTACACAACTAAATGTTAATGACAAAAACTGTCAATCACAAGTTGTTTTCATTTAAAAAAAACGCAACTTCCTCTTTAATTCGATACCGAATGTGTGGCATTTGTAGCTATTTAAACCGAGTTTGATTCATAGCACTAAACCTGTTGTAAATAGCTTTTTCTTTTAGAAGAATATCTGTTTATATCTGTAAAAGTCACCGCGATCCGGACAGTCCTCCCTGCCGACTCTTCGGCGAACACTCACCCAGAAAACGGCCTCTGTTTGGGCACATTTTCTAGATTTTCAGTGGAAACCATACAGAGAACGCTTAACACAAGAAAATGTCTAATGTCTGTAAGTTATTTTGTTTCAGTAATGAAAACTCCAGAAAACATTTTTCATGTTTAACAACAGGCCGATGTTCAGCATGTGTTGTGACAGTAGCAGAAATGGCCTTACGGTGTTCAGAGTGCACATTATTTACACGCCGTGTCGCCGTTTCCAATCTGGTTCACGGCCTCGGCTGCTCATGGCGCCACCTGTCCTGACCTTAACTGTCATACTGTGATAGGAACAGCACCAAATAAAGCAGGCCAAGCTGCAGCCGCGATGAATTGTGACAGTGTGGGTTTGGAGCTGAGTTAATGGCAGACTGTTGTAGCCCTACAACGAAGCAGTCTGCCATATGATGTCAGTCAGGCGGTGAGTCACGGCGGACCCAGTACAACACAACACTGTCCATCTGCTGCTCCCACCAACAGCATACACACATAAATACAGAGAGCCTCGTATACTGTAAGACGCAGATGACACGATGCTATACAGCTGGAATCTAAATTTGTAGAGCTGCCATGACAATGAGTAAATTTTACACTGGAGACAAATACACAAATGTCACGTCATACACACTCTTTTTAATGTTTTTAGTTGGGTTCCTATTTGCTGGAGAACTTCTCAATAACACATCAGCACATTTATCATTGACTAGGACCAGGTAGTGTTAACAGAGTCTCAAGACTTCATTCAGTACCTAATTTTAAAGCCAAACTTGTCAAGCGCTGAATATTATCAATACACATTTTACAGAAAACAATGAGTCACATTGCAAATATCACTAATCACCAGTCAGCAGCTGTGTTATTTATCTAAAGCTCAATTTAAAACTCAACTCAACAACTATATTCGGCCTGCATGTAAAGTTTAGCAAAACAAAATGCTCGTGGACAAATATCATCCAAGAAATCAATGTAGGAAAATGAACTGGAGCAGGAGAAGCAGTCACACTTTGCCATCCTTCCTTAAAGGGCAGTGAACTTGGGCAAAGGTCGTAAGAAATCAGCATGCTAGAAACTGCCGTGATTGGTTAAAATTGCAATCTGAAAGTCCATTCAATATAATGCTACAGTCATCTTAGCTTAGCTGGCTAGCTGTTTCACACTGTTTTCAGTCTTTATGCTAAGCTAAGCTAAGCTAAGCAGAACAAACTTCTTGGACACAAGGAAGGTCAAATAAAATCAGCATGCCGTGATTGGCTAAAATTGCAAATCTTTTCCCTCCGGTTTAATAATTATACTCAAAGGACTGAATAAAATTCCTCTGATTTTTTTTTGAAAGTCCATTCAATATAATGCTACAGTCAGCTTAGCTTAGCTTAGCATAGCATAGCATAGCATAAAGACTGGAAACAAGGGTTAGGCCGCTAGCCTGGCGAATGTAAATGCTCCTTTTTCGCTGGTAGAGTTGGTGAATTTTGTTATAGTTGGACAGAGCCAGGCTAGCTGTTTCACCCTGTTTTCAGTGTTTATGCTAAGCTAAGCTACGCTAAGCTAAGCTAAGCTAAGCTAATCATCTGCTCTCTCTCGCTTCACACCTAGCTACTAACATGTACAGCAATAAGCAGATTTCCCAAAATTCCCTGCACTTACCTGCTGCAGAATGACCTACAGGGGGCAGTGCAGTACTCTAAACTCTAGTGAGCATAAAAAAAGACGACCTTAAATGCATTCAGATAGAACAACCTTCTTAGACACGAGGAAGGTCAGATGAAATCAGCATGCTGCGATTGGCTAAAATTGCAAATCTTTTCCCTCCAGTTTGATAATTACACTCAAAGGACTGAATAAAATTGCTCTGTGAATAATGTGGGGGAGATTTCGTAATTGCAACATCGCAGATTCCTTGAAGGACCGTCTCCCCGTCTGACTCTTGCTAACCTCTTCATCTTCCTCTTCTTCCCAGACCCGTATGAAGATCATTCAGGCTCTCTGCGTCTCATCACCATCAAACCCATGACTGCCCAGCCTACGTACTCCTACCCCTCCTCCTCATCCCACAGCCAAGACTCTGTGGTCCTCAACGGGGAGGTGAGTCTGCACACAAACACACACACACACATATATATGCACGTATAAATAATGTACACACACCCTCGAGGCTTCATCTCACTCGGCTGTGAGGTGAGTCTGCAGTGCTGACAGTATAGGGCAGAGCGAAAAATAGAACATCACGAGATCAACAGATACATAAAGTACAGCAGCATTTGGTGACTGTGTGCTGAAGTGTGGCAGATATTTTCAGTCATATTGTAACGTTTGGAACTGTTGATGCTTCGTGTCACTTTTATCCCAAAATCCTTCTGCCAGGGGGCTCGTGGAAAGATCGTGTTGTACCTCAACTCATCTGAAAAATAGAAATTAAGATTTCAAAAGAAGGTCAGAAGAGTCAACTAAAGAACGCCAGAGTCTGAACCAGGGGTGTCAAACTCATTTTAGTTCAGCTCAATTTGATCTCACGTGGGCCGGACCAGTAAAGTCAAAACGTACAAATGAATAAATCATCATGTTTGTTTGATTTTCTCTTGTTTCTTATCCAGAAAACTGTCGAACCAGAACACAAAAGGTACAACTGCAAGTGATCGAGCTTTAAATCAACTGTGTCGTGTGTTTGGTTCAGTGTGATATGGCTCAAATTTCTCTCCACAGGGGCTGTAACGTATTTTGGTCTGTAATCGATTATCGATTGATTATTTGGTTTCTATTCAGAAAATAGTAGTACACCAGTCATTGTTTTCCTTTACACTTTGCAAAATTACCTTGTGGGCCGGATTGGACCCTCTGGTGGGCCGGTTTTGGCCCACGGGCCGTATGTTTGGCACCCCTGGTCTAAACAGTTAGCTCAAAGTAATGGACTGGTAATTATATACACTCTGTCTTGATGAGTGCTCTGGAGAACCTTTTATCCTCAAGCTGTTTAAAGGTTCTTTGAGGAACTCAATGCAGAAAATAGTTGTTTAAGTTGCAGCACTTTTGGTGCGTTAAAGAAACTTTTTATTTTTAATAATTGCCCCTACAGCAACCGAGAAACATTCCCCTACGGCATCACCATGACCAGCTTTAGTCTTTATTTTAAAGGGTGTAGCGTCTTTCTGACCTACTGGCCGCTCAAAGTCTCAAAGACTTTTCCTCTTGTCACATTCCAGCGCTGACATCTGGTCTGTAATACCTACAGTAGACCACAAAAGTGACAGATTGTGTGGTTTGCACACACAGAACTCTCTCATCTGTTACAGAACAGAGGCTGAAATAACTGAAAGTTTTGGATAAATGGCAGAAAAAGGATGCATGAAGTAGGGTTAGTACAAAGACTGAAGACTTGACCAAACCAACCCCCCAGAAATGATGACAACATCCACTTTATATATTCAGTAGTATCCAGTTTAAAATCAATTTAAATGAACACATATGGAGTACGAGGGCTGGTATCGAGGTATCATCTGAACACTCGGGAGCCACTGCTTCATGTTACTTTCTTGGGTTGCAGGCGTCTGTTATCCTGCCTCTCCTGTACTGTAGTATTACCATAACATCTCCTCTGGGACGCATCGTGCTGATACTGAATTTAGCTACAAACACAATATGCCTCCTCTAATCCCCTCTCCTCCTCCTCCACCTCCGCTCAGCCTGTCACCTCTCACTCTTTCCTCCCCTTATCCAACCTCAACCTCCCTGCAGCCGAGACAGCGACACACGGGCTGATGATAAATTATCCTCCAATCTATTAACATAGAAGAAGAAAATCCCCTCGGGAGCTCTCCGGTTTTTCCAGTTCGTCTACGATTGATTGGTGTACATTAGCAGAAAATATCATGTTTAGGGTGTGACACGTTCTATGATTATGCAGCTGAAGGGAATGTTTGTTAAACACATCGATCTGTCTTCGCACAAGACAGAAAAAACTTTTACATAATGAGAAAGTTTATGATGAAAAAAGTAAAAATGACAGCACTCAGTTGGCTGTCTCTGAGCATATGCATGCAGCCGGGGAAATATGATTACTTCAATTCGATACTTGAATGTTTTCAGGCAAACCACGGCGGGTTGAAGCAGAAGTCCGACATCGAGCACTACAGGAACAAACTGCGCCAGAAGGCCCGGAGGAAGGGCTACGGAGAGTTCTCGCTGTCCGAGACCGGCAGCCACGGTTACAGTCACCGTGACGGCAGGCATGGTAGGCACGACAACGGGCTCAAGGAGCCGATGACCGCTGAGGAGAAGAGGGCTTCCTTCGCGGGATGTCACAAGAGGTACGGAGTACAAGGTCCTAGAGACGCCAAAAAAATACCATGTATTTAAATGTAACTCTGAGTACCTGCACAGGTAACTCTTAAAGTAGCTTGAAGCTACTTCAGGGATCACTTTTAGGGTGACCTATTAGCAGAAATGCAATATAAATGCATAACTATGTTTTCAGTGATATACAATCACCTTAAAAATGAATCGTTATTCTTTTATTACCTTACAATCAGCCTTTTATATCTACATGTGGAGCGGGTCCTCTTACACGGAGTCCGCCATCTTGGCTGCCATGTTTGCTAGTTGCTAACGGCTAACTGTTTTGTGTTTTATTAGAAGTTTAAGGAAGTTAAATGTCGACAAACGGAGGATCATAGTTATTATTTAGTATAAGAAAAACAGCAATCTTTGCATCAAAGAAGCGAATACATGACGAAGTAATAGATTAGCTTCTTACGCTTACGGCGTTTAATCTTAGCTCTTATTAGCATCCGAACAGCTAGCTAAATACACCAACACAATGCAGAACAAGTAACAATGACATTTGTTATGACCTGTAGAATATCTAACTAAATACTATTTTTAAATATATGTATCTAAAAGCCATCAACAGACTACTCATGCAGTTGTGACAAAGACCTCTTGTGACACATGAAGGCCACCGTAGCTCCTCCTACGTACTTGGTATGGGAGGGGTAAGCCGGGGGACGGTTCTCACCACTAGGTGTCACTAAAGCTGACACAGTGTACCTTTAAATGCGTCATTGGAAAATATAAGAACGCCCCTTTAATCACGGGCTTCTTAAAATGTGACGATCCAAATATTAGAGGATTAGGCTTCACTATCACAGCTGAGTCGTTATAATATTGAAGTGTATGTATTCATCACGTAACTTTTATCAAATAGTTTGATGAATTTGTTTTTTGTGTGTGTTTGTAATCAGTAATTAAATACAAAGCAGATTCTACTCTCACACCAAGAATTAGAAAACTGCTGTAGAGCATAGTTGCTAAGCAACACATAAGGAGTGAGTGAGTAGTGAAGGGTGAGTTTCGGTCAACACATTAATATTTTACACTTTCATACAGATATGTGCTGCGCTTGTCACCGAAGGATCTAACACAGACAAAGAAACGCACTGAAACTTAAACTTCAATAGATTTCACAATATGAAGCAGTTGATTGACACGTGACCAAAGCAACAGGCTTTTATGTAAAAATATGAATGAATTCCCATTTTTTGTTCATTTTAATCATAGTTTCTTTTCAATAGATGATAACAAAAGCATGCAGAACATGGTTAGCCTACTAAGGGTTGTTGAAATCCTTTGAAAGTTGAAGGTTTTACCTATAAATAGACTTTATTCTTCTAGTTCTCAGTATAAAAATCTTCAGTTAACAGTGATTAACCTTGATTCTTCAATGATGCTGTGTTGGGTTCTTGAATTTGAAGAATTTGGACCTGGAAAGTCCTTGAATTGGAGGTGACAACAAGTAATCAACATTTAAGTAGAGTTCATGGTCATAACAGAAAGTTAAATGATAATAATAAATTAAATAAAAGAAATGAAAGGTGCCCACAGGTGTTACTGAAGACCTCCAGCTCTTCATCTTCACATGATAAATCTATCCCTCCCTTCCCAAATGGAAAGCAAGCGATTGAGTGTGTCGAAAAAATGATGATCATGATGTGAGTGTCATCAGAAGTAGCTACGGTATTTTAAGAGTTTTTCTTCTTTCTTGCACCTGTCCATCAGGTACTCCCACCCACGGGAGCCCACCTATTGGAGCCGGCAGTCTCTGAGCAGCCCGAGCCCAGTGGAGACGGAGATGGACCTCCTGGTGCTGAGGGAAAGATCCAGGAGGGGCATCCGAAACAACGGCTACGACGTGAGTAACTGGACTGTAAGTCCTGGAACCTTCTGATGGTCTTTGTTGTATTTTAAAACCGAATGTGAGACAAAAATTAGCCAAACAGAATAAGACGTCAGACGGAGGAAAAGGACGGTGACATTTTTAGTGATCTGAAGCAAATACCTTGATGAACCTTTAAGTTTAATCAGGACCAAGGCTGTGTGAGAAGAGGATTTACTGTAGGAGAAAAATATCCTGCGGCAAGATCACGCAAAGCTTTGAAGAATTTCGGAGCTGGATCGTGTAACAAACTGTAATATAGCAGCTCAGGTCTGATCTCTGACCAGGTGATGACGAAACCGTGGCTGAATCCTTCTTCTTTAAAATAGGTCACATGATGGTTGTCAAACTAATAAAATAATCTTCGGGGAGCATTTATAACTTTAATCCTTTTCTCTCACTCTCTTTCGCTCTGAGCTCACACATAGAGGAGACAAATCACCTTTCCGTGAACTTTATAAACCCGCACCGAGCAGGAAGAGATGCAAAGGGAGGAAATGACAAAAAGATTAAAGAAAAAGAGATTGCTTCATTTTTAACGGAGGCAAAAGATGCAGAAAAAAAAGGAAGACATGCAGAGAGGGAAGGAGATAAAATAGGGACCGATGAAGTGAGTGTGAGTGAAATCTCTTTATGCTGCTTCCCTGCTGCACCACAGTAACAGCAGCGGCTGTGCTACCTAGCTGAATGTCAATGACTCTGAATATGATTATAGCCTATTCATGGATTCAGATGGGAGGCTCGATAGTGGTTAATAGCCTTGGATGCACCAAGCCGTTTGAAACGGCACACGGAGAACGGAGTGTGTTCGTGCAGGAGCGTGCATGTCTGCGTGTATTCATACAGACAATATCTCATATCATATCAGGTCGGTTTCATGCTTTAGAACAGTATATAGTGTTTATGTTGGTTTGGGGCTATAGCTGGTTTACCTGCTTCATGTTTGTGTCTGTGTGCTGCTCTGCGTTGTGTATGTGTGGTCATGCCGGCTCAAAATTTTGGATATCATCATCGTTTTCCAAACAAATTCATTCATGAAAATGTTAATTAACTGACAAAATTGAAGTCTTTGTTACTCGTCAAGGTGAGATAAGATTAGATCGACTTTATATTTGCACACATGACGCGTAGCATTATTTTAAAATGTTTATAAAAAGGAGATGTTGCCTTGAAAAGGAGTTAGATTGTGTTGTCCCTCTCACTAAGGGAGAAATAATCACAAGAGTGATGACGTGAACAAAAATACACCAGTTTACTCAGTGATATCTGTAAGACAGTAAACTCAAAGTGCATTAAATATATCACACAGACAAAGGTACAAAATACATATTATACGTCATGTGCATGTAAATTCATAGCTAACACAAAATGGCGGCTATACTCGTCTTGCTACAAAGCGGGGACCGTGTATTTTCCTGTGCGAGAGCACCAGGATCTCCCCGGGTTATCAGGACGGTGTGACAGTTTTGAGTTTGTTTTTGTGTTTCCTGTTTTATTTTGTAGCTCCCCCCTGTCTGTGTCCTGTATTTCTACTTCCTGCCTTTGTTTTCCTGCCAGTTTGCTTCTGTTCTGATTCGTTTCACCTGTGGTCCTGCCTCGTTATTAATTATATGTTCGTTATGTGTCTGAAGCTTTCCCGTGTTCCCGGTTTTGTTCTTAGTTTTAGATTTTCATTGAATTTTTGTTTGTATTTTGCCTCGATCACCAGCCACCTTATCCTTTGTGTTCATCCCCGACAAGATGAGTGATTCTTTCTGTGCACATTCCTGGTCTCCTTACCTCTGTCTACAGATTAATACTATTACTGATTATTGATAAAGAATAAAGTAAATAAACCCTCTTTTAGTATTTTAACTATCTTTTTAAATATGGCAGATTCCGGTCTTATGAATGTTATTTGTGTGCACAATATTTTTAACCATAATTACAGACCATGATTTAAATATACTTCATTTTTAAATTTGTAAAACATTGAGTGAAACAGATTTTTAACTTGTCACAATTGAACAAAGATTACAGCAGGAGGTAATTGCACAGAGTAAATAACTGATATATCCATTAATTCATTTTGTGATATTAACTTTAGCTACAGTATATTATCCAGCACGCAACTAAAGTGTGTATTAAAAATTGAAATGGATACCTCTAACACCTACCACCATTGTGTGTGGTGGATAAACGGCAGAAAAAAAGCGTCCGGCTTCGGCCACTCCAAGTGAAGATTGATCATGACGTCTTGTGTAAAAAAATGACTGTAACGACGTCTACTTCTTTATAATTAATGGTGTTGAATTAAATCCAGTTGAAACATTCGGAAATTTACAGGCAGTGTTGATAAACGGCCACGTCAGACGTGATTTAATACTTGATAAATCCAAAAGAATGTATGAAAACGCACTCAGTTGCCAGTTTTTGAGTCACACCTAGCTAAAATTAAGTAAATCCTCCCTTCATGAAGGTTACAATGTTACGTTCAACAGCAAACAGCAAATGATCGTACAGTTCAACAACTCATAAACTGAATATATGACATGTTACTGTCGTTTTACTGGAGTCGCTGCTCTTACGTCGGATGATTCTACCTGATGATTAGAGGGCAAAATGAGGAAAAAAAAGGTTTTGTTGTGAACTTTCTACAGCCTCCCGCTCCTGACCATCTTAACTCACTAACTTTTGTGCGTTCTGCCTGTTTTCCACCCTCTCTGTGAACTGATTGACACCAACATCCTCCATGTATTGCTCAGAGCATTTGTTTCTTAGGAAACCAGAAATTCATACAGTGTGTGGTCAGAGATGCTGATTTGATCTGTCAGGAAGACATCCACGTCCTCATCACTTCACAGACAAGTTGATGAATGCACCCCTGTATTTCTGACTCTGAGTGTGTGTGTGTGTGTGTGTGTGTGTGTGTGTGTGTGTGTGTTTGCTCTGCAGGGCGAACCAGAACCGTTTGAGGAGACCAACGTGGACCGTCTGATGAGCTCTCTGGGTTACAGAGGTGGATCCACTGGCACCGGGAACGGCAGCTTGGGGGTGAAAGCTCACCGCGGCTCCGACTCCTCCACACTTAGCTCCCAGCCATCCATTGACGAGGTCCGCACGCAGATGCATATGTTGCTAGGCAACGCCTTCAGCCTTGCACCTCCGGACCACGACCCCCCTTCTCCTCCAACCAAGTAAACTTGTATTTATTTCTCGGCACATCTGCATGATTTACAGCATTGTGTAGGAAAGAAAAGAGAGAGGTGCCCTGATATTGGATTTGAAATCCCAGTGTTGAAGAGCGCACAACCCACTCCAAGCTGTTTTTCACAAAGTAGAGTAGATTTTTCTGAACATGTCTGCTTGATTATCTACTGCACACTGAAGAAACAGGGGAACTAAAGAGAGTAGGCGTGTATCTGTTGAGTCAACTTTTTATTTATTTCTTTTGCTAATATTCCTCTCTCCCTCTCTCATCAGCAGTCACCACCATCACCACCACCATGCCCACAGAGCCTACAACCCGTCCCACACCAGCCACTACAGTGACGGGGTCACCAGCGCTCCGGGGACCATGAACCATCCCTGTGGAGGCAGGCAGAGGAGCACAGGCTACGAGGACATGCACCAGTGTAGCCTGCCCAAACCGGTAAGCACTCGGAGGAAGTTACGGGGAGGAATTATAATTACAAAATCATAATTCAGGGCGGCTGTGGCTCAGGAGGTAGAGCGGGTCGTCCACCAATCAGATCGGTGGTTCGATCCCCAGCTCCTCCAGTCTGCATGTCGAAGTGTCCTTGGGCAAGATACCGAACCCCAAAATTGCTCCCTGTAAGTCGCTTTGGATAAAAGCGTCAACTAAATGTAACAAAAAGAATCATGTTCTCTGACTGTAGTATCTAGTTCATGCAGAAAAGAGTTTTATATCTCATTGTATTAATAATATGTGATAGACTTTGCTGTCAGCAAGCTTTCTTTAATAGAAAGTAGATCCAATAACGACCATTCACAGTGATGTCTGTAGAGAAAACAATTATAGGATGGCCACCTTTAGCACTCTGTTCACCAGAGAGTGGCTAGCTTTGTCTGCTGTTTGGTGCTGGGCAGGTGGTAGAGCTCAGTAAAAACAAGGTCGATAAGAGTAACGAGACTCAACCAAAACAATGAGCCAAAAGGGACTAAAAACACTTTGAGAGGTACTGCAGGGTTTGATAATAATTCTCTGTGGGTTCACATCTTTTTCCATTACATATATGGTAGCCGATTAATTCAATGTTTATATAACAAAATATATTATAGCAGCTTTAAAGTGTTACAATAAAAGCTCTCATCAGTTCAGAATGTTGAATAATTAATCAATTAAGCAGCATCTCCCTGTCGAGCTAATTATAACCACGACTGCTGCTTAATTTAATCCGTAACGATTTATTTTGCATGTAAAATATCCCTTTTTAAAGCCAGCAAGTTACTGTAATTGGGTCATGAAACAAAGTTATGAAGTAAAAAAGTTATTTCACTTTACATTAAAATTGTACTTCAGTTAATGTACTTAATTACTTTACACTTCTATAAATCACCTTGAGCTTTAATTCATCATATCATATTGCTACGCTCGTAAAAACTTGCAGAGCAAGTCGAAAGAAAATAGTGCTGCTAAAAAAATGAAGCTTCTTTGAGCCTGTCGGGGTCATGCAAATTTAGTTTCCCATGCATAATCAGCTTTTATTTCATTTTTGCACACAGTGAATTATCTATGTATGAAGTCGTGCAAGTCGAATTTTCTGCAATTTCATTCAAACATTTCATGAAACCAACAGAGCTCAGTAGATCTGTTGGAAATATTTGCACAGAGAGTTTGAACGTTCAGCCGTCAGTGCTGCCTGTGCGCGCATTGCCAACAGCTGATCAGGAAGGGAGAAGCTTTGCAGAGATTAACTGAGACTGAGGATTGAACACCAACCAACAAATAAAATTGCCTCACACAGCTTGAATATGTATCTTCTGTTTTGCTCTGATCAGACGCCCGTCTGATTTTCTAGCCCTCTTCACTCAGCGTGGTTTATTGTTTCTCTGCTTTGTGTATCTGACTTCGACTCAAGGTTCTACTGATGTATTTTGTACTCCTACTGTAGAACACAAATGATTAAATAGATTTCTAAATCACATTTGTGGCTCCTGCAGGGTTTCCGGTTCACCCAGCTTCCTGATATGGGCATCGGGTCTCCTCCGCCACTGATTCCCTCTAGACCAGGACCACCACCTGGGACCTCAGTACGACGGTAATACAAACACACACACACACACACTTGAAGGATAAAATATATTCAAAACATTAAAATTAAGATGAAATTGAAATGAATAAAAACAAAGAACACTCTGTTCCCTCTGTAAAAGACTGAAGTCAGTGTTCCAACTGAATATATTCAGAGGTCAAATTTAAAGCGAATGTTCACATACGGAATTTAAAAACATTCCTGAGAGACTTCTCAGCCAATCAAAATGCAGCTCTGGGGCTAATCACTGTATCAGATAAGTATATAAATTCTTTAGTGGAGGACACTCAGGAGAAAAGAGAGCCAAACAAAAGCTTCAGAATATTAATCTGCATCGTTTGAACCGACTGCCCTCCGCTACGTCCTCGCTGTCTCTGCCTCTCACTCCTCAGATATGTTAGTCTGCATCATTTGAACTGAGCCGCGTCTTCATTTAAATGCTGTTGCTGTGTGCGCCGTGTTGCTGGGCACTTTTAAGCACTGCAGGGAGTGATTGACTGTTCGGCGGCTGTGGAGCGTGCAGAGGGTCATGCTCGCCATCTAGTGGAAAAACAGACAAAGTAACATCTTCCAGCTGTGATGTACTGCAGACTAATATTTTAAGGATTTTGTATTGCTGAAACAGCTCTGATGTTTTCATTCATAATTTTGAATCTGTGTGTGTTCTTGCATTAATTCCAGAAACATGACTGTTTTAGTCATTAATCAGTCGGATCATCATACGTGAGCTCCTCCGTGCCCTCAGGGAGGAAAAGAATGCAGCATTTTAATTCCTCTTTAGTATGCACAGAGAGGCTTTAGTGTGCACGGTGCATTATGGTCCTGAGCCCTGACAGCGACATCATCTGTCCAGTCTCCTGCTGTAGTCAAACATGTACAGTATTTTCAGTGGAGAGGAGAGGAGGCTGCTGAAATGGAGAAAGCCTGTCAGACTGAAAATAGACAATGATTCTAATGTTCTCTGGAACATGAGTCATCAGTCTAAGTACGCAAAATACTCGGAAACGTCAAGCAGACACCAAAAAGAAAGTCTCTTTTCCAGTCGTTTGGATTTTTCATGTTTTTAGTGAATTACTCTTATTCTCTTTATTGTCAGGAAAACAGTTCAATGGAGAAAGTGAAACAGATCATAGAACCAGGATATAAAAGACCTAAACCCTTAAAAATCAAGGCTGAAGTTAGAGCCTAAAGTGGTTCTTAAGGTGACGCCTTTGTCGGTTCTGCAAGGAACCTTTTACCGATTGGTTCTTCAAAGAACCAGCTGCTGCAAAGAGTCACGTTAAAGAACCAGTAATCATTTTAATAATTATCTGAGAGTGTGAAGAGATGTTTCTATTCCATTTCATTAAATGTAGAACATAAACTTAAACTTATCAGACATTTGAATTAATTGTGGCTCTGCAACAATAAAAATAACAATAACAATAAAAGTGTAAGTGTTTACTCTTAAAATGACATTTCATTCATTAAACAATTTATTGTCATGACGACAGTTTATCATGCTTGTCACTTTTTTCTCTCTCCATGTCATCTAATACTGTAATACTGTTTCTTTACTAAGCGTTAGCACTGTATGCTATCTGTTCCCCTAACGCTCCCCTTCAAAGCATGAAGCTGCAGCGGCTCGTGAACCTTCGAGAAATTCAAAAGGCCCTTTCTAAAGCCAGTGTTCGGTTTGTCCATTCTGGGCTACTGTAGATGCCGTTCAACGCGGTGGACTTTTAGTTTAGACGACCTGCTTTTTCTGTAGCAGTTCAGCTGCTTTCGTCTCTCACGGTTCACATACAAACTGTCAACTCGACTGCCTTCAGGGCTCAAACTAAAATCTCTAATGCTCTCAGCGATTACACTGTTTCAGTGCTTCAAGATAAACTGCAGCCATCATACCCAAACAGCCCAACTGTTGCCTTTTACACTTGGTTTATTTTCTCGATTTAGAAAGCTTTGAATAAAAGATTTCCTCCTCACTTGATATTTGCAAAAACTATTGAGTGTAACAGATTTTCCCCATCTCAGCTTTAATTTGTGCTGCTGTTACATGAACTAAGAAGTGTGTTCATTTCTATCTAACATTTGTCCGTCCTCTCTGCTCACAGTTCCACCCCTGATGTTAGTCTGAAGCCTCGTGTGTCGGAGGCCTCAGACCTGCAGGCCCAGCAGCACAACGGCGCCCCGTACCTGCCGCTGTCCAGGACCCCCTTTCCTGCCGTCACCGTCGACCAGTCCATCAGCACCTACTCAGGTATGACACACGGCTGACGTGCAGATTATAGCTATGATGAGTGAGGTTCAGTCGTGGGTTAAATCCATCTTTACATCTCGCAGGAAACCCAATAACAGCAGTCTACGCTATATCAGCCAACCGTCCGGGTTACTCAGACTACTTCGTCATGTCGCCGCCGTCCTCGTACCGTAGCCCGTCCTGGATGTCCTACCCACCCGAGCCAGAAGACCTGCCGCGGCAGTGGAACGACACACCGGTGAGACTCGTGCGGCTCCATTATAATGAAGTTTATGTTACATAACAAGCTGCAAACTCTTTCTGTAACAGACCTCTGTCGGCAAGTGTGAAGCAGTTCTTCTCTTCTCTCCCTGCAGAACTCACGTCATCTCGAGACCATCTGCTGAAGTCGTCTGCCTGTGACACCTAGTAGCTTGGTGGGTCATCATCATCATCATCATCGCACAGAAGTCATCTGAATCTTTGAGTGTCCTCTCACTATTTCTTTGCAGATACAGCGGGCTGTTTGCTTTTGTATAAAACAAACACATATATCATAGAACATACGCAGAGCGATAAACTTACTAATTATAGGGACATTATATAGATTTTGGTACCGGAAACATTCTGCCTTACGTTAGTAGTCCGAGTAGTGCTGATCACATGCAGCAGGCCGTGTGGAGAGCAAAAGAGGTGAAAACTTATTGACCATTTAGCCAATAGGGTGCCATCCCAGCTCTCTCTTTCCTGGGAGGCTCCGCCCTTTTGCCTTGCACACCTGGAAACATTTGCCCATCAGGAGGTAAAATATAAAGATCTGAGACTCAGTAGCTCAGTCTTCAGGACTGTGTCCAGGGTGTTTTAAAGGTGGCCATCGCCTTGAACGTGCTCTCTGAGTTTACACTCCACACGGCACCTTTAACAATCCAAAACAATATAAATATTTTAACATGTAACTTCAAAAATCCGTGTGTGAACACTTTGTTAAAACGCCTTATCGATTTTTGTCTTCCTGGAACTAAAAGCCTTCGGCGCGTTCTTTGATCCAGACACCAAAAACATGATCTCCTTTAAAGTTTCGATTGCAGAGCGGCCCCGCAGGTGAAAGGAAGGCTGACGGAGGAACGCCGTACCTGCACGCCTGACGCCTTTTTGAAGTCAGTTAAAAGAATATTTGAAACTCAGCCCGGCGCAGAAGATGAAACGCTGTGTGTGTTGAAGTCTGTTTACATACAGCGGCAGCCCTGAAATTAGATCAAAATCCAGAAATAAAGATAAATAAATAACGACTACTAAATAAATGATAAGATTAAAATCAAGAGCACATCCCACAAAAACAAGCCTTTAAAATGAGTCATTGATTCTGCTAACGAGATCTAATCATGAGCTACAAAGAGACATTCGCTCGTCCACACAGAATATGCAGAGCTGGTAGACGTAACCTGCGAGGCTGGCTGGTGACCTGCTGTAGCTGGCAAACTATCCTTTAACTGACCAGCCGGCCCAGAAGAGCCGAGATTTCTGCTGCGCTGTTTCCTCTCGCCTGGAGCTGAACTTTAGATCTGTTCAGTCTTTGCTCAGGAAGGTTCCTCACTGAGTGAAGTATTAACATAGCAGCCATGATAAGAGCTCTCTAAACATGAATATGACATCGTTCAGTGTGACGGTCAAACTTTCTCTAACTGTGATGGACGTCCAGCGTCCTGCAGATACTTACGTTATTAATCAACCATTTTTTGACATAACTTGTTAATAAGTTTATATCTGAGTGGACAGGACAATGTGACACTTCATTTTACTTTGTGACAGGTGGACTATATTCATATTATTTTAATTCTCTCATAATGAAGTCGTATTCGTCAGCCGGTAGTCGACGTGGCAGGTTTTGTAGTCCATCTTCTGGACTTTGTAGTTTTACCACAGACACATCACATGATGATGTAGTCCAGTGTAAGAGCAGTCGGATTCTCTGAACACCGTGGTCGTCTTCTCCTGACCTTGACCTCATGGCGTTTTTTAACAAGGTCAAGGAAAAGTGTTTAGGAAACATGTTTAGGAAACGCGTTTAGGAAAGGACATAGGAGGTCATTTTTCTTTTGCCTGGTGTTCAGGCCTTTATACTGAAAGGACACACAAACAGTCACATGTAGTGGCTGCAGAGTGAAAATTCACATCACTGTGTTTTCCTCCAGGTGTCTCTTTGGATGGGCAGAGGACCTCCCTCTCACTGAAAACTCTCCGGAGCTTCATCACCTCCTCCTTCACTTCGGCCCGGCCCTCCTCCTGTCTGATTCATTCAACACCAGTGGACCCCCCCCCCTGCTTTATTCCCAACTTTATCCCCAGCTCCCTCTCTCTCTCTCCACTGGCCTGGCCTCCGTCTGTCCCCCTCTGCTCCGAGCTCTGCTTCAGTCTCCTCAACAATGCAAACGTTCAGCCATAATTCTCTCTGAGCCCTTGGTAACTCTGCCCTCCCCTTCCTCTTCCCCCCTGTGTGACTATCTCTATGTAGACTGCCTCTTGTGTGGTGACCCGACCACCACTGTACACCAGGAGGCCCCTCACAGTGCTGAACTGAACTGAGCTGAGCCGTACTGTGCTGTACCCACGTTGAACGGGGTGAGTACAGTACAGCGTGAAAAGGGCGGGCCTTCCTTCTCCGCCCACCCCAGCGATCATCATCGTACGGTAACTGCCATCCGCCCAGCACACGATGGCACACAGCGCTGCGTTATCAGTACGGTAGTGCCCCCCACCCACCCAGCCATGGCCAGTAGTCTGCTCCTCCTCTGAACTGGACTTGGACTTGGAACTGGACCATCCTGGACTTGGTCCACCGTGAAGCCAGGAAAGCTGGACTGACTTAAAAACTGTGCTTTTTTTTTTTTTTTGATGAATCCAAAATTCCTATGTAAACCTTCTACAGCTGGTTAATATGTGTATTTTAAACTTAAGTGAGGAAAAAAAATCAAAAGGAAAAAGGACAAAAAAAATTCTCTCGTCTTGAGCTGTCTCAATTTCAGTTTTTGGATATTCGTGTGCTTTTGTCTTTTACTTTTGTGCATTGATTATTATCAATGGATTACTGTACAAAAAAGAAGTCGTGAGTGTTTAACTTTCACTCACTTTATTTCAAGGCAAAAAAAAAAAATCTATATATTACATTCTTCAAAACAGAAACCGGCGGCTTAGTTGTCTGTGGTTATGATGGCATTTCTGTACTTTAAAAAAAAAAAAGAGTTTCTTCATTTACCTTTTTTTTTTTCCTTCCTCAGATTCAACAATGAAAAACAAGAATTAGTCACTATGTTCTGTCCGTCATCTGATTATGAAGTTTTTGTCCGCGAACCATCAGGCAGACCCGAGTCAAAGGTTCGTCTGACTCAAAAGTTTAACGGAGGATTTACCGGAATCGTTACTGCTGAGGTAGCTCGTCTTTATGGTGGCTGCTTGAGTGCAGACACGTCTACGAGTCCAACTTGTCTTTTCTTTCTTCTTCTTATGAGAGATATGGTTTATTTTGTGTATTCAAGATTTCCAACAACTGGCATGGATCTTTATCGAAGCCACACTTTATCTACCAAATACAACAAATAAACTGGCGTGGCGGGACAGAGCGGGACGGGGCGGTCAAAAGCTAGCTGGCTTTCTCCTCTGGCAGCTCACCTGTGCCTCGCCGTACCTGCCCCAACTTCATAGGCCACCCCAAACTGACACAAAAGCACCCTAGTGCCACCTGGGCACTAACTCGAACTGCTCGAACTGATCTCGATTCCGGTTTTGACTCGGGTCTGTCACAGTTATGTGAACACATCAGTATTCTTAGAAAAAAACAGTTCTTTTACTTGAAAGGTGTCTACTGTATTCTACTGTATAAGGAAATTTGACTTTTGGTTCTTTTGGTCTTGATGAAGAGGGTCATTGGACTATGGTGTAGTACTGTTCAAGAAGAGACTTGCCGGGCTCAGACGAGCCGTATATGTAACGATTAAATGTATTACTGTATATAGCAGATGATTTAACGAAGAGATTTATGCAAGTACTTGTGGGAGGGATAGTTTGCTTGATAATGTTCTGACGCCATTTTTCTTTTTTAGTTTACGATGTAGGACGGTCAGACTGTTTCTGAATCTCCTTGACTTTCCGAAGGATGCACACATTTCAGTATCATCTGCAGCGTTTTCATAGTTTTACCAACACAGAGGAGAAAATATGACAGAGTATTACAAAGGGAGCGTTTAGAGTGACATGCAGTAAAAGGCACTTGATGAGCAGATCTTGCCCTGCGTTGACGGTACTCTCTATGTTTGAGCAAAGCTAATATAGCCATAATAGTCAAAAATAATGCAATTTTTTAGTACAAAGAATGTCGCAGTCTAAATTATATTTACCCTCATTTTTTCTGAGGAGAACTGAGAACAAGTGAGCACACTGTATGTACGGCTCCTCATCATTTAGATGGTACTAAAAGGAGATTATAGCCATATATTAACTTCACCAAGTGGACATAAAACAGCTAAGATATACAGTGTTATGTTTAAAAAGTGGCAAATGATACCAAATGAGAGTATATTAGAGAGGCAATGACGAGGCATGGAGAGAAATGTAAAGATAGGATTGTAACTAAGAGTTTAACATGAAACGAGCACTTTTATATGAAGAGCCCAAACCTGGAAGGAAAGAGCAGGATCAATGCAAAAATGCTGTTGTATAGCATGAAATATTCAGATTATATAAATCTATAAAACATCAAAAAACCTTTCCTGAAACTGTAAATGCATAATCAAATTTAAAAAAATGTTTTTTTCAGCTAAATTCTGATTCTTAAAGGTCCAGTGTGCTGGATTTCGTGATACCTAGTGGTAAACCTGCAGATTGTAAGCTAGTTGGAGAACCCAGGTCCTGCCATTCATGTAGATGTTACTTTGACACCAACTACCTGAGCATTGCTGCAGACCATGAACACCCTTTCATGGAAACAGTATCCCCTGATGGCAGTGGCCTCTTCCAGCTGGACAATGCTCCCTGCCACAAAGCAAACATCAGGAGTGGATTGAGTAACACAACAACGAGTTCAAGGTGTTGACTCGGCCTCCAAGTTCCCCAGATCTCAATTCAATCGAGCATCTGTGGGATGTGCTGGACAAACAAGTCAGATCCTTGGAGGCCTCACCTTGCAACTTCCAGGACTTAAAGGTTCTGCTGCAGCACACAACATTTTGTTTATTTTTACATAATTAAGACAAAAATATTCCCTATTTAGGCAATTCATTTCCTTAAATCTTACACGCTGGACCTTTTAAATCTGACTGAAATATAAATACGCCAGCTTTGAAACTGCATTTAGACGATTTAGACAAGTCATGTAGGGAGGTAAAATTTACAGAAAATATATTTTGACACTTAAATTTATACAGGAAACAAATGTGAACTGTTTTGGTGGCTAATCAAAAAGTTCTTACGGGGGTTGGTGGGGGATTGAGGGACTTTATACTCTTGACCTCAGCATTTTTAAAATCCCAAACTACGACCCAGCCTCTACAATTTTGACTTCAAGTTTAAATTCCAAAAGGAAAAATCAACATATGGAATATATCCGCATACATTTAATATTGTGTGTAGAAAGTAGCACAGATAACAAGGTGTCTTTTTTCGGGTCAGACGTTGTTTAAAAATTCCTCCCCTTTCTAAATCTAGGCCTGCGTGTGATTAAATATTAAATGTGGATATTTAAGGGAAAAGAAAGCAAAGGTGTGAGATGACAGAGCATTATGAGCGCACACGGTGCTAGTGGTGTTTTGAGTCATTATCATCTCTGGAGACCTGCAGCATATATTTCATATTTAAAAATCATACTCAGTGTACAAACTCATGTGTGGCTGAAGAGAAAACACTTCCACTCATGTTTATGGTTTTATTTGACTCCATGTTGAAGCGATGCGGGCGTGTGGGTGGGTGGGTTTTGGTTTCTAAGCGGTAACTTTAAGAAGGACACTTGATGCTATGCTATAAGTCGATGTGCAATGTTTGTGCTTTACACGGGTAGCGGCGAGATGCTTTTATTGACGACGGACTCTGGGATGGACTGACTGTCAGTAGTTTTTATTCTTTCTGCCGTTCGAGCCACGTCATGATGCTGTGACGTCATGGTGGCGCTGATGATGTCACACTATCGTCACTCGGGGTGTTGATGAGGTCACAGTGGCGACAACACTGAATGCTGTTGGATGTAGTTATGCAGAAAAAAAAACTTTTTGGTGAATTTAAACAATAAAGACAAATTACAATTCTCGGCTCTTGTGCTTTATTTTCATCTTTGTTTCATCGTTTTGCAATAAAATTGTAAAATTTTGATAAAGTGAACAACAACGTTATCTCTTTATCGTGGCTCCTGTCAGTGGGTGCGATATATTTGGCAGCAAGTGAACATGTTGTCCTCAAAGTTGACGTGTTAGAAGCGTAAAGATTTAGAGTAGAGCTGTATTGATCCCTCAAGCGGGAATTCTTTTGTCACTCAAGTTTTTCATGCATTTTACCTGAAATACAACCACACATGCACAAAGGGCTGGTGGAGTGATGGGCTGCCACGTAGCGGCACCCTGGGAGAAGTTAGGAGTTTGGTAACTTGCTCGGCAGCGCCCAGGAGGTGAATGGGAACCTCTCCAGCTAACCAGTCCACCCACTGTACCTCTATACCATACGTCCATGTTACACTTGAACCGGCCACTCTCCGGTTCCCAAGCCAAGTCCCTAAAGACTGAGTCTATTTGCTTTCAGCGAAAGCAAATGAAGGGACAAGAACCAAACTGTGATGGTTGGACGACTGCGTCAGAACATTTCCAAAACTGCAGACCTTGTGTTGTGTTCCCGGTTGGCCCATGTGGCTTGATCCAAATTGCTGAAAAAGTTCATGCTGGTTCTGATAGAAAGGTATCAAGGTATATGGGGCTGCAGTCAGGGTGCCCATGCTGACTCCAGTCCAACAATGGGCATGTGGGCATCAGAACTGGATCTCGGAGCAATGGAAGAAGGTGGCCTGGTCTGATGAATCACGTTGGGTCACATGCGTTGCATACCTGGTTGTACTATGGGAAGAAGGCATGCTTTGGGAAACGTTGGGTCCTGGCATTCATGTAGATGTTACTTTGACACCAACTACCTGAGCATTGCTGCAGACCATGAACACCCTTTCATGGAAACAGTATCCCCTGATGGCAGTGGCCTCTTCCAGCTGGATAATGCTCCCTGCCACAAAGCAAACATGGCTCAGGAGTGGATTGAGTAACACAACAACGAGTTCAAGGTGTTGACTCGGCCTCCAAGTTCCCCCAGATCTCAATTCAATCGAGCATCTGTGGGATGTGCTGGACAAACAAGGCAGATCCTTGGAGGCCTCACCTTGCAACTTCCAGGACTTAAAGGATCTGCTGCTGGTGTTTTGGTGCCAGATGCCACAGCACGCCTCCAGAGGTCTAATGGAGTCCTTTAATTAATAATATTGATATACACCAATCAGCCATAACATTATGACCACCTGCCTAATATCGTGTAGGTCATCTTTTGCTTCCAAAGCAGCCCTGACTGGTCGAGGCATGAACTGTTGTGTATGTTCAGTACACAGTAGGTTCTCATCTTAAAACCACTAGAGGGAGGCAGACACACACAGAGTACCTCCAGCTCCCCTTCAGCCACCTCCTGAAATTTCTTATAGCAACTGATCAAAAGCACTTGTCTGTTCATATTTGTGTTGTTTGTGCTGGCAGCCACACGCAAAAGAAGAAAAAGACTTTCTGTTTTTACGGCGAGGTTGTAGAATAATGAATTAAACATGTCTGGAGAATCGTTTCTCCAAAGCCGAGCTGCTGTAACAGTTCTTCTGTCAGTGACCTTGACTCTTCAAACGCAAACAAACTGTTAGTCAACAGGATGAAATGTAGCCACAGCGAGGACTGACTTGTAAATTGCAACAGAAACAGCTGTGAATCAGCACATACAGCCCTGCTTTTTAATGCGTCTGATTGCAGCCTCAAGGAATAATAATATTTCTTTTCCTTCAGAAAATGAAAAATGAAGGGAATAAGTCAGGTTTGTTCCTTGATAGAGTGCCTGATGTAAAGAAAGAACAGCTGTCCATGGCAGAAACATATTGTAAATCCATCTGTAAGTTTTTAGCAAGTCGTTTCAAATTTGGTGACTTTCAAAACATGTTTTCACAAAACTAAATCGATGCCATCGATAGTACTGTCCAATCAAAAACATCAACTACCAGGTGATATATTAAACTTTTCAGCCAATCCTTTTTAAATGCAGGTTTTTATTTTATGAAATGTAATTTAACGGCACCTGTCAGTCTAGACAATCTTTAAGTCTCTTTTCACTCCGAAATGTGTTTTGCTTATTGTTACATCCCTCGGATGAGTGTGCAGAAAGATGGATGTGCAGAGTTCAACACTAGAAGGCCGTTTTTTAAGATTCATCTGCTGAGTGGAGAAAATTCCTCTGCACTTAAATTTAACATGTCGTGACATCAAGTGAAGGTGCAGCCATTTCGTGTTCACTACTTAAAATAAGCAATATTTGCATGTTTTACACAGATTCTTAATATCCACTATAATGTAATTCTAAGAATAGTTAATATGGTATTTGAACTATTTATGGGGTTTGTTTAAAACTTGCCTGGACTGGATCTTGAAAATCAGACGTCGTTCAAGTCGAAGCGTCCTTGGAGACAACACTGAACCCCAAATTTCTCCCGAATGTTGAGCTCACATTGGTGTTTGAATGTCAGTTAGTTACTCTCTGATGAGCAGTTTGCACCAAAAAGGAACCTCCAGTGCTGGGGAAGTGAAGCCGATGTGGAAGTGCCAAAAACTGCAGTTCCTCAAACGTCCACTTGAGGCTGGCTCCAGAACTGAGTCAGTCTCCATAAGTCCCCATGTTACAGCCTGGAACAAAAAACAGTTTTGGTCTCTATAGCTAATTTCCCCGTTCATGACAACTCTGACAACCAGTTCAGATGATTTTAAGGCTTGAAGTTGCGCATAACTAACGCATTCACCTCTTGATTGACAGGTACGTGCCATTACAGAAGGCTTATTAGAGCACCAAAGCGTGCGCCGATGATCCACGTCTTTGCCGATATTTTTATTTTAGATTGGACGGGAGGCGGACGGAGCAGTTCATCCAACATGTCAGCAGCCAGCAGCGCATATTTTCGGCTTCGGAAACCTGTGGGTGGCCTCACTCAGGCTCTGTCCATTCTTTATACTGTCATTGGTTTGCACCTCATGTAGCACCCTCTGCGAGTTGGTTCATTTTTATCGGGTGACAGCTGCAGCTGGACATTATCTCAATGAGTCTATGGAGCAGAAAACTACAAAGAAATGTGCTGAAAGGCATTAAAACATTTGGCAGAACTGAGGTGAACTGCTGAGTGGGTGATAATTATCCGCGGGTCCGTCACTACAAACAGCTTTTAACGTTACACACTGCGGTCCATTCTTGAGATGAAAACGTTACTTAGCGCAGCTTCAAGTTCATCTTCGCCCGAGTGTCAGAGTCCTGTTCTGCTCTGCTCTCTTCGTGTTCTCAGGGGAGGTCGAAGGACTCATTTGGACGCCGTGAAAAGAAGCTCAACATGATGAAAAGGCTTTTTTGGAAAGCTTTGACGGGCTCTGTGCAAACACTGAACAGCCTGCCTTTGTGCTTGCTCAGGTGCCTCTTGTGTTTGTGATATTCTTCATCCTGTCTTGGCTTTGGTCAGCTTGTCTCTCCGGTGCTAATCCCCCCGCGCTCTCATGCGGGAGGTTGATGTTATACTCAGCTAAAAGCTGCCAGATTTCGCCCAGAACAGCATCTTTCCTCAGCAGCTGTGTGTGTGTGCGAGTCTGTTAGATGATGCTGTTTCAGCTCTACGGGCCTTTGGCATGTGCGGCAGGGCCGATGTAATGAGTCCTATTTAACAGCTCTACACCGTGCTCTGTGTGCGGCTGTGTGTGTGTGTGCTTAATTTCTCTAGCCAGTAATTAATGGCTAATCTCTCTAAGTCAAACAAATGGGAATAAAAAGAGCGGGCTACTCAGCCGGAGATCAGAACACGATTTCAGGGCTTACACCGCTCAGAGGAATTAGATCCTGACACACACACACACACACTCCCAATATTCAATTCAGTGAGAAACACACACACACACACACACACACCAGCAACAGCAGTAACCCCCAATGGTTGCTCAGTGTTGTCTGAGTCAAGCCTGTGTCAAGTCCAGCTTTCATTTTACTGTGCACGGCTTCCTAGCACTTATCAATGACGGGCGGGCTCCTTCTCCACACAGCTGCCATTGTTTAGTGAGAGAGAGAGAGAGAGAGAGAGAGAGAGAGAGAGAGAGAGAGAGACAGACAGAAGGAGAGAGAGGACTGTTTAGGCAGCGTTAATTAAGTTTGGACAGCCTCTCCGGGGAACCATTATGAAAGTCTTATCTGCTAATAAGAAAAAGAAGACACTGTAATTACAGTTCTATACAGAGAGGAGGAGAGGAGAGGAGGAGAGGAGAGGAGGATGGTAAGAGGGAAGGAAATATTACTCATTTGCACTCTGCTCTGTTTCCAGTTGTTGAGCAGTCCTTCTTTACCTCCGGAGTCCGGAGCCCAAATGAACCGCAGCGTTAAAGCAGTAAATAGTGTTTATAGGAGGTATTTGAAAATCATCAATTTATCTCCAGCTGATTTAGTCCAGTGCACTTTTTTTCTGTACTGAATGTGAAAGTGTTGGTTCACCTCAATAAATTACGTGATTTCTCCGTTTTCCTCTCCGTGCAGGCACACGGTAAAAAAATGCCTGTAGATTTTACAGTGAAAAACTGCCAAACTATGACAGTAAAAGACCGTAAAATATGCCATGAAATACTTCAGAACCTTTATTTATACGGCATTTTACGGAAATTTATACAAAATAAAGTCGTGTTTTATATTAGAGACAGTAAAACACCGTAATATTTGGACCCTTTGATTCTGCTCCACTGCAATCAGGACAATCACACACACCTGTTGTCCATTGACTCAGCCGGTATTCACCCTCAGATCTCCACACACACACACACACACACACACTCGCTGGCAGATTATTCACCATTTGGACTTCTTGTTTCATGTCACCCACCAGCAATGTGCAGCACCCACCTGGGTGACGGCACGGCAGCCATTTTGTGCCAGAACGCTCATCACGCATCAGCTCGAGCTGCAGAGGGAGGGGAAACTTTGATAATTACTCTAATTACTCTGGGGGATGATTACGTGGCCAGATGGAGAGTGATCCAGGTTTGGAATCTTGCCAGGACACACCGGGGAACTCTCAACTTTTTGGGACAGGATCTTTAATGACCACAGCGAGTCAGAAACTCAGTTTAATGTATCATCCAAAGAAAAGTATTTTTTACAGCTCAGCTACCCCCGACTCAGTCTTCCAGCCTATCATGTAACTCTTGGCAAACCAAAATATCACAAATAAATCTTAGGATCTAAAATAATGTCTGGTGAAGGGGAGAGTGCACATCTTCCCAGTGCTCACAGCGTAAATGGAGAAGTTGCCACAGCTTGTCTGCAGGTATAATTATGAACAAAAATTAACTTTGAAAATGAAAAAAGGACCTCAGGGCCAGAATCAATCATGGTTCTATTGTATTACCCAATGCAGCATGTTTAATTTATATCAATATATAAAGATTAGAGTGGGCTCATTGTACCGTTGTGAGGTACATTTCACTACTGTATTTCTCAGTGCTTACCTGTGTGGTATTTGGTTTGGGATACTTTAGTTTGGGGACTTGGAGAAGAAAATCTTTAATAAAAATTAAAGTAGTTAGGTTGCTAACTGGGAGAGGAGCCAGTGTCATGCCAGAACCGGAGCCTCTATGGACATAATGACAGAGGAGAAGGGAGCGATGAGGACGTTGATGGAGGAAGCTAAGAAGAGAAAAGGAGATGGAAGCTGGGCTTCTTGCTGTTGGGCTAGTCAGTAATATTAGCTGGCTGCTATGTCATGTGTCTTGCTGTTTGGCTGTTAGCAAAGCTGTTGACTCGCTAGTTTTTCCATCGTAAGGAATGTAGTGATTTTATCTCATTGTGATTCTTTTACTTGTGCAGTGTTCGGCTCCTGTCAATTTATGCTAATCGATTTGTGCATTAACTGAGTAGGATGTGGAGGCGGTCACTTGTCAGATGTCTTCACAGAATTGTCAAAGATGAGAAGAGTCTGAGAGATGCCAAGAGCCAAGAGGTGAGGAGGAGGCCTGAAATACTGCAGCTGTGCATCCACTCAGGCATCTGCTGGTATAGTCACCAGAGTGGGACAGAAGAGTTGAGCTGATGTGGGTGATAAGTGGCTTTCTCTTTAAAACTGTTAAACAGGGGATCGTTGTGAATACCTGCCTGAGAAGTAGCAGGCGCTACATACAGAGAAACACTCCGGCCACGCTGAAATACTCCAAATAATACTACAAGTTAAAGTCTTGCATCCAAAAACTTCAAATCCAGAAGAGTCCTGGTCCATGGCCGGGTCTGGCGCTCCGTTCTCCATGTTTGTTGGTGACCTCTCCAGGGCGTACCCTGCCTCTTGTCCAACGCCAGCTGGGATCAGCCCACAGCTATGATAAGATAAGCAGTTATGGAAGAATTTTAACATAGAACATAGAGGACCACTTAAAGGTCCAGTGTGTCAGATTTGGGGCCTCTATTTTCAGAATAAGGCAAACATGGAATATAATATTCATAACTATGTTTTGATGCATGTATAATCACCTGAAAATAAGAATCTTTTTATGTTTGTTACTTAAAAAATATCCTTTTATATCTACAGTGGGAGAGGGTCCCCTTTCAGGGAGGCCGCCATGTTGAAACACCTTATTTATACAGTAGTCCAGAACAGACAAACTAAATACTGACTCTAAACAGGGTCCTTAAAGTGTTGTTTCTCCTTTACATTAGGAAGGTGAGGGTGATGTGAGGAGATTACAATGCAGTGATTGGACCACTAAATGCAGCTAAATTCTACACACTGTACCTTTAATCATCCAGTTCATCAGAAAAACTCAAATTAACAAGTAATTAAAGCTGTCAGACGAATGTAGTGGAGTAAAAAGTACAATATTTGCCTCTGAGATGTAGATGGAGTAGAAGTATGATTAAAAAATGTCTGTAGATTTTACGGTGAAAAACTGCCAAACCATGACAGTAAAAGACCGTAAAATGTGCCATATGTATACAGTAAACACATATTTCAGAACCTTTTTATTTATACGACATTTTAAGGGAATTTATACAGAATAAAGTAGTATTTTATACTAGAGACTATAATTAACATAATTCTACAGTCAAACACTGTAATATTTAATGGCATATTTTACGGTCTTTTACTGTCATTGTTTTCCAGCTTTTTATCCTAAAATCTACAGATATTTTAAAATATGGAATAAAACGCCAACCTTAAACATGAAATCAACAGTATTAACATCCCTTTGCCGTAATATTAGAAAAGGTTATACCGTATTTATTACGGTAAAATTCTGGCAACCACAGCTGACAGTTGTTTCTTTTTTACAGTGCGAGTATAGAAATTGAACTTTACAGTAACTTACTGTCTCAGTGGGACTGACCAGAGGAGAAACAAGAGGCACAGCAGCCACTGTGTACCAACCAGGGGAAGAAGCACAAAGGGCTTTCAGGCTGGAATATCTCTCTTTGCTGTTCATCAGGTCAGGTGCTGGTGTGGACGCGGGGACCAGACTCGGTTTGACAGTTGCCGTTGGGGAAAAAACAGAAGCCTGGCCTCAGTGGTTGGGTCATCGTAACAACAGGAAAGGACTGTTTACCTCAAGCGTAGGCTGTTGGATTGAGCGGTTGAACTGTACACTCAAGTGTGTGTGTGTGTGTGTGTGTGTGTGTGTGTGTGTGTGTGTGTGTGTGTGTGTGTGTGTGTCAGCCTCCCTCAGGGCACCAGAGGAGCACAGGGCTGCTCGGAGGCTCTCTGACCATCAGAGTGTTGCCAGAACAGCCTACACATGCTCAGAGTGAGGAGGAGTGAGGATGTTGTTTGGAGGTGGGCAAGCATGGAGGTTTATTGAGTTCACAGGAATCTGGGGTGAGTGTTTGGATCAGTGAGTTTAATTCTTGGCGACTATTTCTGGTGAGTAACTGCATTCATCTCATGCACTGTGTGTTTACTGTCAGCACAGATACAGCAGACCAACAGTAGATGGCACTGTGTGATGCATTTGGAGAAATCCCCTGCAGCACCAAGAAGAGTCTTCCAACCCCTTAAACTCTTGTTTACACTGTCACACAGAATACATGCAGCGCTTTACAACAGATTAGATTCTATCACATCTCTTAATTGCCTCTTTTATTCTCAAATTTGCATTTTTCTGTAAAAAATAACAAACAAAGAAATATGGCCCACATGTTGCCACAGACTGGCTCCAGAAGGTCTCTTTTTCGGGAAGACTTGTCATCATGTGTCGTCATCCAATGATTCTGAGTGGGCGTAAAATCCCCTGGAATCAGATAAGTGGCTCCAGACACTGACAGCTATTACGTACATTAAAAACCACCAAAAAAGTTCCATGTAGACGGAAGCTCCATGGAGAACATGCAGCTGTCCATGGACAAAATTTGGTTACGTCCGAGTGGCGATTTTTGAAAATCAACCGAATTTTCTATGCCGTTTGTGTGTCCGACTTCCGGTCAGCTCAAGCTTCTCTGTGCAGATTGATGCAGGTTGCTGGTGGCGTCCATCAAAAATAGAACGGCCACATATTCTCCGGAGGCTCGCCTCCAGACCACGTCAGGGCTAGGACGGCCGCGTATAGCCACTTTGGCAGTGCAGACAGTACACATTGCATTAATGCCCGGTGGAATTTGGGGGTTGCACGTCATTTTTCCCCTGTTCTGTTTTTGTTGCTGTGTCCTCATCTGGAGCTCTGACAACAATAAGAGCTGTAATCATGTTAATTGGTGTTAATTCATTACCTTTCATCACCTCATGTCTTCACGCACAATGCTAAAAGGAAAATTCACAAAAAGAATACGTTGCCTCGCTCCAGGGATTGTACATCGTTGGCAGTAACCTTGTATGACATTTGGTGTACGGTCAATTAAAAGAAAAATCGGCCTAATTATGAAACCATTTAACTCAGTTTGAAAGCAAGCATTCATTTTCATTACCCACTTAATCATTTTCGGGGTCGTGGAGTTTCTTCCAGCAGGCATTGTGTCGAAGAGGCGCTGGGGAGGTCACCACAGAGCTAACACACACACACACACACACACACACACACTCATATTACATCCACCTGACCTGTGTGTGTTTTGGATTGTGGGAAGAAAAGATAGACTGTGTAAACTTCACAAACACACACACACACACACACACACACACACGAAAAGGAACTGGAAACTCAGGTCTATCTTATCAGGAGGAAACATGAGCAACCCGAGAATTTTTCCTTCGAGTTCGTTCGGTGAAACTTTTACATTTTAGTTTGTGAAATGTTCATGACATCTTTATGACATGAAACAGTCGACTCAACAAACTGGAATGGATGGAAGATGATGGAAGCGACGTTGTTGTTGTTGTAGCACCCCGAGGGGTTCATTTTTTTAATTTCCGTACCACAACGACAGCAGTTTGCCTGGAGTGAACAGCAGAAGAATAACTGGTAATTTGCAAGAATTAAATGACAGAAACGGCACACACCTACGCCGTTTAACTGACATGTTGTCACTGGAAGTGCAGAAAGATGGAAAATAATAAAAATGTACTGAAGCAATACAAGTGCGACTTGCAGATGTATCAAAAATAAATGTAATATATACATAAAAATGTACTTAATACTGTATTTGAGTTTCTTATCATTGATAAGAGATATTAAAACTATAACAAACTACAACCGTCATGAAGAAAAGCTGCTAATAAATGTATGTCACGTTGTCAGCCAAGAAATCTGTGTGGTCAAATCCCATTGCAGCCCTGCTGATAGTTCACACAGAGTTGAGGTTTACACAGTCTTATGTTGGTTGTCGGTGCAGCAGCTGCAGATTATACTTTGGTATGTAAGATAAGACTCTGAGTCCCAAAAGACAGGAACAGAAACAGAACGCTCAACGTGTGATTGAGTGATATTCTCCTTTTAGACGTCATGGTGTTTTATTTTCATCACAAACTCAAATTATCACAGTTCACTGACACATACTGTCAAAATGTTAATTAAACCTTAATTACTGAGTGCCCTTGAAAATATTTTGCATTTCCATGCCCCACAGGCGGGTACCACAAAGATGTTGCAATTGACTTTGAAGAGTTGGTTCACCCGTGTCCCCCCGAAAAAAACATTTCTGCCTCCAGGGTTAGAGTTAGAATTAAAGTGCCATAAAGTTCCTCGAGGCGGGCCACAGAAAAACTCAACCTCCATAAGCCCCTATGTTAAAATGTCCAACTTGGACACTGGTATGATTGTGTTTTCCTGTGCACAGTAAAACAGAGAAAACAGACACTTTAAGGGAATTAATAAAGAATAAAGTAGTGTTTTATATTAGACTGTTACAGTAAAACACCATTATATTTCATGACATATTTTACGGTCTTTTACTGTCATGGTTTGGCGGTTTTTCACCATAAAATCTACGGACATTTTAAAATATGGAATAAAACGCCAACCTTAAGCATGAAATCGACAGTGCTAACATGCTTTTACCGTAATATTAGAACAAGTTCTACCGTATTTAGTATAGTAAAATTCCAGTTTTTTACCGTAAAAACAGTTGTTTTGGGTTTTTTTTTTTTTTACAGTGAGAGTAGTAATATTAGAAAAGGTTATACTGTATTTACTTTTTTTTGTTTCATTCTGTTTTGTTACAGTGTATGGTTGATATTTTAAATGCTATTTGTGTAGAGCAATTTCTCCTCATAAGGCAATAAAGGTTTCATTGAGGTTATCGGAAACTTACAATCCAATCCCAGGGTATCCCAGCCTCTTCTGCGATTCTTTGTCAAGTCTGTCTCTTTATCAAAGTGCAGTACTACAGTAGATTTCTTGGGTACCATTTAAATGGTGGATGCACCATCTGGCACTGTGAAGTCTGTAAAATCGTCCATGATTCCCACAAGGACCTCCCTCTGTAAACTAAAATCACTGCTGACACAGTATGACATGACAGTTGTTGTGATTATTGTGTCACTATTATTATTTGTGGCAGCGGTAGTATTGTATTCCTAATTAGAGCCTCTCCCTCCCCGTGTCCCGGCGTTGTGGGGTGAAGGAGGCTCCGCGTTGTGTTCCACAGCACAAAGTTAATAATGCAGAGCACGGGGAAAACAGCTCCGACTGCCAGAACACAGCAGAGAAGAAAAAGAAAAACAACTACTGCCAGTAATGAGGGATTTATTACAAAGGAGTGTGTGCGTGCATCTTTATGTGTGTGTGCTGTAATAGTCACAAAAAAACAAACACAAACAAACATTCAGATGGATTAAGAGAGGAAACAAGGCCGCATAATTGCAGGAAGGGGGTAAGTGGATTCCTCTGGAGAGAATAAAGTGAATTACATCCAAGTGCCACAGCTTCCCTCTGAACCACATGAACTCTGAGCCCGTCCCCGCCTCGGTTTTCTCCGTCCCCGCCGTTGTTTCCGCTCTTCTCTCTTTGGTTCTCGGTCTGGGTGGCTGCTGCTGCTGCTGCTGCTGCTGCTGCTAGTAATTCACTCTCCAGCTCCATCTGCACCTCTTTTACTGTCATTCCTCCTTCCTCTCTGTCTCTATCTAATCTAATCCGGTTTCCTGGCGAGAGCACATCAATATCAGTGACATTATCGCATTGGTTCACGACTGTTTCAGAACAGGCAGAACGGCAGCAGCGCACACACAGTGAGCAGGAGGCAGTGAATGAGAATGTCATATCAATAGTAATTAGTGCTGCTAATGAAGCAAACGAAGAAGGAAAAACTTGAAGTACCACATCAGTGGAAGATGGTAATTATAATAAACATGAAGTGAGACAATGTTGTGATTTACAGTGTCATAAATGCAAAATAAAGCACCCACAACTGTCCATCAGACGTTTTTAATGAAGCATTCACATGAAGAATGGATGGAGGTCCACCAGACTTTTGTAATTTCCATCACCTCCACCTGGTTAGGTTAGCCACAAAGACTGTTGTCCTGGTTAAAATAGGTAGTAATTAGTGAAAGTTATGGAAAGATCAACATGGCACACCAATGAAATATTGAGATATATAACACAATCCATATTTACACTAAACTTTTTTCAACCTTATCGCCAAACAAGAATGTCAATATATCAGAAAAACCCTGAATTATATTCAATAATTCATCCACTTTTTGAGTTTTATTGTTTCTGCAACATTTACAATGCATTACAGAGTACGGCTTATAGAAAGATTGTGATAAACAGGTTGGTTTACTTTCACTTCCACTTTCTAACCCCATGGTTAAGGTTAGAAAGTTAAAGTCAAGGCAGCACTCCCATCTTCCAACCCGACACCCACATCCTCAGTTTCCACCTTGGGGCATGATACTCTACTCTCTCCATTGATACTGACCAATAAATTAGTAACTCACAGACATTATGTGCTGGACATTAGCTGTAGCTAGCCTGCTAGTAACATAAACACCAATCATGTCAGCCTCAGACTTACCAGAAAATCTTTTCTCTTATTTTCATCCTGATCTTGCTCTTGTCTTGGGATGCTCATGAGGTGAAGTGTGGTGCAATATGCAACTCTTACTCCATACATCTACTGAGATCTACAGGGTTAGCACAAAAACTGCTTTGACTCCTCTCATTGCGACTTGACTTCAAACACTGTAAATGAACATCCTATTTATCCATGACTTCACTTTTACCCCATGATTTTCATGAGTTTGTGCCAAGCAGGTCTTCGTTTTTGTTTGTATCTGTAATCCTGTAAAGTAGGGATGTTTCAAAGAGGCATCTCGAACACTACAGGCCCGACCTGTCACAACACTGCTTTGTCAGATTTTGGCAAATCACAAATCAGGATAAATTATTGCATAAATTTAAAGTTTTTCAACTTTCAACCCCATTGCTCTGTTTGCATAGCAGGCTGTGCTGCATTACCAGTCGTCCCATAGCGATTCACTTGATAGAAAACAGATGAGGGTGGACTTCCCTTTGGTTCATATTCAGTCACTGTAATCAGCTTTGCAACAAGAACAATCAGAGTTATAATTTGTGCAACCACAAGGGGTCATTGTCCGGTAAACAATTAAGCAAACTGGTGAGAACAGCCCTGATGTTGTGAGAGATCAAATGTATTATTTAAAGACTTTTGCCATAAAGGTCTTAAGAGGTCTGATTTGCATATTTGTTTGCAATCCACTTATTTATGTACTTTCTAACTAATGTAACTGCTGGCTCATTCTTTCTGGATTCATTTCCAAACTCAGTTCCTTGTTTATTTCCTTAGCTGCTGTATACTTACCCTCATGCTCATTGCTTATTGATTTCCTCGTTCCTTCCTCTCATAGCTAATTTAACTTTGCTCACCTACGTTTCACTTTATTTCTTACTTGCTACTGCCTTCCTGCCTCACACACCCACTCTCTTCTGTGCCTACTTCCCATATTCTAAACATTTGGTTTATTCACTTGCTAAATTTAATTAAAGTTTTGAGTGACATCATTCG
Source organism: Sciaenops ocellatus (assembly GCA_033000465.1). Classification (NCBI taxonomy): domain Eukaryota; kingdom Metazoa; phylum Chordata; class Actinopteri; family Sciaenidae; genus Sciaenops; species Sciaenops ocellatus. The sequence goes on along the minus strand of CP136871.1, from coordinate 3,424,416 downwards.
CAAAAAAAAAAAAAGAAGGGGAACGGCACATGCAACCTTTCACTGTGACAGTCTTATTTCTTGCCAACAGTTCCTCACCGGCATGAATTAAAGCAGACAAAGTTCATATTAGGTTTGAATATAGCATCAGTGTTCCTTCACCAACCTTTGCATGATGGAGCTTTGGCACAGTTGGAGGTCAGCTGGAGGTGGAGCGGAGAAATGAAGTGATGAGATGATTGCATTTAACAAAAGCTACAAAGTAAGTAATTATGTGGAAGAAAAGCATGAAAATGCTAACAGGATAATAGAACCTTAATAGAATAATAGAGCCAGAGAAAAATGAAAGGGTGGCAGCGGTAAGAGAAGTATTCATCTAATTAACTTCCACTATGGCTCCATTTCCATCAGAACACGGCGGCGACTTGGACAAGGAAACAATAAAAGAACAGAAAGGCTGCAGAAGACGGGCTGCTGAGAGAAGACAGCAGGAATCTGGCTTTATAATTTTTTAAAAGTTGAGTGTCTTGGATTTATTTCCCTCTTTGCTTTTTGAAAAGCTTATTAGCGCTGCCATTTTTGTAGCCGTTGACAACAGGGAACAAAGAGACGCTCTGCAGGGGCCGCGAACATTTGATACTCGGAGTTTTAACATTGCTGGTGTTATGAATAAACTAGTTAACAGAATATTCGCATCCACAGACGGAATAATATGAATACATGATAGAACAGAATAGAGTAGAACATGTGATTCATGTGTTGGTTAGTCTGCTCTTTCCCTCTGCAACATAGTTTCTCCCGAATGCGATTCGGGTTGACAAGTCAAAGACCAAAGGCGAGTGTGCTATTGTTGGGAGAGTGCTGTTCATTTCTTGTTTTCTATCTACAAAGGTTCATTTCTTTTCATTATATAAAACCCCTCTGGCTCTCTAAACTCAACCTGTCGCGGCAGTCCGGCTGTCCACCAATGATCCAGGTTCCGCTTCTTGAAAAGAAGTTTTTCCTTGCCACTGACTCCAAGTTCTTGCTGATGTTGTGAATCGTTGAGTCTCTGTAAATAACAAAAGAAGGCTAGACACGTCTAGACTAGTGCCATGAGATCACTTCTGTTGTGATCTGGCGCTATATAAATACAATTGAAATGCATTAGTCTTTAGTGGCCAGGATGAGAGCCAGAACCTTCAAGTCTGAGGCCGCGGCTCTCTGCCGGAAAAATGGTGGAACGCTGCCTCCCGACTGGGAGTGAGTTGCTGCCCTGATTCCATGAGTGCAAGTATCTCAAGGTCTTGGTCATGAATGATGGGAAAATGGAGCGTGAGATGAACCGGCGGGTTGGTGCGGCGTTGACAGCATTGTGGACGTTGTACCGGACCGTTGTGGGGAGCTCTGGGTTGAGACTGCGGATACAAGCGGCCGAAATGAGCTTCCTCTGTCGGGTGGTTGGGCATTAGCTTAGAGATTTGGTTATACGAGCTCAGAATAGAGCGGCTTTTCCTTCACGTTGAGCAGAGCCAGCTGATTAGGATGGACGCCTTCCTTTGGAGATGTTCTGGAAACGTCCAACTGGTAGGAAACCCCAGGAACTCCTCAGAATCCGAGGGATATAATTTTGGCTTCGATACCTTGTAGACTCTCAAGGTCCAGTAGCTATTTTGGGAACACACTGTGATATCCACCAGGAAACAACAGTCTTGTTTGACCCAATAATATTCGTGGATGATTGATAAATTTAGCCTGAATTTGCACGAATAATGACCAACCAAAAGCGCCTTTCTTTGCCACAGATTGACCCAAATACAACATTAAGAATCAATCACTTTCATTTTCATCTCTTAACTATGTGACCTTTGCAATTTATGACATGACAGGAATGGCAAATCAGCGAGGACCTTTTCCTTTATTCATCGTCGCCTAACCGGAGTCAGGTTAACATTTTGGAGTCCAGAAAACTGTCAAGTTCCTCAAACTGCCCCCCCCCCCCCCCCCCCCCCCCCCCCCCCCCATTGCATCATATGACCTGGAAACCTCAGACAGTTATGTAGTTCACGAGCACATACAAGTCAGCACAAGGTATTGGAAGGGGGCTGCCTCGGGGCAAGAGAAAGACGAAGAGACACATTTTTTTCCTCTAACATGAGTGAAAAAGCGAGGTACAGGAGATGGATGAAAGGTGAAGCTGGAGGAAAAGTGAGGTGAAGACAAAAAGAACACAAGAATGAATGAATAAAAAAGGGAAAGGATGGAAAAAAAGAAGCAAAGGAAGGAAATTGGATATGAAAAGGTGACATGTATTCAGCCGCATCTCACTCAGCACTTTTCATGAAACCTTTCTGCTGCCTCATTTCCATAGCCCAGTGCATTTTCTCATCTGGCATGATTTATGTGCACTGCAGATTTTACCATCAGGCGATCATGTCATCAGCTGGTAGAAGGTCAGACTCAATAATATAGTTCTACTCCTTTTTTCCTTTTTTCCTCTCCATTCACTGTTTCTTATTTACTAGCATTTTGAACAGTTTTTTCTCAGGGCTAATGCAGCCAAATGGAGAAAAATGATCTTCTTGCCGGTTATTGAATGAATAAATCACTGGGCATAGCCTTGGGTTTTTCCTCCGCTTTGGTCTTTCCTTTTTGGGCTGTTTGTGAGTGTGTATGTGTGTGTGTGTGTGTGTAGGTGTGTGTAAGTCAAATAAAGTCAATAAACAACTTCATAGTGAAGGCTTTGTGGGATGCATTCAGTTATTCATGTCAAAAGATAATATAGTTTTTCTATGTTGACATGAAGGATGCCTCGTCTTGATCAGAGATCACTTGTTGATGATAATTAAAGGTCCAGTGTGTAGGACACAAAAACTGTGGTTGCCGGAATTTTGCTGTAATAAATACCATCAAATATTTTCTTATATTACAGCAAAAGAACATTAATTAAAGGTACAGTGTGTAAGATTTGGGGCCTCTATTTTCAGAATAAGGCAAACATGGAATATAATATTCATAACTATGTTTTGATGCATGTATAATCACCTGAAAATAAGAATCTTTTTATGTTTGTTACTTAAAAAATATCCTTTTATATCTACAGTGGGAGAGGGTCCCCTTTCATGGAGGCCGCCATGTTGAAACACCTTATTTATACAGTAGTCCAGAACAGACAAACTAAATACTGACTCTAAACAGGGTCCTTAAAGTGTTGTTTCTCCTTTACATTAGGAAGGTGAGGGTGATGTGAGGAGATTACAATGCAGTGATTGGACCACTAAATGCAGCTAAATTCTACACACTGTACCTTTAATACTAATTATTATGAACAGTACTATCATGTAATACTAATCATTCAGTAATACATATTAGCACCGTTCACGTTGGAGTTTTATTCCATATTTTACTGTTTTTATCCTCATAAGAAACTCTGTTTCAAGGTCCAATGTGTTGGATTTTGTGCACTGTAAAAAAAAGAAAAAGAAATTACGGTAAAAAACTGTTAACTGCAGTTGCCAGAACTTTACTGTAATAAATACTGTGAAATATTTTTATATTATGGCAAAAGGATATTAGCTGATACCATTTTATTTAATATTAGATATCAGTACCATTCATTTTACAGTGGTGTTTTATTAAATATTTTACCATTTGTAATGCAATTTTTTTAAATTCTCATAAGAAACGCCATTTGCCATACAATTACTATGAAAATCCCATATGAATGCTGTGCAAAATAAAGGTTTTGCCATGAAATATGACAGTGTTTTGGCTGTGATGTTGCAACCAACTTAATACCCCTGACCTCACCCTCCGCTTATGGCTGCAAAACTTGCAAAAAGCCCTATTTGGTTGGCAAAATGTGTGTTTTGTGGTCACTCTGTGAAGGAGTACACTGCTAGATGAAGTCCTACACACTGGTCATTTCATGCTGATGTTTAGAGAAATGAGAATTCATCAAGAACATCGACACATCAGTTTGTTCAGACCTTCATCTCCTCCTGCCATTCATTTATCATCTAATTGAATCTAAAGTGCTGCCTCTCTCCCTAACTGCTTCCTCACTGCTTCACTGTTTCTAGCAAGTCATCTCAATGTAAAGACAAATGAGATGAGACCCCAGACGGCGTGCATCGGGACCATCACCGTCAGCGCCGGCGCCCCCCAGTGTTGTGTGCTGCGCCTCCTGCTGTTTATACTAATGACCCATGACTGCTCAGCCAAATATGACTCCAATCATATTATCAAGTTCTCGGACGACAACACTGTTGTTGCCTCATCAGCAACGATGATGAGACAAGGGACAGCTGAATACATCATTGGGACCTGTCCCCCCTCTGTCCATGACATTTACCCCAAAAGCTGGAAAAACAGGGCCTCCGCGGACTATTCACCCCGCTGCCGTCTGGAAAAAGATACGGGAACGTCTGCACGAGATCGTCCAGACTCCTCAGACACTCTGCTGTCCCCAAGCTCAACGTAACAAAAAGGCACCCATGACATTAAAGCAAGACTGTGTAACTTTTCTACCATGAATCAACGGGTTTAGTTCAGTTTCTTAGCCGGGCTGCCCGGACTGTGAGCTCAGAGCACCGGGGAAGTGTTTGTGTTTGTACCACAGGAGGTTTGGACCACCGGGAAGAAGAAGAAGAAGAAGAAGAAGAAGAAGAAGAAGAAGAAGAGGTTTACAGGCCCGGGGTATGGGGGAGTGCTAACGGGGAGTGGAGCCGGTGTTGTGCCAGAACCTGAGCTGGGCAAGTGGGCTACTTCTTGCTGTTGGACTAGTCAGTAATACTAGCTGGCTGCTATGTCTGCTGTTGGTGACCTTGTTGATGTTTGGCTGTTAGCAAAGTTGTCGCCTCGCTAGTTTTTGATCAGAAGTAATGTAATCAGAACAAATACTCGAGTACAGCTGAACATATTTACCACAGTGGGGTTACACTCTGAAACTGGAGGTAGTAAATCGGAAAAAATACCAATGTCTACGCAATGTTGCTTCAAGGTTTCTACGGTGGCATATTTGAGGGATTCTCTGCAGACACTTTCACAGCTTCTTGTTGCTGTCAGTTGACTGACAGTTCGTGTAGTGTTACATGATTTAGCACTGACACGAAAACAGTCAAATCCGGCACAATTAAATATTGTCAAAACCAAACAAAGTTGTCATGTTTATGATGGATTATCTCACATTGCTGTTGTTTTTCACTCCCCGACAGCGGTACAGATCAGATACCACCCGGAGTACTGTGGAGGAGACGGCGAACAGAGACCATGTGATCAAAGGAGAGCTACCAGGATGCAATTAGTGGCCTGCTGTCACGTTTCTCTAAGAACCTGCTGTCTGCATAGTTCAGGATATAATTGTGGTTGTCAGAGAGGATGATGGACGACGGCAAATACTCCCCAGCGCTGAGACACACTGACTTGCATTAGGGTTAGTTCATTCACCAAGGTAATATATTACAAAGTTAGCGTTTATTCAATTGCATATTAAACTCAGTGGAGAGTCATTTGATATATTATTTAACCATATTATTGAGTGTCTGGGTTAAAGGAGCAGTGTGTAGGTTTTTGTGGCATCTAGCAGTGTTTATTGCAACCTGTCGCCTTGCCCTTCCCTTCTTAGCATGAAGATAGAAACTACAGTGGCCGTGAGTTTATAGATGTAATTTTAGCATGCTACACGTAACATGCTAATGACAATGCTAGTGTTATCAGGTAATGTTGAGCATGGTTAGCATGCTAAAATTAGCTAATTACCACTGAAAAGAAAGGTTTTTAAACATAAACACGTTGAACAAAGTTAATTTCTGACCTGATGATGGTGTTTGTGTGACGTTACTACAGTTACTTCTTTGGGAGAATTTGAATATGTGGCAATTAATCCAACCGCTTTTAAGACATTTACCAATACACACAGTGAAATGCACGCAAGCATGCAGGTGTACTGGTAAACATCTCAAATCATTGGAAGTATTGCCATTAAATTTAGTCATTAGAATCTGTTTCAAATTTCAGTTTCCAATAATTTGATATACTGTATATAACTGAACTGAAAATTGAATGGTGACGTGTCGAATAGTGTCATTTTATGGCCATCCTGTCATGATTATGTCTGTTTCTCTGTCTGGTTTTCTCTCTTTGGCAGTATGTATGTGGCAGAAGGCGTGGCTAGCTGTGCAGGTCTCAGTAACAAGGCACACCTGTCTCTCGTCTCACACCTGCCTGCTGTCCAGCAATTGCTCCTGCTCTAAAAGTCTGATCAAGACGCCGCTCCAGTTCCCTGTTGTAGTCGGTAACATGGCGTGGCTTAATCTTTCATACCTTTTGTGCTTCTTGTGATTTACCGGCATTACTCTTGTGTGTCTGGCATGTTTTGGACTGCGGTATCCTTCAAACCTTTTGGCATATCGGATCATTCAAGCTCGTCCCTGTGTGCTTTGAAACTGATCATTTCATCATCCCAAGCCTGGGGGCATGAATGTGCTCTGAAAACTGCAAATTACATTCAAATATTTCTTGATTGAAAGTGGGACTTTTGGCCTGATGGTAGCACGTGAGGAAAGGCGAGAAGGTCCCCAAAAATGTTAGGATACATCTTCACGAGACCATAAATATACAAAGACAACATCAGAGAGACGTCCAGTGACTTAAATCAAAATGTCATGTCACCAGAAGAATCATCACGTGTCATCAACATATACAGAATCTGTCCAGTTTATGCCGCAGTGTTTCTCTGAACCAAAATAACACATCAGTTGAACTCATTTAAAGAAACTCCCCCGCCAACAACGTGACAAAATGCAGCCTCATTGCCTCTCCTCTCACTGAAGTGATTTGACAACAGCTGTGATATCAGTTTTGTCTCAGCCTCATCAAAATGTGTTCAGAGCATCCATCCTCTGTGTCCGCACCACCTTATCTCAATGGGCTCACTCTCACACAGTAAAAAAAAAAAAAAAAAAAAAAAGAAGGCACCATTAGAAATGCTGGCTGGTTTAAGCCATTTGGCTTTACTTGCTCGGTAGTGTTTCAGCAGTTTCAAATGAAAAGGGGACCTGGCAAGCTGCTGGGGCCTCCATAATAACCACAATAATTATTTGAATTGTTCAGTGACTGCGGCAAAGTGTTCATACTTTCCATAATAATGGAGAGCTAGGCGTTAATGGCTGCAGGCTGAGGAATTTAAAAAATGGCCTTAACCAAATCCCAGTGGAGCAATCATGCATAATTTATGATGTTTGTGTTGCTTGGAATTCAGCGATATATAAAACATTCGGTGGAAGGCCCCGACACGAGGATGCATTTTTAAAAGTTTATACATCAGGTGTTTTGGTCACGATAACATTTTCCTCATAGATTCTATCTGAACAATTACTATCTAGTGACAGTTTCCTTTAAAAGCTAAAGAGGAAGCTTGCAGAAGACGAAGAACCAATCTCCTAACCCCTGGGGCAGGTGCTGATGTGTTTACCCCACTATGAGTTTGACTATTACTTTTCTGTGTGGGCTTTGTATCGGCTCAGAAATAAGCAGCTTTTAGCTCCGTTCCTACTGCCCACGGGGCCGGTTCAATACAAATTCATTTGGTCGTGTCATTTAGAGTTTAGCTTGCGGTTGGGTTGTGGATCAGAATGACACTTCTGTTCGAAAATAACAAGACAGACACATTTTCTTGGGTGGGAAAGAGATTTTTTTTTTTTTTTTTTTTTTTTTTTTGCGAGGTCTTACTCTGGTAATGATTGGCAGCAAAAAAAAATCCATTACGTACAGATGATTCCTACAAAACAAGACGTAATAAAGCGCGATGATGGAGGTGGCAGAACAGTTAAGGCCCCTGTTTGGAAAGAAGATAAACCATTGTTAAGACTTAGAAGTGAAAATGTGTTTATGTCAGCACTGCTCATACGACACCAAACAAATCAAGATTTAGCAACTTTGCTGTTTCTGAAAGCTGCACTATAAAAATAAACCTGTTGTTTTTACGGCAAATAAACGAGCAGCTGTGGTCACCATGAATACAGTATAATTTTTCTAATTACGGAAAAAGGTTATTAGTACTGTTTTTACATAAGATTGGCATTTCATTTTATATTTTAAAATGTCTGTAGATTTTACGGTCAAATACTACTAAGTCATGACAGTAAAAGACCGTAAAATATGCCATTAAATATTAGTGTTTTACTGTAATATTAACAGTCTCCAATATAAAATACTGTATTCTGTATAAATTCCCTTAAAAAGGATTTAAAAAATCAGTCATACTTCATGGAATATTTTACGGTGTTTTACTGTCATGGTTTGGCAGCTTATCACTGTAATATCTACAGACATTTTTGCATTGTAATCAACACTGTCATACGAACAATTACTACACCCCTAGTGCCAACCCCAGCTTTACAGAGCGCTTTAGCTCCTCTCAGCTCATTGTTTTGGTTTTCCAGCCAAACACAGCTTTCCTTGCAGCGCCTAAGCTCCGAGAAATCTGCTGTATGCTACTTGCACAGCCCCAAATACCAGATACATTACTTAGCAAAGACCAACAACCAAGCCAAATGGAGAAAATATTGAACTTACATGAGTGAGGTCACCCGAAACAAGACTATAAATGAATGCTTAATATGCTTTATGCCTTATTCCAACTTTATTAGACCATAAGATGTAAAATGCCAAATGTTCGTACAGAAATTGGAAAGAGGACTTTTGATACTCTGCAGACTCAGACTGTATTACACAAAGTTATAGAACTGAATGAAGTGAATGCTGTTGAATCCATTTTTAAAAGACCTGGAGACAGAATCAAGGGTGTGTCATTGCTTCAACTGACTGTTGGATTCATGGCTTGCACTGCACTTTATTTATTTTTTTAGGGTGTTATGTATGGTAATACTGTTTTGTATTTGTTTGTATCTTGTGTACTACAACACTGAGTATTTGTAGTGGACATCAGGCAGGACCACAGCACCAGGCACAATCACACAGGCTGTTACGAGCACTATTTGTGTAGTGTATCATAAATCAGCCATCAAACACATTTGAAAGATTGTTTTGTGTTTTGTTCCTGAGATGTTCAACTATAAAAAATCTGTTTCACTGTAAATGTGTCGTGCGAAATGTACATTTCATGTACATGTATGTTTCACTATATTTGACCATCAGATGTATTACTTCATTTTTCTCCTGATAACTCTTACAAAAACCTCATGAGAGCTCCAAACTACAAGTGGAGAATTACTGTGAAAGCCTGTGCTGTTGAGACTATTTAACATCTGCAGTCATCTTGACAGAGAGTCGCACAGAAACAGAGCCAGAAGGGAGAAAAGTCTCATAACATGACTGATGTGATCCAATCAGATACTGTGCACACTTTGGATTTCATATGTTGTAGCTGTATATATCGGGAGCTGCATTAGATGTGTGTGTGTGTGTGTGTGTGTGTGTGTGAATATGTGTGTATGTGAGCATGTGTCTGCTGCGTGCTGATAAATGCAGAGGCTGTGTGCTCTTCATCAGAACTGGGAGTCTATTTGCTGTCTGCCTTCCTCTTTGCAGAGTCAACTCAAAGGAGATAGTTGCCGAGAGGGAGAAATGTTTTAACTGCGCTGTCACAGTTTGTAGATCGCAAAAGAAGGATGATTTGAATTAGCAATGACTGGGAAAGTTGTGTGTAGTGAAAAGACTGATTGAAAATAGTAATGGCTCTGTCTGACTGTACTTTACCACATTTCCATCTCAAGTAAATGAAAGAAATTGGTTCTTAAAATCTTGGCGTGTTTCTTTGACTGTATGAATTTGGTCTCATAGACACACACAAATGCTTATATGTTGATGTTTAATGCATATTTGATTAAAGCTTACTGTATGCTGCCTACACACACAGATAAAGCCAAAACTAAACAAAGATGATTTGGAAAATTTCCATTCAGATTAGCGTCCAAATGCAAAATGTAGCTCTACATATATTTAAGTATTAAAGGCTCTGTGTCATATGGATATGCAATTTGAGTCGTGGCAGGAGTTCAGTTGAATTATTTTCATATCAAAGTGTCAGAAAAAAACAAAACATTGTGAGCAGAAGATGTGGATTTAACCATACAACACAAAGAAAACAGATCCTTATGTGCACCAGTTATTATCTTGTGGGGACGCTGATTTTTCATCACTATACCTGTACCTGTAATATTACAATTGCTATCAAAAATGCGTTAAATCAGCTCTCATTTAAGGTAGGAACAGGCATTCACCTCACTATGATCAGTCACCAACAGCCCGGAGAATGTGCTGGCCAAATTCCACCGGACATGGATGGGTTTACCTCGAAGCCACGTGGGTCTCATACAGCCGCTAAAGGGAACCCTGTACATCTGTATGAGACGCTGAGGGGCTTTACAGATCGACTGTGTTTGATAACCTGCGAACGAGAACGATGTTCACTGGAATCTGATCAGTCTCACTTAAGGTGGACTAACCTTTTGAGGTGGACCAGCGAACTCTCCTAGAATTCTTTACAGTTTACTGTGACAGCTAACAACCGTTTCTATCTGCTTCCAATCACTGTTTAAGTGACAAACTACTCACAGCGGCATGATTTCCAATGTTGGGTTTGGTATATGTCATTGTTTTTGGCAGCATGGACTAGAGTGTGTAATCTCAATATGATACAGTGTGTGTGTGTGTGAGGGCAACATCAGGCTTCACTTTGTATGCAACTCCTATCAGCTCTTGCAAAAATCAATTCGGCTCAATACCTGATATGTGTTCTCATTTGCCACAGGGTATGTAAAGCTATATTACATACAGTGCACGCTGTGCGTGTGTCGCTTACTAACAAAGTGCTGGCAGATGCAGATCTCTGTGATTTAAAAAAAAAAACTGAAGGCCTAATACAAAATACAGCTGAGGCCGAGGGAAGATCATAGACTTGCAGGTATTTAGCCTCAAAGTTTGACATTTTTGACCATAACTTAAAGGTCTGTACAAAATTTTATTACAAGTTATTGGGATTGGAAACATGAATGTGTGTACCAACTTACAAAACCTAACCCTACTGCAGTCCAGACCAAAAAGGTGGACCACCTGAACCGACAGACATATCCATCACTTGAACTTAAAGGTCCAGTGTGTAACATTTAAGGAGATGTTCTGGCAAAAAAATGGAATACGATAAGAATAACTATCTTTTCATGTGTGTATATTACCCTGAAAATAAGAATCATTGTGTTTTTATAACCTTTTTATATCTACAGAGGTCCTCTTCTGCGGAGTCCGCCATGTTTCTGCAAACCCAGAATGGACAAACTGTTCATTCAGTTGGTTGCAATCTGCAAGTTCACCACTAGATGCCACTAAATCCTACATACTGCAAGTTTTAAGGCTGTATTCAGATCAAACCAGGTGTGGGTGCTGTGGTGATGGGTGCTGTGTCCGGTCAGTTGGATGGTTACGGATGATCTGGACAGTTTAGTTAGCATTGATCTCAAACTGAGCTGAGACTGACAGGAATTCAGGATGTCTGTGCAATGTTGGACCAATCAACTGACCAACACTGAGCTAGCTGCTAGTGTGGCTAAAACGAGTCCATTAGTAAACCCTCCACACATACTGCGGGAATCAAATTGAATTTCCTTCAAAGATTGGATCAATAGTACAGTGACAGTGAAGAATACACATAAAAGGTTGAATTTGTGTGATGCCTGCAGTGAATTTATGTAGGACTACGTGCATGTGTGGTCTTTCATGTGTTGATGCCATGCTGCTTTAATCATCGTGTCTGTCCCAAGCTGCTAATGCTGATTCAAAGCATGTTTGATCAGTCTGCTTTTTTTTTTCTGGCATCCAATATGTCAAGAGATGATAACATTCTCCCACCGAGCGGCTCTAATCTGAATCAAGTCCTGATCGAAAGTTTAAAAAGGGCAGCCCTCGCTGCGAGAGAAAGACAATCAATTTTTGTCCCAATCACAGATAAGATTCAAGATGAGATATTCAGTCGGTGAAGTGGTGGGGCCGACATACTGATTAAATACTGATGTGTTTTTATGTCCGGAGAGAGTCAAGTCGTTAAATCTCTTGCATCTCAATCTGTGAGCTCCTCTTCTGTCTGCCGCTCTGTTTTCTCAGCCTGAATGAAGAACAAATGTCCACTCTTAACAGACCACATGAGCCGCTTGATTATCAAATGACACCAAAGCAGATTATACAGAGATACACTGTAAAAATGTCTGTAGATTTTACGGTGGAAAAACTGCCAAACCATGACAGTAAAAGACTGTAAAATATGCCATGAAATATGACTGTGTTTTACTGAAGATAAACTTTATACAAGCCATCAATCCAACAATATCAGTTGAAGCAATGACACCCCCTTGATTCTGTCTCCAGGTCTTTTAAAAATGGATTCAACAGCATTCACTTCATTCAGTTCTATAACTTTGTGTAATACAGTCTGAGTCTGCAGAGTATCAAAAGTCCTCTTTCCAATTTCTGTACGAACATTTGACATTTTACATCTTATGGTCTAATAAAGTTGGAATAACATTAGCATTCACTTATAGTCTTGTTTCTAGTGGCCTCATAGGTTCAATATTCTCTCTATGTGATTGGTCGGTCGTTGGTCTTTGCCAAGTAATATCTGGTGTTTGAGGCTGTGCAAGTAGCATACAGCAGGTTTCTCAGAGCTTTAGTGTTAAACAGCTGCCTGCTGCTGCTGCAAGGAAAGCAATGTTTGTCTGGAAAACCAAAACAATGAGCTGAGAGATGCTAAAATGTAAAGTGTAAAGCTGAGAAGACCTGCAGTCACATCACAGTAAAAGACCGTAAATTATGCCATGAAGTATGACTGTATACAGTAAAACAGTCATATTTATACGCCATTTTAAGGCGATATATACAGAATAAACATTTTACAGTAATTGTACTTTCAATTAAACAGGATGAAGCAATCTTTAGTAGAAATGTAGTCCTTCAGAGGTTAGTGAGAATGTTTTCACATGCAGACTATACTTTGAAAGTGGCAGCCACAAGTTTTAATTATTTCAGCTCCATTTCTGGGAAATTCTGTTTTTTTTCCCCTCCATCACATTTCAAAGCTTCAGCCGCTGTTGCTTTGCAGAAGAAGAGCTGTAGCAAATTCAAAACACTTTGCTGCTGATGTGGGGAACAAAACACAGCACTGTACTCGCTGGATTCATCCAAAATTGATCCACAATGTGAATTTAAATTAATTTAATTTAAGATTTTTAAGCTCCTGTAAAAAGCCTGTAAGCTTCAACTTTTCATCACACACTGTGTAAAAGGAGAAAAAAGTTATGGTTTGTGGTTGCCAGAATATTACCGTAATAAATACGGTATAAGTTTTCTAATTTTACAGTAATAATATTTTTACCTTTGTTTTTACGGTTAGTGTTGGCGTTTTATTTCATATTTTATCGTATAATACAAATAAATAAATAAAAACAAATAAAACAGTCAGTCATATGAATGCCGTATAAATTTTCCATTAAATATTTTAGATATCATCTTTTTGTACTGATGATTAAACCAGGTCGTTCTCCACCTGTGAGTCATGTAACCTTGTCTTTGGAGAAACCTCCAATCAAATCATGAGCAGCACTCACACGGAGACATTCGTGACGTGACGTGATTGGCAACGTTCTTTTGGCAGAGCGGGCCTCCGTGTGGAAATCTTCTTCCCGACATTAGTTTCAGACGATAAATCCCTTAAACAAACAACACACACACACACACACACACACACACACACACACACACACACACACACACACTATCTAGATTACACTCGGCCAAAAAGATTGCATCATTTATTTACACAATCAATTATTGTGCAATCAAAACATCCACACTGTTTTTAATAAAAACAAATTGCTACTTTCTATGCAAACTTTTTGTTGTTATGCCAGTAAAATGCAGCCCTTTAAAAATGAATCACGGCCTTTTGAATCTCTTGAGGGGTTGAAATGAAAGACAGATATCTTTAAAAATGAAATTAAAGAAGCATAACTCTCTGCAACTGACAAAACATGTGATCCATCACTGTGAAGAAACGCTGTTACGAGAAAGGCAGCATGGACGTAATGCCAAATAAATCCACCTCGTGCACGCTGCTGCCCTGAAGAAAGCCTAAGAGACAGCTGTAAACACACACTGTGGACGTCCATAATGCCTCTGCAGTCATCCACTGGAGTTTCTCTCCTTCCCTCCTCCACCTCTATCCCTCCATGTGTTTCTCTCCACCGTTCTGCCCCTGTCTGCCTTCTTCTCTTCGCAGGTTATCCTAACGCTCTCAGGTTATATTTTATGCCTCACGATTCAGATATCTGCACCCTGACTGCTGTTTGGAGAAGTTCCAGTGTCTCCCAAAAGGCCACGAGATGTACCACTATGACAGACTCAAAGTTTCACACGAGTGGGTTATATTTATGAGCAATGATTCACACTGTAGCTGACTACTTTTTGGAGATGTTCTGCCTTTTTTCCCCCCAAAAGGCCTTGAGAAGGATTTTTTTTTCTCTCTCTCAGATAGCACCCTGAACGGTTTTCCTCTTGCAAGCAGCTTTACGTAACGAACAAGTTATTTTTTTTGGTACTACTTTACAGAAGAGATTGGGAAATATGACAAGCGAGCAGCAACACTTAGAAAGATTAAAGGTTAAATTAAACACAAGAGAAAAGGCAGGTAGATGTTCATCACACTGATCGCCTGTATTTGGCTAGGCTGGCTGGATTCCAACATGCAGATACTCCCACCTGTATGCTAAAATGCACACTGAGGTTAAAAACAGCGCTACAGTTTAGCAAATAACTGAACATACAGCCTGTCTGTGGTGACAGCAAGCAACATCAACACTGTGTACGTGGGTGAAAGTGTGCATGTATATGTTACAGCACTATCAGACCAACTTATGTTTCTAATTTGTTTCATGCCACAGATGTTGCAACAGCTGCACAACGCTGTGCTTTCGTGTTCATATATTCGCTTGTGCCAACTTGCACATTTGTATCGTTTGCATATTTGCTAGCAGGCGTTGCCAGCATTCATGTGCCAAAAGCACGTCTTAGTCAAAGTTACATGCCTTCTTCACAAAACTGGCTTTTTTTTTTTAGACACAGGTGTAACTAATAACATTAATTATGACTCACTGGAATGGTTTACTGGCCCACCTAAATGGAACGCAGCCATCATCCGACATTAGCGCTCTCCCTTCCATGACATGTCAAAATATGTGAGAAAAGGTCTGCTATGCTTGCGTGTGCTTGTGATGTGAAACCAATTAATTCCAGCTGGACAGTTCATTGTAATTTCCCAGCTGGGGATGTGATAAGACCTGCCAGGCTTCCTACAAATTGCCTGTTAGCTTAAAAACACAAGGGAGAGGCCATATTTTTAGTGTCTGAATCAGGAGAGAGGACCTGCAATTATTGGTGCACATTTGATTCAAGAATTCTCTTTTTAAATAATGTGCATATAAAAGTTACCCAGCGAGATCAGCCTCAGACTAAAATCCTGGTCCTGTACCAGCAGGTTGAATCTAGTAAGGATGCACAGACTGGTTTACTGTATTGAAGGCCTGCACATGTCCTTGATATCCAGGTTGCAGAGCTTCACGAGAAAAGTCTCTGACCTTATTCACCTTAGCTTTCTTCACCTGTGCAACCGAGGCGGCAGAGCATGGCTTACTCGTCTTTTTCATGGTGCAGCATCACTGAGATGGTTACGTAATAACCCCATCAGAATGACCAATGACATCTCCAGAGAGAGTCTGGTGTGCCTTGCATGTGGCATCACTCCTCGTGGGTTTTTTTAAGCATGTGGTACTGATTGCACATTGTCTCACCACTTCCTGTGATTTCCAGGAAGACTGTCATCTTTGTTTGTTGTGGGGTCATTGGAGTTCCTTGTATATTATGTGGTTAGATAACAGTTTTTCGCAGGAATGTACAGTTGGATTGACTTGGAACCAATTTTCTTTGTGGGTACTGTGCTGCTGGAAAACGGTGGAATGCTCCCTCCAGGTTGGGAACGATTTGTTGCTACAAGCAAAGGAGTTCAAGTATCTTGGGGGTCTTGATCACGAGTGATGGGAAAATGGAGCGTGAGATGGACCGGCGGGTTGGTGCGGCGTTGCCAGTATTGCGGACGTTCTACCAAGCTGAGCCTCGATTTTTCCAGTCCATCTACGTTCCAACTCTCACCTATGGTTTTGTCTTGTGGATGTGCTTGATCGTCTTGATTTGGCGCCCCTAGTAGCTTCCTTTTGATATAGCTGCTATAGACTCTCATGCATGTGTCAACATTTTCCATATAACAGAAGGTCATATCAATTCGGGACAACCCCAAACTTTGTGCGAATGGAGTCGATATCATGCACCTTTACCATCACTAGGTACCATTAACAGTCTGTCAGGACAGTTATGACTCCAATTCAATGCCTTGTTGATATACCTTGTAGCAGATTGTGCCAATTATATCTGCTTATGTTGTCAGCATTAAGATTAAAGAAAAAGTTTAAACTGTTTTTCACCCCCTCGCACACACAGGGTCTCGACATTATTGACGTATTTTGCAAAAAAAATACCTCACTAAAGCCCATATCATGAAACATCTCAAAGTACAAGAAACAGCATCACAATTACAGTAAAAGGGATCACTGTAATTCACCCTTGGATAATCCAGTTGTTTTGACCCAGCCTTCCTGTTGAGAGAATGGTAGCTTTGGCAGATTTAATTACAGTGTTATGTAGTGCCGGTGGTGGTCACACAAAGGAACGACCATCAAGAGTGCACTGAAGGTGCCCACACCTCCTGATAATCTTCTTCAACATAGTTGCTTTCCGTTCTGTTGATTACATTGCGTCTGCTCAATGTGGCTGAATTTAGAACAATGAGGTGGTTAAGGTGTCAAACTTGAGAACTAATGGAGTCCCCGTGGGTTCAACCTGTGCTAGCTGTACTAGATGATTAACTCGAGAAAACTTCTGATAAGCTGCAGTCCCCAGTATCGAAGCCGTGTACTCATTATTTTGCACTCATATAGTACACTTAAGATATCATAGATACAAAATTGTGTTTCTCCAAACTAACAGATGTGATCTCTTCATTATGTGATAAACTTTCTCTTCAGGCTGCGACAGAAAGATAAGAGTCGGCATTATTAAGTGCGGTAAGAGAGGTAAACAAACAAACAAAGGATCAGAAACAGCTGACATTTCATTGTTATCTGTGTCTTCATTGGAGCATCAGAATGATTTTATCTGATGCTGGCATTAAGTCGCTAAGCTTTCATGACACAAACCGGTCAAAAAGGTCAGAGCAGGTGGACTCAGAGGTAATGGAAGACAGAGAGGAATATAAAGGCGCGCTCCAATTCTGCAAACTGTTGGTTAGCTTTGAGAACGGTTGAATTTGGGGCAGCTGGACTTGGTTATAGATCCATGAAGACATTTTACTTCTCGTGGAAGATGACTTCAGTCCGCTCAGTCTGCAGGAACTGTAGGGGCTTGGCAACCAGAGGGTGGTGGTTCAAGTCCAGAGTATGGAGAGTGGACTGGTAGCTGGAGAGGTGCCAGTTGACCTACACTGCTGAGGGGCCATTGAGCAGGGCACATAACCACTAACTGCTCCCAGGGCGCTGATACTTGGCTTCTTCACCATCACTCCACTCCCCATCAAGTGATCAAATAATAATCCTTAAAAACCTTACCTTGTTTTAGCTGTATGCCTACAGAGAGGCAATTCCTTGTATATATGAATACCTATACACAAACCTAATAGTAATTCTGATACTGTTGGATCGGTCTGATTCTGAGAAGACTAAACTTCTGGATATCTGCCGTCAGATAGCTTCCAGATAGGAGCAGTGTGTAGGATTTAGTGGTGTAGCTGCTGATTGCAACCCTATCGCCTCATCCTCTCCTTCCTAGAATGAAGGAGACATTTAAGTGGCTACAAAATGTGTGTATCATATAAAAAGCGCTATGTAGACCCAGTGTTTGGTTTGTCTATTCTGGGCTACTGTAGAAACAGCATGGCGTTCAACATGGCGGACTCCATGGAAGAGGACCCACGGCATCTGTAGATATAAAAGACTCATTCTAAGGCAGCAAAAACACAATGATTCTTATTTTCAGGTGATCACACACTAATGAAAACTAATATTCTCTTATTAGAGCCCCCTAAATCCTGCACACTGGACAACGGGAAAAAAAAAGAGAGAAATCAAGTAACAGAACTAAAGTACTCATGACTTTTACATTTTGACAAACACTGAAAAACATGCTGCTGTTTGACTAAAAACAACTAAAACTGCAATTTATTCTTCCCCTTTCCGCTCAACCACAAGGATGCGTGTCCATGTCCGCACAGATTGTGTACATGACGCACTAAATACACTTCCCGTGAGACAATGAACTTCTAAACACCACATGCACCGAGTTCATTAAAAGAAGTGAAATTTCGGTCATAAAGCAACATCCATTAAAAAGCAACCGCAACATCCGACCGGAGACTATTACACCATCAATAATTGATGAAACGCCCTGCAGAGTTTTCATCTAAACAAACACAGTTCTGTTTACGCTCAGCGTTTCTGCCTTACTCTTAAAACATTTGCAAAGTTGATTAGAAGAATTTGTCAAAGAATGCGTGAGCTTGTGCAGACTGCAGAGATACAAATAAGACATGAGTCCACTCACCAAAACATTTCCTCCATAGCTGCTGCAAAAAAAACACAATCTACTTTTTAATACATGTGCTACCAGGTGTGCGTTAGTCAACGCTCACTTTGACGTTCAATAAATAGTTTGCCTGGATCGCATTCCGGCAGAACATTGCTCGGCATTTAAATTAGATTTGTCAGTGAAGCTGCAAACAGAGGATCGACGTGCATCGCTAGAAGGCCTGTTGACTGTTGAGCTTCATGTGAAAACGTGTTCAGCTCAGTAAAATAGGTGTGGAGTAAATAAGATAATACAAACGTGACACAGTACCACATCACACGACCTAAAAAGAGTTCAGTCAGTGCACCTTTAACTTAATGACTGCACCTGGACCTCGTCTGTGTTGTCATGTAACAGCTGGAACTGACAGGGTGCCGCACATGTAGCATGTGAATATATTCTTTACCTCCACATAGCATAACAGACTTAATTTAAGTGAGCTTAAATATCGCATGTTGATCAGAAATATTTTTTTGTTAGTTCAATTCATCATTACTTGTTACTCTGACACAAGTTAATTAAGTTAGATGAGCAGATTTTTTTATTTTAAATAACTTGATATAATTACATGGAACCTGTTGACAAAATAAATTTTGAAATTCGTTTCATTTTGTTTTAGTGCAGCTGTGTCAGATTGGACGTTTAAATCATGTGACCGCTTTGCTCTCAGACGAACATGTACGAGCTCAAACATTAGCACACTTCGCTCAAATTGAAGTACTTACTGCGCTTTGCACCATTACCCCCCCCGTCATTACAAACGTCTGACCAATCCACTGTTTTCATTCATCATTTTCCATTCAGATGTCCTCAACATACTTGAGAGATTATTTATGTTCACGACAGCTTCCAAAAAAAATGTTCTGCACAGATGAGCATTAATTGTCTAGAAACGTAATGTACATCCAGCTCAGGGGGGGAAAAAATCAACAAGTTCTTTGCTAGATGAATAATGTATGATAGTTCTCAGGTTTGAATGCTAAATCCCATGCATGCACACACACACACACACACACACACACACACACACACACACACACACACACACACACACACACCTTTTGAAATCATAATACTTTTGAAGTCAGCAGCAGATCCGCTTAAAAAGAAGAAAAGAAGGAAAAACTGCCATTAGAACAAATGTCACATGTTAGTACACAACTCAGGCTCCCATTAGCATTCATTAGCTCATGTTGTTACAGTCATTTATCCTCTCTGTCAGCAATCACAGCAACAATATGTGACTATTATATCATAAAATAACAGATTTTAAATCATGCTGATGCTACGTTCACCTGTAATCAGGTGAATGGTGTCTCTGTCATTCATTGTGCTGCGGGTACGATCGCCGCGAGAAGTACGTAACGCTTTACGGCACTAAGTCACACACCACCAACTATTTCACTGATTTTGGTGAAACTGGATCATATTTTATGGAGAAAATGTTTTCTGGTTTTCCCTCTGATGTCCTCCAGCTGCTCCGCCTCAACTCTCTGTGATTTACAGAGTTTCCTGATGGACAGTGAAGTAAACTGCTGACAGCTGTAGCTGCTGTTAGCTCATGTTAGCTCAGTTTGTTAGCCGGGCTGCCCGAACTGTGAGCTCAGAGCACCGGGGGGAGTGTTAGCGTTTGTACCACAGGAGGTTTGGACCACCGGGAAGAAGAAGAGGTTTACAGGCCCATGGCGGGTAGCGGAGCCAGTGTCATGCCAGAATCAGAGCTGGTTGAGCAGGCAATGTAAACAAGCTTAGCAGCGCTCATGGACATAATGGTAAAGAGACCAAAGAGGGGACGCTGACGGAGGAAGTTAAGAAGAGAAAAGGAGAGAGTGAGCGAGCAAGAAGCCGCCGGACAAGAGTAAATCTGGGACTGACTTTTAGTGGTTGGTGAGAGCTTGGTGAAATAAAAGGCTGAAAGACAGACGCCGAGCTGGGCTGACTGCTGTTGGACTAGTCAGTAATATTAGCTGGCTGCTATGTCTGCTGTTGTTGACCTTGTTGATGTTTGGCTGTTAGCAAAGTTGTTGACTCGCTAGTTTTTGATCAGAAGTAATCAGAACAAATACTCGAGTACAGCTGAACATATTAACCACAGTGGGGTTACACTCTGAAACTGGAGGCAACAAATCACAACAAATACCGACTTCTACAAAATGTTGCTTTGTGCTTTTGTTTTGTAGCAATTGAACTTTTTTCCTGTGAAACCAGTGCACGATGGGGAAGAATACTTAACAGGGTCTCAATATACAAACTTATGACACTAATGCGATGATCACACGCGGCACCTTCTTGGAACAAACTGATTTCCATAAGTACTTCTTTAGTAGACAGCTATAATCTACAACATGGCATCATCAAATGATGAGATGGGAACAGAAATATACCTTCATATCATCTCCTGAACTGATTACATTTCATTATTAGCACCATGTTTGTGTGTGTGTGTGTGTGTGTGTGTGTGTGTGTGTGTGTGTGTGTGTGTGTTGGTAGGCTGGAGCAAAACCCCAGTGCAATCAGTTTTTAATTTCCCTGAAATCAAATTACATGGAAGGGCAATAACCAGAGCACTGGACTATGGGAAAGTCATCTTGGAGATTATAAATCGACCCTGGAGCGTGTGAATGTGCAAGTGCATGGAGTCTGTGTGTATGCGTGTGTGTGTGTGTGTGTCAACGTGTGTCCACATGCATAGGTCTGTATTACAGACATCCAACAATAAAATCAGCCACACTGGAGCGGTCGGGTAATGACATGCGTAACAGGTGGAAAATGGAAAATGAATGCTGAGCAAGAAATCAAGCCTGTAACAATCTGCTGACTGTTTTCTGTAAACTCCTCACAGTACTGTACCCAATTAATTAGGTCATTAAAAAAAAGAACTATTAGAAGACGATGCCCTGCTCCATAATTTGTATTGATCTGCTGCAATGAGCTTATGCATGGCTCCACTCAAAGATTGCTTTTCCCATAGCAGTTTGCAGCAAAGTGGGGAGCAGGATTAAAACAGAGTGCTTTGTGATTTCATATTGGATCGCTCTGACTTTGAAATAAGTTTACTTTGCTGTTGCTGGTTTACACCATCATCTAACATCTGCTTCTGACTCACGCTCTTGAGCCAGACACACCAAAGAAGGACTAACGTCTTTCTAACTTCACAACGTTTTTAGCTTTTTAGTGAGTTAACGACAGAGGACTGAACTGACCAACAGCAGAGATGACAGACAAATATGTTGGATACTACTTATGACAACACTAGGGTTGCAAAATTCTGGGAATTTTCAAAGTTGGAAACATTCCATGGGAATTAACGGGAATAAACCGGGAATTTGTAATATATTTTAGCATTATCTTGACTAAAACTAAATATCTGCTCTTCCTCAATCACATGCACATAGTACACTGCTTACAGCAGGGCTATTGAGGCCACGCCCCCTACCTGCACAGGTGATTTCTGTACCTGGACCACACTTTAGAGCCCAGAGCACACAGAGACTATTGAAGACACACAGTTTACCAGAAACTTTCCGCCCCTTTGCAACCCTTGACAACACTAATGTGACAAGAAGTACGTTTACCATTCCTTTTACTCAGCTGTTTGTGCATCTTAGCTACAGATTTCTGAAGGGCCGTTGTGAAGCGCCTGACAGGCAAGTTGTTGGTTACTCAATGTCCTCGTTGCCCTGGTTACACAACCTTTTAAAAATAAATGTCTGAATATCTTCAGCTCATGTCCGGCTGTAAAAACAAAAGCGTGGCAGATTGGCTCAGTCCTGGGGAACGAGCACAAAGCAAAATGTGCAGTGTGTTTTTTAGAGTAAGTCTGTGGTGAACACAGAAAATATCACTAGGCAGGATATCATGACCCGCCAAGACAGCCAAGGTGTCCCTTAGCAACCCGACCTGGAGGTGCTGTCAGGACTTCAGCTCTCTATGCTGAACATGTTAACACACTAAGCAGCATTTAGAGTCATGTTTGTCACAAGCTAGACGCTAACTTTGTCTGTTTGTATGCAAAAATGCTCCCGACAGCAGAGCTGAGTGATAAATGTCTGCGGGTCACCACAGCTGATCTCTAACGCATTGCACATCGTTGATCTATATGAAAATACTGATTGCTGCAGCTTTAAGGATTATTACTTCCTCACCACATAAACTTTGAGGCAGCAGTTTTTCCACTTTACACACACCTCCACAATGTACTACTGCTTCAACGTTTTCCCTGCATCTGTCAGATAAACTGCTGAGATCTCTTTAATGAAACTTAGTGAGCTCTAATACCTCAGCGGATCAAAGCCGGCATGCTTTGGTCTCACATTTGTTTTGATCACACTTTTTTTCACCTGGAGAAGCTTTTTTATTTTTACTCTTTGAAAAAAAAAGATAAAAGTTACTTAAAGAGCTTCAAACTATTCAGAAAAAAAGTCTTCTTTCATGTTTATTGCAGAGAGATGTTCTTTTTGTTTCCAGAGCTGATGAGGCTTTTAAGGGAGCATTGTACATCAACCGAGACCTTTTATTCTGCATTTGGGAGAGAGATACGAGCTGCTACCTACCTGTGATCATGTTGTAACATAAGATTCATTTACAAATATATTGAGTGCATGTCTGTAGGAAGTCAGAAGAAAAGGAAGTGATCGAGTTAAGAGAAGAGAAGATGCACCATGAGTGATTTCAATCAACCAGCGTGAGCTCTGTGGGGAAATCAAAAGGAGACAGCTGATTGATGAATCAGGACCAAAACATGTTCTGTCAACTCTTCCGGTCTCTGCTTCCAAATCTCTGACTTAATGCAGCCGAGCGGGATGACGTCCAAGTGGGCATGATATTCATTATCGCTTTAGGCTCAGCCCTTGTTTTCAGGAGGGATCTGGTGAAACATTTAGGCTGTTACTCGCTGTGAACCCTGGAAGTTTTCATGACAGTTTAACTGGCCGATTGGTTTCTGAGCTTACTGTCCGGGATTAGCGGGAGACATAAGTGAAACTCTCTTTTTATACAATACTGGAAGCCCGTGAGGACGTCCTCCATGTTTTCTTCTACCACCTGTGTCTCTCAAAATGTGTACCGCATACATCTTTTTTTTTTTTTGTCTGGTTTTATATATGAAATTCACTGCCACTAGACGCCCCACTACCACACTTGATGGGAAAACGGAGCGTGAGATGGGCCGGCGGGTTGGTGCGGTGTCTGCAGCACGGTGTCTGCAGACGCTGTACCGGACTGTTGTGAGGAAGAAGGAGCCGAGCTGGAGGTCACACAATGGTGCGTCATCTGCAACCTTACCAAGCATTTAGTCCTTGGCATATTTTCATGCTAAGACTGCAGAATGAAGTAGCTTCTTGCCATAATTGTAGGCCTTTCTAGTCAAATCCTGCCATCGATAAACTCTTGAGGTTCAAAACCTTTCCTCCACAGGTACTGTCAACCTGAAAAACCTCATAAAAAGGTAACTGTTATTTTAATTAATGCAACCAATCATGGGTACAGTTATTAACAATAAGGCATTAACCAGGCATGACAAACTTTATTGCATTTACATTTATGTTTCAGGTCGGTTTCATCAAGATTCTTTGGAACATGTGTTACGCAGTACTAACACCTTTAATGGCTGGACTGATAAATCAGCTGTTAATATGCACACTGGATTAAAACAGATGTGGCCTGAGGCAGCGTGTATTTTCATTACGCCTCTCTGAATAAGATCGCTGTTGTAGAATGAGTTCGGTGCCTTCAGGATGAGAATGCAATGACTCCTAACAGGGAGAGTCCAATAATCCACAGCCAACTGGGGACGAATAAACACTGTTGCAAACCAACAGCTACAGAAAACAGGAAATTCACTGCTCTACTCCTTTTCTGAACATGTTTTACCTAATTTGGCATTCTGTACAGTACAAAACGCTCCTGGCTTGAAAAGCACAAGATAATTGAAAGCAAATGCTTACAAGGAAAAATCCATTATGGCTCCTGCAGGAAGCAGTCTTTTCTAGCAGTGATGACTCCATCAGCACTGATGATAGGCTCGACGTACACGCTTGTCCATCAAACAGAAAGTAAGTGAGTGTGAGCTCGGCTAACACCTGCCTTCTCCGACAACATAAGCAGCACCTGCGTTTGGTATTTTTCATCTTTGCCAACCATTTTTAGCTAATTAAATTTATGTGCCTCCATATTGCAGTGTGCTAACTGAATAAACCCATTGAAAACTGATCAAATCACCACCTCGCCACCTGTTCTCTGCACAGCGGGGAGGACACAAAGAAAGTTTTCACGCCTCGTGTTTTTTCATGAGAACTAAAGCTGTCTCTGTCTAACAGAATTATAACACCGGGGCTCTGCTCGTGGGACGGACTGATTGTTGTTTGATTCAGTTAACAGCACTGTTTGAGTTATCCTCAGTCTTTGCCTCTAAAGCAACATAAAGCAACATTTTATGACTGTTATAGGACAGTTTCTGAGTGCACTTCACTTACACACCATTGGCATGAATATGGACATCTGTACACGTGTATTATATAAAAAATAAGTGACTTGACAACTTTTCTAACAGCCAAACATCAACAAGGTCAACAACAGCAGACATAGCAGCCAGCTAATATTACTGACTAGTCCAACAGCAGTCAGCCCAGCTCGGCGTCTGTCTTTCAGCCTTTTATTTCACCAAGCTCTCACCAACCACTAAAAGTCAGTCCCAGATTTACTCTTGTCCGGCGGCTTCTTGCTCAGCCATTCGCTGCTCTCTTCCAGCATTCCCCTGCCCATAACTCCCTGGGAGACGATGTCCCGACTGTCCATATGCAAACATACATAAACTCATCCTTGGAGTCAAATGCGTCCGTCAAAGTACGTCCACTAAAAGTTCTTGTTGTGTTCTTTGTTAGTCTTTCCATATGCTCACTCAGCCGATCCGGCTTTATAAATGAAGCAGCCTACAGAGACGGAGTGTGACGTCACTTTCTGCTCAGGTCGCCATGACCCCTGTGTATTTACATAGCAAAGAGCTGTTTGCTGCTTTATTAATGTTCTAAATCTTGTATATGTATGACCTTTTTAAAGTTAGGGAACATCGTGGTCAAACAGGCTGACATTGACTTGAAATGAGATTACATTCTGACCTGTACCTTAAAAAGTTCTGCAGCGCTGACAACATCACCGCTCCAGGCTGTTGTATGCATGCATCTGTCATTTGTCTGGTGAGGACACTCTCCGCTGGTAAACTGCAAAGGAAATGTGATCCAGTCTAATTAAATACGTTCTTCATGTGAGTTTTGCACATGAAGTTTTGTCTTCGAGGCGGTTTGTTCCTTGTCAACACATCTGCGGTAGCCAGGCAAGGTGAGAATGACAACGAGCTGGCAGAAAGAAGATGCGTGACTGAAGTTTCCAATTTGTCTCTTGTCCTCTGTGTCTCTACGTGAGAGAGTGTGTGTGTGTGTGTGTGGGTGTACAACATGTCAGTTCTTATAGCAATCCACGACTGTAGCAACATGACGGGAAAACAACAAAATCCCGAAGGCTTTATGAAGGCCTGAATCCTGCACTAACACGAGTCCTCTCCCTGTCTGTCTGATTTCCACCTGGCATTAACATGCATCACCAGCGTCGACCATGAAATCAATGAAATGCAAATGACACCCTCCTCTTATGGTTGATGTCAAATTTGTACTTTCATCAGTCTTTTGGAAAGATCTTGTAATCAGTGTTGGGATGAAACACGGCGTGCGGCTTCCTCAAGCTTGTTTCGCTGATTAGTACACTGTGGGTAATAAAGTGGCCGCTCACGGCCTCACAGAGTTTCTGTTTCTTTTCATGATGAAGGAAATTCTTAAGAGCAGTGTAGCACTCAATTTGACATGTTTGAGGTTTGAAAAACATCTTGGAAAAAAAAACTAGAGCAAACTGTCTGACAGCAACGACACGGCTACAAGCGAGACAAACGTGTTAGTTAGAGATGTAACACCGGTGATCGTGTCAGTGCAGCGGGGTGTGGTGATGAAAGTCTTTAGATGTGAAGCCTCAGTGTACCGTCCCAGCTCAGTTCAGACAGGACTCCGTGTGCCACAAGCGGATCTGTAATTAAATTTAAACTATATAAATCATATATATATGATGTAAATGACCGGATTCTCATAAATGATAAAATATCCATCCACTGCAGGCAAACCCTTTCGACCCTCAGTTTCCCAGCATGTTCAGCACTGAGCGCGGGATTGTAAGTAGCCTCGCTGCACGATGTTTCCTCAAGGCAACAAATGGAAAAATTTAGGAATAGACATAAAAATCAAATATCTCTTTAAACAGCAGAATTCATGCACATGCATGTGTTTTTTGTTTTTCTTCCAACAAGTTATTTTGATATTAAAGATAAATAATTCATGATACTCTTTCCTGGCTCGGTGCCACACGTGGTTTTGCCTCCCACGTTGAAATGTAACATTGTACCCGCATCAGCATCTTATTTGGATCATCAGAAACATGTCAGATATTACAACATGTAGTAGGTGTTTATCAATGTGAAGGTGTGAGGGTCAGAAATACGTCCTGCTTCCTTACAGCTGTTAAATGAAGCAAACGAAGAGACAGACAAACTCTACTCATACATCTTTTTGTCCTGAAGGAATAAACACACACACACACACACACACACGAACACACACATGCTGTGACAGTGAGGCTGCTGGCTACTGTCATACATGGTTCATTATTTTGAAGGATCATCATCCGTCTCCCTGTGGTTACTGTACAGAATGCCAGCCTCAGCAGATGAGTGCACGTGTTAACACGCGTGTTTATGTGGCCATGTGTGATGGACCAGTTTGTTATATTACCATGACTCATTACACATCTCATCCCAGCCTGTGTTTGCCGCTCTCGAACGCCTCTTTTTGTTTTTTCGGACTCTTAAGGTTCTTTTTTTTTTTTTGCTCGGCAGCACCTGGAAACATCTGCTTGGTGCGTACTCAAAGGACATCGCCACCTCAAAAGACTGGCCCTGCACATTCAAGACACACAATGCACTTTTACTGCATCAGCACTCTGCGGTGCTATAAAAATCATTTTGAATAGAGGAGAGCACCGAGGTAGTCATTCATAATGGATAATGAACTCTCCCATTTATCTCTCTTTCACCGTCCCTCTCCCATCTTCTGTCTTTCTTTCTCTCTCCTTTCTTTTTCCATAATGGGTAAAATACTGTTGGGATGAATATGTGTAGTGTTATTCTTGTTTTATTGAGCAGAAACGGTGGAGATGGGCAAGAATTGTGCTGCCTCAGCCCTAAGCAACGTGGTGTGTAAATCAGAGCTTACAGCAGGAGGAGCTCATTAATGTGGATGAAGCGGGACAGATACACTACATGAGGCCTGGAAGAGTGTGGAGACGGAGACAAAGCAAGAAAACTTGTTAACGGAGGCTGTAACTAGGCATGAAATTTGCAATTTGGTGGGCTGATATGAAATGAAGTGCTTTTTAAAATGGTACTTTTCCAGTTTTAGTGTTTTGATTACTTTCTGAAAGAATCTTCAAGAAGTTCAACCACAAATCTGAACACGCCGTACTGTCACTAATGCATGCTTTAGACGCAGTTTGTCGGTATGTGTGCACGACAACAACATGACGTGTCAGCTTGTCTGTTGTTTTTGCATATCAAGACAACTTGGAGTGTATTATTGTTCTCATACTGTGTTCCAACTTCATCCATTTTTTAAAATAGTTTTGTTGTTAGCTCTGTATTCACGTAAATGTTGTCGGGCAACCACAGCTGCAAGAACTTTACAGTATAACTCTTTCTAATAATACGGTAAAAGGATGTTATTACTGTTGGTGTTACGGTTAATGTTAGCATTTTATTCCATATTTTACAAGTTTTTTTTTCTCCATCAAAACAAACGCTGTTTTGTCGTATAAATACCACATGAATGCTGTAAAGGTTTTGCCATGAAATATTACGGTGTTTTACCGTAAAAAACAAACAAACCCAAAACAATAAAAACTCTTAATATAAAACTGTGTTAATATAAGACTGTGTTTTATTGTACAAGCGAAACTGAAGTGTGCTGAAATAAACAGCAAGATGCTCTGATAAATGGAAATAATAGACACCATGCACATGCTTTTTTATTCTTGTTTTAGTTGGTTTAAATATTCCCAGTGCAACATATTTGGAGTCATACTTCGGCCCACATGACAAACGAATGAGTCCAATCATCTCTATTGGTGTCCGTTAACTCCTGAGGGAAATATCTGGTCCTTTAACTTAGAGCTGTGAGACTCAGATAAAGTAAAGTTGCAGGCCAACTTTAGTTTTTTATCAGTGAGAGTTGACTGATAATGTTGCATGAAGCTGAAGTATGGTTGCTATGGTTACCAGTAATGTATAACACCTTGCTCATTAACATAGATCTGTGGTTAAACTTGTCCAGGAGTGACTTGTACTGTATAAGTACTAATAATGCAGTCTGTAGTCTCTACACGTGATAGCTCCAATAATATCCTAAGATAAATTGTAATTATTATAATTTAACATTCCATTACTGAATGAAAAATGGCCGAGTCTAAACTGTGATGAAAAATAGATTTAAAAAGCTGCTGCAAGCTGCTGCTCTGGCTGTCGTGATTGATGTCTCTGTCCACCAACCTGGCCTCTCCTCGGTTTAATTTCTTACTGTCACACGCAGCGATGGCATCTCTTGCTTTGTCCATTTTGTGTGTCTCGTATACGCGATTTGTCTGAATCCTGACGTGCAGCGTGGATTCACCGAAGCACCCCGAAGGTGGAGGGCCTTAGTTCTGCCAAGTTAAAATTTATAAACCATTTATGCAATTAGTGGTGCTGTATACCATCTGACTGATGAGTCTCTGACATAAGTGCTGCTCGTTAAGGAAAGAATAAGCCATCAATTTTTAATTATCTAGCTGCGTTATGAGCTACATTTATATGAACGGACACAATTCGAACAGCCATTAAATGCAACACTATAAAAACAACGGCGTGACGGTGAGGAGTAAAGGAGAAGGTGAAGATACAATATACTATACTTCATTTGTATCAGCTTCTCATGTTACATGTAGATGAGCTTGCATAACTTTAATTTTACAAAAGGAATAAGTTGTAAACCTTTTTAAATAAAAAGCTTTTACGTGACGAAACACTGGAGAATTTTGTCCTGGTTGATGCTGAACTGCGTAGTGAAGTTACGTCCCACCTGAAACCTACAACATGTCTCCAAGATCCAGTTCTCATTTTCACAAACAGTTTATGGCTCTTTGTGAATTATTTTCTTCTTCTGCCATGAACCACCATGCTTAAACCTCTTCTGAAGCTAAACAATTCTTATAAGTAATTACAGACCAGTGTCAAATCTGGCAACGTGGAGCTTGTTTTTAATCAGTTAAATGATTTTATGAACTCCGACAGTATTTTTGAAAACTTTAAATCTGTTTTTTCGAACCAATCACAGCACTGAGACGGCACTAGTAAAGGTTGTAAATGATCTCAGATGAAATACGGACATGAAAAAATCTTCTTAGTCCTACTGGGCTTCACTGGCTTGATACAGTAAAACAGGAGCACAGATGCCAATCAAACTGTAAAGTCTACCTCAAAGAACTGAGTGATCTAAACTGGTTAGAATTTGTATATAGTATAGGTGATTGTTCATCATAAAACTGTCAAATGAATTGTGGGGTTCCCCAAGGCTCAATTTTAGGACCTACCTACCTTTTTAACCTTTACATGCTGCCGCTTGAGGACGTCATCAGGAGACACGGCATTAATTTCCATAGCTATGCTGATGACACACAGCTCTACATTGCCGCGTCTCCTGATGACTCAGGGCCAATAGATTAGATCATAGAACTATGGATGGCAGAGAATTACCTACAGCTTAACGAGGACAAAACCGAAGTTTTAATTATCGGTACTGAAGCACAGAGAGAGAAACTAAATATGAAACTACAAGAACTTAAAACCATGTCAACAAGTTAAAAACCTGGGAGTTATCATTGATTGTGATCTTAGCTTTGAGCCCCACATCAAAAACATAACTAAGAATGCTTTTCTAAAGAACATTGCCAAAAGGACGATCATTTCTTAGTTAAGCCAACACAGAGACAGTAATGCATCGGCTCGACTTTCTGGTCTCTCTAACAAGAATTGAGCTCAACACTTACTCCAAAACTTGGCAGGGTCAACCAAACATAGCAGAAAACAAACTGCGGGCATCCCGAGTCTCTTGACATTTCTATTTTATTTAATATCTCTGTGTTTAATATTTCCTCACCGCTTGCTTGAACCTGAAGTTGTTCTGGTCCGACATCTCGCCTGCCCTCCTTTGAAGCTCTTGTTTCTGTTCTGAGGAGTGAGGAAGGATCTCTGAGGAGCCACGAGTGAGGATACATGAAAGCAGCCTTCACGGAAGTCTTTTACGTGCTGGGCAAAAATGACATTTGAGCCATTCAAATTTTTTTTTTTTTGTGCATTATGTTCATGAGAGGGCAACCCAATACAACAAAAGACATAACTACTTGTAAAGGTGTGTTTATTTCAGCAGAAACATCTTTTAAAAGGTCTACATCCTTAATAATTGCAGCTGAGCTGTTGATGTTTTTTGTCTACATCTACATTTCATTTTCAGTCAGTGAAAGTGACGTGTCACTCTGTCATACATTATACCTGTCCCATCCTAATGAATTATTTCCAGTGTTCAAAAGACACCATAATCATATTCTGGGTTCAGAACAGAAAACACATGATCCTGTGTCTCTGAGCAGGCCTCAGTATTCATGTGCAGGTGTTAAACAGGTAACAGGCTGCTGCACTGACACTGATAACTGTTAGCATGGTGCACGCGTGTGCAGGCACAAACTCAGTTAACAGCCTCGACGGATGTTAAAGTCGACCGACAGCTGTGATCGGGAACGGATGTGGCTTCACGTGACACTTCTCGTGTGCGCGTCTCATTTCTCTGAAAAACATATCTCCTAATTTCTCCTCTCCTTGCATGGTTTCCCCTCTCTTTCCGTGCATCCCCCTGAGGGAGCGATTAAGATGCAAGGAAAAGATGCAATTTAAGAGATTTGGGATGCACCCGGTGTGAGCAGAGGAAAAGAGGAATTAACAAATTGAAAGAGAAAAATCTTTAGAGTAAAACCTACTTTGGCAGTCGCCTTGATATATCAGATTAGGAAATCACTGACAACAACAACAGCAGTTGCCAAGTGATGTGTAATCGTGATTGAACCTACAGTAGCTGCAGCAACCATGTGGATGTACTGGAGCTGCTTTCCCACATATGTTTAAGTCCTATTAGCATATTTCCACAATTACAGAATTTCGATGTGACAGACCCTTTTATAAGAAGTGACCGCTGGATGTCCACTTCAACTCCCAGCATCTCTTTGCCGTAACCTAGCAACTCCTCGCTTGATCGAATGCTGTTCAGCGAGAATTGTTGAGAGCTTTGAAACTTTGCCAAATGCCCATTTGAGTTTTTTTTTTTTTTTTTTTTTGCAAGAGGGTTCAGAGAGAGCTTCAGAAAGACTAGAAACCAAGAACAGTTGGATGATAGCAGAGATTATCACACATTCAAAGGGACATTGCCATTTTTGTCAAGTATTCAGGCTTTGAGTGTGACTGGTTTGACACCAGCTTCACTTACAAAGCCCATCGCCAGAGAGACGCTCATAAAAAAACCAATACAGGAGCCCGCATAGCGTAGCAACGCAGAATCTAATTTCTAAACCGAGACGATGGGAAATATACTGTTTTGAAACAAGGCAATAAAACACTGCCTCTTCCTAACATAATTAATCTGGATTAACAAGCCAAGCCAAATTGCTTGCAGACTGTATATTGTGTTTCCACTGCACACTAAGAAGCATCATTAAAGGATGGCAAAAATAACACTGGATGGGAGGCGTGGACGAGAGAACTGTACGTCAATGTGTCTTATTATTCCACTGACAGGGGATTGGATTTATGCAAGTTTCCTCTCAGTGTGTGTGTGTGTGTGTGTGTGTGTGTGTGTGTGTTCATTGCTGCTTTTATGAGAAAGAAAAATAATTGCCGCTGTAATTGGTTTTTGGTTTACTTTGATAGGAATACACAGCCACTGTGGGTCAAATATAAGACAAAGACAAACAGTGTTTTTGTTGCCTACGGTGACGCCAAAGTACTTTTTTTATTTGTCAGGTACTGAATGTGGAATAGTATAACAAATGTTTTTCTCTGGCTCTAATTTATTTTGCTGTATTTTTTATGTTATCTGCTGTAAGCTGAGTTTATATCATCGAAACAAGACCACGAACATACATCGAGAGAACTGTAATTAAGATTGTCATGGTGATTTCTTACAGTACAGTGATACCAGGCGCAGCAAAGTCACCTAATTTACTCACTCATCCAGACATAAAACCACACACATTGTGCCCTCAAATGTCAAGTGCTGAGGTTCTACAAACACCTTGTCACTGCGGGAACCTTTTCTACATTGATTTCGTGCTAATTGGAGTGAACTGTGACTCTGTCGTCCACACATGTAGCCGTGTGCCGTTTTTATTCACTTTCTGCATGACAACGGCACCAATTAAAAAACATCGCTCCGAGTTCATTTCAGGTAAAAGAGATTCTGGCTTTTCCTTTCTCTGTAATTTGTAATCTCATCTTCTTTACGTCCTTCCCGGTGAATTGTCTTCAGAAAGTTGCCGTCACAGACCATTTCCCTCATATTCCTCAAAGATACTGAACCTAACGGCAATTCTGGATTGATTTAACCACTAGGGGGCAGAAGAACTTCACAACAACCCACAGCCCTCTTTTCTTACTGTTACGGCTAACATATGTTAATAATCACTTGTCCATTAAACAGTAACATCAGCCTTCTTTTGTGTTTCCGAGGTGCTAAAAGTCCAAAATTCTTGATTTCTTTTTGCTCCGTTTTGGTCTCCATCAACTCTTGGGGAAATTATTTCCATCTTAAACAATGAAAAAGTTGCTTTTTTGTCTGTTTGGTGCTAAGCAGGTTGTATAAAGTTGTTTTTACTGACTTTTCAGCTCGTGTTTGCAAAAAAAAAAAAAGAGTGCTTTTTGAGTTTCAGGTCCACTCGCCCAATTCTGCTTTCAGAAACTGGCCACAGCCCTCTCTCTTTACAGTGACGCCTAACATGTTGGCAGACACTTGGCCATTAAACAGCAACATCAGCCTCCCTTTGGGTCTCTGAGATGTTAAAAGTCCAAAATTCAGTACTTCTTTTTGCTCAGTTTTGGTCTCCACCAACTCCTGGGAAAAACTTTTGTTGCAGGTCATATAAAGGTGTTTTTTAACAGCTAGTGCTTGCAAAAAAGAGACACTCAGACCGACACTGAGACTCTCACGCCTACTGGGCTTTTACATTTTATCATACTTGTCATCAATCAATGTAGGAGCATTACAACATGTGTGACAATGGCAGCGTGGGTGGTGACTGACTGACATGTTTTTTCCCCTCTGGGCTTACTGTGGCTATTATTTCTACATTTCATAACCTGCTGCTGAGATTGTTCAAACCTGTATGCTCGACTCGACTATACTCATGCATACTTGCTGCCTCTATGTTAATAGTCTAACAGTTTAAGAATGATGTTTTTCAACATACAACTGCAAAGAAATTATGGATTTCAATGTCTAGAATTTATAATATCATTAAAGAATGAGGAGAAATCTCTCTCTCAATCAATCAGAACAAAAAAGTCAATAGTTGTTCTAACTCAGTCTTTACTGACTTATTTGAATTGTAATATGTTGCCGTGCCAATGTGCAGATAAAGATTCAACTTCAAATAAACAATAAATTAAATGAACTTATGGATTTTGCTCTTTCGTCTTTGTTACCAGGATTTTTACCTTTTCCAGTCATGGAGGCAGCTCCATCTGTACAAACACTCTTTTCTTTTTTTTAGTCTCGAGATGTCTCTTGAACTTATTTGGCACAATTGCTGTTGACAGTTTTGCAGATGAAGCATTCCAGTGCAGGACAGCTAGCTTCCATGAAGAGCTGTAAGCCAAGTAGCTTTCAGTGCACATCCACACTTTAGTTTTTTTTTTTTTTTTTTTTTTTTGGCCAAGCTCAGGTTTGCTCATCTCAGACGGAGTTGCATTTCTTTGAGCTTCATGTGCCATGACAAATCATTCCATTCTCTGGCAGTAAACCTTTTTTTCTGACTGCTGTGCATGTGAAAAGCTCACATCTGCTGTGTGCACCCAGAAAATACATGCCGGAAGCCATGTTTGTCAACCGTCAACCTTCAGCAGTAGCTGCAGCACTGCTGCATATTGAAGTAGTTCTTTTAAACATTGATGTGGATGTCTGCTGCTTATTCGCTGCATGAAATGCTATATAAAACGTTATTAATGTATATGTTGCCTGTTTTACTCGTGAACGTTGACGCCCTTACATCCAAAATAAAGAGCTAAAAGCAGCTAAAAAGCTCAGTAGTATGATGGGAGCATTAAATTTAATAATTATTCATCATTGTAAGGGAGCCTTTTCACTTTGCACGCTGCCATTTGATCCATTGTTAACATAAAATATTGATGTTAGTTTTACACCTAACATCCATCACTTTCATCTGAGAACACTTCATGACTGATAAGACAGGTCTACCTTCACCTCATGTCCGTGCCATCATACCTACCCTCCTTTTTATTTCACTGATTTTCTGCCTTTCTGTTTTTAAACTTTTGAACCCTGATTCTGAAAAAGTCGGGACACCGGGTCGGTCAAAGCCTGTCTGATGTTGCACGTTAGGGCTGGTTAGAAACTTGCCCAAAGTAATGGAGTCTTGCTCGTCCATGTATGGAAATAATCAAACAAAATGGTGGCCTTACTCTTGGTATTTATTTATTCTCTGTGGCTGCTTGATTTTTGTGCCTGTTTAGCTAAAGTTTGTGTAACATTACCAAGAAGGTAAGACGTGGTCAAATGGGCGAGTTTCACGGTTAGCATATACTTATTTTAATGTTTAAGGTCATTGCAATAACCTATTTTAGTTTGCGCGTTGATACTGTATGACAGGCGGACCTCAGTCTGGACCCGGACCGAGTGAGGGTTCTGTCCGGACCCGTGAGCCGTGACCAATCTCTGATAAATTCACGAGAATAGATGAGGCATGGAGCATTTTTTCTGACGGTCACGGCTATAGACTCCAGTTAATACGACAATAGCTTCACTCAGTTGAGCCAATCAAATCTTTTGTTTACCCTGTGCGGCCAGCGCACCAGAGCAGAGAGGAAGAGACAGTGATGACAGCATGGCTGCCTCCAAAAGAAGGAAGGTTGATGCGGAAAACTGTTAAAGATGAATGGACGGAGAAATTTATGTTCATTTTCCCGGCAGGCAGCAGGCATACGCTCCGAAAACGTTGCATTAATTAAAAGTGGCAACGTGAAGCGCCACTACGAAACAAAGCATAGTTCTTTTGAGCAAAGTTTTCCCCTGAAGTCCGAGCTGAGTTTTACTGAAAAAAAAAAAGTTAAAAAAAAGAATAATCAAAAGAGAAAAGGTGGTGTTTAAAGCTCTGTTTTCATTTTTTTTCCTAAAACAGCCATTGTTTATTTATCGTTTTCTGAAGATGTCCTGTTTTAGTGTAGGCCTTCAGTTCTTTAGGCTGGGACCTCTTTAATTTAAGAGAAAAAAGGGTTATTAGGCTCTGTTTGATTTATTTTATTCTGACGTTTCTGTTTTCTTTAATCTGAAATAAAGGCCTTAAATTTATTTGCCTGGGACTACTTTTATTTATGGTAAAAGAGCTAGCTGTTTACTACACAATATAAGTGCACTCTGTTAAAAGTTTCCTGCATTGACAATAAATATTACTGAAACCATATGAAAATGTGAACATAGGGGTAGGCTAGACAATAATAAGACACAAGCTGGAGGAAATGTTAGTAACTGGACCTCGGTGACTGGAATACCCCTGCTGTATGAGGTATGTATGTAGAAAAACAGCAAAACAGGTTACCAGGTTAGAGCTACTGTCAGCGTCTACCTTCCAGTGAACATGTTCAGACACGGGGCTGAACCCAGCCTCCATAACCAGCGGTGACCTGTTTGGCAGTGAATACAGCACCATGCCGAGGTGGTTTTCTTGCACATCGGGTACATTTGATAAGCTGCAAGGCTGACCGAGCTAAAGACAGTTAGTTAGTTTGCTAATTAGCAGTCATTCCAGAAAAGTCCATTATTCAGCTCGGTAGTTTAACGTCCCTGTTGGTCTCTGTGGCTGTGCTCTAGCCTGGTCCAGTCGGGCTGCTGAGCCCGGTTTTGTTGCAAATATATTCTGTATAAAATCTGATCCAGTTTCACCCAAATCACTGAATAAAGTTCTAAAGTTGTGCTTTTGTACAGTAATCAGTGAGGCCCGGCCATAAATGACAGGAAGCACTCCGCTCCGGCGGCGTCAGAAGAGAAAAAACTTTTAATTTGATGTGAATACAGGATGAGTAAAACAACTTTTTATTGTTTATTAGGAAGATTGGATGACAAGTTTCCTCTTCAAGCAAATAGACCAGAATAGACTGGCCAAAGCCAGCAATAATCCATGCCGATTGTACTGAGGTGGACAGAAAAGTCCACTCCAATGTCAGGTAGGCCTTCATCACCATTAACAGTCTTGATACTGATCCTCTATTGGATGATGAGTGAGCTGAGCAATCACCCACAGAGACGACAAAAAAACAAGCGTCACAGTGAAGTGATACTGAAATCAACTCTTTTGTGTTAGATAGACAGAGTGCACATCTAAAGAGATCCATCTGTTGTAATGGAGAACCAGATCTGAGTCAAACACACACTCTGATAATCTGAAGCTTTTGAAGCAATGTGACAAACAACAGCTGTGCAGCGGGACACGAAGCAACATGTAAAGAAGGCGACGACTATTTAAAAGAGGAAAATAACATAACGTCGCTTTTTCCGCCTTATTTTCCTGCCCTTTGTGACTAATTAAAAATAAATCATTTGCATGAAGCTGAATGCATTTAAAACTTAAAACAACAAACTTTCTCACGTGGGCCTGCCTCATGGGGATGGCTGTGTAATCAGATATTCCACTAATCTTAATAGATTAGCTATTTATGAGAAATGTTTGTCACTTTGGGCAATGAAAATATGAGATGTGGGGACATCCACCATGATTTTATTTTTGTAATCTGACTAAATGTTTGGCTTACTTACAATCTGGAGCGGAGGTTGGACGAGTTCATCCACAATAAGCAAGCTTAAATCAAAAAAAAAAAAAAAAAATCACACAAAATACTGCCACATTCTTTCAAATGACATATTAGAAATGAAGTTTCAAACACTGAAAATAACTGCTGCAGTTTATCTTAATAAAGAGGTTTTGTTTTCTCGTCTCTCAGGCTTAAGTAACAGCCAACTCAATCTTTGTGCATCATTCATATTTACAAAATCAATATGTTGTTATTTTATGAAAAGTTCCCAGTAAAAGGAGCAATAGAAATGCCAGTCAAGCAGCCCATTGAACGCATCCGCTCCCTCAGCTGAGTTCATGAGGCTCTTTAGATCACGCTCAGTACCTGTTTCGTATTTCATCATCCTAACTGTACTCAGTTTTGGTTTGTTGAGCTCTTCATGAAGAAATACATCAACAAACCCAGTTATGGATGAAGAACACGTCATTTGTTCATCCCGCTTCTTGCCAGCCTTTGTCGATTCGGGCTACACATATCTTTCATTTACCCTCACGTTGGTTCCCAACCCATGTCCCCTGCTATGGCCAACTTTGGTGCATACATTTATGTTTTGACATATTTGAAAGGCCCCTAACCCGAGCAGAACAATCGAGTACACAACCAAAGGGACTACTTTCACCAATGAGTCCTCCCAAAGATCTACCTGCTGACTTAACAAGAAGCATGGGGGGATCTCAAAGCACTTTGATTTGATGTATTAAAATGTATTAAAACTGGTTAAATGCTACAGATAGAAGATTTCTTTTCATGACTGACCCGTCTCCATTTTCTGCACCATTCATCAGTGTAGTGATTCCTCAGATGGTGATAATGGTGGTAAAACAATGTCAAGTCTTCCATTCATACTTGTCTTTCCGTTGCTCTGCCAATAAACACAGCCAGAACGCGAGCTGGCGGTGAGTTTTCTCTGCCACCGTGTCGAGTTTGTTCGTATAAATATCTATAAACTTCCACCCTCCCTCGTCTCTCTCCTCAGTCTGTCTTTTGTTTTGTGTGTTTTCCTCATTTCCTTTTTTCCCCCGCTGCCCATGAAATGAAAAGACGAGATAATACGAGCGGCCTGTTTGTCTGTGTGCACACACAGATCTGTGTGTGTTTGAAGAGCGATTCTCAAACAGCATTATTAACTCATCTGGGTTTTGCATGAGTCGCCTTCATTCTCCGTTAATACATTCATGGTCGCCTCTAATAGTTAGACGATGCACGCAGATGCCAAGAGGACGCGTAGTTACATTTCTCGGAAGGTGCTACGCTGAACCCACGACATTGATTTAATCCAGAAGGCATTCGACCACATGAATGGTATTTTGTCCGACCAAAACTTGTTTTTAATACACAGAATATAAAATAATTTGTGTGATTATAATATCTCATGTGGTATATTTCAAAATTCAGTACCTTTCCCCAGTTTTGCTTCATTGATTAGCCATTTGAACTTAACTATAAGTGACCCTGAGGGTCAAAATGCAACAATATTTCACAACACAACAGCAACATTTATGTTTTCTGAAATACCTTTATGTTTTGACCTCTAGATCAAAAGGTAAAAAATATCTTGACAGTAAAAGACCGTAAAATGCCATGAAGTATGACTGAGTTTTCCTGTATACAGTAAAACACGGTAATGCTGCAAAACCTTTATTTATTTATATATATATATATGCCATTTTAGGGGAAATTCAACAGAAAACAGTATTTTATATTAGAGACTGTTAATTATACAGTAAAACACTGAAATATTTAATTGCATATTTAACGGTCTTTTACTGTCATTTTAAAATATGGAATAAAAGACCAACCTTGAACATGAAATCAACAGTACTCTTTAAATTTACTGTAATATTAGAAAAGGTTGTTTCTATTTATTACGGTGAAATTCTGGCAACCACAGCTGCCGTTTTTTTTACCGTAAAAACATTATTTTGATTTTGATTTTGCACATAATTCCTGCTTTGGCTCTCATTATTTTTCCTTGAACATACTTCTGTATGTTACCTTTAGTAAACATCTTAAGTATAACTGGAGGAAAGT
Source organism: Sciaenops ocellatus (assembly GCA_033000465.1). Lineage (NCBI taxonomy): Eukaryota > Metazoa > Chordata > Actinopteri > Sciaenidae > Sciaenops > Sciaenops ocellatus. The sequence continues at coordinate 3,384,443 of CP136871.1, read as the reverse complement.
CCTTTAAAGTCTCTCTCCCATCAACAGTCATCACAGTCTCAGTCAACCAAACGATGATATTCAAGGACTGCAGAATCAAAGATGGATGGATGGATTGTATGAAAATTTGATTTAATTCATGTATGCTGCTGCCATCCTGTATTTCTGCTTCCTTCTTAACATCATACTGTTTGCACTGAGGCCAGCTGCACCTTGATCAGACCCGGTCCAAAACCTCATCTTCAGTTTGGGCATGGGATTTCACCGCAGGCCTTCCAAAAGCAGCCTGGATACTCTCTCCTCCACCTGCTCCACTTTCCACGAAGGACATAGGCCAGAAAAACTGTGATGCCAACTTCTGGATTAAAATCTGTTCTAGTTTTTGTTTCTCATGTTTTGTTCCATCTGTTCGATCCAAGCTCTCAATATTCCAAAGTCAACATCCAAACTACTCTCTGTGTTTTTCCTTCCTCTTGTCTTTGTAGGCGTGGCCTCCTGTCTTCCCTCTCACCTGTCTGATTACCTCGATCATCTGCTCCTCGTCATCCAGTCAAGCAATGCAGTACAAAATACCGGCTCGGATGCCACCAGGTCATTCAGTCTTCCTCGAATGCTACAGTCAGCTTTGTGCATCTTTTCGCAACTCGCTAACCTCGATCTGACTGCGATTCAGGATATTCCACAGCACACACGTCCACCTCATCCTGTTTCCACCACCAACTCTTGGGTTCCCTTTCAGCAAGCTGTCCACCTGCCATTGCACGTTCAACCCTGTTACCAGTAAACTGTTAAAAGTAAATTCGCTCTCTGGCTGTGTTTGCACTTTTGGTCCGCCAAATGTTCAACTTACAATAAGAAATGCTGTCCAGGCAGCACAAACAGCAGAAAGCTTATATTCAATACCTGCATCCGTGAATGGTGTGCTGCTGATACAGAGCGGACGAAGAAGCCCACAAAGCCGTGTGCATGCAAACCTTCTTTGGTCCCTGTGCTTTGTAATTCACTACATGAAAGAGGTGTTCGATGAAAACTATCTGTTACACCCATAGAGTGCAAGTTGACTCAAGGGGTGACATATTTTTAGAAATTATTTATCGATCAACTGAGAGTGCAGCGCCTGCCCACGGCTAATATACCTGCAGGTGATCACGTGGGACGGTGGGCAAATTTCCACCTTCCATTTATTAGGGAGAAAAAGACACTTCATGAAGAGAGAGCTCCATCGAGGCGAGGGGAAGTAATAATTATCTGTTGGTTTGTCACTGCCGTTGACCCCTTTATATTTACACACAATCATTTGATCCATTATCTATGTAAAAGGTTGATTAGTGCAACTTTAATGTGCACATGTAGCGCACTCTTCAGTCTGCTTCACATGGAGCCTTTCTGAGCTGCCAGTTTGTAAAGTTTAGTTCACTGCTCATCACTCGAGACCCCGTCATTTAAAAATCATTCCCTGTGTATCAAACAGAAAAGTCCTGATCTTTGAATTGTAGATAGTTTAAGTTGTCATCAAAAACTAGAACTGATGATATGACTTTGTTTTGTGAGTTTCCGCTGTGAATCTAAAAACGGTTCCAAGCGTCCCCGGGTTTACAATCTTAAGTAAGCTGGAAGCTGTAAAGTTCCATCAGATAAAACTTTATTGATCCACACTGGGGAGATTCACTTGTTACAGCTCACAGTATACAAGGTGGATAGGAAAATACTCATAAATAAATAAATGGGGGCGTCCTCGTGGCTCAGCTGGTAGAGTGGACTCTCCACGTACAAAGGGAAGGACGCATGAGTCGGCAGGGATCTCCAGAAAAAACACGGCGCCATGGCAACAGGCGGCTGTGGTGTGTCAGTTTGTGTTGAATGTAGCCGCTGTGAAATAACTTTTCGTTTCGCTGATTAACCGGCTTTATCAATGCCAGCACTCGCTCACGCTCATTCACTATCTATGCTGCTTAACCACTGCTAGCTCTCTCTCTGTCTCAAACCATCGGACGCAAAACAAGTTAAACTTCTTCCTGTTTCTATTTTACAGCGTAAATTTCAGTCAGACTCAGATTTAGAAGCTGCTTCATGAAATAAACAAAGGTCGAGTATCAGAGTTTTAGATTTTCGAGACATTTCAGGCTGACTGTGGAGGTTTGACCGGTCTGAGCGTCTGATTGGCTGCTGCAGCGTGACGTCAGGCTGCGTTTTTCCAAAAGTTGGATCCGGCTCAACTTCTCCCCAGCTGCGTTTTTTTTGGTGGACACCCCTGTAGCCCACACCGTTACATCCAAAACGGGCGCTCCCACTCAAATGAATGGAAAAAGCTGCTGTTTCGCCTTGGTGCTGGATCCTGTCTGAATGCAGCCTAACTCAATTGCCGATAACTACAACTGCAACATATTTGGTATCAAATTAAAGAGGAAATTGTGTTTAACACGAAAAGAACTTCTCTCCTTTTTGAGCCGTTTGTTTTTAGTGGGAAGAAATGCTCATTTGAGTGACGGTTCTCCAGCAACGTTCAAGAATTCTCCTGAGGTCTAGAGGGGTATTTAGGGACCATGTTCAGGTTTATCACACCAGAGCATTCGCAGTCCATCAGAAGGAAGGAAGGAAGGAAAATTTGTGTTTTGAGTCAATTCCAGGTGTGAGAAATATACAAAGAGAGGCCTGATGATAGGAGGAGCTGCAGACGGGAGCCTGTGGATAGTGCTGGGAATGTGTCACATTATGCTTTACTGTCTGCATCCATTTGAATGTTTGAAATGACAAATCCTGCGCTTTCTTCCTGTCGATAACAAGTTTCCCCCTAACTTTTTTTTTCTGCAGAATGATAAGATGACAGTGTGCTTAGCCAGCGTTATGCAGAATCTGCTGCTCACAGTGTCAGGTGTCAATCACACTGAAGACAAAGCTCACACACCAACGAGAATACATTTATCCTTATCCATTCACACACACACACACACACACACACCAACAAACACACAGCCACACATTGCCTCAGGCAGTAAAAGCGTGGACAAAGCCTGTTGTTGCAAATGCTGACTTTGTATACTGAAAAAAGGGGCGTCTTAAAAAGACATCAGAACGTTACAGAAAGGGGCCGACATCTCTTGGAAGGGGAAATCTCTCGGGACAGCGAGGTTCACTCGGGGCTTCTGGTCTTTAAACTCCCCACGCTGCTGCTGAGGGTGTGTTTTGCTGAGACAGTGATTCATTAACATACATATGAGGGAAGTGTGCTCACCGGGGAATTTAAGAGATTTGAGTTTTAAACTCCTACAAGGCATTAGCAGGTCGGTGTGTGTGTGTGTGTGTGTGTGTGTGTGTTCGTTCTTGAGGCCATCACGAAAGTGTTCGGGAAATTAGATGAGGGGCTCCCTGTTTGTCCTTGATGCTTCATTTCCACAGAAAGTGGTCAATTAGTTCCAAAAGTGTATCAGGTGGATTTAGAAATATGATAATGCATGCAGCAAAACGGATGAGTTTGCTTAGGGACGACGCCAGGCAATTTATGGCTGCACAGCTATTGTAGCTGCTGTAAGCCTGGAAGGCCTCAGGCCCCTTTACAGAGGTAATAAAGGACAGGCAGTCTTTGCTCCAGGAAAGGCTGTAACTACTTCAGCGTCTAAACACACACACACACAGAGCGGGTACTTGTGAGGATTTAAATGGGATCTTCAAGGACTTTAATGTTCCCAGAAAACTTTGAAAAACATTAGTATCTGACTACTACACTGGCAACAGGCACCTTGGGGTCTAAAAAAAAAAAATCATCTCACAAATGGAAGATTGTATCTGTGGCATTCATCAGGTTCACGGCAGGCTGCTAAATGATTTAGCAAAAAAATAGAAGAGGGAATTGGAGGACGTGTACTTTTTTTTTTTTAAGGGTTATGCTAAAGGCTGGGCTCCCTTGGTGAGTGTGTACGAGCTCAGAGGAAATTGGTTCAAAATTAAATAACTACCAAACCCATCCACGGCTCATTCCCAGCTCAATAAAACTGAAATAATATGTGGTGTTGTGTATATAGTGATAGTACGAATGAAGGCAGAAGCAGGGGGGAGGCTTACATTCAACATGTGTCTGTGGTGAATGAGTCGTGCAGATGCTAGCGCCTTTGTGAGGCTGTGCTTTGCGCTAGATGCTCAATGTCAAAATGCTAACATACTCACTAGATGATTAGCAGCTGTATGGTTTAACCAATGACAGTATAAAGAATGGACTATGTTGGGTAGACTGCCTAATCTAAAAATCGTCAAAGATGTGGACCTAAGGCGGGCTAGGTGCTCAAATAGGCCATCTATAATGGCATCTACCTGTCAATCAAAGCGTCCACGCTCTTAATCCTGCATAACTTTAAGCCTTAATATAATCTGAACAGGTGAGTTGTATAAAAATTCACCCTCAGTACAGTTGTCATGAACGGGGAAATTAGCTATAGAGACCAAAACTGTTTTTTGTACCAGGCTGTAAACATGTTTATTTCTGCTGTGAAGTTGGACATTTGAACATGGGGACTTATGGAGACTGACTCACTTCTGGAGCCAGCCTCAAGTGGACGTTTGAGGAACTGCAGTCTTTGGCACTTAATTTCCCGGTCATGGAGGTTGCCACTTGAGTTTAACATGTTTACATCTTAGTTTGTCATGCTAGCTTGCTAACATTTGCTAAACACAAAGTTTATATGCGAGGGGAATGTCGTTAACTTTTGTACCTATTTGGTTACAAACAAAGCTTTGCTGCACCTGCTGGTGGCACTAAATGAAAGTTACCAGGATTCATCCTGTGGGTACCAAGGGTATCTGTAGTCTAGTGCCTTCGCCAGAGATTGGTAAAAAATGTAAATCCACAATTTTCTCAAATTAGAATGTCATCAGGCCACGAACAAACCGATAACTTATGAGATATTTTTGTCATTACAAAGTGATTTGTCAATTGAAGCTGATATTACATACTCCATCTATCTACCTGGGCTGTGGTGAAGTTGATTAATACGATAATAGAGGTTTGGTTTCTCTCTCTCTACAATGAGCTGACACAGCCAATTCATTAGCCAGGACAACAGCAGGAGCAAAGCCAACACATGCCACCATCTGGTGCCACTACAAGCACGTCACCTTTAGGCAATGCCGGGCTGTCAGTGGCAAATAATTGTCCTTTAATCAAGGTGAAGGACTGCCAATTAATAGCCTTGTGAGACTATAATGGCCAACAGCAAGAGTGGCAACAGCTGGCGTCGCAGTGAGACGAGCCTAAAACTCTGCGAGCAGAAAAAACATGAAAGTGAACAAACATTTTCTCTTCTTATTTACAGTGTGATAATGAACATCAATGTGCTCTGCAAATTCCATAATAATCCACCTGTTTGATTCTGAGCTATCTTTCTCTTAATGGTGGCGGCAAATGAAAAAAAAGGTTCATCCTCTGGGGAAGCACCAATGTGTTCAAGAGATTTAATGTCAGTCTGCTGATTGTAGACTGCAGTGGTGCCCTGGAAAGAGTTAAGGGTTTGGTACCTTGCTCAAGTGCACCTCGGCAGTGCCCAGGAGATGAACTGGCACCCTCTCCAGCTATCAGTGCACCTTCCATACTTTGGTCCAGGCTGGACTTGAAGCCATCGCGGTCACCCACCTCCCGTAATCATGCATTCGAGATCCCCACATTTGGGGAATTCACAAGGGAGTGCACCCTGGGTGAACCACGTTCTTAATCATGGTATCTCTCCTGCAGGTAAGTTCAGGGGAACTATAACAGGTGGCACTGTAGGAAAGGTGATGGAGTCATCAAAAACATTAGGATACATCATCTGGAGACCATGAATAAATCCAACCATGTACTTACTCATGGACTCAAGAGCTCAGTATTTCTAAAATCCCTAAACAGCCACTGTGAATATCCACACTATGCTCAAAACAAGTTAATGAGTCCTGATAGATTCAGATCTAAATTGCAATCTAAAATCTAGACTGCTAGCGAGATAATAAAACAAAATTGGGGTAAGTACCCCTTCAAGACGTCTGCAACCTCACGATTCAAAGACTCTTGATGGAATGATAACATCGTCTCATATGCCCCAGTCTGACAGCTACTGCTTTCTGTCTTTCCCACCCGATTATCACGAGGCATACAAGAAAGCTCCAACTCTTCACACAAATGGAAAGAGAATGTTTCAACCTTATTCGTAAATTGTAAAATTCTTCATCCTGTAAGAAGTCGCTCTAGCACCAAAACTCGTGTCCTTATCTGTCACTTTGATTGGTGAAGCATTTGCCCATAGGCAAGGAGGATCTCCACTGATATGATTCACATATTTTGTGAAATATCAAATCCAAAGTTTGCAGAGTGTCAGCTTGAACTATTACTCTGTTTGAACTACACTAGTTCTGTGAGATCTGCTCAGTTTGTTTCCATTTTAATTGCATATATTTTGTTTCTCTTGCATCAGGAACTGAGTTGGCAGACGAAGATTTCCATATGGGATAATTTAGCAAAAATTCAATGTTTGTTATTTGCTTTCTACAATATCTGTGCAGGGCGCACATCTACCATATGGTTAGGATTAGGGAAAGATTGTGTTTACGGTTAATGAAAAGGCAAATGTTAATCTCCTGCATGAAATGAAGAGGCATTACATGCCTTCCACTGCCCGGATTTCACTTTCCACCTTGTTACATAAAGGGTACATTACTTCCTGCACTGGCACTGCACATATGTCATTGGATGTACTGCAAATTGTCCAAGATCTTAGATGATGTCCTATATTTCCATGACCAGAAGGTGTTTGTCAGACTGAACGAAATAGTACCTTCAAAATCCAATCGCAGATGCATCTAGAGGGAATTTTCTGACCCGTTGACCCTACAGTACCAGCCACCAGTTAGCTCTTCCTGACACTTTCCAGTTAGTGTTTTCCTCTAACAGGGAATGAGGGGGGAAAAAAGCCAACTTGAAGAAAGTTTCCTTCCTCTTACAGATTGCTGACCCAGTCCTTTTTCAAATTATTTTCAAGCATCGCTCTCCAGAATCTGTCCCCCTCGGGATGATGTTGCTGCTGCAACATCTGTGTGATAAAGAGACTCAGCCCAGCTACCAAATCAAGAAATATTAAAAAAGACATCCGCAGAAGCTCAGTTTCGCAGATAACACACAAAGAGACGGGCAGAGTTAGTTGTTGTATGACATACGGTGCTTCCCAAGGACTCCTGACAGCCTGAAACATTGGCTTACATATTAAAAAACAGAATTACATTTTAATACAGGCAGAAGAACCCCACAGTTTCTGTGCAAAATACAACTACAGCATATTTGCAATATGGTCTTCAGAGACACCTGAAGTACCTGCTTCTGTTTTAGCCAACTTTTTATTTTTGCAAGAGGCAATTTGTCCCTCCATTCATCATGCAATGACCCACAGCCAGATTGAAGAAATTTCTTCTTCTCTTGTAACAACGGATTGTGAAACCTTTAACGGAAACTGCGACAAACATCGCCTCGAATCCCACAAAGCAGTTATATGCTGTAGCAGCAAAATCTTTGCATGCATTCTACAGTAAGTGTAGATTATATAATCATGACTGAGCAGAAAGAAATGCAACCTGGCATTCATTTTTTAGGTGAGATCGGATCTAAGTGTGTTTGTACGTGAGAGAAAAGGTGCTACAAGTGTGTGTGTGTGTGTGTGTGTGTGTGTGTGTCAGCCATAGTTCTGCTGATGAGGTACACACCACTTTTCCTGGACTTAGAATACGGTGTCATGAACTTTTCCATTTATATATTCATGTCAGTTCCACCTGGATGAACTCAGCAGCACTTTGCTGCGTAGACAAACCCACAGCCAAAAATGAAAACTCCAGAGACAATGACCCACCAGGTGAACAGCTTCATTTTACCTCTGACCAATTTTTAATCATTCATGCTTTTTATTTCAAGTGGCACGAAGATCAAAAGTCCAAACAATATTCTGAAGTACACTGGCGAGTGCAGTCATGAGCTGCAGCAAATGTCAAAAAGGTTTGTCATTGTGATTTTCCTTTGGGGGTCAGTGAAAAGACTAAGAAGAAAAAAATTCTCATGAATGAAAACTCATCAGTCCTCAGCTGTTTGGATGCCAGGTGACCAGTAACATCCAATCATAGTCATCCAGGTATTACAGCTATTACAACCTGACTGACACACTCATGCCAATGCAGTTTGCCGCCAGAACTCCACCACGACAACTCACTCCTTATGCATTATGTTTTTTGATTGAATGTTTGGACGTGTTTGAGGGGATTTTAGATCATTTGATAATGAAATATTAAGTTTGTATTTTTCTCCCACGTTCTCACATATCAGTGAATCATTGCTGCATCAAATTGGAGACTGGGGATTGGTGCTGCTCCAATCAGGAGTCCCTGGGCCTACAGGAAGCGATGACGTTGGGGGCCATACCTCCTCAGCTGGGAACCACACACCTAGCTTTCCATACATTACACGGACAGTTAACAACATTGACAAAGATGTAGTGAACAATGACATGGCTCAACACGTGATTAAGGCAAGTTAATTTTATTTTCCATTTGAATCTTTTGAGACCACCACCTGCTATTTATATGATGATTGTATCATCGAGTATTTTTTTGGAACAATGCCGCATTGAATAGATTTCATTAGATCCATCACCAGGTGAGAAACTTTTGTTCAACTTTTTATGTCTTTAAAGAAGTAAGAGTGAAGTGAAAGGGGGGAGGGAGGCTCTGAAAGAGGAAGATGAGAAAGAAAAGTGGAGAATAAAGAATGAAAAAAAAGGATCAAAGGACGCAAAAGAACATTTTCATGGGCTCTGATTCATCCCACTGACTTTTTGTTATGATGTAAAGTCTCACCAGAACCACTGAATGAAAAAGTCAGAGCAATGTTCCAGACACGGCTGTGCCGTATTCAGAGTTGTATTCAGAGTTGAGTCCAGCGAGGCCACTGATACCGAGTCCTAAAGAAACTCACACAGTGGAGAAGCTAACGATAATGACATTTGTCAATGAGGTGATGCAATTTTTGCAGAAAGTCGGCACTTGTGCCAGTCAGCTGCTCACATGGCTTTAGGGAGGTCTGCCAAAGCCAAAGAGGTGTTAACAACATCTCCGATATATTATCCAGTCATGATTTCACATCCAAGAATCTATTTTGCTGTTGTTGCTATTTTTCTGTCTTTCATTTTGTTCTCAGTTTCCAGTGTTAACACGTAAAATTGAGCTCATCCAGGTCATCTTCCTTCAAGAAGGGTTGAAGGGTCTGGGCCAACTGGACTTGGTTGTAGATCCGTGAAGACATTTCGCCTCTCATCCAAGAAACTTTTTTTAGTTCTGAAACTGCTTTAACCAGATTTAACCCTTCATGAAAAAGGTCCTGAGCTTTGTATTGTAGATAGTTTATGTTGTCATCAATGGGAACCAGAAATGTACATCCTTACATTGATATCTATGATCTTGTTTCACAGATTTACAAACAAAATGAAGACATTGTGAGTTCAAGTGTTTGCCTCATCACCTCACATAATCACCATGAATAAGCAGCAGGACTTATCAGGCTCAAACTGCAGAGGTGGAGGCTGTTTTCCAGGGGACAGTTTGCAGAAGAGTCGCCAAGGAGGACTGAACGGGTCGCATTTTTTTTCTACATAAACTCGAAGATCTTTTCTCAAAGACACTACCATTTTAAAACATTGTTTGTTACGATGTAAGTTGAAATTTCATGACATAATCGTTGTAGATAAACAACAGGACTTAACTGGATCTCACTGCCAGAGAGAGACGTAGGTTTTTCCTGGGGAAGTTCACCGAAGAGTCGACAGAGAGGACTGACCGTCTTGCATCAAGTTTTCTACAAAAATTCGAAGATCGTTTCTCATGTTGCCGAAAAACAATACCTACTACCACTTTAACTATTGTTTGTTACAGGGTGGGCTGTGTAAAAGAGATGAGGTAGTGCTGTTTGTTGGTTGAATAGGAAAAATGCTCATTTGAGTGACCGTTCTCAGTGAACTGAAGCAACATTTTATGAACGAATTTTGGCACTTTACGAAAAGTGCCAAATTCATTAGGATTCATCCTCTGTGGGCCATTATTGTACAAAATGTCACAACAATCCATCTCGTACAGTTCTGTATATTTCAGTCTGAGGACTAGTTGATGGACAGATCGACCCACCGAGCAACAGTGTCGTTTGATGGATGCTCATAAGAGCGTTGTAACAGAAATGTGAGGCGAGGCGAGGAGGAGGATGAGACGGTGGATAAGAAACAGAGACTCGCATGCAGTCAGAATACATTTGGTAGGAGTGCAGATGAGTTGGTGGTAAAGGGAGCAGCAGACACAGAACACAGAGGAGCTGATCGCCTGCTCCCTCCAAATGTCAGCTCAATTATTCCATCCTGCAGAGGATATACAGAGCTGATGCAGTTTCAGAGATTTGATGAGGTTGAACTACATTTGAAACATTGGTCTTTCTTCTCATTAGAACTGTGAGCTGGGTGATTGTTTTCCCCACCCCCGCTCTTGACGTTCATTCCAAAACTTTAAAGCGACTCAGTTTGGGTGTTTTGCTCCTGGCCAGTCATTAATTGGTGATCAGAAGACGTGGACAACCTGAAGCGAATCCTTTGGCTCCATGAACACGTAATGAACACGGCCAGGTGTCGTGATACGCTGCTCCACCTGCTGTTACTCTAATTCAGTTCTCTGTCGCTTCTCTCTCTCTTTCCTCGCAGTCTTTTTTCCTGTCTCACTCTGAGGGCTGCCACTAACACACACTCCCCCATCTCCCCCTGCCCCGACACCGCCTCACCCCCCCCATCTATTGCTTGTTAAATTTGATTGACAGAACCAGATATTTGTGGTGAGTGTCAGGGCAGTGAGGGTTTAGAAAGGGAAGGAGATGTCCATGCATGGGGACTGCATGAAAGTAATATCCATATCCATATGTGCTTTCACGCCGTTATATCTTCACCAATTTGTCATGAATGATTAATTTTGCTTCAGGAGGTGTCAGTGCTGTAAATTATGCTTCATGCTTTAAAATAAATTTGAATAAGCGCAGCAGACTGACATTTTCTAATAGATGTTTGGCCCCTGTAATTTGTTGGCAGACACACCGCTGCATGTCCGTCAGACGTTTCGAGGCGGCGACTTCCACCGGACCGGAGCTGCACTCCAGTAAGAAGAAGAAGACAGCTGAGAGAAAAGAAACTCTAATGTGGGACTCTGTGTGTGTGCGTGGAGCCCGCCGGTATGTCATTGGCATGTCATCATCTGCACGATTCCACAAGAATTTCAATCTTGTATTGCAAGCGGCCAACTCCAAATCATTTCCATCTCATTTTCTACCAATCTCATTTATGAAACCATCAGTCACCACAGTTTGCACAGCTCCTGGAGTTATACATACAGTAAAACTAATCAGCAATGTGCACACTGATATAAAAGTGGGTGAAATTAGGTTACAGTACACAGCAATTAACAGTAACCTCCATAAACTGCATGTCTCTTAGTTATTTTCAGCCTGTAATTGTGGGTTTTCTTGTTGGTTCGGTTTGTGGCCCTCTACATGTTAGAAGATTTTGCAGCTGCAAATGCACCTGGACTGCTGAATAAGACGGCTGAATGATACTTTTAAATTACTCATGATTGCAGTGTTGGTAACAGTAAAATACACCAGTTTAAAGTCACTGTTTTGTTTATTGGAAAGCTGACAGTAGAGATGCAGACGGGGAACAAAGGTCTGCAGTAGTAACACCACTCAGAGACCGTAAAATGAAAGTAAAATATCAGAATTCAAATAAACGTCAAAACTATAAATTTACTCAAGGCTTATCAGGGAAACACTGTTATTTTATTCGTTTTACAGATTTGTCTTAACACCTTCAATAAAGTGACGATGATGATAAATCTACAGAGAAGTTATTTTACAGAGTAACAGAAGTCACGGCACAATAAGCCATTCACACGTTGATGTTACAGCCATCAGGGCTCAGTATCTTGCTCTTGCTTCACTTTAGAAATGAGAAATAAGTATAATTTGTCATTAGTGGAACATTTGGAAGTAAACAACAGTTTGGTTGTTTAATTTGCGTTCTGTATACAATTTTAAAAAAACAGATCACTACTGTAAAATTTGTATTATTTTCCATAAATGTCTCTAAATTTGGAGTGTGCTGTGCCTTCACCATTCAAATATGGCTACAGGTGCCCGACTCCAGTCAGAGACACGGCGATCGATGGGCTGAAAGCTCAACACGCAATTCACTTATCAGGATCGTGATGAGCAGTGACCAACTGTTACTGTTAGTGTACTTACAATAATTGAGAGTCTAATATTTATTATTCTTCTGTTCATTTCTCCACCTAATCCTGAAGGAAACATCTGACTCTGTAGTTCTTCTGTCAGTCTTCTGTCCGGTCCTGGTGAGGTAATGTACTGTGAGTATATCAGAGCTTTTTAACAGTAATAATACTTTTTATTTCTAGTGCTTTTCATGATACTCAGAGTCACTTTACAGGAGTTAAAATCTTCAAACAACACATCATGAATCACACATTTCTAAAAAGATTTTTGAGTTTTGAGTCGTGTTTGTCGACGGGTTGGTGCAGTCTCTGATTTGGTTGTTGGGAAGAGACTTCCACAGGGAGGAGGGCAGCTGTGGAGAAGGCTCTGGTCCAGAGCTTTGGTGGGTCGGGGCAGGTGCCGCTCCAATCGTCGTCCTCCAGGTCTCGAGGTAACGGGGACTGAGGTGGCCACGCCTCGTCATCTGGGGGCCGATCGTACACAACAAAACACTGCAAGGAAAGTCAAACAACGGCGCCGTAACAGTTACTATGACTACAGGCAGCTGTATAATTAAAACACAGTCACACATTGTGTACAGACAACACACACACACTGTTATTACGTGTGGTGATCAGGGCTGGTGTTCTCTTATCTGTGCAGTGATACAATCAGCGATCATTTGTCAGTGTCAGCGGTATCCACCGTGCACGTGAATGTGTGTGTGTGTGTGTGTGCCCGTGCTCTTCAGTGTGTCTTTATAAAAAAATAACCCGATGACACGGCTGATGGATGTCTCCTCAACAGAGCAGAGATAACAGAGTTTGTTCCTCGGCCTCGAGGTCAAAAGGTTATTTCAGCTAACTTTGTACAAGAGCGCCGATGTACTCACACCTTCCTCGGCTTTCAGTTTGTTTCCACTTAATTCAACTTTGGCCAATTTGCTTTCAGTATTAGATTCAGTGGATTTCATCAAGTGCTTTAATTTGATATATAGATCTCATTTATCTCTGATGGCTATCTGGCTCTGAGCCGTCCACTGTTAAATGGATAACGTAGAGAGTCTACATCTTATATTACAGTGCAGAAAGTCATTAGAAAACTCAAGTTCAAGCAGAGACCAGCTCGTTGGGCTGTTTTAAAAGCTACCTGCCGTGATACGACAACGTGCTGCCGACTGTGGCTGTGTTTCTGCACACCAGACAGTCAGAACTGAAGAAACTTCTTGGATGAGAGGCGAAACGTCTTCACGGATCTACAACCGAGGCCAGTTGCCTCAGTGTGATAGGGTCAGTTTTTTTTGGAACTGTGCATGCTTTTAACTTTGTGTCTTTTTTTTTTGTACTTTGAGTTGTTTTTGCATGCAGAATGGACTTTCCAATTGTCCCTGAACACACCACAGACTGATTTGGCAACAGGCATCAGGTGTGTAGGAGCACCTACATGCTTCAAAAAGAGACGGAAACGGAGGGAGAGGGAGGAGTGCGTGGGCCCCGAGGGCCAGGGCGCCCCTGAAGCGCGGCTGCCGGTGCCCGTTGGCGCGGTACTCCGGCCTGGGGAGGGATGGCAGGACGCTATTCCCCAGGCCTGTAGGTACGTCAATCTATGATTGGAGCGGCGGGCACCGGGGGATCAGCCGGGGGGCCAGGCGGGGACGAGGCAAGGGGTCGACGGCAGAGGTCGGCTGAGGGCAGGCGGCGGACGGTGGTGGTTGATGGCGGCAGCGGCCACGGGGGGAAGCAGAAGGCAGTGAAGGCAGGACACGGGGCGGGTCAATTTGAATTATTTTAACGTATTTTATGTAAATAAACCATGGACCGAGTTTCTGCTCCTGATTTTAAAAGAACCCGTGCAGCCTTAATGGAGTCCTAGGCTCTTGTTAACCTAGGTGGAGTTGTCGACAACATTTTTACTTGGTGAGCACCATATCATCAGATTTAACACTCTTGAAGAAAGATGACCTGGATGACTGAGAACCTTCACGGGCCTCCTTGCATGAATTGTCTGGAGCTGCTCGGGGCCGGCTAACGCTGCTGGATTTTAACATCTGTCTGAATAGTGGTAACTGGAATATTTCCTGACATCAAGCATTAGCATGGACACTGAACATGAGGCATGACTGGGCCATTAAGCACTTACACTGTAGAGGAAGCTTTTTGTGTCATGTTTATCTCACAAACACTCCGGTACTTCAGTAATATGAATATGTAGAAGCACTTCTAAGCATGTCTCCTTCACCGTTTATGGAAATGAAGACAAAATAAAGAAACACTGAGCACTTAGCCTATACGTTCAATCCATTTTCATGGCTTGAAATAGAAACAAGGACCTAAATGAAGTAAAGGCCTTTATACGAGCGGCTTTGTAAAATGATTAGAAATTCTATTACACACTTGAGCACAATACTCAGGGTTTTTTTTAGAACCCTTATAGTCCATTAGAGGAAATGACTTCCACACACTAAGATCAGTGCAATTTTCATATTTAATACACCCTTTTGTCCCGTGCTTCTTGCATCAGAACCTTATTACCCCTGTGAAAGTCTGACTCAGTCAAGTTGACTGAAGACAAATGTGATGTGTTATCAGTGCAGCTGCAGGACTTTGACAAAAAATATAGAAATAAACAGCGTTCCTATTTATGCTCGTTTTAGTTCTATAAATACCCTCCTAACCGTCTGGTTTCCTTCGCTCTCGTATTCCGCCCTCCCCATTTCTTTCCCCTCTCTTTCCTACCCTCCGTAGGGGTCTGAGGGGGGTCCATTGTGCCCGGGTGCTACGGCGGATTCCCCTACCGAAGCTTCCCCACACCGCAGCATCAGACCGAAGAAGCAGACGAGATCACGCTTCACTCTCAATCCTTCATTTTTGTCAATAAATCATTTAAACGTATCTTGTTGATGGTGTGGTCCATGCTAATGAAACGCCCTCATACAGACATAATGAGCGACGCCTGGCTCTGCCACCCGTACGCTCAGGACAATCCAAACTTTTCTCGTCTGTTGTTCCCCGTTGGTGGAACGTCCTACCAGTTCCTACCAGATCAGGGGCGTCCCTCTCTACCTTCACAAACCTCCTGAAGACGTCCAGCTCTTCAGAGAGGACCTCCTCTCCAACACTACCAACAACTGGACATGATAAATCTCTCCCCCTCTATGACTGGACCTTGATTCAATGTGAGTTATTGCTGCACCAACGCGTCCTTGTAGCTCTGTATCTTGATTGGTTGTGAGTCTCTTTGGATGAAAGCATCAGCTAAATGACTAAATGTGATATAAGAGTAAATATTGAATGAGAGAAAACTACCCTGATTTTTAAAGGTTAAACTACTCCTGACTGTTCACGATGCTCAGGGGGACCGACGGGATTTCACAGCAATCCTCTGCTTATTTCCTCAAACTCGATAACAAACAAAAAAAATTGGCTGTTTAAATGCAGGAATGTTTCTGGCTGCTGTGCAAACAGGTTGTTTTCATTCCGAAAGGTTGCTCGGTTGTTTTTGACTCCACGTCTTGGTCAAGGGTACGCTCCAGACGTCAGCCATCCGTCACACAGTTTATAGTGCAGAGTCATTCCAGATGGGATCCATCAGACAAGAGACGTCCGGGCCGATGCTGTTTAGTTTCACCATCTCCAGCTCTGGGGGAGAACTGCTTTTGGTTAGGTAACACTCCCCTGGGTTTAAACACACACACACATATATATATACACGGCATGTGGACGAAACAAACCACAGCAAATCAGTTTATTTGATGGAGCTTATTTCCGTGAGGTTTTCAGTATTTACACACACGCCCACACGCACTTAAAAACAGATGGCGTTGTTTGATTGGAGCGTTTTAAACATGCAAGGAAAGTCAATCCATGAAACGTGCACGTGTCTGCGGCTCAGGCTGAATAAAGGAGGACTGCAGAATGACAACAGAAATGACAAAGAAGGAAACAGATCATCTGACTTCAGCTTATTGCTTCAGCTGAATCCAGACTATGTGTTTAATATGAGACATGCATTTCCATAATCCCCTCATCCCCCTTTTTTTTCCTACACTATAATAAAACTTGAGGAGATGAGAGAGTAAAAAGGTGCAGTGACGAGGAGAGTGACAAATTTACTAAGTAGCTGGGAGAGTACCTGAAGGTGCAAAGAGAAGCTCTGTCGACACCTACTGGCCCAAAACACAACTGTGTCTTATTGTAAATGCATTTGTGCCTTTTAAAAAAGGTGTGTGTGTGTGTGTGTGTGTGTGAGGGTTGGGGTTACCAGATGTCCACACACAGAACAGTGAGCACAGGAAATGATTAATAACGCAGCACATGTTCAGGTTTATTGGAATGAAAATAGTCATATGAAAGAGGCTGCCCAGGTGTCCTTGAACGCGTCATATAGGAAGCAGCTTTATGTTTGTAGCTCCGGAGCATCCAGCTGCACTCTGCACTCTGCACTCGTCGTTGACTGATGTTAAGAGCTCATTTGTGGGTGAAAAACGACCACAGCGGAAAATGCGTAAATACGCACTGGGCATGGAAGGAGACGTTCTAGTGTGACTGTGAAGCAAACTGCTGAGTTTGTGGTGATGTTATCGAACTCTAAGGTGTAATTCAAGCCCCATGCAGCGTTCAGCACACACAGAGAACAAAATCCAGTGTTGATTTGGCGTAATTTTGGATCAAAATGCGCACAGGAGAGGATTTATGAACATTTAAATCTATTTGAATCGAACTGTGTGTCTCACTTTTGAGTTAATAACGTCCACCTCTAACTTCATGATGTCTTTGGACTCCTGTGCAACTACGAGAGTGGAGAGAATTTAAAAATCTGCTGCCTTTTTTTGAACAGCAGGCGGAATATTTGTATTTTTCCCCCCAAGAGGCAGCTCAGTGTGTGAGATCCACACATAGACAGACAGACAGTGTGTGTGTGTATCAGGAGGGGTGGCTCTTATTAAAGCGCTGAGCTTCAGTTTGGACCTTCCCTCGCCTCAAGTCAAGGAGACACAGACAGACAGCGTGCACCCGCGCTCGGTTATTTGGCATCGCCCCCCCTCCTGCTGATGACTCCAAGCTCACTATCAACACCACACACTGATCCGGGAACAGGAACAGCAGCTCCTCTCCTCTCCTCTCCAGCTCAGCACCGCTTCGCTGTGGTGCGTCCCAGACGCATTCAGGATGGACTCGTCTCCTTCTCTTCACCTTTCCCACTGACTGTGACGCTGCCGTAGTTTGCTGGGAGTTCCTGGAAGAAGGAGCTGGGACTGATCCTCTGTCTGTTTCTCCTTTTCCACTTGTTTTTTTATTATTTTGATTGAACTATCCACTGCACGCTCTGCCGAAATGGGATTGTACATGCATCTGCTGTTCTTGCATTTCGTCTCGAGTTTTGTGTGCAACGCTGTCGCCTTCGTGGAGGAGCCCTCCGGGGGCAGGTCGGACGGTTACTGCGGGCGGATCGTCCGGGCGCAGACACAAACCCGAAAGGATGGCCACCACGAGTTCAGGCTCAGAGTGGAGGGGGACCCGGAAACCTACCAGCCTGGCAGCACCTACAGAGGTACAGTTTATAGAGTGTCCATCTGCGCAATCGGTGCGTAAACATGCGCCAAATGTGATAAGTGATAACTGTTTGGCAAGTTGGAAAACAGCGCATGTTTACTCTGAAATTCACAGTAATCTTTATTTTATTTGATTTCCAAAAAACCTGACGTGTCTGACCAACTAATACTCAAACTAATAACATCAGATTTTACTCGAAATTCCAGCCTAGGAGACTTCATTTCCAAACTAGTCAGTGCAGGGAGAGTTGTGGTTTGATAAGGCTACTTAGTGTTATAATGTCTGACCTATATTCACTTCCTCTCCTCTTCCTACAAGCAAGGAAACACACACACACACACACACACACACAGATCTGGCTCCAATTAAGCTGACCCCTACAAATTTAGAGTCCCCATCTCGCCTGCCAACATAAAAAAAAAAAGGCCGGCTCAAAGAACTTCTCAGGGTGAGTTTAGAACTTCCACTAAGCAGATTTCAACTCAAAATAGAACTGGTCCACTTTAATTCATAAAAAATCAAATAAATCTGGTGATTCGGAGGAGAGGTTTTACAGTAGCAACGCATGGCATGCAACAATTTTGACACAAGATTCAAAAACGAGGATGAAAATCTGCAGTCACCTCGTCTTAAAGTCTCCGTATCATGCAATTTTTGGGCCACATTTAACGATCCGGGGCTAAATTCTACTCATACATCAGGGAAACCTGTGAAGGATGCCACCCAGAGAGAAGAAAGAAGCGATTCCTCAAACCTTCACAGCTGTTAAGTAGCAAATAAGTTGACTTAAAACACGGATAGGATTGGAAATATTGACATGTTCGTTCTCCGCGCTGGGGGCAAGCTTTAAGATCAACGGGCTGGTATGAAAATGCAAGATTAGGGCACACAGAGGGTGAGCCGAGTAAAATTCCACTCACATCTCATTATATGGCTCCTTGTTCCCGGCACTAAACTCCCTGCATGAGATTTATAGGCTCTTATATTCGAGTGTGAGATGGCATATCTCTGTTACAGGCCATGACGTGGATGCTTTCGTGTTCATCATCCAGGGTGACCTTTCATCCCGCGCCATGACCCTGATGTGTCAATGTACGGGCCTTTTTTACAGCTCAGCGTGGAGTAAATACTCTCTTTCTGCTTTACAGTGGTCCTCCTGGCGACTAGCCCGTCTTATTTCAGAGGCTTCACTCTCATCGCGCTGAAGGAGGGCAGAGACGGCACCTCAGACGACGACTACACCGGCCAGTTCCAGGTAAGCGAGAGCAGGTGTGGAGAGAGGAAAAGGGAAGAATGGCTGCGTACTGAATGCGCTCTGAGCTTTCCGGGGGAAGTTCTCAAAGAAAGATGAACTCATTTGCATGCTCGAATGCACATGGGAGTCTATTTAGCTGCTCCCTGCCGTCTTCTGATACAGAGGTTAAAGGAGGTGTTGCTGACAGATGCAACACAGCTCCTCTGGCTGAAGCTAGAAAAACTGAGCTCTCCTGTTGTGGCAGAGAAGAAAAGAGAATCTAGTCACCTCTTTGGTGCAGCTCTTCTCGGGTGGAGGCAGACATAGCATCCCGCTTGCTGTGTAGCAGATATTTCCTCCAGCGGAAGAAGGAGAAGGAAGGGAGGAAGAGGCATGTGAGGACAGCGAGAAAAGAGATAAACAGAGAGAGAAAGCAGGAGAGCGACGTGAGATGTTTGGTTCAGTAGTAACACAGCTCCCACTGAGCGGCAGAGAGCTCCCGAGGAGAGCGCCAGACTTCCTCAATTACCTCCCACTCAGTGTAAACAGGAACACACATCTGTAGCTGTGTTTCCACATGCTGATCCTAACCACACTCTTACCAAACAGTGCAGGAGGCCGCTTTCATGTAGCCAACCGTTTGAAGGGACGGCCGAGAGGATTTCGCTTCCGCCGACTTTGAAACGAATAATTGTTTGTTGAGGTTTTGCTGCGATGCTGCCTTCCTTACACGCAGACACGACAGATCACATCTATGTTTATGTGACGTGCCACTGAGGATGGAGTGAAAGATCAGTTCCTATGATCATCTTAGATCAGTTGCTGTGTGGATGAACAGTCAGAATCATTCATAAACTGGCTTGAAGGAGTTTTCTGTGGCTTTTAGTGTTTGATGTCATTTGACTAAGCACAAAAGTTTTTGTAGCAGTAGAACCGTGGAGCAGCTTCCTGGCCTGGCATGCGTCCTGCTTCTTCCGCCTCCCGGCTAATCTAAATATCGGCAAGGACGTGCATCATCGTTGGACCTGAGGCGGGCTCATTGACACCTGAGTGCTCAAACAAGCCACCTGTAACAGCACCCACCTGTCAGTCAAAGCGTCCACACTGTTAATTCTGCATAACTTTAAGCCTTAATATAATTTGAACAGGTGAGTGGAGTTCGATGAGCAGCGGGGTGACATGTTGAAGAGCAGGCGAGCCTGGATCATCTGAAAGGGTTTCACTGTGCCGGCTGGGAGGCCGTCAGGAGGGCGTTAGAGATGAACACAGCCTGGATCAGGAGCTGGGGAGCACATCATCGTAAAACACAATGCAGTTCAATAGCAAACTGAACCATCCAAAATGGTCATGAAGATGAATCAACACCTGTTTAAAGACGCTTCGATGGAAACTGATGATTAGAACCTTTAAGAATGGAGGATTCATTGTATTAGACTCCATTAGTGTTAGCTGGGTGTACCTAATAAACCGGCAACTGAGTGCAATGTAGGCTATATGACCAAAAGTATGTGGACACTCACTCCAAAACCACTGATGAGCAGTAATCTGCTGCCATAACAGCTTCCATTCATGTTGGAGGGCTTACCATCAAATTTTGGTACCTGGCATCAGGAATTAGCTCTCATTCAGCCACAGGAGCATTAGTGAGGTCCAACACTGGCTGAAATAAAGTGAAGCCTGATCATCACCCAACATCAGTCAAGTTCTTCCAAGCCAAATGGGGAAAACCGTGTCTTTATGGACGTGGATGTAGCGTTGTGACAGTATGGGTGAAAATACGTATCCCGTATTGTCCATGCAGATTCTCAAGCCCAAGAAGTGGAGAGAGATAGCCCCGAAGCAACAGTCCAGAAGCTGAGCTGAGCGTTACTGTTGTGATGTTCAACGTTGGCTCCGTGCGGTCGTATCTTTTTCTGTAATCCAGCCTTGAACTGCATCGTCTCTGTCAAATAAATCCATGATGAACCAACACTGAATGTCAGTCCCATCATTCCATGGGTTCAGTCTGTCGACCAGTGACTTGTCAGTCGATCAGATGTGGTGTAGGATATTGCAGTCATTGTTATTGTCACAGCCTACATGGGGACATTATCAGATTGAAGCTGGACAGGACCAAACATAAATGTTGGGAGTTGTCCAAAATATCATCTCAAACCACGAAAAAAAAAGTTGAGGAGTGTTTACAGCTTGGCCACATCAGTTTTAGATGTAACACATTGGATGGATTGGATGGTTAGCAGAGTTTTTCATCAAATTTAAACAAAATATCAAAAATCACACGATTTTCTGTGTATTTTCGTGCAAATCCAAAAAGTTTCTAAACATTTTCTTTCATTTTAAAGAATCACAAATGAGGTTTGTGCAGTCTTGACAGAGTAGTGGATGACACAGTGTACCAAAAGTTCACCTTCCTTCTCTCTCTGTAGTCTCGCAGGCAGCCAGAGAGTGTAGGGAGCTCGGTTTTCTGACAGTCAAACTGCTCTTCTTGCTAGTGTACTTTTTTTTTTTGCCTCTTGTATGGAGTCTCACGTCTGGCTGTGGAGCAGCTCTTAGTATCCTGCAGCAGCATTGCCTCTGGGTTTACTCTCCAGCTTTTCCAACCACTAAATTATTAGTTAAGTCATGAAGTTTACACGCCGCTCTGCAAATGATAAAACAAACAACAGCCACAGGATGAAGCATAAATAAGATATCAGTTTTAAAAAACAGACACGGGAAGATAAACTTGTCTGTAAAATTGTGTTCTTAACTTTTAAAAGTTTAGGAGTGATTTTGTATGAGCTCCCCAAGCAGCATAGATAAAGTATAGACGTGTGGACTGATGTTTTTCTTCTTGGAGTTTGGTACATAGTCTTCTTCGCCGATGATGAACCAGCTTGTTGCACGAAAACGTAAAATAACAGAGTCGCCGCGTTGTTTTCTGGCTCGCAGTAGGAGCTTGTTTTCGCCCGAATTGCTTGGATCATTTTGGTTTAAACAGTTCAAACACCTCAGCTCGACTCCGCTCTATTTGATTTCGGCTCCCCGCACAATAAATACCTCACAGTCTCAACCTCGGGGAGTCCCAACAGAGAGAGAGTGAGTCTGGAGCGAAGCTGAGACCGGGGAGGTAGGCAGCGAGCAGAAACTGGAACAGTGTGGGCCGAGCTTGAACAAAATTAAAGTCGACAATCTGTCTTTACAATCTGTTTAATATATATTGGAAAATCCATCAGACACTTTTGTGCCATAATTGACAGCTGTAATAGACGCTTTTATCCACATGTGAAAAAAGATGAAGGCCTCTAGAGATAAGCTGCTGTCAAAACACTGTCAAGTGTGTAAAGAATATATTTGCCTCCAGAAAGTTCTGAGGAGTTGACTGCATGAAACGAGATGTGTCCTGCACGACGCTACCTTATAAAGGCATCGCATTGAATCAATGGAAACTTTATTTTGGACTCGTGTAGTAAGAGACATTAGTTTCAGAATGATTGCATTTATTAAATACGCCGTCCTCTGTGTCCCGGCTGCATTAGCAGGTCGATAAGAGAAGATGCAGCATGACAGCGAGTCGGGCTTTTTATCTAAACGACCTCAATCCATCAAACTCAGCTTCTCCTTATCAGAGCGGTTTACATAATAATACTTATGTAAAATGAAGTTCATACAACAATTCATATTCCTGACAGTTTATTTTCCATGAGTTAATTATGCAGCCAGTTTTTTTTTTTTTTTTTTTTTTGCAATGTCATGATTGTTATTGTGCAGTAGAAGAGGAGCCAAATGAACACAGTTGTGCCCCCCCCACCCATCCTTGTTTTCTGGTACTGGGTTGTTTCTGGCAGCTGTCCTGGAATGTGCCCGCCTGCTGTTTCACTAAAAAACACCACAACTGAGAATCGCTGCTCATTGTTTTGTTTTTTTCCCTTAAGCAATAATCTGCTCTTTGTTCTCATTACTGCCATTAAAGGACTTCAGTCTTAATGTGTCAGACCTCGGAGGGCGCGCATCCGCGACTCGAGTCTGCAGTCATTGTACTGCTTGGAAATGTGTGTGTCTTTGAGCTTATATATGTTGAATGGGCATGCGGGGGTATATATACGTGTGTGTGTTTTTCCCAGCCCTGCTTGCGTTGGTGTGGCGACGTGGGTCATATTTATCTAGGCCAGCAATGTGTGTTATTGCTCAGGGAGACAAACGGAGCTTGTTTGGATAAGGAGGAGAGATGAGCAGACATGAGATATTATCTTTTTTTTTTTTTCTCCTGCACAGATTATCTCTGGTTCTGAGTTTAGCCGGGGATAAACAAACCCAATCAGTTTAAAGTGTCACAGCTAAGTCATAGGTTTCAGATAGAGGCAATTACATAAGCCAAGTGGAGCTTAGAGGGCTTTAAAGAAAAGGACGTGTAGGATGTGTGTAGAGTTGGAGTGTTGATGACCTGATATGTATCACACTCAGATGTGATCCTAAGGTAATTATTGCCTCTTTAAGCACACAAAGATGTCTCACACCTGCCCTGTCTTTTCAGATTAACAGGCATTTACGAGGACAACTATGTGCTTGTGTTCTACGAGGAACTTCTAGTGAAGCCAGAGGACCCATCTGTATTTATTAGCCTTGGTTTCAGATGCTTGAGGTTTGCATAAATAATGTTGTACTGTGCACTGATTGCGCCTTATTACTTAATACATAATGCATCAAGACTACGAGCGCGAGGCCGCCATTTCTTAATGATTCACAAGGGATTCAGTTGTGATGAGTGTCTGAGAAAATGGGTTTGTACAAGTAGGTAACAAATCATTTTAGGGAAGGAAGGAAGGAGGGAAGGAGGGAGGGGGTGAACTGATGTTAGAAATCTGAGTAAAATGGACTTTGAAGTCATTCACTATATTTTCACATCAATAAATGGTCATTATGCTAATCTGAAGCAATATTTCTCAATCTATACCCAAGACTTTATGTTTTCTGTTCTGTTCTAAAAGTTTCCACTTTTTTATACCAATGGGCAGTTTTGTTTTTTTTGAGCAGCGACAGCAACTATCGCTGACCAAACGTGGAAAACAAGTAGAAGTCATAAATGTAGCAACAAGGATCTGATCCCTCACTGGCTTCCCACCACTGAGTATGAGTTGGACCCTGGGTCAATGTAGTGGGCAAAGATGTTGCCCCTGTGCAACTCGTACTTATTACTGCTCACACTGTTTGAGTGTCGTTTGATATGTTGGTCGTTGAGTCCATTATTTTAAATATGTTTGACATAACTTGTTGTTCATTAACGTGAGAGAATTGCTCTCATTGCTGAACAGACAGAAGGAACTCACCTGTTCGAATTATATTACGGCTTAAAGTTATGTAGAATGAACAGTTCTAGTGCTTTGATTTCAAAATGGCACTTTGGAAACCTGTGGGTGACGTCACACATTCTTTATACATATTCTTTATATTCTTTATAAAATGATCCCTCACTCTCGTCCGACACAAAACAGTTGAGTTTATGGAAACTTAACCAGGCCAGAAGTGTGAGAGAAGTGCAAAACCACCATCTACAAAAATCTATGGAGAAATACCCATAATCCATAACCATAACCTTCATCTTGGGGTTCATGCTGTTCCCCACAGAGAACCTAACTATTTCCAGCCGTCCAGTAGAGGTCACTGGTGCAGGAACAAGGATTTGATCCCTCACTGGCTTCCCGTTCATAACGAGGTTGATGTTTGATGAACTGCGAGCTTGATCTGAAACTGGAGGCAATTAAACCTCAGGTTCTCTGAGCTGGGATTTCATGGCCTCACGCTACTGCTCACACTGTTTGACTGACAGCTGATCTGTGAAAAAAAAACACCACAATAAAGACAATGTAGAACCAAAGATGGAGGTTATCTGTGACTAAAAATTATGTTTTATCATAGAAATGCATCAATAAACTATATGTTTTGTGAAACTATAGTTTAATAGGTCAATGTCAAGAAGAATGACTAAAAAAAAAGATACCTGTTGGATGTCAGAAAATCTCATCACTTAGTTTTTAGTGTTTGGAAAAGCGATTGAGGATGACTGCTGTAGTCTCAACAGCTGTGACTCAGCCTCGGTCTGAGCAGGAGTCTGTCTAGTTTATTCGTGCTGTTTCTCATTGACAGTAGCCCAAACAAACTGAGCGGGGAAGGCTGGAAAACAGACACACATGCACACGCAAGAAGACCCACAAATCAACCATACACTGCAAAAAAACAAAAAAAAAACAACTCTAATATTCCAGCAGCCGGGGTGCCACAAAAATACTGCAAAATAATGGAAAATAACTCATAAAAATACAGTAGTTTTCTGTATTGAAATTACAGTTTGTACCGTTAATTTTACATGAAATCTTGTGTTTTTTTTTTTTTAGGATTATTTGCAGTCACAGTTTGACATTTAGATTTTACATTCAACATGTAAATTCACTGTCTTTTTTTTTTTTTTGTAATTTTATTGATATTTACATGTGTTTAAAAAATACAGGAAAATCTGTAAAAAAACAAAAAAAAAAAAAACAAATTCATTCAAATTACAGATTTTATTTTATTTTTTTTTACAGTGTATTCATATGCACATGCACACACATACACAGTGACTATTTTTTTAAATAATGGCTCAACACTTTCATTAGTAAGTCAGGTTAAATTGTCAACATGAACTCATGCAGCAAGGCTCTCTGCTATGAATAAACCAATAGCCGGGATATTCCTCAAAAATGAGGTGATGTCAGGCTACCACATTTCTGTCTGATTAGGCACACATATTTTTATTTGCATAAAACAAGGGCAACCCAGTGATTGACAGGGTAACTAATTAACTTAAAAAATCCCAAGTTGTGTTTTGTACATGCTGTAGAGAAACTGGAGATATTGTAGCTCCAAAAGTCAAAACAGCTGCCAATGAAGCGTCATCATTTCTTGTATGAGAAAGAAATGGAAATAATGCGTCTTCATTACTTTATTTGCAGACAGCAGGAGTCAAAAGTAAAAGGAGTGAAGTCAGTAAACACAGTTTTACTGGCGGTTCAGAATCAGGTCAGGTAAAAACAGACTTCAGGACAAAAGATGAAGCTCAGTGTTTGTTAGTGGCTGCACCTCGTCATAGAAAGAGACTTTACCACGTTGCATTTGTCTGCCGGTTCTTCAGTCGAGGCGACAGACTTGCTGGCTGTTGTTGTCGACGCCCAGCAACGTCAGAGCTTTCGCACAAGACAGGAGGAAATTAATTTGAACTTTCTTTACAGACGAACACAAACAAACACGCACAATCTGCTCATCTGACAGCTACGACGGCATAACAGCTCGTAGAAATGTGAAAAGAGGCGCTTAAATTGACTTCTACAAAGCATTACAGCACTAAAATGTGTGTCTAACCATAAAGCGCTGAAAGAAAAAGCAGATTTTAAAAAGAGCTTTGGGGTCATTTTTATATTAAACAGACCCAATGAACAATTCTCTGCCTCTTCTCATGTGCTGTATTGTGTTATTAAACGCCAAAAGCCACAGAATTGGCTCCATTTGCTGGGAAATAAACACACACACACACACACACACACACACACACACACACACACATATAGTAATTTTTTTACAGAGAAGCTGTTTGGATGTGTGACACGGCTGCCTTGGTTGGATGGCTCAGACACAAAATGTAATATGATGCAATATTTGTGATAGCCCCGAGATCTCGGCGGTATTCTACGGTAATAGTACGGCTTTGATTGATGGGGAGCTCAAGGCAAAATGTCGGCGCCTTCGAGGTCTTCATCGAGCAAGAGAACTTTGTTACTTTGTGAAATAAGCTCGTCTTCAAGTGTTGACGTGACATTTCAATCTATCTGTCTGTCTGCCTGTTTTTCAGTCATCTCCACGCTCAGGTCTCAAAGGTTTTAACTGTATTCACTCCTTTGCATTTAATTACAAACCTGCAGTGTGTGTGCACACACACCGACCAACAAACACACACACTAATTTCACTCCTATTGTCAGATTTCTCCAGGGATCCGGGGTTTGTCTGTTCAAGCCTGGGTTTGCCTTGTCTGTCTCCCGCGCTCTGTCTCTTTGTGTGTGTGATGTGTGTGTGTGTGTGTGTGTGTGTGTGTGTGTGTGTGTGTGTGTGTGTGTGTTTGAACAGGGCTCTGCATTTGCTTGTGCAGGCACTCTGAAGCATCTGTGTTTACCGTCTCAACAGAGAGCGAGAGACTGAGTGAGGGAGATTGAGACAGACAAACCGTGGACACACACAGACATGCCAGCCTCTGCAGAGAAAACAAACGCTCCTTTGCCAGCCTTCCCACACGGCCTTTCTTCCTGTCTTTGTCTGTCTGTCTGTCCTTCCATCTCTCACACATTCTCTCTTAACGATGATACGACAAAAAAAAAAAAAGTGCCTGTCTTGTTTCTTTGTCAAATGTCATGACAGCAGTACAACCGTTGTGTATGTAGTTGAGTCACGCAACTTTGTCTCGAGTCACTGAAACTGGCAACACAATTTTGACTTGAAACACCTCTAACTCAAGTCATCAAGCCCGAATAAAAGTCTTCTGGGACGAGCAGCATACACAAAGATGCTCTCAAACGAGGGGAAACCATTTTGAAAAGATGTTAAATCTGAATGAAAATGTGGAGTCTACAACTCGCATTCCAAGACATGGAACTTGTCTTGTTGTTGGACTTAACTGTCCAGACTGGGAATTTGATTGTTACCTTGAAACTTGTGAAAGTGTTATTAACCATCCAGCCAAATTTGAATGATTAAAAATATCGACAACTTTATTAAATTAGGTGACAAAATCAGGTAAAAATGAATTCTCAGCTCCAGGACTGGTGAAACGTGTCAGATGAGTTCAGAAAATGACATGACTAACTTTGAAACACTCTGAACAAATAATTTAATCTCTATCTCTCTGCTAGGGGTGCAGGGTTATGCTCAGGGTGGCCTCAGGGTGTCATTGAGCCACCCTTTAGGAGTGCCCACAAAATCCCTTTGGGACCGCCCAGAAAATTCCTTTAGGACCACCCAAATCAAATTTTGGGACTGCCCAAAAAACCTTTAAGACCGCCCACAAAATCCTAATCCTAGTTCTTTGACGCCCACAGAATCCATTTTGGACCGCCCACAAAATCCTGGACAGAAAACTGGTGAAAAACTTTGAACCTCTAACTCCACATTCCAGTAATATATCGTTCAAAGTCTTTTCACGTTTTCAGCAACTATTTTCCAACATATTTAATGTGTTTTGAAAGAAATCTCCTTGCCTTTACATTAAGATTACAACTCTTTTGTCTTGAATTAAAGCTTGACTTCTCTTGACTTCTCGACTAGGGACTTGACTGTCTTCATATTGGCTGTGTTGACTTTAAAACCAAATGTTTAAGGCTTTAGACTTTACTTGGGATTTAAAGGACTCAACAGTGTTGTTGCTTAAACTGGTTGGAAAGTGGCCGTCAAAGAAAAAGTCTCCCTGACAGCAAGGTAAAGCGGTGAAAATATATTCTTATAGCGTACACTAAAACAGATACTGATTTTTTCTTTAGGTGCGCTTTTTTATGTGGCTACAATGTTTTCTGCTGTCCACAGCAGTACACAGCTCTGCTTCTATGCAGGGATCCCTGTCTCCTTCTCCAAACTGTGGGCACACTGACTGCCGTCTACTGTAGGTAATACACTGCCTTATACAACCCAACTAAAAATAGCCAAACTGTCCCTGTGATGTGAAACTCGCCTGTCTTGAATTTGGACTTTATGTATCTGTCTTGGAACATTACTTTGGACTGGACTGGCATGACTCTGGTCTTGATTTTAGACCTACCTGTCTTGACTTGGGTCTCGACTAAGGACTGTCTTCATATTGGCTGTGTTGACTTTAAATCCCAATGTTTAAGACTTTGGACTTTCCTTAGGATTTAAAGGACTCAACAGTGTTGACTTGGTACTGCCAAGAATGCAGAATATATTTCTTGGGCCCTAAAGTTTAGGTCTTGAGATTCGATTGACTGTGTTGGGTCTCGTCTAGGGACTTGACTGTCTTCATACTGGCTGTGTTGACTTTAAAACCCAATGTTTAAGGCTTTGGACTTTACTTGGGATTTAAAGGACTCAACAGTGTTGACTTGGGACTGCCATTTGGAAATCTAGGACTTGAGTTTAAATTGACTGTGTTGACTTTAGACTAGACTTTCAAGTAAAGACTGCTATATACTGGAAGTAATACCCTGACGATATACCACCCAACTAAAAATACCCAAACTATCCCTTTAATGTGAGACTTTATGTATCTGTCTTGATTTGAAACATTACTTTGGACTGAACTGGACTCTGGTCTTGATTTAGGACTTAGGATTTAGGCTGTCTTGAGTCTTGAGTTTGGACTTTAACATTTGGACTAGATACCCTGTGTTTTGGACTTGGGACTTGGAATTGGTACCAATCTTTACTTGTTGATTGATTTATTTGACTGCGTTGATTCTGGACTTGAAAGTTTTACATTCCAACATGTCTGTCTTGAATTTGGACTTCACATTTATTCTTATTAACAGACTGCAGTGCTGTCTAGTAGATAAAATCAGTATAGAAAGGACACAGTGGTGGAAAATTGTTCTCTTCATATTCATCCTGTTGCTATCCTGTGCTAGTGCTCTTGATTTTAAGTGTGGACATCTGAGTGGACGGCGTCATTACAGAAACTAAGCAGTACTTTTCTCATGTCTAGACAGCAGCTCTTTATTTAAGTATCATCCCTATGCCGTTTCTGTCTGTCTGATCTATCTCCATACTCTTCTCTCTCAGTGAACTCTGTGTGTCTGTCTTCTCCTTAAGCCTGCGTCTTTCTTTGTCTTTATGTTTCACTCTTTCTCCTTTTCTTCCCTCGCCTCCCCCCATCCCACTCTCTTTTTAGCCTGTTGTTTGCGTCTACTTTTGGCTGAGAGAACTCAGCCTTGGTGGCACAAAGTAAACCAAACTGTGTATAAGGAGGCATTAGGAAGTCAATACAGAAATACGTAGACGTGTGTGTACGTGTGTTTCCAGGCCAGTGTGTTGTATGTGTGTTTGTGGAACAGAAAGGAGAGTTTGTGTGTCTGCGTCCGCCTCGTAACGTCCTATCAGGACTCTGGGACTGGGTGTTAGGTCATTGTTATTGTTGAGCCGAGGCAGCTGGAAAACACTAGCTACAAGGTCACAGGTCATGTGCGCATGTGTGTGTCTGTCTCTGTGTGCGTTTAGTCTTTAAAAATGTCTGACAAGGTCCGAGTGCCGGGGGGACTCGGCTCGACACGTCCTGAATACACAAAGCTGTTTTTATCAAAGCCACGCTTTTTGAGAATTGTCCTCTTTCACATAACTTTGGCTCGAGTTGATGTTAATGTCATCAAAGCAGAATCAAAAGCTGCTACCCGTGTTGCTTTACTGTAAGGGTGACATGTGAGTTTACTTAATGACTCACATCTCGAGTCCCCAAACAGATGTCACATTAAAACTGCACACTTCACTCATCTCTGCAGCTCAGCATACTGTAAAACATTTCGAAGATGAGAGACTGCTCGCTCCGCGCACCCGTGACACATTATCAAGGAATCAAAGTGCATACGATCCCCTGTGATCGAATCTTAAAAGTTAGCCCCCGCTAATGTGGTTTGGTAAGTGAACAAGCACACAAACAGCAGCTAGAGGTTTTAGTTATTCGTCTTTAAAAAAGTCATGTTGCTTCTTTTATCCTCTGTTAGCGTTTAGCTGGAGACGTGTTCCCTCATGGGAGCTTTCACCATAAACTTCCTGTATTGCTTTTGGTAAAAGATTTCATATGTAGGGTCCAAGGTGAATAGACAATCACCTTGTTGTAGCATTTTACTAAATTGGGACCACATTTGCCCTCGTTTGTCGTTTCCTAACCTTGCTAAGCCAGACTGCATGATGCAAGCTCAGATGTTTCCTTGAACGTCCAGTGTGTAAGATTTAGGAGGATCTATTGGCTCATTGGATCATTTAAACAGGAGAAGCTGGATGAAAAGTCGGAGATCACCAAAGTCAATGGGATTCATCATCTGGACCATCTTACATGGCAACCCATCCAGTAGTTGCTGAGATATTTCAAAGTGTTGCATTGCAACATTGCTGGTTAAAAACACTTGAGAATGACCTTAGGCAGTCCAGATCTGTATCTCAGCAAGTCGTCACCAAACAAAGCATCGAGAGATCATAGTGACATTATCAAAACCAATGTCACTCTCCCTTTTTTACCACGTTAACCCTGAATCCTCCTTTTTCTTGTTTCCAGATCATCGATGAGGACGACACACAGTTCATGACCAACTGTGCGCCTGCAGTGACGGAGAGCACGCCACGCAGACGCACCAGGATACAAGTCTTCTGGACGGCGCCGCCTAGTGGGTCCGGCTGTGTTATACTGAAGTGAGTGTTTGTTTAATATGATGCCTAAAATAAGAATATGGAAATCAGCTCAGAAAGTAAAGTCAGTGGCGGAAGAAGTGCTCAGATCCTTTACTTTAGTAATCATATGTAAGTAAAAGTAGAAGTGCGTTGAGCTCAATGACGGTATAAAGAACAGACAGAGCATGAGTGACGTCACCCACAGGTTTCTGAAGCGACATTTTGAAGCTGAAAATATGTTGGCTGTACTGCTTCTTCCGCCTCCCGGCTAATCTAAATATCAGCGAAGAAGTGGCTCATCAGCGGACCTAAAACGGGCCGAATGACACCTGGGTGCTCCATAACGGCACTTACCAGTCCATCAAGAGGTCACGCTGTTAATTATATGCAACTTTAAGCCTTAATATCATCTGAACAGGTGCGTTGTATAAAAATTCACCCTCAGTACAGTTGTCATGAACGGGGAAATTAGCTATAGAGACCAAAACTGTTTCTTGTACCAGGCTGTAGCCAGCCTCAAGTGGACGTTTGAGGAACTGCAGTTTTTGACACTTCCACATCGGCTTCATTTCTCAGCCATGGAGGTTGCTGCTTGGTTGTGGTGGTGAAAATTTGAATAATCTTATATACGGTTAGCTAGTTTAGTCCTGTGGTTCCCAACCTGGGGGTCACAAGATAAATCTGAGGCATCATGAGATGATTACATACTAAAAACAACGCTTCAAATGAAGCCATATGAGAAGTTTGGAGGGGAACTGCTCACAACACCACAAGGAGACACAAGTACACACTGATTTTTGTAATAGGTCACAAGCAAAAAGAAGGTTGGGACCGGCTGGCTCAGTCTTTAACAATGCGTTTTGTTTTATAAGCTTCTCATGTGCTTTTGAGTGTAAACTCTTAATCTGAAAAGTAACTAGCGATACTGCCCTTTGTACTCTAGTGGAGTGAGAGTGTTAAGTTATTTTGAACCTCTGATCAGAGTGAACTTTTATTAGATTTTGTGTTTTCTGAAGTTACCTTGCAGAAAAAAAGCCTCCAAATCCAAGATTTTAAAGTCAGCTACACTGTGTTTGTCTTTAGCAATAAGAAAACTGTTCAGGAGTCAGATGTTCAGACCTGAAAGCAACAACAAACACAGAGTTCAGATCAGATCCTGCTCACTCATAATGGTGTTTCTGCAACAAAATAAAGGTGGGAGAAGGTTAACTGTGATAGTTCAAAGTCTCTGCACGCTGGTGTTCATGCTGTGATGAAATGAACGGACATCAGAAGCCGCCGAAAAGAAAGAAACTCAATCTAATCTCTACATGGTGCGCTCTGGATAGTGACGACTAGTCATGGAAAGTATATTTAGTAATTAAAAACCATCAAGTTATTTTCCTTTTTTTACTCACACGGCAGGAGACAGAAATCTGGACTTGCACCATGATCTGGGTGTGGTCATTGCTGTTTTTTTTACAGATCGTTATTAGTTCTCGGCGACGCATTAAGTAAGTTGATGCCAGGTGTTTCTCCAGAAGCCGCGACACGCTGTGGTTTGTGTCAAACGACCGGCTCTACAACAAAGAGACAGACGATGATTACGGGGAGACAATTTGTGGTTAGAAGCAGGTGTGACTCTCAACCTGCACTGTGTTATTTCAAGTGTGAGTGTGTGTGAGACCTCAGTTTTATGTTCAGCAACTCCAAGAATACCCTGAAACTCTGCATTGTTTCGCCTGGACTCACATTAGCGTTAACTGCTTAGTTTTGTGTCTCCCTCAGTCATTTTTAAAGTTTCCATAAAACGGCCGTGAGCTGCTCGTTTTTTTTTTTTTTGAGCTGATTTGAGTGTTTCCTCGTGAAACAGGATGGTGCTGTGAAACCAGTGGTGTGGTGGTAACTGGAGCAGTGTGCATGCTATGAATATTAATGATAGGAAGAACATGATTCAGGTCTTAAAGAAGAGCCTGACTGAG
Organism: Sciaenops ocellatus; assembly: GCA_033000465.1. Taxonomy (NCBI): domain Eukaryota; kingdom Metazoa; phylum Chordata; class Actinopteri; family Sciaenidae; genus Sciaenops; species Sciaenops ocellatus. The sequence goes on along the minus strand of CP136871.1, from coordinate 3,351,043 downwards.
AAATCAGTCAGGTTGATATATCAGCTGAAGCTCATCAGAGATTTATCGGTATTAGTGTGTACGTCTGAGTAATGAAAAGATATTTTTGAGGTAGAAACAATGTTATCATTTCAGAGTTTTTCAGTTTTTTAATAATCAAACTTAAGGGATCCGATCAAATCAAAAATATCAGGCATGTATGTTTTTTTATATATTTAAAAAGCAGTATTAAAGGTCCAGTGTGTAGAATTATGTGTCGTCTAGTGGTGAAGAGAAACTCTAGAGTCTGGTAATAATTCTCACTGTTTTGCTGTTGTGAAGTTTATACAAGACGATGACTTTAACGATGGTTGCTTCATCTTTAACTGCCCTCTCTCGAAAGCTTTGAAAAGTTAAATATCTCTGCGGTAAGAAATCAAACTTTAAACGAGAGAAAAACACTCACAAAAGCATTCTCACAACAACCCACCATGAAAACTTATTAGTGCATCATATTTACATGATCTACGTTCTCATCCAGAGATGCATACGTTGCGTTTGGTTTATGCACAGCTGCTCTGTGGACAAGAGAGTCAGAAGTTGATTGAACACAGTGGAAATGTAGTAATGAGTGTTGTTTCGCCTCTGGACTACAATACTTCGACGCTCACATCATGATGAACGCATTAATTCTTAATGTTGTTCTCACAAGAGCCGAAGGCTGTTGTGGAATTAAGAGCAAATCATTAGGTAGAAAAACCAAAGAGAGCATGAATACTGACTTCAGTGAAAGAATGTAATCCAAGAAGAGATCAATCATTACACATCGTCACATACGCAACTACAAATGTAATATTTTCTAATGACAGCGTCTGCTGTACTGTGGACGGTGTGGGGAAGAAGGAGCTGAGTCAGAAGGCAAAGCTCTTGATCTTCCAGTCCATCTATGTTCCAACCCTCTCCGATGGTCATGAGCTTTGGTTAGTGAGATAAGCCCAAATGAGCTTCCTGTGGCTCAGCCTTAGAGATACGGTGAAGAGCTCGGACATCCGGAGAGAGCTCAGAGTAAAGTCACTGCTCCTTTGCGTCGTAAGGAGCCAGCTGAGGTGGTTCAACATCTGATTGGGATGTCTCCTGGGCGCCTTCCTTTGAAGGTGATCCCAACTTTGCAGATGATGTGGTTCTGTTCGCTTCATTGGACCGCCTGTTGAGCGAAAGAATAAGAACGCGTAGGGTGAGGAACTCGGACATCTGGAGGGAACTCGGAGTAGAGTCACTGCTCCTTCGCATCGAAAAGTTGCCAGCTGAGGTGGTTCAACATCTCCTGGGCGCCTTCCTTTGTAGGTGTTCCGGGCACGTCCAACTGGGATGTGACCCCGGGGCAGACCCAGAACTCACTGGAAGCACTACATAGCCCATCTAACCTGGGAACGCCTCGGGATGGAATGTGTTGCTGGGAAGAAGGACGCCCTGCTAAACCTGACCCTGGATAAGACTTGCGTGAACTAAAAATGTAACATTTCCTGACAACAAACAGCTCTCAATATGAATACATGATGAAGCGTGAAGTGTAATTCATGCCACCTGAGTGAACAAACAAATCATACATGTGCTCGTGCAGGTACAGTGAGTTCTGGCAATATGTAGCTGATTGACAAATCGAGAATACAAATGATGAAATTGTTTTTTCCCTCTGTCCGCGTCCCTCCCTCTCTCTCTCTCTCTCGTTTCCATCTCCTCATTCGACTTCCCAAAGGGAATAACCTCCCTGACACACATCTCTTCCTCCTCCGAGCGAGATGCTATAACTCGCCCTTACCTCCACAGTATACTCACAGCTGTTACTTTTAATTTATCTGCTGCTGTCGTATGACAGATGGCACGTAGCCATCCCGGTGTTCGCTAGTCCAATAAATCTAGCCCCGCATAGGGGAACATCTGCTATGCAAATTCACCTCGTATTACTGTCACTTTTGTCTGTCAGCAAAGAGATAGAGATTTAGCATTACCTCATCTAACGTGTGCGCCTTTCTGTCTCACTCTGTCTTCTTCCTTAACTACCTGCTCTCTGACGTCGTTGCTTCATCTTCACTCCAAGACCATTTTTCTGTTTTTTCCCATGATGCTGAAGTAAATTCATGTCAGTCAGTGAGGGGATACTTTGGTGTAGGTCTGTGCTATGAAATGTCACTCGGTTGGACAACCTTAGCAACTGTCTCCTCTGAATCGTGTCTCTTTCATAGTGTTGTGTTGAAAGAAAGAAAGTGTAACGTCAACTGTGGATGTTCAGAATCACGTTTTCACTCATCGTGCAGTGCCAATGGGAAGTATCACCACAACTGCACCATGGGAATGTTTCTTCTTCCCGTCTCTCACAGCCTGTTCCTCTCTCCTCCCCAGCACTCTGGAGATATATATATACTGTATATATAGAGAGAGACTATATGTCGCGGGTCAAACAAACATCTCTCAGCTCATTCCAAAGAGCTTCAGACTCCTTACAGTTGGGATCGTTCCAACTTTTTCCTTTTCCCCTCGCTGTAGAAATCTCATCACTCTGTTCAAATCTGGAGGATTGTTTGTTTCATTTTGATGCCAACTTCAGCGCTTCAAAATCAATGCCACTATTTGTTACAGTACCAGTTACCTTTCACATGTAAGCCAGCCATTTCGGGGTATGTTTACCATTTTCAGTTTCAATCCTAACACGCCTCTTCCTTCCTCCTCTTCCTCATTTTTACTAGCAATTCACTAAAAAGGACCATGCCAATATAGATTTAAGTTTAGACGGGTTTATTGCAAGTGATGGAAAAGGATGCACCGAGATGATGTCCTGTAAGAGAGAAGGAGGGATGAGGGTCGAGGGATGAGGGATGAAGGGTCGAAGGTATGAAGGGATGAGGGTCGAAGGGATGAAGCGATGAAGCGATGAGGGTCGAAGGTATTAAGGGATGAAGTGATGAGGGTCGAAGGTATGAGGGGATGAGGGTCGAAGTGATGAGGGTCTAAGAAATGAAGTGATGAGGGTTGAAGGTATTAAGGGATGAAGTGATGAGGGTTGAAGGTATGAAGGGATGAGGGTCGTAGGTATGAAGGGATGAAGGTCGACTCTACTTATGAAACTTCATATACTCACCAGGCCAAACAAACCTCTTTACTGTTATCTGGTTGTTGTGTTTCTAACTAACGATCTTTGCATGGAGAGAGACGTCTGTAACATCTCTCGTTACCCCCTTGTGATTAATCATCTCCATTGAAACCAAGAGAAATAACGCATGTTATTATTTCTGTCTGTCTGATACACATTCAATCAACACCTCGTATCCTCCACAGCTTGTCTCACTTTCAGGTTGTGAATATTAATTAAGCTGCAACAAAAACCAATTATAGATGTAAATTAAACCTTTGAGTCAAGTTACTTTTAGCACATGTTGAAAGCTAAAACTTAATTGACTCAATGATGAATTTGACATGAAAAGCAAATTTCATTTTGGATCTGTGTTCAATAAAGACCAAAATGGAACTAATTATACAAACACACTTTAAAAACATTGAAATATGAACACAGCTTCTCTTGAATGGCTCAATAAAACATCAAAGATGACAGACTTAGGGGAAAGGCCGCCTCCACTTTACCTATCGAGACACATATTTTGGATTATCGCTTGTATAACAATCAGTCAATAGTCCACACAGTGTGTGTTCATGCCAGAATTCCTGTTTACCAAAGCCAAAACGTTGGTAAATCACAAGAACAGCAAGGAGAGGGAAGCGGTATCAAAAATACACACAGCGAAGCTAAATATGTGTCGTAAAAGTTAAAAACATGGTCAACACAAGCGTGGACTTCCAGCAACTGCAAAAAGCCTCCACAGGCGCTGAAGGTTTCCTCCGCCTCAGGCTGCATGTTGTTTCAAGTCCGACAGCTCTGCAGGATGGATGACAAGAGTTGGGGCGAAAAAATCTGACCAGCTGAGGAGGAGGAGGAGGAGGAGGAGGAGGAGGAGGAGGCCTTCCTGCCTCAAGGAGAAAAAAGTTGCACATTGTATCTTGAAGTTGTTGTTAGTTCCCGTGCCAGCCACGGCTGAGACGAGCAGATATAGCTCATGATGGAAGGTGCTATTTGAAAAGCTGCTGACACGTTCTGCTTGCCAAGAAACTGATGAGGGTGTTTTTAACAGCTGACTTGTGTCAGGTGTTCAGCTCGCACATCACTTAACTGTGTGAACTTACGGAAAAAAGAAGAGCAGTTCCAAGTGGAAGAAAGAGAAGAGTTGCCTTAAATACTGCTGTGACTAACAGTTATTTCCATTATTAATGGATTCATTTGTAGATTATTTTGTTTCATTCTTTAATCTGTAACCTGTGTGCAGTTCCTCAAACTGGCTCCAGAAGTGAGTCAGTCTCCATAAGTCCCCATGTTAAAATGTCCAACTTCACAGCAGAAATAAACATGTTTACAGCCTGGTACAAAAAACAGTTTTGGTCTCTATAGCTAATTTCCCCGTTCATGACAACTGTACTGAGGGTGAATTTTTATACAACTCACCTGAATTATTAAAGGTATAAGTGGTAACATGGAGAGCTGTTTTGGAGCCGAAAGAGCCGACCCTTCTTGGTGAGCTGAGTCAAATGATCTGGTTCATTAAAATAACCGAAATTCCCATCCTTACTGGAAACGCAGAGACAGTTGATCACAACAGTAAAGTGCTGCTAAAAAGATGCTAAAAAGCTTCGTAGAGCTGAGACAGAGGCCGACGCCATTCACGTGACGTGCAGTCATTTGATCCATCGTTGCTGATCAGTGTAACTTGAGAGTTCTTCTTCTTTTCGTGGGAACCAACCGTCTTTTTGAAGCAAACGGCAACGTTGCTTGGATGTGTGATTTTACCCAAAGACATTTTCACAGCTTCAAAAGAAAACAACTCACAAGCACACACACACACACGCGCATACACACATCTTTGAAATGATCTTCCAACCTTCCAAGTTTTGAAAGCCTCTGTAGATGAAAACAGTTGGCACAAGAAAGTTTCATCTTGAGACTTTGCGGTAAAAACAACTTGATTATATTTCTGTTTCATGGGGAAATTGACAAATCTTGTCAGATTGCTTAAATAATGGCGAGACACTCACGCAGTTTCCTCCATCTTCAAAGCATCATCCAGTTTAAACTGCCTCATCTCATGAGGAGGATGTTCAGCGGAGAGGTTTTTATATTTCTGCCTTGTTTTGGCTTTTTATCTTTCGGAGGTGTGACATGCCTGTATATGCAAGCTCCTCAGGGTGCAGCAGGGTGTGTACATACAGGTGTGTGAAGAGATTATCTGTCTGTGTGTTTTCCATCCCGGGTCACAGAGGTCCTCGTGGTAGTTTTGATGAGCTCAGCCCAAATCTGTTCTTTAATCGCCAAAAAAACTCCTGAAAAGTCTTTGAGTGTCTGGAAACGTTCCTGCCCGGAGCTAAAAGAGACAGACGGAGAGAGAAAAGTGAGCATGCACGAGTAGAAAGACGAGGTTTCCAATCTAAGTTTTGTTATCCTGTTGATCTCTTCTCATCTCCTTATCGAGTTTATACTTACATTCCTCCTCTCTTGCTCCATCACCGCCCTCTGGCCGTCTGTTCATCACATTTTCACCTCACATCGACCTTCTGCTCGATCTCGCCATCAGTATTCTGCTGCCGTCGCTCGGCGTCCTCCAGGAGGAGGAAGAGGCCACCGGTCGTCTGCTCGCTCGGTGACAACACGAGTCTAAATGTGAGTCTCTGTGAAGCTGCTTGACAGCGGGAGCTAAACTCTTCTGTCGTGACGCAGTCTCAGACAGAGACAAGGCTTTGGTATCGATCACAGGACTAAATTATTTCAAGTATGTGAGCTGTCAGGAACTGCTGCTGCCTGGGTGTTTGCTACTATGTCATGTCAACTTTAAAGTCCCTTGAATGATGAATGCAGAAATGCATCCATTCTTTCTGTACTGCTTCTTGTTTTAGATCAGCCATCTCAGACCAACAACCACTCGAAGCAATAGAGTTGCTGCTTTTGATGCAATTCTGGTCATTAACTGGTATCTTTCATCATTTTTGATCTTCATCTCCAACTTTTCACCAGTATATGTTTCACTTCAGTCACAACTGTCATGTCACATCACTGACAAGCTTGGTCAGTGGCTCTACACTTCAAACTAGGACGCCCTATTTGCGTGTCTGGTTAGACTTAAAGTGCGTGTAGAGGCAAATCTGAGATTTCTTTCAAACACATTAAATATGTTGGACAATAGTTGCTGAAAACACGTGAAAAGACTTTGAACGATATATCACTGAAATGTGGAGTTAGAGGTTCAAACAGTTTTTCACCAGTTTTCAGTCCAGGACTTTGTGGGCGGTCCTTAAAGGGTGGCTCGATGACACGCTGAGGCCACCCTGAGCTAGAGAAGATAGAGATGAATTCATCTCAGCTCAGAGTGTTTCAAAGTTAGTCATGTCATTTTCTGAACTCATCTGACACGTTTCAGTCGCTTCAAAATGGCTTCAGCACATTCAGAGGACACGCCCCCACAGTCCTGGAGCTGAGAATTCATTTTTACCTGATTTTGACACCTAATTTCATAAACTTGTTGATATTTTTAATCATTCAAATTTGGCTGGGTGGTTAATAACACTTTCTTCTTTGGTCTGACAAACTCAGAACACATATTTATTCTGACTTTACACGGACTTTAAACAATAAAGCTTGCTGAGAACAATGTCACATTTCATGAGTTGAAACACTCACAGATTTGTTGGATTTAGTCACAAAGAGTACTTTGTTTGGGTTAGAATAAGTAGGCAACATAACTGGAGTTAAAAGTAAGTCAGTCTTGACTTTCGGGACATGAGCAGCGGCCTCCTGGGTGAAAGTTTGTTTGACCCATCCACATGCTGACTTTATCACTCTATACTTTGCTGGTGCAGCCAAACATTATGCCAGATATAGGGCGTCATAGGTCACAAGCATCGTACCACTGATCAAACTGCTGTATCTGACAGCCTTGGAACCAGAACAGGGTGGAACACAGTGTTATCAACAAGCTAGGAGCTGTATCCCAACTGTATTTGGTTTATTTTCCCTCAGGAATTGTAGCTTGTGAAAAACGCTTGTGGAGCTGATTTTATTATTGTTATTTGTACTAATTTGGAGTATGTTAGAGGTCTGTGTTATTTACCCAAACTGCACAACGCTGTTCTCTCTTGGTACATTCATGAACAGTAGTCATAACACCCTGGAGAAGTGTATCTTTGCTCCGTCCAGGGTAAATTTGCATCTACTTGCACCTTACAACGATTTTTTCACCTCTAAAACTCGTCTTATATTCAGTCTAAATACATCTTTAGATAGAGTTAACTGCAGAAAAGCAAGGCCATCACTACCAATTATCGAGCTTTTTGACAATATTTTACCCATTTTTTAACCAGTGATAGAATGTAAAATATTTTTTATTTTATTTTTTTCTAGTAAAGAATAATTTGAAGTCATGCAAGGAAAGAAAATTTGGACTTCTCTCAGGGCTGTCAAGTCATTTCGTCCTGAACTGATGAATAGGCAGCAGATAATCAGATGGTGGATGTTGGCAACTTTTAGAGCAATGTGAGTGTCAAAACGGAGACGACACTTTTATGTGTTTATTCAAATGCAGCAATAGTTTGTACTGACAGCCATGTTCACATTAATGTCTAAGGAGAGTGAAATAAGTGTAGAGTGCAATGGGAGAAACACATCCAAATGCAACGACTGGCTAAATATTGATACCAATGTGTCAACCACACTCAGTGACAGGCTGTTACTGTCCAGTCCCAGTGGATCTATGTATTTGTTGTATCACCTCTACAGGCTCTTTTTTTTTGGATATGTGCAAATAAATAAACAGAATAAGGATGAGGTGATTTGTTTTTAACCGAAACACGTTCTGTGATGATCGTCCGTCGTGTTTATTATTGCAGTCAGAAGCACTTGTCACGGAGTGAAAACATTATTGTATGAACAGCAACACAGCTGTATGTGTTGGCGCTGCTCTCTGGAGAGCTCCCCGCATGAATCCAAACAGCATGCTGAAGATTCAGCGGGGAGTGCCGTCCAAGCCTCCAGGGTACACAGAAGAGAAGTCAGCAGGCATGTCGCTGAGATGTGGAATATATATAATGCATGAGGCATGAGATGCCAATGGAAGTACGATTAATAAGAAACCTGAATAGTGGGAGGCAGGGTAGTAGAAGCAATAAGAAAAATCCATCAACAACAGTATGGCAGGTGGATAAACAGATGGAAAAATATAGATTTGGAAGCATTAATATTCTTTGCATTGTAAGATTGGAGACAAATCTTCTCTTTGACAATAGCCAAGAGGCATTGTTTTGGAGTTTCTCCATATAAGCATAACCTTACAGGCATCTGCATTACATTTTTGTAGCCACAGCAGCTCCACGGGTGTGCTATTTGACAAAACAGTCAGAAAGAGAGAGGACGTCTCCAGAGAAGGAGCTACACTGTATGTGCTGTAAGAGTCCACATCTATAGGACGAAGCCTGCTCAACCCAACAATCGCTGTGATCAAATCCCGCTGCAGACTAGATGCTGCTCTCTGTGATCGAGTTGAAGAAGTCAGTGAAGCTTTGTCTTTTCCAACTGATAATTTGTTGCAATGAACTCTCTAAGTAACGCAGTTTAAAGGTCCAGTGTGTAAGATTTATGTATAATCACCTGAAAATACGAATTGTTGTGTTTTTTTTTGTCTTATAATGAACCATTGGTTGTGTTGTTCAGAGGTAATGTTGGTATACACTAAATAGCCCCATTGGACTACTGCAGTTCAACCTCCCAACTGAGTAAAGAGAGAAGACAACCTATTATTGAAGACATGAAAGTCAATCTGGACATTTTCAAGAAAGTTGAATGTGTCTTTGCTGATGAATGTAACTCTCAGGAGGACTGCCCAAAGAAAGGAAGACCAAGAGTTAGCTCTGCTGCAGAGGAGAAGTCCATTACAGTTACCAGCCTCAGGAATCAACAATTAACAGCACCTCATAGAGCCCACATACATGCTTCACAAAGTTTACGCAGCAGACACATGTCAACATTGACTGTGAATCAGGCCTTCATGGTCAAATGGCTGCAAAGAAACCACAACTAAGGGAGACCAGCGAGGTCTGATGGTCCAAATTTGAGATTTCGGTTTTAACTGCTGTGTTTTTGTGACAACCAGAGAAGGTGACCGGCTGGAATCTGCATGTGTGGTTCCCACCATGAAATAGGTGGGAGGAGGAGGAGGAGGAGGTGTGAGCCCATCTGGTTTGAGCATAGTAGGGCCATTATTGAGGGTGGAGACCAAAACAGCGCCACTGTTGGATGTACATGGATCTGATCGTGAGTCACACAACTATACATGACTGCTCTGTTGTCTGCTGTTCTAATGCCTCCAGGTGGCAACAGAAAAGGAAAGAAAATCAATGAATGTAGGTTTAAGAAAAAAACACATGAAATGTGCTTTGAAATGTGACTGTACACATATTTCTACAGAAGTATCCTAAATCTGATGCTCTGGATGCTCCAATCGTATTTAAAAACGGCTGTCGAGCTGTGACATACAAGGATAACATATCATGCTGCTACTAGCAGAGGGTAGCAGTTGGAGAACAACAGTCCATGGACAGTTAATGATCTGATGGGAGGAAGCTTCTGTGAAGAGAAAGCTGCTTCCACATTAAAGAGCCGTGTCATCAGCGTATATAGTATATATATGTATATAGCCTACGTCGTTACCACAGCAACCTGTGCACAAATCTGATCTGCCATTGTCTTAACAAAGTAGACATTCACAATGTTCACTGCATGGCCTCACTTTCCACTTGGAAACTACTGGAAAAGATATATTAAGTCATCTGTGACCTCTTTAGGACCAGAGGGAAAATGCAGCAACATTGTTAGAACTTATTACCGTCTGCCTTCTCTGAGGTGCTGCGGCCTGTAATTGACAGATTTTCAAAATAGAGACGAGTAAACTCAGGAAGTGATGCACAGATTGAACGGATGGCGAAGAGGGGATATCTAAAAAAACATAGGCAGTAGGTGTAACTGTAGGTATAAATCAATTTACTGAAAGCTCACAATGAAAAGATGTAAAGTCTTCTTTCCAAATGATCCAGATTTATTGTCGGATTTATTTGATAATTTAGCCTCATTGAAACTATTACAGAATTTACTTAAAAACTATCGGGGATAGTTCAATAATGGTCCATATATTTCACTTTTGTTTTCCAATTTCATGCCCAAGCAGTCAACCCATGTTGCAGGGTATATTGCACCATTCAGTCTGTGTAAGATTTATAGGAGCAATATAACCGATAACTCCTACTTAATGTCGCCGGGCCCTCTCTGTCTCCACAGTCAGTGTTGCTCAGCTCACTTTCATATCTCGCTTTTATGTCTCTCTGCTGCATGATGTGGAGACACTGAAGACTTTGCTGCTGTGACGAAAAAGGGGCTGCTTTTAGCAAAGAAGTAGTTATGCAATCGTTATTTGTTTTCAATTTAATGCAATTCTATCACATAATGCAGCTTTTTGTGGCTTTTTCAGATGTAAAAATCAGTAATTTTTTAGGCATTGAGTCTTTAATCTGGGCTTTGCTGAAGTTGTCTGCTGTCCACAAACTTCTACTAAAGATAAAGATCGTCATCTGGAATATAATTTGGGGGCATTAATTGCTTTGAGAATGAACTAATCAAATCAAAATTAAGATTACCTCATCTTCTTATCTACCTTATCTTAAACTTGGGCTAACAGAGGACCTTTAGGACTCTTACAGTGGCTCTCCCTCACAGCATCATCTGTTTATACCGGTGACTGTTTGTCACCCGGACATTTTCATATATGTTGTCTCCTTTGCATGCGCTCCCGCCTGTCAATCATCTGCCTGATTGACGTTTGTCGCTGCGCTGTCACATCCGGGCTGTGATAGAGCTGTCCATAACTGAGGCTTATCTTAAAGCCCAAACTGAAGCTTATGTTTATTTATGTCCTGTAACCTGGTGTTCACAACTGCAAAACTACAAGAATTATTAATTTATTTAAGTGATTATATTACATATATACATATATAAATATAGACACATAAACACAGTGCTAGTCTGCGGTATAATCAGCAGTACAGCAGCATGCACATGTCCCAAATGGTACAATATAGAAAACTACACTTCCCCATTATATTCTTGCCATAACACACTCTATAAACCATGTATCTATGAATAGCCTTAAATCTATACGTGACTCCTGAGCAGCCTCTTCCGCTGTTATTAAAAGTAATCGTATTCAGAGATTTTGTTTCAGTATTCCAGTCAAGTGTCGCCCTGGAGAGAGCACTTTTCTTTAAAGTGTTAGTTGTGGGTACCTCCCCAGACCAGCATGCACTGTCTTCATCTGAACTATCTCAAGCTTCTGCAGATGATTTGGGACAGTCGTCCACATGTATCAAAACCAAGTCATGGAGTTATGTCAGAACGTGAATATGAAGATGGATGTTCCAATGAGGAACTTTCCATTTTTACAAGGACATGTTAGTGCAGCAGTAAGTATTACTCACATAGAATCAAGGTCCAGTTGTAGAGATGGAGAAATGTATCATGTCCAGTTGTTGGTAGTGTTGGAGAGGAGGTCCTCTCTGAAGAGCTGGAGATCTTCAGGAGGTTTGTGAAGGTAGAGAGGGACGCCCCTGATCTGGTAGGAACTGGTAGGACGTTCCACCAACGGGGAACAACAGACGAGAAAAGTTTGGATTGTCCTGAGCGTACGGGTGGCAGAGCCAGGCGTCGTTCATCGGAGGAGGTAACATATGTCTGTACGAGGACGTTCAAGTAGGTGGGTGTAGAACAAGAGACTACTTTGTAGGCAAGCGAGCTCTAAAAGCAACAAATTGATACGATGCCTGCCTGCATCCACGTCAAGAGAGGAAGGCTGCAGAATGCTCAGAAAGGAGTGTTTTTTAACAAACTTAGTTCAAACGTAAAAAGCAAGTTTTGTGATGTGATGTCATTTAGTTTAGTTCTATAAAGTATGTGAAGTTAATGAATACTTCTGGGCTAATGGAGAAATTATGCATTCATGAGTTTCGGTCCCTGGGGCGCACTAATTTTCGTTTTTGGGTTCCAAGATTTAAAAAAAAAAAAAGTTTATCTAGTGTATAAATCAAACAAAACTCAGATTTTCTGTCATACAAACTGTTGAAATTGCTCAGTCTCTTTGTGTGTTTTTTTTTAACAATCACATCTTTTTAGTTCATCCAACGTTTTTATGACAGAACAGGACTGAAAGGAGATATCTGAGAGGAACGTAGGTGCAAACTTGCAGAACTTTTCAAAGGGAACGTAAAAGCGCCGGGAGTGTGTGCAACTCCATTGTGACGGAATGTTGCAAAGTCGTTGTAAAAGGATTGCAAGGCCTCCAGACCTCATTGTTCCTCTGACACATTTTTACCTTCTTTGTCACCCTAGAATTTCTGTAAGAGTTAGTTTTTGCAGCTCTATCTATCTAATATGAGAAATGCATTTCATTTTAACCAACGACGGATATAACAGGTATCGGTAAAACAAGCCATTTTCATTGGGACAGTTTCATTCTCAGCCATTATTAGCTCATAAGTTAGGATCCGGCTCTGTGCGCAGCCTGTGGGAAGATCTATCTTCCTGCTTCCAACTGTAATTCCAGCTCTCTCTCTCCATGTTCACGTCCGCGGACATGATTGCTGTGTTACATTTCACACCGCAGCGATGTGATTGTGCCATGAGGTCAGTGTTGTTTCTGTGAAAAGATGTGCCCGCTGTGAAACCTGGAGGGGAATCCATTACCTTCGCCTCCTGTCACGGATTACACGGATCAGATATTGAAAGCAAAAAACACTCCAGTATTATCCACATAATGCCCACTCTTACTATCCAAATGTATCCCTCTGTCTCTCCAGGGCCAGCATCGTGCAGAAGAAGATCATTTATTTCCAGGATGAAGGCTCCCTCACCATTCGGCTGTGTGAGAAAGGTAACGGCAGCTGCCCATCATCTCCTCCTCTCCCTTGTTGGCTGCTCATCCTTTCATCCTTGACCGCTCATCATGGTGCCATTACCCCTTGTTCTATCTGTCGTTTCTTCCTTTCAAAGCAGTGCAGCTCTCAGTTCTTTCATACTGTAGTTTAAAAAAAGCCAACAGAGGAAGCGGGGGAAACCCGTGAGGACACACGGATCACAGATCTCCCGGGAGTCTGTGCGGAATTTAAATGTTCCTTTTGAATTTTGCCACAGAGCAGTGCGACAGCTTTTTATGTCACCTGTTTACTACGGAGAAAAGTGCCACGGCAGATTTGGAAAGCTGTCCACTTGCCAAATAAACTCTAGTGAGAGCTCTGCATGTTTATTGTGCAATAAAAAACCAGAGCCCGGACAAATGGTTCTTAAATTTTTAATCTCAGGGGAATTTTACTTTCATAAAATCTTCCTCTCCTCACCAAAATCTAATTTTCCAGGCTATTATGCAAGCCAATCAAGCCACCCTGTTTTCAATTTGCTTACTCATCCTGCTATAACTTGGATGTCAAGTGAGAATTTCTTCAGAATAATTTGGTAACTCATAAATATTCAACAACTCCCCTTGACCTATCTTTGCAAAACATTGGTTGAGGCCAATATTTGAATATTTATGAGCCTGCGTCGAGGCTAATGTGTCATTTAAATACCAGTTTATTGCGGCAAAGTAATTTTGTGACATTCTCACTGGTTCCAAATTGTATTCATTCAACTGGTAATTTATGCAGGTGTGCATTAGTGTCAGAGCTCTCACAGTCGCTAATCTGTGTTTGTCTGTTTGCTCCTGAACTCTACTTTCTATCATTTATGTAGCTCACGGTCCACCCATAAATGTTTACATATGAGCGTGTGTCCGTCCTCCTGCAGAGCGAGTGTTCGGGGAAGCCACGGAAGCTCCTGCCATGGAGTGCTGCGCTTGTGGAACGGCCAAGTACAGACTCACCTTCTACGGCAACTGGTCAGAGAAAGTACACCCCAAAGACTACCCACGTGAGTTGAACCATTGACGTGCAGTAATGCATGCATGTACACTGTACACATAGGGACGGATTGGCGTATTGATATTGATTGCTGTGTACAATTGCCAATAGCGAGCATGCATTACAACCCCACCGCCATGCATTACAGATAGCGCTATGTGCTAGTGTCAATGTCTACCTTCCAGTGATCCAGACCGAACACAACCAGTAGCAGCCAGTCTAGAAGGGGATACAGTCGCTTTACCGAGGTGGTGTTCTTTCATGAGTCATTTCGGTTAGCTGCACGGCTGACCGAGCTAACGACAGTTAGCGGTTCACTCCTTAGCATCAGGAAAGTCTGTAAATCACCTCGGTAGTGTAACGTTGGTCTAAGAGGCTGTGCTCAAACCAAAAAGCAACCTCTGTGACTGGGAAGTGAAGCCCATGCGTAAGTGCCATAAAAACTGCAGTTCCTCTTGTCGTCCACTTGAGGCTGGCTCCAGAAGTGAGTCAGTCTCCATAAGTCCCCATGTTAAAATGTCCAACTTCACAGCAGAAATAAACATGTTTACAGCCTGGTACAAAAAACAGTTTTGGTCTCTGTAGCTAATTTCTCCGTTCATGACCAGTTTTGAAATTTAAAAATCAAAGGATTGTCTCATCACTCACTACTATGTATAGAAGCAGAAAACAAGCTAACATGAACACAGTGTATGGCTGAATGAATAAAGCACTGACTGGAATCTGTTACAGAGATACCGAAATCAAAGAAAACGCTTACTGACCAACTGACAAATACAGTTTATCGTCCTTGTTAGCAACTCATTCAGTCAGCTCGTAACCAGAATTCAAACCCCTCTGACTTTAAATCTCTTTGTCTCTCCTTCTCCCGTCTTTCAGGACGAGCCAACCACTGGTCAGCTCTGATCGGTGCGTCTCACTCCAGAGGCTACGTGCTGTGGGAGTACGGAGGCTACGCCAGCGAGGGCGTCCGTCAGGTCGCCGAGTTCGGCTCCCCCATCAAGATGGAAGAAGAGATCCGACAGAAGGTAAGGGTCCACTTCAGACGGAGCCTCTGCGGGTTTTCTGTCACAACAGCACTGTTCTTTCGACGTCCTTTCCAAATGTGTTCTGACCCATGTGTTGGACTAAAACCAAGCGCCAGTGGATGCATCAAAAGACAAACAACTCTAATCGTGATCTGACTGCAAACTTGATACAGTAACATCATTATATGTACTCATGCTCCCCCGCTGTTTGTCATATTACAACACACTGAGAGGTTAATGACAGGCTGAGGCAATAAAATGACGCACACACACACACACACACACACACACACTCTAATTTTGCTAAAATGGCAGCTGATGAATGAGCAACACGGTGAAATTCTCATTTCCACATGGTGGAAAACGTTTACACAGCAACGCAGAACACACCTTCACCCTCTCATTAAACCAGATGTGTGCTGACGGTGCGCGGTGCTGCGCTCAGCATGAAATCAGATTCCTTTTGGAAAACCTCAACACGCTTCTTTTGCGTGAACTGTGCCTTTAGGGGATCAGATATTTTTGGAAGGCATCCACTGGATAGCACCCTGAAGAGGACAGGCTGTTGCCTCAGCTCCTCAAGAGAGTGTGTGTGTGTGTGTGTGCGCGTGTGCAGAGAAATTGAAACATGGCACAGACGGGGAAGAGTGCATGACGAGACACAGCTGAGAGATGTGCTTGAGCATGCTGTGTGTAGGTGAGTCCAGTGCTTGTGTATTGTGAGATCCATGTTGGGTAACATGCCAATAAATGCTAAGACAATGGAAAACGTCTCACCATCAGATTTTTGCCGTACTATTCATGCATCAGTGTGTTATCCTCTTTAAAGACACTGTGTTTTAGCTCCAACACACCTCTTTCAGTCACGAAGAAATGCACGTGACTCTCGCCCCCACACCGCTCTGACTAAGGCCGAGCTCGAATGAACTTGAACTGACACGAAATTTGTTTGAATTATTGTGAAAAACAATGTCGGTTATGCCGCGTTCACGTGGATTCTGGCAGACGGTAGACAGCAGACTGGATATCAGGCCAGTGGATGAGAACAGGACGGTAAAATTAGGCGAGGCTTACAGAGAATACTGTCAACGGTAACGTTAGATGGTTTTGCCGTTGAAAGTTAAAGGGATAGTATATTTTCATGGTGCAGTGGTTGGCATTGTCGCCGAGGTTCGAACAAGTTTATAGAGAACTAAGGGGCCTTTGTTTGTTGGGTCGGTTTGGGTTCTCTCCCCACAGTCCAAGACATGACATGCACTGAATAGGTTAATTGGTGATTATAGGTGTGAACTGGTGAACTGGCGTGACCCTGATGAGGATAAGCGGTTACAGAAAATGGATGGTTGGTTGGACGTTGTATGAGAGTCAGCATGGTAGTTGGCATTGTTTCCTTTCTCTGTGGCGTTTGGGACGGGAATACTATTTACATTAAAATCTTCGAAGAACTTTATAATAAATGGTTCTTTGAAGAACCGAAAAAGGTTCCCCTGTGGCATCACCACGAAGAAGCATTTTAGGTTCAAACTCTTTTGAAGGGTGTACACTCAAAGAAAAACTTGTTCTTGATTGAGTTCTCTGGAGAACCTTTTTACCCTTAAAAAAAGTTCTTTAAGTCACAGTTGCAGCACTTTTGGAGCCTGAAGAATCTTTTTATGTTTAATAATCTTTGTTACGAAGACGTTACATAGCTCCACCACACGTGAAAAATACATCAGTGATCATTTGCTTCATATATTTTATTCCATTCTTTCTAAATAACACATCACCATAGCAACATATCATCATACTTGTTTCTTTTTGCCGACAAGAAGATGTTCGTCTGCCTGAATATCACTTTTCTCCAGTTTGCAGCATTTAGAAGAACAAGCACTGGCCTAGTTTATTGGTAGAGCAACAGGAAACTTTTGTGTTCACGTTTGAATTTTGAATAAAAAGTGACACAATGTTTTCCCACTGTCTTTCTATGCATCGTAATGGCAGCAGAGCGGCTCACATGTCGGTTGCACAATCCTGTCCCGCACAGTATGTTACATGTATGTGCCGTGTGCTGGCTCGACAGACGCCCACATACACGGCTGTCTCTGGCCGTCCTCTTTCTGCCACATGCTCTCTCTTTTTCTGTGGGCACTGAAAGGTGCGTCCTGGCCATTTGCAAGGGAACAATAGCGTGTTGTTAGTGGGCTGTCATTGTGGTGTGTGCCTGTCAGTTTAGGTTTGGGTTGTTGTGTGGAGACATCAGAGGCTGACGGACAGCCCTAACTCCTCTCTTGGCTTGCTCTGTCTGTCTCTGGGGCTAATAACTACCCTGACACAATGGAAACTTCAGCCTGTTTCATAGCGGAAAGAGATGGCTTGATTGTGTACTGTAGACTGGAATGTTAGCAGCTGAGCTGTAGAAAGAAACAGCTCGATTGTACACTGGAATGTCAGCCGCTGAGTTGTTGAACTTTGTAACGGGGAGTCTTCCTCCGTTAAATCCGTGAATCAATTAGGTTTTGTGTCCTGTGCTACGTCCCATTCACACGACAAAATATAGACCTCACAATGTGTTTAGTGTCTCTTCTCAACTGCGTGCAAGACTGCATATTTCTGCAGTATGTAGCAGTCCAACAATACAAAAACTGAAAAGAAATCGTACATACAAAAGTATATAAAAATATACGCAGATATGCTAATAATCTATTATCTAATCTGTTATGATAGGCTGTATAAAATATGGACGTAGTCTCTGTGACGTCCCCCACAGGTTTCTGAAGAAGTGTGCAACTATTTATTTATTCACCTTTTCTTTAGAGGAAGAGGAAGAATGTGTTTTTTTTTATTGTTTTGGCAGTTACACAGTCGTGCTTTAAACTAAGCGATGGGATGTTTTTGACTTATCCAAAAGTTAGCATGTTACCCCCAAACTCCACGTTGCGTGTGCGCCGTGGTCGGCGCAGCGATACGCGGCCGTTCTAGTCAATGTTTCAAACCCCACCGGCTCCGCTGCGGTCCGGTTCAGAAGCTCCGCGTCGTATACGCAACTGTTCTATTTTTGACGGACACTGCGAGCAGCCCCCGTCAATTTACACAGAGCACCTCGAGCTGACAGGAAGCCAGCATGGAGAATCTGCTGGATTTTCAAAATAAAACACCCCGTGCAAACTGACGGTCGTAAAAAGAGACAAAAGAGAAACAAATGAACTACGTAGCATATTTCCACATGTAGAAGCATATTTAGAAGAACATAAACAAAGTCTGGAGGGATAAATGCTTCTGAAACGCTTCCGGTGGGTTTGAAGTCGCGTAGAGGATGGCCCAAAACAACGTTGCGCCCGCAACGTGACGGAGACGTGTCCGGTGGGGTTTCGGGGTTAGCTACACATAATTTGTCATCGGATACAAACGGAAAAGCTACATGCCCACTTAGATCTTTTAAATGACCACGGACAATATCCATTGTCAGTATAAAGAATAGACCGTGTATGTTGGCTGTTTTGAAGCTCAAAATCTGTGGTACTGCTGACAGCCGTGTCTAAAAATCGGCAAAGATGTGGACCAAAACTGTTTTTTGTACCAGGCTGTAAACATGTTTATTTCTGCTATGAAGTTGGACATTTTAACATGGGGACTTATGGAGACGGACTCACTTCTGTAGCCAGCCTCAAGTGGACGACAAGAGGAACTGCAGTTTTTGGCTTCATTTCACAGCCACGGACGTTGCCGCTTGACTATAACCTGTAAAAGTTCTCATTGTTTAGTCTTATGAGAATCTTTGTTAAACGCTGCAGTTGAGGTGTAATGGTGCGATAAATAACTGATGCAAAACCGAGGTGACACCGTGCCAGATGGCCTGTGAGCGTCAAATCATCTCTCGATCATCAAAAGCCTGATTCTGAGGTGATTATCAAAATAAAATCTGCCACATGAATGGAAACAAACTCCACGTGTATTCATCAGCAGACCATAATGAGCGATAAAACTTTTTGCAGTTCATTCCAGTGTTTGTGTGTGTCTTCATGCACATGCACACACTTTTTGTACATCTTCTTTTCTTCGGGTTGTTGAAAGAGATACTGAAGTTATCTTTTCATGGTTTTAGACACGAGCAAACTAAAGCGCTCACATACACATTCACATCTTTTCAGTTCTCGGGGGCATCTAAGTTCAGACTGGGAGAACATCGAAGTGGCTGCTGTAAAGGTGGGAAGCCGACATGGGTCAGTAATCCCTGTCTTAGCTGAGAATCCCAACCATCCAGAGGAGCAATCAGCTGTGGTGATGTGTGGACAAAGCCTTAAGACCGACCTCTCTAGCCAAGCGCCGACCTGTGCTAACACAGGCCAAAGCCCCTGGCACTAAGACAGGCAGACTGGCAGACAGAAGCGCAGACAGACAGGCAAGCTAAGAGAGACACCTGAGAGCTGTCACTGAGATAATGTGAGCGATGATGTGAGTATAAGTCAGAACATCTTTGTGCTTCTTGAAACTTGTCAGAGCTGCAGCACACTGCAGCAGCAAGCATACTCTTTAGAAAGTCATGAGTCAGCATTTAATAACCAATCAGAAGCTTCCATAAGCAAATATTTAGACGCTGACACGTCTAATCAATGTGAGTAGTGTAAATGAACTACAGTCAAAGTTGACGTGTTTGTTGAATCTCCTGTTTGTTTAAGTTGAACTTGGCCATCGCGCCGTCCATCAAAATCCTCTGTGGTACGCATGTGAGCACAAAGACCCGCTGGACAGATCTCAACATGCATGAGCTCGTGGAAAATATGTGACAAAAGCTCATTTTTGAAAAGCTTCAGGCACATATCAGCTCATACCGCAACACACACACACATCACGGCACACCAGCTGAGAGTCACAGCTTGGACTGCTTTCTGAAAATGGATCTCCCAAAAACATTGGCACCGCGTTGACTTAGCGGCATTCAGTAACAGGTTTAAACGTGCCAAGATCCTAAAGTGTTTTCATCAGTTTGAAGCTGTCAGAAACACAAAGACAAATAGAGCCACACGGTGAAAACTACACTTGTGTGAACTCGTCGCAAAATTGCTAATTTTAACTCGGTTTGATCTCACCTGGTGCATGTCAGTGATATTTCGTCATTAGTTTAACGGATGACCCCAAATCGTGAGCTTATCCACCAGCTGAAGAACTTAACACAAGTGAATGTAGCGCTGTAGTGGTGTTAAGGCACCCAAGAAAAGGGTCCAATATGTAAATATGAGCATATTAAAGTTAATAAATGTTGTCAAAAATATTAACTATAGATTGTGAAGGGGTGCCAGCTGCTATTGTGCTGCAGAGAGCATGCTAACCACCTAGCTTTGGGCCATATTTTCTTGTACAGTGGTACACAAGTGTCTTGTACCACTTGTGCCTAGAGAGGCGATACAGGGTCACTGCTGCATCCAGTCTGACCTCCAACATGAGGACAAAGAGGACCAGGTGGACTAGAGGGACAGAGGTGCTGCTAGCTGACCCTCAGGCCTCAGCAGCCTGGGGGATTCATTCAGCTCTGATCTGGAGCTGTTTACCAGCAGCAGGACGACAGCTCCTCTCTCTTCTTAACCTGTGTGCAGCTGCAATGATACTACTTCTTATTCATACAGAGATCAGACAAACTAGAAGACTGTGTGGAGAAAAGCAAAGAAGTTGGACTACTTACTATGTTCTGAAAACGTGTATTTACAGAAGCCCTAAGCTGTCATGCATTCATACATTTTATTTCCTTAGTTTTCAAGTGAACGTAGTGGAAGAGGACCCACTCTTTCTGTAGATATCAGTCGGCAACATCCGTGGCTGTGAAGTGAAGCTTCAAAATCTGCAGTTCCTCTTGTTGTCCACTTGAGGCTGGCTCCAGAAGTGAGTCAGTCTCCATAAGTCCCCATGTTAAAATGTCCAACTTCACAGCAGAAATAAACATGTTTACAGCCTGGTACAAAAAACAGTTTTGGTCTCTATAGCTAATTTCCCCGTTCATGACAACTGTACTGAGGGTGAATTTCACTTCTGAGCTTCAAAACAGCGCTTCGGAAACCTGTGGGTGACGTCACTCATGCTCTGTCCATTCTTTATACTGTCATTGGTAGATATAAAATGGTTGTTCTAATGTAACAAAAAAACACCAATTTTATTTTCAGGTGATTTCACACTAATGAAACATAGTTTTAAAAATGATGTTCCATCCAACACACTGGACCTTTACCTGATCTGTTCATTAAAAATCATGTATGTGGCCAACTTGTATGATGTTTTATTCATGAATATATACAGCACCAACAGTCCTTCTACAATTAAGAACAGACATATCTGACAGATTTGAGTCTCTTTGTCCAGAGGAACTAAAAGTGTCTTTTTTAATGTCACCACTCTCTTACTCATGAAACTAAATTGCACGGCACATCTAATTATTGATCGCTTGGAAATGTCACATGCAGCCGAGAGTGTAAAACAATCACACAAGTGGAGGTTGTAAAATTTGAAGAGCTGCTAGCCGAGAAGTAAATCCTCAACCCTTTTAATGCCACCGCGCACTGACACAGGACAAAAAAAAATCTGTAGCCACTTAATTATTACTCCCTGTGAAATGCCACATGCTCTCAGCCAGGTGTGATCACACCGAGATCAGACAGCAAAATGTCAAGAGCTGCTGGCCAACGAGCCGTTTGTATCAACCTTAAAGGAGAGACGTGTGATCACAGGCCCAGTCAATTAGTTTTTAATGAAGTTTAATGCAATTCCCATCCAAAATCTCAAGCTCTACCGGAGCTGACTCGCTCCACCGTGCACTCTTGCTCACCTCTAAAAAGGATTTGTCAATTGGGTTCCTCTTCTTTTCTGCATGCATCGCTCAGCGGGCGCTCAGGGGCACTGCCTGTCATGGCTACAGCTGTTGTGAAAAGCCGTTTGACGTGTGATTCTTTTGTGCAGAAGCTTAACATGTTTTTAAAAACTGGCTGAGCTTTTTAACACTGCAGGGAGCAAGTCAACAGCTCTGCTTTTAAACCACGGAAACAAAGGAGGCTGGAGTATAAAGACAGGTGGACACACAGCCGCAGACTTTCCCCTCCAAACGTTGCCCTGAGCCATAGCCCTGGCCATTTATCGCCTTGGGCTACATTAGGCCTCTCTGGAGAAAGCTGTGGCTTATATTCCCTCTGTACAAAGCGACACTTCTTTCCATTACAAAAAGTTTGACCGTTGGAAATGTGAAATTTGTCAGGGTGACCTTCTCTTCGCCCGGAGAGACCGGTCACGGCGGGAGGTGCTTCACTTTCTGCTGTTGGCTGCTTCGCTTATAACCCTCTCCACAGAAGTTCTGAAAAGTCATTATACACTTAGTTGTGCAGCTTTATTAATGCAACTAGAACATTTTGAGTGCGCCTGTTGATTGGTGCGTCTCACCAAGCATGACAGGCAGAATTGATGAGAGTAGTCATCTAGGCTTGATGAATCAGTTTGTGCACATACATGTAGCATTGACAGCTGATTGATTGACTGATTGATTTTTGAGTTAATCACAGTCAGCCTTGTGAATTTCCGCCCGGCAACCAGCTGCAGTTAACTGCTATAAATAGCTCCACTGCAGTCGACCAATCAGAGCAGAGCAACAAACAGCAGCTGTGTCTGTCAGTTGAACCTGCTGAGAGAGAGAAAGCTCACCTTTGAACAAGTGATCAATTTTGCCAAACCGTAGGTCGTATCAATAAACCGAAACGATAAGAAACTTCCTTAGATTATGCTGAATATGTACATATATAATTTGTGTGGCTATAGTTAAGAAATATGAACACTAGAGCGAGTTAAAAAACTGTTACGTCTGCTTTCCCTCCACAAATTTCTGCTCTCAGTTAACATGGGAGTAAATGGGGCAGTTGGTGGGTGATCCTGACACATCTGAGCTAACAGAGCCAAAACTATAAGTCTGACAGCTTCAGCAGGTTTATGTGAGCGAGCAGCACAAATTTTCCTACAATTTGATGTTCAAATTATTTCTGTAGAGTGAAATTTGTGGACGTGAGAGCAGTTTAAACATTTTTTTTCCTACAGATTCTTCTCTCCCTCTCCACTCTAGCGGTCATGTGACTCAGTCTAGCTCCGAACATTCCGTCCATAAGCGCCCATGTTAAATTTTCCCGCTCTTTTTGGAGAGTTTTTCGAACACGTTACGTGTTCGATAAAGTCTCCAAAAAGAGACGTAATCTTCGTTGGATTAATTTCTTCAATCCTTCCCTTTGATATATATATATTTATCATCACCTGGGAGTGCCTGTCATTTTAAAATCTTTTCAAGTGGTTTGCTCAAAATCACATCACATAATCACCATCAGTAAACGTAAAAGTCGGA
Organism: Sciaenops ocellatus; assembly: GCA_033000465.1. NCBI lineage: Eukaryota > Metazoa > Chordata > Actinopteri > Sciaenidae > Sciaenops > Sciaenops ocellatus. The sequence goes on along the minus strand of CP136871.1, from coordinate 3,327,640 downwards.
CTTACCCAGCTCAATCGTAGGGGCAGTTGTCCGAAGAGTCGGCAGGGAGGACTGACCGGGTCGCACCAACTTTTCCGCGTAAATTCGAAGATCTTTTTCTTTTTTGCCAAAGACTCTACCTACTATCCACATTACTGTTTTTGTTAGAACAATGTGGGTTGCTCGAAATTTCATCACATAATCACCAGGCAGTTCGCCAAAGAGTCAGCAGGGAGGACTGACTGGGTCGCGGCGACTTTTCCACATATAAACTGTGCGCTTTCTTTTTTCTCATGCTGCTGTTCTGTTGTTTGTTCTTGTTTGAAATAGCTATTCACAACAGTTTTTTTAATGTGTTGAATTAAAATTGGTTTAGAAAGCTACAAATGCCACATATTCGGTACAATAAAGCAGCTTGGGATTGTTTTTGCGGTCTGCGTGAGTTTGTTGTTTTATGGAGGTCTTTATTTGTGTTCATGCTTCTCTTCTTTCTTCCTTATTCATCAGTCATTCCACCTCTCCTTAATTCTATTCCTTTTTTTGATCCATCCATCTTTTTTGCTTCTTCTTCCATCGCTGCTTTTTCTCCAAACACCTCACTGACTAACTGACTGACATTGCTTCGCCAAGAACCCAAAAACGTGCTCACGCTCAGTTTCTCCCTCCTCTCTTTCTTTCTCTTTTCCTCTCAGTGCTTTTCTGATTTTCTTTCTGGCGAGGCCTTATTTGAGACAGATTGTCAGAGAAGGTAGAGACGGCGAACTAGAAGAGGAGCGACAGAACTACCCTTCACTTTCATCTTTCTACTTAAAACACTTCACAGGAAATTGCTGCAGACATACCACGGATAGACAGAGAGGTGAACAGGCAAACACACACACGAAACACACACCCCCAACATCTTTATTGCTTCTCGTAGAAGTCCGGATCGCACCACTGAATAGTGGAGCGCTCCAAAGTCTCCCTCCACATTCTTTTCTCATGGCTGACACCTGTCAGATTAAGAGCGAAGGAAGTAATGCTAAGTGATTTACTTTCTCTTTCTCTGAGTGTATCTCTGTGCGCGTGTTCACAAACCGTCGCTGCTCTCTGAGACGTTTTGTCAAGCCGTCACACTGCATTCTACCGAGAGAAGTGTTTTTGTGGTGCTGCTCAAAATGCCTCAGCAGGGAAATTTTCTCTCCGTGGGTTTGATAGTTAGCCAGCATCGCTGTTCGACGTGCGTGCAGTGAAGGGGAGTAGTACTCGGCTCCTTCGCTTCCTCTCTGTCTTTATTTTACCATTCCTTTCATTCCCTTCTGCTGTTTTATAAATCCTTACTGTCTCTAATACAATACAAGCTATTTAAAATCGGATTCATTTTTATTTATGTGACATGAAGATTAGACCTGTGCAAGTGTTTTGCTCATATCACATAATCACCATCAGTAAGGACTGGGACTTTACTAGCTCTCACTGCCAGAGATGGAGGCTGTTTTCCTGGAGTTCACCAAAGAGTTGGTACGCCATTAAATATTACGGTGTTTTACTGTACAATTAATAGTCTCTAACATAAAATACTACTTTATTCTGTATAAATTTCCTTAAAATAGCATATAAAAATAGCTTTTGCCATAAAACATGACCCTAAAAAAACAAAACACTGTTTTTACAGTGAAAAAATCCCAAACCATGACAGTAAAAGATCCTAAAATATCCTGTGAAATATCACAGCGTTTTACTGTTGAATTAACAGTCTCTAATATACTTTATTCTGTATAAAATATGTATATATAAACTTAAATTAAGGTTTTGAAATATGACTGTGTTTGTGTCAATTGATGGCATATTTTACGTTTTATTTGGCAGTTTTTTTTACTGTAAAATCTACAAACAATTTCCTTTTCTTATATAAGTTGCCTGCATTAATATTGTTTGTTACAACACACAGTGTAGTTTAAAGTTTTGTAACCCACTGATGTTCACATGTTGTTCTTGTCAGTCACAAGGTTAGTGGAAAAGGTAGTGTTTATAACAGATTGTACCTCACACACACTCATTGTCCATGTCACTCTGCTTTGTGGTAACACAACAAACAGACTCAGTAAAGCAATTAGTGGCTGTTTGAACATTGTCATTTAGCTCACATAATCAGAGCTGCCTGTGCTCTCCACTGCAGACTGTGTTCACTACACGACTCGTTTCTGCATTCACAGACTTTGATAATGTTATTATTTCTATCAGTAGTAGTTTTAGTGGTTTGTCCTGGCTGCTTTGTTCCCATGTCTTGTTAATTTTCAGTGGGATTATGAATGTATGTATTCAATCTATGAATTTGCTGTTTTTCCTTCCAAGAATTGTTAACGTTAGCTCACATGGCAGAGGCATGAGATGACTGTAATGCTACATTCTGCTTACGCTTCACTTCACAGCCACAGAGGTTGCCACTTGTTATTAATTCAACAGGTCAAGCAGCTAAATTAGCTTCTAAAGAAAGACATAATGTGGGGCCTCAAGACATTGAAAATCCACTCAAATATTAATAAATTAATTCTTAATTTGTTCTTCTATCTTTTCCATAATTGTTTATTAGATAGACGTAGATGTAGATTTCATTGTCATAGGTTAACTTTTATTCCTGTTTGTGTCAGGAAACAAACTGGTTACATAAACACACACTGTAAACCGGTTACTGTGAAATGCACAGTAACTAACTGGCAGCTGTTGACGAGTGACTTACTGTAAATAAAATCACAGTAACTAACTGGCAACAGTTTACAGTTTTCTACAGTACATTATTGGTTACTGATTTTTCTACAGTAAATGATGCATTACTGTAATTTTCACAGTAACTCTATAATAAGTGTAGTTTTTTGACTGAATACACAGTATACTACTGTGAAATGGTTTACAGTAACAAACACAGTAACTCACAGCCGAAATTTACAGTGCACCACATCAACACCTTTCAGAGAAAAATAGAAAGATGGGGGTGGACGTCACACCGCACTAATACAATGTAATTTTAATCCCTACCATGCAAACACTCACAGGTGGACATAATTATTAGTTGTGAGCATCTGTGTCACATCATGTTGTCACTTTGGGAAGCGGGAGGTGATAGGCAGCTTGTCAAGCCTTCATAAATAATGACACGCTTGACGCCAACAGCGCTCCTTGATGGAAACGCGGGGAATCATTTTTATTTCCAGCGCGCGCTTGTTATTCATCAAGAATGACTCCCGTGTTGATTATCTATTGGTTGGAGGTGTTCTTGATGAGTTCACACTGCTGCCTTTTACACAGACCTAACACCTCACGCTTCTCCCTGCCTCAAGGCTTTTCATTTTAATCAGATACATATCATCTTCGATACAAACCAAATGGAATATGTTGCCCTTTTAACCCCAATTCTTCTGCTCTATAGAAGACGATGCTCTGCTTGTTTAGTTATGTACTTCACACGTTTTCTTCACACCCGTGCATGTCTGTGCTACACTCCATTGGGCCTCGGGTTGATTTAACTGTGTTTGTCAAGATGGTCATACAGCAGGTTGCAATGAAGGGTGTTGTCAGCCGCACTATATTTGGACTTAACTTCACTTGTCTCCGAGAGCGAGAGGTGGGTGGAAAATGAGAGACAGCTCAACCCGGCACTGCCGTTGTATGTGTGTGTGTGTGCATGCGTGCGTGTGTGTGTGTCTTTTCCTCAGTGTATCTTTGTGATTTGTGCACACGTGGGAGTAGTATTATGTAGCTGCTGTGTCTTGAGATCTTGCCGTGAAAGAGTGAGAGGTAGTTAAGTGAAGGGAGCAGCTGATGACAATGGGACATGCACACACAGAGACACACATCACGCTCACATAGTCGGTCCTGGGGGGATTTCCGGGGGGGGAAGCTTTTGGCGGCTGACAGACGGACAGCGTCTCACAACTAACTCTAATTGGCTGAGAGTTTCAGGAGGGAGACAACTGGACGAATGAAGCGGAGGAAGACAGTGACAGGCGAGACACATCCTTTCCTAGTGTGAAAGATTATATTATTTCTTTTGTGCTCTGCAACCTCTAAGCTTTCTAGTACCAATTAATGACTGTGTCTCTGATATTTTATTACCCCCTGCACCGCCGCTAAAAAAGAAAAGAAGAAGTCTGAACATGATTTTAAGGAGGCAGCACGGTTGCACATGCAGTCAGTGGAAAGATGAAAGTGGACAGGAACAGACGCGTGTCCGGTCCAGGTAGCATAAATTGAGGTTTGTGCGAGTGTAAAATATCTCAACTTGAGTGAAAAATTTGCATTTATTCCAAAGCTGCTTGAGAAGACAGCTGAAGTTCACGGTAGGTTGTTAAAGTAAGACGGAGCTGCTTCCTTCTCTTTTCCCCAAACCACTGTTCTCCAACGTTAGCAGGTGTTTTGGGTTCATTCATTAATTTACCTTGATTCTGTTTTGTAGTTTCATTTATTTACCACATGCTAAGATCTGTTTAAAGGGATGCCAGACTTCTAGTACCAATTAAAGGCAACATCTCTGATACGGCCTTAAATGAATTATCTTTTACCACCTGCTGTCTGGTGAATATTCAACACGTACTGCACTGTTGTGAGATCAGGTTTATATAGTTGTTTTTCTGCTTGTGATGTCGATGCAGATCAGCTCAGCTGTACATGATTAGGTCAGGTGGAAAGTAACTAAGTACATCTACTCAAGGACTGTACAGTTTTTGTGCATTTTTCTGCTACTTTATACTACAACTCTGAGAATACTTTTCACTGTGCTGCATTGATTTTTTAAGCTTTAGTTTCTAGTTATGTTACTTCGATTCACATCAAAACAAAATATAACCTAAATGATGATGTGTTATTATAGATTAAACCACCATGTTGAACACTGGAAACTACTTAGGGCCGTTTTGCATTTTTTCACAGGATTTGTGGCGCCTGTTTCTCCTTCATGCTTAGAACAGGAGCGAGTGAGTGAATGATCAAAAATAACGACAAGTTTATGAAATTAGGTGTCAAAATCAGGTAAAAATGAGTATTGTCAGCTCAAAGACTGTGGGGGGGTGTCCGCTGAATGCGCCAAGGCCACGCCCACTCGACAGAGCGGTCCCGCCTCCCTTAACAGTCAAATGCTAATTTTATGTTAATGATCACCTCGTGACGTCACACGGTCTCATTTTAGGACCGCCCACAAAATCCTGGACTGAAAACTGGTGAAAAACTGTTTGAACTCCACATTTCAGTAATATATCGTTCAAAGTCTTTTCACGTGTTTTCAGCAACTATTTTCCAACATATTTAATGTGTTTGAAAGAAAACATGGAATTGCCTTTACACGGACTTTAACTCTTCATCTAGTGCCATCATCAGGTCAACATTTTCAATGGGCTGTACCTAAAAAGCATCTTCTGACCACTCAAGGCGCTTTTACGCTACATATCTCATTCACCCATTCACACACTGATGGCACTGGATCCATGCAAGTGCCAACTGCACCTACACCGATGGTGGGAGCATTTTGGGTTTGAGTGTCTTGCCCAAGGACAATTTGACATGCAGATCAGATCAAGCCACCAATCTATCGGATCAGTAGATGAACTGCAAAGTTCACAAAGCTCTTAATGCTTTTCACGGCGGGGAACACCAGACACTGCCAGCCTCCTTGAATCCTGTCCACTACTTCAGTTTATGACCAAATACCTTTCCATCAGATTCACATGTACTTTGAGCATCTTAACAAGTTAAAATGACTCAATTTGCCCAAATCGAATTCTGGTGTCTGGTGTTTCAACTTCCTAGAAGTCCAAACTTGAAAAGTCAAATGCAAACTGTCGTAAACAGCGGTAGGCAGCATTCGAGAGGCAGCTGGACTCACTGACATGAGATATTTCTCTCCCTCATCCCCTTTGGTATAACGCGGCACACATCAGCTATGTTGACAGACATTAATGTGCAGGTTATGGACATCAACACCCAGCGGTGCAGGTACTGAAATGCAAACTTGTTACTTATCAGTTTCTTCTTACTGCCATATGGAGCTTCCAACGTAACTTTCAGTGCAGAATACTGAAGACTTCCCGAGACAAATCTATTTATTCTTTGGGCAGATTACTATGTAATCTAAATAGGATTTAACAGCAGGTTATTGGTAACAGTAGACTAAGAGGGGTTACAACTCAATTACAATCTGGTGTTCGACAGAATGACGACATCTCTCACAGTGCATCTCATGCCTCTGTGTTTCTTTCATCTAATGTTGAAAGGCTTTAACGCTTCACTTTGTAGTGGGACTTCATTTAAACTCAACGCTCAGATGCACTGAGGGGATTTTTTGCTTTCACTAGTCACAGTTGTATCATCTCCTCTTCACTAAGGAGACGACTGCTGGCTCTAAATTGCCTTTTTTCTTCCATAATTTGCCGACATTTTAATTCTTTAATGTCTTATGTGGCGCTCCAGCTGTCATCAAATATGATATGTCACGGTCCTTTTTGAATATATGTCAGCCCCACTGATCTTATAAATGGATGTTTTTTTTAGAGGCCACAATGAAAGTCTGTCTGTAAAAATAATGTGACAGCGGAGCGAAATGGATAAACCAGTGATGTATAAGTGATGAATTAGATTAATAGAATTGTGGTTGTAATAACTCTTGCCCAGTCGTAAATGTTTAATAAGGTATTTCAAAATGCACAGCGCTGACAGAAAGTAGTGTCCGGAATGGATCGTTTTTACTCGAGGCTAAAGATCCCCCTGTCAGCAAATCAATGGGGGAGATTGAGGCTGTAGCGAGACAGTTTGTTAGGCCGTCTGGCACCACAGGGCCTGTCTTGTCCTTGGCATGTCTCACTTTGTTTTATTTTGTTTGGTCATTTTACTTCGCTGTCAGGGTTTTCGTCTCTTCTTTTTGCAAGGAATGAAGGAAGGATGGTGAGGGGGATTTTGCCTAAGCCTGCCTGAGAAGCAAAAAGGGAAAAGGACACTGTATTTTTGAGGGAAGTTGATTATGTCATGATGAAGTGGCCACAATCCCAAACCCAAAGCAGAGTCTACAATTTCAGCTTGATTTATTCCTCCCAGCAGTGTCCTCTTATAGTTGAGTATCATAATCCAGATGAGAGAAGAACTGAGTTCATGAAAAGGTGATTTGCCTTCATCTGCAGGTCTGTTCAGACTGGACATCAAGGTATCGGATCCCTGATCCTCCCTGAGAAAGCTTATACTCGGGTGCTGGAAAAAAGCCTCCAGCCGATTGTCGGACCGTGGGTTCAGCAGGATGTGGATTTTGTCCTGTAGACTAGCTGCTTACCCTGGTGAGGATACTGGAGGGGTCATGAGAGTCTCCGTATTTGTGTGTTTTCTGAATTTGTAGAAGGCTCATGACTGTGTCACCGGGGTGTATTGTGGGGTGTTACTACAAGCTTTTTTCCCATGACATCTGAGCATATCACTCATGGATACCACTGAAAGATCCAAACTGCCAAATAAATGAACCTTGTGGTGAGATTGTTTTGTGAAATGTTGAGTACTTGGACAAAATTATGGGATGTCCACTCATCAACAGTTTAAAATTGCACTGCGGCTTTGACCACAGCGAATATTTCGCTAGGTTCCACCGAGATTTGAACTTAGATCACTGGATTCAAAGTCCAGAGTGCTGACCATTACACCATGACAGATTCAGATTTGGATTCAGGAGCCTACTAGGGGGTTAAGGCCTTGAGGCCAATGCGGCAACAACTTAACCCTCTGATCCATGTTAACTCTGAATGATACCACTGAAAGCTCCAGCAAAGCTACTACATGAACCTTGTGGCGAGATTGTTTTGTGAATGTTGAGTACTTAGACAAAAGATGGGATTTCCAATCTTGATTTGGTCACACCAGCAACTTGAAATTGCGCTGGGCAGCTTCGACCATGGCATGAACATTTTACTGACTTAAGAGGGTTGGTCAAGACAAGGATTCACCGAGACTTGAACTCGGATAGCTGGAGTCAGAGTGCTGACCATTACACCATGGAACCTAGACAGAAACCCACTAGGGCATCAAAGCAGGGCTGATGCACCAAAGACTTAACCTCTGGTACGTGGAGCCCGGCTATACCAGAAGAACCAGGAGGCTTTGGGCCATAAAAGTAGTGGAGTAGTGTGCACCGGTGGTACTGTGGCTAGCATAGCTGCCTTCCAAGCAGTTGATCTGGTTTCAATTCTCTATGAAGCAGCTCAACATTCAAGGTAGTTTCATTGTGTCCCCTCTGCTTCTGAAATCATACCTACACCCTAAAGTGGTGAAGCTATCATCTGTACTTTCCTCAGTAAATATTAATCCTGTTGGGAGTTGTTAGAGAAATGATTGCATACTTTACCTTCACTTCCTCTTTGTTAATCCAACACATCACTCAGTGTTTCAATTCCACAAGGAACACGATTGCACTATTCCAGCTGCCACTTTATATGTTTGCATCTGCGGCATCTGTGTGTGTGTGTGTGTGTGTGTGTGTGTGTGTGTGTTTGTACCTCCATCCTCTCCTAATTGGGAATTTGTATTCATTAAAAGCCCTGGATGAACACTAAAATGCAAGTCCACACCTGTTGTTTGTGTCAGCGACGGCTCTGTTGGAGGCGGGTCAGGATTAACAGCGGCCAACCGTCCCCTCTCCTCCCTCATCAATAATCACAATCACATCATGAATCCCCAATTATCTCCCAAGCTGCTGCCCTCAGGCGAGATTCGAGTCTGTCTCCCAGTTTCGAAATAATGAAAAGATTTGCTACCGCACTTCCTTCCTTCTTTCCTTCCCATAGATTCTCATCCTAATTATTCTTTTCCATTGTATCTCATTAAAGTGGAGAGAAAAGATTATGTTTTGATCAAAAGGGGTGTGTTTGGGTGGTGTGGGTTTTTTGCATGAGAGAGACGGAGACGCTCGGATCAGTTCTCTTTAGTTTCGTTAGCAACGCACATGGCTGACACTAAATAGGGGACGTAGAGTAGCTTGTTAGCCTCACATGCCTACCAGGTAGCAATATGTTGGGAGCTTTATAATGAGGCTGCTTCTTTCATGTGGACCGAAGCTTTAATCCCCAACACATCAGCAGCATGACATATGGTAAACAGAGCATTGTTTGTCACCTACACCTTCTTTCTTTGGTACATTTCATTCCTATTCTCTCCCTCTGCAATGAATCCATCTGCTCGTTTCTACCTTACTTCCCACACCTTTCGTCTCTCTTTCTATTTGCCAGCATTCTTTTCCATCCTTCCTTCTCCTCTGTTGCTTCATTTACCCTTCCTCCCTCCCTTGTTTCCTATTTTTTTCTAGCCAATGCTGGCAGTTAACGACATCATTTCAACTTTCTCTCCTCATTCTTTTGTTCTGAAACAGACTAAACAATAAGGAGAGAAATTTGACTCCAAATGAAGATTATGAAGAGCTGCGTTTGGAAGGATTGCTCGCTGTATGCGTGCATGGGCAAAGTTTTCCTTCTCATTGCATAAACCCTCACCTGCGACTGTTCGTGCTTTCTTTTCACAGTTGTTCAAGTTTTTAGTCTAAATGTGTTTATTTCTCTTAAGAAGCTTCCGAGTTGTGCCTAACTCGCAACTTAGTCCAGATCCACTGATATTAAACCTTCTACTTGACACGACTTGTATATTTATAATAAGAGGATGGATGATGGAACAAATGGATGTGCAATTTTTACGACTAAAACATGTCATAGATTGGATTTAGAGAAGTCACAAGGAGGGTTGAAGTGGACCTATAGCAAACTGAAGTCTGATTCTTACAAAGAAAAATGGTCTTCACCAAGAAGGCAGCTGGACAGGATATTAGTACCGTTAATTTCACGTTTAAGATCAGTGTTTTATTCCATATTTAAAATGTCTGTAGATTTTGCTGTGAAAAACTGGCAAACCATGACAGTAAAAGACTGGAAAATGCGTCATTAAATATTACAGTGTTTTACTGTACAATTAACAGTCTCTACTATAAAATACTACTCTATTCTGTATAACTTCATTGAAAATGGTGTATAAATAAAGGTTTTGGAATATGACTGTGTTTTACTGTATACAGGAAGACACAGTCATACTTCATGGCATATTTTAGGCCTTTTACTGTCATGTTTTCACAGTTTTTCACCATGCGAATGTCATAATTCAATGGCAATCAGTCATTAACTGTTAAGATATTTCAGTCTGGACCACAATGGTGGACCATCATTGCTATCCACACTTTCACTGTTACAATCTCTTTGTTGAAATGAGTGGTATTTGCTTGCATGCATTGTATTCAAGCTCGAGACACAAAATTTGATTTTGTTTACTTCTTCTTCCCCCTCATACACACACACACACACACACTCAGATTTTGTTATTATCTCTCCATACTGCCCTTTTGTCCTTTCGTTCTCCCTTCATTCTCTCCTCGTTCTTCTCTCTCCTTATCCATGCCACTCCATCATTGTTTAACACTTATCGGCCGGATATTGGATGATAAGGCGTAATCAAGTCCCCCATCTCAACCTCAGCGCCGGTGTCAGCGCTGACATGTGGGTTGGCATTTAGTGCGTGACAGCAGCTTGACACCAGTTCACATCCCTCTTCATTAGGGCAACCGGAGCCAGTTATATTTTGCGCCAATCAGCCTCGGTGTAATCAGTTGTGTTCAACACACCAATCTAGCCGCGTGACAAGATAATTACTGTGGTTACCCGAGGGAGACGTGCTGTGGGGAAGGACCGCACGACTCAAGTGCAAGTTGTAGTTGCAGTTGCACCATCAGAGTACAGTTTAAGTCTATTTCCATCAGTTTAATCGTCTGTTTTTAGAAACGTGTAGGTGGAAGTGTTTTCAGTGAGGGTCAGTGCAGAGATTGTGGAGTGCTTAATAACCACTGCTCATAAGAGTGCTGCATAAATAATTTGCTTTACTTGAGTACTCCCATTTTATATATTTCTACATTATTACATTACTACGTTCTTACTCTTATCTAAAAGGTATAATCACTACTTACTTTGTTAGATTACATATGAAACCTTGATATAAAATATGACGCATTACTGTAGATCAGACCACTCAACAGTCAGGGCAGGATTGAACCTGTAAGAGGGCGCTGGGGCAAAAATGAGTTATGGGAGATGAGTTTCTCATAATTTGATTAAATGAAATATAATTCAATTTTATTGAAAGAGTGCCAAATCATAACAGACACAGACACCATGACACTTTCCATATGGAGACTCAACAGTTCCCACCATGAGCAGGCACTTGGCGACAGTGGCAAGGAAAAACTTCAAGAAAGGATGTCTGTTAATATTGTTTAACTGAACACCTCAAACATAGTTATTCTCTACAGATTATCCACTAAACTAACCATAGTAACACATCTGCTATGTGCTACATTACAAGTTACCTCTCACATGTAAGGTAGGCATTTCGGGTATGGTTCCGATTTAGCAAATTGTGCAGATTCATTAATCTTCAATGCTAATAATCCTCTTATCATTACTCCTCTTGACTCAACAGGCCAACAAAGATCTCTTTACTGTTGTCTGGTTAATTTGCTCTCTCCAAGCCAGGGTTGTTAGTCCATCTCCATTCAGTTCCCTTTAGCAAGCACTTGGTGACAGTGGCATATATTTTCTTCAAAATATATTCTATCTATTCAGACGAGTGAGAAATTAAAGGAAAATCCAAAGAAAAGTTCAAAGCTTCAGTGCATCTTGGCATTGATTCTGTTAACTCTACTGAATAAAAATAAAACTTTATTGATCCCCCAGTGGGGAAATTATTTTTTTCACTCAATGTCTGAAATATATCCACACACACAAAGGCCTCATAGGCATGCAAATGTGGGGAGATGGTGGAGTGATGGGCACCGCCCTGGGAGCAGTAAGAGGTTCGGTACATTGTTCTACCTTGGCAGTGCCCAGGAGGTGAACAGGCATCTCTCCAGCCACCCTCCATACTTTGGTCCATGCTGGACTTGAACTGATCACCCTCTGGTTCCCAAGCCAAGTCCCTACGGACTGAGCTTCTGCCGCCCAATCTGGAGGGATGAACACTGTTCTTTAAAAAGATATAGAACGCTGTCCAAAATCTTCCATAGGTGTTCAGTTGGGTTGAGATGTCGTGACTGAAGGCCATAGCATGTGATTCTAGTAATTTCCATACTCATCAAACCATTCAGTGACCCGTTGTGGCCTTTGGATGGGGGCATTGTCATCCTACAAGATACCATTTCCATCAGGATAGAAATGTTTCATTGTAGGATAAAGGTGATGGCTCAGAGCAACTTGGTATTGATTTGCAGTGACCCTTCCCTCTAAAGGGGACGAGTGGACCCAAACCACCAGCGAAGTGCCCCCAAGCCACCAGGTCCTTTCACTGTAGGAGTCCAGCATTGCATGCCTGTACCGTTCTCTTGGTGCACTCGCCCACTTGTTGAGAATATGTTGAAGGATGACTCATCTGACCATCATCACCTTCTTCCTTGTCTCTGTAGACCGGAGCCGATGGTCTTTACGCCACCAAACTCTCAAATGTGCATTCATCTTTGTAATGAGGTCTTTATGCACTGCAGCCCGACTGTAATATCCTCTCCATGTGATTGTCGACGGACCGTTCTAGCCGACAGTCTGATCACGTCCCGCATTGACATTCTCAGTCACCTGAGGAAGAGTTGCTCTTCTGTTTTTCCTTACATATCTCACCAATGCGCGAGCATCTAACGTGCACTGTCAATCACCCTATTTACTGAGGTCTTTGCCACAGATCTAAATGTCACTGATGTGTTCGATATTAGCAGGAAAGTCACTTAGACCTTTTCAACTGGGCCTGTGCAGCATTTTTAAACATGTCACAGAGGTTGATTGGATGCTAACTGCTTAATTGTACCATGCAGTGCACCTGTGTGGAAACATCTGCATTCGTTACGTTTCTCCACTCATTTATTCAGGTTTTTCCTTTCGTTTGTCACCGCTCTGTATCACCATGTAATGTTTGAATGCAGGACTCTTCTCCTCCTTCTCCTTCTCCTCACTTTTCGTGTAGGGCTGGGCGATAAAATGATCATGACGGACTTTTGTTGCTTTTTTTTTTAATATGGATAAATAACACAGCAGAAATTAACGAGACAACAGCCAGTCAGTCCACAGTTTTTGGTTTGGTATGCAAACATTACCGGCAGACTCTTTATCTTCTGTTCAATGGATATTGAACAGAATTAGAACCTTATTAAAGTACAAACCACTGACAGTCCCCCCCACACACAGATATTGTAATCTAAAATATACATGCACAGAAAACACAAATGAAGGCGGTTCTGTCAGTGTTAAAAATTAAATAAAATTTTTATTTTGTCTCAGTAATTTTGACCAAATCGATGAACAAACACATTATACACAGATTTCTTAGCAAAAATGAAGCTTTACGTAAAGGATCAGAGCAGTTCTACCACTGAAAATATGGCTGTGATGGTTTAGGTGCCCAATAAACATGAAAAAAATAAAAAACAAGGCTCATGAAAGATCATTTTTCATACAGTGGGCTACATGGTGCAAGCCATTTCAGAATATGACATATTTTCCTGTAGCTGCTATAAGCCTTATGAAAGTTTAATGAGCAGGAAAAACCTGTTAATGTATTCTTTGCTGGAAAACTCCAGAGCTGCTGCAACTTAACAGAGAAGAGCACAAAGAGAAGCAGTGTGAGTGCTTCTCTCTGTAAGTCCTTTTCCAAGTTCGGTCTATCAGCGGTCATAAACATCAACCGTCCGACAGGTCACACAGACCAGGATCCATCTGCCCCAGCCGTGTTACAAATGTTTTCTACTGCAGCCTCTCTTGGTTGTGTGGCCTTTAAGAATCCCCTCCAGTCTATCTTTTCCATTTAACAGTTTCCCTGGGCGGCTGTGAAATCTCCCCACCCAGACTTTCTTTCAGCCGGTCTTGTCCTCCCTCCGTGTTTTTTTTTCCAAGCGGTCATAAACAAAAATCCCTGCGAGCGGTGACTTTATTCCCGCGACAGGGTCGAGGGCATGGAATTCATCACTCTCTTTGACTGAGTTACACCGCGGCTCGGCTCAAGGTCAAAGCAATTACTGGACTTTCACTCCCACTGTGAACTCCTGCTTCTCCCTTTTCTCTGCTCTCCACAAAACTCAACTTCTCATACTCCCCCTGACCCCTCTTCCGTCTTCCCTCACCACCCTGCACGCTCTTTCTCTCTGATAGGCACATGCACTTGTGCTTTTTTGTTTTTCTTCGATGTTTTTTCAAACTTTGCGACCTTGTCCGCCTTTCCCTCCTCTCTCGACGACGCCGTACTACTTGACATATGTTGCTCACGTAAATTGCTCCGTTGTTTCTTTCTCTGCAACATGTGTTGAATTGTTAGACTTTGTAGAAGTTACTTTAAAATCATAGTTTTGACCTTTTGGTAGTTTTCTTTCACCACGCCAGCAGGTCAGTCCTTCCGTTTGAGACCCCGGCTGACTGGTTTTCATTTGAAACCACATTTGAGAAATGAAGTCTGCAGCTTTGACTAGCTTCACATACAACCAGTCATTATCATTAGAGTACAAAGTGAACAGCTGATTCAAGTGTTGTTTGAACGGAGCGATAAACTTCTGTAGAGCTGCTGTCTGTCACTCAAACATGAAACGTGTCTGCACACTCTGCTAATGACTAAATTAAATTGAATCTCTCTCTTAATCCTGCATAACTTTAAGCCTTAATATAATCTGAACAGGTGAGTTGTATAAAAATTCACCCTCAGTACAGTTGTCATGAACGGGGAAATTAGCTATAGAGACCAAAACTGTTTTTTGTACCAGGCTGTAAACATGTTTATTTCTTATTTCTGAGAATTTTAACAGGTTCTAGCCAGCCTCAAATGGCCGCTGAAGGAATTACAGTTTTTAGCACATCCGCATTGGCTTCATTTCCCAGCCACAGGTTGTCACGACTGCCATGCTATATAGGCTGTGATTACAACAGGCATAGATATACACATTGAATATGGTTCTAAGAAAAATTTTTACAGTACAGATGATTCAATAGAAAAGAGAGTGTGCTGTCTTCCTTCTTAACACAAAGTCATAAGATGTGTTTCTGTGGTTTGGATTTTTTTTTTTTAGGTCAGCCCATCGACTACAATATAACATAAAATGAAAGTGCCAGAGGCAATTTCAAAATCATCCCCATAGCTGCCAGAGGCAAAGGACCCATTCTCAGCTGAGCACATAATGACCTTTGCCTTCCTCCCAAATTACAGTAAAGGAAAAAGTTCAAGACTGCGGTATCTGTAGCCCGTTATATAGAAAAAGACTACATTTATAACCCTGGATAAAATTACAGGACCTTTCTTCTCCCAAACAACCAAATAATGGAGCCAATCATTTAAGGTTTACCTGACCTGAGTGATTGAAAAGATATCGCAGGAAATAGAAAGTACAGAAGAAGAAGAAGGAAAAAAAAGTCCCCTGATGATACAAGAGCCTCATTACAAAAGGCACTAAATTAGAGGGCTGAACAGAATTATTCTGTTCTCCTCTTCCCTCCAGAAGATCTCGATGATAATGATGTTTCAGATTTAATCCTGAGCCCCTGGTCTAAAAGCCTTTGAGGTGTCTCGGATGAGTGGCTGCAGCCTGCAGGATAGCAGTCTTTTAAACGTCATCTCCATTTCCAGATCCTCTTCAGACCTAAATTCAAAAGGCTCTCTGCCACAGCTTCCACATTTTTTTTTCTGTTGCTAAACCTGTTTTCAAAAGCGCTCTCATGCCGGTTGATTTATTTTTATTGTAATGACAACATCTAATTTATCTCAGCTTGAAAGTATTTTTTCTTGTGTTTTCTCATCTGTCATAACATAATTTTTTTCATTACGTTACTGATGAAAATGACTGCTTTGTTCATTCAGTGGGATCGTTTGTTTTTCCGTGACTCTCTCAAAGTTTAATGGCTTCATAAAAAAAGATAAACAAATCAGCGAGTTATGCCAGCAAGAGGTATATTAGCACTTTAAAATGGGATGATCTGTGGGTGCTCATGTTTTTCTCACATAAATACAAATACACAGGCTTGTACCACATTGTTCTGTGCCTGATGTATTCACAGTATAAAACCTCATAAATCCACTTCATTCTCCAGCCGTTATTAATCGCAGCTGTTTGGTTCTTTGTAACAAACAGAGCGGTTGGCCGAGACAAAGCGCGACAGTGATCCGTGCTGACTAATGTGACAATGTTTCCTCAGGTGAACGTGTCACATATTACACCTGACACCGGTGTGATGGATTACCGAGCCCTCAGGTTATAATATCTTGGAGGAAATGCACACGGAGATGCTCGCACACTAAAAAAATCAGTGTGTTACAGTAAAACACACACAGAAAAGTCCACATGAAAGGTGTTCACACAGTATTGTGATGGTCAAAAAAACATGAACATATTTGCCAAAGTTTCAACAAATCTGGTTATTTTCCATGGAAAGTTTCTGTGTTTCTGTTTTGTCTGGATCCTCTCACTGGTTTGAAGCAGGCTGGGCGACATTGTGTAATCCTTTACACCAACTAGGATTCACCAACACTTCCACAAAGTCTGATGGGGTTGTTTACTGTTGACATGCCACTATCATTCAAGTTTGATCAATCCATCTCCACCACTTCTTTTATCTTGATTAAGCAGATTAGCTTCATTAGTTTTTGACTGTTAAATTTTAAATCTTTCTTCAGAACTGTTCAGAAAACTGATCTTTCATACGTTGTGTGACAGTGCACTCATAAGTGGTGTAACCTGGGGTCATTAGGTGTTTTGGGTCTTGCCCAAGAGACCCAGCTAGACCCAAGCAGCGTTTGTGATCAACGGGTCACACCTCTTGGTTCACAGCAATGTTGATGCGTTTTCTTTTATATAAGTAGTTCCCCTGAAGATAAAGATTGCCTAAACCAAGACCAAGTCATGACCAAGACCAGTGTATAACGATTTTTGGGATTTTGAGGGGTTGAGACCAAGTCAATACCAATACCAAGAAGTTTTCAAGGGCATTCATGTGATACCAAGGGACTTGAAGACTCTGCATAGCGACTTGCTGGTCAAAGCCTAAGCAGCCATCCTCAATAGGCACACATTGTGCTTGTCAGGTCTACATACTTGTCTCTCTTTCTTTTTCTTTTGGACTTGTGTTGCTGTTTTGGACATTGGGACCATGTCTTGCCCGAGTATGGTCTATGGTGTCTGGGACCTTGAGCAGTCTTCCAAGGTCAACCTTCAGCTGCTAGTCCTGAACCAGTGGCAAGAAGCCCACTTGTTCTTGGGTGCTGCTACAGGCAAAGAATCCCTTGTTTGCTGGCTGCAGTTGTTTGCTGTGTAGAAGAGATCCGCCACTGCCCTCACACCTGTGGGATTCCACCTGTAGCACCCCTTTCGGGGGCCTTCCAACAATAACTCAGCATGTGCTCGATCCTTCCCTTCTTGGACTGCGGTAAAGATTGAATATGCTGTGGAGAATGTTATAAACCAACTGGATCATGAACTTGGCTTGGCCTTCCAGAGCTCTGACCAAGTAATCTTGCACTTGATAGCTTGCTCCCATTCCATCTTCCTCCACCCCTTCTCATACCTTTTTACAAAGCCATTATTCTGCTTGGCCAGGCACCTCCTGTGCCTTCTACTTCCTCCCAGTCCTGACTTATGAACACTAAAGTCAGAGAAATACTTGGGATTTTAAAAAGTTTTCAAGGGCCTTTATGCAGATTGGGTTTAAAAACAGCGGGTATGGCTTTTGCTGTCGCAGCAGATATAATGCCTCTAAATCCTAAACCATCAGGGAATTCTTCCACACAAACACCAGGACTTAATTGGCTTCATTCAATAAAACAGCATGTCTTTACACCCTGATATTGCTACCTTTGCCGGTAGCAGCAGCACTGCCATCATTACAATTGGAAACACAGTTGTCATAGTCTCATAAAAACTCGGTTTTATTGTGGGTTGCGGTGCTGCATTGTTTTGAAGGGTGGAGCTCTAAGTGTGTGTTGAATGTGAACTATTAAAATTGTACACAAATTGCAGAAAAATGAGCTCTCATATCGCCAGGGGCTGCAGTGTACACATCAATTTATTACTAGAGTTCGAAACATTTCAAATGCCAAAGCTTTTCACCAAGTTTAATCAGATACCTTGAAATGATCAAAAACAACAACACAAATTAAATTTTAAATCGTGAATTGTGATTTGCAACTAGCGAGCCTTCAGGGGAAAGAAGATAGGGGCTTTGTTTATTTCAAATCTATTTATGGTTTCGGTATAGGTGAAGACAGATTTTTATTTCATACAGTACAATTATAGCAGCTAGCTTGAGGGACAAGTAAATTACAATGTAATTGGACAGATGATACAGCATGGCTCTTCATATCCATGTCACAGGTGGTTGATAAATAACCCCCTGAGCTGAAATTGTTGTGTGCGTATGTGTGTGTCTTTGTGAAATGATATTTGACAAATGATCGAAGACATCTTACCAGACCAGGGGAATTACAATTTATTTCCACAAGGGCAGATTGTTTCATCATGTTGTCGCCCTTAGATAAAAACCATGTGTGTGTTCTCAGTGTGACATGACTCTAAGTGAGTACTTACATGTGTGAGTCAGTACGCATCTGTGTGTATGTGTGTGTTCTCGCATTTTGACCTAAGCTGTGAATTTTATCTGACTGAGTTACAAGATAGTGGCCCAGTCATCCATCTGTTCCACAGCCCCTATGCAATTGTAATTGCATTAGTGCAGTGTTGATTTTTTATTAGACACCTTTTCCCAAAGTCCCCAGGCTCATTTTCCTTTATTAGACCAAGTCTGGAAAGACAATGCAAAGCCTCACGCTGACGCGTGGAGAGTCCCTCCGGGCAAAACTTCATTCCAAAGTGAGCGAGTGATAAGTGGGCAGAACCGAGACCATTTAGGGGATTTGTGAAGGAATGGTGCAGGCTTGTCTTTGTGTCTGCCTCTGTCCTGTTCACACAAGAATGTTTCTATGCAGCTGTCAAGATAAATTCTGGAAATGTCCCACAGCAAGCAACATGGAGATCCTTCTCTTATGCAAATAGATCTTCTGTTTGTGTCCTGGCATGGCATCTTTGTAATTTCTTGGTAAGGGTTGGTTCTGTCTGAAAATAATAATAAGTACTTTCTGCACCCCATTTACCTCCCAGTTCATCATATTCAATGCCCATGTGCATCACGCCCAGTGGTCCACGTCCTTCTGCATTCTCTTCATCCCTTCAGCACCACTATCAATGTCTGGACTCCATCAGGACGATCTCCTGTCCAAATCATGGCTGACATCACTATCAGGTCCAATCACCCAGTCCTAACGACGTGTTTTAGGTCTTAATGGTCTTGGAAATAGTACTAAAAATCCATATTATTTATCACACGTGACAGCGGTGGTGAACACTATATTCACACCAAATCTGCTGAAGGGGCACAGGGGTACTGAATTTTGACATTGCATCACGTTGGCCAATCAGACCGGTCAAACTGCTCCACAGTCAGCCAGAAATGTCACTGAAAATGAGATTATGGAATAAACCATGGCACTGACTCTGCAAAATACAGACAGCAAGAACTTTCCTTTGGTTTGTGTCCGATGGTTTTAAAGAGAGAGAAAGCAGAGGTTGAGCGACGTGGACAGTGAATGAGAATAAGGGAGCGCCGGTATCGAGAAGGTCAATCGCAGAAGTAAGAAGTCATTTTCTTATTGTTTCATAGCGGTTATATTCAACACAGCGCCTGACCAACCACACGCCACTGCACAACCCTGCGACAATTCTCCGCAACGCCTGATTCGGTCTGAATAGGGCACCGAACGGGAGGCTAAATGAACAAACTAGTGATGTGTCGATCATGAACGAGCCGGTTCAATAAACTGGCTCTTTTAAGTTAAAGATGAGAGCCGGCTCCTGTCCGCGAGCCGTTAGGTGCTGTAAGTGCAATAAAAACAATTGGCTACAGCAATTTATTGATATTAGAACATGTAAATTTTACTTGGTGGTACTTTGGTACTTTGGTGGGCTGAGTCAAATGAACTGGTTAGCTAAAAAGATCTGAAATTCCCATCACTAGAACTAACACCTGATGCCAAAAGCCAGCTTTACAAACGCTGATGAAGTCTATGAGATGTGGATGAATGAAAAAGCTTGTAAACGGACCTTGAGTTAAGATTATTTTGTGCACCATGCGTGTTTTTATAGTCAGACACATAAAACATTTACGAAGCTCATTATTTGTCGAACAAAAGCATTTCAATCCCTGCTTAAGTTCTTTACTGGCAGTTCAATAACCTGTAACATGTTTTTTTTCCCATCATGGGTAAAATATTTTATCAACCTCTTCCTTTTCCATTCAGCTTTTAATCTGATAAATTGTGATTAAACCCAGCTGCTGTTTAAGTCAGTTTTCATCTCTACTCTTGTATTTGTCCATCTTCTCTGCATCTCTCTGTCTCTCTCTGTTAAACTGTCACCGTTTTCCCATCCATCAGCCAGATGGTCTAGATACAGATTTTATATTTGCTGTCATAGTTCAGACGTGCTTGGACAGCAGTGATTCACAGCGCTCTTATACCTGGGCCTTCACCTCGGCACCGTGTTCCCGCGTGTTTGGGTAGAAAGTGTCACTTACTAATCTTTGTAATTTCTTTGTAAGATGTGTCCTGGGGTTTGGCTCTTTCCTCTTCGCTCTCTGCTGCTGTCACACCTGCTGCTGTCTGACAGAACCTGAATGGCAGCACATCTCTCACAGAGAGTTACTGAAGTATGAGAGAGTCTCATCTTAGTGGAGTTCAGTCACTGTGACAGGAGCTCAAACACTTTCAGCTGTAAATAAACGTCCATGTGTGGATCGCTGTTGACCTGAAACATAAGGATATTTTGGACAAATGCCCACTTCATGTGGACATGCATACAATCACACACACTCAGGGATTACAGAGATGCACATGTGAAGAGATGTAGGAGTACCCGGGAGCAGTTAAGGGTTTGGTGCAATGCTTAAGGGCACCTGGCCAATGCCCAGGAAGTGAACTCGCATCTCTTCCCTGCTTGACTTAAACTGGCCACCCTTCGTTGCCTAAGCACAGGCTGTAAACATGTTTATCTCTGCTGTGAAGTTGGACATTTTAACATGGGGACTTATGGAGACTGACTCACTTCTGGAGCCAGCCTCATGTGGACGTTTGAGGAACTGCAGTTAGTTTTTGGCACTTCCACGTTGGCCACTTGTTGTGAAAAAAGTCTGTAATTTACAGAGCGGCAAGAAACTCTCAACAAAACAATCCTTTTAAAAGAAAACAGAGTTTATTGGCATGCAGATGACAGACTGAACAGTAGGTGGTATAATTGTGTTAGTTCATATTCGTGTTGCCTTTCATATGAGATGTGTAATCCTCATTTGCATTTTTAGAAATATATCTAAATGTGTGTACAGTATGACCGCACCGTATGACTTTTTATGTATGTTAATGCTACAAATGTTTATTTAATGCCTCAGGAAGATTAGCTGATTAGCTGATTGTCACGGCATCAGCTGACGGGGATCCTTCAAATGAGCAAATAAAGTAGATCTGGATGTTGGTTACGTGAAGTTGAGATAAAATAAAAGGAGGAGTAAAAATAACATAAGGATATTAGGATGAAGAAATGGAGGGAGAGTTAAGAAAGGTGTGAAGGATGAAAGGGAGAGAAGGATGGAACAATAGTAAGTGAGTGAGTGAGGAAGCGAAGGTAGCGTTGTCATGCTCGGGTGTACGGTGTGAAGGTAATGAATGTAAAGTTATTTTAACCGGATGAGTCTAACCGCTGCTCTTTTAACCTCTCCTGTCGCAGATCGTCTTTCTCTCCTTGCGTTAAGAACACTCTTGTCGTTTCCTCCCTCTCAGCTGCGTCTCTCTTGTTGCTGCTCCAGTCCACCTCGGTCCCGCTTCGTGCTCGCTTCATCTGTCTTCATTTTAACTTTTTATTCCCGTCTTCGGCGTCCTGTCCTCGTTCTTTTCAGCTATATCGCTTTGCCTGTTCCACCCTATCGTCCTCTCACTCTTCCTCTCCTCCTTGAAAACATTCTTGATAATGTAGTGTGCATTTAAACATTGGTAAATCACAGTCATTTTGTGCCATTACGATAATTACTGTAAACAAACAAGACCATTACAGGAAGATTTGCATCTCCTACCGGCCTCGAACGAAGCATTTTGTATTACGTGATAGGGGCTGAGGGCTGACATAAAATGTGCAGGACTGTTTCACATGAATAGGATTTTTTTTTCTCTCTCTCACCTAAATTGAACCAAACGATTGAGAGTTTCTGGTAACGGCAGAGAAAATTACCTTCAGCATGATTATCCTTTAAATATATTTACCTCAGAAGTGGGAGACATGTCATTACTGTCTTTCTCACATTTGAGCTACTTCTGTGGGAAAAACATGAACGGCGGTAAAGTGCATTAGCACCTTAGTCACCTTTCATTTGAGTGCATTCACATTGGAAAAATAAGTAGCCTGTACTGCAGTATGGAAATATAAATACACTCTCAGAACTATAGGTATGTATGTTTGTCCCAGTGAGGTCTAAAATGTTTGAAAGCCAGAACTTTTCTTGATGTCAATGTCCATATACGCATGCCTCACAAACTATTGTTATCAGTTTATTCCAAAGTAAAATTATACTTGGATGTAATTGTAAAAATTAGGTTTTCCAAAATAAAAAAAAAATCAGTTGTAACACAGAAAAAAAAAGAAAAGAAAAAAATGGTGTATGGTCTTTATAATAAATTACCTTTTTAATTTGTGTGAATGTAAATTTTTGTCTTAGACTAAAGAAATAATTTGATTTATATTAAATTCAAGATATAAACCAAATAATAAACTGAATTTAAGAAAAACTAATTCATTTAGAAACAACAAATCAGAGTCATTTTTTAAGTTGGTCCGACTTAAAAAAATGACTCTGATTTTGACTGTTTGTATTTGTGTAGTTCTGGTTTAAACAAGATTTATGGTCTCAATGTACATCCATGCATCCATTCTCTCTCACCACTTAATTTCATGAAGGGTTGGAGCCAATCATAGCTACGGTTGAAACATTCTGGGAATTTTCAAAATTGGAAACTTTCCATTGGAATAAACTTGGAATTTACTAAACTGAAGGTTGGCCCTTTAACAGGGAACTTAAATATAGTCGTGGGAAAATATATTTTATCATAATCTTGACTAAAACAACCAGATTTCATGCAGGTACACTTGAATATCTGCTATTCCTCAATCACATGCACATAGCACACTGCTTACTGCAGGGCTATTGAGGCCACGCCCCCTACCTGCACAGGTGATTTCTGTACCTGGACCACACTTTAGAGCCCAGAGCACACAGAGACTACTGAAGACACACATTTGAGCTCATTGACTACATTATATTGTTCAATAAAATAATTCAAACTTGATAAAATAAATCTGTTGAAATGTTTTTTAATTCTTTTATTTTGCAAAAAAACAAAATGTTTAGATTTATGTTTGATACGATACAGTTTGTTTAAATTACTAACAATTTACAGTTTTCTCATAAATTCCCATAATTCCCATGGAGTTTCCGAATTGGAATATTTCCAAAATTCCCCCAGCTTAACTTCCCATGGAAACTTTCCACTCCTTTGCAACCCTAATCATAGCTAGCATTGGGCGAGAGGCGGGGTCCACCATGGATAGGTTCATCACAGGGCTGACACATAGAGACAAACAACCAGTCACATTCAAATGAGCCTGCATGTCTCTGGACTGTGGGAGGAAGCCAGAGTACCCGAAGAAAACCCACGCAGACGCTGTGGTAACATGCAGACTCAACACAATAAAAGCACATATGTTCGAACCCGGAACCTTCTTACAGTGAGGCGACAGTGCTAACCGCTGCACCATCGTGTCGCTCCTCAATGTGTGGATAGATTTAAAAACGCACCCTGCTAGAAATCAGTTTTTCTACCTCCTGCTTGCAGCTTGTATGTGCTGCTGTCGCTGCGTGGAAACATACAACCCTGGTCCTTCTACCAACCACCGTGCCTGCGTGGATAGTCATCGTATGGTCTCCATGCCAGCTCCCTCTGGTTGTCTAAATTCATATACATATCTGTGTGTGTGTGTGTGTGTGTTTGTGAGAGGATGGAGTGAGGGGAGGCCACAGAGCCCCAGGCTGCTCTGAAGAGAAGATGGACACTGACTTGTAAACTTGTTTTCATCCACACACACACACACACTCAGACACCCAACCCAACCTCTTACCAACACACACACACACACTTGTTTTCCCCACACCACCCCAGGGAAGAGGGGAGGCTTTCAAGGCGACTGTGAAACCTTCAGTCAACCAGAAAAAAGGATTTTTTTTTTGGTGTTTTTTTTGGCATATCCTGAACTGAAGCTGTTGTGTGTGCATTTGTGTGTGTCTTTGTAGGTGTGTGTGTGCGAGTGTGTTTGACAAAAAGATGGAGGAAAAAAGTGGAGAAAACACAATAAAGGCTCTTATGAAACCAGAAAGGGCACATATGGACTTTCCAATCCCGTCCTAATCAACTCCTCCGCCGTGCTGAATCCATCATATGTCTTCCTGCTTCTAGCTGAGTAATTACATCTGATGCATTATGATAGATAATGTGTTGTGCAGTCCGTAAACTGGCCGTAATGCCGCAGAGAGACGATGGAGAGTGGCGGCTGCGGTTGCGGAGTGCATAGTGAGGTTTCCTCACAAGAATAACAGACGGCTATTATAAAACAGCACCGAGCCATTTTGTCCTGATAAGAGACACACTTTGTCCGAGCTCTCAAGCCTTTGAAAAGTGGAATACACTTTGCTGTCCTTGAATGAGAGTACTCACCCTCACTCATGTCAATTTGTCAATTTTGGCCTTTTCTCAGTCAACGTTTTTTTTTCCTCTCTCCCTTTATCGTCATCCATTTAGTGACAAATGACTTCCTGCATCTGTCTCTCTCTCTCTCTCTCTGTCTCTCTCTGTCTCTCTCTGCAGGGAGATGAAGTACTGACTGTCATTAAAACTAAGGCTCAGTGGCCGGCATGGCAGCCGCTCAACCTGTAAGTATCACTCAATGTTGGTTTCGCCGCAGAGAAAAGACGTTTGTGTGAGAGCCACGGTTTAAAAGAAAGAATCAAAAGAGGAAATTACTAAAAAGATTTAAGTTGAGCAGCGACATTACATTAGAGTCAAGTAGCAGAGGTGCCAAAAAGAAACTGCAGTTCCTCTTGTCGTCCACTTGAGGCTGGCTCCAGAAGTGAGTCAGTCTCCATAAGTCCCCATGTTAAAATGTCCAACTTCACAGCAGAAATAAACATGTTTACAGCCTGGTACAAAAAACAGTTTTGGTCTCTATAGCTAATTTCCCCGTTCATGACAACTGTACTGAGGGTGAATTTTTATACAACTCACCTGTTCAGATTATATTAAGGCTTAAAGTTATGCAGGATTAAGAGCGTGGACGCTTTGATTGATGCCATCACAGGTGGCTTGTTTGAGAAACCAGGTGTCAGGATTCAGACCAGATCATAGAGACCAAAACTGTTTTTTGTACCAGGCTGTAAACATGTTTATTTCTGCTGTGAATTTGGACATTTTAACACGGGGACTCTTTAATGAGTGGGACTGGCTAGCAATGTTAGCAGGCTAGGTATGAATTTTCTCCGCTCCCAAATGTTGAATGTTCCATTGGGTCAGACGTAAAATGCTAACAATAACATAACCAGCACTACGAGAGTTTGTTTAAAAATGGGAAAATATATCTTCTATTGACATTCATAGGCTGTAATAAACAATAATGTTTCACAGTGTTGAATGCTGCATGAAGCACAGACTGTTTCCATCCAGTTTTGTCCTCTTTTAGCTGCAGTAGTTTATATTAACTTACACAAAATTTGAGGATATTGATTGACTTTAAATCTCCTGTCTGACCAGTGGAAGTTAAATTCTACATCGAGTTGACCATGAACATTTCATCCACACAGGAGCTCTTGATGGATGTCTTGATCATTTATTCATCGTGTTTTCTGAATGAAAACTTTTTTATTTTGGTGTCTTAACCTTAGCTGATGGATTACCTGCTTCTCTGTAGGTTGAGAAAGTTGTACAACCTTGGATTTATAAAATGTTTTGGTCTGACGGTCAAGCGAAAAACAAGGTGGATTTTTTTTCTGTCCATGACAAAAGTTGATATTTTGAAGGTCCACAGAACAATACACCATGTCAGTTTTTTTCATGTTGAGAAGCTGCAGCGGTCCTTCAAGCCAAAATGATTCTAGCTTCTATAAAAATAAGCATAAAAATAATCAACTTGGCTTGAAGTAAACAAAGAAATACAAAATTCTTGTTTAGTGATCCATGAATTAGATTACAAATACCACATCTGCAACATTTAGGATATACTAGATGATCAACAAAAGCGATATCAGACATATTTATTTATTTTGTGATATAATTCTTTGATAACGTGACCTTTCCATGAATCACAAAGACCTAAACTTCATTATGGGCTCTATCAAATTCACACACTGTAAAAAAAAAAATGTAGATTTTTACGGTGAAAAACTGCCAAACCATGACAGTAAAAGACCGTAAAATATGCCGTGAAATATGACTGTGTTTTATTGTATACAGTAAAACACAGTCATATTTTAAGGGAATTTAGTGTGACTGTTCATTTTACGGTAAAACGCCGTAATATTTCATGGCAAAATCTTTATTTATATGGCATTCATATGATATTTTCACGTCACTTACACGGCAAAACAGTGCTGGATAAAACCCCAACTCTAACCGTAAAATCAACAGTACTAACATCCTTTTACCGTAATATTAGGAAAAGGTTGTACCGTATTTATTACGGTGAAATCCTGGCAACCACAGCTGCTAGTTTTTTACCGTAAAAACAACAGTTTCTCTTTTTTTGAACTGTAAAAAATGTCTGTACATTTTACAGGGAAAAACTACCAAACTATGACAGTAAAAGACGTAAAATATGTGTTTTATTGTGTACAGTAAAACCTTTATTTACACAGCATTTTAAGGGAATTTATACAAAATAAAGTGTTATTAGAGACTGTTAATTGTACAGCAGGATAATTGCAATACTTAAAAGTTAGGAACCCATTTCTGACACACTGCATGAAGTGTACATTATAATTGAATTTCAGATACTATTGTGTCGTCATGTGTCGTCAGTTTTTAGAAACTTATTATTAATTGTTTTATGATTCCCGCCTTTATGCGGCTCTTAAAAGCTTGGCCGACTTGTCTCAATAGGCACACACTCTGGCATCCCGTGCACTCGTTGGAATTAGTTCAAGAGCAATTAGAAACTTATCACATTTCTAGCCCTGAGCACTGCATGAGCTAAGCACACACACGTACACAGTAATGTACTGTATCTTTCACCAAACATCTGTTTAATTACCCCTCCTAGTGTTGTCTGTCATTTGCGATATATTGTGCCACTATTATTTTTACTAATGAGAACATCCAACCACATGCATGCGCACCCACGCAGTCACACGCTCGCTGCGAGTATGAAATATTAGCTCATTTTGTTCAATTTTGCATGCAAAGTTGTCATGTTAAAACCGTTGTGTTTGCACTTATGTCTCAGTTAAGACATCATAATTACAAGGACTGTTTTCTTTTTGTAGAGAAACTGCAAATGACCCTGTAATTATCTTCCAAATATTTTTCTCTTATTTTCAGGATTTTTGGACATTCAGAGAGAACGTGCCATTTTGAGCTATTTTCTACAACTAATTGGATGTTCAGGCGTTTCAATTATACGGCAATTAGCAGAGTGTGCCTCGCGTCAGAGAGGTCATGACATCAGAACTGGACTAAACTAAAAATCGCATTAGAAGAGCTGAGATGTAGCGTTTCTCCTGCTTAAGGCTGTCTCATTTAAAGTCATTTTTAAAATGGAGTTGATTTATTTATCCGGATATGTTCTTTGTTTCGCCCCCATCACCAGACGAGCAGCTCCGTCAGCAGAGTTTTCTGTGGACCGGACCCGTCACCTGATGTCCTTCCTCACCATGCTCGGGCCCAGCCCAGACTGGAATGTGGGGCTGTCGGGAGAGGACCTCTGTACCAAGGAGTGCGGCTGGGTCCAGAAGCTGGTGACAGATCTCATACCGTGGGATGCGGGCACTGACAATGGCGTCACGTATGAGGTAATCTGTGCTATAACTTCGGTTGGATAGTTGAAAATGTATGTAGGCAGCGGTAGAAACCTGAGAGGTGTAACATCCAGAACGTGGTTACAGAAGCTATGAAAGGTGTTGCCGTCATGGAGGACCACAGTGATAGCAACACCTTCAACTGCAACCACATTCTGGACGATGGTCATAACACCTTTACGATAGGTTCCAGAGGCACCTTTTATAGGTGCCTTTGGAACCATCATGGAGTTTACCACTTGAGAATGGCTGTAATGAAACGATGACGTTATGTTGGTGTCCTGGTGGCATAATAGCCCAAAAAATATATATACTTTAGAAAAGAAGAAGTGAAAAGGCAATAAAAGGTTGT
This sequence comes from Sciaenops ocellatus, assembly GCA_033000465.1. Lineage (NCBI taxonomy): Eukaryota > Metazoa > Chordata > Actinopteri > Sciaenidae > Sciaenops > Sciaenops ocellatus. Next base: position 3,299,059 of record CP136871.1, on the reverse strand, counting down.
TAGCCAAAATGAGTTTACTGCCAAAAGGTCTAGGCTACGGAAAGCCCTTAGTGGTCATACATTCATACATCTTATTTCCTCTTTCTCATGATAAGTTCATTTCATTTGTTTTTGCAATTTATTTATGTCATTATCTTGAAATAACAAATGTTGTAATGTAGAGTTAGATTGTGTTTGTAGGGCAAAAGAATGTGCCAACAGCCAGAAACGGCCATCTAGATCTGGTTCTATTAAGTTGAGCCACATTTCGCCGTAAAAGTTAAATACTTCCAAAAGTACCACTGACGATGTGCTAAATACAGTACCACACTGTGTATTAGACACATGCCTAATTTAAAGGTGCACTAATGTAGCCTAATTGTTGGAGATAAAGCTGTTGACCTGGTGAAAGCTGAATTCTATTTTTCATTTGTATTAATAATGTTGCATATTATTATAAGCTTCATTGCTCGCCAGCTAATTGCAGCATTTATTTGAAACCTTCACAGCACACTTGACTTCTACCTCTCTGTTCCCGTGACAGACTCCTTCGTTGGTTTTTCTACACCTACCTCAGAATGAAAGGTGCTCATCCATATTCACCCACTGTTTGAAGACTAAAGACTTTTATTTATAGTTTACAACCTCATGAATAAGCAAGGAGCATATCCTGCTGAGAGGAGGCGGTAAATACCTTTCAGAAACTTCAGTAACACAAAACCAGACCTCTTTTTAAATCAGCTTCTGGTACTTTTTAAATGCGGAAGCAGTCTCGTCTGTTCTGGGCCTGTTTTAAGACTTTTATCCGTCTCTTTTTTTGGTCCTCTTAGCAATCTAACCTACAGTGGTACTCGCTTTATTTGTATTTTGTCAAGTATGTTATTAAACGTTTTCTAATATTACGGTAAATGGATATTAATACTGTTAATTTCACATTTAAGGTTGGCGTTTTGTTTCATATTTTTTTTAAATGTCTGTAGATTTTACGGAAAAAACTGCCAAACCATGACAGTAAAAGACCGTAAAATCTGCCATCAAATATTTGTGTTTTACTGTAGAATTACCAGTCTCTAATATAAAATACTAATATACTCTGTATAAATTACCTTAAAATGCCTACAGTAAGCAGAACACAGTCATATTTCTGTCTTTAGAATTTACGGTGAAAAACCGTAGAAGGCAGTAAAATATGCCATGAAATATGACATGTATTTTTCTGTTTACCTTAGGCATTTTAAGGTAATTTATACAGAATAAAGTAGTATTTTATATTAGAGACTGTTAATTATATACAGTAATATTAAATGGCATATTTTACGGTCACGGTTTGGCAGTTTTTCACTGTAAATTCTACAGACATTTCTTTACAGTGCACAGACAGCACTACCTTGAAAAGTCCATTTATCTCACTCAAGGTAAATGGACGATTTGAGCTATTGTTTCATGTGTACTGTGCTGTACGTATATGAATCTATGTAACTCTGCACTGCCTAGATATTGACATTTCTTTGGTCCTGGAGGGTTTTTTAAGCTTCAGATTCCAGGCAGATAATATTTGCTCCTCACTCTGGAAAGCACAGAGTGTATCTCTATGTACGTTTACCATCAGATAATGCATGCATCCCACTGTACAGCAGGCATTGAATCACTGCCACCTACAGACAGAGACTGGGAAGTACACGTCTTTTTTGAGTTTCTTTCTGTTTGTCTGATGATACAAATTGTAGTTTGTAATTGTGTCCAACAGGTGATGGATGTCTCCTGTTTGGTTTGGACTTTTTAAACCAAAAAGTCAGACAGGAAACTTTTAGTGAAAGAGAATCATCAGTATTGTTGTTACAGCACTGTAGATGAGGATGTAAGTTCACCTCTCCTCTAATGCTTCCTCTGTAGATGTCTTCCCTTTGTCTTTGTCAGTACTCCTGAATACATTAAACTGGCTGGAAACTTGAAACAACAACGTTCAGATAACCTGTAAGAACAAAGAGAATGATTCATGCGTGATATGTGTACGATACATGGAAACGCAAGCCACCACACATGCGTGGAAACAATGAATCTCTCGTTAAAGGGCCATTAAAATGGACATAAATGATGTATGGTGAGATCAAACAGAGAAAAGATAGAGAGAGAGAGAGAACAGATGGCTTATGGGAAAAGCAGCGACTGTAGGCGACTCTTTCAAACACCTACCTACCTCATCATTTTTGGTCAGAATGGAGTATAAAATCAATGCAGCTATTGTAATGTTAGAATTTTATTTCATTCTAATTTGCATGTTTAAAATACTGCCGCTCAACTGTTCCTTCCCTCAAGAGAAATCGTGTTGTTCTCTTTTTAAAAGCCTGTTTCACAGACATTATGTGCTGCTATTGGATTAGTATTCTTGTCCCTCGAATAATTCCCATGCCCTAAATTTTGGCTATTTAACTTTAATTACTCGAACCATTCCTCAGCGGAAGACTCAGACTTTCTTCCCTCAGGCGTATTTGATACTCAATATACAAGAGCAGATGTTTTCCTCTAGGACACTATCCATTCCAACGCACAGCGTGTAATTTGTGCAGTGCTAATGTGGGAGGGTGGGAATAGTTACCCTTCAAATCGTGACCTGATCTTCACCTGTAGCATCTTATTTGCACACGTCCATTTCCCCCGCTGATTGCTAAAGAGCCATCAGAGCTATTCACCTTTAGATTCACATTGCAAACTCAAACACATCTGCCTATAGGGAGAAGACAGTGGAGACTAAAAGGTCCTTGTAGTGCTAAAAACTTTACTGTTATGATATTCAGCACAGCGTGTGTGGCTTCGGTCCACACAGTGTCTTATTTTGCTCAGAAATGTTGTATCTTTCAAGCAAGAGGCGCTTAAACTGTTATATATGTTGCCTGTGTCATCTGTGGGCAACACAATCATCTGTAAACACAGTATTGGCATTTTAAATCAGTTGCTAACTTCATCAGTCCGCCGTTTGACGCTGTGCAAGTCAAGAAAAGTGGGTTCATAGAGCTTGTTCACCAAAAACAGCGCTGATGAGAGCACTAAAGCTGAACAAAAACTGGAACTGTACGTTGTAAAACCAAAACAACGAGCTGAAAGACGCTAATCTGATTGATTATAGCAGCTTTAACCTTGTGTGTACATCTAATTTGTTTCCTTACCCTGTCATTTCCACCTCTTTCAGTCACCAAACAAGCCCACCATTCCTCAGGAGAAGATCCGACCCTTGACCAGTTTGGACCACCCCCAGAGCCCATTTTACGACCCTGAGGGAGGGGCGATTAGTCCTGTAGCCAGGCTGGTGGTGGAACGCATCGCTAGAAAGGTACAATGTAGTACAATGGGAATTGTTGGGTCTATGTAGATAATATTACGGTCTCTATAGGGGAAGTGTCATGAGATAACTTGACACTTGTCCACAGTTTTATGCTCAAGGATTGTTTCATCTTGTAAAAGAATCTTTGGATACATTTTTGTGTGTGTTAGTGCGTGACCCTGTTTTCCCTTCTGCGTGTGCAGGGCGAGCAGTGTAACGTGGTCCCAGACACCATAGATGACATCGTAGCTGATATTGGACAAGAGGAGAAGGAGGAAGGTACAGTAAACACACAAACACAAGAGATGAACTTAAAGCAGTGTTTCTCAAACTTTTTAAACTGTGTACCACCTCAGAATATATTCAGCTTTCCGAGTACCATGAGTATAAAATATAATATATATAAAATACAGTAGGTCGACCCTGTTCAGCTACAGACAGTTCACACTTGGTTGGAAAAGAGGTACACACTTCTCCTCCTTAAAAAATTCACTTTTGGGTTCACGATTGCAGAGTTTTTGAGTTTTTGAAACTTTCATTATCTCCCCATCACATTTTAGTCGTAACTGTTCATGGACGTATAAGCCAGTGTTGTCGTAAAGGCCAGCTAAACCGGGGAGTGTATCGAGACTGAGACAAGGTGGTTTATTATGAAGCTGCGGTGGGACAAACTAGACGTTATTGGGTGATTAATGGAAAACACTTCCAACAGTGATATTCTAACAGTTCCTGTATGGTCATGAAATAAATCCAGTCAAGTCCAAGACCAAGATATTGCTAGACCAAGTCAAAACAGTTGGCAATTGTGGTCTTGACAGGAACTAATATCCAGAGTCCTCTTTGTCTGAGACAGAGACAAGACCAAGTAAAAGTGTGGTCAATTACTAACCACTGCCTGCATGAATGTGATATGAAGGATATGAAACAAAATATCAATTCTAATTCTAGTACTGATGATATTAAATGTTTCTAAATTAATAGATTTTATTTAAAAATGACATTTCCAATATTCCTTTGCGTACCACTCAAAGGAGCTCACATACCACCAGTGGTACTTTGAGTAGTTTAAGAACGAGTGACTTAAAGGGTTTGATAAAGAGTTTAACTGATTACTGATGATGTTACAATCTGAACGCATTCTGTGTTTGCAGAACGCTCACTTTAACTATCGACTTGCAGACTGAACAGGATCTGTGGGGATTCAGTGTCTTATGATGCTCAAGGACACACACATAGCTCATTACAGGCACAACTGGTCTAAGCGGAGTCTCAGATGGGCTCGGGTCAGATAGTCAGAACACACATCTGGCAGGGCTTCGTCTCCACCCCGCTGTGAGAACGTGGGCGCCCCACTGCTGCAGAGCAGCACAACTACGCCTGAAGCACGTCCTGTCTTCATCGAACATACTTTATATTCTGTGATGCATCACAGATCCTGTCACTCTGGACAATGATGTTTCAGCCGCACTGCACACAGAAACAAATAAAAGTTCCCTCTTCGCTATAGTTGCTCTCAACCCTCCTGTCTCCTAAAAATACCTTTTTGTAAATAGCAGTAATACTGTCCAGTTCATGATTTTTATAAACATAACAAGGACGAATGTGTCTTCAAAAGTCTTTTCACAGCTGTTAACTAAAGCGGGATTTTAGGAAACCGAAAGCACTTCAAGACAGCAAGACTTTGGGAAATATGTTGTAATTTCTTGCTGAGAGATAGACTTGAAGATTGACGCCACTTGAGCTAGAGCCTGGAGCAATGAGCTTAGCTTAGCATAAAGACAGGAAGCAGGGGGAAAGAACTAGCTTGCAAGGTTCACAAATACGCTAACACTTTAAACTTCATGAATTAAAACAGTATATCTTGTTTGCTATGTGCCGTAACTATTTCCTGTCAGGGGACAGTGACTTCCTGGAGTCTTCACATCACAGTAAGGTCCAGGAAGTTACCAAGAAATTGGTCTAGTATAGGGTTAGCATAACCCTAAGATTTTTAACATTTCTGTTTGTGTACGGATGTTTTTCCAGCGTTTATGCTAGGCTAAGCTAATCACCTCCTGGCTCTAGTTTCATGTTTTACTTTATCTTTAAGGTTAGGGGAAGACTGTGGTGTCGGTTAAATGTTGGTGTCACAAGACAGAACATGATGCAAATAAAGGATGTCATGTAATACTGAATTGTCAGTGAATATATTATCAAATTCTACTATCTGAATATATTTCGTATAAAATGGTGTTGAGGGATCAGCGCTGTAACCTGATAGTTACAGGATGAGTTGTTCTTTACCTCCTTGTTAACCTGCACAGAGGCTAAACAGGACAAACCAGTGCATGATGGTGTTTGTGTTGTATATGGGTGCTTATTTTTACTCTAAGTGGCCTCGGGTAGGGTGGAGGATTTTGCCCGTGCAGCAGAATTCTTAACAAGGATCTCCCGTCGCCTAATAAATGTCCTCCTCCGTCAGTCATAGACCATTTGCTTCTTTCCCCTCCTGTCCTCTCGTTTCTCGTTCGTTCCCCTTGTTCTCCGTGTGAGATGACACCACGGAGGCGAGTATCCATTTCAGCCGGTCCCCTCGGTCCGACCTTAGCTTCGCTGCTTTCACTTACACGTCATCTCAACCTGTCCTCTTACCTTCCTCTCTGCGTCTCCGGCTCCTTTGTTCTCCCTCTGTCATTACACGTTATCCCAGAGAATTGGACGCACTCAGGTTTGTCCCCGAGGTCTGACAGTATATTCTCTCTAGCCTCTCCTCTCATTTTCTCTGCTTCTCTGAACCCCCATGAGAGCGTTATTAATTGAAGACAGTACCCCTGCTACTTCTTGTAGCTCTGCTACCGCTGATAATTGGACAAGACATTCACAAATCACACTCTCTTCTCTTTTCTCCCCAACTCTTATCCCTCGTCCCTCCGCTCTGCTGCCTCTCGTGGACCAGTACCTGCTGTAATCACCTCTGGACACGACGTTAAATAATCAGTGTCAGCCCAGTCCCTCCTCGCCCATCCCTCCCCTTCACTGTGAATCGTAAAACGACGTTTTGTAAAAGCAAATTTAACTGGTTTAACAATGATTTTGTGATCCCAGTCAATTACCGAATGAGCAGAAGATTGTGATGAAAATATTAAAATACCTCTTCCTGTGTGCGTGTCTCTCTCTCAGATGACACGCCGGAGACGTGTATCTACTCTGGCTGGTCTCCGTGGTCGGCGTGTAGCAGCGCTACGTGTGAAAAAGGCCGCAGGATGAGGCAGAGGATGCTGAAGGCCCAGCTGGACCTCAGCGTGCCGTGTCCACATACTCAAGATTTCCAACCCTGCATGGGGCCGGGATGCAGTATGGAGGGTAAACACACAAGCACACACCCATCCTTGTCTATATTACATTGTAGGGACACAAGATGTGGACCTACACTGTGGGAACCATCCTTTCTGAAGGTTCTACAGCATGAGTAAAGCACTCCGCTGTAGTTTTTATGCAGTAAGTGGCGAGCTGCACTTGTACTGGGCAGAGGTTCATTAATAGAATCATATAAATATAAATAATGGAGGATTCTGGAAGAGAACAAGCATTCTCAGCCAATTTTCCTTCAATAAATAACATTTATTTGGTGGTGTGGAAGCACTTCCAGTAACACAGCCAAAGTGGGAAGAGAAGACCATTCTTTATTCCCCTCATTAGACTGAATGTAACTGCTCTTTAATTCCCTCTGAACGAGGCCAAAAGAGGAAGACTTATCTCTCACAGAAGAGCATTATCGCTCGTGAAAACCTGGAGCGTGTCGTTTGTTACAAGCAGAGTTGAAGTATTAGTTCAGCGGCTACCAAAGTGAATTAGCAGCTTTCAACAACAGCAAAAATACTGCAAAAAGCTACATTTTAGCCGCGCTAATGGTGGTGCAACCTCAGCCTGTCCACCGTTCTGGTCCAGACTGAATTATCATGACAACTTTTGAATGGATTGCCAAATGAAATGTGGTCCAGACATTTTCCCAAAGGACAAATTTGGATTGTCATTCCAAACAGCCTGAGTTGTATTTTGTGTTTTTAGTGCTAAATAGCAGTTGTTGACATGCTAATACATAAAACACAAAAACTGTGGCATGGTAAACATTATCTTCAGCTTGCAAAATGTCTTCATGCTGATGTTAGCATTTAGCTCAAAGCACCAATGCGTCTAAATAAAGCTTCACAGAGCCACTAGCATGGCTGTAAACTCTAATGGGGATAATTAGGATATGTGGCCCCTCAAACCGCAATTCAAATTAGGTACTATTAGGTACTCATATTTTAATTTGTTTCTGTTTGGATCCACAAAATATGGGTGAAGAGAAGGGAAAGTAATGTGGACTGACCACTGCAGCCGAGGAAACTATCTCTGAAATGTGACATCTTTGTAAAGTGGCTATAAAATTGGCAGCCAGTTTTATTGGACTCACAAAGAGGGTGAGAGAGTAACGGCAGGTCCGAACAGTGATTGAGAGCCTCAGACACAAAGACAGGGAGAGGGGAGAAATGGCGAGACATAGTTCAGACAATGACAACGCTTCAAGGAGAGCAGTAAAGAACGCTGCAACAAATTCACAGATGTACTATGAAGTTACCGCCGATGAAGTTTAGCAGCCATTTTCCTTCAAGCGATTAAACCTTTCTGTCTCTCTCAATGGCATGCGGCTGGACAGCAGATCACAGACAGACAGCTCACAGTAGATCCTGTTCAGCATGATATGATTAAAGCAGCCAGTCCTTTATTCAGTGAGTAAGTTTTACCAAAAATCTCATTGATTTTTCATAACTCGTTCAATCACTGAGCTTTTGCTGAGCTGACAACATTAGGCTCTTTAACTAATATATCCAGGGCTTGGAGCCAAAAGAGCGTAAGTACATTGTGCACCAGATTTTTACAGGGGGAGCCAAAACAAATTTCAGCTTGCTGTTGTCATGTACTGAGCACAATATTTGATCTTTCTGTGTTATCAGACTGAGCATAGCTTTAAAAACAATATTTATTGAACATTTTAAATAGATACATCTTTTTGGAACAAACATCACCCATTAGACTAAAACAAAATGTGGATGTATGAAAAAAAAACGAAAAGGGCGTAACCTCATAAAACCCACTTTTACTGATTCTTTTCAGTTTTCTTTTACCTACAGTCATCGTTACAGTTTCCCAACATGGCATTAAACCCCTTTGGCTCCAAGCCCTCGATACGTCACACATAGACTGTATGAAACATGGACGTAGTATCTGTGACGACAACAAAAATGGGCTCAATGAAGCCTGAGTGCACATGTAACAGCACATATGACTTTGAACCTTAATATAATTTGAACAGGTGACTTCTATAGAAATGTTTTCAAAGAGCAGTTTTAAAATCTGCGATGGAGGGCAGCGTACCTGACCTCCAAAAAGTAAAAAAATAAGTTATTTTAATGCATAAATATGAACAAGCCGATACTGTCGTCTTCTGCATCAGACAAATGATCAATAAAAACAAACACTGCATTTCTTTTGCTGTGATCCTTTCAGAGTTGAGGTGTTCGTGTCCTATCTACGAGGGAGGGCGATCAATGAACCCTCAAAATAATGAGCAGATTAAAGCTCAGGTGTTTGGATGACTGTGGACGATGGAATCTTGTAGAGAAGACACAAAATCCGCCACCTCGTTTATATTTCACGGCCTAGTGGAATTATTTTATCCAGAAATGTAATTGCGCAGCCACTTACACGACACTCGGAGTTACTGCTGTGAAGGTAAGAACAGAAGGAAACAGGCAGCAGCAGCAGCTCTGTGATTATGAAGAGAATCTGGAGACAGTGGAAGCAGATGCTGGCTGTAAAACACAGTGAAGCCCACACACATCTGAAGTTGTTATGGTTACATCAGGAGGATATGCCACAAAATACAGCAAATCCTTAATTACACAGTGTAAACATTAGTGATTGGATACCCTAATTACTTCACTGAAACATGACAGATTATGTGGATTAGCTGTTACTGCAGAGCGTCCTCCTTCATCCAGGACGCTTAAACCAGGATTTGATCGTATTTATCTTTGACTAAAAGAAATCAACGCACCATGCTTTCATTCTTATGTTAAAGATAATGGGGGCAACAGGAGGATTGCGTATGTTCAGGAACCTCATTAAGCTGTGGAAACAAAGTGAAGATGCAAACACACAAGCGGGGAGATTCACGGCTCACCGTAAATCCGAGTAATCAAAGCTGACGACAGATGTGTTTTAAGCAAATTAGCGTCGACTTTTCATGATTCCTCTCTTGTTGTTGTCAAAGGAGAAACTTTTCTTTCTGGTTTTCGTCAAAGTTGACAGCTTGATGCTTTTTTTAACTGCTGAGAGAAACAGCCTCCTGCGATCCGGCAACAAACACGAGCGAGCAACCAGGAGGATTTTGCTTTGGTACAATTTCCAGTGAAGTTGTCAGTTTGGAACAAATGTTGAGAGGCAGAACAGTCAGCGTCTGTCTTCTCCCTCCTCACTCCGGCATGTCTACCAGTCATCAGAGGATTGAAGCTCAGGCTGTTCAAGGCTGAAGGAGCTTCACACACACACACACACACACACACACACACTCCCACCCTTCACTGCTTCTTTTATCGATTATCAGACAGCAACACGGATAGCTTTTTGTTCCCGAGCACCTCTCCTTTGTTTTCATTTAGTGCTCCGTTAGCGTGCGGTGGGAGATTGATAATTGCGGGGTTCATGGTAGGGCGAGAACAGGGGCCGACACTCGGGATGATTAATATTCCTGGGGAAACGCTTTGGCTCTCTGGAGGCCTCATCCAAGCTGGAGATACCTGTATCTTTTATTAATGATTCACTTAGTTCCGCTTTATTAGGCCACAGGCGGTAAGCAATGCTGCGCTCAGTTTGTTGGAAGGCAGAGAGTGTAAGAGAGTCAAGTGTGAGTCAAAGAAAAAACCTGTGCCAAGTTGCTCAAAGTTCATCTATAATTTATAAATAAAAACATATTTTCAAGGTCTGTTCATGCCTTGACAGACTCTCTTTTTCACACTGTTAATATACTATCAGCACCAGGACTACGCCGCCAGAGAAAGGACGGTTAGACACGTACAGTGAGTGAAGAATAGGGAGATCTTCATGCTGCCTAATAGTGATAAAATACACCAGAGTGGAGCCTTGTTAAGCCTGAGAAGCTGCAGTTCACTTCTCAGCTGATACAAGCCGGGGTCATACATATTGACTCTCTCTCCCTCAGGCCCGTGCTGTGAATAGGACTGTCCCTCAGGCAACTTGCCTTATTAAAAGAGACTTGAAGCTGCAGAAGAGCTCCTTAAAAATGGCACCTTCAACTTTGAGATGACGTAAGAAATCCGAGCAGCTTTAGTGTGGTGTGCAGGGAGTGCTGTAACTGGGAGGATTAAGTGTTCCTCTCAGTCATCCTGCAGATCGTAAAGGTTCATGGTTCCATCGCAGGTTTCAGCAAAGTGGTTCATGATTGCTGTCCCATGGAAGTTGTTGTTGAACCTCAGCACTACCTCTCTTTGGAGTTCCTCTGTCATGTTTTCACATGGATGTCCACAAAAAGCTCACCAAATTTTCTCCAGTGTTAATTCTGCAAGAAGCAAAATCTCAAAAACTTCATGAACAACATCCACAAAGAAAAAGATCTTATATCTTCACCACAGGGCTGAAATACTGCTGTAATACAACTGTTGAAAAGTTTTACATTAGAATAACAGCCACGGGCCACAAGTATCTTGGCACATTGTCTCTTAAAATACAGTCAACATCATAAATGTGCACCCTGATTAATTTTAATAAATGTTATCCAGTTAACACATGAAGATCAACAACTGCACTGCACCTCCTCCACCTCTCCACTGTCCAAGGTGTCCCCCAGGGTTCAATTCTTGGTCCTCTCCTGTTCATTCACTACATGCTGCCTTTTGGTCACATCAACGTGATCTCTACTTCCACTTCTACGCTGATGACGTCCAGCTCCACATTGCTACTAAATCCATCATAACTCATTCCACCCTGAAATCAAAGCATGGATGCAAGGCAGCCTCCCCAAACTAAACTGTGATAAATCAGACATGATCACCATTTCTTTGAAATCCCTCACCAAAAACGACTCACACCTGCTGCTTCACGGTTGATCGATGACTCCACACTGTCTTCTTCCAAGTCATTTTCCAAAAGCAAACTCTCCTTTGAACACCACGTCAACCAAATCACCATAACGGCCTTTTTCCACTGTCTCTACCCATCACTGAAACATTGATCCATGCCTTCATCACATCCAGAATAGACTACATCATTCAAAGTACTAAATCAAACTCCACTGTTTCCTTTTCCCACAATGGATCCAATTCAAAGTCCTTCTCCTAACTCACAAAGCCCTCCATAACCAGACCCCCTGCTACCTCAAAGACCTGCTCCACCACCACCACACTCCATCCAGCATTCCTTCTCCATAGTTGTCCACCTCCCTCTGGAACTCTCTTCCTAAACAAATCAGACACTGCACCAACCTGTCTGCATTCAAAACATGACTCAAAGCTCATTATGTAATGAGGCCACACTGTCTTCTGGGGGTAGACTTTACTTTAAGTGCTACATAATCATTATCTAACTTTGACAAAGATGAAAGTACAATTTCCAAACACAGAAAGTAGATCCTTTACACTTTCCATGATTTTTTATATCTAAAACTACAGTCAGCTCAAGTATAAAATGTTATTTGTTGGAACTAAGAATGCTCGTTTAAACATTGCTGCAGCAAGCTTTCAGCAAAAATCCTGTCATACCAGTATCTTTTGCTTTCATAGTATTTTGTATGAGTATTTTGGTGACCTGTCCTTAATTTCATCTGTTGGGAACACTGGAATACGTAGAGCCTTGTGCACCTGACACTATTTTATTTAACCTGAACTAGCTTTCTTTTGTTACTCAGTGAAATAAATGATCAAACTACAGCAGTGGACCTACTTACAGTGTGTACTGGTTGCAATGAGGAATGGTAACAAGGCAACTGCACCTGCAAGTTACAAATACAGAACTGCTGTGTTCTTCTAATAGTATCCGTTGCTTAACAAACCTTTTGTTGTTGTTGTTTTTTCTTCTCCTGGTGGACAGAGCCATCCACGTGTATGATGTCTGAGTGGATCAGCTGGTCGGCCTGCAGCGTGTCCTGCGGGATGGGGATGAGGTCCAGAGAGCGCTACGTCAAACAGTATCCCGAGGATGGCTCGCTCTGCCAGCTAAACACCGAAGAGACGGAGAAGTGTGTCGTCAACGATGAATGCTGTGAGTCTTTTCGTGATGTGTGTAGCCAAATCAACAGATCAACACATTTTAGCCTTTAGGTTTGTGGCCATCTGTGTCAATATACAAAATTATACAGTCATGAATCACGTTTAAAGTTTATTGGTTCACAAAGTGAATGTGCAGTCCAGCCTGGGTGTCCAGAGTGGTGCAGGATGTGGTTGGTGGCTGGAGTTCCAGAGTGCAGGTGTGGAGACTAGACGTGGCAGAGGGGGTAAATCCTGGAGCACAAGGGAGATCACAGTTAGTTCAACGATCTGGCTGGAAGTCTGGAAGGTTGAGCCAGAGTTTGATGCCGCATAGGTCGATTGGTTGATGAGGCGCAGGTTGTGAGGTAATCAGGTAGGTGAGAGGGAAGTGAAGGCCACGTCCAGAAACTCACAAACACAGAGAGACAGACAGCTTAACATGAACAAAAAAATGACCTCCTATGTCCTTTCCTAAACACTTCTCCTTGACCTCGATGGAGAACATCAGGAGGTTAAGGATAGATGTGAAGGAGAACTCATGAGGACAGAACTACTGTAGTGACTGTCCAAACTCCAAACTCACTTTGTAGGTGATTCAGTTTCTTGCTGCGTTTAATAAAAACAAGAGTTGCAGTTTCAGGGCTTCCATTTATTGAAAAGCTGCATGAATACTGTTACTTACATGTCTTGACTTCTATGGTATGCAGTGTTATTTCTTGTCTTGTATGGTATAAGGTAACAATCGTATGATTTCTTCACCTACAAACCCAGAACTAACCCTAAATGCTCCACCCAAACACCCGGTGCTCATCTATAGGTGGTGACAATCAGAACTCCCCCTAGTGGTTAAATCAAAACATACAAGTGGCTCTGCATGGAATTGTGGGACGGCATTACCTCCTTTCCTTCAATAAGGGATGGTCTGATGTATCCTCTGCTAAAGGAGGTAAGAAAGGAAGCACTGAAGCTCCTTTCCTTAACATTGAGAGAATTCAAACAGCGCTTATCATGGCTGCTATGTTAATACATCCGGGTCATTTCACTCAGTTCAGAACCTTCCTGAGCAAAATAGACTATTCGACCAGACCGGTATTTCCCTGTATTCTAACTTCAGTGGTGGAAAGTAATTACTAAAGAACTATTTTAAGGCACTTTTCAATTGATGCTACCCTGACAGAAGCAAATACTGAACTTTTTACTTCCATTGTTAGAGATCGATCAACCCAACAGCTTATAAAGTTGTTAAAATTTACTCCAGCTGCAACATTCAAATACTGTGAGCATATTAAAACACATTATATAGACAGAATACTGTAGCAGTGTGAACAGGCATAATGACTTCTTACTTTTGGGACTTTTAAATTTTGTGGGAATATATTTTAAAATGTAACATCTCCACTTTTACTTTAATAAAGGAACTATGTAGTTCTTCAACCACTGCGCATTATTTATTTAATTTTACAGTCGACTGTAACTCCAATGACCTGGACTCACCTCTCACAAAGGCTGCTACAATTTTAGACTATTACCATGTTTTCAAATGACATTTCAATCATGTGTCTGGAGGTGGAACATAACCAGGACTTGAAATATACTAAAAATGCTAAATGTTCATGTGTTTTTTTGGTACCATGTCCTTCCCACAGCACCCAGCAGCTGCGTGGTGACTGAGTGGGGTGAGTGGGACCCCTGCAGCGTCACCTGTGGGTTGGGTATGAGAAGACGTGAGCGCATGGTGAAGATGCCTCCCATCGACGGGTCGATGTGTAAGACCGAGGTGGCCGAAGTGGAGAAATGCATGATGCCAGACTGTCGTGAGTCTTTAAATGCATGAATATTTGTGAAATTTACACGTTTAAACTGATGAGAGAGTATGAATCTGAATATGAATCTGTGTGCTCGTGAGCAGATACCATCCCCTGCATGCTGTCGCCGTGGTCGGACTGGAGCGGGTGCAGCGTGACGTGCGGGCGGGGCGTCCGGACGCGTCAGAGGATGCTGAAGTCTGATCCTGCAGAGTGCACCGAGGAGCTGGAGCAGACGGAGAAGTGCATGCTGCCCGAGTGCCGTAAGTGTCACGGTCTGCTCCGTTAAAGACAAAGTCTGTTTGTTTTAGTCCTCATTTGTAAAAGAAAGCGGATGATGGTGACTACGAGCTTCGTCTTGCTTGATGATACCACATGTTCATGAAGTAAACTGTTAAACTTCATCCACAGTACAAAGTAATTGAGCAGGAATGTGTGCTTGCACGTGTTTGATTGGCCACCAGCAGAGTCTTGTTCAACTTTTCTGCTCCCAGCATTGTTTTGCTGGATGGACTCGCACAGTTTGACGTGCAGTTTGAGGACGATCACAGCATTTGATTAATCGTCTCGATCAATGTTCTGACTGATCACTGTCGGATTTCTCTCTTTCCCACATGGCCTCTGTCAAAAGCTCTGTCATCAACTGTAGAGAGTTTGTTTGCGGCTAAATCTGTGACCTCGAGACACCATACTGTCTGCGTCTTCCATCTGCAGCTCCATATTTGTCTTCTGTCTTCCCCTCCTTCACTGGTTCTTTGTCTGACTTGTCGTCCTCCTTCCGTTCTTCCTCCCAGCCGTCGACTGCATGGTCTCCGAGTGGTCCGAGTGGTCGGAGTGCAACAAGTCCTGCGGTAAAGGACACACCATCCGAACCCGCATGATCAAACTGGAGCCGCAGTCCGGGGGCAGTGCTTGTCCAGAGACCATCCAGAGGAAGACGTGCAAGATCAGGAAGTGTCGAAATAAAAAGGAGTCGAGAGGAGCTGGTGGTGTTGGAGGAGGAAAGAGAAGGAGACGAGGTAAACAGGGCAGAGATGCAGCGGGGGAGGAGTGGCCAGGTTGGTAGGAATGATCTGTCACACTGTCATTATTATGAAGCTGCTGCATGAGATCAGAGTTGAGTCGCCGCTGTCTGATTGTTGGTTTGTTCCAGCTGGTTGCAGGATGAAGCCGTGGACCGGCTGGTCGGACTGTACCAAACCGTGTGGAGGGGGGATCCAGGAACGTTTCATGATGGTGAAGAAAAGAGCTAAAGGCACTGTGATGGGCAGCTGTAAGGACCGGAAGGAGATCCGTGCCTGCAACGTTCATTCCTGCTAGGTGGCACTACTGAGTACTTAAATACACGAGTTGTGAAAAATCTGGGTTTATTTGATAAAGATGATGATCGGGGATGAACATTTTGTGTACAGGAAGGCGAGGTGAGGATGAGATGATGGGAGGACAGGGGTGAGGAAGGTGACGATGATGGTGATAATGTGCAGTTTAGTGAAGCCATTGTAGGCATGTAGTTAACAGGGCTGACTTTTACTTTAGACCACAATGGAAGTATTAGAGAGTTTTGTCTGTGTCCTGCAAAAAAAAAAAAATCAAAAAAAAAAGATTGAAACATGCAACATTTGTTTGTATATTTTCAGCAGTCATGGCCTCTGGTGTGTGACGTAGTTTCAGGATTGGGATCCGGATATTTCCTGGGAATTCTTGTCAAACTCTGCAGCGATTTCCTGAAAACAAACTCTGATTTTTAACCCGTGTTTGCTTCATATTGTGGACAACTCTCTCAGTACGGTCCAATCCTGGTCCTCAAAGTACACCATTATTATTATTATTATGTTTTGTTTAGTTTTTTTTTAAAAACAAAAATTGTTTTTTAATAATGAGATATAATATTAAAAAATAACCATCCATAAAATCCAATGAAATTAAAAATATAAAACAAAATAACGTGTGCCTACAGGCAACGTTTCGACCCTTTAACGGGTCGTCCTCGGGCCTAGGCACACTATAAAAAACAGTCAGAATGGGGTTACGGGTTACAGGTACGAAACCGTAGGAGCTTCATGTGATGCATTACACTGTTCATGGTTACAGTGAAAACACATTTCTTCTGAGCTTGTCTGGTGACATTTGTGGGAAAAAATATATACTGCGTGGCCGCGAATTAATAACACGTTTTTTGTGGGAACGAGATCTTGTTCCGTGACCGCGACTTGCTTAATGTGCGGGAATGGGATGATTCAATCCGATTAATGGGATATATATTAAGTTTTGGAGTGGTTATTTAAATCATGCAGTGAATACAGATAATTACACTTTTATATTCAAGATTATAAACCTATAATCCAACTGTTAGCACAAATAGTTGAGTTATCAGTTAACTACTACTAGTAGTTCATTAACTAATCAGCACGCCTACCGCTGGGCCGGAGAGGTCTTCCTCTGTGTGTAGACGACGGCATTGGTGAGAAACCTCTTCCTTGGTCACCAGGTGCAGTGTATATTAATTTTTCATATTCAACAGTATAACAATATTTTTTTTATCTCAAGGTCAGTTAAACTTTTACTGTTCCAGGATAGATTCAGATAAAACAAGAACATATCAAATGTCCAGATTTGCAAGTGGCTGAAGCTACTGTCACGCAATATTCCCACGCCCTGTTAATTCACGGCCACTTTATAGTCATCTCGTTCCCACGCATTAAGCAAGTCGTGGCCTCAGAATAGGATCTTTGTTCCCACGCATTACTAATTCGCGGCCACGTAATGTTTCTTTTTCTCACAAATGTCGCCAGACGGGTCACCGTACGTTTGCCAGGTTAGCACAAACAGACACAAATATGAAGCAAACACAGCAAGGCACAATATCAAACTGTGACGATGACGACGATCACACTTCAGGATAAGATCTTACTTCTTGTTTATCGAGCACATGAACTAAAGACTGATGGAAAAAGATTCCCAGGAAGTAGTAACTGAATAAAAATCACAGAAAAACTGAAGATGTCGGATTTTTTTGCAGGACGTAGACGCTCATACAGGAAGTCTCTAAAGACTTATGGATGTACTGTATATCTCCTATCTAACCAACACTTATCGATGACACTTCTATGTAAGTACTAAAAACCACTTTCCCTAATAAACAGATACGTTTAAATGGAGATGTTTTATACTGTTAAAATTTAGTCTTTATATACTGTACTGCTGTTTATCTGTCGTTTCAGCTGATGTAGCATTGAACCTGCGATAGCTCTCACTCTGTCAGAAGACGTTATTTTTTAGCATGTGCAAAGATGGTTCCGTTTGGTTGAACATTCTGCTTTCTCTTGCCGTAGATGTCGTCTTAAAACAGATAGATAAATCACTGTCTCTGCCTCCGTCGGTCCCTGAACACAACACAAACAAAGACGATCCCTCAGAAGTGTCACGTCTTTCCACGTGTGCTGGGCTGCACTGGTGCAGAGTTCTGGCTGCAAAAGAGGTTGTATCGGAAAACACTGCAGAGGTTTCTACAGTAGACTGTTACTGGGGCCTTTGGTTAGAACACACTTGATTTTCATGTATTGTTTTTATCGCCATGATGAGAAAAATCTTTTGTTTTTTAGCATTCTTTACTTTTTTCTCTGTTTAAATAAGAATGTCATCACCAAAGTTTTATTTTCTGTAGATGTTTTCTTGCCTTCACTCTTTTCTTTTGTTTCTTTGCCTCTGTATCACGTGACTATTTTCTAAGAAACCACCTTTACAATAAAAAAATGTAAATGTGAAAATCACGACTTCTGTTCTGATTGAGACCTCCAAGAACGTCTTGAAACTGTTACTCAGACGCCGAGCGGCAACTTCCATGGCTGAGAAGTGAATGCCAATGCAGAAGTGCATAAAAACTTGCAGTTCCTCTTGTCGTCCACTTGAGGCTGGCTCCAGAAGTGAGTCAGTCTCCATAAGTCCCCATGTTCAAATGTCCAACTTCACAGCAGA
The DNA here is from genome assembly GCA_033000465.1 of Sciaenops ocellatus. Taxonomy (NCBI): domain Eukaryota; kingdom Metazoa; phylum Chordata; class Actinopteri; family Sciaenidae; genus Sciaenops; species Sciaenops ocellatus. The sequence goes on along the minus strand of CP136871.1, from coordinate 3,280,697 downwards.
AATAAACATGTTTACAGCCTGGTACAAAAAACAGTTTTGGTCTCTATAGCTAATTTCCCCGTTCATGACAACTGTACTGAGGGTGAATTTTTATATAACTCACCTGTTCAGATTATATTAAGGCTTAAAGTTATGCAGGATTAAGAGCGTGGACGCTTTGATTGGCAGGTGGGTGTCATCACAGACGGCTTATTTGAGCAACCAGGCGTCTTAACTCCGGAAACCTGTGGGTCACTCATGATCTGTCCATTCTTTCTCCAGTACAGAAGCCTTGTTCAGCCCTCATAGCAAAGTGGCAAAGACTATCCTGATATCAGAACTTTCGGTCTTAAATTAACACTATGAGCTGCAGATAAACTTATTTAGTCCAGCTGCTGTCTTCCTCCCAAAGTCTTCCCCACTACCTTTCCACTAGCACCCAAACTGGCCTGATTCATTAAGGGTACTTAATGAAACCACTCTGGTTAATGACAGCTACCTATGTAACAATCGTTATAGTTGCTAGATGATATTTAGGCTGCAAGTATACTTTTACTGCTCGGGAAATGTTCATTTCAGAGTCCAGATCAACCTACAAGAATTTCAGTTCCTCAAAAATACGATTTCATGATCAGTCACACCTATGGGCGATTTAGAGTGACCTTATTAACCTGCATGTCGGAGTACCCAGAGCAAACATACATACACGGGAAGAACATGCAAACTCCACATGCCTCAGACGACAGGGGAGATTCAAACCAGGAGCCTTCCCTCTGCACCACCGTACCACCCCGTATACCATGTAAGTCTAAATATTTCTAATAATCCAAACTTCTACCATGGGTTTGTCCAAGCCCAGTTTGGTTTAATGGTAAGGGTTACCACTTTAATACATTTGAGGTGTTAATGAGGTCTTTACACATGCAGCATCCTTCCTTATTATTTCAAGAAAGCACAAGGTTTAAAGGATCATGAATCAAAGAGAAGTGCATGGATCAATAATGAAGATAATCATGTGAAACAACTGTCATGTGACATTTATTTGTTGAAAACATGTTATTCCAGTCTCTGGCCCTGACAGCCTCCACAGCTCTGTTGATGTACTTACAAAGTCTCACCGCTAGATGGAGCTAGAAGAATGGAAAATGATGGTCATGGTGAGCAGCGTCACTAGAAGAACTGATTCAAACTCTTTTTGTCTTTGTAGTTTAATAATCAAACTGATATTTTAAAACATAGTTTCATCTCTTTATTTCTGTATTTCATTTGATGTGTTTGTTCAGTAAAATTGTTTTTTTTCTACCAGTTTTCAGACATAAACTCAATGAGACAACAGGACACATAAAAACACATTACAACATGATTCGTCATGCATGTTTTTAAGGGGCAGTCCAGTTATTTGAAATATCCTGCTCCAAAACACGGATCCTACATGTCCCATGAGCTTCTTCTATCAGACCCTCCCTGAATGGTAAAATTCTTGCAAACACCACACCCCAATCAGTAACACATGTTTTCTGTTATCCATTATGAAGTCTTCAAGCCCTCCCTGAGATAACCCTGATGACATCACAATGACATCATCAGGAGTTATTAGTCATAGGTTGGGTTGTCTGACATGTAAAATCAGTGGTTTGTGACAAAACTGCATGTTTGTGCGCACATTTCCCTCTGATACATGTCCAACAATGGCTGTATCATCAGAGAACTTCTGCAGGTGACAGCTGTCAGTGTCTGAAGTCTTGACGTGTACTGTGGTATCGTCCACGCAACCAGGTGGCGGTCAACTCCAGCGCCTTCCAGCTTCCACTTCCAACTAATGAACCTGTTGAACCTTGAAGTCTTAGATGTTGCACCTCGGCCACTGATGTCAAATTTGGGCTGCCTGTTTAAGTGAACCGTGCAATCCAACGAGACATTAAGTGTTATGAAGGCAGCCCACATATCAGAGTAAAGGATGCTCGTGAATAATAAATGCCAGATGAAGTACAATAGCTTTTTTATCTGCTAATGATCAATATTGAATGATGTTTTGCAGCGGTTGGGTTGTGGGCACGGTGTTTCGTACAACTGGAGCAACAATTAGACGTGCTTTCAGCTCCACGCGGGGTATGAGACGGCAGCACTTTGTGACAGTTCCCATGATAATGGCTGCAGTCTGTTTCCTTTAAAACGTCTGAGACTGAAAAGTTTTTCCGAGGATAAGCGTGGTGAAGCAGTGCAGGGGAAAAACAGTCACTTCTGATATTCAATAATTTAAACACCTTTAACCTGCATACTCATGTTGCTCCAACAAGCAGAACTTCTTTATTTTATTTAAGCAAGATTCCAAATATACCGAATACAGAATGTCATTAAAAAATGATATAAAACTGGATTTAGAGCGTTGCACTCATGAGAGCTTCAGGCTGTGCTGGTCTCACTAACAAGACACACCTGTCTCTCATTCAGAAATCACTCCCACCATAAAAAGCCTTGTCAATGTCGTTCAGTTCCATGTTGCAGTTTGTGTGGCTTAAACTTTCATACTTGGTGAGCTTCTAGTGCTTTTTTTGACTGCGAGCTTAGCAGCGTCTTCTACTGTGACCCATTCAAGTCTTTTCCCTGTGTGCAGTTCGTGTGCCTTCCTTTGTTCAGTGAATCCTCTGCTCCGTTTGCCTCACTTTACCTGCAACACCAGCCACCACAACCTACTTTTGTGTTAATTCTCGTAATAAACTCCTTAAAACTGAGCGCAAAACCCAAAACATAACCCACTGTGTACAAAAAACATCTGAAATGTAGCATCTAGACCATCGAGTCACACTAATGCTGCTTTCACACCAGGATAGTCCGGGGGGACTCGGTTCGATTGGTTTGGTTCACTTTGGCACTGCACTTTTTGAAAGCAGACCAAACCGCCTGGACGACGTCATGCAGTTACAACAACTGCTCGTTTGGGGGCAGTGCAAAAAAAAAAAAAAAAAAAAAAGCTTCAGGAAGAAGAAAACCTGGCTCATCGATTGGCTTTCAGATCTTTGGTTCACTGGATAGACCGCTTGTTTTCCCGCTGTAAGCGAACCGCACCAGGGTTCACTTGCAAAGCGGACCGAGACCGAGCAGGGGACCATTAGCTTAGCAGCTCATAAAGACTGGAAACAAAGGGAAACTGTTAGCCTGTATCTGTCTGTTAAAGGAACAACATGTTACTTTGCTTGTAACAGTGACATCTAGTGGTTAAAAATTGGTTGTGCAGTCCGAATAATGAGTCATTTTAGTTTTAGAGATTAAATAAAACATTAACTATGATCTGCTTTGGGTAGCCAGCTTGCATTATCTTTGTAAGCAGCTCGTATTTCATGATGACAGAACATTATTTATTAAAGTATCAATATTTACAACTGCACATTTTACGGCCCATTAGAAAGTGAGAGAGTCACTAACAAAGCATCACGGGTTCCTCCGTTTATAATGAGCCTATCTGCAGTTAGAAATGTTATTTATTAATTAATGATTGTTCCATGACAATAATTCATCCAAGTCTGAAATTTAGAAATGAATCAGACATTACTCTGAATCGTAATGGTTGATCTCCATTATGTGCCTGTAATGATAAATACAATGACATCCTAAACTGGAATATAGCTTCATCCTTATCCAAAGAGGGTTAGGGACCACGGCTTCATCATACGTAAAACCTGTAGAGGCTTTAAAGCACTTATCATATATTATTCCTGCACAGAGAATGGAGTCAGTGTTTAGACTGGATTTCTAAAGCGCTTCATGGGAGATAAAAGTGTCAAAAAGACATTCATGGAAACTTCTAGATCTACTCCTGCATTTTAGGCAGTGTTGTAGTCAAGACCAAGACTAGAGTGTCTCAAGACTGAGACAAGACCAAGACTTCGAGGGGTCGAGATCAAGTCCGTGCTAAAAACTGCAGTTCTTCGAACGTCCACTTCAGGCTGGCTCCAGAAGTGAGTCAGTCTCAGTTTTTTTTTAATAGAACTCACCTGTTCAAATTATATTAAGGCTTAAAGTTATGCAGAATAAAGAGTGTGGACGCTGTGTCTTTGTCGATTTTTAGGAGGCGGAAGAGGCAGGACTGCCAACATGGCGGCAGTCAGGGCCGCTTTGGAAACCTGTGGGGGCCAGTTTCCCATTGGTTTCCGATGGCCTGGTCCTGGACCTGACTCGTCTTGGAAGCTTGAGGTCCACGATTTGAAGCAGCCTCTTCCCGACCCGCCAACCAGAGGGGCACCTATCTACCAAAGCAACCTTATCTAAACTTAAAGCGCCTGACCATCGGCGCGGCTTGGGTGGTTTATGTCAGAGCTCGCCTCATACTCAACCTCGCTCGTCGAGGTTTTTATGTTATTTCCTTGTTACCCCTTGTGCTGGGTCGTAACACTTAGATCTAGATCTAGTTCCCCTTAGACAGAGCCAGGCTAGCTTTTTCCCCTGTTTCCAGTCTTTATGCTAAGCTAAGCTAATCCTCCTGGCTCTAGCACCAGAGTTAACACACACTAATGAGAGTGGTAACGATCTTGTCATCTAACTTTTAGAAAAAAAAGTATTTCTGTTCACTTAAGCAGAAAATCGGACCATTGCTTTTTATGTTGTTGCATACATACAAAGTAGACAATTCGAACTTGGATTGAGTTTCCCGAATAGAATCATCCACCGGAGACCATTAAGATCCTCATTTTGTCCTGATGATATTAGACTAAAGCTCAGGGGACGACTGTGAATTGTCCTATGGGAAAGCCCGTAGCTGTTATCCAGCATCTGTTTCTTCCTAGCTGGTATTCACTATTCTAATGCTCCATTTTTAGAAGGCTCACAATGAGTTGACTATTATATAACATGCTGTCTTGAAGGGGAGCGTCACTGCTCTCCCTCACTTGTCTTTAAGCTCTGATGTATGTACACTTCCTCTGAGTCTGGCTCTCTGTCCCCCTATTACCATAACTTCCTCACATTTCCTGTGATAATGGGGACAACTTTTCCAGGAAATACAAAGGGCAGTATCAAGGAAAGTGACCTTTGGGGTCAGAAGCCCTCCAGAGAGGTGAGGGGGTGATGCAAGACAGCAAAAACCTCACATGTAACCGTGTTATCAGTATGTGAGGGGGAGGAGGACGGGGACACAAGGGCAGTGCAGGCAGTGGCCTATGACGCATGGAGGCCACATGGAACGTGGGTGGCGTTGAAGCGGGCTGAATGAAGCCTGGTTGCTCAAACAACTCACCTGTAACGTCACCCACCTGTCAATCAAAGCGTCCACGCTCTTAATCCTGCATAACTTTAAGCCTTAATATAATCTGAACAGGTGAGTTGTATAAAAATTCACCCTCAGTACAGTTGTCATGAACGGGGAAATTAGCTATAGAGACCAAAACTGTTTTTTGTACCAGGCTGTAAACATGTTTATTTCTGCTGTGAAGTTGGACATTTTAACATGGGGACTTATGGAGACTGACTCACTTCTGGAGCCAGCCTCAAGTGGACGACAAGAGGAACTGCAGTTTTTGCCACTTCTTGCGCCTTTTTCACAGCAGACATTTGGACATGTCCCACTAAGCCATGACAGTGCCAGAACCCTTAAACTGAAGCTGCTGAATGGAATTTAGCCTTCATTAAAGGTCCGGTGTGTAGGATTTCGGTGGCATCTAGGTTGCAGAGATTGCAACCAACAGAATACCTCTCACCTCACCATCCATACCACCACCAAGTATGTAGGAGAACCCACGGTGGCCATGAAACTCACGAAAAAAAACATGATGGGCCCTGTTTAGACCAAGTGTTTGATCATTAGCGGGTTCAGTCTAAGGTGTGATTCTGTGCAGAATGAACTGCAGAAGGTCCGACACGCTCACTGTACACCTACACATGTAATTAAAGTTCTTCCCACGACTGAGCATCTGTGAGCTCACTCATCCAGGCGACTGTCGGTTCATTCATTCTCTTTCATTCAACCAAACTGTGGTCTGACTGTCTCACTGTCCATCAATGTGAAAGGCAGCATGAACTCCTGGACCACGTGAGGCAAACCAGCACAGCTGGCCGTGTAGAACTCATGCAGGCCGTGCAATTGTTGTGCAATTAGCATTGATGCTTCACAGCAAGAAGGCTCTGGGTTGGGGAGTTTGGGGCTGGAGCTGGGGCAGTTCTGTGTGGGTTCTCTCCAGGTGACCCAGCCTCCTCTCATAGTCCAGAAACATGCAGGTTAATTGGTGACTAAATTGCCCCGTAGGTGTGAGTTTGAATGGTTGTTTGTCTCTATGATGCTGTGATGAACAGTCAGCTGGGATCGGCTTCAGCCCGCCTCGGGAGGAGCTGGAATGTGTTGCTGGGGAGAAGGACATCTGGAGCACACCGCTAAACCTGCTGCCAGAAAATCAGATGTATGGATTGATGGATTTGATAATAATCACTTCATGTTATTCAGTGTTATGTGTTTCACAGCAGACATTTTCACTATTTCAAGCAGGAAAAGTTTGGATACATCATATTTAGGTGAGTCAGGTCCAAGGCTGGTATCTGTATCCGGCATGCCCACTAACTGACACGTCTCGCTTGGACAGTTCAGTGAAAGCAGCCATCGTTCATGTTGGACCTGAGCTTTTCCTGCTTTGACAAGTCAAAAACGTCGTGCTGTGAAAAGAGTCTATCACCGGCAGGAGCTTTCAGGTATATCACCGCTGCATCTGTTCTCACTGCGACATTAAAAAGTCAGTTTTCACCACCAAAATGCCGACACCTTGTCTTGTGCTATCTCGTTTGCATGACGTTGAAATCCAGAGGTGTCAAACTAATTTTAGTTCGCGGGCTGCAAATTGATCTCAGGCACGCCGGACCGCCAAAACCATTTCATGATAACCTATAAATAACCACACTGTGAAGTAATGAACCGACCATTTACAAAGCAGACGGACAGCCTGAGATGTCTTAAGAAAACTGAGTGCAAATTTCAACAATATGTCACAGTTTTTTCTCTTTGACCCAAAGGGAGAGCCAAGAGGTGACAGATGGAGGAACAACGCTGCACATTGTTACTCATCCTCTGCTTTAATTCTGTCCCGCGTTATCTTATTTTTTTTTTCCTGTGAAGATACAACAACGCTGTGTGTGTGTGTGTGTGTGTGTGTGTGTGTGTGTGATTCCCCCCACGGAGAAACTGAGATTTTGCAGCATCAATAGCGAGATGATACAGCAAAGACAAAAATAGAACACAAACTAAAAATAGAACGGAAACATTTCAGGTTATGCAAGCTCATGCAGCTGATTCAACACTCTTGTGAGCTCCCACTCAAAAATAATTACCATATTGTGCAAAGAGACAGTAAAATATTAATGCCTGCACTTTTAATGAGTTTATATTACTCAAATGAATTGAGTTGCTAACATTTGCTGGCTTCCAACATCGGAAGAAAAGATGCATCCAATATGCTAGGCTGCCGGAGGACAGAGGGAAAAGCAGCAAATATATTCTGTATAAAAATCTGATCCAGTTTCACCAAAATCAGTGAATAAAGTTGTTCAAATCAGTGAGGCCCGGCCATAGATGACTGTAGCAGGCCTCAGAATGACTCATAGACTGGATCAAACAGGAAGCACTCGGCTCCGGTGGCGTTGTAAGTGTCATGTTTGGCCAGATACCGGTGTGTAGGCGACATGTAGCATTTAGATGTATGCATACACCCTTAAAAATAAAGTTCAAGTCGGTCATGGTGATGCCATAAGGATCTGCAAGGAACCATTTACCTATCGGTTCTTCAAAGAACCTGTTCCTGCAAGTCGCTTTAAAGAACCAGTAATCAGAATTAGTGACTCTTTTTTTTTGCATTCAGTTCCCCAAAGAACCTTTAAACAGCAAAAAAAAAAAAAAAAGGGTTCTTAGGGATAAAAAGGTTCTTCAGAACGCTCATAAACAACCAGTTTTTCTGAGAGTGTATGATTAAAAACAATTTTGATTTCATGGAGACATTAAGGATGGATCCAACATTGCCATCAGCAGAGCCATGCTAGCAGTTATCGTGGATATCAGGGATAAAGGCTACATGATGGTCCAGTTCTTGATGATCCATTTTCATACTACAAGTGAGCGATTTGTTGTTAGTTACAGCGAAGCTTGGGGATGTTTTTCTGCTTCAGCGCCCTCATATAGAGGTGAAGCATAAGCTGTTAAAGCCACGGAGCATCTGTAATCCAGCACAGTTTTCAAGCGATTACCAACAAGGTTATAGGATGCAGATTAAATGACATGTAAATCTGAACCACGATTCCCCCCGAGGACTCTATGCAGCACATACGTGTAAATATGCAGCCCCCCCTCCTCCCTTTTGAACCGCTGCAGTGGTTTCCTTGAAGTCCCTGTTTTATTCAAGGGTTCCCTCCCAGCATGCTCTCTGTCGTCAATCAGCTGGTCCCCGCGGGTTCGGCTTTATCTAGTTAAGTTTGCCGGCTCTGGTGGACAGCTGAAAGTGACTGGGAGCTCAAAGTCTCGAGCTAGCGCTCTGATTTACCAGCAGATGTGAAATATTCATGATCTCATCTCAAGTCAATCTATTCTCGACGCTTTTTATGGCACATTCTAAAAATACACACACACACACACACGGCTGATCTGTCAGGTGCTAAAACAAACATGAAAAATGACTATAAATGAATAAATGATCACATTGCTCGTATTGTCCTCTGAATGTCCATCTCTCTCTCCGCGCGTTCTGTTTATCTTCTGCAGCAATGCATTTTTATGTTCCTGCATTTATTTCTTATGCATGTTGATGCTTTGCGAGATCACAAACAAGACAGTAATTCACTGCTCAGCGACAGGAAGAACAGAAAAGATCTCCACAGTGGTACCATTAGCATGCCTGAGCCATTACAGTGTGTGTGTGTGTGTGTGTGTGTGTGTGTGTGTGTGTGTAGATGTTTGTGTGCATCATACTTGGAGTTCGTTGGAGTCCTGTTGGTGGTGATGTGGTTGCAGGCTAAGTGATCTCATGGGCTACTCCTTCAACTAAATGCTACTTACCAGTATCCCAGTGCAACACCCCCCCAACCGCCTTTCTGTTTCCTCTTCCTTGTTGTTTTCAACGTGCACACACATGCAGGAGGAAAAGTGGGTCTGGTTGTCATCTTTGTTTGCTCAGGAAGGTTCCTAACTGTATTAATGTAGCAACTAAATGTTAAAGAAAGGAGCTTCAGCGCTTCCTTTCTTGCTGCCCTTTACGAAAGGAGCAAGCGTGTGAATCTGGACAGACGTGTTGACGTGATCTAAAAACTTTGATCATGAAGTCTGATGTTCCTCTGCAGGTCTGTAGTTTATCAGTCTGTGAACAGACGGACGCTCGTCTCCTCTATGAAACGTGCTCTGTGTCCTCACTGCGCTGCGTTCTTATAAACTCTGGACTGATCGCGGCTCGTTCCTCTTCATCTCCTGCAGTTGATGACTGTTGATGACTGTGTTGGAGTTTGCTGTAAAAATTTTTCAAAATGTTGTAAAAGTTGTTGTGAAGTTATCCTGACCATTCAAATTAATATATAAACATGAAAATCACATTTAGTGTGTGTTCCAGCATCCCTGCAGATCATCATGGAAGTTACCGTTTTATTAATCATCCATCTTTTGTCCTAACTTGTTAGTATGTTCATATCTGATCGGACAGGAGGGTGAGCGACCATTGCCAACGTGACCTAACACTTCATTTCACTTTGTGACAGGTGGAGAATATTCCATATTATATTATTTCAGTTCTGACGTTGATAATGAAGTCATATTTTCCGTGTTTATATTTTCTGCGTGAAAAACACGCTAAGAACGCACATGGAGAAGTATCTCAGATGTGTGTTTTGTAGTCCATCTTCTGAACTTTGTAGAAAGCAAAGCTCTTGATGGCCGGGCTCAGGCTTAGAGATAGATTGAGGAGCTCGGAGTCGAGCCGCTGCTTCTTCACATCGAAAGGAACCAGCTGAGGTGGTTCAACGTCTGTCCAATCAGTGAGCATGCCGTCCAACTCGGTGGAGACCCCGGTGCAGACCCAGAATCCGCTGGAGGGACTGCATAGCCCATCTAGTCTGGGAATGTCTTGGGATCCTCCAGGAGGGGCTGGAATATGTTGCTGTGCAGAAGGACGTCTGGAGCTAAACCTGCTGCCACCGCGACCTGATCCCGGATAAGAGGAAGAAAATGGATGGATGGACGTCAATATGGTCCCTTGACCTCATGTTTTCCATTGAGGTCAAGGAAAAGTGATTAGGAAAGGACATAGGAGGTAACTTTTTTGACTATTCGACCAAACCCTAAGTCTCCCTGAGGTAAGAGAGGGAAAATAGGGCAAACATTCCCCTTTCCTCTGGTAATGAGCTCCTTAATAGAACACATGTATCCATTGTGGCAGACAAAAAGCCAGTTAACTTCTGGTTTTACTGGTGCTTTTGGACTTACATATATCTAGCCTGGGGGAACACTTGATGCACACAAAGAAAAACACAGATCAACTGAAAACCAGTTATTAGAGTTGGTATTCAAAGGTTTAAGGAGTAAAAGAGTCTCTTAAGCAATTAAAGGTTGCGTTGACTTTGCTTCTTCCTGTAAATGACTGACTGAATGAATTAAATAGGTCCTTCGCTGGTTGAATGTGGTATCCTTAGTGATCTGTTGAAATAGGAACAGGGAGATAAACAGCACAAAGCAACAGTGTGTGGGAGTGTATTCAAATTAAGCCATAGCTGACATCTACATGTCTGCATAAGCAGAATTAACATCAAGCCTAAATGTAACTGACAGCATTTATGATGAGGGCATCCAACTTCTCCGCAGCCAATCGCAAATCGATCAAACCGCAACACGCTGATACGTTACAGTTGGAGATAAATCTGGAGTTTAAGTTTAAAATGTAGTCCTCCCCTTTGGGTGTGCAAAGATCAGTTTAAAGAGATGTTCACACAAGAGAGCAAGAAGATCAGAGAGCTGATTTATTCATGTATCTATTTAACTTCTACTTAACCACAGAGCTCTGTTGACATTGAAATCTGTCTCTAAGAAAGTCCGAGCAACACAAGCTGCACGACGCAGCGCAGAATCAACATTGACAGAAAGCAGAAGAGCAAAGAAAGCAGAACAAGACTGTAGATCCTCGCTCGACTTCTTGAGAAATCTCGAGGATCTCTGAGGAAGATGCATGAGACGAGCCTTCGTGAAAGTCCTTTACCAGGTCGATAGAACCCTTCATCGAAAATCTATCAGCGATTGAATGCTACTGTAGTTCAAAGGAATGAATATTGAGTGGATATACCCCTCGTGTTGTCCTTGGGGTTATTTTGACCCCAAGGACAAGACAAGGGTTAACTCAACAACAGAGTATACTGTCATATAAACAAGCCCTAAATTCCAAAACGAAAGGCAAAAATTTGTGGTAATGAGTTGGACTGAAGTAAGACTAAAGGTGTAACACAGAATTTGATTGACAAGTTATACTATGTGCTATAAATAAAAGGTAAAACCCAGGGATACATGAATGAGGTACCCTTTTCTTATGTATCTAATCATAGTAAGGTCACGTCTAACGAGCGCTAAAGTCCACGTTTGGAGGTTTTTGGGGTTGATGGATGAGCCACAGAATTTTTGACTGTTCATGTCACGTATGAAGCTAAAAAGTCAGCGTTGAATTCATAGCTGACTTAACTGGACATTGCAAATTTATAATGCTAATGTCCAGACAACATCCAGAAACAAAGGATAGAGGGGTACCTACAGCATCCTAATTTGAAACCTGATCAAGCTGCTCTATTTGACAAATCTGGCATGCAGGATATATATTTGACTGTGCATGTTAAAAACTGTGTTAGACTGTAGATACATAACATCATTTGTGGGTTAGTGGCTGAGGGAAATTGTGGGAACAGGCCGTGTCCGGCATGTGACGGGTCAACAGTGATGTTTCCTGACTCTGGACAGGTAAATGTCCTGAATGGAAGGCAGGTTGGCACCAGTGTTCGTTTCTGTCGTCCTGACTGTCCGCTGTAGTCTGCTGCTATCCTGTTTGTTGGCAAATCCAAACGAGACAGTGACGGATGTACAGAGAGCAGACCGGATGATTGCAGTGCAGAACTGGATCAGCAGCTCCTCGGGCAAGTTGAACTTGCCTGCTGTTCTCCAAACAACACACGATTCTCCATCATTTTAACTGTCTCCTGCTTCTGGCATGTCATTACTTTGCCATTTCCTGCTGGCATCTTGTTATTTTATTGCATTACATAGAGTAAATATGGGTGATGAATTAAAGTAAAAACAAACAGAGCATATTGGACCACCACAAGCCTCCATAGATCTCTGACCTCTGCTGCCGGGATGACATGGATCATATTTTATGGAGAAAATGTTTTCTGCTTTTCCCTCTGATGTCCTCTGACTGCTCCACCCCAGCTCAGAGTTCAGAGAACCTCGCGGAGTTTTAGTGTTTGTACCACAGGCGTTTTGGAGGAGGTTTTCGGGTCGAGGGTGCGGGCGTATGCCGGCGGGGAGTGGAGCTGGTGTCGTGCCAGAACCAGAGCTCCTGTTGGCGAGAGCGTTGTGAAAGCCGAGCTGGGCTTCTTGCTGTTGGACCAGTAAGTAATATTAACTGGCTGCTATGTCTTGTGCTTCGTCTCAACTCTCGATGATTTACAGAGTCTGCTGCTGTTAGCTAGTGTTAGCTCAGTTTGTTAGCCGGTTCTTTAGAGGTTTTCAGGCCTGAGAAATGGGGAAATGCTAACGGGGAGCGGAGCCAGTGTCATGCCAGAACTGGAGCCAATGTAACGGGGCTCAGCAGCCTCTATGGACGTAATGGCAGAGGAAAAAAGAGCAAAGAGGACGTTGATGGAGGATAGGTTAGTTGTCAAGTTGTCGACTTGTAATGTAATGTCATCAGAACAAATACTCGAGTACAGCTGTACTGTGGGATTACACTCTTAAACTGGAGGCAACAAATCGGAAAAATACCAACTTCTACGCAGTGTTGCTTTTACTCGACTGGCATCATTTTCATATTCATCAAATCGTTCAGTGACCCCCTCAGTGCCCTCCAAAGAAACATTTGCATTAGTTATGTTTGTACACTTGTTTACCTCTTTAATATTTCACCAGTCTGCAGCTGTTCTATGTATCATCGTGTGTTTTAATAAAATATGTAGAGCGTATATTCAGGTAATTTCTGGTATTTTTACAACAGAAATTTATAAAGGATACTCTCAGCTTGCATTTGACTTTTGAATTTTTAATGGGCGTGAGCTTAATCCTTTTATTATAAGTATATCATAAAGCCTTTTATGGGCCCAAACAGGATAATCAAAGTTAGTGTTGTTTCCCATTTCATTTATTTGTTTGTTCACTGCTGCTGACGTGTAGGCACGATAAATTAAAGACGTCTGTATGTTCCTTTCAGCTCTGCAGGTCCAGAGTCTCATAAGCAGTTGTTGTTCCTCCTTCTCTATGTGGAAACTGGGCAATAAATGCAGAAGTGAATATATTATTAATTAATATATTCATTATTTCTTCTGTTCTATGCAGTATATGATTCTATTCCATCATTGTTTATTACCCTTTGATAGATATATTTATTATTCTAAGGCAATTCATGGTGCTCATTTATTCTTTCATTTAATCTCCCACAGTGAAGATGTTTAGAATTCAGAGAACGCAGATAGCCCCTCGTGCTCCTCTGTGTTTCCTGTGGTTGCCATGGTCACATAGTGAGCTGCAGCAGCAAGATGAAAAAAGTTCAACCATCATCAACGAGCACGGCGGAGGCAAAATCACCAGGCATGTTCATCAGAGCATCAGCAGCCGCCCTCTCTCTCTGATTTCCACTGCCGGCCTCCGAGGCTGCCGCTGTTCTTCTGGCTTTGTTTTCGGAGGCGGTAACCTCCCGTTACGACGCCTTAACCTAAAAGTGAAATATCCTGTCAGAGCACAAGAAACACGCCTGTGAAGTAATCAACGGGGTACTGAGTGACAACCGAGAAAATACAGTGCAGCCTGTGGCAAAGCTGCTCGACCCCTCCGAAGACTCTTTTTGGTATTTAGATGTTTCAGGAAGCTCAACTCGCTCTGAGCGCCCACAACAGCAGCCATCACTAGATCTGTAGAAAATATCCACAGAGCGACACGCACACACACACACACACACACACACCTCTGAAAGTGCTTTGCAGCAGCTTTCAGAAATTGCCTTCGAGAGCTCAAGAGGGATAAATTAGGTGGACAAATTGGCATCGTACGCAGCCCGAAGGCGCCTCGCTGTTGGATCGTTCCTAGTGCCTGTTGATGATTTTGAATTACATCCAAGATGCACTTTGTCTCCACTAATGCCCCTTAATTTTTTTTAAATGGGGCTCGCAGATTCCTCAGCGACCTGTGTGCGATTCCAAATGACTGATAATGTTGTCAAGATCAGCATAAATACTGTGTCAGCGTTCTGTCTAGTTGGTTTTATCCATAGCTGTCTCATCGTGGAAGCACTATTCAGTTCCCCCGGTGCCTTTGTACACTCTGAAATTGAAGTGTCATCCCATTGTGTTTGTAACACAGGAAACCTCAGACAGAATATTATCCCAAACATCACTCAGAGTCCGCTGTTGCTTTATCGTCTCACTGTTGGCTCTAGTCTTGTTTCTGCCCTCCCTGCACTGTCAAACAGCTCAAAATATTTTTGCAGAACACTGCCTTCTGTTTTTTTGCTCCACCAATTTGGCAAGGCCGTTCCACAGGTGCCATCGAACAGACGGCGAGAGGCACATCTCTTGCAGCTCTCCCCTTTTTAGCTTCTTTGACCCATCGTTGGCCACTGTCATTCGCACTTGCAAGAATATAGGCACCACGTGTTTCAGTGCGTGTCGCACATGTTCCCACACTTCACATCCGCACCGTGATGATGACCTCTCCCTCTGGAGAGAGGGAGAGGTCATCATCACGGTGCGGCGACTTCTCTGCATGCTGTTTTTTTTTTTTTTAAACTCAGTTAAATTAGACGAAGCGCTCCGGTGCGTACCTTTCTTCATCACGCTGCAGATGTCTTGGCAACAGCAACGCCTCGTTCTGTTTGCTTCACGTGTGGTAATGATGCAAATATGTCAGGTGCATGAGATGATTTGTCTGTTTTACCAAATATGCACATTGATTTTATAGTGTCTGCTGTGCTCCCTTCTCACATACACTGGGATAAAAAAGCACATTTTCTGTATTCCAGACCAACTGACCATCCGCTAAACGCTGCTACGCCTCTCAAGCTTTCCCCTTTTTAGCAGAGCTAAGCTGTGATAATGGCTGCAAATTTGCCGCCCTAAATTAGTGGTAAGAGTCCATTTGTCTGCTGAAATGGCGACTGTTGCTAGTAGTTTTTATCAGCTGCAGCAAGCTAGAGAGTTTCTGTGCTGGATTCCTTGAGTTTGAAACTCAGAAACCTCCATGAATATACTTCTATTTAGCACACTACATTTACATTTGGTCCTGTGGCTGACGCTTTTATCCAAAGCAACAAGGTACAGTGTGACAAGGACATGTTGGTGCAGCAGTAACTCACATAGAATCAAGGTCCACTTGTAGAGGGGGACAGATTTATCATGTCCAGCTGTTGGTAGTGTTGTAGAGGAGGTCCTCTCTGAAGAGCTGGAGGTCTTCAGGAGGTTTGTGAAGGTAGAGAGGGACGCCCCTGATCTGGTAGGAACTGGTAGGACGTTCCACCAACGGGGAACAACAGACGAGAAAAGTTTGGATTGCCTTGAGCGTACGGGTGGCAGAGCCAGGCCTCGTTCATTGGAGGAGGTAACATATGTCTGTATGAGGACGTTCAAGAACTGGAGACTACTTTGTAGTCAGCGTTAGGGATTTGAATTTAATGTGGGCTGCTGCAGGTAGACAGAGGAGCTCAATGAGCAGCGGGGTGACATGTGACCTAGCACGTTCTGGTCCCTGTGTACTTTACGTACTTCCTGGTGTAGTGTACTAATTTCGTCAGGGTCGGGTTGTCTCAGTTTAATTATGGCCGTTGTGCCGCTTCTTCTTCTTCTTCTTCCCTGAATTGCAACATTTAACTGCTGGTCAGTCCCAGTATTATAGTTCATACATATATAAATCCAGTCCAGTCATCCCAGGAGTCTGAGTGTACAAGGCATCACAGCAAATTTGTGTGCTGCACTAATGAGCTCAGTTAGGTCAGGTTGCTCTCGGCTGCGACTGCAGCTGAAGCACACACTGTTAATAACATTAGGCTGAGAACAAATGGTGCCATTAGTTGGACCACACACCTTAACTGTAAGTAAGGAGCCTCTGGTTTGATGCACCAAAGCAGACAAATCTTGAAGCTCTACTGTAGGCCAACCTTTATTTACCTGATGAGAGATCTGCTCTGCTGCTTCATCAAGAGGTCCTGTCCGGGATGTGACTGTCCAATTATGTTGAGAAGTTTATGGAGCATCCGTTGTTGAAGAAATGTCGGGGAGGGGGTTTTAGATGCTTTAACGTTGAGGCACATGGGCCTGCAGGGAGATGTCTGAAAGCTGTCTTAAAGCTATAGTTGATAAATTGATAAAAAGCCTCCGTCGGGATCCACACTCACCTGCGGGATAGCAGGTGGCACCATAAATCTACCTGGTGCTGGAGAAAGATTGCATGACGAAAAACAAAGTCAATAAACTCACCTTCGAGGTACTGCGGAAAACAGGTTACGATTGTGGAAAATGTAAAAGCTGCTTGGAGAATTTTGATGATGTTACGATGGTGTAGCTGGCAGATTGTGCTGCATCTGCTGGTAAAACTGGATCTGAGAGACACCTGCAAAGGCACACGAGTCCGAGAGTGACGCAGGAAGCTGCAGAACAAAAAAAACACACCACCTAAATACATTTAGTCACCACTCTATATAAAGTCAGGCTCAAAGTCAGCGTGAAGTCATGACACAAAGTCATGTTTGTGGTATTTTAGAGTTCGTCATTTCCTGATAAACCATAAAAAGCTGACTCATGACTCACCCTGCACTCGGGGGCGTGTACTAATTTTACATCCAATGAAACGCTTTCTCTCTTCTGACGCCAGCAGAGCAGAGTGCTTCCTGTTTGACTGATTACTGTACAAAAGCACAACTTTTATAACTTTATTCGGCCTCCGCGCAGGAGAACCCGAACAGCAACATCTTTCTTCTTCTTCTACAGTAGCTCATCTGTTGGATCGGACCACACGGGCCAGCATTCCCTCCCCCTTTTTTTTTGCTGATTAAAGTTCTTTGGGGGGCTAAATGCCAAAAAAAAAGAGTTCTTTAAGTCACAGTTGCAGCACTTTTGATGCTTTGAAGAACCTTTTCATTGTTGTTCCTTTCAAATGGTTCTTTGTTATTCTGATTATCAAGAGGTAAAATGTTCCTTGCAGGACTGAATGGCGTCACCATCTCCAACTTGAGCCTTTATTTTTCAGGGTGCGCGTGCATCAGTCCATGACCCTGTCACAATGTTTTTCTCTCTTTCTTCCAGTCCTCAGTGTTGCCCGTTTTTCTTGCTTCTAACACGTCAACTTCGAGGACAAAATGTTCTCCTGCTGCCAAATATATCCCACCCACTGACAGGCGCCATGACAACGAAACAACCAGTGTTACTCACCTGTCAGTGGTCATAATGTTATGGCTGATCGGTGTGTGTATATAATGTGGAAGGAATCGCTTGTGCTGACAAATCCAGACACAATTACGACCGGACTGTCTGCTTTCCTTTTTCGTGTCTTTTAGCTAATTGTTTTGGTTTAATGTTTGCTAATGAAACAGGCAGTTCTAACGGTCCAGTGTGTACCATTTAGGAGGATCCATTGGGATACATCTTGTCTGGTGTTTCTTGTCCCCTGTTTTTCTCTCTCTGTGTGGGCGTGGCTATCCAATCATCCACCTCCTGCTGCAACCTGCACACCTGTAGCTCATCCACTAATCAAGACTCTGCAGTATATCTACCCGGCTCTTCACTTCAGTCTTTGCCTGCTCGACCCGTCACATCTGGTAAACACACGCTGGGGCAAATTCATTTTAGTTTCGTCTTCCTCTTGTTTTTTTTTTGCTCTCCTGTGCTTCAGGTTTTTCCAACCACACATCAGTAAACTTCTCCACACTTTTTATGTTTTCAAAACTGGACTGTTGCAGCTCAGTCCTCTCCAGTATCAATGAAAAATCACTCTCGCACCTCCAACTCGTCCAGAACGCAGCAGCTCAGCTTCTAACCGGTTTGAACAGAGTACAGCTTCCTTCCACGTTAGATCAGCCTTAGCTCCTCGGGCGGGGTCACTTCTGGTTTGTTCCAAGGGTTGAGGCTCAAAACTAGAGGTGACCCCGCCTTCTCCATCAGGACCCCACGACTCTCTCTCTTTCTCTTTCTTTCTCTCTCTCGCTCTCTTCCTTTATCATTTCTATCATCATTTTTGTCCCTTTACTCTAAACCAGACGGACCTTTCAGCTTTTCTCTTTATGTCCCCATGTTACTACTGTTCTTTTGTTCTACTATTCTTTTATTTCAAAGCTTCTAGACATCAAAGAATATGATTTTTTAATGTTTCTTTTCATCGCTCTGCCTGTTTCTGTGGCATTGAATTTGTTATTTTGGGTTGTGGCCTTGCATTGGGTCTGTAAAGCGCTTTGCAAACTCTGTTTTTTGCTTTTAGAAATAAAGTTACAACCTTCAGACAGGTGGATATTTAGTCTTTGAGCACATCAGCCGGCATGAGGTCGTATCTCCTGTGTTGTCCTTGTTGAAGGTGTGTATGTGTGTCACAGAAAGTGTGTGTTTGTGTTGTCAGAAGCTCTTCACAGGTCTTTCAATCACAGCGGGTCTTTTGGGAGAGCTCACAGCACAGGTGTGATGTGGAGAGAGAAAAAAGGCCTGAGGGGGGATATATGTGTGTGTGTGTTTATGAACGTCTCATTGAATCTCTCTGACTCTCTTTGAAACATGTCGCACACACACCTCATAAATCAATCCCTGCTATGTATAGAAATATTTATTAATAACATCTGAATGGACAATTTACAGTCTGCCTTAGGTTCGTAATACATCTCGTGTTTACAGTTTGATTAGTATCTCACAGCAAAAGAGAGATTTCAAAAATGACTCACAGAAAAATGATGCATGCACTGTACCAACAAACACAGAAGAATCGCCATTGTTATTTGTGACAGTGTCCAATACAAAGACATAAACAATACTGGTATTAATCTGAATTTCAAAAAACACTGGCTTTAATAAAACAACAAAAACAGGGTGTGGTCTGAATTAAAGGAACGTTAGTGTGTTCTCTGGATGGAAATCAAGTCACGCGCCACGCGGCCGCCGATGATCCTCGCCTTAGCCGATATTTAGATTAGGCGGGAGGCCGAAGAGTCAAGGCCAGTGCTTCACTCATGCTCTGTCCATTCTTTATACTGTCAATGATATCAGGTCCTAACTGCCGTTAGTTCAGTTAGCCATGCAGCTACCTTAGTCCTATTAGCTAAAGGCCACCAGAACTGGTGATTCACAGCAACTCCAACCGTAACATGGCGGACTCATGCTTGGGCAGGCATCAAGCAGGAGAGGAGTGAGAGGGAGGCGGTTAATCACAGAGGGTAGCAACGGTGTGTAGAGCCGGAAGAGTTGGCATACCGCTGCAGGAGGGCGAGAGGTGTGGGGACGGCTCGGGTGAACAGCTGGAGCTGATTGTCTAACCTCACTCTTTCTATTTTAATGCATTATTGTGCTGGACCTCGAGGTGCCACACACACACAGAAGACAAGCAAGTTAAAGATTTTGTTAATGAACTGTTGTTGGGTTTTTTTTCAGAAACCGGGCAGCTAGAAGGGCACGTCAGGCGAAACCTGCTCCACACGTCAAACTCTGGATTCATTTCGACCAAATCTTCAGTAGATATCTCTGCAACACGAGATGTCTTGGACAAAGGACATTACACATTACATTGCTAATTTTAGTTTGTTTTTTTATGTCTAAATCTCTTAAACTCTTACATATTGCAGCTTCAATTTGAGAGCCATTAGCCGTCCTACTTACAGATTAGCAACGACACCACCTTGGAAACGCGCCACTTTCGCTGGCATCACCAACACTTGCGTTTCTTTCATTCTGACCACACCCCGTTAACAAAATATGACAATTTAACATGCAGTAAATAAAACACTTCATTTCCTTTGTCAGCTGCTGCACATTCTTCTTCAGCTCATGTCTTTACAGGAGGTTTTCTGTAAGAAAGTCGTCCCATGAAAGTAAAATTAAGGTTTTAGACAAAGAAAACTCCCTTGTTCAGTTCAGCTGTGGCTTCCACAGAGTTTAACACTTTACCAATGCATGAGAAGTTTGACACAAAAGCTAAATGAATGTTCAAAAGAGCTGAGTCTTTGTTGAGCTGAACTGGTACGCCCTCTTTGTCGTGTCCTAATTCTGTAACCTCACCTGTCGAACTCTTACTTTATCTATGACAGCTCATCACTCACACATAAATCACAAAGTTACAGCTTCACGTGTTGGCCTAAAAATTTCATAATTTTGGTCCACAAACTGCATTTAGCTAAAAAAAAAGCTTGACCTGTTAGATAATCTCAACCTGTTAATACTGTCAGTAACTCAAATGACAAATGAAAGTACTGTAGGAGTTCAGTTGGAATGTAGTTAAGTGTTTTTTTTTTTGGTTGTGAAGACACAAGAGGAAGTAAAAATTGTGGGTTAGCCTTTGCAGCAGCCTTCGCACACTCGTGACACACCACTTTGTGTAATGGCTTTTAGTCGCTTGTAAGTCACACCTTCAACATTTCATGTGGACATTTTACCACCCAGAGGCTGTGCGTGTGTGTGTTTTGTTTTCATGTGAGTGTATGGTGGTGGAGGTCTGGGGGCGATGGGGGGATCATGGCGATGGTGGTGTCTTCAGGGAATTGGTGGATCCTCCTTGGCTTCCACTCCCCGCCGCTCCCTGTCCGACCCACTGAACCACAGCAGAGAGAGAGAAGAAGAAAAGGTTAGTTACAAAACTGAAGGTTTATTTAGTTTTGAATCCAAATTTATTCATAAATTATTGCTCTACTGTGAGAGAAAATCTCTTCAGTTCATGGACCAAAACCATGCACCTCATCGAGGACCAATTACATCGTTACTTTGAAACGAAACAACCTGCATGTTCAGTTCTGTGAGCGGCCTTGCATAGCTTTGTAAAGCTGGCGACCTTTCCAGCCGTCAGCAGAGCACTGAATTTAAACCACATCTTGAAACCAGTTCTGGAAATCGTAAATTATATTTGCACACATGCTTGTCACCACTGCCACTTCAAAGATCTCATTGCGAAGCTTGAAATTTAAACTACAGGGGTGCCCCAGGGCTCGGTGCTGGGCCCCCTTCTCTTCGCTATTTACACCACCTCTGATTATTCGCTCGCATGGCTACTCGTATCACCGCTATGCAGATGACACTCAGCTCTATCTGTCATTTCTGCCTGCTCTCTGAATTCCTCTCAGACATATCTACATGGATGAAGGCACGCCACCTCCAGCTGAACCTCTCAGAAACTGAACTGCTGCTCCTCCCAGCCAAACCTACTATACACCATCACATAATACACATAATAATAACAATTTAATAGACTAGACTATCTAGACTATTAGCTGGCTGCTATGTCTTGTGTTGTTGACCTTGTTGATGTTTGGCTGTTAGCAAAGTTGGTATTACACTCTGAAACCGGAGGTGATTGCAAAAATATCCACACATCATTGCTTTGAAATGTGAATCATGTCATGAGTTATGTGAAATTTTAATTTTAACCTGGTGCAGAACTACAAGTATATTTAAACCCAACATGAACATGTCAGCTATGAGCAGCTTATTGTGCACTAAAAGTGAACCTGTCAGAGCAATTACACACCTGGTCCAGGTGTCATGTCAGATTTTCTCTAAGTAGATCACCTTCAAAGAAACAGTGATGGCACCTTGTTCCAGTGACCATACAGGTAAACACAGTGAAGTATGATGAGATTAAGTCAGCAGATGACCGCAGACTTGGATGAGACTTCAGTGTACATATGTTCAGGTAGTGTCAGTGTATTATTTTAAATATTCCAAATATTTTTCTAGCGATAGAAATATTATCGTCACATGGAAATCGTTCAATGACTTTATACTAGTTTGAATAATTAAGCTAGAAGGTGAAGCTTTTCCAGTCCATCTACGGTCCAACCCTCACCTCTGGTCACGAGCTTTGGGTCGTGACCGAAAGAATGAAATCGCGGATACAAGCGGCCGAAATGAGCTTTCTCCGCCGGGTGTCCGGATTCAGCCTTGGAGATAGGGCGAGGAGCTCAGACATCCTGCTCCTTCACATCAAAATGAGCCATCTGACGTGGTTAAACATCTGATTAGGATGCCCCCTGGGCGCCTTCCTTTGGAGGTGTTATGTACACGTCCAACTGGGAGGAGACCCTAAGGCAGACCCAGAACCCGCTGGAGGGACTACATAGCTCATCTAGCCTGGGAACGCCTCAGGATCCGGCAGGAGGAGCTGAAATGTCCTGGATAACCCTTGCTGGGGAGAAGGACGGCTTGGTGGATGGCTTTGGAACCAGAGGGTGGCCGGCTCAAGTCCAGCATGGACCACAGTCCGGAGGGTGGACTGGTAGAACTGCTCCCAGGGCGCCGCGACGAGGCTGCCCATCACTGCACCATCTCTTCACATTTGCATGTCTATGTACAAAGGCTCTGGCCTTGCTGCAGTGGCCCAGGGTTGGATTCCACCCTGTGGCCCTTTGCTGCATGTCGTCACCCTCTCAATCCACGCTTTCATGTCACTCTTTAACTATCTCTGACGGCTTGAAAAGCCCAAAAAATATCTCTAAAAAAACTTAAGTGAATCCCCATCCTCTGTACCGTTCAGTTTAGTCCCCCATTCTCTGGACTGTACATTATTTGATTCAGTCGAGTTTTATTAAAGAGCTGAAAAAAAGACAAATCTTGCTATAGGTTTGCTAATTGTCAGTTAGCTAATAGATGTATTTGTCCTATGAGCTCCTGTCTCATAGCTGTCTGCAGACCTTTAGTTCTTTTGTGTAAAAGAGGACAGAGAAGGTGAAGATAATTTCCTCCATTTTGAACCTCCTTTGTTCTTTTTTAAAAGGTCAGATCTGCCATGATTTGCTATCAACAGGCTGCCATTGGCGCAAGTTGGTGCACGGCAAAATTCAAGTTGAATTCAACAGAAACAAAATTAATTATGTTGGTTCCTTTTTGGACATTTTACTGTGAAATTTGACTTTTAAATTCTGGTGTAGGCGTGAAGGCGGTTAAACACAAGTAAAATCTCCTGTGATACAAATTGAACCACTTCCTGTCAGAAATGCTCCAAAATTAGATTTTGTTTCTGAGAGCTGACTGATGATTTTGATCCTCTCTGGTCAGCCCCGAAGCAGGTTGACCGAGCAGGTTACCATGGCGATGGTTTTCATCCGGAGCCAGCCCCTTCGGGACTGTGAATGCACGGATAAGAACTCAAAGTTGGCTTTGCGAACACGCACTAACCTTCTACCTCATGAGATCGGGGGCTCTGCGATGTGCCTTTCTGTTCAAGTTCATTCATTTGTCAAAGTGGAAGCAGTCGAGCTTTCTGCTTTCCTTCGTTTCCTTCCGCTCAATAGCATCAGAACTGGTTCAAAATGACTCTGGGGGATTCAAGAGCATTTTGTTGTTGTTGGTCTTGATCGTGTGTGTGTGTGTGTGTGTGTGTGTGTGTGTGTGTGTGTAGTCCTGGCTGAAGACATCAACTTGGTGAATTATTAATGCTCTCAGACTGTGGTCAGAGGGTCAGTGAAGCTTACTCCAACACTGCAGAAAAGCCATAAAAGCCTCAAGTGGAGAAGAAAACTGCAAGTGTGCATGTGTGTCAGAAAAACAGTGCGTGTGTGTGTATAAGATATGATAATCAGATGAGATAATATGTGCAAAAGAAGGCGTGTTGCATGTGTTTGCAATTATTTGTTGAATTTAATCTACTAGTTTTTACGTGGGAGTCATTTATGCGTGTACATCATGTACTTTTGATACATATATGTTGACATAATTGTGTGTGTTTGATGGTGTGTGACATAACCAGGAGGCCAGGTCCCCTCAGGGTGTGTGTGTGCGTGTGTGTGTGTGTGTGTGTGTGTGTGTGTGTGTGTCTTTTAAAGAAACACAAATAAGCCATTAGTCTGGATCTTGGACCCTGCTGCTGTAGTCCAGTGCTGCTGCTAATGGCCTCAGATAAGACACAGCTATTGGTGAGTGAACCTGTGTGTGTGTGTGTGTGTGTGTGTGTGTGTGTGTGTGTGTGTGTGTGTGTGTCACCAATGACTCCGGAAACAGCAAGAGCGCTCTTCTAGCTTCCACCACAGTTGGCAATATCAGAGATGCTGACCTCCCACCAAAGCTGTAACAGTGTGACAGCTCGTTCTGCGGCTTGATGCAACGCTCGGTAAAACACTGTGTGGTTTAACTGGGAAGAATTAAGACCAATTACAAAATAACGATGTGGACTTGTGGTGGAAGACATCTCTTACTGCCTGTGCCACCAAGAAGCCAGTTGTTGTTTTTTTGTTTCCTGCTGCTCATCTCAATTCGAGTACACAGTAAGAGAGGACAGACCGATCGCAAGCAACAACAAGACTGCCCAAAAACAGCTCACTGTGGTCAAATAAGATGCACGGTACCTAAAAGTGGAGCTGGCTACAACTTTACAGGTGTCAGACCTGCAAGTTTAAGCTCATCCTGCACCACCTTTCATAAAGAAAAATAAAGGGAGCTTCAACCAGCTTTAAATGTTCAAATATCCGTCAAACAAAAGTGCATTATGTTATATTTCCTACTTAAAATATCACTGTGTGTGTCTTTTGGTTAGAACTATTCTGAACAGCTATCAGTGTCAGTGTTTTCAGGACAGGATCCATCTGCTGTGAGGAGTCACATCGAACGTGTTTTTGTGATTAATGCCTCCCAGTTTCAGAATGTAATCCCACTGTGGTAAATATGGACAGCTGTACACGTGTATTTAAGTTAAGCTGAAACTTTATTAATCACATTGAACGTGAAATTACGTGAATTTTTTTTTTTTTTTTTATGGGCTCAGAAGGGGTTGTGGTGGGGTCATGGTTGACCTTGGTGAGCCCTTTCATCATTGATGCCTTGTGATGTTGGGGGGGGTCAGCTGCCCCGCCTGCTCCTCCCCGGCACCAGTACTGCTTATCTGCGGTGTTTTCTGGGTTGTTTCCAGGTGGGAAGAGGTGAGTCTTCTTTTGCAGGTAAGGTTCCGGTTTGCCAGGAATGGGGATTGAACCCAGGTCTCAGCGTTGGCAGGCCTGTTGCTAAGGTTTGCGCCACGAAATTCACTGGTAGTGCAAAGGGTGTTCTCTTGAGAAGGCTTTGCGCGTGATCTTAAGTTCAGTATAGTCCACAACAGGTTAAGCAAAGAACCGGCCACAACAATGGCTCTGTGTGTGTATAAATACTGTTGAGGGAGGGAAATAAGTCCCTCCCTCAAGAGTGTGTAGGATATGTGTCTCGTGGTGATTGGAGGGGCAGGTCACATGTTTGTAAAATGGAGGGGAAACCTATGTGTTCGATTCTGATTAGATTGGATTCATGATTAACAAATACAACCACAGCAGACATAGCAGCCAGCTAATATTACTGACTAGTCCAACAGCAGTCAGCCCAGCTCGGCGTCTGTCTTTCAGCCTTTTATTTCACCAAGCTCTCACCAACCACTAAAAGTCAGTCCCAGGTTTACTCTTGTCCGGCGGCTTCTTGCTCGCTCACTCTCTCCTTTTCTCTTCTTAGCTTCCTCCGTCAACGTCCTCTTCACTCTCTTCTCCTCTGCCATTATGTCCATAGAGGCTGCTGAGCCCGGTTACATTGGCTCCGCTCCCCGATAGCATTTCCCCATTTCTCAGGCCTTAAAACCTCTAACAAACAGGCGAACAAACTGAGCTAACATTAGCTAACAGCAGCTAACAAACTGAGCTAACATGAGCTAACAGCAGCTACAGTTGTCAGCAGTTTACTTCACTGTCCATCAGGAAACTCTGTAAATCACAGAGAGTTGAGGCAGAGCAGCCGGAGGACATCAGAGGGAAAACCAGAAAACATTTTCTCCATAAAATATGATCCAGTTTCACCAAAATCAGTGAAATAGTTGGTGGTGTGTGACTTAGTGCCGTAAAGCGTTACGTACTTCTCCCGACCCGGAGCCCAAAGTTACATAGTGTGAGAACAGACGTACGAACGACAGAGACACCATTCACCTGATCACAGGTCAGTGCAGATCAACAGGAGTTAAAATCTGTTGCTTTATGTTAGAAAAGTTGCACAATGTAGTTTTCCAGGGCTTCTTCAGTACTGTAATGACCAATACTAACATTAACACTACCACTAGTACTAATAACTACTCTACAGTACAGTTACTGAACAGATGAGTTTTTTGCAGGTTCATAGGAGGGCAGTAAACTTTATTCTGCGCTGCAGTGTCATACACTTAAAAATCAATTAGAGGCTGGATTTAAAATGTGTCTAACTTCCTCTTAAATATTGAATGATATTAAAGCTAGTGATGCTAAATTATATAAATGCAGCTATACATAATCCTTTCAAGTTAACGCTTTAAGGAAAAAAAACTGGGTTAGTTGGTAGTTGGCGGTTGTCAAGCATTAGTATCACATGACGAAAGAAGCACACGACTTAAGTCATCTGCATGGTACAGCTCATTATACATTAGTTGGCCTGATTCTAGATGGTAATGTCATTACGGTAGCTGAAGAAAATCAGACATGTTCATTAGAGATGGAATAATATTCCTGGGGTCCTTCGCCTCTAATAATGAGCATCACCAGACCTCCTCTGGTTAAAAAAAAATAATAATTATGTCTAGAGAGGGCTCATGTCCAGCTTGCCCGTGTCCGTTACATTCAGCGAGGAATGTTAACCATGCTTTGTCTTAGTGAAGCTGAAGTGAAGGGTGAAAAAGACACATGCGAGCTGACAGATGCTAATGCGTGTCATAGCTGATGCTGAGGCGTTACATCTACCCGAACAGTGATCCGTTTTTGAAGCGTTTCATCTTCTGACCCCTTCAGCTGAATACCAATACATTTAGCTTCTGACAACTCCACATGAATTTGCATGAATCAGTCCAGCATCTGTTTTGGTGTGCTCTGTTTTTTGTTTTTTTTTTTGGTTTTTTTTAATGAATGTGGGCTGGAAATTCAAAAATAGAAACAGCTCAGTGAATGTAGCCACCTCTCTGTGTGTGTGTCTCTGTAAGCTAGGTGCCTCTGTTGTGGCAATCACAGCAGAACAGCTCAAATATACATGAGGGTTATGCAGCATTTCTGTTATGTAATTGCTTCAGATTCTCTTAATTTGTTTGTCTGAAATTTAGTTGAAGTCTTTGTGCAGTCCACTGTATGTTGTGCACAAGTCACCAATACCGGGTCCAATTTTTGACCAACATCCCCATCAGCCTCAGCAAATGTTAGCATGTTATTGTGCAGATGTTGAAGATGTTGAAGATGATCATGCCAGCTCAACATTAGCGTGTTAGTAGTTTCATGTACCACCATGCATGGCGGTAGACTCATTTTTCTCATATAGTTGTGTCTTAGCTCTTGTGATAGTGATAATAAGTTCAAAAACATCTAGACAAAGCAGCCCATACCTCTATGAGTGGGTGCCAGTGTGCAATGGGTTTCCGTGGGTATGTCAGCATCTCGCTCCAGTGGTCTCGCCCCAGACTCTCTGCCTCATTGCCCACCCTGCACACCCCGATCACTTCATTATGTCCAACCCTGAAAGACAGAAAGAACAACACATGGAGACTCCGAAATGTTGCATCAGTTAGTTTACTGTAGTTGAAACTGATCACTAACCGATCATAGTCCATGACAGCTATGAGCAGGCTGATCTGGTCAATGTTCTCAGGAGGAACATCAAACACAATGGCTTCATTGTACACCGGGTTCAGAGTGTTACGCTTGGTTGATGTCTTCCTCTTCTTTAGCCTCCGGCCATCACACATCAGGGACACTTTCACGTATGGATCTGAAGAAAAGGTAACACGTGGCAAGTTCAATAACGACGCCGAAAAATATATAATATATTATATATGTTATATTATACTGTATGTGACTACACCCTCTCTCATTGTTAGTCAGCACCCACCCGAAGCTCCAGTGATGTCCATGGCTTTGAGATTTCTGGCTTTGATCATGGTGATGGTGAGCCTTCCAGCCGTGGGGAGATAGCATAACGAGAACATCAGCTCTCCCAGGTCCACGTTGTCCTGCAAAGAAATACCATTTTTATATTAACAATGTCCAATTCTCCTATTATCAGCACTTTAATTAAAGCTATCAGAGATTCAGGAGCAGAACCACACCTCAACCGTGCCACTTAAGACATTATACATTCATCCCAGCCACCCATCTTTCTACTCTTTCTTCTTCTCCTTTCTGTAAGGTCTCAAGGGGGTCCATCATGCCTGGGTGCTACGGTAGATTCCCCAACAAAGCTTCCCCACAACACAGAAGTTCAAGCTTCACTCACAATCTATCATTTTCTTAATAAATCCAAGCATCAAATCAAAAACATGAATTTCACCACTGGAAATATCCAATAACACAGTACACTGCATATATATGTATAGTATTTGTGTCGAGTTGAGGTATATTCTTTCTAAACCATCTTTAACTTCTGGGTATCCTGTTTTTATAGATGCTTCTTTTTCAATGGTGGTCTTTGGGGGGTACTACAGAGGGGTTTTCTAGATACATTACCAGTGCCACTGGAACAAACGGGCAGCAAGCCTCAGTGGCAGCGTCATATCCAGCTCTAATATCACAGCCATGGTCTACATCCATGTTTGCTTTCTAGCACTTGACTTTTTTCTTCCTGCCCTTGTTGGCACATTACTACACCTCCTGGCACATTACCAACAACAACAACAACAACAGCTGTAGATCAGTGGAATATCTTGGAACTGCCAGCAGTGAAGTGTATAACATAGATGTGTTATTGCATGTGTGCATGGGATACAAACAACTTGTCGAAAACTCCACAGGGTACCTAAGAGGTATTAAACTCAATAGCTTTGCAATGATATACTAGACAAGCTAAAGGAGGTATTGGTTACCCAGGTCAAGAAAATTTCAGCTAACTGCCAAATCAAGTGGTTGGACTTGTAATGTTAAACTTGGGGAAATAACAAATCAATTAAAATGAAGTGATTTATGGTTTAATAAAGATGAAGCAACAATTGAGTCCAATCCCTGAGCATCAATGGGTAGATTCAACAGAAGGCACATTATAATATATTACACAAGTCTTTGCACCTCAGATATGGATCATGTCTATGACACCTCCGGTGGAAAATACATGGAAACCTTTTTAATCACATCTGCAACATGCAGCAACGGCATGACACATCATTAATCAGCACGTTTCGTGATACAGGCATGTCATGTCCTTAGCATTTAAATCATATGCGTCATGGTTTCGGATATTCGGATAAAATCTTGGAATCTGCTATTCCAGTTAACTACTCCTGTTCTTACGAGAATTTCCTTGCTTTCGCAACATATCCACAGTCACACACACATCAAGCTCTTTTCCTAATTAACACGTCTGAAAATAACATGGGATGGTGTGAGAAAGAATGAGTGGTGTGTTTATGAGACAGGCACTCGCAAGGTGTCTTTCAGGGGGGAAACTCGGAATTCTAGTTTAACGCTTTCTGCCACACATCAGGCTGAAAGAGCACCCTGTTACAAAAATCTTATATAGGAAGAAAAAGAGCAAAGAAAATGCACAAAATTTAGCAAAATGGAAATTGGCAGATGTGATTCCAGCTGTTTTAACATCTGCAAATGCAAGTTATTGAGTTACAGCTCTTCTAATTTTACACTCTCTCTGTTGCTACTCTGAATTCAGCTCCTTTATGTTTCCACGGACACAGTTGCCAAGTAGGTTAACACTACTTCTTGATGTGTCTTACTGCATTCTGTCCAAACAGTGATTAACACACAGGGTCTTAATGATTTTGTACTTAGTCTTTGTCAAAAGTAACCAATTAGCTAAAAAGCCCAGTTAAAGGTCAGGTGTAGTGGTTATACTACAAAATCATTGTAGACATCAATATGTGCTCCTTCTGACTCTGATTAAGATTAATTAGAGTTTATACGAGTAGACACACACACACACACATACGTATACAGTCCTACCTTACCAACAGTGGACTATCACCATGTATCAACCAAGTGTGGACTTCAGTTTCTGGCCATTTTGAAAGAACAAAAAGTTGAATAGAAATGTATTTCTTTTGTCTTTTACAATAATATTACTTCAAATTATTACTGCAAATGTGCTTTTTTATTGTGTTTTCACAGAATTTGCTATGCAGGGACTTTCAACCTAACAAAACAGGGACCTCCGACACTGCACTGACACTATGTATCCTTTGTTTCTTTAAAAAGTTATTTAACAATTTAGCTTCTAATTTCTCTGCAATGCAAATATTATTAAAAATATTCATTTTAGTAATTTTAATTAAGAATAAATAATGTTTTATAGACACAAATGCACACACATTAGGATGCTACTGCTCTGGGTCTTGCACTCCAAATTGTTGAAAATCAAATTGGACAAAATGAGTTGATTCATCACAGATGTCAGTATCTACACACCTGCAAGCATTAAACACACATACACACATTCTGACTGCATGATGACGCGATTCATCACACGAGTTGCTGAAGCAGAATCCACCACTGACACTGCATCATCACTGTTGCTTTGAGCCTCGGGGCGTTACTGGTGCACAGCTTATGATGTCTCCAAGGTGTAACACATATGAATTTTGCAGGAATTCACACACTGATATACACAAACAGGCAGGAACTCGCACAAACAGTGGACTGGCAAACCCTTCAGCTCTCCACAGATAATTTGATACCCTTCTCCCATCAACACACACACACTCCCTCTCTCTCAATCAGCACACTTACATTTTCAGACTATAGAGTGCCGCTCACTACTCTTATGAGCACTCAAATCAAGCCTGCGGTCAGGATTATGGTCACTTGTGCTCAGCCAATGAAATTAGACCTGTGCTCCTAAGCACCCCAATAAAGCAGAGAGAGAGTGTGGACAGTCCATCTTCTCCAATTATAATACGAGCACCTTCTCTCCCTCAGGAGTAGCCAGGCTTTGTCTACGAGCCTCTCTTGCTTTGTCTTTAATAATAACAGGCTCAGTCTAACACGATTTCTCTCCTCTATTTCTCAGTCTGTTCTCCCCTCATTTTTTGTAGTTCCTTGTGAGAGTGTACCTTCAGAAAAAGTGTGTTCTCATGTTGTGGAAGGCGGTGAAAATAAAGCTTGCTTCACAAAATTAGGAAATGCACTTAAGATGCAGCAATGGACTTGTTTATTTGCAGGAATTACACTAAGTTAATCATGTTATTCAAGGGGCACTCAAGAATCAGACAGATCTGCAAGCTCATTTGTCTGGCCACCCTTCCACTCAAGCAGAATAGTTTTTTTTGTTTGTACACTGATTGACAGAAGAGTGAAACTGGTCCAGATATGAAAAGTCACGCATCACACATTTCACTACTCTGACTGGTTGTTGCGATCTTTACGCCACATTTATAGAGTTTAATTATCGTCTCCACCTTAATCTTTTTCTTTCTTTCAGGGGTGCAATTAGCCTCTGAAGAAGGAGTTGATTTAATTAATTAAAAAATAAATCATTTGTGTGACTAAGTGTATAAGGTGTGAATAAAAGGCATACCATTTTATAGTTTTATTAATATTGCACTGAAATACTAATGTTGGCATAATACCTTTATACTTTTCAGTTTTACAAAGATTTTAGTAAAACAAATGAACCCACAGCCTCATGTTTAAACATATGCGCTGTGCAGTGGTGTTCATAGTGTAATTAAAGCTGTGAACAGTTGTGATGTTTTGATATTATTTGGTTTAATAATGAAAATGAATAATAAAAAAAAACTGAAAGTAGAGCAGCATGAGGACAAAAAGCAGGCACGACATTTTGTTCAGCTCACTTAAACACTGGAAGATCCCGTTACACAATGGCCAATCAACAGTATAATATATCTGCCTGGTTGAACATAGTGGAAGTAAATAAATCACTGCAGAGGCTGAACTTTAGCTGTATGGATGAATATACCCTGGCAGAATCAGGTTAGGCTACAGGATCCTTCATAACTCTGTTAAGAACAGTGAGACACTTACACAAAAACTGTATGTATGGTTCATTTGTAGTACACACAGTTACATCCGACTAAATATGCCGCATCTTTCAAAGAAAATGTTTAAATACTCCAAATTTAATTTTTTACTGTTTATGTACTGAATATGAATTACATTTGCACCAAAATAGTTAAGAAATGTGATGTATAGCAAAACAAAAGTTGCTCACTGATCCTACACATGACATTTAGGTATTTCCATAACTGCTTATCCTTGTCAGGATTGCGGGGAGTTGGACATTGGGCGAGAGGTGGGGT
The DNA here is from genome assembly GCA_033000465.1 of Sciaenops ocellatus. Taxonomy (NCBI): domain Eukaryota; kingdom Metazoa; phylum Chordata; class Actinopteri; family Sciaenidae; genus Sciaenops; species Sciaenops ocellatus. The sequence continues at coordinate 3,248,143 of CP136871.1, read as the reverse complement.
ACACCCTGGACACCCATCTCAGGGTTGACACGTAGAGACAAATAACCATTCAGGTTTACATTTACACCTATGGGCAATTTAAAGTCACCAATTAACCTGCAGGTCTTTGGACTTGTAGCCAGGGTTCTCTCTACAAACTCTACGGAAAGGTTCAGACCCAGAACCTTCTTGCTGTGAAGTGACAGTGCTAACCACTGCACAACCATGTCACCCGCATTTATAAATTCTATGAATTCAAATGAATGTTTCTGTAATTACTGTAAACAACCCGATCCACAATAAGTATACAGTATTGACCAGTTTCTTCACTTGATTGTGGTTTGGCACAAAACATTAAAGCTAAATGTTTCAACATTCAAATGGTGGGAAAAAGGTTGTTCACATTTTAGGAAGTACGCGTATCCGCTTTTTAGCCAAGAGTTAGTTGAGAAGGTCCATACCACACTTCGCACACTGCCTGTGTGTTAAATATAAACTTAACTTAACTTAACAACTAAGACAGGGAGAATAAATTACAGTTCTCTTAAAAATTCAAAAATTAGAGTTAGTTGGCTAGTTGAGTTGGTAAGCATATATTTGAACTTTGAAAGATTACCTTTTTGATGTAAATATTCATGACACAGCAGCTGAAACAAAATGCTGTACACTTACTTCATCTGTGTATAGATTCTATGCATGTTTGCCCGTGTAATATGTTCAGGATCTCAGCTGACCATAAGCATCTAAAGCATCATATTTCTCACTTGGTGAATCGGGGCAAATAGGAGGACAAGAGCTTGTTATATGGAACCGTTTGTCATTGTTGGGAAATAGGAACCTAATTTAGTGAATTAACAACACACACACACACACACACACACATATGCACACGCTGACCCCATTTATCAAGGCCCTGATTACAGGCCAAGCAGACTGCAGTCAATAGTATTGACTGACCCTCCAGGAGCTGCAGGTTACAGTGTCTCTGAGCTCTTCATTGTCTTTGTCTCCAAAGAAATCGTGTTGAGGAGAAAGAAAGCAGGAACGTGCATGTAACAACACAATAGATATCCAAAAGCAAATTGAATCTACTCAATAGACAAACATCTCTTGACTCTCCAAAATCATTAAATCTGCGCTAAGATAGACCAAAAACGAAAGAACTATCCATTGGCATATCCAATATGCTAATATGAACATCTCAGGAAATTATGCATTTAAGTAGTCATTTATTATTGATTGCACATTGAGTCAAATGGATTATTAGATGGTTCAAACGATGTAAGGACTACGAGGTGAGTCTGCAGAGTTTCCTCCAATTATTCTGCCTCGTTTTCCCATTAGGTTCCAAAATACACTAACTCTCCATAGACCTGAAAAGTTCCCACACTAGAACCTGAAGTAACTACTCTCTCAACTAGTTGGTAGACCACTGTGGCTGCTCAGCGCAAACTGCAAACACAAGACAAGACAGCACTGGTCAGTAACAATTGGTTTTGCATGGATTTACTTCAATCCCACCAGTACATCCACTTTCAATCCGTTAAAATGAATACATTTTTCTACAAATTTATGAATTTAAATGCTCGACTAACTAGACCTGTAATTATTGTTTTTGCCCAACAAGAAACTTGATTACCCGGTAAGTTCTTTGTTTAAGAGTTTACAAAAACCTGCTGATGTGGCAGTGATGTTGGCAATTCATAATGGCTTTTCTTTGACTAAGACACAAGGCACTCCTTACAAACAATGACGGCAATGGGGATCCAGGGAACTAGGATCCCATTCATATGAAATAAGCTTTAATTAAGTCTATTTATTAATGCCACAGAAGCATCACGGGACTATAGAGCGAAGGACAAATCCAGCACAAAGTCGAGTAGGATTCTTTCCTGAGCCGGCGGAGGTACATATGGTTTCCAGAGAAGGAAATTTAATTACTGTTTCAGTAATTAATGGTGTGTGGATTGGATTTGAATTCACATGGAAGAAGAGTCTTACTAGGGCAAGCTTAAGGTTATAGTTCATTAGAACTCATAAAAGTAACGTGCCAATCCTAAAAGTGTAAACACTAATCAACATGTCAAAGTAAGAGGGACAAGTTCAGGCACTGCACATTATGTTAGGACTGTGTTCAGTGACTGACCTCGTAATGTAAACCACACAGGGTTAACCTCATTTACTTTTCTATAAGCAAGCAGCTCAGAAATATACATTACAGTCCAGTGCATATGGCCAGGGATGCTAGAGGCTCGTTCTTCCAGTCTATGCACATGATTAATGCACACGGACTGGAGACTGGACCAGCACAGGGTCCCTTACTGTAAATCCCAAGGGAGGTAACCTAGTTCTGCTGGGGACGCCGAGAGAGAGGGGGGGGGGGGGGGGGGTAGAGAGAGAGAGAAGAAACTTTGCATTTATACATTTATTTTGACCTCCCTGCAGATGCAAAGTGCTGCGAATTTAACACAAACAGAAACACAAATCAGATTAAAGCAATACAAACCGTTATTGTTCTGTTTTGTACTCTCATATATTCTAAATACCTTGGTCTCATAATGTAACACAAGCTAAGGTCAGTATCACTGAAGTATCATATCTAAATTTTATGTTTAGGCATGTAAGGGCACAGTCTATTCATTGGTTTGCATTTATTCTGATAGAGAGCAAAAGTAGAGACGTAATTTTGGCGACTGCAAGAAACAGAACTTGATTTATCGAACTTAAAGGTCCAGTTTGTAGCATTTAGTGGCACCTAGCAGTGAAGTTACAGATTGCAACCAAACGAATACTCTCCCACGCCTCACCCTCTCCTTCCAAGCAGGTAGGAAAAACTCTGCAAAAAAGCAAAAGTCCATATCTAGATCAGTGTTTGGTTTGTCTGTTCTGGGCTACTGTAGAAAAATGGCAGTTCAACATGGCATAACCCAATGAAAACACAACTATTCTTATTCTTAATCTAATTCTCGGATGACTATCCACTAATGAAAACATACTAATGGATATTGTATTCCATTCCTGCAAAGAAATACACCCAAATCTTGCACACTGGACCTTTTGAAGCAAAAATAGCGTTGCCATAACAAAGAAGATCTTTTCCTGCACATCCAAACTAAAATGTGCCATCTCTAACGGCATGCACGATGCATGAAATGGCGTGCTACTTACACACATCTCATGATAACACGTCGAACCTTGAGGTTAGAGAGACAACAACTTACAATAAACTGGATAAATGTTACTGACAGTAAAAAGTATGGTTTTAATGCATGTAATGTAAAGAATAAGATAAGATTATGTATGTGTTATTCAGTCACATTGCAAAATTCTGCAAAATTATTTTCCAAAACGTCAAGGTAAACACATATATATTTTACAAATACTGATTTGTAATGCAATGCTGATAGCTGTCTGTTGGGTAAATTGATGATTAATTAGAGATTATATTTAGAAAGTGGACTCCTCAGGTTTGGACACAGAAGACAGGACAGCTACACATTGGTTCACAAGTTGGATGCCTCAGAGGAGGTTCTAACCCATTTATACTGACCTTATTTAGCCGGGGATGCTGTTGGAAGGTGTTAAAACAATATTTGTGAAAGATTACTGTGTGGGTGTGTATGCGTGTTAAGGGGTGTGAGTGTTATCCCACCGGGTCTCCGCATGAGCGTAGTTAGCGATTCAATAACTGGTCAGAACTAGTTCTGTGCTGACCCCACTAACGATCATTTCCTGGCTTTGAACTTAATTGCTTGATGAGGAGCAGCTGTGTTGTCTGTGTTTCAAAGTCTCTCCCCAAAAAAAAAATCAGTCATTGAGTAGTGGCCTCACTCAGGCAGACACCGAGGGTTTCAGATACGTCTGATTTCGACTCCTTTGATAAAATGTTTGTGCGTTTCTCGTCACCGTAGATAAAAAGAGACGGAGGCTGTTTTCTGCTGGAAAGTTCACCGTTATTTTCATTATTTTTTGTCATGTAGCTGTTGTTTGTTCCTATAGGTTCTTAAAATTCAGTGTTCCATCAAACTCTGTTTAAAAAGCTACAAATACCATATATATTTGGAGTTAAATTAAAGAGAAAGTTGTGTTTTTTAAAATGAAAACAACTCGTGATATCAATTTCTTTCTGTTTTTGAGATAGAGCTGTTCTTTCAAGTGAATTACAACAACATGCTAGAATTCTTCTACTGTGTGTCTAGAGGGTTACAATGCAAATGCTATAATATATATCAGATAGTGTGTACCAAATGTACATTTTAGTTGTTATCAGAAAATAATATAACCTCAGCAACTCGCCAGAATTCTTTTCACAATTCTTTCCTCTGTCCGAGCAACAAAGAGAAAGTCCATGAAACACTGATCAAACCGGCCGTCAACAGTGCTGGGCTCGTTTCTTTATGTTAATAGCTGACAGCCACGAAATCTCATTGAACCTTGCGTCTTCACCCTTGACTGAGTTGTCTACCTGACTTGAGCATCTCTTTTTTTCAAATGTTATTATGTTCAGGAGTATCCTGTAATAAAAGGATTAGACAAAGGGAATGCATCTTTTCCAAGGCTGAGTGCTAAACACATAAGTAGACAGCAAAATTTTCAATCCATTACACTATCAGAACAAAATAACACGCGCAAAAAGCTAAAGGTGGTAATAGTTCTCGGTCCTCAGAGGGAAAAAAGATCATCAGCAGGAGCTGAGTAAGAGCTCTGAGGAAATGACAGGTACAAAATAAACACTTCTGAAGTGCTTAAGAGACACATAGCTGAAAACAAAATCCTCTACCAACTTTAAGTGCTACACTCAAAGACTCATACAAGTTCTCGTCTGGAGTTTATATTGTGGTAAATCTATCTGAAGCGGTGCCATCAGCTCTCTGCTGTATACTTGCATAACTGCATAACTCCACAAATTTGATTACGGTCTAGGATGCAGGTTTATGTGAACATTTGATATGATGATGATTTCTGTTGAACCTTCTCAAAGTTAAGTACCACTACTCGTACTCGTCGTAGTAGGTGAATGTACCAAAACACTGAAAATCTCCAATTTGGTTAGGAGAGGTGAAATCAGAGCACGAATTAAAGAGTTAGGATTGCCCATATTTAGAGTGAATCAGTCAATGAAGGGTTGTGCAGCGGTGTGGGGGCGGTTTTGTGCTAAGTGTTGGACCAACCATCAGACACAAACCAAAGGAAACCTTTATGTCACAGAACTGAAGAAGCTTCTTCGATGAGAGGCGAAACGTCTTCACGGATCTACAACAACAAGTCCAGCTGCCCCAGATTTAACCCTTCTTGTAGAAAGATGACCTGGATGTCTGAGAACCTTCACAGCCTTCACAGTTTTCTGTGAATGAGTTTGACCGGTCTGACCATTGACCTGACCAGCATTTCTCCAAAAGTTGAACTTAACTCAACTTCTCCACCACAGGCGGCTGCGTTTTTTCAACAACTCCCAATATCCCGAACAAATGAATACAAAAACCTGTGTTTTGACCGCAGCACTGCTTTGGTCTGAAGCAGGCCTTAGGGTTTAGTGTATGAGATTGTGTGCCAGTTACTACTGTGTAAATTAATTTCATAACCCTCCATGAAGCTCACAAGTTAATCAACAACAGTAAGGGAATGCTATTTTAGGTCAGTAAATTCCCTCCACTCAGAAGTGGATATATGGTGTGTACCTGCATATACACTGCTGACAGAATCTAATTATGTTCTGTTCTGTGTGCAAGCCTGTTACTGTATACTGTTGACAAAATAGTTATAAAAGCAAAATAATCTAATTTAATCTTAGCCTCGATTTCTACCTGAGTTGGGTGGCATTGTGCGCATGGAAACTCAAGGTTTGAAATCATCATTCCGTCTTTCATTGGGGGGTGTTGGAGCAGGTTCACTCCAAAGTATCATATCATATCAAAATGTGTCAATAACCCGACCGCTGACCAATCCGATCACTGGTGAAACATCCTGAGAGTGGACAGTAAGGACCAACAGATATGTTGTTTTTATGCAGCATATTCTCAGAATAGTTTGTTCATCATCTAACAAAAGAAACAAAAAGTACAGACTCTTACATTAAACTGTAGCCAAGGATTGCTTCTAGACAACTTATACAAACTTTTTCTTCTTGTCCCAAACTAATTCTGAAATAATAAACTTCAATACAACCTGCGACCTACTGCCAACAGTGCTGTTACTGGTAACACAGTATGTTCACCTTGAACCTGCATCTCAGTCCACTTTCTGTCTGCCTATTTTACCTCCACTGTCTCATTTCTCTGTTTATTTTGTGGTACAATACTTCCTTTCCCCATTGTACCATCAGCTTGACCTTGAACAGTTTTTGAGAGGGACATAGTCCACCAAACCCCCCAAACTGTACGTCTTTATAACTTGATTACCATCCTCGTAAGCATTGTATGCTGTCTGCTGACACTGTTTTCTCAGAAATTAGAAAAGACAGAGTTTCTATCCCGAAGTGGCCGACACCACACTGCAATCCTCACTCAACAAGACAGGCGGACTGTGAGGAATTCCCTGGCAGGAGGATCTAACTTTCTTTCTGAGCTACTCAGTGCACCAACGCTGTAGATTTATCTAAGTGAATAATGTAAAATAGACAGTGTCGCTGTATCTCTGTCAAACCAACCCCAGTCTTATATCAATGTAGATCTGGGTCACTACCCCCAAGTGTTTCCCTCCTGCTTTCATTAAACATTAACTGTGTCTAAGTATATTTCGATGTCTCTGCCTCTTGAAACCACAGATGAGTTCCAGCTGGAGGAGAAATGAGATATGTCCATTAATATATCGCCTTCCTTCTGCTGTTGTAACAGTGTTTTTTGGCTCTTGTTTATTATCTGAGCAGATTCTGGCCAGACTGAGGAAAAGACATGGGATTTAGGCTGGTATGGATACTGCCTGGTCTGACAGACCTTCAGATGTATCCAACGGCAAAAATGCTGCATCATTCTGGTCAGTTGCTTGATATTAACAACCTGCTACGGTACTGTCAGAAACAAATGCAAGGTTATACTAAGAAATATATCAGTGGTGTGAATAATAAGAAGAGAAAGTCAGATAAAAATGAATAAAAAATTGGTATCTCACCGAGGTTACATATTGTATGTCCCGGCAAAGCTTTGTCTCCCGTGGAAAGTCGGCAAGATCCAGGAAGTTGTCCACCACCACTTGACCAATCAAATCATGGCGAGAGAACCTGTCAAAGTCGTAGACGCTGAAGTGCAGCTTTCGGCTTGACAGTTCGGCGTACGCTACAGGAAAGAGAAAGACCTCGTCGAACACTGGGTTGAGTGTCTTGCGGTGCACCTTGGTCTGGTGCTTGTTTTTGCGGTCAGGCAGCAGGTAGATCTTGACATAAGGATCGGAGGTCCCTGAGAAGTCCTTGGCGGGAAGGTCCTGGGCCTTGTGGATCTTCACGATCAGTTGCTCAAGGTCAAAGTCAAACTTCAAGACGAAGTTGAGACGGCCACAACTGTCGGAGCGACGGCCGTCTTCTGCGTCCACCGAACGCTGCTTGTAGAGTTCTGGTTTGATTCGGCCCAAACCAGACAGAGACTCCTGGCGCTGGAACTGAGCAGGGTTGAAGTCCGGATTGGACAAGTTCATCTGACGACGGATGGAGTTGTGCCTATAAAATAGTGTAAAATTTTGGCATATAAGATCATTCAAACCGCTTAATTGACTACATTCTTTGTGGAGTCTTTGTTGAAGCCACTGTGTTCCCTTAAACCTGATGTTTTATGTCCTGTCAACTTTATGATTAAGTATCTCTGAACCCAGAGGTCTAGGTGTCTGTGTGACTGTGTGTGTCCATCTGTGTTTAACCTGCCAAGAAACAAAAGTTGGACAGTAGCTTCGGGGATACATGATGTGTACTGACCGTACAGACGAGGTAGGCTCAGTAATCTGTCTCTGGACCCTGTCCCTGGCCAAAGTGTGGACCTGGTTTTTATCCACCTTGGCCTGGGTCTCCAGCGGGATGTCAGGTGACGTGTGGCTTATCTTTAAGGCCGATTCTGGGACAGGCACAGCCGACGGGGGTCCTGAAGGCTCCTTCACGCAGCCATCCTCGCTGTACTCCCTTTCCTCCCCGTCCACCTGCACAGCAGACATCAGTGTTTACAGCGTCAGTGAATCCTATTGTAGAAATGTTAATTTTGGAAGGTGAAACAGAAGTGATACAGCGCTTTGGTAAAGCAGATCTTTATTTGAGAGACTAATTGTTTGATTGACAAGCGAAAGTCTCCATTTAGTCTGACTCTCTGATAGCCATATTTAAAGTAAGGCTGTAATTAAACAAAAAACTGAGCTGTCAAACGACAACTGAACAGATGTGATCGCTGTCAAGTCTGTGTTGATTGATTTTGTATGGAGATATGAATAAAAATAGAATATAAGCTTGAAAATTTTCATTTCTGGTTAAGTTCAAGTGCTGTCGCAGACACATGAAATCTAATAGTGTATATTTTGTAGAAGCTGTCATCAGATTAGTATCCTTCTAGTCTTTCACTCACTTGAAAAGCAAATGGAGAACTGAGTTCTGACTTAATTTCTTCATATCTGAAGCTAAGATCAAAATAAAGTTCTGTCTACCTGTCCATAGTTTTGGTTTGCTGTTTTCCCAAATCAATAATCCTTTGGGTTTTTGCTTTTTCCCACTTGGGAGAATGCAAAAGCTTTGCCAGAGAACTCAAAAAGGTTTTGTTTTCTCTTCTTTTCCCCATTTCACCTGTTGGGGCTCTGCATTTTTCTCACCAAGCAGAGAGAAAACCAAAAACAAACTCAACTCTAACATTTGAACTCATCATAAATGCTTACTTACATAAATGTTCATTAATTCCCATTTTTCATTAACTCAATTTAGCATACCACCTTGCCATGCTTGATAGCTCAGTTTTGGTTGCACTGTCCCCATCTGTTGGACTGGACTCAAGGCTAACATTGTGGTAATTGATAGGTGTGTCCCTCAAGGCTACCATACAACAGCTCATGAACAAGACCCCAAGATACTTGAACTCCTTCGTTTGCGGCAGCAACTTACTCCAAACCCAGTTACATTTATTTGTTGGTTTAAACAACCCTTTCTTTCCCTTGTAAATTGATCAATATTCCAGAAAAGAAATAACTTTGTCTGACCAAATGCAGCTGGTTTTATGTTGCTTCTGTTCCCCTCACGAGCTGGGACATAATATAGACCTAATATATTTTATTAAAAGGTGGCTAAAAGTTACCACACGAGAACAGTGACAGCCTCTCTTGATGGTCTTCTGTGCCATTTTTAGCTGGAGGTGGAATCAGGAGGAAGCTACTGTTGAATTAGTGTATATTGCCACTGGGACAGCGCCCATTAGGAATACAATGCAGACTCATTTTAAGTCATATTAAAATGATTAAAAACTAGAAACTAATTCATTTGCTCATTTCAAATATTGTAGCAGCTGGACCACACACTGGTCTGCATGTCTGTCGTGTTAACTATCTAATAATGACAAAATGGAAAATTAAAACATGCTGATCGCTTTTGAATGTGAGCCTCCCTCTCCTTACCTCGGTCAGGACGGGTTGTTGGTCTCCTCCCAGAAAGTGCGCCCCCTTGAGGACATCTGGGAGGAACCGGCCGCTCAGCGGCACCCAGCACAACTTCCATGAGACAAAGAGGGAGACGCTGAAGAGAGCCAGACCACAGGTGGTCACCAGCAGGGACAACAGGCTCACCGATACATCTAGAAAGAGAGAGGGGGACTCAGTGAACAGGGAACACAGCTTTGCCAGTAAGAAAAAAAAAACGCTGGCGCAGTCAAACCTCGCTCCCCGGAGAGGACAGACTGTTTATTCAGAATGCTAAAAAGAAAGAAAACTATTACAGTTCCTCACTGCAGGCAAAAGTTGAAATTTATGGTTGCAAAAATGCAAAACAGCATTCACAACTAAAGAATCATCACTGATTTGGCTGATTATGAATTCATGCTTTCAGGTTTTCAGTAAAAAATGGCAGAGAGGGTATGGAGAAAAACCTTAAATTGATCATCTTTACCAAGCTGTTACCAAGTAATTTTCATATTTGGATGTTTTGACTGTTAAAATTTGAGCATGTGCAGCCTTTTAAATTCATTGTGCTGTCACTGCCTCGTCCTGTCTGCTTTCCAACATCTATTCCTGCAAACAGTCCAACACTCTCAAACTTATTTTAGACACACAAGATGGCTCGCTCGCATGTATTTTTCACTATATTGTACATGGTTGAATGGGTTCTCATTATTCAATGTTTAAACATAAGAGTAGAGACAGAAAGTATACAGCAAACGTCTCCATGACTCCACAGGGGCAAAAAGCAGATCTGCTCTGTACTTCATGAACAACTACAGCAAATAACGCAAGTTTACTGAAACTTATCTGCAGTTTAATGAATAAACTGCACATTTCCAGATCCAAATGATGCATTTTGTGTCACTAGTAAAAGATCTTTTAGGTGTACAATTCTTGCAACGAGATAAGACCACAAATGTATCTTGCAAGACTAACTGAGAGGTTTTTGGAATTTATTGAAGTGACGCCTTGGTCTGGGTATGTCTGTCTCTTTCCTTCACGTTCTCTTTCTCTTTGTTGCTTGTCGTTCTGAATTATACTCAACAGACAGAAAGTCTCATATTTTTGAAGCCACCAGACTGAGTGTCCTTGTTTATTTGGCTACAATGCCCTGCAGATTCCACGATCTGTGATACACTGAGCATCCATAATGTCCGGTAATGTTGGAGACATTTAGGGTTTCAGGGTCATCTGGTCCTTTAATGATCACCATGATAGGTATCCATATTCTCCGCCATGGTTGCCCCTCATCTCCAATCCTGTTTCATGGACAGGATCTCATGGTGCAGCCCAGGTTAGAAGACCAGTGGGACCTTCAGGATGCACTGGGGCTGGGCTGAAGGAGTTTAAGTATCTCTAGATCTTTTCAGATGGATAGACAAATTGTTGAAGCCTCAGCAGCAATGCATGGAGGGTAAAACATCTGATTTACCAGTTGATCTACCTTCCTACCCTCACCGATGGCCACAAGCTTTGGGAAGTGGTGGATACAAGCAGCTGAAATGAGCTTCCTTCATAGCGTGGCTACGGGCTCAGCATCAGAGATGCAGTGCTGCTGCAACATCATGCTGAAAGGAGCAAGCTGAGGTGGTTCGGGTATCTAAACAGGATGTCTCCTGGGTACCTTCCTGTGGAGGTTTTCCGATCACATCCAACTAGAAAGACACCAGAGAACTCTCTGGAGGGATTACGTATCCAATGTGGCCGGGGAACGCCTCAGGATTCTCCTGGAGAAGCTGGAAAATGTTGATGGGGAAGACCCACGACCTGATTCTGGATAAGCAGGAAGACATAGATGGATGGGAGGAACCAAAATAAGGATGTAACACATAGATGGCACCTTCAAGTCATGGTATAGAACATGTAATTACATTACATAGAACATGTAATTACATTACATAGAACATGTAATTACATGTAATTGTAAATGACACAAGATGAGGAGATTACAGTGTTGAACGGTATCTATAGCAACAACTATTACCGGCTTCTCAACAAAACAGGTGGCTGTGACAAAAAGACAGACAACCGCTGTGTTCCAGGAACTGCCAGACTGAAGGTGAACCGTTTATGGGCAAAAGTCCCCTGAGATTTGAACTAAACTCTCCTTTCCTGGACTCTTTGTGCCAACCTAACACTCTGCAACAGTAAAACTGTCCCTCTGACACCCTCCAGGACCACGACCGAGTTCCCCCCATCGCCCTTTGTGTTATAAAGTTGTCATGCTAATCTGATTCACTGCCAATCTGGAGATGGCCAAGGCTTCTATTGACTCTCATGGTTATGAACCATTAAATACTGAATACATGTAAAGCACCACCTAAACTCTTTCAACTTTGAGCATCATTCTTACTGCGTAACATTTAAGAGTATTATATGTTATAGGACAGGCGTAGTCAATCATGATTTCAGGAGGTCCGGATAGAGAAAAATGCTCACGTCCAGGTTCTGCAGCTTCATCATGTTTCAGTTCCATTATAATTTAGTTATACGTTACAATTATTTTATATATATTGAAGCAGCATTATCACTGTATCAGCATCTGCACTGTGTGAAGTCAACGACTCAAATCAAACAAAGAAAGCTAGAATTCAACGTCATGGCAACAATATTTATTTTCAGTACATCTCTGGACTCTGGAGAGCTACATACAATGATGAATAATAAAGCAAACAAATAAAAATAAATAAGAAAAGTCCATGTAATTTCTGCCAAAACTGAATAAAACTCAATGATATGTCGTTTCCAGCTCTGGGTCCATTCTCCGTCCTGTCCGCTTATTAGTGACCTGTGCTATAGGAGGATGTTTTCATTGGCGTATGATCACCTGAAAATAAGAACCGTTGTGTTTTCGTTGTCTCGAAATGAACGCTTTAGATCTACAGTGAGAACGGGTCCTCTTCCATGGAGCCCACCATGTTGAACCACCATTTTTGACAGACAAACCAAACACTGATCTAGATATGGACTTCTGTTCTGGACCTTTTAAAACTGGTTGTAATAATACTGCATGTTTGTGGAGACAGTACACAAAGAGTGCTTGTTAAATTCTGGTTATGTTCTTTGCCAAATGAGAATTAAGTAAAGGATTTTCTGCCTTATTAACAGCTTAAGCCTCGATGTAAGCTACCCTTAGTAATACCTCGCTAAGTATTAGACACTTTATACTTGTACCTGTTATTCCTTCATGCATATTCACATAAACTCAAGCAGCCACAACACAGACAATTACGCTAATCAAAACCTCTCAAACCTTTTTTTAAATTATAATTGTCGACTTCCTTTAGAGAGGAGGGAGCTTATTGATTATTGGAGCTCCTGAATCCAATTAACCGCCACCAGCTGTATAGGGTTTAGGACTCGGTGCCTTGATTGCACCCCACAGGGGGACTTGAAAAGCGGAGACACCCCGTGGCTTTTGAAAAAGGCTCTAACAAAAGGTAATTGAATGAAGCCACAGGCTTGTCTGAGCTGTTTTACTCAATTTAAAAGCCAAACTTAACCACGAAGGAGCAACAGTGAATATTTTACAACTCGAATATTTGATGATGGGAGGTGGTTTTGGAAAGAGGTGGCCTCGGATATAAACAAGATTTATGGGAGGAGAGCTGACATGATATTATTTTTATGTTATTTTCCATGAAAGAAGTGCGTCGACTGTTCATGCACATCAAAGCCAGAGCGTGGTGGAGCAAGCTGCATGCTCTCTATCTGTGCCAGCTGAGAACAGAAGCCCTGCACTGTGCCGGGACAAACACTGTATATCATCCCTCCACTGCTTTCAATTCATCCCAGCTGGTGCAAAGTGCAGAGCTGCACACAAGAAGGCTGGCTGTGTTCTACCTGCCTCATTTCACAAATCGTATGCTGACTGTGCTTTAATACTAATGAGCATACTGTACACAGTGCAAATATATTCCTTTAGATTTATTCATTTAATTTAATAAAACAATTCATACAAATGAACCTGTTATCCAAAATAATTTGAATTATTACTGTTTTAGCATCTTTCAGCTCATTGTTTTGGTTTCTGAGCCTGAAAACTGCTCAGCATCATTTCCAGTCGCAGTTATCACAGTTATCAGCCCAAAAACTCACTAAAAACTCACTGTGCCCTCCATCAAACAGCAGACAGACCAAGTTATCAACTAGCTGGTGAATACAGTGAAGCGTTTAGCAGCCAGGTCTTTCTCTGGAGTTTTGTCGAGTGGATATTGGGAGTTACATTTATCAGGTACAAAGAAATATGATCCGAAATGTATGCTAATGTTGCCTTGTGTCTGCTGGATGTGTAAATGAGGAATTCTTTAATTCAGGTTTAGTGTTTAGTGTTTTTAGTTTGTTCCACTGCCTATAAATAAATAACACTCATTAACAAGTCTCTATTGACGATCACATCCATGTGTATGAACCTCATTCAGACCCTAAAATGGCTCCTCAGAGTGAGTTTGTTTTTCATTCCCTTTAAAGGAGAAACAGTGAGGAGCAGTAGTAGCTACAGGCGAGATGTTTAGCTAGAAGTATGAAAGTATGAAACCTCCAGCAGCTCTTGGAATGCATCAGTTATATAATTAAGAAAAAAAAGACAAGAAAGCTGTATAAAAATCTGCTGCTGCCACTTGTAGCTTCTACTGGAGGAGGCTGCAGTCCCAGCAGCACTGATGTGTTCTTCCAAGGCCAAGGAGTGTTTCATACTCCATTATTTTGTGGGTTTATGGGTTACATTAAAAAAAGCCCCATTCACAACTAGCCCATCCACTGTGTAGGATTTCCTGACTGTGTGGGAGCCGGTCCTTGGTGATGAATGAATGTTAGCAGCTCTGTAGTGCTCCTTGTTGGATTTAGGAAAGTTAATAGCTACTCCAGATGCCAATGTGGTTGACCAGAAGAGGGCAGCACTCATTCCTGATCTGTATTAACTGTTGCCTTTAAGCCTTAATATAACTTGAACAGGTGAGTTGTATAAAAATTCACCCTCAGTACAGTTGTCATGAACGGGGAAATTAGCTATAGAGACCAAAAGTGTTTTTTGTACCAGGCTGTAAACATGTTTATTTCTGCTGTGAAGTTGGACATTTTAACATGGGGACTTATGGAGACGGACTGCAACAGGTTTTTTTTTTTTGGCACTCCAGTGTTGGCTTCATTTCATGGAGGTTGCCACTTGGTCTGAAATAACATTTCAGAGCAAAAATACAAGCAATTTTTTTACAAATCAACCAATAGTTGAACATATTAAATAGAAAAACACCATGAAAGCAACACATTTCAGGTTTTCAGGCCAGCAGCAGAGGACACACATCAGTGGAAAAGATCAGAGTCCGATTTTCATTGTCCAACAATGTGAATGGATTTTCCTGATAGAAGCCTTGGCAGCGGCATTCTCCGGCCTCTGAAGTGAATCAAGCTTAAAACCCCCAAAGTGAACAGACACACAGATGGCTGCTTTTATTGATTTGGACTAAATCTCCCTTTGATGAGGCGTTGTGTAAATCAACAACCTGCTCCAGGTTGGCTGATTATCAGCTATGCTGCAGGAAAAAAAGCTGATTTGTATTGAACCTCACAATAGGTAGCAACTGAAGCAGGAGAGCCAACAGCGCTATGAAACTTGAACCTCCCCGTCGTTTCCTCATGTTTCATTTAGCACGTGTCTTATTCGCTCACTTTCACACATGCAGATACACCATCACATTTGTCTTCTGTCGGGGACTCGGAGAGTTTCCAAGCAGGAATAAGGATTAATTCATTAACCTTTTGAATGTGTGTGTATCCATCTGTCTTGTGCATGTGTGCAGTCGTTATTCTGTATTCAGTGTCTACAGATTTTGAACTGTTTAACCCTCGTCACCCAGCTGGGAGAACGTGGGAGAACTCAAAATAAAATTCATTTCATACATATTCTTTGGGTTCGGTGCAACTTATCTTTACAGTTTTAATGTAGCTTCTGTCTAGTGACAATAAAAACCCTTTAATTGGTTTAAAAATCATGCAAAATCATAAATATCTTGACTCAAACTCAGCAAATTTGGAGTATACCTTCAGTATCAAAAGTAGTCAGTGATTGTGGGTAATGTGCAATGTCAACCTGGTTCTTACAGTATCTGAAAATTGAGTATTTTGGAAGCCTGAAGATTTATAGACTATGCAAAACCTCAATCTCTTTTGAGTGTCAAACACTTCATTTTAAAGTAAATTATTGAGTATCAGTTAGAAGCACATATGCATCCATTATCCATGCATCAATTTTCTGTAACCTCTTATCTTCATCAGGGTCACGGTGGGGCTGGAGCCTATCCTAGCTGACTTAGGGCAAGAGGCGGGGTACAACCTGGACAAGTCGCCACCTCATCACAGGGCACATAGAGACAAAGAACCACTCACATTCATACCTACGGGCAATTTAGAGTCATAAATGAACTTATTAAGTGTGTGTCTTTGTCTTTGCTAACCACTGAACCACCATCAAGGATTAAAACATTCATAGACGTGGTGCTTTGTGACAAGTTGTGATGTGTTCCCATTGGCAGGAAAGGAATACCTGTCAGCTCATTGATTTCTGAATTATTTAGTGTCCCGTGCCTTTGTCACAACTCTGCCTCCATCATCATCATCAGGAATGACAGTGACACACTTCTGCATTTTGCTGTTCAAGGAATGTTTGGTGACAAAAAGGACATCTAAAAAACACACAAAGCCTCACAACTATCTTTCTATCTATAACTTTTGTTTGATTTTTCACTTTCTTGTATCAAAAAAGTCCAAAATTCTTGTTTTTGGAACTTTTCCTAAAAGCAAAACTCCAGGATTTTTGCACAAAATAGCAAGATTTGATGACCCAACATTGGATTGTTGCTGAGAATAAATTTAGACCACTGCACGCTACAAGGGGTTAAAATTTGTGACTGAATGCAATCACTAAAATCAATTCAAAGCTACCGGTGGCCAGTTGAGAAAGGTTGAAACAGGCGTAACGCAATCTTGCACAGGTGCATCGAGTCTTCATCAATAATCTGGCAACAGAGTTCGACACACTGTGTTACGAGCTGAATTCAATGACTGGTTACATCCGTAAATCTCAGACACAGACGTTAAATTGGAGGGGCGTGGAAGTGATTCAAAGGTACTGATTTTAGGAACATCGCTCACCTGGAGACACAAGACAATTTCTGTTATAACTGGAAGGAACAAGCAGCAATCTGCACGACAAGGATGATTATCATGCTGGGCTCCAACACTCCAACTGGCTTAAAAATATAAACAGAGAAATCAGGAACTTGAAAGATCAGGAAGTCATCAGGATAATTCAGAAGATGATTGGACGATCACCTGAGGGAGGTCTTGTCTGGCATGGCCTGCAATTACCTCCTCCACCTGCAGCTCATTATCCAATCACCAGTACCGGTATATAACCCCGGTTCAACTTTCCAGACTCTGCAACAACGTTACAGCCAAATCCAGCACTCTTTGCGTCTGCTTCTTCTTTGCTAACCCTGATGTCTCTGAGCTGCCTCGTTATCACTCCCGTCTCTGGAAATCTCCTCACCACCTGACGCCCACCTTTCCCTGAACTATTCACCCCTCTGGCTTTGTTTAATAAAGCTCAGTCTCTGGTTGTGTTTGCACACTTCTACACAACACCTGTAAAGTGACAATGCTGATAGCAAAGCTGATCTCAAGGACCTTCAGCTGAACTCCAGAAAGAACAATCTCTCTGGAGATCGGTGAAGGTTTGAAGGGGAACACAGAGAGTTAAGTTTGATTTGGACTTCTGGTCTATAGAGATCATGGAGCTGTAATTCGCGGACTGAAGGCATCAACGGACGTTTAACATTTAAAAAAAAAAAAACTATGTTTGGGTCTAAAGTGTGGGCTCACCTGAGGGCTGATGGCCATAAGGTGGCTGGGTTGATCTCCATTTAAGAGCGGAGTTATCATTTTATATAGACTGCTAGCTACCTAGCTACATCCAAGAGTCACAAAAACAATGGCATGCTTAGATTAGATTAACACAGCTAAGGTGTTTATTTACAGAATTAATACATTTTAAATCAATGTTTCTGAAATTGTCAGCTGCTACACTGTAAAAAATGTCTGTAGATTTTATGATGAAAAACTACCACTTTTACAATAACAGTAAAAGACTGTAAAATATGCCGTGAAATGTGACTGTTTTATTGTATACAGTATAACAGTCATATTTTGAAACCTTTATTTACACAGCATTTTAAGGGAATTAATACAGAATAAAGTGTTTTATATTAGAGACTGTTAATTGTTAAACTTTTATTTATACAGCCTTCATATGATATTTTCATGTCAGTTATACAGCAAAACAGTGCTGGATATGGAATAAAACCCAACCTTAACCGTAAAATCAACAGTACTAACATTCTTTTACCGTAACATTACAAAAAGGTTATACCGTATTTATTACGGTAAAATTCTGGCAACCACAGCTGCCATTTTCTTACCATTTAAAAGCAGCACATAGCTGGACAAATGCATAACTTGGTACTGATTGATTAGAACAAAATAAAACTCCACCAAGCAGAAATTGCTCAGTCCTTGAAAACGCTGCTTGCAATGTTGTTACCGTTGTCAAACAGCATTTTCAGGGGGGGCGTGCCCGTTTGGACCACTTGGAAGTGCTGATTGCAGCGTTGCCAAGAACCACTCATCCGATCGACATCAACTAAAATTCAAATTCTAAACTCAACCCAGTTGCAGATTTATCCAAACAATATGATTTCCAAACAATATTTAGAGGTATTAACACAGACTACAACAGAAAGAACCTCCACACTTCCCTTTGCTTCTTATGCCTTTTTTTTTATTGTTGGTTTTATTTTTGTTATTTCGGTGTGGCATCATCTCTGCGGTTGCGAGCATTAGTGGTGATGAGTGCGTACAGAGGTCCCCGTGCCTCTGAAGAAGGTTCATTATAGGCCCATCACACCCTCCGTTGAGTCCCTGAGCAGGGCAGACACCGATCAGAGACACACAACATACTCGCAACCATACCAGTTTATTCCTGTTTACTATCCAACACACCTACGCAGATAATAACCCGCAATTAAACCACAGTACTGGTGTAAGCATCACAGTTGAATGGCTGATTCATTGGGACAGCAACTCATTATTTTTCCATCCTACACGTAATGTTTCTATTTCCATTTAGGACTATAAATGACAGATGTAGGACACCGGTGGGATGTGAAAGGTCCACCTTTAATGATTTTTAGCCATGCTAACTGCGTGGCTCTAGGGATGGCAATTATTGGTTGTTGGTCGGTCAGTCTACCACTGTGGTCCTGTGGTGGCAGATGTATCAGTTACATTGTTAAACATTATCTGTATTATATTTTTGTATTCTGTATTTTGCTACGCTCTGTCTATTTTTAGGAGTGTGATGGCAATTTGCAACTTTGACATCTCGCAGCTTCGACTTAGTAAAAGTGCCCACCAAGAGATCGGTAGCAAACTTTCCTGTTACAAGAAGATTGACTTGTCAGGAAAGAAAAACTTTAATTTCATGTAACCAGTTGAAGGTTTCTGATCACGTCAGATGCAGGGCAGCAGCTGTATATGTTGCTTTCAATACTCTTTGTCTGACTCTTAACCACTTTGCGTGTGTGAGGATCTCTGACATGAGCATGTTAGCATGGTGATGATGGAGCAGTGGGAGTGGCTGTGGTGTAGTCTAGTTGTATTCTCATTTTTTAAGCCAAACCTTTGAATAGTTGGGTTGACGCAAGTGTTACCAATGAGATTCATAAAAGTTCCATTTCATTTCTTGCAGCAGAGACTCCAGTGAGCCAACATCAAGTGGCAACTTCCATGGTTAGGAAATGAAACCAATATGGAAGTGCCAAAAACTGTAATTCCTCGAGCGGCCACTTGAGGCTATCCACAGAACATTTCAGCCTCCACAAGCTCCCATGTTAAAACATGTTTACAGCCTGGTACAAAAACAGTTTTGGTCTCTATGTCTAATTTCCCCGTTCATGACAACTGTACTGAGGGTGAATTTTTATAGAACTGTTCAAGGCTATCAATCAAAGTCAAAGAAGCAGTACAGCCAACATGGCGGCGGCCAGCGCAGCATATTTTGAGCTTCAAAATGGCGCTTCAGAAACCTGTGGGTGACTTCACGCATAGGCTGTCTATTATTTGTCCTGTTATTGGCCAACATGCACCATAGCAGCACACTGACTCTGTTTGACCTGAATGGAATAGAGCCTTTATTAGTATCATTGCTAACGCCTGTGTTTAGTCTGCTATTTGATGAAGGTCTAAATCACCTCTCACATCATTTTAAAAGCCAAAATAACACAGATATAATATTAAAAATCGACTATGTTGACATTGTTAAGTATACCGTCTAATATTTATAAGATGCTGCAACCAGCAGGTTAATACAATTATTAAAGACAGAAAGCCTATGGTTATGACCAATTTATCGTCCAGTGCCTGCTACTGTCAGCCAGCGGGCCTCGGGCCACAGACATCTCATTAAACTGTTCGATGTACTACAGTCCTTCCTCTGGGGAGCGCAGCACTGAGTACAGTTCAATAAGCTGCAACAGCCAAGTCAGCAGTGGGTCAATAAAAGAGCATAGCGGAGGTGAAAGGGCATGGGAGTGTTGGTCTGAGGGAGAGCATGGGGATAATGTCCTGGAAATGACTTTTGTCACACTGAGGAGGGGGAAGAGGGGATGGATGAACCTCATACGAAGGGGATTAGAAGAAAACATTGCGGATGTGTTGATTTTAAATTAAGAGATGAGAAGAAAAGACGGGAGCCATTAACTTTACTGAGCTCATTGTGGAATATCACCAGAGGCTCAAAGATATCTAAACCAAATATCCCATGTTATGTTGCCTGGCAACGATACCTCGAAAATGCAATCAAGGGTGTAATGAAACCTAACCTATTTCCCCCAACATTTAATCAATTCTTCGTCTTAGAGACTAAGAAATGAAAGTACTTTGTGCGTTTCAACTTTCCAGTGGATCACTGTTCCCACGACTATGACTTGCATAAGAATATGAAACCATCATGTTTGATTCAGAGGGAGATTTGTTGTCATAATAAATCCCTGAATGCATGAAAAGGTCCAACAGACCTCCAGGCCTCGTGAAATTAGAGCATCACTGAATTAAAATGGGTTGCAACCAAGCGGCGACCTCCGTGGCCAGGAAATGAAGCCAATGTGGAAGTGCCAAAAAAAAGCTGCAGTTCCTCTTGCCGTCCACTTGAGGCTGGCTCCAGAAGTGAGTCAGTCTCCATAAGTCCCCATGTTAAAATGTCCAACTTCACAGCAGAAATAAACATGTTTACAGCCTGGTACAAAAAAAAAAAAAGATTGGAAGCCCCAAGATAATCAGATGTCTTTGGTTTAGATAAGTCATTTTTGGGCGTCACAGACTTGGATACTTCAGTTTGACTCAACACTTCAATATATAGACTATGAAAGCTCTGCAGGAGCAATGCCTGAAAAGAGACAGTTGTAGAGGAAAAGAAGAAGCTTTTGTATGACATTAGAATATGTTTAGTTTTCAGTAACATGCTGTAATTAAAGAGAGAGACCTACAAACAGAGGAAATATCTTCTCAGTCTGTTTGTCTCACGAGGGGTGGGGAAGGTTACGTTTGGGTGAAACTTCAAATGAGGCCAAGAAATAGGCTTTGAGATTACATCACCAATCTAGCACCCACAGCTGGTGCCATCATGGAGGTCCGCTGAGGAGCAGGCTGCACGTTCAAAAATAGAGATACAGACGGAGTACATTTTTCACAAAGGTACTATACAAACACACACACATGAAGGCCAAGATGGTTCATCTTGGCCTTCATGTGTGTGTGTTTGTATAGTACCTTTGTGAAAAATGTACATATATAAAACTAGGTAGTTCTGCTGTTGCTCCTGATAGAGTAAAACAACTTGTCCAGCTCCGAGCTTGTCCAGCTCCGGTTCTGGCACGACACTGACTCTAGTCCCAACCAGAATTCTGTTAGAAACCCTTCCGGTGGTACAAAACACCTGTGGTACAAACACTAACACTCCCCCGGTGCTCTGAGCTCACTATCTTACCTCGTTTTTGTCATTGCTCTATCAACTGAAAACACACTCGTAGTCTTTGGCAAGTAGAAGTGGTATTTTATGTTAAAATGATTGTATATTCTATATATCTTGTTCATAATCTGAAAAATCCATTATGTTTAGAAAGGGTTGAAATCACAAGTTCATTTATCATTTTAATTGTTGACTTGATTCTTTATTGTTTCATTGAGTGGTGATCGTGTTACCGCTGATCTCAGCCTGCTAGCCTGAGATCGATTGCTTCTGTCTCCACCGACACACAGGCGGAGGAGGAGGAGTGTTTTTTCCTCATTCATAATAAAAGTTCTTCGAGGAGCACCACCCGGTCACTCCACAGTGATCATCTTTCATACATAAAAGATGTGTAAGTTTTCTGATCCCTCACTGGCTTCCCTCCCACAAACAACAAAACGTGTGAGCTGCAAGGATTTCAAGGCGGATTTTTTCAGTTTTTAGACACCAACAAGACGCCAGCATTGTTTTTTAAGCTTTAGCAAACACATTTCTTCAACATCTGATTATTAAAATAAGAACAGAGGCAAATATTCATTATAACACCCACTGCGTGCTGGAAAAAGAGCGCTCCCATATGTTTTAATGTAGGATGGATGAGTTGGTTTTGTGTTTCCTGTTTTATTTTGTAGTTCTCTCCCTGTCTGTGTCTTGAATTTCTGCTTCCTGCCTCGTTTTCCCGCCTGTTTTTGTCCCACCTGATGTCCTGCATGGTTATTTCGTTCCTGTGTTTCTTTGTCTGTCAGTTATGTGTCTGTGCTGCGTTTGCATCTGAAGCTTGAAGTATGTTTCAGTATGTATGTTTCATGACATATTTTAGTCTTTTACTGTCAAAGTTTGGCACTTTTTCATTTTAATTTCCACAGTTTCTGGACGTTTTGCACCATGAGTCAATGCTACAATTTTCACTCATTTTCTACGGTCTGATTTAATTCGATATAGTTTGTGTGTCTTTCTTGTTTCTTTAAAGAAATGTATTTCTATTTTTTACTTTTTATAGTTTTATTTTTTAGTTTTCTATTCGTAAAAATCTTTGCACAGGTTTAATTTAAACTCAGATTCATCTCACAGGTTTAATTTTAATTTATGTTTACTGTGTCTCATGCTGCTATTGGATGCTTAAATTTCCCTCAGGATCAATAAAGTATCTATCAACCTATCTGTCTACTTTGTACCTTTTAAAGGTCCAGTGTGTAAGATTGGAGGACTTTATTTTCAGAATAAGGCAAACATGGAATATAATATTCATAACTATGTTTTCATGCATGTATAATCAGCTGAAAATAAGAATCTTTTTATTTTTGTTACTTTAAAATGAGCCTTTTATATCCACAGTGGGAGTGGGTCCTCTTTTACGGAGGCTGCCAGGTTTCTACAGTAGCCCAGAACAGACAAACTGAATGCTGACTCTAGACAGAGCCTTTCAAGTGTTGTTTGACATCAGGTAGGCGAGGGTGATGTGAGGAGATTGCAATGCAGAGATTACAACACTAGATGCAGCTAAATCCTGCACACTGGACCTTTTTTAAATGACGAAGAACTAGTCTGTACATTTGGATCTAGACGTGCACATCATGGGTTAATGTGGGCCCTTCGTTTGCCTGTTAAGGTGCGAGTAGAAAAATGGATTCCTCCTGTGGCGTTTGAGCGTCTGTGGCCTTTTTAAAAAAAAAAAACGCTGCAAAACAGTAAAAAATATATCAGAATATCAGAGAGCTCGGTCTCTCCCCTTTCGACTCGGAGGGATGGTTGTTTGTTGTAGATCAAACTGTGTGTGTGTGTGTGTGTGTGTGTGTGTGTGTGTGTGTGTGTGTGTGTGCACATTCAGAGCAGTCTAATACAAGAGGAAGTGGGTCACAGCTCCTCAGGGGAAACCACTATGGTAGCTTGAACTTCCTCTTCATCATACATGTTTAATGATGGATTGTAACATGTTTAAAGGCAGCGGAGCAGCCGCAAACAAAAACCCCTCAACATGCATGCTGTAAACACACACACACACACACACACACACACACAGACACACAGAGAGGAGGAGAGGAACTGGATCACAAACTGTATGTATGATAGATCATGCATGCACGGTAAATTATCTAATAGTCTATGTGCTCTGATATGTATGCACGTCATACGATAACCACACACACACACACACACACACACACACACTGTACTGAACATTTTATCACAGAGGAGCAGAAGAAGAACTCTAATATTCACGCTCATTTTTCCCCAAAGTAATATTCCTACAATGTTCCTGGTGATTTCTGCAGTGTAATATCTATACTGTCTAACAATGTAATTACATTTTTTTAGAGTGCAGACGGAGCCTTTTTAAAATTTCAAAGTATCCCAGAATGTTTTTCTTCAGATCAGAACATAAAAGCCAAATATTGGAGACATTTACAGCCAACTATTCACAGACTGGGAGTCTAAAATAAACCGGATTAGATCACTGCTGGGTGTTATTTGTTTTGCTGGAGCTGGACTTGTGTCTGCAAAGTGCTGGGAGCAAATGGGGAATATCGGGTGGGGCTTTTCTCTCTCTCTCCATCTCTACTGTCTGTCAGAGAAAAGAGAAACCAACGCTCACAACAGTTCAGTCTGTTCGTGGTGGACACACACACTCTCTCTCTCACACACACACACATATATATACTGTGTGTGTCTTTGTGGATTGTGCTGGTGCTAATGGATGCAAGCAACAAGTTCACAGATTACATCTCTTCTTGCATTTTAGTGCAACTGGGAACACTTAACAGGAGTTTTTTTTCTCCTCTTCTTCTTTCCAGACTGACCACTGAGCAGCATCTTTAATGTGCCCCCCCCCCCCCCACACACACACACACACACCTTTAATGCATGCAGAGGTCAGGAGTAACATGCAGTGTTTAAATGTGGTTTGTCTTTCTCTTTAAACCCAGTTTGGAAGTTCAGGTGAAGGAAACATTTCTAAAAAAAAAAAATAGAAAATTTCAGCGCCTGATCAAATCAAACTATGATTTCACTCTCTGATCTCAAATTTCAGACTCCCAGTTTACTTTAAACTCTCATAAAGAACAATGCGGAGCCTGACCTGAGTCCGTGTAACGCGGTCTGGCCAAGTCCCTGAAGTAGTAAATGAAATCCAGGCAGTTGTCGTCCTGCACCTCTCCCTTGGAGCACAGGTCGGAGAGCAGTTCCAGCGCCTTTCGACAAATCTCATCCTCTCTTTCTGCAGGCATTGCCCTCCAGCATCCTTCTGACTTGTCGGCCACTCCGGCTGATCCTCCACCAGCTCTGTCTCACACACGCAAACACACAAACACACACACACACCAGCGCAAAGACGCACGAAGACGCACGGGTTACACCCCTGGATAGGTCCGGTGCGCTCGACGCATCCGCGAAAATCCGCCGAAATCCGATTTAAGTTGAGTTTAGGTGAATTTTAAGTGAAAGCTGGAGGTTTGAGCTGATGGAGGAGAAGTTTTCATCCGTTTAAAAAATCCTCATTTACGTGATTTTGTTGTTTTTAGCAGGAAAACATCGACTCCAACCCAGTTTGATTCTCCTCTCCTTCTCCTTCTCCTCCTCCTCTTCTCTTTTCTTTCTCTTTCTTTATTCCTCCTGCTGAATCACAACTGAGCCTCCAGGCTTCAGCAGCAGCGCCAGTCAAGGTCTTTGAATGAATGCTCGGCTTTCACAGCGCTCAATTATTCCTCAATGCGCCGGGATGCAGAGAGACAGAGAGGAAGCTCTGCCTCCATCAAGCTCCCCTCCCCTCCTCCTCTACCACCACCACCACCACCTCCACCCTGCTATCCAAGCAGCAGTCTGCACGCACCTCCACAGGAGAAGCCAGTAGAGACTTCTGTGTTCTTCTTCTTGCAAATGTCATGAAATCCCTCGCTGTGCCTCCTCTTTCTCCTCTGTCTAATGAGTAAAAGTCAGACCTCAGCTCCTCTCACCAGGTAAACACGAGTAATGAAGTCATGCTCCTGGGTAGCAGATGTTTAAACAGGGTACACCTGAGAGGAGCCACAAGCACGAGCCTGACCTTTACTGATGGAAGTAATGAAGGGCGAGAACGACAGATAAATGTCACTTTAAAGCCTCGCTGAAGGAACTAATAAAGGCCTCCCTGCCTCTCCTTTCTGTGTGTGTTTGTGAAGTATTAGCAGAGGACCTTTGAGTGTGTCAACAAATGTCTCCAGGCAACATAAAAATAACTTCACTGTGAAGTTTTGCAGCGTTTCGGCTGCATGTAAATGTAACAATCGCGACCAAACAGAAGTTTCTGCTGCTGATCTCACAACAAGAACTGAGTCAGGTCCCTCAGACGTAAGGTGCGTTACATTTTAGCACCTCATTTTCCCTCCATACACTTTATCTAAAGCTGAACCCATTAATATTCATATATAAAAACAACAGTTAACATTAAAATTGACTCCCTATGTCTCACCTCTAAATTAATGCCATTAATGTGCTTTGAAGAACCTTTTTGTGTTCAATAATCTTTGTTTCCTGTAAAGATTCCTTGGAAAACTGATTATTGGTTCTTTAAATTGACTCTTTGCAGCAGCTGGTTCTTTAAAGAACTGATAGATAAAAAGTTCCCCAATGCCATCACCATGAAAAACCCCCTAAGGCTCTAACTCAAACATTTATCTTTACTTTGAGTTCTCTGGAGAACCTTTTTGTCCTTAAGAACCATTTTTGTTGTTTAAAGTTTCTTTGGATAACTCAATGCCAAAAAAGAGTCTCAACAACTTCAGCATTTTTCTTTGGAAAACTGATGACTGGTTCTGTAAGTCGACTCTTTGCAGCAGCTGGTTCTTTAAAGAACTGATAGATAAAAAGTTCCTCGCAGAACCGAAAAGAGTTCCCTTATGGCATCACCATGAAGAACCACTTTAGGCTGTAACCTGAACCTTTATTTTTAAAGGTGTATGAGTGACTTCTGTAGACTTTCGACACACTGTCAATTAAAAACCAGCAGGAACTGTGTGGTGAATCTCTCCAGTGTTCTCTGCATAAACGACTGTGGTGGAGTGATTTTTATTTTACATGGATGATCTCATCAGAGTGGTCGGGGCACTTTGTAGCTCACGCAGCTGATGTAATTCTAAGAGCACAAAGAGGTCAAACGCCGCTGTCAGATCAGTCGAAGTACACAGAGCGGTGCTTTGGGAATATAGCTGACACCGGCAGTGAGATTCACTGATGTAATTCTCATCTCAGGCCTGTACGGGTCGGGCAAAAGGGTCAGAGGTGAGCGCTGCTCCGCTCCAGGTAACCATGACAACCATATGAAGTGGGGGAGTAAAAATCTCATAATGTTTCAGGTCCTCGAGGTGTCAGATGGGAACTGACCCAACATCAGCATTTTGATCCAGTCCTGAGCTGATTAAGATGTTCATCTGAGTCTCCGTCAGTCGCTCACAGTATTCAAACTTTTACCAACTGCAGTTCCTCTTGTCGTCCACTTGAGGCTGGCTCCAGAAGTGAGTCAGTCTCCATAAGTCCCCATGTTAAAATGTCCAACTTCACAGCAGAAATAAACATGTTTACAGCCTGGTACAAAAAACAGTTTTGGTCTCTATAGCTAATTTCCCCGTTCATGACAACTGATTATATTAAGGCTTAAAGTTATGCAGGACGTTGACGGAGGAAGCTAAGAAGAGAAAAGGAGAGAGTGAGCGAGCAAGAAGCCGCCGGACAAGAGTAAATCTGGGACTGACTTTTAGTGGTTGGTGAGAGCTTGGTGAAATAAAAGGCTGAAAGACAGACGCCGAGCTGGGCTGACTGCTGTTGGACTGTTGGACCACAATAACATGAGGGTGCTGCCCTGAATACATCGTCTGTGCTGAAGATGTCTCCACAAGTTTGTGAGCTCGCTGCATCTCAAAAAAACACCTCTGCTTCAGAGCTCTGGAGGTCAGCATTATTCTTTAAATCCTATCCGTTGTTTGAACAGTGGCAGATCACCATGAGCGGATCACATATCCTGAAATTAAGAAAGAAAGACAAGACAGCTGCTGCTACCACTTGAAGCTACGACCAGGGAGGTCGCAACCCTGGTGCTAATGTACAGACACACACACAAACCTTTGAAACTAAACCTACACCCTTGGCCTGACCCGAACTGGATCCAGTTGTCTGGTAATAATAGCACCAGTGAAATACGACTTCGGCATTCTGTCTTTAGCAGATCCACTAAAGATTCATCAGACGGGGCGACGTGAGATGAAGCTAACGAGGAAACAAAACAGTTTCGGAGTCAGGAGGAGTTTTTTTTCAACACTAAATACCTCAGCATGAAGACACACACACACACACACACACACACACACACACACACACACACACACACACACACACATGCTGACACCGCTGGTGATATTTGGACAGACATAATGTGCAATAAAACTGCTCTTCCACAGCCGGATGATGTATTCGTGTCAGCTTTAGTGGTCAGCAGGTCCAAAATAGGAGCACATCATCAAAAAGGAAGTGCATTATGATGCACCAAACCAACTGTGTGTGTGTGTGTGTGTGTGTGTGTGTGTGTGTGTGTGTGTAGGAGTGTGTGGGTGCCTCTGCCCTTGTGTTTATTTGTATCTTTGTACACATGTGCATATTTATTTCTTCATTTCCAAGTGTGTGTGTGTCTCACAGACTTTGTATTCAAGTGTGGACACATCATTGTGTGTGTGCGTGTCTTTTGGATGTGGGTGAGTTTGATTTAACATTATTTGGGAGGAATCAGCCAGGCTCGCAGCCAGCCCAGCTGGCTCGGAGGAACAGAGGGCATCTGTTCAGCCTCCACACCGGTCGCGCTGCTCTTAAAAAACGCTTCTCAGAAAAACGGCATCGACATAGAAACTCCTGACTGAGGTTAAAGAGCTAATCGCTACAATTTTCTCTACGCCATGGCTCAAAATATTAGAAAAACCCAAACCCCATCAGATATATTATGATTTCCAATATCACTGACCTCATGATTACTTTATATATGATGGGGATTTCTGTTTTTTCTTTGATTACATTGAAGACTGTTCATTGCAACGTCAATGCAAACCCTGCGCATCACAAAGAAACCCAACCACTTCAGACCCGTCGCCTTGACTTCTCACCTGATGAAGACAATGGAGAGAATCATTCTGAACCACTTCAAACCTCTGGTGCGCCCAGATCTGGACCCCCGACAATTTGCCTACCAACCAGGCATTGGTACAGTCATCTACCTACATCCATCACTGCTAAGCGGGAACCTTAAAGGCGGTGGAGTTGACCGCCACCTGGCTGTGGTCGGTCACTTCTACCACCTTTTTGAAGGTAGAGAGGGACGCCCCTGATCTGGTAGGAACTGGTAGGACGTTCCACCAACGGGGAACAACAGACGAGAAAAGTTTGGATCGTCCTGAGCGTACGGGTGGCAGAGCCAGGCGTCGTTCATTGGAGGAGGTAACATATGCCTGTATGAGGGTCATCAACGATGGATCAGGGAACATGTCCCGATAACTGTTATATAGTTCAGGAAACGTACAAACCGCCAGGATCAGTCTCTCATCATGGAGGTCAGTGCCTTGAGAGTAGTTACTGCGCATTGTGTAGAGAAAAGTTCAAGACAGTCACGTCCATAACCAACAAGTTGTTCAAGTCAAGACACCAGACTCACAAAACTCAGATCAAACCGTCAAACTAGGCACTGCTGATCAAACATGAAGCCAGATCCTGTTACTGCATTGCATATTTCTCTCCTCAGATGTTTTTAGAGCAAGTAAGAGAGCATGTGTGACCAGGGAAGTTACCATTTTTTCCTTGCCTGAAGTCAAAACCAAGCACAGCCCACACATGACTTTGTGGTAGTGGCAGGTGAGCAATTCAAGCGCCTATTTGTGTGACGTATTGCAGGAAATTAACACCAGAGCCCAAGTGCCCATTAAGACTGTAAGTGTTTGGAGGATTTATGGAGCACGCTGGGACACCTGATTAAACGAGGTCATCCCTGAAATAAATGGATGGCATGAGCGACAGGATTTAGTCTGATTTTGCCTCAGTATTAAGATTCCTGCAGAGACATTTAATAGGGGTGGACAGAATATTATCAGTGGTGCTTAAATAATTGAGAAATGTCCACAGTAGTCCACAGTAGTCCTGCTGTGGACAGGTTATCTTTCATTCCAAAGGCATTAACAATCCACAGCTCTCGCCCCTTTAACATGGATAAGTAATACCTGATGTCATGACTTCATCCAGTGCCATCTACCCACTCTCATGACATTTCAGATCCAACCACTCCCTCCTGCCCTGGCAATTTCGTCTCTCCTGACCTTCCTCGCCAATCACTCACCTGCTTCCCATTTCCATAATCAGCCATGATAGATGCAGACAGATCAGTTACCATATCGGACTGTGATTCAGGTGATAGGAATGCTCTCAATGGTGCAGCGGTATAAGGTTCAACCAGAATCTGAGGAAACAGATGGGCCATCTTGAATGTCCTCAAAAAGAAGATATGCTGGTGAGCCTTCTTGACAAAGGATTGAGGTGTTAAGGGTCCAAGAAAAGTCCTCAGAGATGTGGACACCCACAAAATTGAAGTTGGAGACATGCTCAACCTCTGATAAGGGTGTGCCACCATTGGTTTTTGTGAAGCATGAACTTTACTCTGACCGTCTTTGTGCCTGCTTTTTGGTTTAAGCTCGTTGTGTTTGTGAGGCCTTGTGCAATTATATGCACAAGTAGACAACACTTGGACCACTAGTAAGTGACACTGTCTTTTGCGAGTTGGGTGAAACCAACCCTTGAAAATCTCATTCAATTTCAAAATGTCCATGGCGGTCATTAGAAGAACTCGGACAATAGTGACTGCAGAAAAAAAACATATTGACATAAAAAGTGTACGAGAAACTGTGATACAGTTTGAATCGAGTTTCTAATCAAGTTTGGAGTGATGAATAAAAGCCTCAACCATCTTTTCTGCACCTTAAAGGAAGCGGTTGAGTTTTTTTGGAAAACAATGCTTGTTTGCTCTCTGGTGGAGCGTTAGATGAGATTGACTACCACTGTCATATCTGTCTGTTGCCATTTAACGTAGTTGGGAGACAGAGGAGAACAGCTAACCTCGCTCAGCCTGAAGGTAACAAAATCTGAAGAGACTTCTGGGCACCTTCGCTCGTTGCCTGGAAACTGCTCTCAGCCAAGAAATAGCCACAGCAAACGTACATGGAGATTGTATTTCAAAAAAAGTTGTGATGGTTAAAGCAACATTTTGTAACTTTTCTCTGATAAACCAACGTCTGTTAACTCCTGTTGATCTACTCTGACCTGTGATCAGGTGAATGGTGTCTCTGTCATTCGTACGTCTGTTCTCACACTATGTAACTTTGGGCTCCGGGTCGGGAGAAGTACGTAACGCTTTACGGCACTAAGTCACACACCACCAACTATTTCACTGATTTTGGTGAAACTGGATCATATTTTATGGAGAAAATGTTTTCTGGTATTCCCTCTGATGTCCTCCGGCTGCTCCGCCTCAACTCTCTGTGATTTACAGAGTTTCCTGATGGACAGTGAAGTAAACTGCTGACAACTGTAGCTGCTGTTAGCTAGTGTTAGCTAGTGTTAGCTCAGTTTGTTAGCCTGTTTGTTAGAGGTTTTCAGGCCTGAGAAATGGGGAAATGCTAACGGGGAGCGGAGCCAGTGTCATGCCAGAACCGGAGCCAATGTAACCTGGGCTCAGCAGCCTCTACGGACATAATGGCAGAGGAGAAGAGAGCGAAGAGGACGTTGATGGAGGAAGCTAAGCATTGTACATGATACATATACATTTGTAGTCGTGCTTCTGGTCTCCTGAGTCCAGTATTCAATCTCCTAGTAGCTCTGCATTGGTCTCCACCAACTCCTGACGGTCTTTGACTGCTAAATGCTTCGCTATTTTCTCAAGTTAATCACTAACATTGTCTGTCTGCTGTTTGCCGTTGAAAACAACTGTCTGCTTCACCTGGAAACATCCAAAATAGACAAAAATGCTCCGTAGAGTGGCCAGTTAATCAGGTATAAAGATCACTGATCATATGAATATGGAAATTACACCATGGTCCTGGGTCTAAACGGGTCCCAGAGCAGCAGTTCTTTAAACAGATATAAAGACAGGGTAGGTAAACAGTGTCAGGTTGTGTGTGTGTGTGTGTGTGTGTGTGTGTTAGCTTCATATTACCGCCCATAAAGGAAATCAATGATACACATCAAGGGGCACAAAACTCTGTCCAATCTGCATACTAATTGAATTGAACAGCACAGCACTGTAGTCTCAAACTCCCCATAGTCAGATCCTTTGTATAAAACCTCTCAATCAGTTCAATTCAGTGGGTTTGAAAAAGTGCCAGCGGTACCTCAGCTCACTGTGGGTGGATGGAAAATAGATTTTTCTGTGTTTTCTTCTGCGTTTGGTGATTTATCAGCCTGACTTTATCGACGAGTACAGGTGAAAGGAAGAGGGCGAAACAGGAAGTCGCTGAGGAAAGGAGGAAGGGGGATTGAAGTGGAGAACAGTGAAGTAGTATTAAGAGGAGGGTAGGAGCCGAGGCACTCTGTGAGCAAACAAGTGACTCTTTGAAGGCCTTGGCATTTGACAGCAGGATGTGAGATAGGAGGGGGGGAGAGATGCGAGGTTATTTGTTTTTTACAATGGAGATGGAGTAGTCTGAGAGGACCGTTAGACCTTTTCTAAGCATCCATCAGTCTGGACCTGTTACCGGAGTCAGACAAAACATCGCCAAACGCTGAAAAAATCAGTCCTGCTGACATATTTCCAGGCTCAAAATAAATAAACAAAGTCGCTGAACTCACGTTTTCATGCATTCACACACACACAACTGACCTTTGTGGTCAATTTTAGCCTCCTGCCCTCTTGAGAAGTTCTCTGGAGAACCTTTTTTTTTTTTTTGCTGTTAATAATTGCAGCACTTTTGGTGCTTTGAAGAACATTTTTATGTTTAATAATCTTCGTTCCTTGTAAAGGTTCTTTGTTATTCTGATTACTGGTTCTTTAAGTCGGTTCTTTGAAGAACCAAAAAAGATTCCCCTGTGGCATCACCGTGACCAACTTGAACATTTATTTTTAAGGGTGTATGGTGAAAGCTTAGTTTCACTAATAGAAGTAGAAGTACAACTACAGGAAGGCCGTGTACCACCTGTGGTACTTGTACCACAGTTTGACAACCAGTGGTTATAAGTTTTAACTCACTGCTCTCTTTAGGATTGAAACAATCCATTAGATTTGAATCAGAGCAGTAAATTACGGATTTTTCCCTCCATTAAAGGGTCAAGAAATGCGAGAAAAGCGCTGTTATGCTGGTGTCTGGTAGCTCTGCCTTTATATCATCGCTGTAGAGGAAGCGATTGATTTTTACATTACATTAAGAGTTCTTGAGAAGAGCGACGACAGTCATTTTCTTGGACAAACAAACAAAAAACGAAACACTGGATAGTTACCAACCACAGCAGCAGTAGCCACTCTCGGCAGGCGACGAAAACAAGTGCTACAAACTAGATTTAACATGCTCGACTCTTATGAGGAAGCTGTAGTCTAAATTCGCTCTCTTCTCATTGGGGTCTAAATATTTGAGCATGGAGGAATAACAGCCTCTGAATAAGTAACAGCAGCCCGTTGGAGAGTTATGTAACTTTTTTGAGAAACAGAAACATTTTTACAATTCGTCACAATAGCATCTACATTGCTAAAATGCTAAAAGGTTGCATTAGAGAGAAAGAGGTGTACGTCTATCAAACATAACTTGACAGGACGGATTCAGAGAACTTACAGGCCTAAATAAATAAGCAGCAGTTGTGTTGTTGTTGTGTACCTTGACATTAAAACAGACCCACAGAAACAGAGCAGGATAACTCATTTAATGAGTCTCTCACCACTTTATTGTTTTCTCTCTTTTTCAGATAAAAACGCCTTCAGCTCTTTAAAAAATGTAGCCTGACCTTCATAACAACTATTGTGACTCGAAACAAAGCACTGCTCAACAGTGAGAGCTAATACATACGTGGGATTTGAAAAGAAAGTTCTGGCTTTTAAGTCTGTGAATTATATGAGTTGATAGAGCCACAAACTTATAATTATCATTCCTCCTAATCCATTTTTTTTATCCTCCAGAAGATGAACATAGATGATACATTATTGGTGACCTCGCTTCAATCTGCGTTAAGACCGTACAATATGCCATTAAATAAAAAAAACTTTTTTTACAGTAAAAAACTGGCAGCTGTGCCAGAATTTTACTGTTATAAATACGGTATATCTTTTTCTAATATTACGGTAAAAGGATGTTAATACTTGTCGTTTAAATCCACATTTTAAATGTCTGTAGATTTTACGGTAAAAAACTGTCAAACCATGACAGCAAAAGACCGTAAAATATGCCATTAAAGTGTTTTACTGTATAATTAACAGGCTCTAATGTAAAATAATACTTTATTCTGTATAAATTCCCTTAAAATGCAGCATAAAAACTGTAAGAAAAAAAAAAAGACTGCCAGAATCTTACCGTCATAAATACGGTATAACCATTTTACAGCCAAACCATGACAATAAAAGACCGTAAAATATGCCATTAAATATTGCAGTGTCTCTAATATAAAATACAACTTTATTCTGTATAAATTCCCTTAAAATGCAGCATAAATAAAGGTTTTTAAGTATGACTGTGTTTTACTGTACGCAGGAAATCACAATCATACTTCATGGCATATATTACGGTCTTTTACTGTCATGGTTTGGCAGTCTTTCACCGCTCATTGAATGTCGAGGGGTAATTTCCTAAACTTTTGCATGATTGCAGTTGACGGTATAAACGCTCCGAGAACAAACAGCAAATCAAGTCTATCAATCTATCAGGACTGAGCTGTATTAAGTGCTCACATGAGCTGCTTGTTTCAGCTTTACGACTCTCACAACTGCTCTGTGCCGTTAGCCACTTTTTCTTCTGCAACCGCTGTCGATGGGATTTACAGCAGGCCGTAAGAGTGCTTCCTCATAAAGGTCTCAGCTCCACATGTCTCACAATGCAGCAGCCAAACACACACAGCAGAAATCATTGAGCCTGTGATCCCTCACTGAGAGAGAAAGACAGTCAATACATTGACCATACATACATAAACACAGCCATCCTCCTCTTCAGTTCCTGGGTTAGTATTACAGTAAAGTGCTGTATACCACATTAATGCTCTTGGGCAGCAATGGAGCATTTAAATTATTAAAGGGTAAATCAACAGCAAATGACAAACCCAGAAATCTGTTGCACTGCTCTGCTGGGATCAAGACCAGCATGTTGTGTTTTCTATCATCTCCATGTGTTTTCTGTTGGCTGTCACTCCTGCTGTTAGCTGCAACATATGAACGGCAAACCCTAAAGAAAGTGTAAAGGCAGAAAAATGTATCCGGAGATCTCGTCGGGCTCAAGCTGTTTCAGTTGAAGCCTTGAAGTCTCCACTGGAGTCTGGAAAGATAAGCTGATATCTTTTCTGACCTCTGACAGACAAAGTACAGACGTCACCATTATCTCTTGAGCTCGCCCTAGCTTTCTTTCTTGCTCTGTGGTCCAATGTTCATGCAGCTTCGTACCTCGTCAACGGTGCTTCGGAAGCGTTTTGCCCATCAGACTTTGTTAACACGCTCAGATTTGGTTGTTTTTCATTGCTTTGTGCTTCCACCATTTGGTTGGCTTTGTAGTTTAATCTGCTCTAAATAGACCGGCCGCGTATTTTTTCACGGAGCAGAGCGGAGAGTCGCTATGGTGTTTCTGGTCACAAACATGGTGCCGTAATGCACAAATGGAAATCAGCAATTAAAGGACTGTGCACATGTGTTGTCTCCTTATCTTCAAATTAACTTTACATGTTTTAATGATTTCACACAGGGCTGGCCGCTGGCATAAACACTGTTGTGTTGCTGTTGGCTCAGTGGGGGGGGTGGCACACATTCACTGTGACTTTCTATGTTGCTCGCTCCTCACACTTTGTACGGTGTTAAGTTGACTGACTCGTTCAGGGGCTGCCAGCTCTCACGCAATGACCGTGAGATCCACACATCGGTTACCAGCCACACTGTGTTGTATTGTAGGCTAATTGATTGTCATGCTGCTGCTCAGGGTCATCTAACGTCAACGCGTTCTGTTCGTGTCACACAGTTATGGGGTTAAAACAAGCGAAACAACAGTAGAACGGACTTGCATTTGGAAGGAGGCCTCTTATTCATTCGTTACTGCTTCGTTACTCCACAAGAAAATGCGTCAAAGAAGAAAAAACCTGAAGTCATTCAACCATGTGGCTCTTTTGCCGGCAGATATAGGACTTGTGGCTTCAACGCTTAGAGGGAAAACCTCCAACTAAACCACATTCTCTTGTCGAGAGTGTAATTCTGTCAGAGACTGTTACCTTTCAGAGTCATTCTCCGAGAGGCCGATAGCCATCCCGTCCGTATGAGATGACCTTCAATGCGATCAAAAGCCATTAATGCCTCCTTTTATCCCCTCAGCCTGCACACTGATTTGGACAATAGCCAGAGCATATCCATTCAATAGCTATTGAACCAACTCTCCGCTTACATCGTGTGTGTGTGTGTGTGTGTTTGTTTGTGTGTGATACTTTAAAGCCCACCGGTCACTCTCTAAAACATTTCAACACTTTTTTAAGTGATTGCGGTGTAAATATGCAATACAATCATTTTATTGTCTTGTATAATTCAGCCCGATAAACCTTCATTCTTCGTAGAAGCTGGAATGCTTTTTATAATTTTAGCATTTCTGGGAAAAGCATTGTCTCATCCGGACATTATCTCCTCTGTCTGACACACCCCGCGAATTGAAAGGTTCTTTTTTATGGCCGGAGTGAATTTATAATGTAATCTGTGGAGGATTTGAATTAGATTTTCCTATTAGCCATTCCCCGACTGAACCAAGACATCTGCTTTGAATCTCGCCTAATACAATAGAATTATCTCTGAGTCTGTTCAGTCAGTGTCTTCCTGTCTTGTCTTTTCTCTCAAGCACAGCTCTCCTTCATGATCTTTCACTCATCCTCCTGCTGTCTGTATCGCTCCTCACGCAGTCTTGAAAGTGTATTCAATTGGAAATGTACTTAATGGGTGGATAATAACTACGTTCATGAGGAAGTGAGGATCACGAGGATGTTTGCATTTGTTGTCAGTGAGTTCAAAACGAAACAGCGTCCCAATTCTATTGAAAACTGTGGATTGGACTGAACTATGCTCTATCAAAAAATCAAAAAAGTTGGACCTCCTCAAATATATTCTGAGTTTCTCACTAAATTCAGAGTATGAACTGTTTGGCATGTACTGTACATTTCATCAAGTCAAGACACATGTTCTGTGGTAGGGGTGAGAGGTACCCATGATGATTGGAGAACTAGTGAAGTTTCTGGTCCCAGATAAAGCAGTTGCCATAACATACTGCTGGTGCAGTTGGTAAGGATGTTCTAAAAGGTGCAGCGGTAATCTGAGGTGACAGATGGACCTTCTTATGTCTCCTCAAGAAGAAGAAGAGATGCTGGTGAGCCTTCTTGATCAGGATGAAGTTGAGGGTCCAAGAGAGGTCCTCCAAAATGTGAATTCCAAGCTACCTTAAGCTGGAGACAAGCTCCACCTGTGTCCCGCTGATATCGTTTGATCTTCTACAACATATCGATGTTGTTGATAAGACCAATCACTGCTGAGTCATCTACAAACTTGATAATGGTATGACTTGGACTTCTCTAGAATTACTTGAGATGACTAGACTTGTCTAGGGCAAGTCTTAAATTACTTGAGACATTATTTGGACAAGTTTTGAATGACTTGAGACGACTACACATCTCAGACAAGACTTGAGGTGGACTCCTAAATAATTTACGACTCCACTTGTACTTGTCTCGAAATACTTGTGACTTCACTTGTATGTGTCTTGGACAAGACTTGACGTTTTTTCAAAATAAAACACCATGAACAGACTCCGGGTCGTATGTCATTCACGTAACTTATAACTGTAATTTAAACAGTCAATACACTGACACAAAGCTTTCATTCACGTAGCTTATAACTGTAATTTAAGCAGTAAATAGAAGTACACAGGCTATAGCATAAAAGGTATGAAACAACAATAAACACACAGTTAAGTTAAATCACACAAAAACACAAAAGACATTTAACTACGAAGCCTACTATGGTAGAAGAGCAAATATCAACGAAAACGATCAAATCAGCAAGTAAACACTGTCAGACAAGAGGTAAACACTGTGACGCTCGCAAGACGCGCCGCTTTTTAAACGCTCCCGGTGGGTGTCGACGCCGTGTGGAGGACGGACCAAATGTGCGACGCTCACGCAACACACCGCGGACGGGCCCGGTGGATTTTAGGAGTTACGTCTTAAATAACTGAACACCTGACTTGGACTTGTCTGGAATTACTAAGTGTTCATTGGGAGTTATACTTGTCCTGATCAAGACTTAAGTTGTCTCTAATGGCTCTAAAGACTTGACTTGGTCCATGAGCAGGCAGGCAGTCGTAGATGAAGAGGAGAACTACAGGAGAGGGCTCAGCAGACAAACCCTGTGGGGATACTGGTGTTCAGGGTGCAGTTTGAAGAGGTGTGGTTGACTAACTTAACAATCCGGGGACTGTTGGTTAGAAAGTCCCGTGTCCTGTTGCAGAAGGAGGTGCGGCTGAGTTTGGTGATCAGTTTGGAGGGTACTGAAATGCTGAACTGAAATTGTTGAGCAGACATCTCACGTAGGTGTGAAAATTGTGTGTCTGCATCAGCAGGCTCACCTCTCTGTTCATTTATGGCTTCCTGCCACTAATGATAATCCTTACATATGAAAACATGTGAGACTGCAAGTCAGGGGCTTT
This sequence comes from Sciaenops ocellatus, assembly GCA_033000465.1. Lineage (NCBI taxonomy): Eukaryota > Metazoa > Chordata > Actinopteri > Sciaenidae > Sciaenops > Sciaenops ocellatus. Next base: position 3,209,539 of record CP136871.1, on the reverse strand, counting down.
TAAACCACGTAAATGTTTAAACATCCTACAGAGTGCACATATACTTTTAGGGCATTTCTTGCAGACTTCCCTGCCGCCTGACTTCTCTAAATGGTTACCCTGCCTGTCCATACTTCTCTTCTACACTTAGTGGAAATCACCCTTTAGGTAGTATAAATTGTTTAGGGATAAATAAGATTAGTTGTCTCCATTTACACACAACAAAACTGCAAGAAGGCTGAAAACTTTGAAAACAAACTTTGGAAATCATTGCTGTCTGTTGGAAATCAATAATATTCATACATTTTTCTCAGGACAACTTTTTATGTTTTGTTTTTGCACAACCTTAAGTGCCAACACAAGCACGGTAAGTGTGAGCTCAGGGAGTGCAAATGAAATCAGATTATTCCATTACGCTGATATCTTAAATGCATATTTGCATGAACATTACCAGAATATAGTCTCGTCATAGTCCAGTCTATAGGCAGGGGTTCTGCTTTAGGAGCATTAGCAGTAAAGACCACTTAGGCAGGAGCAGACATGTATAAAGTACTGGTTTTAAATAATTACATAAACTCTGGCCTGATAATCAGACTGAGCACTCAAACTGAGACATCATTTTATTTTTTCTCCTCTGCTTTTCCCACTGTGAGATGTCAAAAAGGTTTATTGATTGTACATAATTGTAGCATCTCTAAAATTTGAAAGTCTGAACATACCTGACTTTCACATCACATGCCTAGCACTTGAAGGGTAAGGCTGACTTTTTATTTTTACTTTTTATTAGTGACAACAAATCCCATGAAAAGACTCAAACCTCTATTGATTTTTTTCCAGCAAACACATAATTGTCTCTGTGCTGGCACCTTGAAAAAACGTATTATATTGTTTTAGGACTCCACTGTCATCCAAAACCAATAACATTGCATAAAAGAGTCACACCTACAGTATGAACTTCAGTTCAGCTTGTTAAACCAGGAACTGCGTATCAGACCATGAGCAGACAGATCTGCCTGATCAATGCTGCTGTTCAGGAATCGATAATGCTGCTGCAGGGTTTTTTTTGTTTTTTTGGAAAAAACTAGTGTCACCTTAAGTGCATATGTATTGGTACTGTACACTGTCAGACAAACTGGTTCTTTATACGTGCTCTGGAGAAGCTTTGTATCCTAAAGAACCCTTTAAGGTTCTTTGAGGAATTGAATGCAAAAAAGAGTTCTTTACCCAATTTACCCAATCAAATACATCAATAAACAAATAGATTTTTTTTATATATTGCACCTTGAATGAACTCTGGGACAAATACTGTGTCCATGGACTAAATTCTGGGAATAACTATAATAAATGGTTCTCTGAAGAACCGATAAAAGTAAAAGTTCCTTGCAGAACTGAAAAAGGTTCCCCTATGGGATAAGTTCTCTGGAGAACCTTTTTTTTTGCTGTTTAAGGTTCTTTGGGGAACCGAATGCCAAAAAAAGAGTTCTTTAAGTCACAGTTGTAGCACTTTTGGTGCTTTGAAGAACTTTTTTATGTTTAATAATCTTTGTTCCCTTTAAAGGGTCTTTATTATTCTGATGACTGGTTCTTTAAGCTGACTCTCAACTGGTTCTTTTAAGAACTGATAGATAAAAGGTTCCTTGCAGAACCGAAAAAAGTTCCCCTGTGGCACCACCATGACCAACTTGAACTTTTAATTTTAAGGGTGTGTTTTTTTTTTTAATTGGTTACAGATGACAATGGTGTTCCGTGGTGTTACCTATATCAGGCAGCAGTAACACTGACAATTAATGCCTGTAATTTCCAAACACCACATGAACCTGTTCATTTTTTATAGATGTTGCACTGATGCCAGAATCACAGTGAACCTGATGCAGGAAACTAAGAATGATATCGAGCCACAATCCAATGGTTTTGGCCTATATTTAGAAGGAAAGTGGCATTCAGTTCTTCTAATGTGGTATTGTTGCTTTCTCAGCGTCACAAAGATCATCTCTTGTCACATGAAAGCTTCTTTAGCATCACTGCTAACAACAACAACAACAAAAAAGCCAGCTCTCTTTGTTTGCAGCACATTGTACTATGTACCTCCAGTTGCCATGCAACTGTAAGCTAACCCAAAGTAAAAAAAAAAATCTGTGAGAACAAAATATAGGAAGAGAGAAATATAGGTGACATGCAGCACAGCGACCAGATTCAGAGACATTTCCATCATGTATGCTTCTTACTGTGTGTTCAGACAGTGCGTCGATAGGAAGAAGTGAATTCCCAGGCAGTAAATGTAAACTGATGCAAATAAACCAGCTGAAAATGTTACAACTATAGCAAAAGATTTGGGTGTATGCCAAGGCTTCATAGATCAGTTCCTTAAATGTACAGAGACGTCAGGTAAAAGGAGAGAGACTGAGATCAGTCAAAGGGTGAGCCGAGACAAATGTTCCCACAGACACAGTCAGTGTATCCATTGCTAGTAAGTCAATTTACAGCTAATACATACACAGTCAGTCTGTCATGGTCTTGGATGTCTAGTGTCCATCCATCCATCCATCTTCTTCCTCTTATCCATGGTCTGGTCGTGGTGGCAGCAGGTTTAGCAGGACGCTCCAGACGTCCTTCTCCCCAGCAACACATCCCAGCTCCTCCTGGAGGGTCCCGAGGCGTTCCCAGGCTAGATGGGCTATGTAGTCCCTCCAGCAAGATCGGGGTCTCCTCCCAGTTGGACGTGCCTGGAACACCACCAAAGGAGGCCGTCCAGGGGGCCGTCCTAATCAGATGTTGAACCACCTCAGCTGTCTCCTTTCGACGTGAAGGAAAATATTAAGTATAAGGAAAACTATATCTGAAAATATTTAAAGGGAACTTAAACCTACACCAGCTTCTTGTAAAAGAGAAGAGACGACATCTTTGGTCGTATATAATGTATAGCATGCAGAAGGTGTAATGAAATAGATGAACGCTGTTTAACTGCGATAAATGTATAAGATAAAATGCTGCAGACACTCGAATTGAAGGGAATAAAGAGAGTCCATTAGAATACAATTAATAGGCCACTTTTCCATTTGGGACAGGATTAGAGAACAGAAAGCAGCTCACCCATTAAAGAGTGAAGCTCAACAAATCCCATGGCTTCCAGTGTTCCTGTGAATGTACTTTAGATTAGCTGCTGTCACTTTTTTATTTTCATACATCCCTTTAATAAAACGTGTGTATTCTTATGCCAATTAACGTCGTACAGCTTCCCTGAAACAATGCACGAGAACGAGGTGCACGTTTCTAAAAAAACTGAAAGAACATCTGCTCTGAAATCTTCTCAACAGGGATCAATGGATACACCTGGATGCACACTTCAGTGAGCTGCATTCCCTGCTGATTGTGTGTGTGTGTGTGTTTGTTTGTCCTTGAATGAATGAAGAAGAGCATTTGCTCATTAGCAGGGTGTGGTTTCCTGCATATCCACGGTGGAAACGAGGCCCTAACAGTAGCACTTTACTGGGGAGTGCTGTGATGGCCAAGATAGCAGACCCTCGTGGAGCGATGCATTCAAGAAACGTCAGTGTACGCTATGGATATGGCTCTGTTTGCTATTTATAACATCAGCCGGGCCAATTAAGCCAACAGTCAGCACTAGAGAGAGACTAGCTGCATAATTTTTCCTCGCTATAAGGGACGGCAGCTTGTGCAGAGTAAAGTTGTTGTTTAAGTTGATTATCCGTGCTTTAATATAACGTACAAGCTCATAAATCAAGAGCAAGCAAGCAGAAGAGTCAGTTTATTATATTTTAAGAACTTATTGTTGCTTTAGTTAGCTGCAAGGGAGACATATAGTCTATACTTTATATATACTTTGACACTGTTTCTTCAGAATAAAGCTTGAATCCATTGAAAGGTTACCTACTCATCACTGGTCATGTTAAGGTTGTACTTACCCAAGTAACTGCTGAGATCTGATGAACAAATACGACTAAGATGGATGATTTTTGTATGATGACATGACATGATAACCATATTTACTATATTTACTACTCTGGATCTAGAGGAAAGCCAGAAAATAAACACTGACAAGAAACAATCAGACAGTATAGCAGCTGCTTAATTTGAGAGCGAAGGACTAAACAAAGTGAACAAATTTACAGAGTTACAAAAACTGGAGACTATCATCCCAAAAAAGACAAGAGAGTCATTCAAGCAAGCGACAGAGCCTTCTGGCAACAAAATATTGGAACTTAAAGCAAACACTGTGCAACTTTTCTAACATAAACTAACAGATTTTAACTCCTGGTGATCTACTCTGACCTGTAATCAGGTGAATGGTGTCTCTGTCATTCGTACGTCTGTTCTCACACTATGTAACACACCATTTGTAGACATTCATGGAAACTGCTGCCCACTGTAGCTGCTGTAAGCTAATTTTAGCTCAGTTTGTTAGCCGGGCTGCCTAGACTGTGAGCTCAGAGCACCGAGGGAGCGTTAGCGTTTGTTCCACAGGCGTTTCGGACCACCGGGAAGAAGAAGAGGAAGAGGAGGAGGTTTACAGTGAAGAGAATTCTTACGAGGAGCAGAGTCAGTGTCGTGCCAGAACAGGAGCTTGACAAGCTGGGCCCAGCAGCCTCTAATGGACAAAATGACAGAGGAGAAGAGATGGAGGAAGCTGAGAAGAGAAAAGGATAGAGCGAGTGAACAAGAGATTTATGACCATCGCGATCTTCCAGGTATCTTTCTAGGTATTTTCATACCTAGACGAACTTTAACCATATTGGTGTCATATAATGAAATAAATAACAAATGATGATAAAATAAAGGTGCATGATCTTCACCTAGTTTCAAACTACAGTATTAACATCTCAGTATTAAAGTTCAAGTAACAAAAACGAATGCATTGCCCATCAGTGCTCAGCCCTCACTCCACTTCCATTTCCTGGTACCTTTCAATAAACCTTCATAACTTCACCTCACCTGTGTCTATGTCCTGCATTTGGGTTCCCTTTTACAACACCACCACCACAACTGAACCTTCCTAAAACATTAAATGGCTTTGCTCCAAATTACATCATATTATACCATTAGCTCGGTGGATGGGGCTCTGCTGATTATTCCTACATCTCTGCTCGTGACCCAAAGTGATCTTTCCTTTGCTGTTAGGTCGCATAGACTCTCTCAGTACTTACTCTTTTAAATCTCTTCTTTTATATGAAAGCTTTTATGAATATTTCATCATTTCATTGTCACACTTTTGCCATTTTATATTTTTATTTAATGCCATTTTTCATGTGTGTGTTTGTTCTTAATTGCATGCATTTTTCTCTGCTGTTCTTCTTCTCCTTCTTCTTCATTAAGGGAACTTTTAGCTTTGTTGAGAAAAGTGCTGTATAAATAAATTATATGATTGCATGCTGTTACACGGTGTCTTTGGAGATTGTAGAACACACAAAACCTGAAGGTTTTAATTTCTCATGAGTGCTGTTGAGTATGGGAGAGGAGTTTTGAGTGTTTAACTGCAGGATGAGTTGTTCAACCAGCTGTATGTGTGTGCAACTACAATAAGGGTCGCCAAAGTTGAATCGGTGTTGTGATGAGACTGTCTGCCACCTAGTTCCCAAGCAGCAACTTCAGTGGCTGGGAAATGAAGCCAATGCGGAAGTGCCAAAACCTGCAGTTCCTCTTGTCGTCCACTTGAGGCTGGCTCCAGAAGTGAGTCGGTCTCCATAAGTCCCCATGTTAAAATGTTCAACTTCACAGCAGAAATAAACATGTTTACAGCCTGGTACAAAAAACTGTTTTGGTCTCTATAGCTAATTTCCCCGTTCATGACAACTGTACTGAGGGTGAATTTTTATACAACTCACCTGTTCAGATTATATTAAGGCTTAAAGTTATGCAGAATTAAGAGCGTGGACGCTTTGATTGACAGGTGGGTGCTGTTACAGAAGACTTGTTTGAGAAACCAGGCTCCGCTCAGCCTGCCGCAGGTCCACCGATGATCCACGTCTTTGTTCAGCAGTACAACCAACATGGTGACGGCCAGCGCCGCATATTTTGGCGTGGGTGACGTCACTCATGCTCTGTCCAGCCTTTATACTGTCATTGGTTCCTACCTGCCTAATCAACCTCTGGACTACAAAAGACTAGCACAACCTCCCAGACTCTGCCAAATCTTTCAGAAACCATCGTGAAAACAGTGCTTCGGCCAAACTCGGACATGGTTTTGAACTTTTTGTGTGCTTGTTGCTAATGTTTCATCTCCATGTTCTCCAGGATTTCCCCCCTACTGTCTTCCACTTGCCACGCTCAGCTCTATCTTCTCTTTGTTTGTCACACCACCACCAGAAAGTACCATTTAAGGAAAAATTCTAGTGATGTTTCAGACCTACAGAACAAAGTCAGTATATAATGAACGTAAGTCAGTGTTCTGAAGGTGAGGAAACAAGCTTTCCTTCCCCAATTAGACGTAAACTCGTGAAAGCAACATTTCCCTCTGCAAAAGCAGCTGCTTTGTCTCTCACAATGTGTTTTGCAGCTTGTGGAACTGCTGAAAAGGTCACACAATAAAGCTCGGGTTTGTGTGTTGCTCTGTTGTCACAATCCTTCACCTGTGCTCCTATACACCTCACTCTAGTCTCTATAGCAACTAATGTCCTCCATCGCGACATGGACAGAGGACCTCTTTGTTCTTCAGAGCTGCTGCACTGCAAAAGACAAAAACGTACGATCTGGTCCCTGAAGTCTTTTACCATCAATCCATCTGTTGCTTTTTGATATGTTGATCATCTGATTTCTCCAGCACTCTTCAAGAAGGTTGAATCTGGGGCAACTGGACTTGGTTGTAGATCCGTAAAGACGGAAAACACTATTGGTGATGAAGAAACTAAACAGCCACTCAATAAACGCATAGCTCAACACAGGAGGGCCAACTCATCAGGACTAGACTCTGCAGTTTTCTTCCACCTCGGGGACAAGGGACAGTGTTTCAGTGACAATGATGTTCACATTTTGGACAGGAAAGACAGGTGGAAGAGGAGTGAAGGAGGCTATCTTGTAAAAGTAGAGAAACCATCAGACCAACCAACCAACCACCACAGAGGAGGAGGAGGCCTCAGACACCACCTATACCCCACCGACAATGCGGTTCTTTCATCGCTTCCCAAGAGACTGAAGAGAAGTTCATGTGACTCCAATGACCATTGTTCACACCGAACTTCAGGTGACCTCAACAACTCAGACGATAGTCGTCACAAAAACAACAAGCACCAACGATCCAAGTGAACCTACAGGTCTACAATCCTGCCTAGACTAAATACTTGGGTCTCCCTACCAGAACTGAAGAAGCTCCTTGGATGACAGCCGAAACGAGACCGAATCAGTCATTGCAGCGAGTCACCGCAGGGTTGTGCAGCGGTGTGGGGGTGGTTTTGTGCTGAACGTTGGACCAACCATCAGAGACAAACCAAAGGAAACTTCTTCATGTCACTTCAAGAAGAGTTAAATCTGGGGCAACTGGACTTGGTTGTAGATCCGTGAAGATGTTTCAACTCACATCCAAGAAGAGATCAGATTATTTAGCCTAGGGCCATGTTGACCAGGCCATTGTTTTACTTGGTTCGTTAATGCTCGTTGTAGTATAGTAGGAGTCTTTAAGCCACATGGGTCTGGTGTGGACAACAGTTCTTCAGGTCAACAATCCTGCCTAGACTGAATACTCAGATCTCCCCACCAGTCAGTCAGAACTGAAGAAGCTTCTTGGATGAGAGGTGAAACGTCTTCATGGATCTACAACCAAGTCCAGTTGCCCCAGATTAAACCCTTCTTGCAGAAAGATGACTGAGAACCTTCACAGACTTCCTCCAGCACCATTTGTTCTTTGCACACTCACCGGACTGAAGGTTTCTAATATTAATAGCCATATGGCACAATCTTGTCCACTCCTAATGCATGACTGATGTCTCCTGTGCTTTTAAAGCCTGCTCTCTCTGTGGAGCCCCACGGCTTCAGACCACGTCACATTTGGGCCGCGGATGGAGAAAACAAATCAGTCCTGTGATTTTAGCACTGCAGTGCAAAGAGTTTTACAAGGATGGTGCTGTAAACAAAACACATCTGACCGGTGGCAGCGTTGAGGGAGAAAAATGCTTTTGTTGATGTGGAAACTGGCAAGGTTCACATGAGGCGAGCCACGAGTATGCAAATAACAGGTCAGTACAATAGCGTGGTGATTAATGACTTTTGAATGTACGTTATAGGTCATTTCGTTTCAGCACAACAGACAGCTCTGGAGGCAGCAAGTCCCGAAGCTGTTAATGAGATTTTCTTTACCCAGAGTACGCCTCGCAGGCATGGCTTTCTCTTTGTATACATGATGCCTCCTTTTGGAGACAACAAGCTTTTCCATCAGTGATGTATAATGAAGTAAGGTGACATATGATTAAAAATCTCTCAGTCTCTTTCATTATTTACTCCGTTGTAACTGATGATTGCATGGAAATATTACACTGCAATGACAAATGATCCCATTGGTGACTTCTTTTTTAAAATGACTCGTCTGAAACAATGCCTTCTCTCCGCTGGCAGCTTTATTTCCTGTCTGAGACAATGTTTCTGATTCAGATGAAGTACCTTAGGCACTAATTATTCCGTAGACACACATTTTAACATGTGGCACCTCTTTGTTCAAAGGTACTTGTGAATTTCTGAGACATCTTTCTTGGTTTTGTTCTGACTCCAGAGGGAAATATCTATCTGTGATGGCATCAGTCTCAAGTAGTGAGTTTTCAGACCTTTTTCACCAAAAAAACCTTCTTGTTGCTACTGGAAACCAGGCTCTGAGATTGAACTAAACCAATGACAGTATAAAGAGCGACGTCACCCACGAGTTTCCGAAGCACTGTTTTGAAGCTCAAGTTCCAAAGTGGTGCTGCCACCGCCATGTTGACAGTACTGCTTCTTCCAATCTAAATATCGGCAAAGATGTGGATCATCAGTGGACCTGAGGGGGGCTGAATGACACCTGGGTGCTCTAATAAGCCATCTGTGATGACACCCACCTGTCAATCAAAGCGTCCACGCTCTTAATCATGCATAACTTTAAGCCTTAATATCATCTGAACAGGTGAGTTGTATAAAAATTCACCCTCAGTACAGTTGTCGTGAACGGGGAAATTAGCTATAGAGACCAAAACTGTTTTTTGTACCAGGCTGTAAACATGTTTATTTCTGCTGTGAAGTTGGACATTTTAACATGGGGACTTATGGAGACTGACTCACTTCTGGAGCCAGCCTCAAGTGGACGTTTGAGGAACTGCAGGTTTTGGCACTTCCGCATTGGCTTCATTTCTCAGCCACACAGATTGCCGCTTGACTAAAACAGGTTCATGGTATACTGTTGGGGCGACAGTAGTTCAGTCCGTAGGGATTTGGCTTGGAGAACCGGAGGGTGGCCGGTTCAAGTCCAGCACGGACCACAGTATGGAGCCTGTTAGCTGGAGAGGTGCCAGTTCACCTCTTGGGCGCAGGTGGCACCAAACCCCCAACTGCTCCCACGGCGCTGTTATGTGGCTGCCCACCACTCCACATTTATTACCCACAAAGAAGGTTTACTTTATGAATCCCTCAATAGGGAACTTCCTTTCTCACTTGGTTTTTGCATGTCTATAAACATTTGTCTTTGTGTGTGTTTGTGTAAAGAATTTCCGCATCGAGGGATTCATAAATCTTGTTCTTATTATTATTATTTAGCAGTAAAAACAAAACAGTGAGCTTCATGCTGAAATTGCAGAAAGAGAGAAACTGCAGAGTCTCTGTGGGTTTGTCACTATGAGCTTAACCCTTCACATCACATCAATCCATGATATAAAAACAACATTACATATTTGATTAGTGCAGCTGCAAATTAACTTTGTGAAGTGCATGTGAGTTTTAATAACAATAGCAAATTAAATGGATGTATAAACTGTCTGCCTTATAAAGAGCCTTTATATTCACTTTTCACTTGTCCACTGAAAGGGTGGCAGACACAGGCTTCAATGCCGAGAAGACGACCCCTGACCAAAGCATGTTCTCCTGTGGATAATGCTCTATATTCAGGCATTGTTACCTTTTTATAAAGATCTTTGAGTTATCCTTTAAGAAGCATTGCCAGTAGGCGATTTGAAGGGAGATGAGGGCAGTCCTGCAGTCCGCTCTCTCCATCCCCTAGCAACAGAAAGAGGGTACAGGCAGAGGTTATGATTCAATGATCCTTTATTTGACTGAGGTTAAAATCTATGACCCATGTATGATCCATGTAATCTATGATCTATACTCAGTTTTGTATACTCTATAGAGTGTCAGCTTCGTGACCAAACTGACACTGAGAGGTAAAAACAACAGTGACTTTGTCCGTTCTGGGCTCCTGTAGACACATGGCGGCCTCCATGGAAGAGGACCCGCATTCAAGGTAACAAAAACATAATGAGTCTTATAATCAGGTGATTATACACTAACGAAAACAGAGTTATGCATATTATATTTGATTTCTGCCTTATTCTGTGCACAGAGCTCTCTAATTCTGACACACTGGACCTCAGACAGGATGAAAACACTGACTTGCATTCATTCATTATTGGTTCATATTAAATGAAGAGTGTACGGCTTAGAAAGGGTCTCCCTTTGAAGGATTAACCTAGTTGTATTCTTGTTATGTTTGCTCTAATTACATCTTCACAAAACTAGCACATGCAAATGCAAATGTACTCGTTTGCTTTGAAATTTAAAGAATGGAAAATCGTCCCTGACAATGGAAACGCTACAGTGAAGCAATAATACATTTTACTTGAATTAAAAACCTCATTAATTTCTATACCTGGGGTTGACTTGGCATTCACCTTGGCTCTTTGCACCCAGGGAGCGTCCTGGTAATTAAATTTTTAAGAGTGCAACCGCGGGACGTCAGACCACCCACAGAGTGACGGAGAGACAGATGAAGACAGAGAGTGAGAGAACGGAGAGGGAAGGTCATGAAAAAATGTGAGGATCGACAGGGGCAGTTTGACTCACAGCAGATACCGCACATGTCGGTGATGTAGGGAAAAAAGAAAAGGATGAGCAGACGTGAATACAAAGAGACTGTGCTTAGGCAGCAGCTAAATGCTAACGTCTGCATGCTAACATGTTTATGACCATACCAGTTCACGTACTTCCATACTTACATTTGCTACAATTTACATTTGTGGAACGGCGGACACTTCTCTCCTTCAGTGGTCTCCATTGTGGTTACGTAGTGGAAGCGGAGCGACCACCAACCTTGTGAAAATAGCGGCTGAAGAAGCTGCAGAAGCTGAAGCGGTTGCAGTGAACGCCGCAATATATACATTTATGGTGTACATATGTTTTATATTTAGATGTTGGCATGGTTGCAGTTCAGCAAAGAAGAAGAAAAAGTGGTGAAAGTGTTGCGATCATCATTTCTGGTAAGTTCACAACGACCTTAGTCGCATTGAGATAACACTACTCTGCGGAAACTAGCACACCACGCCAGGAAGTACACAGAGTACACAAAGTACTACATAGAAGTGTACTAACAGAAGTACTGAGAAACGGCACAAGTCGATAGCCATGCCAGCTACTTTGTGAGGCTGTGCTTTCAGCTAAATGCTAACGTCATTTGCTACCCTGCCAAAATTAGAACACTACGCTACGCCAGGAAGTACACAGCACCAAAATCATGGTGGCACCACAGGGTGGCCGTATTTCCAAACACCCCAAACCAGGACACTCATGCGTCATAGGCATTTTTATCAAGATTTCTTTTAGCACTTAGCACTATGAGCACCATGAACGCAGCATTTTTGTTATTTCATTGGACCGGTGTAGTTACAGTTGGGTTTTAAGGGCTGTGAGTGTGATTCAGCGGACGTTTCCTCCATCTCCAGGCGGAGAACCTGTCCGGACCGGCTGGTATTAAAAACCTTATCATCTGCCAAACACAAAGACTGCTAGGAAAAGGTCATTTGATGATGTTAGCTCTTCTCAAGGGTGTTGGGAGGCTGACATGACTCACTCAAACACACACACTAATACACACTAATACACAGTCACAGTCACAGAATCACAATAACACATAAAGGTGCATGCATGCATGCACATACAGGAACACACATACAGACACATATGGCCTTGTCATGACAGATAAACACAGTTGCAAAAGTGCATACAGGTCACATGCATATAAATATGTGTGTACACGTGAACACACACACAGAAAACATACAGTAAATATGAGAAAACATACTGTAAACATACTTATGAATACAAAATCAAGCACAAACCCATAAACCCAGCAGCTCAGGGGATCACTGCTGTCAGTCCTCGACGTGAACTCAGTCAGATGTCTTGCTGAGACTCCATGGATATTTTATGGGTCTCCTGCACAAATTGTAATGCATCTTTCATGACGTTACATCTCATTGTGTGTGTGTGTGTGTGTGTGTGTGTGTGTGTGTGTGTGTGTGTGTGTGTGTGTGGTTCACAGCTTGAAGATTACAAAGTGGTTATGAGTTATCTGATCACCTAAAACAAAATTTTAAATCCTTTCGTCAGATACTTCCCAAAAACAACGTTCATTCATTTATTAATCTAATTACTGTGACCTTTATTGTCTTTTATCATTTATATTGTCATGTTTTTTAATCTTTATTGTTTCCCCTGGCATTTTCCTAAATCTTAATTTTGGGTCCGGTCGAATAGTCTATTTTCCTCACCGAACGATCAAAGATGTTTGAATTCTCTAAATGTTAAGGAAAGGAGCTTCTGTGCTTCCTTTCTTATCTCCTTTAACAGAGGATACTTACTTTAAGAAAACAGTATCAAGTTGTTGTAGATTGTTGTTAATGAGAAAAGCTTTAAGTCATCCTGTCATTCAAATTAATATAAAAACATGAATATCACATTTAGAGTGTGTTCCAGCGCCCTGCAGATCATTATGGAAGTTACAGTTGATTATTAAACATCCATCTTGTAACAGGTGGACTATATTCATTTATCATTTCAATTCTGTCCTTGATAATGAAGTCATATTTTCACTGGGTTGTCCACGTTCATATATCCTGCATAAAGAAACACGTTTTGTAGTCCATCTTCTGAATTTTGTAGTTTTACCACAGATCACGTCAGTAACATCCGGCGTCGCATCATGACGCAGTCTAGTCGTCATTAATTTTCCTTCACAGCTTTCCTTGACCTCATGACGTTTTCCATTGAGGTCAAGGAAAAGTGGTTAGGAAAGGACATAGGAGGTCATTTCAACCGTACCCCATGTCTTTCTTTCGTTTGGCCTCAGTTTCTGTCTCTCTGTTGTCATTTTGCTTTTGTAAACTCTGTTTTTAAAGGTGCTATTTAAATAAAGTTATTACAATTAATGAGCACACTGTTACTGAATGCATGTCTTCAGTTTCTTTGGTGAAAATCGCCCTGCAGTCTTTGTTTCTATGTAAAAACATATTTTATCTGAAGCTTACTTGAGTCGAGCAGCCGTGCACATCTTCCACAGTTTCAGTCTTTTTAGTATTCATACAATCATAATTGTCTTTGTCGCAGACATTCAGTGTTAAATCTGTGGTTTAGAGTCACTTATAGACCTTGTTTTGTGCAGAAAAGCCCCAAAAAGTTCAGAAACTAGAGCAGCAGGGCGCATTTCTGACCATGAACCTGATTTCTTACTGTTCCTTCGTACTTTTCCTGCTGCCTTATTATTACCACTGCACCCCACAGAGGATTTAGCAATAGGCTATAATTACAGACCACATGTGAAGCGGTGGAGGTGGGGGAGTGGGTGGGTGGGTGGGTGACTGTGGCGGGGGTGTCGCGGTGAGGCCTGCTGCTATTAGACTGTTGTGTATCGTAGTGTGTGACTGTGTTCTTGATGGGATGTGGCGCCATCTCTTGGTGTAAACCCGGTATAACCGCAGAGCTCTGATCCCAAAGATGCTAAGAAGACAAGATATAAGTTGCTTTGTTGGCATGTTAGTGTCTTATCCTCGATCATCCTCGTCTTGTTCGCAGCCAGTTGCTATTTCAGGCGAAAGCTCCATGTTTAATTTGTGCGTGAGTGAGTACAGCGTTGAAAGCTGACGACCAGATGTCGTCTGTCATAACAAAAAGCCAGGAAACAGACCCAGGTGGCTCTAAAAAGCACCAGATGGAGATAAAAGTCGTCAACCAACCAGCAGGGAACCAGAAATTATCCGTAATAGCAGTGACAAGTTTTGGACCGTAATCAGTCAGAATATCATCTGGATCATCAGGACTGGTGTGCAGGCCAGAAACCACACACTGCTGCACGACGTTAAAACTCTGATTTCTGAAGTGAAATATCTGTTTATTTCACATATGAACCTATTTGTACTCTAACTTTTTAAGCCCTCAGTCTCGTCAGTCAGAATAACCACTGCTTTGGGAGGTTATGATATTAGATAATAGCACGTCTTTTAGATCATGGTCTAGAATTAGGAGCAAATAAATTACAAGGCACCTTTGTGATATTTGCTTTGTGGCTGTATAAGTATAATGTCGTATATGAAACTGTAATCCCGTCAGCGGAAACACCCTTTGTGTCTCGCAAGATAACAAAATACTGATGTAGTCTTGTGAAGAGGTTTGTAGTTGAATGAAGACTTTGCTAACAGCCAAACATCAACAAGGTCAACAACAGCAGACATAGCAGCCAGTTAATATTACTGACTAGTCCGACAGCAAGAAGCCCAGCTCGGCGTCTGTCTTTCACAAAGCTCTCGCCAACGGCAGCTCCGGTTCTGGCACGACATCAGCTCCGCTCCCCGTCAGCATTCGCCCGCGCAGACTTACGAATGACAGAGACACCAGTCACCTGATTACAAGTCAGTGTAGCTTCAACAGGAGTTAACAGACGTTAGTTTTTGATGGAAAAGTTACATTTACATGATTTTAACTGTGTCTACTTTACCCTCAGGATGATGTGATGATCACTTCACTGCTTACAGTTTAATTTAACAACTTTTATTGAACAGCTTCTGCCCTGTGTGTGAACTGAGGACGTGTCAGCGGGCCATCTGGAGTGTATTACAATACAAAGCTGCAGGATTGACCAATAGGATATGAACCATCTTGGTTGTTTCTAGTTCTCTCTCTCATACCTCAAATGCACAAACTCCAGAGAGGGGAAGGGTGGGCGTGAGACAGAGTGAGAGGCTGGCAGAGAGAGAGAGGGGCTGGGAGGGGCTCTGGGTGAGGTTGACTTGGATCCAGAATCACTGGAGCAACAAATGTTTCGAGACACAAGACAGAAAGTTCTGGAGCTACAACTCTAATGGGACGTTTACTGGGCACAGCGGGGGGAAAGAAAGAATATTTAGCCATTTAAAGACATCAAGGATTAATGTCAACACAGAGAGACTGAAGCCATATGGATTGATCTTCTTTTTTTCCTTTGGCTTATTTCCAGTGTGGAAGGCTGTTTTAGTCCGTTGTACCTCGTAGGAGATCTTCAGAAGTCGCTGCGGTAGTTTCAATCCCGAGTTGTTGACAGAAGTGCTAGAAATGTCAGGCAGAGTGCTTCCTGTCCTCCTCCTCTCTCTCTATCTGACTGTGTGTTCAGTCCGGAGTCAGGGTTCGTCCCAGGATGCCTTCATAATCCAGTACCTGGAGAGGAGACTGTCTCAGATGGAGGTAAGAGCACTACAAGCCCGATCTGTGCAGCTCGCAGTGTTAATTATTGCTTGCAATCTTACTCATACATGTCCTTAAATATACAGTATATTCTACTATATGTAGTACTCCTCTATAAGATTTTAACTTTTCTTATAATAAGCAGATTAAAGGATTAGAGAAGTTTTGGCATCATCTTTATTACATCATGTCTTCCTGTTAACCTCTATCTGTAGACATACAGTACACTGTAAGGCTCAGTGAGGTAATGTACTGTAATATACTTTATTCACTCTCAGGTGCTACTGTAAATAATGCTAAGATGGAGTGCAACACAGTGATCACATAGACTGTATAAAACATGGACGTAGTCTCCGTGATGTCACCCACAGGTTTCTAAAGAGCTGTTGTGAAGCTCAGTGTGTGTTGGCCGCCACCATCTTGGCAAGTTCTGCCTCCGTCACCTCCAAAAATGGGCAAAGAGGTGGAGCGTAGGTGGAGCTGAGGTGGGCAGTCACCTGTGACCAAGCGGCAACCTTAATGCCTGTCAAGTGAAGCCAACGTGGAAGTGCCAAAACTTGCAGTTCCTCTTGTCGTCCACTTGAGGCTGGCTCCAGAAGTGAGTCAGTCTCCATAAGTCCCCATGTTAAAATGTCCAACTTCACAGCAGAAATAAACATGTTTACAGCCTGGTACAAAAAACAGTTTTGGTCTCTATAGCTAATTTCCCCGTTCATGACAACTGTACTGAGGGTGAATTTTTATACAACTCACCTGTTCAGATTATATTAAGGCTTAAAGTTATGCAGGATTAAGAGCGTGGACGCTTTGATTGACAGGTGGGTGCCATTACAGATGGCTTGTTTGAGCAACCAGGCGTCATTTGGCCCACCTCAGCTCCACCGATGATCCATGTCTTTTTTCTTTGACGATTAGCCAGGAAGCGGAAGAGGCGGATTGCCAAGATGGTGGCCAAGCTTCAAAGCGACGCTTCAGAAACGTGTCGGTGACGTCAAACACCACTATAACATACTGGTCATACAAGACAGGCAAAGTTGTACTGAGATGAGCAATGGTGCGTTTTTATTCCTTGTAAATTCACCAGTTTGAAGAGGGAGAATGGCACATAACCTTGCTCTAATTCCACAACACCTTTTCTCTTTGTCAATGACATCAGGAGCGTCTGAATCACTGCGAGCAAAACACAGCATCCATCACACAGAAGACCTACGACATCTCCTCTGAAATCAGAAGTTATCTGTCCACTGTCAGTGCTCTGAGGTAATTAAATAGTATCTGAGTAAAGTCAGAGAGTACAGCACTTCCTCAAGAACTGCTTAGAAGATGAACTGTGTCTGTCCGTAGATCAGAGGTGAAGAGCCAGGTGGACGGCATATCTGTGCGAGTAGAGCGGGTGGAGAGAGAGTTGGAATATCTCGAAAACAAGATTCCTACCCAGTCTGACATCGAGATGGAGGAGGCACTGCTGGAGCAACAGATAAAGGCTGCAGAACTGGACCAGCTGAAAAAGAAAGCCAAGATCAAAATGGAGAAAGGTATGAAAGATATTAAAAGTGAAGAGATAATTAAAGCCAGCCAGACAGAGAGACAGGCACGAAATGTACTGCTCTGTTTATTCATTTTCTGTCTCCTCTCCAACATCTCCAGACTGCAGCTCAGCCCTGACTCAAATCAAGTCGCTCAAGATTGTGAAGAAGGTTGGCGACACCTCTGGTTCCTGGTTCAAGGACCCCTCCGAAGGCTCAGCTAAGGTCTGCTCTTTTTAAACATGATGTAATGAGTGTTTACAGCAGAGACACAGCTGTGTTTCTTTCTGAGCACTAGACTGTGCTTATGTTCCCCTCAGTGTGGGGCCTCTGACGAATGATCGCTGACCTTTTTTTCTCCATAATAATCCAAATGAATTGTTGTTTTTTGGGGGGCTGATTCACCCTGGATCAGCAACACTCTTTTGAGGGACTATTGATGTATCATTTTACTGAAATAGATGAAAAATCAACACTTGGAGCCCACTGGTGTATTTTTTCTGTTCATGTGGGGATCTCAGAAATCTAAATAATAAAGACAGATGATTTCTTTCTATTAAATTAAGCAAATCAATTCAGTTTCAGAGCAGGTTTAGACCATACTCTTTATAATAATATTTACAGAGACCCAAAAATTCCCACCATGAGCAAGCACTTGGCGACGATGACAAGGAAAACATCCTTTCAACAGGTAGAAACTTCAAGCAGAACACAGCTCACTGGTGGGCGGCCATCTGCAACAGCTGGTTGAGTTAGAGAAGGAGGACAGATAGATGTTATAAAGGACATTTAAACCATACCCTTTATAGAGAACCAACAACTCCCACCATGAGCAAGCACTTGGCGACGATGACAAGGAAAACATCCTTTCAACAGGTAGAAACTTCAAGCAGAACACAGCTCATTGGTGGGCGGCCATCTGCTACAAGGGGTTGAGTGAGAGAAGTTAGTTAGAGATGTTATAAAGGACATTTAAACCATACTCTTTATAGAGAACCAACAACTCCCACCATGAGCAAGCACCTGGCAACAGTTTGTGGTTAAATATCAGGTTTTTGTTTGAGTAATGCTTTTTCCTAGACCTTTCCAAATCTTTCTAGACACAATGTTCATCCAAAAGGGAGAAGTCTAATCAAATTAAAGAATCATTATTATACATTGCATGAATGCCACAGATTACGAATCTCATTGTGTGCTGCACAAATGAATTTTCGCTCACTTTGGTCATCTTTCAGGTCTACCTGCTCAGTGGAATTCGTAACAACACTCTGCTGGAGTACGTTTCTCTGCAAAGTTTTGCAGAGAGGACCGCCACTCCACCCGCTAAGGTGGTGCAGCTGCCTTTCCATTGGCAGGGGACAGGTCATGTGGTCTACAACGGATTTCTCTACTGCCACAAGGCAGACACGCCCAATCAGATACAGAAGGTAAGTGAAGTAATCATCCATCCATTTCATTTTCCATAACCACTTCTCCATATCAGAGTCGTGAGGGGCTGGATCCCAGCTAAAATTGGGCAAGGCGGTGAGACAGAGGCATTTATTTGTCGATTTGTAAGATATTACGTTGAATTAAACTGATTATTCAGTGGTCACACTGAGGGTTTTGAGAACAGTTACAGACTGTTTATTGCAACTCCCTTCATAGCAGTGTTTAAGTAGAACTGCAGTGTAGCTTTTGGCTGGAGACTCCAGATCACTTCAGAGGAGTTTAGTCATTGGGGAGTTTGTCCTAATTCCTCTGCTGCTCTGTGTCAGTTGAGGTCAGTGGGCTAACAATGCCAAAAGAAAGAATTAAGTTCCAGTGAAAAGAGCTGACTTTGTTTTGGAACACATGTAAACAGGAAGTTAAGAAAAAGAAGTGTTTCCAAAAGAAGCTAATCAAATTAAATACAGTAGACCAATGGCTGAGGATTGTCTAAAATATCTCATCAACCATTAGATGATTGACAAGCAGTGTTGTAGTACTCGAGATGAGTCTTGGTCTCAAGACCACTTTTTGAAGTCTCGGAATCGACTGCATTTTTACTTGGTCTTGTCTTGGTCTTCTACAAGGAGGACAAATGTGCACAAAGGGTTGGCCAGCAGGCGCATCCAGGGTGCTGGTGTGTTAATCTACATAGGTAGGGCAGGTTGTTTCAACAGTAGACCCTACTCAAGCAGCCATGGTAACGCCAAACCTAGCGTGTCAATTACCTTTCAACCTCTATGCAGCCCTCATCTGCTTTAAGTTTTAGGCTTAGCAGTAACATTGGGAATATCACCAGTCTTTCCTATTCCCTCATAATGTCTCAACAGTTTTATAATGAACTGAAAATATTTTTACACTTCAGATGGAATTGATGGAAGAGTAAAACAAATGACGGTGTGCCATGTCATACTCATTCATACCTTTACAACCAGTGTGTTTATGATTTTTTGTGGCCACCATGGTTTCTTTTCCATGCTTGGAAGGCGAGGGTGGGGGGAGGGGGTTGTAATCACCAACTACACTGCTAGATGCCACTAAATCCTACACACTGCTCCTTTAATAGGGTGTTTTTCATGTCGATATGACCATTTACAGCATTTCCACTTGGCAACTTCCACGACTTGCGAGAGACAAAATGAAAATGAGGCACCTCGGGTTACATAGCCGATCTGAGTGAGGGAGAGAGAAAATTTTCCAGGCCAACATATATTATTTCCAGGATATTTGGTCATTCTAATCATTTTCCAGGTATTTCCATTAAAGGAAAATTAGCCTCTAAATTTGCAGGTGTCCAAATTTTCCAGGACACATACCAGGACTCCATTTTGTTGTGCATTTTTGCAATGAATGGAATAATAAAAAATAAGTGTGCATTCATGAATTTGTCTCTTTCCGTCACATAAAGGTCGACTTGTTGAACGGTACAGTGGTGGACAGCACACTGATACCAGGAGCAGGTCGTCTACCAGTCTACGGTCTGAACCTGAACACTTACCTGGACATGGCCGTGGATGAACTTGGCCTCTGGGTCATCTATGCCGACCCTGAGTACGGAGGAAACTTGGTCATTACCAAACTGGATAAAGGTATACCACATACCACCCCTATGCATATACATAAGTAATGTAACCTGCTCTATAAATGTATGTTTTTTTTTTGTTTCTACCTCAGGAACTTTGGCTGTAGAATATACCTGGGATACGCAATGTAGAAGTCGTGACGCTGAAGGAGCTTTTCTAATATGTGGGACCCTCTATGTGGTCTACAACACACGCTATGGAGGACGCTCCACCATACAGTGTCTCTACGACATCCATGACACCATTCACAGGTTGGATTGCACGCAGACAGACCAACAAGATACAGTAAAGCCTAAAAACTGGGCGATTTTTTTTCCCCCATTTAATTAAACACTTTCTCTTTCATCTGCAGCGATGAGAGTCCCGTGATGTTCTTCCCAAAGCGCTACACCAGCCACAGCAGCATCCACTACCACCCCGGAGACAAACAGCTGTACGCCTGGGACGACGGCTATCAGACGATATACAAAGTGGAGACACGTGTGAACGACCAAACCACTGCAGAATAAAGATGATCTTATTATTACTTCAGAAATAATCTAAAAGTATGCAATAAACATCACGTATTAAGGTTATTGATAAGTAGTTTATAATCTACTGTTGTTCAGTATAATGATCCTTTGCTGGCAATGGATGCTGCCTTTATCGCTGTTAATCATTAGAGACATAAAGATCATGTCCAACAGGGGCATTAACACATTATGTAGACTTTATACTTTGTATCACCACAATAAAGAACATTTAAGTTTCTCGTGTGTTTTCTTGGATGTTGCCAATCTTAAGGAAAAACACCACTGCTGTAGCCTAGTAGATGATCTTCTGGTGGCCGACTGAAACACTGTGGATGACTCATGTGTATAACCTATAGTACTATACATCTGTACAGCTGCACCCACATATGCACACACACAAAGTATTTAACATTTTGCATACGTCATATATGAACACACCTACGTGTATGCTGTTGTTTTAACTTAATTTTCTGTTCTTTCCATTTGCAGGATAGCCAACATACCATACAATGAATCCATATGAAGTAAATTAGCAGCGCTATCTGGTACAGTACTGACATATGTTGGATTTGAGTGTTTAAATAAATAGGAGCTAATGTTCTTCTGGTGTTTGTAACCTGTTATGGGCACCAACTCCTAGAAAGTTCTTAGTGAATGTGCCTATCCTTAAAAATGAAGAGTTAGAACCTAAAGTGGTTCCTTTTTCAGTTCTGCAAGGAACTTTTAACCTATTAGTTCTTCGAAGAACCATTTATTATAAAGTTTTTCCCGGAATTTAGTGTAAATAGTATTTATCATAGAGTTAATTCAAGTATTCAAGTATTTATGTAACTTTGAATACAACATTTGGGAAATTGGATAAATAACTCTTTTTTTGCATTCACTTGCATTAAAGCCTCCACAATCTGATGCTTTGCTAACATCCTCCTCTCCACCACTTCTCCCCCTATGGAGTCTAGGGCAGGGGTCTTCAACCAGGGGTCCACGGCCATTAGAGGGTGCACAGAGGTACTGCAGGGGGTCCACCAATTTGTCAACAGCAGAGTGCACTCCAATTGGATGAATCAGTGGAAATGTCCAAAAATAAATTAAATGTGGGGTCCCTGTTCTGTTTGTCTCTCATCCAAGGAGTCCTTGGGCTGAAAACTGTTGAAGACCCCTCGTCTAGAACAGGGGTTCCCAAACTTTTCAGCCCGCAACCCCTAAAAACAACGGTACCAGTGATTTGCGACCCCCACTATCCCCAGAAGTCAGATGATTTGTCCTTGTTGCACGTCGTAATGTTTAGCACGATGCAAATAGACCTTAGCTAATATTGTTGTTGCCGGTAATGTCATTAATCTGTCGTAATAACATCAGGGGTCAGGCGAGGCAAAGAAAATCAAAATGCTTTTATTTTAAATGTAACTACGTTTTTATGTTTTGTTACAATTATGGCTAAAATATGCTATTTCTAAAGGTTTTTAAATTTGATTTGATTTCTGGACCCTCCGGGGGGTCCCGACCCCCACTTTGGGAACCAGTGCTCTGTGGAGACAGTCCAGGACAGAGCTTGTACCTCTTGACCAGTTTATTGAGTCTTTTCCTATAATTAACCAGATATATGCAATAATATATTATTTATTGTTTATTGTTAAAAGGATCCCCATTAGCTGTCACCAAAGTGCACATGACAAGCTTATTGTCCATTCCCCTTCCCAAAAGTATAAGGATTACAAAAGCACCAACGGCCAGGAGATGGAGCTAGAGACTAGTTCTCTGGTCTGGAATGGTCAGGAATATATTATTGCATATCTCTGTGCATTATATCATATTCACCAACACCTTGTTCGGAAGTGGTGAGGGTGGTGGTGGATGAGAGGAGCTGTAAGGATTGAGGGAAGGAGAGAGACAAAGAAGGAAAGGGCAGAGGAAACAAATGTTAAGAAGTTAGATGGTAGGAAAAAGTGGTCAGTTTACTTGCTGCCCGCCCGGCGGGGTTTAACTCTAGATTTAAATCACAACATGAGTTAATGTTTACAGAGTCCGTTGACTCTGAGTGACACTCTGCTGCTGCTTCTTTGTTTGAACGTCTCTGATTCATCCCGCCCATTTTCAGTTAGCGGTGACGTAAGCACCAGTGATGTGTTGGTGGCGAACGAGCCGGTTCAAAGAGCCGGCTCTTTTAAGTGAACGATGGGAGCTGGCTTCAGTCCACAAGCCGTTCGTTTTTTTGTTTTTTTTGGAAAGTATTACGGTGCGCTACGTACATGCAGTGACAATAGCTTTCTTATATTTGTTTATTATTTTTTTAAATTTATTTTAATTTCTGTGTTTAAGTTTTTAAGTGTTTCCATCTGTTTTGTGTAGCAGAAAGGTTAGTGCATTGATTGGGTGGTTTCAGAGAGGTACAAGGGTCTGCAAATGCAATGAAAACAATTGGCTACAGCATTTTATTGGTATTAGAAAATGTAATTTTTACTTTTGTATATTTCAGTAAAAAGAATGTATTGAATAATTTAGTGATGTGTACACATATAAATCACAAGTCAGAACAGCGCTAAATTTGGCTGAATTATTAAAGGTATAAGTGATAGAACAAAGAGTCGTTTGGGAGCCGAAAGAGCCGACTCTTCTCGGTGAGCCAAATGATCCGGCTCACTAAAAAGAACCGAACTTCCCATCACTAGTAAGCACAGGGAGGGAGGGGGGGCGTGTCTCTGGTGACCGTTGAGTTTGACAGCAAGTCGTCACTGAACCGGCTCATTGTTGGACCGCACGCCGTGTTTTTATGTGTTTAAACGGTCAAAAAACAAACTGTTTTAATAGAACATGAGGAGGAGAAGCAGCAGCAGCGCCAGCAGGAGAAGCTCAACTATTAGAAAACGGAGTGAGAACCTGAGGTTTGATGAATTCGGCTTTGCTCTGAGCAAAAGAAAGGACCAAAAACTTCATCACCGATGTCACGAGTACAGGTGCGTGGACACGGTTAGCTCCCTGAGGACGAGCTAGCTTCACCTGGACTACAGCTGACACGAAGCAGGACATTTAAAACTGTCGGAAACAGTCGAAATAACTCTAATAATCACTTTTTTATGTCCTGTATTCCTAGTAATGTTTTTAATTTGATTGAAACTCGAACCCTCCGTCGGTTTTTAACGGTAATAATTGCACAAAACGTCACTAAATTAACGTTTTTTTGCTAAACTTTGACACGTTAGACAGCCTGTAGTAAAATATATGTTAGACTGTAACGTTAGTGTGTTGTTTGAAGTGTGTTTCAAGCTTTTATATATATATATATATATATATATATATATATATATATATATATATATATATAATGCCTGCTTGTCAGAGTGGACAAACTCTGACAAGCAGGCAACAAAATGTGTATTTCTTGGGGCTAATATACATTTCTCCATTGATAAAGCTTCATAAATGAATACTTTAAGTTGTATTTATTGTTATTAAACCTGAAGCTGTGGAGAAAAGTCCCCTCTGTACCACACTGGAATGATGTCATTGATTGGAAAAACAAAAGTGAAATCCTCTTCATGAACTAAAGTAACGTTTTATGCTAAACTTTAAAAGTAAGTCAATAAATATGTTGCCTGCAACAAAATGTGTATTTATTGGGGCTAATGTAAATTTCTCCATTTAAAAAAAAAAGCTTCATAAATTAATAATTTAAGTTAAATTGACTTTAGTATTCACTATTTTATGTCGTGTATTCTTAGTAATGTGTTTAATTCTATTGAAACGTTAACCCTCAGTTGTTTTTAACGTTAATAATTGCACAAAATGTCACTAAATTAACGTTTTTTGCCTGCTTGTCAGAATGGACAAACTCTGACAAGCAGGCAACAAAATGTTAATTATTTAAATGAAATGTTAAGTTGTGTTAAGTTGTATTTATTGTTATTAAGCCTGGAGCTGTGGAGAAAAGTCCCCTCTGCACCACACTGGAATGAAGTCATTGATTGAAAAACAAAAGTGAAATCCTCTTCATGAACGCTGAATACTGACATCATCCGCCTTTGGATCAGTCAGCGGTTTTGCTTTTACAGAAAGTGCCTGATGAATCAGTGTAAACTCACCGCGCTGTGTCGTCTCTCCGTCAGTTACCCCCAGCTCGGCTCGGTGAGGGTGAAGGAGCTTTGCGAGCTGCTCAGCTACTGGAACGGAGCCAGCTTCATCTGCAAGAGTCAGGTGAGTCTTGGTGGTCTTAACTGTTGTTAATTACGTCACCGTGCTGTAATTGTTAAACGTGCGTCTTCTTCTGTGTTTTCAGATCGAGCGGTTTATCAGGATGGGTATTCCTCCGAGCCTACGAGGACGAGTGTGGAAGTGTCTCCTCAGTATTGACAGTCTGAGAGAAACCAGTGACTTCAACTATCAGGTAAAACACGAGACGTGCAGCAGAAAGAACAACCTTGTGATACTGTAGTGTTCACAAAATGACACTCAGCAGTGTCATCTGGTATTTTAAGATTTCTTCTATTTTACTGATTTATACTTTTATGACTTCACTTTTTTCCAGAAAATACATAAAATACGGTAATTATTTATGTCTGCGTCATTTCAAAATCATTCTTTAACATGTCAACTACAACTGGGTGCAAGCACCAACCTCTAAGGAGGGCCGAATGACACCTGGTTGCTCAAACAAGCCACCTGTAACGTCACCCACCTGTCAATCAAAGCGTCCACGCTCTTAATCCTGCATAACTTTAAGCCTTAATATAATCTGAACAGGTGAGTTGTATAAAAATTCACCCTCAGTACAGTTGTCATGAACGGGGAAATTAGCTAAAGAGACCAAAACTGTTTTTTGTACCAGGCTGTAAACATGTTTATTTCTGCTGTGAAGTTGGACATTTTAACATGGGGACTTATGGAGACTGACTCACTTCTGGAGCCAGCCTCAAGTGGACGACAAGAGGAACTGCAGCTTTTGGCACTTCCACATTGGCTTCACAGAGGTTGCCACTTGATTTAAATGGACCAAAAACCATGTGACCGTCTCAAAAATGGTCTCATTACATCACCGAATTATTAGATTTATTCATTAGAATTATTACATATGTTTTGAATATATGTATATGTATATATATTGTTTTGGTCACTTTATCTGGTCTAACATCAGATTGTCCTCTGCATTACAGAGTATACTGCATTGTATCACACAGTGTCCTTCCTATGAATGTAACACCACGAGTTGACCAGCAGGTGTTGCCATTTTGCTTCAGTAATGTTCCCTCTCTCTACTTGTAACCATGGTTTCACTGTACACATTCATTGGCACATTTATTTTCTAAATGATGACCCCTCTTCCTCTCTGTCATTCATTCACAGCAGAGGTGTTATTGATTTATGGATTTCAGACAATAACGTGATGGTTTTTCTCCAACAGAACTGCTTGTCAGAGGTGCGAGGGCCGCTGGTGGACCTCGGAGTCAGCGAGTACGGCATCCTGTCAGCGATCGCCACGCTGAGCGAAACCCAGAACGACCTGGGTTTGAAGCAGCAGCAGCAGACCTCCAGCTGCCCCGAGCCCAGATACTCTGTGGACGACATCACGCTCTTCAGACAGATCGCCCTCGACCTACGTGAGCTCAAACAGTAGAATGAAGCTGTTGTAGGCTTGTAGGTCTGTTGTTGGAGGGAAAAATGGTGAACTTCACATTAGTTTGACCTGTTTTCCACAGAGCGGTCCTTCCCCACACACCGCTCTCTGATGGGGGAGAGCCCAGAAGCCATCGAGGGTCAAGCTAAACTCTTCAGGGTCCTCATCGCCTACGCCAAGTACAGCCCGCAGGTCGGATACAGCCAAGGTAATGGACTGAATGATTGGACTGTTGTATAGTTTTCCTGTATCAGGTTGTTGGCCCTTGTCTAAATGCTCAGGGGGAGGACATTTGCTTAGATTAACGTTAACGTTAGATTCTGGCCGACCTAAAAAGCTCCGTGAGCTTCTTTTCAGCAGGTTTCCATCCGGTTTCCTCTATAAATCAAAAAAATATCTCCACCATAATCGTCACGTAGCGACGCTGTAAGATTCTGTTGTGACGGAGAACCTGACCCACAGTGCATCACCCGGCTCTCACTGCGGGAGATGAGGCTGTTTTCCGGGACAGAGTTCACCGTAGTGTCGTACGGAGGACTGGGCAGGTCGTGGTGACTTTCCCACATATGTCAAACTGACACAAACCAAATTAAACTTTTCTTGCTCTGTCACAGTCGTAGAAGCTGCCTCTTGCCCCCATGAAGGTTCAGTGTCTTCAATCTGGCAACCTGAGCAGTACTGATTTCTGACCACTAGATGTCACTGTTACAAGCAAGTGTGACAAATGTTAATGTTAAAGTTCCTTTAACAATGTGTTGGTCACTCATGTTTGTCTCACACAGTTGATGAATGTAACTGCAGTACATGATGTGACCGCCAGATGGAAGCAGAGGCCTCTGCTCTGCTCAGGAAGTCATTCATCACATTTTCTATGTTTTAATGTTCTAATGAATGTATTTGAATTTATTTTGAGTTATTAATACAGTTTTGTGTTTACCTTCCCTTCCCTCTTCAAACATGAGGTGTTCATTGTGACAGCATGTCATACCATCATTACCTGACTAATATTCCATTCATGGTGTATGTTGTATTCACTTTGCAGTGATAGCTCTCTGTATTACAGCACGTCCTGCTCTGTGTGCAGCGTCTGTATATTGTATTTCGGAGGAAAGCAGCAGTTATGCTGAGAGCTGATACGCACAGTTCGCTATAAAAAGCAGGTTATGATCTGCAGTGTAATCCTCACTCGCTGAAGGATTTCTGTGTATTTAAAGTTTGAATGCATACCCACACTGGAGGAAATGCAGAGTTTATGTATGTCTTTAAGGAGAAATCTGTGTGTGTGTGTGTGTGTCTGACAGGGATGTCCTACATAGCTGCGGTGCTGCTGATGCAGTTGGGAGAGGAGGAGGCGTTCTGGGCTCTGACAGCCTTGTTGGATAAACCGAAATATCTGCAGGAACTGTTTGACCTCAACCTAACCAAGTAAGAAAAAACATACAAGCTGACTGCATAATACAAAGATACTCTGAAGAATTTAAAGTTTTAAGAAGTCTTTTGACTGAAATAGATTCAAGGTACAGTGCGACAAGGACGTGTTGGTGCAGCAATAACTCACATAGACAAAGGTCCAGTTGTAGAGGGGGACAGATGTATCATGTACAGTTGTTGGTAGTGTTGTAGAGGAGGTCCTCTCTGAACAGCTGGAGGTCTTCAGGAGGTTTGTGAAGGTAGAGAGGGACGCCCCTGATCTGGTAGGAACTGGTAGGACGTTCAACCAACGGGGAACAACAGACGAGAAAAGTTGGGGAGGAGGTAACATATGTCTGTACGAGGACGTTCAAGAACCGGAGACTACTCTGTAGTCAGCGTTAGAGATTTGAAGTTAATGTGGGCTGCTGCAGGTAGACAGAGGAACTCAATGAGCAGCAGGGTGACATGTTGAAGAGCAGGCGAGCCGCCACGTTCTGGATCATCTGAAAGGGTTTCACTATGTGTCAGGAGGGCGTTGCTGTTTTCTTGCATCTGAATCTGTGGCACAACTTCATTAAACTAAACCATGCTGTTATTTTGGTCCAATCAGGGTCCAGCATCAGGTGAAGGTGTTCGACCAGTTCCTGAAACACAGGAAGCCGACGCTCTCTCAGCACATGGTGAGTGAAGCCTCACGATGCACTTTAACTCTCCGTTAAATGGCTACGAAACACGTGTGTATGAGTTTCAACACGATCACGAGTGGACACTGAAGAGCGGGAGGGAAAGTAAAAAAACACAATGACAAGAAAGATCCTGAAAGTGAGTGTGTGTGAGTGTGTGTTTGTGTTTCAGGCCAGATATGGCCAAGTGATGAGTAGTTCATCTGCAAGCGAGAGGCCACTGTAACGTGTCCGTCAGCAGCTGGGCCTCTTCTGTTATTCATTGGCTGTATTAGGCTCGAGGCTCCAACGTGTTCGGCTGTATTAGGGGTCGCACGCGGGGGCATGAGCCTGCAGCGACATCATCATCTCCTGCCATCACTGCTGTTATTGAACTGTTTTCACAAAGTATGTAGTGAAGCTCACAGCAGACAAACAGCTGCAAGTCGACGGAAGTTGAAATACCACGTCTTAATACTTAGTTGCACCTGCCAAACATCAGTGTGTTAGCATTGCCTTTATGAACAGTTAGCACGCTTATGTCAGCGTTTCACCCAGAGCTGCTAGCGTGACTGTAGACTCTTGAGGCTAAGTGTTTGTCCAAAGGTCAGTCAGCTTCCTGAATCACCGTTGCTCTCGACGACGACGGTTTTGGAAAAGTGAGCCTTCTTTTCGTTGCAGCTGAAACTTAGCTGTCCTCGGTGATGCATTCACTGCCACCATTTGTGCTGCTTAAGTGTCTTTGAAGGTATTGTTATACTTCACGACGACTCAGCAGGTCTGGAAGAAAAGCTGCCCTTTTTGAGCCAAAACACACACACACACACACACACACCACAGAGGCTTATTGTAGGCACGGTAGTTATACCTCCTTATAGAAAAAGCCTATTAGAGATCAGTGGTCAGCATTTTGTTTGTAATAGAGCTGTTCAGCAGAGTTAAGGCGAGCGAGCTGTAAACAGATTGGTGTACTCGTGCTGCAGCCACCAGAGCAAACAGAGACTTAATGATAATCTCACTTTGTACAGCACATGTTCACTGTTACAAACAACACTAAGAAATGCATCGTTCAGCAGGTGATGGGAAGCTAACGGCTCTTTAAGAAATTCAAATCCAGTAATCTGAATTTTAAGTTGATTTAAAATAAATAAATAAATTTTACTTTGCAAGTATTTCTGGGACTTGATGTCCAATGTCATATGACATATGAGATGGGTCTTAAAGCTCCAGTGTGTAGGATTTATCTGCATCTAGTGGTGAGGTTGCGGATTGTAATCAACTGAATACCCCTCACCTCACCCTCCCCTGTGGGGAAAACCTATGAAACTAGAAAAAAAACGTAACGAAATGGATGCAACAATTATTTCCTGGTGGTTATATGCTAATAAATGCATACCTTTTTAAATATTATATTCAATTCAGGGGGAGCTATTGGCCATTAGATCCCCCTGAATTTGACCATTCATAATTAAAACCGTGTAAAATTTAGCTTGTCTGAAGCTGCAGAAACCCCGTAGAACACACATTGTGAACGGATGTTTCAGTTCAACTGAAGTATCGCTGACAGAAATTGGCAGAGAGACGCGTCTTGAATGCAACGTTCAGTCGTGCCAAATGGACCCACCCTGTTTCCCCCCCGCAGGAGTCGGTAGGAGTCTTATCAGTCCACTTTGTGATGCCATGGTTCCTCACTCTCTTCTCTTCCCTGCCCTGCTGGGACTCTGTGCTGGCTGTCTGGGATCTCATCATTCTGCACGGTATGTACACAAACACACACAAATGTGCAAGCAAGCGCGACGAAGCACGCTGACGTTATTGTAGATTTATCATTCACTCAGTGGGGAGGGGGCTATAAAATAGTTCTAATAAATGATCTTAAATGTCCAAGATAATAGTTATCTCTGTACTGCGATCATAATTCAGAGCGGTAATCTAACGTCAGGGGAGAACGAACACTTAAAGTGTCACAGTATTAAGATTCACCATGCGAGAAAGTCTCCAAAAAGAGCGGGAAAATTTAACATGGGCGCTTATGGACGGAATGTTCGGAGCTAGAGTGAGTCACATGACCGCTAGAGTGGAGGGAGAGGAAAATCTGTACCAAAAAATAATGTTTAAACTGCTCTCACGTCCACAAATTTCACTCTACAGAAATAATTTGAACATCAAATTGTAGGAAAATTTGTGCTGCTCGCTCACATAAACCTGCTGAAGCTGTCAGACTTATAGTTTTGGCTCTGTTAGCTCAGATGTGTCAGGATCACCCACCAACTGCCCCATTTACTCCCA
The DNA here is from genome assembly GCA_033000465.1 of Sciaenops ocellatus. NCBI lineage: Eukaryota > Metazoa > Chordata > Actinopteri > Sciaenidae > Sciaenops > Sciaenops ocellatus. The sequence continues at coordinate 3,178,834 of CP136871.1, read as the reverse complement.
TATTAACTGAGAGCAGAAATTTGTGGAGGGAAAGCAGACGTACCAGTTTTTTACCTCGCTCTAGAGGTCACATTTTTTAACTTTAGCCACACAAATTATATATGTAGACGTTCAGCGAGACCTGAGGATGCTTAAAATCCTCTCTGTTCATTGATACGACCTACAGTTTGGTCATAGCGGTCTCTTGTTTGGAGGTGAACTTTCAAGGCTTTCTCTCTCTCAGCAGCTTCAACTGACAGACACAGCTGCTGTTTGTTGCTCTGCTCTGATTGGTCGACTGCAGTGGAGCTGGCGGTTAACTGCAGCTGGTTGCTGGGCAGAAATTCACAAGGCTGACTGTGATTGGCTTAATTAAAGTCTCTGTCTAATATCAGACAGTCAATGCTGCAGTTTCAATGTCGGCCATTTTGTCCTTCTGCCTGTCATGCCTATGAACCTGAATGATCCAGCTTGTGGTATTAATACTGTACTTATAATATAGCATGGGCAAGACACAACACACACTGTGTGGACTAAATAAATGCTGCTAGATTGATGAGAAACATCAGGCACACTCAAAATTTCTTGAGAAATGTTCTAGTTTTTTATTTTCTCGTTCATCTCTTTTACACCTACTTTCCATTAAATGGTACTGTCACCATTTTCATGTGATCCTGCTGTCGTTCCTCAGGCCTGTCAGCCGTGTTCCGCACCGCTCTGACCATCATCGAGCTGCTGGAGCCCCGACTGATGGAGCTGAACGACGAGGCGGCGGTGTTACCCCTGCTGCTGAGAGTACCTGTTGATGTGTAAGTAAATGGGACATAGTGTTTATTCTGTGCTGTCCTTAATCAACATTGTCGTCTGAGACCCGCATCGCAGACCACCCTCATGAATGTGCTGAAAGCGACGGGTCCTCCTGAAGAATGAGCTGCACAGTTCTCAGAGTTTTTTCGACTCGGGGTCTAAATGAAACCCCAGGCGGCTCATGAATATGAATCCGTTCATCAGGACTGGACATGTTTTGACACCAAGCATTCCAGGAAAAGTAGAGTGTCATTGTTTGGCCGCGGTTGTTTTCGTACATGTTTGGATTAAACATCCTTTATGCTAAATTAGCTCCTTCAATGGCGGCCCATGCTGCTTTCAGTCAGACCCCTCTCTCACCATGTTGAATATAAAAACGTCACATGCCGACGGACATGTTTTGTTGACACGGAGCTGTAGTTATGGCAACTCAGCAGGGTCACTGGGTTTGTGTATATAGCCTGTATGTGTGTGTGTGTGACAGACTGGTACACAGTGATTATTCAAATCCAGTTTATCATATTTGTTTTAATAGATAAACTCCCTTCAACTACTTTAAAGTCTGTAGAAAAGGTCCCACTGTTTGTGGCCTGCGACTGTTTGCCTTGGACGCAGATCTGTGTGGTTGACTTTGGATAAATGGAGGCTACGCCGCCAAGTAGTTTCCATAAACATAGCTGTGTCACAGGCGGTGATAAAGCACTTTATCATGAGCCAAAGGGAGGGAGAAGGCGTGTTAGGTACGCACTGATGACTTGCAAAGTGGATTATGAAGGACAAATCTTCAGGATTCTAATGGAAACCAGCAGCCAAACAGCTGTTTACCGGCCATTTTTAATGCTTCATCTGCAACATTTTGTATCGCACTGTCGTAACTGCTCGACAGCGGAGATGGGTTCCTACAGCGAGCTGTGTTTTCTGCACAACAAGGACAGAAGCAGCACATTTTGATCTATGTGTGAACCTCTTCTTCTTCCGTTTGTATATGCGCGCATCAAGGACGGCACTGACAGTCCCATTTTGTTCTCGCTCTGGTGTTCAGCGGGCAGCCTGCCATCACGTCACATTGAGAAGTCCTTGTTGCCTGCTTGGCATCATTATGAAAGCCTGGTCAGAAGTCAACACTAAGTGGTCCGACTGTCTCCCAGGGCAGGATCCCTTTACACTGGGAAGATATTGTTGAAGAAAGAGGGGAAGGGAGCTGCTGGGGTGAAAAGACAAAAGAAGATGAATGGAGGGTTGGAGGGAGAAGCAGGTGGAGAAAGAAGGTACACTAATTGGGGAGGGTGGGAAAGAAAGAGAGATGAAGGAGGGGAGTGAGGCGAGATCTTCAACCTCTCTTAATTCTCCTTAACGATCTCCGCTCTTTTACTCTCTCTGAATGCTGGAAATGGGACTTGTCATGCACCCATATAGAGCATTCTGATTAATGGTTGGTTGAGAGGCTCATCCATCTCACGCGCCTGTCTGTCCACATCGAGCTGTCAATCAGCTGTCACCTCAGTCATAGGTCGCAACAATGGCTCCTTGCACAGCCTACGTCAGCAGTCAAAGAGCAGCTTCACTCTCTGTGGATGATTTATTCACTTTCTGTTTTTCTAACACTTGGCTGTGGTGTCTTCTCCCCGTTCCTCATTTGTGTAATATATTGTATCTAAGGCCACATTCGGACGCAGGTCCATTCATTTGAGTGGGTGTTGTTCGTTTTGGCTGTGGTGGAGAAGTTGAGTTGGATTCCAACTTTTGTAAAAACGCAACTTGACGTCACGCTGCGGCCGCCAATCAGACGATCAGACCGGTCAAACCTCCACAGCCAGCCTGAAATGTCTCTGAAACTGAGACTATCTAAACTCTGATACTCGACCTGTTGTGTTCTGACTTTGTTTATTTAATGAAGCAGCTTCTAAATCTGAGTCTGACTGAAATTTACGCTGCAAAATAGAAACACGAAGAAGTTTAAATTGTTTTGTGTCTGATGGTTTAAGAGAGAGGGGGAGCAGTGGTTGAGTGACATAGGCAGTGAATGAGAGTGAGCGAGCGCCGGCCTCGATAAAGCCGGTTAATTCGCAGAATAAAAAGTGATTTCCTGATTGTTTCACAGCGGTTACGTTCAGCACAAACAGACACACCACAGCATGTGAGCTCAAAGCACTGCTGTGCCTTAGAACAACGCCACAGAGCTGCTAGCATGATGTTAACTCAACACACATAATACAAAGAGTACACAGGAGGAGATGCTGATGCATTTCTACTCGCTTTAGCTCATATTCACATTTGATTTTTGACACTGTTCTTACTTATTGGTAATCATTTTATAAAACAAAAAAACATGAGCAGCACATATCAAATACTCCTATGAATGGTACCATAACTGTAGTATTGACCAAATATACTTTGTATGAAGTGAAGAGATACAAATAAAAGAAGAAAAGTCTTGACCACAACATTCACAATTCCCCGTACAGCCTACACCATCCTGCGCTCTCATTGTCTCTCCTTTATTGTCCATATCTCCTGTGTCCAGTCCTGTCTCCCTCTGTCTCCCCCTCTATACCCTCTCCTACTCACTCCCCATACACACCGTTTGTCTCCATGCCCTCCACCAGTCCTATCTCTTTCTCTTTTGTTCACCCACCTCCTTTGCAATAGTCAATTCCCATAAACCTCCCCGGGCCGTCCCTCCTCCTCTGTGTTCTCACTTTCTTCTCTGCACCCTCCCCTCCTCCTCCTCTCCTCCTATATGCCTCTTTTCATTCATTCATTTATTCTCATTGACACACTGACACCCTCGCTCAGCTAGAGGGGTTGACACATCATTTGTTTACTTCACACTGACAAGTCTCTGCTTTAGTTTTTCTCCCGTCTCTTTCAACCATTTTCAAATTCCCAAATGCATTCAGACTGGCGCTCACTCCGCGGTTCCCCCTGGCTTGTGTTGATCGTTCTATTCCATAAGCAGCCTGATACAGAAACTTGGTTTGAGGTTCATCTGAGTTGAAGTTTAAATGTTTTATCTTCTTGTACAAAGCACATGTTGAACCTGTGACAGTCTAGAAACATACCCTGAAAGATCCACATATACATGTCACATTACTTCATCTGAAGTGTGTTGACTGAAAGTTGAATTTTAATGTCTGTCAAAATAGTCGCACTTGGAGAGACTAATATTTTCTGAGGTGGTATAAAAGGTTTGAGACGAGACACACAGTCTTTAAAATGTTCAAAAGCAAAATAGAAGGTAATAATATTCTTAAGACGAATAACCTTCCAGTGGTGGAAGAAGTATTCATTGTTTTATTGAAGTAGAAAGAGGTCAGAGGTCAGGGTCAGAGATTCAGGGCTTAAGGCTCATGAACTGGATTGGAGAGTGGTGGAGAGACATAGACAGTGAATGAGAGTGAGCGAGTGCCAGCCTTAATAAAGCCGGTTAATCAGTGAGATAAAAAGTTATTTCCTGATTGGTTCACAGCGGTTACATTAAACACAAACAGACACGTGCAAACAGCGTTTTTCTGCCATTATTCCACATGAACAATGATTAATCAGCTATCAGCTAATGGTTGCAGCTCTAGTTTAGCGTATGTTGGATTTTGAACAGTACGTCACCATCTGTGAAATACTTTGTTTGAGCTGAGAGGTCTGCGCACATCATTCATTCTTCTTTTCATTTTCTCCCCGAGCGCTCCATCTATTGCGGTCTACAACCATCTATCATCATATACTATGATGGATAGCTTAACACTGTGATCTATCTTCAGTTACATATCACTCTTTTATCACCTTCTCTCCCTCCCTCCCGTCTTCTCTTCCTCATCAGTTTGTCTGATCCTCCATCATCCTCCCCTCACATTAATGTTGCATTAACACACCTGCATGTCCACACTTTGATTAATGTACGAGCAGGGCTCTCCGTCAAAGCATGGAGGAAAAACTCAAATCTAGATCAGAGTTTAGTTTGTCTCTTCTGGGCTACTGTACAAATATGGCGGTTCAGAAAAAGTTCTTAATCTCTATTTGAAAGCCTGTTCTCCCTTTGACACCATTCAGCATCACCAGATGATCAGAAAACTCCACCACCTCAACATCCACCCCAATCTTCAGCCACTGGGTAGAAAGTAAGAGTGGACACTGTAAAATCCTCCACCACCATCACCACCACCCATACGGGAGCCCCTTCCTGTTTACGCTCCACCCTCACCTGTCACCACATACATTACTCCTCAATGACAGTAACAATACGTTATCAAGACTCTCCCACTTCACACAGTGGTGCCCAAACAATCATCTGGAACTGATCGGCAACACCTCCAGCGCTCGTAACCCCACCTACATCGGTAATGAGATGGTGGAGTGCATCAAATATCTCAGACTCACCCTGGACAATAAACTGAACTTTGATCATAAACGCTGCCAACAAAGACTCTCTGCCATGTGCAAACTCAAAGCACCGTCTGTTCCTGCTGTACCGAAATAAGATAAGACAGACTTTATTGATCCACGCCGGGGAAATTCACGTGTTACAGCGGCTCATAATATAAGAAAAATACTAAATAAACAAATAAGGGCGAGTCCTTCCTGCAGTGACCCGGTTCTGACTCCGTCCCGTGGTCCATGGATGTTTCCTTTGCACCCAATGTATCAAAGGCAAATCGCTAACCTCCGTACTTCTACGTCCACGTTTGTACAGAAAAAGTGTTCAGAGCTACTGTAATTGGCTGCCAACCACACGGCACCATGGCAACGGGAAACATGAAGTAGAGTCCAACCCATCCTCAGTCACTGTTCATTCTGTTATTTCAACATGTTATTGAACGCATCACACGCCACGCCTCCAAAATCATCCCCACCCCCCGTCTGTGTATTCATATATTCATGTGAGGCTTCGTACAGACTGTGGCAGTACATTTCCTTAAAGGTCAATAAAGTTTTTATCTTATTTTTAAATGACACCACCCGTTATCTCCACCCTCCCTCCATCCTCACCCACCTGACTTCCCCCTGCAGGGCCCAGTACACCGTGTTGCTCCCTGCCCTGTGGAACACCGAGGTCCAAGACTGGGAGCTCAAATGTATGAACAGTCTGGTATTGGACGACAGCCACCATGGACCCAAAGCAGGTACCACACACACACACACACACACACACACACACACACACACACACACATATCATTTGCTCTCAAACAGACACTAATAATGCAAAGGGGGACCGCTGGGGACCGCTCGGCACACAGTCGCTGAAACTAGCAGTAACTACATTCAGCCTACATCACTTAACCTTCAGTGGCACACATGCTGATCTTGTTACACACACCATACACACACTGTTTTGTTTCCACGGTGTTAATGTCAATGCACATCGTGGTCAGACCTTGGGGAAGACGTCTCAAATGGTTACAAAAGGGAGGAAACAATCCCTCCTTGTTCACCTCCTTCCCTTCGTTTCTTCTGTTTGCCACTTTCTAAATGTTAAACGGACTCGTTGTGTTCTCACTTTTCTACACTTTTTATTCTATTTCATGGGACCTAAAAGACATTTTTGAAGCTGATATCTCACCTTCTAAACAAGCCACCAATGAGCAAGAAGCTGGAAACAGTTCTTGATTGTGTTCAGACTAATAGCAGTATAAAGAATGGACAGAGAGTGACGTCACCCACAGGTTTCTGAAGCCGAAAATACACGGCACTGGCTTCCACCATGTTGCCTTGGATCATTGGTGGACTTGTATTGGTGGGCCGATTGACGCCTGGTTGCTCAAAGACGCTCTTAATCCTGCATAACTTTAAGCCTTAATATAATCTGAACAGGTGAGTTGTATAAAAATTCACCCTCAGTACAGTTGTCATGAACGGGAAAATTAGCTATAGAGACCAAAACTGTTTTTTGTACCAGGCTGTAAACATGTTTATTTCTGCTGTGAAATTGGACATTTTAACATGGGGACTTATGGAGACTGACTCACTTCTGGAGCCAGCCTCAAGTGGACGTTTGAGGAACTGCAGTTTTTTGTCTAATTTGACCTCTTCTGATGATACAGTCAGATCAAAATTTGCTTTCAGCTCATTTCTATGTGGAAGAGACCATTGACAGTATATAAATAGGAGACAGTGAAGCCAACACAGAAGTGTCTTGAACATGCATTTTTTCTAATGGCCAGCAGGGGTCAACAATAAGGTCAGATTGTATTGAGTCTTATGGAAAAAGGACCCTACTTCTCACTTGATTTATGAGCCCAATAAACTGTTTCTTCATGAGTTTATGGTCTCAGTTTTTGTTAGATAAAAGAACCTTTTATATTTAAAGAGAGAACATTTTAAAAGACCATAACTAGCCATCATTCAGCCGGCCTCAGGTCCAATGATGATCCATGTCTTTGCTGTCTTTGCGCTAACATGGCGACGGCCAGCGACGCATATTTTGAGCTTCAAAACTTGTGGGTGACATCACGGATACTCTGTCCATTCTTTATACTGTCAGTGGTCAACACCATCAGACATGGTGAGTTTGGCTCAACAACAGCGGACAGACCTTTACTTTGAGTGCAGCATCAGTTGACAATCTCCAAGAGCACTGATGACAAAGAGTAACAGGCGTGTGTGTGTGTGTGTGTGTGTGTGTGTGTGTGTGTGTGTACTCTAACTTGTCAGATCAAAGCAGCTTTTATCTTTTGAAGCTTGTTCAGATATCAGCTCCTAAAGATCTGGAAACCCCTCACCACCACCACCGGAGTCTCATCTTCACAAAAGACAGACAGCTTGGAATGCAAACCTGATGTCCGTCCGTGTGTGTGTGTGTGTGTGTGTGTGTGTGTGTGTGTGTGTGTGTGTGTGTGTGTGTGTGTGTGTGTGTGTGTGTGTGTGTTCGTGTTCACGGATGTGAGCGTGCATCCTGACAGACTCAGAAAGGCTACAGGGATGAGTCACAGGTTGGTGGCTGCAGGGGTGTGTTTGTCAATGCAGCTGGGAAGGCAGAAAAAAGAGGGGTGAGATAAAGAGACGAGGGTGTGTGTGTGTGTGTGTGTGTGTGTGTGTGTGTGTGTGTGTGTGTGTGTGTGTGTGTGTGTGTGTGTGTGTGTGTGTGTGTAAGAGACAGTGCATGTAAGAGTGAGTTGTGTAAGCGAGCGAGTATTTGCGAAAAGGGCAGAAGAATCTGAGAGAGCACGAGAGGTTTCCTTTCAGGGCAACTAGAAGCCACAAAAGCATGTTTTTTTACAGCGGGGATAATCCATCACCCTGTGTGTGTGTGTGTGTGTGTGTGTGTGAGCCCACCTGTGTGTGTGTGTGTGTGTGTGTGTGTGTGTGTGTCAGGATGAGTCATCCTTATTTGCTGGCCTGTCAGACTGTCTAGCCCTGAAGGCAGCAGGGGAAACGAGCTGATTCACTCGCTGCTGCTGCCGCTTCAACACAATCCAACATTCCTGTATTTTCTCTCTCACACACACTTTCACTGGCTCTCTCCGTCGCTGACACTCAGCGCCGTCTTGCCGCCGTTACAAATCCACGCTCCCGTCAACAGTTCTGGACCTCTGCTCCTGAAAATGCATGTTAATGAGAGCGCGGTTCACTGTAAACATTTCTGTTGCTCATAGATGCTGTAGAGCAGCATTATTTAAGTACAGACAGCCAAACAATCGAACATATATGTACAATTGTGCAGCATCCTGGTATCCTGTGCCTAGAACTGCCTGCTGGTCCATGACAGGTCGTTGCTTATCTGATTGGAGCTTTCTTTAGTTCTTCTAGCGGTGTTTCAAAAACATCAAGTCTGCCATGTTGAACCGCCACGTTTCTACAAACATTGGCTCGATTGGACCTTTTCTGTTTTATGTACGTTTCACAGCCACTTCAGTTTATCCATCGTTGGAAGAGAGGGTGAGGCGAGCAGCATTCAGTTGGTTGCAGTCTGCAACTTCAGCACTAGATGCCACTAAATCCTACACATTGCACTTTTAACACACTCGTTGGTTTGGTGTTTAGAGATTGTGCTAACTGTTAAAATAAACCAACCAACATGGCTGGGAAATGAAAACTGTAAGTATAAGTCCCCATGTTAAAATGTCCAACTTCACAGCAGAAATAAACATGTTTACAGCCTCGTACAACAAACAGGTTTCGTTCTCGATAGCTAATGATGCTACGAAGAAGCAGTACAGCCAAAATGAGTTTGAAAAAAGCACTTCACTCATGAACTGTCCATTCTTTAAGTGCCTGCCAGTCCAAACAGGGCTAAACTGTCATTGTCAGTTTTATGTTTCAAGATTGACAGAAACATATTTTCAGTGACGGACTTCCTAACTCGTGATTGTCGAGAGTCAAATGTTTTCAAAAGCTGTTCATTTAACTGGTGAGCTTTGGTTGCCAGACTTTTACTGTAATAAATACGTTTTACCTTTTTGTAATATTACGGTAAAAGGATGTTAGTCTAAGGTTGTTGTTTCATTCCATATTTTATGGCATTCAGAGACCAAAGAAATGCTGTTTTGGTGTAATAATGGCATGAAAATACCGTATAAATGCCGTATAGAATAAAGGTTTTGCCATGAGATATCAGTGTTTTACTGTAAAGTTAAAGTTTAAAATACTTCATTCTGTATAAATTCCCTTAAAATGTCGTATAAAACTTTTAACAGTCTTGTTCTGTTACGGTTTGGCAGTTTCTCACTGACATTTTTTGCAGTGTACATAAAGTATTTTTTTAATTTATATTTTTCATATTTTTTTGGAGCCATCGTCGTCGTTCAGGTGACTAATGTTTCCCATGGTGCATTGCCCAGCAAATGAAGGTGTTGTGAATGATACTGTTGTAGCTGTGACAGTAAAGTCCCTGGGGCCCGTCCAACAGCAGGCTGAGTCAGCAATAACGGCCAGAGTTGAAGTGACTTCGGGTTATGCTGAGTCAGGCTGAGAAGCTCTGAGAACAGGTAGATGTGTCCTTCTGTCCTTTTACAGGCTACTTTCCTATTGTGTTCCTCTTGTTTTCCTCTCCTCCCCCCTTCTCTCGACACCTTCCTCTCACCTCCCCTCCCCTCCCTGCCCTCCCCTCCTCCCACATTATTCTCCCTTTTATTCAGCTCCCTCTTGCCCTCCTTTCACCCTCTCCTCCTCCTTTTCTGCCCTCTATCGCTTCCTTCTCTTTTCATTACGTTCTTTTCCAGTCCCTCTCTCTCTCTCTCTCTCTCTCTCTCTCTCTTTTTCCGTGACTTCTTCTTTGGTATAGTAGCAGATGCCAGAGTCCTGTTCTCCTCAGCGGGCTCCCATGATACCTGCCTACCTCCTGTCCGCCTGCTGCTCGATCCTTAGTGCAGTGACTCAGCATTCATTTTATTCACTGCCCCCAAACAACCTCCTACAGCCAGTGCAGCTCTCACACTTCCTGCTGGTTTGTGATATAATATGCATATTCTGTACGGCTGTCCTGTTTGTCGGGTTTTGTGCTGTGTCATTTATGGATGTACTGAACCAGCAGTTTGACCCAGAGGTTACATAAGACTTCATTTTCTAATGAAAATGCGACACATAGTCGGTTTATTAGCATTTAGTTTTCAAAAACAACTCGACCTTAATCAAACTCAGTCAACATTAAAGGTCCAGCGTGTGACATTTAGTGCCACCTAGTGGTGACTTACTGCAGATTGCAACCAGTTCGCCTCACCCTCTCCGTCTCCTAAAATGAAGGAGAAGCTACGGAGGCTGCTCAAAGACATAAAAGGCTCCATCTGTAGTCAGTGTTTAGTTTGTCTTTTTATATAGAAACATGGTGATTCAAAAGACCAGCGCTATCAAAAATAAAACAGTTCTTATTTTCAGGTTATTATACACCAACGAAAACATAATTCTGCATATTTCTGCCTAAAACCTCACTGTGTAGGATTTAGCCGTGAAGTTGCAGTTGGCAACCAAATAAATTCTCTCCCACGCCTCATCCTCTCCAAACATGTAGGAAAAAGCAAATGTCCATATCTAGATCAGTGTTTGGTTTGTCCGTTCTGGGCTACTGTAGAAAAATGGCAGACTGCATAGAAGAGGACCCGCTCTCTCTGTAGATATATATAGGGCTCATTTTGAGACAGCGAAAACACGATTCTCATTTTCATGATTATTTTCATGATTATACACTAGTGGAAACATCTAATGAATCATTAATTCCATTCCTGCCAATATATTCTCCTAGATTTCCTAAATGACACTGGACCTTTAAATACACAGAAGTTACAGATTTTGTATTTATCAGGACATGGAAAGAAAAGATGTCTGTCCTGTTTTTAACACATGAAGCAGGTGAATCATTTTTACCTCCTTGCTGTCGCTCGCTTCCCCCGTTGACATCCGCTGTCACTGGCTGATAAACGTTATCAGTATTACAGGATTATCCTTCTCCATCATCAGCATCAGTCCTCCTTTTTTCAACTCTGACACTCAACTACTGTTAGTGCTACTTTTTGTGATTGCTAGGCTACATAACAATATAGTCAACGATCATATATGTGAGATCAAAGACTACCAGACAACAGTTAATTAATATGCACACTCACTACTGGACAGGAGGGTCTGCTACAGGCGGTCTACATGCCTCAGCCCTTCAGATTTTTGCATCTTTGTTAAAAAAAATTCAGTCAGTGATGGAAAATATTGTGGTACAGTTAACCCGACCCCTGGGCTCAGGTTGTTTGTTAGGTTGTCCATCAAGTAGAGGCTCCTTTCCTGTCAAAGTATACTTAAAATATATGTTACTGTGTGCCGTGTTTTGCTTAATGTACTGTATATGTGTGCTCGTCTTTGCTCTTCCCCTCGGTGAACTCTTTGCCCATCTGTTCTCTAAATCTCTGTTTTATCCTTTATTCACACAATTTCTGACCTCAATGTCCATCTGGCTTCTTCTTGCAGAGTCACTGCAGTGGTTTATGTATATTAATATGTGTGTGTGTGTGTGTGCGCATCAGAATCCGTTCAATACTTTGTGAAAACAATGACGTCACTGTTCTCCGTCTGTCTTCGCGTCCTTGGCTTAAGATAAATGGATCAGGCACAGGATGCTTCGTCGTGTCTTGCATCTTTCATGCTTTGGCTTCAGATAAGAACGATAGCAGAGGTGGATATGATCAAAATGTGTGTTGCTGCCTTCAAACGGAGTTTACCAAGTTCACGAGGAGAGGCCATATGAAGAAGCGGCATCCTCTATAAGTCCCCATGTTAAAATGTCCAACTTCACATCATTTCCCAGTTGATGACAACTGTACTGAGGGTGAATTTTTATACAACTCACCTGTTCAAATTATATTAAGGCTTAAAGTTATGCAGGATTAAGAGCGTGGACGCTTTGATTGACAGGTGGGTGTCACTACAGATGGCTTGTTTGAGCACTCAGGCGTCATTTGGCCCATTTTAGGTTCGTTGATGATCCACGTCTTTGCCGGCTTTCAGATTAGCGGAGGCGGAAGAGGCAGTACAGCCAACATGACGTCACGCATACGCCGTTCATTCTTTTTACTGGCATTAGTTGTGACGTGTTGACGCGTGCTAACTTTTGAGTGAAAAGTACGTTAATATATTGTAATTTTAGTTGTGTCGAGTTTTTAGAGGAAAATGTTGGTGTTCCCAACAGCGTCATCTTTTTATCATATCCTTGAATTATAAAGAATGACGAGAACAGAGACTTATAAACATCAACGCACCGCCGCGCAAAAAGCCGGCAGGAAGGAGTGACATTGCTTCATCCTGTCTTCTTTGCTTGCGTGTGTCGCTCATCCCCACATCATGCACGCTACAGAATGAATACATGTTTAGGAAAGAAAAAACCTCAGGACACTCTCACAATAAAAAAATAAATAAAAATGAATAAAAAGCTCGACCGGCGTCAGATGGGCTCTGAGATTGCATTTCAGCCAGTGCTTTCCACATGGACTGTTCTACCTGCATGCAATCACAGCCCGCTCAGATGTGTTCAATCAATACTACTCGGACTGCAAACGGAAATCAGGATGCTTATGATACCAAAATCTTGTCCTTTGTCTACAGATTTCATATGCGGCTATCTGTTCATGTAGAGATTAACACAACACTTTAATCTTATCCTCAGAAATGCTGCAGGAAGGGGGCCGTGCTGCTGACCACGCTCCTGTCATGTGACCAGATCTGTTAAACTTCCAGTTCAACCAATGAAAAGGTTGAGGCGTACTTGACAGGCTTGTGGTCGCACCCTAGAGCCCTGCTTAAAAATGGAGCAGATAGTCCATGTTGGAACAAGCAAGGTCAGGGTAATCAAGGGTCACAATAAATTGACCGAGGTTCAGAGCTGGAGCGACCACACAAAAACAAACAGATTACAAGAGAGGTGATGAAGGGTGTTCGAAGGGTCAGAATGTGGAGTTTATGACCTGCAGAAACACTGAGGTGTTCTCCTTGCAACACTGCTGTTGGCACCCTAAGGGTCGGTTCAAGGGGTCACGAGCACACACAAACACCCAGGTCACAGGTGGCCGTGCCAAAAACAGAGTATTCAAAATGATGAGTTCCTCTGAGGTTACACAGCTCAGGTCCTTGCCAAGGTCATCGGAGTTTCCTAAGAGCCTCGTAATAGAAGGCCTCGACATCAAAGTGTTTTGAAGACACAAGAAACATTCTGTACAGTTATTTCTGATTTATGACTCCTGAACATATAATCTTTACACTGCAACGATAGCAATGACCTTCCCAACAGTGCTCTGCGATTCTGATTCATTCATTTGTTCAGCCAACCTTGACTGGTTACAACAGAACTGAACTATCAGGCAGTGGAAGTCATTGATATGTCGTCGACATATTTCAATACTGTTCATGTAAGATGGACCTTCATTTTTCCAACAAACGAAGTAGTATCCGCAAACTTTAACAATTGTAATAGAACGTGTTACCAGTGGTAGAAATGGTGTACGTTGCTGGTAAGTTTAAATGGAGGTGGTAGGAAAATATCTGGGTCATCTTTATTATAGTCTTTGTGCTCTGAGGCCACTGTTGGGGCTGGATTGCAACTATTAGTCCCACAAGAATGTCACCTTTCTAACCTGGATAAGGCTTCTTAGCCGTGGGCACTTAGCCTACCTATGACCCCTCAGTCTGGCCCGCTTTCTAGTAAGCTTTGCTCTTTGTAAAGGTTTGTTTTAATCCTTCCCCCCTCCCGCTCCATCTCCATTTGTTTCTGATGGTTGAAGTGGAATGCCACCTGCTCGATCAGCCCTAGGCTAACTCATTAGACACCTCTCTTGTGAGTTGGACCTTTACGAATATGATTTAGCCACATACTGAAGCACAAGGGGAGCTTCAACGATACAAGGATCTCTATATCTCTGGACTTACTTGGTCAGGCTTCCAGCAGAAACAGGGTCACGGTGTTTGTTTGTTTAGGTCTGCATTGCTTGTTCTTTCACTCCCATGGGACCGAGGGGTCATAACTTCAGCTTGTTTCAGTACTGTCCACCAACGACGACCTAGATATCGTACCAAGTTCTTTTGTTCAACTTCAAGTTGACTAGCAGGTTGCAGGAAGTGGGCCAATGTCCTCAAGGCTTCCCTAGCTACTCATGTTGACCAAGTTGTTGTTGGTTTTTGTATCAGAATCAGATCGCAGTGATTCATTTAAATCAACATCTTTTGGAAAAAGCATTTACTAAAAGTTTTTTATCATCGATCAATCTGACGGTTGTTTCACAATTCAAAGAATGGCCTTCAGATTGTTTGTTTTGTCAAACTAACAGTCCAGAACTCTTTAACAATCACATATGACAAAGTAATGGAACAAATCCTCACACTGGAGAAGCTGGAAGCAGAGAACGTTAAGCATTTTTCTTTTGAGATATGAAAGTAGTGAAACAGTTACTCGACTATCAAAAAACAACAAGAAAGCAATCAGCTCTTCTTAGTCGTCCTCCTTAAAAAAGCACATTTTTTGCACACAAGCTTTTGTAATCAGATGGTTGGTTTTATGTATATGTTATAGGGTTTTTCTGTGTAAATTAGAAGTTGTCAAAGAAAGACGGGAGTTTTTTGACAGGCGAGTCACTTTAAAAACAGCGGTTTGCATTCCTCATCTTGACTCATTAAATTAGAACAAAGCAGCTGGTTAGGGACTCTGTGCTTGTTTGGATGTGGTCCCAAACTCGATAAAAATCAGGCAAAGAATGAATAATTTGTGATTTGTGTATAAACGTGGTAGACGATGGGATTAGAAGCCGCAGGTAGGAGAGGAGATGAAACTTTTTAAATGAAGAGAAAGGAA
The DNA here is from genome assembly GCA_033000465.1 of Sciaenops ocellatus. Lineage (NCBI taxonomy): Eukaryota > Metazoa > Chordata > Actinopteri > Sciaenidae > Sciaenops > Sciaenops ocellatus. Next base: position 3,163,797 of record CP136871.1, on the reverse strand, counting down.
AGAAGTGTTTGCTCGGATCCTGCCAAGCGCCTGAATCCTGATCTCCAGGGTTGGACCCTGAAGGTTTTCCTGCCTGTTTGCTTTCCTGTGTGTGCGAATGTTCACACACTCCAGCGCTCGCCTTGTAAGTTTCCCAGCACTACCCTCTCTTCCTCTTGCCCTGTTCTACTGTTACACACCGTGGAGCCCCTGTGGCTGTCCTTGAGTGTGTGTGTATTGCCATATAATTGAGGTAAAAGGAGAAGCTGTGTGTGTGTGCTGGATATTTGTTTGTGTGTGTGTGTGTGTGTGAGAGAGAGAGAGAGAGGGTAACATACACTGTTTTGTGTTCATGCATGTGAATAAAGCAGCTTTGTTTGTAGAACTCTGCTCTCAAACTCGAGCAGGGGAGGTGCAGTCTTAATAATTAATAGATTTTTTCTTAATTATGTTTACTTCTTGTAAAATCTGGGCCATCATTGCTTAAAGAGGTTGTGATGATTTGCATACACTAAGATTTGGGTCGTCCATTTGTGCCAAACGAGGGGGAAAAAAGAGCTTTCCTCTCTGCACTTTTGATCTAAAATACTGCAGAAATTAGAAGGCGGACACGGATTAGAAAAAATGCATGTTATGATGTGTTATTAAATGTTTGAGAAAGTCTGACCGACAATAAATCAGAAAGGCTAAATTCCAGCGGGCACGGATATGACGCGCACCGTGTGCGCGCGATGATCGTGGCCGTGAGTCAATGTTTCAAACCCCACCAAAAGCGCCCGTCAGAGTTCAACGGCCATCGTCAACACCAAGACCTCAAGTGACCTAAAAGACTCTGACGACAGTCGTCACAACAACGAGCACTAACGAACCAAGTCGATGCTTTGGCTGCGTCTACGATCCTGCCTAGGCAAAATAACGTAGCATATTTACATATTTAGAAGCAGATAAACCAGAAAAATGACCAAATCTGAGCACGTTAACAAAGTTTGGTTGGCAAAATGCTTCTGAAACGCTTCCAGTGGGATTTGAAGTCATTTGGAGAACAGACCAAAACAGCACCATTACAAAGGCATAGTGAGGCATAGATGGGAAGACATTTACAGTGAAATAAAAACAAGTAATTGGAAACTAAAGACTAAAATAACAAGGAAAAAGGAAGTTGACAATTCTTTTATTGACTCATAGAAATTTAGAGGAGATTCATTGAAGTCTGTCGAGCTCTTTTTAGCTGCACACAATCTCTTGAAACACTCACACACACCCACAAAGAGAGACCCGCAGAGAAATTGGAGGGCTGCTCTGACAGGCAATCACAGAGGCAAAGCGCTCCTCTTCATTTAGCCGTGTTTAGCCATCACCGTAAAATGACACAATAAAATATTAAACTCGTGGAGTTTAAATTAGAGGCCCCCGACTCTGTTTAGATTGCTCGTCACTCTTGTTTTGGCAGCTGTAATTACAGGTTTGAAAGTAGAGATCAAGCTATTTTAGTTCCTTTCTTGTCCTCCCGCTCTCGATCGCTCCTCCCCTCACCCTCTTTTCATCCCTCAGTCCTTCCTCCTCCTCCTAAGAGTATTAAATCTGTGGCTATGCCAACCTCCACCCTACCTTGTCTTGTGTTATGTGTTACTTATTGCTCATTGCCCGACTTCACGGACCTCGGCCTCTGGAGTCCTTGTTGGACCTTTGCCCTCTGGGAATGAACTCTGACCTTGCAGTCGGCCTGAAGGCGCATTAAGAGGCAGGTTCTGAATGACAGGGTGCGGTAGGGGTCAAAACTCACAGGTCATCGGGGATCGAGGGGCGAACAAGCCCACTGCCTCCCATAATGCCTTTCTTTCCATCGCCATCCTATTTAATCTTCTTTACTTTCCATTCGAATGCAGCAGGCTCTTCGCTGTTTGCCTCATTACAGAAACGTCTGGAATCCGATCTTATCTCGGCTTAGACGACATTTAGGATGTTTGTTTTTACCATTGTCAGTGCTCACCTCAGTGCCAAATACACTGCCATTGTCAGGTGAATGCTAACAGCAAACAGTAGGGCTGATTTCAGTTAGATCAACGTTTCTCAAACTTTTTTCCCCCTCAGAAAATATCAAGCACCACCGTCATGACCAATGTTAAAATGCAGACCCTGTTCAGCTACAGACCACTTAAGCAGTTTGTTCCTAATAAGATGACTGAACGTGGAAAAGGGGTTTGTACTGATCCACACTACTCTTCCTAATATTTCCAATTTGGAGCCACGATTGTCGTGTTCTTGAACCATTCATTTTACCTCCTCTAACTAACCTGTCATCACATTTTAGCTTTTAACTGATCATAGATGTACGCCCATGCTGAACGCTGGGCTACATGCTATATTTTCATGTTTCCGTGCAGGGGTTTCCTGGCTGCACGATGATTGATCAACCAGTGTCCTAAATGTGGACTGACTATAGTTTCATTCTCAGTATTTTCTCCATATTTCACCCCATCATGAATTTAGTTGTGTTCATGGTCCTAAAGTTGGCCTGCCCACCTCTGAACCTCTGCCCCACCTCCTCATACACCGCCTCCCTCCTTCTTCCCACACTCCCTGCTCCTTCTATTCTCCTACCCATGCCCTGTCGTGGCCTCCACGCTCTTAAGCCATCGATTTACCAACGCACTAAAGAGACTTCATTTATTCAAGCTTTGTGTGCGTGTGTTGGTGTATGAGAAACTGAATGTGTTTTTCTATTAAAGGCAGGTGTTTTTCTATGATTGTCGTCAGACACTTGTTGACTGCTGCACGTATTCCCAACCACCATTTAATACACACTCCTCAGGGAGCTTTTCCTGTCTGTCAGTATCACTCACACATGCAGAGGCGGCAAACACGCGAAAACAAGCAGCAGGAATAATTTGGCTGCTGTCTGCTGTCTGATTAATGAGGTCTTCCAGTCAGCGAGATGAGACGTTGATCCCCTTGGGTACCAAAGTATTATAACAAACCCCGACTGGAGTGGCAAAAATGAGCGCGAGTGTCAGCGTTTGACCGTAATTGTGTTTGCAGTTTTTCTGACGGTCTGCCTAAGGATACAGATATTTGCCAGCGGTTTGAACAAAATGGTTTTGAATTCTTTAACATAATAATGAGTGACGAGTGAGGCTGATACTCATGGGGCTGGATTATATAGTGTAAACACCTGTTGCATTCAAAGGACTAAACTCATGAAACGTTTGAGACCTCGCTTTGACTTCTGGGTCTTCAGGAGGTTTTTGAAGACCCTGATCTGGTAGGAACTGGTTTAACGTGGGCTGCTACAGGTAGCCAGTGGAGCTCAATCACGTGACCTTTTGGGTTGATTGAAAACCAGACATGCCTAGTCGAATTCTTTGTTCAGCTTGAATTTTATCTTTATGGTCTTGAAATATTCTGAGACTTCATTGAGATAACTCCAGCATCATCCACGCGGGTCACCAGGTCAGGCGTTGCCACGTTGCCCATTTGCCGGGTGGTGAAGCTCACACGATTCCCTTCATGTATTCATCAAAGTCCTCGCTGGCAGTCAGAGTCCATTTTCCAACAAACTGCTCAACCATGAGGTGAAGATGAAGCTCGGCAACACAAACGCAAGATGTGTGTTTCAACAGCTTAAGCTCAAAGAGAGGTTGATAGAGAGCTCATAATTTCTGGATCATCTGAAAAGGTTTCACTGTGCAGGCTGGGCGGCCCGTCAGAAGGGTGTTGCAGTCATTTTGTCAGCCTGTATTAGGAGCTGGGTAGCATGTTGAGTCAGGTAAGGCCTGATTTTTCTTTTGTTGTGAGGTGCAAAGCGGCACAACCGGGCAACCGAGGCGACGTGATCAGAGAAGGTTAGTTGGTCATCGATCGTTTATAGTAGGTTTGGCTGGGAGGACACGACTTGAATCCATTGTATTAGTTTGGGTTTAAATCTGATGACACTCTCTACATACTCAATTAATAACTCACAAGTTATAAATCTGAGTCACAGGCTAGCAACAGCCTTTACAACGCCTCACTGATTGACACACCCACAGTCAAATCAGCATTGAATTCAGACACGAGGGGCATTGTTTGGGTTTTTAGCTGGGATTAAGTAATAATGGGTGGGACAGAGCGAGGGAGTATAATTATTATTTTAATAACGGTTAAAACCAGGACGATTTGTTGAGACTTATACACTACTGTGGTAAATATGCATTTGTCCTGATTACGTTACTTATGATCAAAAACTAGCGAGTCGACAATTTTGCTAACAGCCAAACATCACCAAGGTCACCAACAGCAGACATAGCAGCCAGCTAATGTTACTGACTAGTCCAGCAGCAGTCAGCCCAGCTCGGCGTCTGTCTTTCAGCCTTTTATTTCACCAAGCTCTCACCAACCACTAAAAGTCAGTCCCAGATTTACTCTTGTCCGGCGGCTTCTTGCTCGCTCACTCTCGGTCGCTTCATCAACGTCCTCTTCACTCTCTTCTCCTCTGCCATTATGTCCGTAGGGGCTGCTGAGCCCGGTTAGAATTGTTACAGTTCTGGCACTACACAGACACAACTCCAACCAACACCGTCACTCTAGTTTTCACTTGAAGCCAGTCACATGTACACCGTCCTGCTGCTGTAAATTCTCTCCAAACGTGTATTGATTCAAATATACAACTTGGAGTAAAGTTTGCTTAAAAACTATAGTACCCAGTGTTTTTAAAGAACAGAGAACATTTTAGAGAACATGGTGAGTGAAGCCGGAAAGTATTGGTACTGTTGATGTCAGTCTTTTTATGGGATTAGTTGACGATAAGAAAAATATTAAACCCCGGCCTGATCCTTTGTTCACGCTGTTCGTTCTACAGCTGACGTAGTTTTTCCTGTTAATCTCGCTTCAACCTTCTCGGCTCCGTCTGTGGCTATGTTGTATTTTTGTAGGTTATGTTTCTTTAACCTCCTTATCTCCTTTCCTCCATCTGTTGGTCTCTTACAATTCTCCGGCCTACTGCTAATTTTTTTTTCTTTCTTTTACTGTACACACACGTGGACACACCAAGAAGCATGAAAAACACAAAGACAATATGTTCATATGAAATACAGCGAGTGAAAAGGCCAAATATTGGAGATCAGATAGTAAACACTGCAGGCTGCTTCAGTCTCCGTTGGAATAGCCTGAATTTAACCTCTGTTTGGAGGACTCGTATGATGGCTGCTGAGGGCTTTGAACTATAAACTACTTTGATGTTAGCTGATAAAGTGACTGCATGTCCACACCTCTGGCCACATCTGTTCGTGCCTGGATGAAGAAACAGATACCTTTGTTCAGTGATTCAGCATCTAGTTTATGTTCTAATCGTGCTGTATTAACTCATATCACATCATTATATTGTCAAGTTATCAGCTTATCTCCAACTACACAAGGCATCAGGGTGTTATTGCACCATTTTTCTCTTTTCCTTCCTTCCTGCTCCCCTAATCTCTTTCTCTCTTTTCTTCTACCTTTCTGTCTTTTTCCCTGACTGCTGTACCCAGTAGCAAAGGTTAAACAGTCCTTTGTGTTGCGTGACCAAACGGTGTGCAGAGGACTGACCTGGGATCAGAGTCATATCAGTAAACTAAAATAACAAATGACTGGATTTCATTGTCGCCAAGCGGCAACCTCCGTGGCTGTGAAGTGAAGCCAAAAACTGCAGTTCCTCAAACGTCCACTTGAGGCTGGCTCCAGAAGTGAGTCAGTCTCCATAAGTCCCCATGTTAAAATGTCCAGCTTCACAGCAGAAATAAACATGTTTACAGCCTGGTACAAAAAACAGTTTTGGTCTCTATAGCTAATTTCCCCGTTCATGACAACTGTACTGAGGGTGAATTTTTATACAACTCACCTGTTCAGATTATATTAAGGCTTAAAGTTATGCAGGATTAAGAGGATGGACGCTTTGATTGACAGGTGGGTGCTGTTACAGGTGGCTTGTTTGAGCAACCAGGCGTCATTGAGCCCAACTTGGCGGCAGCCTCGCTACATATTTTCAGCCTCAAAACGGCGCTTCGGTGACATCATGCATACGCTGCCCATTCTTTATACTGTTTACCTTCAAGTTACCTCCAGGTCGACAGAAGACTGGTGAATATTATATCACATGGATCATGTGATCAGCTGCAAACAGGTCCCCACACGCCATGACACAGCGTGGGCTCTCAAATATTTCCCTCCCTCACACGGTGCGTGAACATACTGCAGTCTTCTGCCATCTGGATGCAGACAGATAATTACAACAACACACTGCGTGTCCTGTGATGTACTGTGTCTATGTCGGATGTATCTATGATCTACGAGTTTCTGTGGAAACACATTTCCCGTTTGGGGACAGTAGGATCCATTTCTCTGTATCAGTACAGAGGGTCAGGGTCGAGTGTGTGTCAGACAGTCTGAGCTGTAATTACAGGTGGAAGTGTAGAAGGCCTGGAGCTCTGTTTTAAGACTCAGCCAGCGTTCACAAACACACACAGACAAACAAACATATGAAAAGAAATTACATAACATAAACACCACGATGTGCCAGCTATTAAATGAAAACACATGGTGATAACCAAACACACACACCCACACACATTTATAGCTGAGGATGTCAGTGTCGGTGAGCTCAGCTCCTCGGTCCTCTATGACTCAGGGATATAATGAGAAGGTATGAATGACAGTGTGTGTTTTACTGCCCACTCTCTCTCTCCTAGTCTCTCTCTCTCTCTCTCAAAGTCAGTTTCAGATGACAGAGTACTCTGCTGATTCCTCAGTGTCCAGGAATTAATTCTGATGACATGCAGCCTTTTGAAGGTTGTGTTTTGGTGCGTTTGAAGCCTCGGCCGTCCTCCGGGAGTTGGCAGGGCAGCACACCTGTAGTGGGAATTGAATAAGCTCTAATGTAAGGCTGGGCTCAGCAGATCCTGTGGCCTGGGAGCTCATGGACACCGTTCAACAGCAGCTTTGAAGTGCTGATCATTTAGGGAGGGGGTAGAAGTAGACTAAGTAATGGATATAGAAAATGTCTTGAGGGAAGACATTAAGAAAGATTCCACTGCAGTACGAAGAGAAAATGAGATTTGTTTCTACCTCCAGTGTGACACCTGAAAATGACGGCCAGTTTATATAGAAAGGAAATTTAACCTGAGCTGAACACTAGAGGCGAGCCAGAAGACATAACGCTTTATTGAAGTATGGAGAAAAAGTTGTTGGCCAGCACTTTCCAAGATTGGAAAACCGAGTGTAACGTAATGACCTGAGGGCAAACCGCAGTTTGGACTGATGTCTGGATTGAGCTTTTTTTTATGTGTTCTTCGCTGTAATGAACACCAGAGGAGAGTCTGTTGTGCTGAGCTTGAGTTACACGGACAGGACTCAGATTTGTTTTGTCAGGATTGACCTCAAAAAGACACCTGAGGTTGTTAATTTTTTTTAAAAATCCTAAGTCAAAAAAAGTTTAAAATTCTTGTATCGTGACAACTTTCATTTGAAAAGTAGCTGATGGCAGATTTAGTCACTGCTCGAGTTAAAACACGTCTGAGACGTCATCAGCAAGAGAGACCAAAACTGTTTTTTGTACCAGGCTGTAAACATGTTTATTTCTGCTGTGAAGTTGGACATTTTAACATGGGGACTTATGGAGACTGACTCACTTCTGGAGCCAGCCTCAGGCCAACCTCGAGGTTGCCGCTTGAGGTATACCTGCCAGAGAATTTGAGGAAATGGTCTTCCTGTAGAACTTAAGACCCATAATGAACAAACCGTCTTCACAGCTTCATAAAATGTGTTGGATCTTTGACACACACTCCATGCTCTCCACTCTCATAGTTGAAGGCTGTATATTTATATCTCTGGTCGGGGTGTTTGGGGATGGCGAACGTGGCGTTGCCTTGTAATTTGAGGGCGGGGTGTCAAAGATTATTCACAGATTTTTGGGCACAGACTTACTGGATTTACTAGAAAAAGGGAAATAACTGTAAATGTTGCAATGAAGACTACAGACCAGGACAAGGATTAATTAACAGTGTTAGTGGCACATACACAGATGGTATCCAGATTGACTTTAGAGAGTCTGTGCAGCAGAAAACCACATGACGCGTGGATTCAGGCACCATTGGTTAAGTTCGGATGCACTCACCGCTCAAATCTGGTTTGAGTTTCTTGCAATCCAAAACGACGACAATGTGAAATTAAGAGTGACGGAAATACATCAGAGCGGCTGAGCAGAATCATCAGTGATCATCATACTTGCAGAGGACAACACAACGGACAACAGTCTGTGGACACACTTAGAAGAAAGTCATGAGAGCATGCTGGTGTTTAAAGAGTCTGACAGCTGTCCGAACTAGGGACCTCTTCCCCACTTCTTCCTCTGTGGAGTCTTGTGGACAGTCCAGGACAGAGCTGGACCTTTTCCTGTCCCTCTCCATGGAGTCCTGCACACTCCAAACCACCTCAGTCTCCTCAGCAAGTGGAGACAACTCTTAGACGTCTGTGTTGTCCGACCAGTTCAGGTTGTTGCTGAGGTGAACGCTCAGATGTTTGTACGCTTCCACCGCCTCCATATCCAATCCCCGGATGTTCACCGCTGTAGTCTGAAGCGTCTGTAGTTACGCAGAAACCCCATGAACAAGCCCACGCTCTACAGAGTCTACAGTCATGCAAGCGACCAGAAGTGACAGAACTTTGAGCTAAACGCTAAAATTCAAAGCAAACACACTCACAGTCACAATGATACCATTCTGATGTTCAGCGGTACAGCATGTCTTCTTCCCCGTCATTACTGTATGAGAATAGAGTGGGTGTTTGTGTTTCTCTGTGTGTCTTTTGGCATCTATCATTATAGCATTAGTCTAAATCTTTATTTTGTCATCAGCTGGCCCTTTATTTGGACTTATTTGATTGTCCTACAGCTGTCAGAGGCAAGCCTGTGATATGTTGCTGTGTAAAGAAGGCATTAGGACTAAAGCTCTCACATGTTATTTTTAGACATTTCTCCTGTATCATCAATTTAAAAGCCTGTCATTTAAAAGAAAAGATAGATATGCTGTGGTACTCTTTTCAGACCAGTGGTTTACTTCAGGTCTACTTCAGTGTGCTACAACAAGCTACTGTTTGTTTTAAAGCAGCAGTTAAAAGGCCAGGCTGGTTATGTTACAATGCTAGCAATTATGGCTGAACAGGATCCAGGATTAATTCATCTGGAGCGCTCGCTTCCATCCCGGGCTGATTTTTGCTGAAGTGTAATGAGTTTAAACAATTTGTGTTGTCCAATCGAAGGAAACCATCTTCTGAGCAGCAGATTTAGTTTTCAGTTTCAACTCTTAGACCAAGTTTTATCCCAAGAAGAACAACTTTATCTCAAAAGTGGAAACTTTATCATGTCCAGTTGTTGGTAGTGTTGTAGAGGAGGTCCTCTCTGAAGAGCTGGAGGTCTTCAGGAGCTTTGTGAAGGTAGAGAGGGACGCCCCTGATCTGGTAGGAACTGGTAGGACGTTCCACCAACGGGGAACAACAGACGAGAAAAGTTTGGATCGTCCTGAGCGTACGGGTGGCAGAGCCAGGCGTCTTCATTGGTTATTGATCTCATAGACTACACACTGTAGAGTAAAACAAAGGGTGGCACGGTGGTTCAGAGAGGCTGAAGCCCTCCTGTGACCTCGCACTGCCTTTAGACTTTGAGAATAAAACTTGAGTGCTGGCTGGCAGCTTCAGAGAGACTAGTAGAACCTGCCTGAGATGCAGCTATAAATCACACACGCAGTCATTCAGACCTTCTCATTACAACTCTGAGTCATACAGAAACTGCAGGTGAGCTCACCAGTGTTGTATCCGTAGTGTGTTTGTCTATTTTGACTCTATAAAAACATTAATACAGGTAACATAAAAGTCTGATAAGACGTGCATTGTCTGCAGAAGAGAAGATTTGAGTTGCTTAAAGAGGTTTAAATTAGACGTGTGCAGAGTCAACAGAGGTGAACGCATTGTCAGAGCTACAATACTTGACAAATTTCCCCCTCTTATTTCAGAATGCCATCATGCTCTTATCCTGTTAGTCTTTGGGTGGCTACCAGGAGACACGCCGCGACACGTCAGTGTTTTGAAGTTTGGCATTCGGCTGTGAAGGGAACCTCTCCTTAACCGACGTCTGACAGTGATTGAGATAGATCGGAGGAAGGGAGGGAAGGAGGGAGAGACATGAGGCAGAGGGGGAGAGCCACGGGCTATGGGGTGGAGGGGAGGTGTATGGGAAATGGAGTTGTTTTAACATCAAAGATAACCCGACTCAGGCCGGTGCAGAGACCTCGCCGGGAGACGCTGCACTTTATCATCGGCTCTTCCTGTTTGGCAGAAGCCTCATCCCCGAAGCTTGTGTTGCAGTAAAACACCGATACACTCTTTACAAATTAGAAGTCAGCATCACCTCTGGCCTCCCACATGACACAAACCCACACGCCGACTTGTATCTTAGCCAAGAACTGTACAGTATTTACCAGTGACAGCAGAGCAGAAGTTTTTATTGCACATACAGCAGACGGTGTTGACCACAGTGTGTAAGAACAGGGTCAACTAACTCCTGACACCAAAATAAAACGTTCTTAGCTCAATTAACCAATTGATTAGAGTTAATAGAGTTGTTAGAGTTCATTCATTAATTCTTCTGGGCTCAATATTCATTTCTTTTCCTTTTTGTCATCAGCTGGTCACTAAGTCCGCCTGCTGCAGCTGGAAAGGAGGTTTGCTTCGGATGGGTTAGGTTGGAAAACCAAAACAATGATCCAAAAGACAGTAAAAAGGTTCCTTGAAGCTAAAAGTTCTCTGTGTATTCGGCATTATGAGTAAAAAAAATCATTTCACTGAGAATTTTTTTTATTCTTTGGGGTTTGTTTCTCTTTTTTTATGATTTTTGTCATTCTTAAATTGATTTTATATGAATATAATTAAATTCAATGTATTTACATAGTGCTAAATCAGAGTAGAAGTTCTCTGGGACCTCATATTTGTAATCGACCCCCGAGTATCGTGATAGTATTGAATTTGGAAATAAGTTTATCATCCCAGCTTTATATGGAACCTTTCTTCCTTATAACATTGTCTGACTCACAGTGGACAGTTAAAGGATCCACAGTGCAAAACTCTTTTTGGCACCTGTAGCACCCTGTAGAAAAGATCACTGAAATCAGTCACTTCCTGTAAGCATCGATGAGTTTCTTCGTTTGCCAGCTGCTCCAGGTCTTTGAGATTTGATGGGTCCCTTCTGAGATCTGGACTCAGAACTCTGTAGCACTTTGTCTGGGAGCTTTTTGAAGTATCCTTTGGGTCTTTGTCCTGCTGTAAGATCCATGACTTCTGACAGAGACCCAGCTTTCTGACATTGCACCCCAGAACTCTTTGGTAGTCTTCAGATTTCATGACGCCGTGCACAACGTCAAGACATCGAGCGCCCGAAGCAGCAAAGAAACCCCAAAACATCGGTGAACCTCCAGCATGTTCGGCTGTAGTGAAGACGGCAGACCCCGCTGCTGACACAGAAACATAAAAAAAGATGAGAATAAAATATATTAAATTTGTGGTAATCTTTTTCAGACCAGTGTGAAACGCAGAAGGCCGCACAGCCAGCCCAAGAAGTCAGCGTAGGGAAAGAAAACGTATCAACACCTGCAGACGGAGAAAAGCCGGCTGAGAAAGGTGAGTGTGGGCACCACATCTGTTCACATCTGTGTTTGTGCGAGTCCACGCAACAGGTCCAGACCTCACACATCCATATATCTCAGCCTGACTGCTGAACGGTCTCAGCTAATGCAGGAAATACGATGTCAGTGGTACTAAATCACTTCAGTATGGGGCACAGTTACATGTAGAAGCCTGCATAATGGTGCATTAAATCACAGCTCTGTTACAATACAAGCCTCTGTGATATTTTAACTGGATGACTTAAAGGCTGAAGACCTCAAACAATACGAGAACCAGAGGTTGGAGACCATCTTCCAGTTTAACCACGGCACCCATCACCAAACGTACCGTCTACTTCCTGTCACCTCAAGTTAATTTTTTTTTTCTCTCTCTTGCCACTAGGGTTGCAAAATTCAGGGAATGTTGGAAACTTTCCATAGGAATTAACGGGAATAAACCAGGAATTTCCAAAATTGAAGGTTGGCCCTTTTAACAGGGAACTTAAATATAGATGGGGAAAATATATTTTAGCATAATCTTGACTAAAACAACCAGATTACATGCAAGCAGTTTTCATGCCAGGTACAGAAATCACCTGTGCAGGTAGGGGGCGTGGCCTCAATAGCCAGCCTACCTGCATGAAATCTTCAATTTTGTAAATTCCTGGTTTATTCCCATAAATTCCTGTTAATTCCCATGGAAAGTTTTAACTTTAAGCCTTAATATAATCTGAACAGGTGAGTTGTATAAAAATTCACCCTCAGTACAGTTGTCATGAACGGGGAAATTAGCTATAGAGACCAAAACTGTTTTTTGTACCAGGCTGTAAACATGTTTATTTCTGCTGTGAAGTTGGACATTTTAACATGGGGACTTATGGAGACTGACTCACTTCTGGAGCCAGCCTCAAGTGGACGACAAGAGGAACTGCAGTTTTTAGGCTTCACTTCACAGACACGGAGGTTGTTGAATAGTATACTTTCCTCTAGCAGAGAGAAGAAATAGTTATAATGTTAAATCAGTGCTGAAGTTATTAAGATACACAATGAACAGTAAAAACGATCACACAGTTTTGATCTCACGCTCTGTGTGTGTGTGTGTGTGTGTGTGTGTGTGTGTGTGTGTGTGTGTGTGTGTGTGTGTGTGTGTGTGTGTGTGTGTGTGTGTTATATATGACATGAGATCCAGCTTCAGTGTGTGTGTGACGATGAGTTTGCTTGCACACAAACACGGACAGTACATCGTATAAGTGGCTATGTGTGTTCACAGCTTGCCTAAGCAGGCAGATTCTGCCCCCTGAGTAAATATGGTGAGCCACTGATAACATTCATTTGTCTGCAACAAGGACACGTTCACACACCAAAACACACACACACACACACACAGAATGGGTATGTCTGTCATGGAATGATAACTTATTTTGTATGTACTGCTTACAGTATCATCACAGGGCTGTTCCCAGGATTCTGTGCGTGGTCCTGGATGTGTGTGTGATCGGGTTTTCACGCCATTTTAAAATTACCTTTTCTACTCGTCACAGAAGAAGCCGTGCATGATTTCTGGCTGAGAATTTTAGTCCAAGGAGGACTGACTGAGTGTTTTCTTACCCGCAGACTCAGTCACCAGGGCGAAAAGTGTACTGACCCGAGTCGTGCGTCTGGCCCAGCGGTACCTGCTGGGCCCGATGGGTCGACAGAGGACCGAAGAGAAGCAAACGCATACGAAGCCCAGACAACGCAGTCCTGCACCCGGCCGAGTGTTCAGGAGCCGGACGTCGGCTTCACTGACACAAGCTCAGGTAAAGGTTTGTTAGTACAGAGAGCGTCTTCAGACGGGACGGCGCTGCAGTAAAAACACAGTTTAGTTGTCCGTTTGAGACCGCAGAGAAGTTGAGCCAGATCCAACTTTTGGAAAAAACGCAGCTCGATCAGACGTCCCAGACTGGATGCCACTAAATCTCGCACACTGTACCTTTAAAGCTAAGCTAAGCTAAGCTAAGCAGCTGCTGTTAGTGGCATCAATCTTCAGTCTTCTTCATTTTGTGACTCATCTTTTCGTCACGCCCCGCTGTGATTGGCACAGCTGCCTAATGATTAATCACCACTGCCTTCAAATTATATTCCACTTAACCCAGCGCTCGAGCCCTTACCAGAGCAGAAATAGCAGCGGTATGCAGGCAGTAATGTATTCATGCAGTAAAGCTCCGTGTGGCCTTCTCTGGAACGTCGGACTCTTCTGCCCGCCATCTGGAGAGTCTCTCAGACTCTCTCCTCTAAACCATATGGAGTTTTCTTTAGCCATTAAAGAAATCACAGTCCGCTGAGAGCCAGCAGTCTGAAAGCCTCGAACAAAGGACCGAGTGTCTGACGAGCAGTTTCAACAGCTTAATTCAGATGCCAAATCCTCCCGCTAAGACCAGACTGGGCAGCAAGGCTCACTAACTTGGCATCTGATAGAAAACACAACAGGGCTTATCTCTCTGCCCGCTGTGTTGAGATTTCATAATATTTAGTAACAAGTTTTTTTTTTTCTCTAAACGTTTAATTTGAAATGTTTTTGTTTTCACTGCCAGCACAGTCGGAGCCGCTTCAGACGTCAGACATCGAGGTTTAACGGGGACGTGTTGGAGTGCGTCCACAGGGTTTGAGCCAGAGTGCAGCGCGGGGACAACGTCCACCTTAAAACATAAAAACAAGCTCCCTGTGCTCAGTTATCCCCCATCAGATCAAGGACAGTATCAAAGCTGTGAGCAGGCCTCCCATTTCAGAGCTCTAACATTTATTATGTGAGTGAGCCAAAGTACAAAATGAACTCTGCAGACCAGCATCTGTACGCTTTGTTAGAGTTACCCCGAAACTCCACCGGGCTCATCTCCGTCACGTCGCTGTTTTGGTCCGTCCTGCACGCGACTTCAAACCCACCGGGAGCGTTTCAGAAGCCAGACTTTGTTCACTTGATCAGATTTGGTCAGTTTCCTGGTTTATGTGCTTCTAAACATGCTTCTACATGTGGAAATATGCTACGTAGTTCATTTGTTTAGCTTTTGTCTGTTTTTACGACCGGCAGTTTGCACGGGGTGTTTTATTTTGAAAATCCACCGCGGCCCTGCAGACTCGTAGTCTTTTTAAATTATTATTTTCATGTTCAGTTTATGGTGTGCACCCAAAACTCAAACAAAAGGAGCCTCTTGTATGTAGCTTCCAACACACACACACACACACACACACACACACACACACACACACACACACACACACATCCCTCCATCAGTACCACACAGACTGAGGAGTGTCAGCACAGGCTAGACTCTAACAATCTGGTTTCTGGTCACATACTGGAGGTATCTACTGTTGCTTCACTCTCATTCGCTCACCTCACCGTCACCTCGTTTCCTCTCTCAGGTCAGATCCAGGAGGCGGAGCCAGCAGAGAGGCGGAGCACAGTGTCCAACGGTGCAGGGGAGCAGCGGTGATGTCACCGCGACAGATCCAGCCAGGTGAGGACAAACATGACATGCCTGTACTTATGCATGGCCGCTCCTTCCTCCTGTTTGTTTTTCACGTCTGACTGTGTAGAGACTGAACGACCATCTGTGGACCTCAGTGTAAATTTTAGCATGTCCATGCCAGTAGTCGATCTTCGTACGCACATAAACATCTGTACGTATATTTTCTCTCTGTGATTCATACACCACGTCAGGACCACGCTCTCGTGTCGAGCCTTCTCTGGAGATTTCAGACGCTGAGCGCAGATATGTTGATAAATCTTCGGCCTGTGATTTAAGAAGGGTCGTTCCACACATGCACACACGTCCACTGTGTCGGCCTTCATTAAATCACAACACACACACCTGACCGGTCAACTATAACTCAGGTACGTGCAGTTTGGAGACGTCCACACGGTTCAAAGAAAACCTGCTGCGCTGCGTTTGTCTCGCTCCGGTAAAACAGAGAAAAACATCAGATTGAATCTTTGATTCCCACAGTCACGTGATCTTAATATTTCCCCTGCAGCGATATTCACCGTGCTGCGTGATTCAAGAACACATCAGAGATGATTATTATTCAGTCCTGAGGCTTTCTGCTGATTATCGGCCCTGCGTCAGAGCCAGAGACGTTTTTATGGCTCGATGCTCTCGTCGTTTCATCGGCCTTATTCAATTAACTTTTATTTCATGTTTGAGGGGAGAGGCTCGCAGCGTATCACAGATTTTCCCATGCGTGCTTCAAAATGTGTGCAAACAAACGAGCCCGTGAGACGGAAAGTTTGTCAGCACACAAACTGCGTCTGTCAAAGGCACACAGTTACATACTGTACTCTGTGCGACACCTGCTTCTTTTGTGCAGCTCAGCTCGTTTATTTCATGGAAAGTTGCAGCGTCACGTCACGTCACGTCGTCAGGTTTTAGTTTCTTTCTAATAAATCCAGCCGCTCCTTCAGCAGCACTTAGAATTTCACAATAGTCTCCTAATCCTCTCATTGAAACGTCGTTTTTTTTTTCCTGACAGACGCCGCTCAAAACAAAAGGCTGTCACTCTCGTGTTAGTGGAGTGTGTGTGCGTTTGTGTGTGCGTGCATGCTCGTGTTTCGAGCATGCTTGTCATTCCTGGCAGATTTAGTCTTTGTGTTTAGTGGTTTTAGGTTGTTTTAACCAGGCTGCAGGTCACCAGAGGTCGTCAGGGGTCACCCAGAGGATTATTGTAATCGGGTGGCAAATTGTGTTGAAAACACGAGTCATCGTAAGAAGAATCAAACCAAACATGACGCTCAGCGAGACGAGCTGAGCGAGAAGAAGAAAGTTTAACACCACAACGCACAGCAGATGATGGAAAACATTAAACTGACTGCAGTTTGTACGTCACATTCAAGGTTCAAGGTAATCTTTATTATCCCAGAGGGGCAACCAGCAGTGACAACACAATCATAAATAATAAATGAACAATAAATACATGCCACATTACAAATGTGTGTGCAACTCACACAGAGACACCGGCAGCAGGAACAACAGAGTTTTTATGTTTGTTAGTCCCACATCTTGAGAGTAGAGCTCAGGAGGCGGCTCGGCCTTCTTCAGGGTTTTAAATTTAGACTGTAAACTGTGGAGGTAAATGACCCGTACCGACTCACAAAGGACAGAGTCAAGACAGATTCAATACAACAGTAAAACTGTCACATAAAAGTCTTGTCGGCATTGAAATTACGAAGCTTTCTGTAAAAGAACATTCGCTGATGAGATCTTTTTCATACAGTATCGACTTAATTCGTTCTGAATTCATTCAGGACTCATATTTAATTCTTGTTTTTTGTTTCTTGCAGTTTTGCAAGATATTAATGTCGAGTATGGTGATATAAGAATCTTCCCGATAACTTAAAATGTACTCAGTCAGTCTTCTGTGGTTTATTAAAATTTAGCAAAGCTGCATGAGACAGTGGAGGCCATAAACAGCTCCTTCAGTAACAGACTGCTACTCCCACCATGTAAGAAGGAGATCTACCACAGCTCCTTCATTCCAGCAGCTGTCAGACTCTTTAACACCGGACCATGACTTCAGGACTTTTCTTTGTCCGTAAGAGACGATGGATCCGTTCACATCAGTGCTGCTGCAGCATTACGTGTCGTGTTAAACGCTTCACAGAAATATTAAGTCTTTTACATAAATGTGATTTAAGGTGTCTGAAAGTGGCTCGAGGCGCGGATGATTTCCGGTCATCAGGTCAGCGAGATTGACTCGGAGCCATTTCATTAACCCCCCGACGTGAGAGTGGAAATGTTTAGAGAGACAGAAGAGTGAGGAGAACCCCCCGCAGACCACACTCGCTGAAGAATTCTGCATAATTTAAGTCTGATCCACTTTTTATTTGTTCCTTTTCTAGGTTTTGATGTCAACGTGCAGTCGTGAAAAATCCGCTTAGATCGTTTTGTTTAAAGGTTCTTCTTAAAAATCTTCAGTCTGAACTGAGACAATGAGCACCGCTCTGTTCTCCCAAGAGCAAACAAACAGGCACAGTAGGTATCAGTGTTTGGCACCAGGGTAATTTATTGCATATGACTCAGGCAAAAATAAATAAGCTAACCGCAGGTATACAGTGTAGCTCCTGAGTCTTTTGTCTTTGTGTGTTGGGAGAATGCCGCCTGGCCTTTTAAACATTTAATACTCTGTCTTTTCTGACATTACTAATTTAAATGAGACTTTTCTGGCAGACGGAAAGAATTTCACTGAGCTCTGAGACTGAAGTCAACGGAGTTAAACTCACCTGAAGGTTGTTTTATCGACTGCAGATGCCGTCACGCTTGTAAATGAAGGACGCTTCTCTTTATCTGATAAAGTTGGAGCAGGACTCGAGAGCTCACGTCTCTGCCACTTGAAACATCAAAGAAGAAAATCACCCCCGACGACTCGGATCATATCAGACTTTGCTAAGTGGGTCCTGCTCCAGAGGGGTCAGAGTTCAGGGGTGGGGTGCCCTGACTTAGCCTCAGGGGTCACCCTGCTTGAATACCACGGTCACTTGACATTATACCATGACCGTGTGACATATCTCTTGCTGTACTGCATTGTCTAAGCGTCTTGGCTATCTCTGCGTCTTTGTCTACGAGGAATCCCGTTAGAATTGCTGTCAGACATGTCGAATTTGTTAAGAAACCGGTAGACAAAACACGAAGCGAGCTATAGGAGGAGCACATTCGAACAATAGTCGGAATGCAATGGCATTTCCCCCCGTGCTCTCATGCCTGCCTCGGCAAGTTCATATGCATCCTTCACGCTTTGATAGTTTGACAGTTGATAGCTTGTGTCTTTGATAGCTCGCGTCTTCAGGACCCCAAAATCTGCCTTTGGGATGTTCTTGATGGCACATGGCATATATGAAATCCCCGGATCAGCAGCATTTCAGCAGAAAGCGCATCGCTCTTTCATGTTTTAATCCCAGACATTACGTTACAAACGTACCCATTATATTATGCATTACATTCATGTTTGTCATGTGATAGAACATGAATCTATGGATGTGCCCACTCGTGATCTTTGAGTCACACCTTCCCAAACATCTCTGGACCAGTCCACTAGTGCAGCCTTTTACAGTTTTGACCCTTTGTCTTCAGCCGTGATCAGCTGGAGGTCTTCAGGAGGTTTGTGAAGGTAGAGAGGGACGCCCCTGATCTGGTAGGAACTGGTAGGACGTTCCACCAACGGGGAACAACAGACGAGAAAAGTTAACATATGTCTGCATGAGGACGTTCAAGAACCAGAGACTACTTTGTAGTCAGCATTGGAGATTTGAAGTTAATGTGGGCTGCTACAGGTAGACAGAGGAGCTCAATGAGCAGCGGGATGACATGTTGAAGAGCAGGCAAGCCGCCGCGTTCTGGATCATCTGAAAGGGTTTCACTGTGCCGGCTGGGAGGCCCGTCAGGAGGACGTTAGAGATGAACACAGCCTGGATCAGGAGCTGGGGAGCATGTTGAGTCAGGTAAGGCCTGAGGCGACGTGATCTGAGAAGGTTAGCTGGTCATCGATCATGACTCCTAAGTTTCTCCTAACCTTGGTAGGGGCGAGAGGGGTCGTCAGGTGGAAAAGACAGATAGAGCTGAGTGTCATCTGCATAGCAGTGATATGTGAAGCCATGCGAGCGGATAATCGGACCCAGAGAGGTCGTGTAAATAGCGAAGAGAAGGGGCCCCAGCACCGAGCCCTGAGGCATCTCTGTGGTGAGGTGGTGGGATGTGGACAACTGTCCAAGTCAAGATACAATAGGACAATAATGAACAACCATTAAGAAAGTCATCTGGACCGGCTATAACTCTGATGATAACTTGTTTCCAGATCACAACAAACCTTCAAGAGGTCGAGTACAGGACCTGTCGGCAAGGCGGGCCATCGTCGCAGCAACCGCAGCCTCGTCCAGCCTATGAGAGTCAAGTCCCTCCGTCTTCCCCGAAACAACAAGAACCCGCAGAGCCAGACGCTTCCCTCCTCCTCTGTCCTCCCCCCATCACTCCGGTCCTCCTCCCTTCCTCCATCTTCCTCCATCCAGTCTTCGAGTCATCCATCGTCCGGCGCTGCTCAAAGCGGAGATCGCCAAAAGCAGGAAGACACCGCCCGGACAGCTTTCATCAGGTAAGAACCGTCAAATAATTCTGCTCTATTAGCTCTGCACCACCTTCAACCGGTCCACTTCAAGATTAACGAACACCAGGCGATGACGTGATTGATGTCCCAGATTTTCAGACTAGAGCAGGAGGTTTGATGTTTGTCTACACCCACACAGCCCAAGGGAAGAAAATGAACAAATTAATTCAAACTCTAACTTGATATTTTCATTTAAATCTGCTCCCGCTGGGATTGAATTATATATCCTACATTATATTTAAAGTGATTTTGACTTCATGCATCACTCAACCTCGAGTAAATGTGCTGCATACTAATGTCTGCATCCACTGATCTGATTCTGTGAAGGTCCACCGAAACACTGTGATTAAAAACTGAAGATGTTAGCAAAGTACAGCCCGTGTGTCAGTGACTTTAAGTTGACCCTCTCTGTGTGTGTTTGCTTCAACACAGACTGACAGCTTAGCCAGATTTAGAACCAACTGTGTTGTTGTCAACTTGATGAATGGAGAGATTCGACCTGAGTAATCTCAACACTGAGAGTTGACTTGTGGAAGGAAGTGTGCGATTACTATGTGAAGAGAAGCACACACGTCTGTGGCTGTTTATTCCCACAGCACAGAAAAGGATTTTTAAAGGTCCAGTGTGTAAGATGTAGGAGGATCTATTGGCAGGCATGGAATATAATATTTATTAGTATGTTTTTTATCAGTGTATAATCACCTCAAAATAAGAATCGCGTTTTGTTGTCTTTAAATGAGCCTGCAGTGAGAGCGGGAGTTTTTCTTACATGTTTGGAAGCAGGGGGTGAGGCGTGGGAGAGTATTCATTTGGTTGCAATCTGCAACTTTACCACTAGGTGCCGCTAAATCCAACAAACTGGATCTTTAAGGTTGGCAGTCCTGCAAAAATCGTGGATCACTGACGGACCTGAGGCGGGCTGAATGACGCCTGGTTGCTCAAACAAGCCACCTGTGACGACACCCACCTGTCAATCAAAGCGTCCACGCTCTTAATTCTGCATAACTTTAAGACTTAATATAATCTGAACAGGTGAGTTGTATAAAAATTCACCCTCAGTACAGTTGTCATGAACGGGGAAATTAGCTATAGAGACCAAAACTGTTTTTTGTACCAGGCTGTAAACATGTTTATTTCTGCTGTGAAGTTGGACATTTTAACATGGGGACTTATGGAGACTGACTCACTTCTGGAGCCAGACTCAAGTGGACGTTTGAGGAACTGCAGTTTTTAGGCTTCACTTCACAGACACGGAGGTTGCCACTTGAAACAAACTTGCCAAATAATCCGTTTTATTGGCAGATGACGGATGTAGCAGAAAGCTGTGGTCCGACTCAAAGTACGTGTGGTGAGCAGAGCAAACCACATCACGCAGCGTATCGAGTTTCACACTATCAAACGAGCAACTTGTAAACCGTTTTAATCCGGTTTGAGGCTCTGCTTGTAGGAAGTGTGCTTACTTTACAGACAGCGATACTCCACATCAAAGACCGTCACTGATCAATCCACAAGCTGCCACAGCAACTTTTTTTTCCTCTCAGCTTTTGTTCAGCTTAAAATGAAGTTCCAAGTAAACTGATCAGGATCCGTTGTGTCTGTAAGAACCGTTACTTATTAGTTACTGCTGCACTGTATTAAACATCAACAATAAACAGGACATCTTCAGGCAACACAAACCCAAAAGAATATGAATATCATTGAAAGTTTACATCCCGTAGTGTCTTTATTTTAACAGTGATTCCTCCTAAAATCACCTGTTGATTAAAAAGAACTGTGACACCTTCAGATTTATTTCACCAAGCTCTCACCAACCACTAAAAGTCAGTCCCAGATTTACTCTTGTCCGGCGGCTCCTTGCTCGCTCACTCTCTCCTTTTTCAGCCAGGTATTCTTGGTGTAGCCAAGCAGAGAGACGCTTCTGAAACAGACCGCTGCGCTTCAGGTCGGGTTTGAAACGTTGACTCGAACGACCGCGATTAGCTCTTTTATCGCATATAGCAAGCGCCACTGCAGGACTTCGATTTATGGACATAAGGTGTGGATCAAACTCTTACGATACTTTACGGGCTCAGATTTTTGGTATTTGTTTGGTGTATTTGGAATAAAACGGTACACAGAAGCCACAGTAGCATTCAGCTTTTCTCTCACTATCTTCTGTTTTCTTTGTGAGTCACTGAAGCTCATCACTAACGGAGACGTAACGTTTACTGTCCCTCGCTCTTTGTTTTTCCGTCCTGTGCCCTGATCTCACTTCCTGCATGACTGAAGCCACAGAAAATGGAAAAGTCACTTCAGGCCGGGCGTGTACAGATACTGTCCATCACCGAGGCAGCTTAGCTCATCTTCCTGTGCATGCCACATGTATTTCTTTGTTTCCCACACATGTATTATCATTAAAACTATCATTATATCATGCACACATGTTGAAGAAAGTCGTGTGTGCAGATGTGCGTACCTCCCATCAGATTCTTCAGAGGGACGTGTTGTACAGAAGGTGTGTCACCTACTAAACAGGAAACTGCAGGTCTATTTTAGTGCTGTGGTGTTCCCGCCCTGCCCTGCTGTAAAATGTGATGGAAACACACAACAGGACGGGTTCATTCTTTCTGTCTCACACATGCTCATCCCATAAACCCATCGAGCACACCATAAACACATCAGTGCCGTCTATTTACCGCCGGCGTTTACACCGAGGCACGACACGAGTCAATGATAATCACCCGCTGTGGTTCACTGTGTGTGGGTGGGTGGAGCAGTGTGGCCAACAGTTAGTTATGTTTTTGTTTTTGTGGTTAAAATATGACATTTTTATTTTTATTATGACTAGACAACAAATATGAAGAATGATTTGACAGTCTTGTTCCATCAACATTAATGTGATGACACGTTAAAACGAATAAACAAAGGGATGTGCTGCCGCCTGTGAGAAACTTAACTGAGAATTTATCCTTAAATCTTTGATTTATATATATGAATTATGTGATTTATATATATATATGTTTTGACTGGCTTTAATTTTAAAAACAAGAAAATTCACGACTTCAAACAGTCAAAGAATGTGTTGAATAAAACATGTATTAAAAATGGTTTTAAAATATATTTTTATAAAAACGTCGGCCCTTTAACGTTCAACAAAAACATCTTTAATCAGGCATGAAAAGAGTTATCTCTTATATAAGAGTTATGGTTTAAAAATGTTGATGAGTATTGAGGGAACTTTATAAAATAAAAGGAAGAAAAAGGAGTGAAGTCGAGGTGCGATGTCTGGGTAGATGCTAACACCTTTAAAGTGAGGAAGCTGCACGTTTAACACAACTCGACACTCACCGCACAAGTACTAATATGTTGTAAAGTCGCCCTGCGTCAACAAGAAGTAACAGCAAAACTAAACTAACCACCAATAACAGCTCTGACATCACGTCCTCGTCATGTTGGACGACATTAATGGCTGAAAGACAGACGCCGAGCTGGGCTGACTGCTGTTGGACTAGTCAGTAATGTTAGCTGGCTGCTATGTCTGCTGTTGGTGACCTTGTTTGGTTGGACAGTAAACTGCAAACTGTAGCTGCTGTTAGCTCAGTTTGTTAGCCGGGCTGCCCGGACTGTGAGCTCAGAGCACCGGGGGAGATTGCTGACGGGGAGTGGAGCCGTTGTTGTGCCAGAACAGGAGCTGGGCAGTGGCTGTCCACAGCTGTCCATATTTCGAACAGCAGTGTCGGTGCAAAAACACAGATTTCTACATGATGTTTCTTTAACAGCGTCGTGACAGGTTGGCAGGCTGGAAAACATTTTTATTGTGAGAATCAGAGTGTTCATCATGACTGACACAGTTCCTGATAACAAGCTCAACCAGTATTCCAACAGTCACAGAGACACACACACACTTCTTACACTTGAACGCACATTTGGACTGTCATTACAAATCCTATATACTGCATGCTGCGTTCCAGGTCGCATGTATAATCTGTGTTGTAGTTTTTGCAACTTTTTCCTTTTACAAGACTGAGAAACAGAAACACACACACACACACACGCGCCACACACGCCACACAAGTTTTGGCATCCTCTCACAGAAACAGGGTGTGTAGGATTTCTTAATTAAATTTAATTAATCAATTAATCAATGACTTTTCAAAGTATTTATTACACGACAATACCCATGAGCTATGATAGCCTGTATGTTTGGGAATCATCCAAGGAGTGTTTGTTTCACATCGAGACCTGTTAGTGTTAGTGTTTGTACTACAGGTGTTTTGGACCGCCGAGAAGAAGGTGGGGCGGCTGTGGCTTGGAGGTAGAGCGGGTTGTCCACAAATCAGAAGATTGGCGGTTCGATCCCCGGTTCAGTCCTCCTCCAGTCTGCATGTCGAAGTGTCCTTGCAAACCCCAAATTGCTCCCGAAGGCTGTGCCATCGGTGTGTGAATGTGTATGAATGGTTAGCTCCTCAAACTGATGAGCAGTTGGCACCTTGCATGGCAGCCAGTGCCATCAGTGTATGAATGCGTGTGAATGGGTGAATGATATGTACTGCTTTGAGTGCTCGGAAGACTAGAAAGGCGATATATAAGTACAAGTCCATTTACCAGCAGCCTCTATGCTCATAATGGCAGAAGAGAAGAGAGCGAAGAGGACGTTGACAGAGGAGACAAGACAAGAGGAGAAAAAGAGACTGACTTTACAGGCTTCTTGCTGACTTTTAGTGGTTGGTGAGAGCTTGGTGAAATAAAAGGCTGAAAGACAGACGCTGGACTAGCTGGCTGCTGTACAGCTTTTCCCATGTCAGCAGCAGCAGCAGAACATATGTGACCCCTGCAGCCTGACAGAAGTGTATCGGCTTGTGTAACAACTCATACTGCGTTGACTTTTTGTGGGTGGGTCTAGGCATGTAACCGTTCGGGACGCATGTGTGAGACGGCCAAAGAGACAAAAAACACGATTCCCGTCTGCGCATACTGCATGAGCGAGTGTGTGTGTGTGTGTGTGTTGGCTGAAGCTTGTCACTTGATCCTCTGGTGTTGTTGGCTGTATGTTCAGCAGTGTGGGAGCCACTCTCCTGTCCTGTACTCACCTCTCCCCGGGGAAATGTCTGTGTACACGTTTCACGTACTCATGTACACTTAAACATCCGTGATATACAAGTCCATACCAACATCAGAGACAAACAATACGTAAACGTGTTTATTTTATGCCCTGGTGTGACCTTAGCATGTGTGTGTATGTGTGTGCTGATGTGCCTTTGAGTTGTGCATGCTTCAAATAAATCCAGGTTATGGCCACATGTGTGAAAAATTCAAAATCATCCGGGTGAACTGAAGCTCATGCATGGATGTACTGCAACACACACACACACACACACACACACACACACACACACACACACACACACCACCTCTGCCATTGTTATGGGAGTTGTTAAGATGCAGGTGTAGTGGTGTTATGTAACCGGGTAGTGAGGATACAGGACGGATCAGTGATCAAACACACACACAGCTCATCCTATTTAAAGAAACAAAGGGACAGTGGAGGCCTTGCTGCAGTGTTTGGTACTTAGACCGGCCAGGTGACACCTTCATTCCCCTGACGACCACAAACAAATCAAACGTGACTTCAGTTACTGCACACTCATTTAACCGTTATATAATCTCTATACGTTTCTTTCACGCTGCTCCAAATAATGCAGCTACACAAATACGGATGAATAAATACTTAAAACAGTATACAGCACACTCGCTTTAGAACGGACTGTACCGTAGTGTACATATTAATATGAAGAGTGAAGTCAAAACAAAGACCAGAGCTCCTTCTGCCCTCGTACAGACATATGTTACCTCCTCCGACGAACGACGCCTGGCTCTGCCACCCGTACGCTCAGGGCGATCCAGACTTTTCTCGTCTGTTGTTCCCCGTTGGTGGAACGTCCTACCAGTTCCTACCAGATCAGGGGCGTCCCTCTCTCCCTTCACAAACCTTATTGTGTAGGACTTATTGCTGCACTAACATGAATAAACATAAGTCGCTGTCCATTGAGGCCTCATCAGAAGTTCTGGAATGCCGAGTGGTAGACGGCACTCCAGAACTTTTTTATAGCATGTATTTATATTTATAATTGTGTTTTAATGAAGCAACAGTATAATTGTTTCCAACCTCAGTTTAATTAGACTAAACGTGGATATTTGTTCCACCCTGTTCTTTAAACATGTTGCGTAATCTGACTTGTGATGAACTTTCTGAAAACTTGCTTACGCCTGGTCTCAACTTGCTTGTAAGCGGTAATCGTGTCACTCTCAGCTGCCAAGAAGTGTCACCGATAATAATGATAATGACCCTCTGCATCATCTCGGCCCTATTTTTTGTCAGATTCCATCTGATTTCTGCAGATACACGTGTGCGTGTTCTGCTGACACTCTACACCGCTCCCATCTTAATCATTCATGACATCACTCCAGATTTCCCAGCGATGCCCGGCTGTTGTTTGGTGTGTGTGTGTGTGTGTGTGTGTGTGTGTGTGTGTGTGTGTGTGTGTGTGTGTGTGTGTGTGTGTGTGTGTGTGTGTGTGTGTGTGTGTGTGTTTAAGCTCTGCAGCGTGCTTTACCCATGTGAATGATAACATTCTTCAGGTCACACACAAGTGGAAAAAAAAAAGCGAGTCTCACACTGATATCCCACACCGGGGTGTTTGTTTGATCAAAGACTGAGCCTCGAGCCTCAAAGAACACACACATTCTGCCTCTTTTAAGAAAGTGTCGACGCTAAGCCCCAAAGGTTTGACAGAAAAATACAAAAGCAGAGAGGAATTAACAACTTCTGAAGTTATTCACCTTTTAGTTTCCGATCCAGCAGCAGCATGAGACACAATAAACATACATTAAAGTTAAATCTGCATTTACATTAAACCAGTGCAAAGAAATTAAAGATCTTTACAAAAAGAAAACTATATAAAAGTAAAAACAAATAATTTTTATATAAATAAGAAATAAAACTACAAATAGAGATAAAAACTAAATCAATCAATCAATCAAACTTTATTTGTATAGCACTTTTCATACAAAACATGTAACACAAAGTGCTTCACTCAATAAAACCCCGACACCCCCCACCTACTCCCAACCCTCCACCCCAAACAACCCATTACAAAGCACTGTGCAAACTGAGGAAACACCAGAGGCAGGTTAAACATGCATTAAACTAAACTAAAATAGAATAAAAATAAGAAATAAAACCCATTAAAAATACATAATGGCACAATAGTAAAACTCATTAAAGTGTAAAAATATCTAGATCAAATAGAATAAAAGTAAAGTATAATAAAATGAAATATAATATATACAGATAGATAAAAACAGGTTATATACAATTAAATTAGGCCGTAGACACTGAATGAAGTCACAGCATTTAGCAGAGGTAGTGCATACATCAGTTTAGGGTTGCAAAGTGGCGGAAAGTTTCAGGTAACTTTCCATGGGAATTTAAGCTGGGGAATTTTGCAAGTAATCCAAATTGGAAACTTTCCATGGGAATTATGGAAAGTTATGCGAATTAACTAAAGTAAATTGTTGGTAATTTAAACAAACTATATCGTATCCAAACATAAATGTAAACATGCAAAATAAAACAATTAAAAAACATTTCAACAGATTTATTTGTAAGTAGAACTTTATCAAGTTTGAATTATTTCATTGAACAATATTATGTAGTCACGAGCTCAAATGTGTGTCTTCAACAGTCTCTGTGTGCTCTGGGCTCTAAAGTGTGGTCCAGGTACAGAAATCACCTGTGCAGGTAGGGGGCGTGGCCTCAACAGCCCTGCAGTAAGCAGTGTGCTATGTGCATGTGATTGAGGAATAGCAGATATTCAAGTGTACCTGCATGAAATCTGGTTGTTTTAGTCAAGATTATGATAAAAAACTATATTTGAGTTCCCTGTTAAAGGGCCGACCTTCAATTTTGGAAATTCCTGGTTTATTACCGTTAATTCCCATAAATCCCGTTAATTCCCATGGAAAGTTTCCAACTTTGAAAATTTTGCAACCCTACGTCACCTACAGTTTGTGGTCTGGATGTCCATTTATCAGTCCAACACTGAGGTAACCTCTTGTTACACTGTAGCTCCTCTAATAAGTCATCATTATACTCATTATGTACGTCTTCAGCTCATTATAGTTTAAACCTGACTTTCTACTTTAATTCAAGCATCAGGGAAAACCCTTATTATCCTTATCACATAATTATAGTAACCCTTGTGCATGCATCAACATTGTTCCAAGGTTAAGTCTTACACAGGAAGAGGGTCAGCCTCAAGGCACAGGTACAGCATAAGTGAATGTCAGCTTCGGCCCACGCCTTGCTGTTTATCTAGAAAGGTGAACAAAAGCCAGCAGGTATAAATGTAGAAGTGAGTGAACTATGAATGGACCACACCTCGCTGTTTTTCTAAGAGCTGAATGGAAAGCACCACCACCACCCGAATGCCTGCAGTGAAGGGAAGTGATGAATTGAACAGATTTAAAATAAATTGTTCCGCGTGGTGCGCTCATTGTTTTTCCTCCACTGTAACAAAGAGAACTGTCAGGCCTACTAGAAAAATAGAAAAAAGATAGATGTTGAGATTTCTCTAAGGTAAGTGTTGCTTATCTACAATCTTAATAAAAGGGTTGGTTTCAATGCTCGTCATGGCAGTGAATGGAAAAGGTCAGAGTTAATGACTGTCAGAGAAAAGGTCTGCAAGGTTAAAAGTATAACGTGAATAATGCCGGGATAAAATAACAATGCAGTTTATAATTCCCTGACGCAAAGAGAAAGATTCAGGGATGTTTTTGTCACATACTCATATTTCTCAGTATGTGCAGTGAATTATAAAGATGTCATACTCTAGAGAGTTTGCTAAAAGGTCAGGAAAAATAATTCAAATAGAATCTGCTTAGCAACTTTGATCACACGTCTCCGTATGTCGGACGCCTTGTATTCTTCACATTAACTGTCAAAGGCTCGATGGCAAAACTCTTTCAGGTCTTTTAGGAGTTTTCTTGTGATTTTTCAACCTTTGATTCTGGCTCAGAAATGACTGTACAGCAATGTTGTAGTACTCAAGATCGATCTTGGTCTCGAGACCAGTCTCAGGACCTTCTTTTAAAGGTCTCCGTCTTGGAATCAACTGCATTTTTACTTGGTCTTGTCTCAGTCACGGTCCAAGAGGACTCTGGATTTTATTTCAAGACCGGTCAAGACCACAACTGCAGGAATGTCACCATGGTTTCCCATTAATCTCCTAATAATGTCTAGTTTCCCACCACAGTTTCATAACTAAGAAACTGTTTTTAAAAAAGTTGTTCTACAGTCTGTAGTTATAGAGCAAACACGTGAAATCTAAAGTGAGGTCAGGAATGAGCACAATCCAACATTCGCCAACAACATGTTAGCTACCTAAGTAGGCCATATACCGTCTGGTCTTGGTCTTGACTTGGTCTCGGTTTGGGTCGTCTTGACTACAACACTGCCGTACATTCCCCGTGGGGATGATATCATCGGCAAGCATTGGTTTGAAGCTTGTCATTACTTTCTGCAGACTCACTAACATGAGTCAGAGTTTGGTTGGAACAAATCCCAACTGACATCACTCGACAGCCCTGCCGTGACGCCTCTGAGAGGTAATCCAATTCCTCACCTCTTTGATCACCACGTTACCCAAACCAGCCTTTGTTTATGTCCTGGTATGAGGAAGATGGCGGGAGAGATTTAGCCTTTTGACCCTCCTCACAGTCACAAAGGTCCAGAGTCTCACCTCTTTGGAGGGACACATAATGTGTTGATGAGGTCAGTTGGACTTTTTTAAAGTTTGATTGGTCAAAAAACCCAATCACGACGAGGACAAGATTTGGATACTTGGTCCTGCTCGTCAATGCTGCATCAGGATCTTCCTGCAGTGTTATGCATACAGCTGAGTTGTTGTTGAAATACTTTGGGTTGGTGACTTGAAGATGTTGATTGTTGAGACTCATTCACAGCAGGAACGCCACCTGTTGTGATGTGTTTCCTATAATTGAAGCCCTGCATGCAAAAAGCGCAAGAAAATACGAAGAAGTTTGGATGTCAACTCTGTTTTTCAAAAAAGGTACATTAAATTGTCCAAACTGGGATGGAAGTGTAGGAAGAGAACAGTAGAAAGGTATCAACAGATGTTGAGTCTAGATTTTTTTTTAGTACTCTACCCATCACTGTAGAATTATGTTAGCAGAGCTCCACAGTGTCAAAATACAGCTTCACAGAGCTGCTAGCACAGCTGTAGACTGTCACCGCCACAAACACAAAACACCAAGACAAAACAACAAGACAAAGTTGAACAGCAAAGAGAAATCCTTCTACATATTTGTTTACTCTGTAGAATAACAGAAATTTGTCAAGTTTATGAAGAGAGGGAAATGGGAAAACACAGAAATGAATGCCCCCATCTTGTTGTGTTTTTATAAGACTGCCCTGTGACTCCAGGTGTGGCAGAAGTGGGTAAGGTAAAAGTAAAAATTTTCTTGTGATATCTTATTACAAACGTGACCAATAAGGTTTCATCTGTGGCCTCGAGGTGTGACACTGGAGATGTACTAAAATACCATCATACAGATCCTGTTCAAGGTGGAAGCAGTTCCAGATATCCACTAACTCTGCCTACCCTGATCTACATTTCCACTTGTTTTAAATGAACTGTCATGCTTAAAGTCTTTAGTAACTTCCCAACACTTCCTATAGCCCGCATGTAAGATTGTATCTGATATCTGCTGTGTCTTAATGCGAACACCTGCTGGGGACAGGATGAGGGAGTTGGGGCTGTAAAGGTCGGTGGTGAATGACTCGTCTATTGTCTCCGTCGGTGAAAGGCAGAGTTCGTCACTGAGATGTTAAATTAACGTACACGGGTTAAATTAAAAAGAACACAGGACAGGTAGGAAACAGAACAGAAAGATGCAGCCTCAGTTTGTTGTCAAAGAACAGCCAGATACACGATTCAACGCTTCCAGACTTCCTTCACCTCACAGTTTACCCGTCGAGCCTCCTTCCTCCTCTCACAGAGGATGTTTGGGTTCAGCCCTCACCTCGGGTCATTTGTTGTGACACTTCTTTGACAGTTGCTGAGATAAAGTTAGTTTCCAGTTCCATCTTCTGATTTTATGTAACCGTGGTACATTCACATGTATAGAATATGACTCTGTGAAAGGTAAGTTCAAATCAGGTGTTAGCCTAAGATATCACTAACGAGAGTGTTGTTATATAAAGAACCTGTCCCATGAATGCAGTCAAATTACCAAAATAAAACCAATAAAACGTGTAAATGATTAGTTATTGATGACTCATTCATTGAGCTGGATGTGTGGTTCCACTTGTGACAAACGTAATAAGACTTTGCTGGTTTTATAGCCTCATTAGCAACGTGATTCTGTGGCTGGTCAGTTGATTTTCAGTCTCAACATCTACTAAATCATGTACTGATATTAAAAATTCTTACTGAATTTCATACCCAGACGATGCTTCCTCATGACTTCACCCTTCATCTGTCGCCGCCATGAAGGTTACTTTGAGCTGTTGGATAGTTTGTCGTAAGATTTACTTGTGGCGCCTGTTACTTGTTATAAATGTATTAAACGTAACAACTGCTCAAAGAGAAACCCACCAATGAATCCGTTACAGTCGTGGTCAGGCTTTCAGTTGATCGTACCACTCCACAGTTGCACATTGTTCCTTGGAGGTGAATTGGCCAGCGGTGTCCGGTGTCACTGATGCATCTCTGTGCTAAGAACCTAGTTAAGGTGGAAAGAGCTGAGTAACTGAGCCCAGCTGGTGTGACTTGCTGTGTCACTGCAAAGGAAATGGTTTTTTACCAGTGCAGCACATCTCGGTGCGTCTCTCTCTCTCCAGTTTCCTTCTCTCCTTCCTCACAGTGTAATTGAATTTAAATAATTCATGCTGTACGTCTGCTGGAGCAGAGAGGTCATAATTACTGTCTTTGTTTAGGATTGTTTGCACCCACACCTGTCGTATTTATATCTATAAGTGTGTATGCATGCATGTATGTAATGTATATGTGTGTGTGTGTGCGAACAGCCTCTAAGAAACAGAAGCAACCTGAGCTCACTTCAGCTGGCTGACACGTTCCCATAACTGTACCAGGTCCACAGCAGACTTTACTTTGTAATCTGTAGCGTGGTCCCAACTTGACACCCGGTCTAAATGTTTCAGCAGCTCCATTGTAGCTCCTTCTCATGACTGGAAACCGTTATTAACTCAGCAATTTTGTAATAATGAGCTCCACCTCGGTGACAAATGTGAGGCCAGCGTCGGTCGTACGACTCGATCCGTCAGGCCTCGGCATGTCAGGAGAGCTCACTGCACTCGCTTTAGTTCGACTTCCTCTGATAAGACGTGAATGATATCACCTTCATTGTTTTCTCGAGGTCTCAGCTTTGGGGGATGTTTGGGACAGATGCACAGCAGATATGAACAATCAGTGGACGATATCTTCAAGCTGAAATTTATCTGGACTCTTTTTGGGACTGCCTCTCTTTGTCTGTTGCATACTGTGTACGCAGATGTGCAGTCGAAATAGTAAACCCTGCAACACCGAGCACAACCTGCTGCTTGTGTGTTCAGTTTGGCTTCACAGCGTCCACTTGAGGCTGTGAGTGAGTCATTCTCCATAAGTCCCCATGTTAAAATGTCCCTTCTGCTTCGAGCTGTTACTCACTGCAACTACTTCCTGTTGAACAACAGTCGGGTGCGTTGACTTCCTCGGGTCTTGTTGAGGTTTTCCGGACAGCCAGTGGAGAGATAGCACAAAGGCACGAGTCAGATGGATTTTTCCTGTTCTCCATCCTCTGTTCGCTATGCTACGCTAAGCTAACTGTGAGTGTCACATGTTTGCGGTGTCAGTCTTCTTCATGTCAGATTACAACCAGTGTTGTTTTACAGTTAAGTGCTCTCTTTCTGCATTAGCTCGGGGTAACGTGAGCGTGGTGGATGTGATAGCATCCATAGACCGAAGGAAACTGCACCGACATCACACCAATACATGAACGTGTGTGTGTGTGTGTGTGCGTGTGTGAGTGAGTGTGTGTCTGTGTGTGTGTGTGTGTGTGTGTGAGTGTGTGTGTGTGTGTGTGTGTGTGTGTGTGTGAGTGTGAGTGTGTGTGTGTGTGTGTGTGTGTGTGTGTGAGAGCATTTCTTTTACTCTTGTTTCGTTGTCTTGTGCGTGGGTGGTACGTCGCGTCTTTATCTCCAACTGCTCCGTGTTGGTTTTTAGTTGGAGCCATGTGTTGTCACCATTCTGGTTCCTCAGAGGATATCCATTATAAAAGGTTCACCTCACTGTCTTGGTGGACTTTCTTTGGACGATTGGGTGAAAACAGGATCATCGGAGGTCATTTCAATTCTTTGGCCTGAATAGCGTGGGGCCCACCTCGCCGGCTTGTGCTGCTTAGCGGTGATGGCTTGTATAGCGTGGGGGCCGGTGTCAAGGAGCACCATCACCATAGCATCAATTCTTACAATTGAATTACCTCCATAGACCAGACTGAAGGCCGGTCGCAGCTGAATGGATGTTTACCATCAAGTTGGGTCTGTCTCCAACCACATGCGGCTAAAGCCACCATAGCTAACCTGCTCAGGCTAATCGCCCGCACACTCACACCGACTCAAACACACAACGATCGACTCGGCACCGTCTCTCTCTCTTTCAGACACATGTGCTCCGTCACACACCCTCAGACCTCTCCGTCTAAGTCAGACGTTTTAATCCGAGGGAACAGAAGTGGTGTTTGTGTCGTGTGGAGTCGAGGCACACTGGGCTATAAGTGGTCGATGGAGCAGAGTAAAGCGGCTCTGACAGTAAAGATAAGGTCAGTCTGAGTTCAAAGAAGGCTGTAATGTTAGGGACAGTTTGTAGACACACACACACACACACACACACACACACACACACACACACACTTTGCAAATAAAGCTAGCAAAAATTAGCAAAAATTTAAAGTCTCTTATAAGTTGAAACAGAAAGATGTTAGAAGACAAGAACAAACTTCTGTTTTCACCCAAACGTTCGTGTGCTTTGCTGTTTCCTACACTGTAAAAAACAAAAACAACAACTTGTTTTTACAGTAAAAAACTGTCAGCTCTGGTTGCCAGAATTTTACTGTAATAACTACAGTATAACCTTTTCTAATATTACGGGAAAAGGATGTTAGTAGTGTTGATTTCACGGATAAGGTTGGCGTCTTATTCCACTAACTGACACACAATGACAGTAAAATATGGCATTAGTGTTTTACTGTAAAACTAACAGTCTCTAATGTAAAATACTTTATTCTGTGTAAATTCCCTGAAAATGTCGTATAATAAATGTTTTACTGTATACAGGAAATCGCAGTGATACTTCATGGCATACTTTACGGTCTGTTACTGTCATTGTTTGTCAGTTAGTGGAATAAAACGCCAACCTTAAATGTGAAATCAACAGTTTTATAAAATGTTACACCGTATTTGTTACGGTAAAATTCTGGCAACCAGAGCTGACAGTTTTTTACCGTAAAAACAAGTTGATTTTTGTTTTACAGTGTAGGAAAACAGCAAAGCGGCGTCACATACGAGCGTTCTTTAAGAAAACACACAAACACAACGTTTGGGTGAAAACAGATGATGAAGTCTGTTCTACTCTTTTTACGTCTTTACGTTTCACCTCCTAAAGGAATTTAAATTTTTCCTAATTTTTGCTTAATTAACTACTACTTATACTTTTTTGAAACTAGTTAGATATCTTCAGGGTGTGTCCACAGATGTTTGCGGTTCGTTGAGAATATTTCACTACGTTGGTCGGTTTTCATTGAAATGTCATCGGAGCCCCTGAGAATGAAAATCCTGGTCCGGTTTCAGAGGAACTGCGTGGTTAGAAATGAGGAAATCATCTGAAACAAATACAGGAAACCACAACCAATAACTCAACGAACCTCAGCGGTATGAACTGACATGAACGCCAGAAAAGGAGAAATTACAAGAATGACCCAGTTCATGCAGTCAAGTCGAGTGTGGCAATCAGATCGTATCAGTCTTTGTTGTTGCTGCACTGATTCGTCTGGAGCCTCGAGGCATCGAGAACCAGTTTTAAATGGAACCAACTCCAAAATATGTTGCAGAGGGGGAAAGACTGTTGGTAGTGTTGTAGAGGAGGTCCTCTCTGAAGAGCTGGAGGTCTTCAGGAGGTGTTTGAAGGTCTGGTAGGAACTGGTAGGACGTTCCACCAACGAGAACAACAGACAAGAAAAGTTTGGATCGTCCTGAGCGTACGGGTGGCAGATTCAAAAACACCTCCTGTCTTTCTTTTACCTTCTTTGTTTCCTTTTCTTACTCAAAGAATCAGAAGATTGGGCTTGTTTTCATCCAGGTGCTGATTCTGAGGTCAGAAATGAAGCGACTAACCACGAGTTCCTGTGTTTCTTCTCTGAGGCTGTTCATTTATTCGCCCTCCTCCCTGTCTGTCTGTCTTTGTCTCTCAGGGAGTTGTCTTCCAGACATCAGACCAGCGTCCCGTTCAGGAACAGCAGAGAGTCGACGCTGATCTGACACTGAAGAAGTAAAAAGGAGGATCAGGACGGAGCGAGCGAAGTGATGAACGCACTAAATGTTTACATGAACAGCTAGTTTTTATAGATCTGCTGCAGATATCTGCACGGGCATGGATCCAAACCAGATGTTTAAGCTTAGTGAACACAGAGTATCTCTGTGCTGCTTATGTTTTTAATATACTGTATGACTGCGTGCATGCACACGCATGGATTTTGATACTACTTAGCGCTGCACTGCTGTTTGTTTTTCTAGTTGAGCCATAAAAGCTTAACCATGTTTTTATTGTGTGACACAGTTGGCACTAATAAAACTCTGATATTCTTTTAATGGTGAGTTGTTACTTGTTTAGGATGTCAGTGTGTGTGTGTGTGTGTGTGTGTGTGTGTGTGTGTGTGTGTATGTGTGTGTGTGTTTGTGTGTGTGTGTTCGTTCCTGTATAATGACTTTTTCACCGTGCTTCCAAAACCACACTCGTATCATGTAATTATCTGGAGCTGATGTTGGAACGTCTCATGTCGAATCAGTCTCAGTTCGATCGTGTTCTCACGTGTTGTCTGTTTATTAAAGTTGAACTGACCCCAGATGTTTTATGTCAGTTATCGCAGAGCGGTTATGATCTCAGATTTTAAAAAAAGCAGTGGTGTCTTGTTCAGATGTTTCAATATTGACCGAAGTGACAGAAGAAGTTAAATCACTGCAGAACATTATCGAGGCGATGGTGAGGCTCAGGGCGGAGAGTTCAGTGTACAATGTGTGACGATGGTTCGAGTCCCATCTATGACAGTCGACGTCTTCCCTGCCAAACAGCGACAGACCGTAAAATATGCCATTAAACATTACGGTGTTTTACTGTAAAATGAACAGTCTTTAATATAAAATACTACTTTATTCTGTATAAATTACCTTAAAATGCTGTATAAATAAAGGTTTTAAAGTATGACTGTTTTACTGAGTCATACTTCATGGCATGTTTTACGGTTTTTCACTGTAAAATCTACAAACTGCAATCAAGATTGTGGAACTAGATCAAAACCTCCAGAACCCTAACCACATTTTACTAAGAAGATTTATTTGGCTGAATGTAACCTAAACTTAGATGAGAAGATCGACACCACTCTCATGTCTGTAGGCTAAATATGAAGCTCATTTAGCTTAGCATAAAGACTGTGTGCGGTTATCCTGGCTCTGTCCAAAGGTGACAAAAATCTGCCAACCAGCACCGTTAAAGCTAATTAACACGTTATATTGTAATCTGCACAAGAGCCGAGGTGTTCAAATGACACTTTGTGGTATCACGGTGGGTTATCGTCACGCGGGGTCACAAGGCGGCCAGAGAAGAGTCACGAGTTTTCGCTCCGACATCTTTTCATTGACTTTGACGACAATCTCGCTGCGTAGACGACAGTTCTTCGTTGTCATTAAGACGTGAGGACTGCATGCTTGTGCCTTCCTGTACTCCTGTTTCTTTATCACCTGGAGGTCCAAGCGTCTCCGTGTTGAGCGTCACGACAGCAGAGCTTGATTTAGTGCCGACATTAATCTGTCGTGCCGAGAGAGAAAACACAGTTAACTGGATTTGCGGTGGATGGATGGATGGATGGAGGGTGTGGGCTGAAACAAGCACACACTGATACTTGGCTCGGTGACACTAAAGGTTGTTAACGGGGGGAAAAACAGGTGAGCACAAGAAGAAGAAGAAGAACAGATTATGAGAACATTTCCCACAACTTCCGTCTTGCTGTAATTAATTGTTCTCTCTCTCTCTCTCTCTTTGTTTCAGTCTGTAGTGACCTATTAAAAACTGAGGAATGTACCAAGCGGACCCTCTGACCTTGTAATGGTTTGACCCGGTAGTTCAGGATCAAAGACAAACTGCACAAACCCGGCCAGAAATGTGGGGGTGGACGGACGGAGGGTCACATACCTCTGCTCACTTAGCCTGCACGGTTTCGGTGCGACAGGTTATGAAATCGACTCTCAAGCTTTAACCTGATTAGAGATTTAAATTTGTTGCACCATCTGGAAAAGCGTGTGGCTTTACTGGAAACTGAATCTATTTCAGTCAAACATTCAACGTTTCCCTGAAGTCCCTAAAATATTTATTTCTGCACACCTGACTGACTATTTGTAGCATTTTGCTGAGGCTTAATGATTAACGAGGGTTGATCTTCTGTTGCTGTTCGTGATGTGTCTTCCAACAGGATTTGTCGTCATGAGAAATGTTTTGTCCCCTCGTGATGTTTCACATGAAGAATCCAGAAAATTGCTGTTTGGGACGTCCCGGGAGCTGAAGGATACGAGGCACGAAGCGTGTTATTAGCTCCGCAGTGGAGGTGACGTCCTTGTTCCTGTTCGCGTCTGTCTGTTTGCATGTCTCAGAAAGTAGTTTTCATATATACACGGAGGAAGTTAGGTCATGTTTTTGTTACAGACATCACCGCCGTGAGCCCAAAAGCTGTTTTTTAGTAAATACTGAGAGGCGTCGACACAAAATTCGTCGATTCGGACTGAAACTTTGAGGAGAGCATCAAGAAAAGGACTCGCCAAATTATATTATAATATGACAGACGAGGAAGGGATCCTGTAAAATGTTTCTATTCTAAAAGTTTGGTAAATTTAATTAGAGACGAGTCTAACTTTGAAAGTTTGAATCAATAAGAAAAACATCCTAATATTGACAGGTTTGATCCAGTTGCAGGTTAAAATTTTTATTAATTAAAACAAAAAATGTGTAAGTCTAAAAAATAAGACTTGAAACTGTAAAAAAAATCAAACCTGAATCTAAAAAAATAAAATTTTCTGACTTTCAGGAATCCAGAGTTTGAAATCTATCGCTGCAGAGGAAGCGGAGGTTAATGATTGCCTCCTGTTTCCTAACATCCTCCCTGTCGAGCTAATCTACAATCACATTCTTTCATTGGAGGGGAAAGTGGAGGAGAGTCTCTCTGAACCTGATATCCCTGCAGCACAGTGGATGAACTGACCTGGGAGTGTTGAACATGAAAGGTGATTTTAAATCACAACTCCAGCTTTGGGTGAATTCTTATTCTCGCTGCGTGCAAACATAAAACTGTTGCCAAACTAGTGATTAACTGAACTTAAAGTGGCTATCATGTGTCACTCGTAGTGATGAACCTTCAGGTCACCTGAACCTGCAGCTCTCTTCAGCTCTATGAAGCTTTACAGTGAATTTCTTTCTTCAGCTCTCAGGCTGCACAACCTCGCAGGTTTGGTTCACTCACATTCAGCCACAGCAGGTTAAAGAACCCTAAAAACCAGCCAGACACAGTTAGAGACTAGCTGGTGAACACAATGGAGCTCTGTACCTGTTAGGTCTGCGAATAAGCAACAGTTGGTCGTATCAACTTAAAGGACCAGTGTGGAGGAGGTGGTCCCAACCTCTGACTCATCCTGCATTAGAAAACTGCAGTTAAAACAACTAAAGAGCCACAAAACATTGTGTAGAAATCAGTATTTTTATGATTAATCACCTCCAGTTTCAGAGTGTGATCCCACTGTGGTAATATGTTCAGCTGTACTCGAGTATTTCTTCTGATTACATTACTTATGATCAAAAACTAGCGACTTTGCTAACAGCCAAACATCAACAAGGTCACCAACAGCAGACATAGCAGCCAGCTAATATTACTGACTAGTCCAACAGCAGTCAGCCCAGCTCGGCGTCTGTCTTTCAGCCTTTTATTTCACCAAGCTCTCACCAACCACTAAAAGTCAGTCCCAGATTTACTCTTGTCCGGCGGCTTCTTGCTCGCTCACTCTCTCCTTTTCTCTTCTTAGCTTCCTCCATCAACGTCCTCTTCTCTCTCTTCTCCTCTGCCATTATGTCCATAGAGGCTGCTGAGCCTGCTTGCCCAGCTCCCGTTCTGGCACGACACTGTCTCTATTATTTTATGGTAGAAAAGTTCCACAATGTTGCTTCAACATTATCTTTTTTTCTATTGGTGTTACTTAAACATGATTGGCAGAACATCTGAATTACTGTACAGTCACTGGGTTAAGTAATTAAGTGTTTAAGAGCACAGGAAATGGACAACCAATCAGGAGGTCACGTCACAATCATCACACACATTCATTTAGCTGAGCTGATTAACTCGAGAGCAGAAAATGGGAACTGGAAAACGTCGTACCCTCTCGCTCTCGCACACATCAATATTTCCAGCTCTGCTGACGAGAGCAGAAAAGGAAAGTTAAAATGCTTCACACACTCACAATGAACACACACACACACACACACACACACACACACACACACTCTGCAGAGGTAATAGGAAGTGACAGACAGGAAAACAAAAGGCAGCATCTGTTTCCATCTATTCATCTGTTAGTGACGACGACGAGGCCGGAGTCGGAGCGAACATCCTGCTCGGCGCTCGGCATGTCGTCTGCTCTTTCTCTCTCCAGATGTGCAGCCTTGTCGTTTGCTCTGGTTAGCATCATCTGTAAAATCACTCGTGGCGCTGTGTGTCAGCCAGTAAATCCTGCATGTCTGTTTAGTTCAGCGGAAACAAGAGCTGCATCTGAAACACTGAACCAGAACCAGATATGCAACATTTTTAAAATACGCTAAAATGTTCAGACTGATTGATGGAACACTCTCATGTCTACGCTGTAAATATGAAGTTAGTTTAGCTTTAAATAAATCCTTAAAGGTCCAGTGTGTAAGATTTCCACTCTATTGGCAGGAATTAAATACTATCTTCAGAAGTATGTTTTATTAGTGTATAATAATAAAATAAATCTGCAACTTCACCACTAGGTGCCACTAAATCCTGCACACTGGACCTTTAAAAAAAAAAAAGCATCAAACTTTAAAAATAACAAAATCTGCCCCACGTTTTATTGTTTTTATCAAATATGTCTTACGCTATATGTCACCTTTACGGCAGCAATGACAAAAAAAGTCATTTTCATGATATTTTAGAGTTTGCGAAGAGATTTGTTCAAAATCAGAAAATCAGAAAGATGTTTACAGTAATACATAACGTCAATAGACAAAAGATAGTGTTAAAACATTAGCCACTTTGTGTAATTTTTCTACCATAAAATAATAAGACTGTCGTACCAGAACAGGAGCTGGACAAGTTTGCAAAGCGAGTGGGTAAGACTGACCCCGTTTTCCGGTTCCCATTTTCTGCTCTCGAGTTAATCAGCTCAGCTAAATGAATGTGTGTGATGATTGTGACGTGACCTCCTGATTGGTCGTCCATTTCCTGTGCCCTTAAACACTTAATTACTTAACCCAGTGACTGTACAGTAACTCAAATGTTCTGCCAATCATGTTTAAGTAACGTCAATAGACAAAAGATAGTGTTGAAGCAACATTGTGGAACTTTTCTACCATAAAATAATAGAGACAGTGTCGTGCCAGAACGGGAGCTGGGCAAGCAGGCTCAGCAGCCTCTATGGAGATAATGGCAGAGGAGAAGAGAGCGAAGTGGACTGCTATGTCTTGTGTTGTTGACCTTGCTTGCTTGAAGTTGTAGACTCGCTAGTTTTGGATCGAGTACAGCTGAACATATTAACCACAGTGGGATTACACTGTGCCAACAAATCACAACAAGATTTCTACGTGATGTTGCTTCAGAGTCCGTCGTACAGTCAACATTGTTCCAGCCGTGTGTTTATCAGTTGGGTGAGGTCGTTCCTGCACTGGTCACAGCTGCGACGGGCAGGTACGGTGATCGTACTCCACCCAGCGCAGTAATGTAAACTCTGGATTAAACATAAACCAGGAGTCAACACAACACCGCCTGAAGCTGCCTTGACCTCACGTTCCTCACTGCTGTCAAAGACAAACAGAGCCGCCTGTGACATTCACCAGAGCCGAGTGTGTCAAAACACAAAACACCTTTTCTCAGACGAATGCTCCGTAAAGGCCGTGGGACACTTAAATCCCTTCATTCTGTATAGATTTGTGTTGTCATGCCACATCGTAACATGAGCTCAATGAGGAAGTTGATTGAAAGTTGATATCGTTTAAAGGATGCAAAGGACGAACAAAAGCTGATTTTAAATTGTGATTTAAAACTATCTTCACTTTGAAACTGACTGCCCTGCACAACAAAACAGGCCCACCCATTTACTATCATGCTGGGTGGGTGGGTGGGTCCTCATTACACACAGGGGTCAGGGTCGGGCGGTGTCACAACTGTAGCCTCGGATTTTGGCAGCTAATTACGTAACGGCAGCATTTATTATTTAGAAAGGCGAGGGACCGGCTGCAGTGGCAGCTTTACAAGCACATTAGTGACACAAGCTCTGATTATCACATACAGGCTCAAACAAACACGACAAGAAACAATTCGAATGAGCCGAGTTACACGCAAAACAAATAAAACAACTGCCGACAAATCCCTCCAAAAGACCCAAAGGATCAGTGATTTCTAAAGCAGCTGCAGTTTGTAGCAAATGTCACTAAAACAGAAGGAAGTAACACATCTGTTTTTCTCATTAGTCAACGACCTCTTCGCTGTCTTCTCCTCTGCCATTATGTCCGTAGAGGCTGCTGAGCCCGGTCGTCCCTTTGCTAACACAGTGTGCAATACTAGGTAACGTTAGCTTATAAATAATCTGTCAGCACGAACTACAACACAGAGTCCAAAGTCAAAGCTAACATTACTGCAAAGCACCTGAAACATATCGTTATATTGTGGTTTTAGCTGGCTAACGTTAACTAGCTTGCTAATGCAGAAAAATTGCTAGCTAGCTAACGTATAAAAATCCTGTCTTGGGTGGATAACGTCGTTGCTTGCTAACGTTATCGTTGAGAAAACACTATGAGTGCATAAGTTATAAGTTCACCAAATGAACAGCTAACGTGACCCATGATACTAACTTATATATTGTCCAGCTCCTGTTCTGGCATGACACTGGCTCTGCGCCTCGGGCCTGTAAACCTCCTCTTCTTCTTCTTCTTCTTCTTCTTCTTCCCGGTGGTCCAAACCTCCTGTGGTACAAACACTAACACTCCCCCCGGTGCTCTGAGCTCACAGTCCAGGCAGCCTGGCTAACAAACTGAGCTAACATTAGCTAACAGCAGCTAACAAACTGAGCTAACATTAGCTATAAGTGAGATATCTGAGCCCTGAATCTCTCTTCAAAGATGCAGAGGTAACCTGTACATGTTGTAGCTGTCTCATTCATTCCACAGGATTAGATTAGCCTGACAGTGATGCCTTCTGTTCCACACTATTTGACCCCGGCCCTGCCCAGCTGGAAAAACTAATGACTAAAATAGATGAGCGCACTTCCTCCCGCGATGGCAGCGATTTCAGGACAGCACAAGATAAACCGTTCTCATGTTTGATGCCAGTTTTCCAATATGCTTCTTTGTCTTTAATCTCTTGTTTTTCCAACAGATGATGCACAGACGCTGCATCCAAATGTGTCCCTCCACCTCTGACCATCCGCCCTCACCGTGAATCGGTGAGTCCTCAGTTGACATTTTGTGTCACCACACTTCCATTTTTCTCTCCGTATATGAATGTCAAGTGAGGAGAGTTACATAACATTAAGTTAGTTGACTCATCACAGGTCGATTTGTTGACACTCAGTGGCAGCCACAGCTTAATTTTACCTGATACATCCAAGCAGCAGCCTCTGTGGTTTGGAAGTGAAGCCAACACTGAAGTGCCAGTTCCTCAAACGTCCACTTGAGGCTGGCTCCAGAAGTGAGTCAGTCTCCATAAGTCCCCATGTTAAAATGTCCAACTTCACAGCAGAGATAAACATGTTTACATTTGCTAATTGGCACCAAAACCATAAACCAAAGTACAGAACAAATTATTGACCTGATGATGGCGCTAGATGAAACGGTCAGACATTCAGAGGGACGTGAACGTCTTCAACGTCATGGTGATCCATCCAACTCAACATGTCTGTAGAAAATTGTGAAGATAAGATAGACTTTAATTATCAGAGGGGAAATTCAGTTGTCAGAGCAGCTCGTTTACACAAGGTTGATATGAAATTAATCATAAATCTACAGAAGAAAGTCATGCTGGTGTCAAAGAGTCTGACAGCTGCTGGAATGAAGGAGCTGTGGTAGACCTCCTTCTTAATGGTGGGAGTATCAGTCTGTTGCTGAAGGAGCTGTTTAAGGCCTCCACTGTCTCATGCAGGAGGTGAGAGGAGGTGTTCATGATGGAGGTCAGCTAACCAGGCTAGTCCAGGACAGAGCTGGACCTCCCACCGTCTCCACGTCCAGTCCATGGATGTTCACCGCTGTGGTCCGATCACCATCTCCTTCGTCTCGCTGGCGTTGACCTCAAAGTCGACCGCCCTGTACTGCTGCTCACTTCCTTCGATACACGTCCAGCGATGGTGGTATCATCAGAGAACTTCTGGAGGTGACGGCTGTCAATGTTCAGGCTGAAGAGAGAGAAGAAAATTACATCACATAGATGTTGATATATTTTACGGGATGAATGAAACTTTGACCTGGAACGCCAAAGTCGTCTGGATCCATCGCTTGGAGATCGTGAACTTTGGTTGGAAGTTGAGATATTAACATCTGGACTAAAGTGGTGGACCAACATCACCGACCCTGGAGCCACACTGTGAGAACCTCCGGCTACATATTGATAAGTCATTAGAAACCAAAGTTTAGAGACGTTTCATTCCTCTGTGCTCAGCTCGACTCTTACTCAAGTACAAGAACACCAGTCAGGTCACGACCACTGACTCAACAACTCTTAAGATCACATGACATGAAGCAACCAGCCGCTAATAAATCTGAAATCAGTAAGACTCTTCAGACCTCGTCGTTTCTCTCCACACAGTCGGACAGATGTGGAACAGATGTTCTTTGTTTAGCTGTTTGTGTTTGTCTGACGTCACCCC
This sequence comes from Sciaenops ocellatus, assembly GCA_033000465.1. Classification (NCBI taxonomy): domain Eukaryota; kingdom Metazoa; phylum Chordata; class Actinopteri; family Sciaenidae; genus Sciaenops; species Sciaenops ocellatus. The sequence continues at coordinate 3,119,571 of CP136871.1, read as the reverse complement.
CGCCGCTCTGTCTGTCTGGTAAAATATTGATCATCTCTCCTCCGCCCTCCCTGCTGGCGTTTTTTTTGCTTTAATTGACTGGCAGACGAGTGCAGGGACGGAGCCGGAGAGATGATTGAAGTGACGGGATAAAAACGGAGACGAGAAAAAGAACAGAACCGGCTCGTCAAGTTCATAAACGTCAAGGGCCCGGCTCCCTCCACCTTCCCTCTATAAATCACAGCGTCTCGTTCCTCTTGTTTGTCATCTGCTCTCACACTCCTTCACTCCCTCTCTCTCTTATTTTGATCTCAGTCCATCCATCTTGCTCTCTGGGTAATGAGTAAATCTGACGGGGCGTTTTCACTGCGAAGACGACTGTGCCGGATTCGATGATGTGGACGGAGGGGCGCATTTAAAGCTGCACGAGGCAAATTATTCATGTAAAAGACTGAAAGTTTACCTCCCCCACTGTTTATACCGAGCAGCAAAACCTCCGTGGAGCCAATGCAGAAGTGTCAAAAGCTGCAGTTCCTCTTCTCGTCCACTTGAGGCTGGCTCCAGAAGTGAGCCAGTCTCCATAAGTCTCCATGTTAAAATGTCCAACTTCACAGCAGAAATAAACATGTTTACAGCCTGGTACAAAAAACAGTTTTGGTCTCTATAGCTAATTTCCCCGTCCATGACAACTGTGCTAAGCTAACAACGAGCTAAAACAAGTTAACAACAAGCTAAATCATGATACGTCCACTTGAGGCTGGCTCCAGAAGTGAGTCAGTCTCCATAAGTCCCCATGTTAAAATGTCCAACTTCACAGCAGAAATAAACATGTTTACAGCCTTTGATTGACAGGTGGGTGTTGTCACAGGTGGCTTGTTTGAGCAACCAGGCTTCATTCAGTCCGCCTCAGGTCCTCTTTAGAGTTTATTTCTGGTTATTATTGTTGTATTTCTTCACATCGAGGGATTTTCAGAGGAACTGTCATGGAGTTTTTAAATATCAGTGTTCGGTGTCAGACTAAATCGAGTCTTGATGTATCTCGATGTCTCGAGGCAGCACAGTCATACCAGACAGACAAATGTAAAACAAACGTCTGACATGGTAGACTTTGTGTAGGTATGAGGCGTCACACACACACTGACAAACTATTGACTGTCAATGCATCACTGGTGTCTGACACATAACATACGTTGAATCCTGCGTCACCATGCTGACTGGAAAAGCTCGTCCCTGTCATGTCGTCGCTCTCTCCGCGGTGGACTCTATAGTCCAACCAAAAGGTAGGGATGCAATCCTGAAGTTCCCTCCTCCAGGCTGCACCTTGAGATCCCGTCCATGAATATCACGGACAGAATCAGGGACATGGGGCGACCTTGGTGGAGTCCAACACCCTCTGAGAACGTATTTGACTTTGTGAACAGCGAGAATACGAACACAACTCTTACTTTGGTCATACAAGGAATCGATGGCTCATAGCAACAACCCCGGTACCACATCCTCCCTCAGTGCCCTCCAGATGGACTTCGTAGCCCATGATCTAGCCTGGGAACGCCTCAGGATCCTCCAGGAGATGGTAGGCTGTAGTCTGAGGTGTCCTGTCAACAGTTTTATGGATGTTCTCTGGACAAAATGGACACAAGACGGTGAAGTCGAAATCCAGGTCTTATTATAGATCCACAGTTTTTATCAACTTCATATCCTGATCTTTATGCCGTCGTCCTCCTCCTTGTTCTTTGACACGTTCCTACAGCGTAGCACCTCAACAGAAGCAGTGATTGCACAGCGCCGACCCCGGAGCTGCGAAGGATTCAATGTCTTTCTCAAGAAACGCTTCAACAGGAAGGAAGTTTCTCCTTTTTACGGGCATCGTCATGCTGAAGTTTACACACCGCACTGCTTAAATTACCTGCTGTGCTGTCAAAGACACCTTCAGTGCTCTCCTGCTCTCTTATTTTCGGCATGTATGATTATCTTCCATCCTCGTTAGCCTCATCGGTTCCTGCCTTAATGCGGCTTGACGTGGCTGAACAGCAGCTCTGGGCCTACAAGCTGTTTCTGCTTCATTATTTATGACCCGAGTCTCTTACTCAGTTGTCAGTGTTGGTGGATTTTATAGAGGATGTGGATTTTAGACACATTCTGCCTTGGGGTAAAAAAACCCATCTAAATAAATAATGTCTGTGACAAGCTCTATAAATCATGAGATAAGTGACTTTGTTACTCGGGGTTCAGTGCTCTGTGTAAGCTATGATAAAAGGTTAATGATGGAAGGGGATGAACGGTCATGCGTGTGACGGGGAGGTCATGTCAGCCTCAGGAAGGACGGTGACAGTTGGTCAGACGTGGTTTTGGTTCGGGGTGAGAGGACACCGACTGGATGGACGGCCGAGACATTCATGGTCCCCTGGAAATAAATCCTAATGACTCTGGTGATCCGCTGATGTTTCTTCTAGCGCCACCAGCGGATTAATGTTGTCAGTTAACTTTTGGATGAATTGCCATGAAATTTGGGGCAGATTTTCATGTTCCCCTGAGGATAAACAGTACATGTTACCATTCACAAGTAACTCTCAAAACAACAAAGCTGCTTAAAGCAAAGTTGTGTCCAAGTCCCAGATTTACTCTTGTCCGGCGGCTTCTTGCTCCCCGACTCTCTCATTTTGGCTTCCTTCGTCAGCGTCCTCTTCAGTTTCTTCTCCTCTGCCATTAGAGCCCCATTACTCGCCCAGCTCCGGTTCTGGCACGACACCGGCTCTGCTTCTGTAAACCTCCTCTTCTTCTTCTTCTTCTTCTTCTTCTTCCCGGTGGTCCAAACCTCCTGTGGTCCAAACACTAACACTCCCCCGCTGCTCTGAGCTCACAGTCCAGCTAACAAACTGAGCTAACGTTAGCTAACAGCAGCTACAGCTGTCAGCAGTTTACTTCACTGTCCATCAGGAAACTCTGTAAATCACAGAGAGTTGAGGCGGAGCAGCCGGAGGACATCAGAGGGAAAACCAGAAAACATTTTCTCCATAAAATATGATCCAGTTTCACCAAAATCAGTGAAATAGTTGGTGTAAGAAGAACAACCCGCTCGTGGGTGGATACTTCTTTAAGATGAGAGAAGCCGTTTAAGGACAGAGCAGGAAGGAGAGGTGTAGGTTTCACTCTTATCACGGCGGCCGATCGCTGCCTGGTGAAAAGCTGCTGAAACACACGACGTGACAGAAAAACTCTCAGTGATAAACTCAGTGTTTCATTTCAGCCGAGGTGTCTTTAAATATCCAACAACAGAAATTAAGCTACATCTGTCACCAGCTGTGTGACCAAACGGGTGTCCCAGAGCGTTGGCAGCACACACACACACACACACACACACACACACACAGCTTAAAGGGCAAATGAAGGCCTCGCTGCATCTTTTTCTCGTTTTACCTGTTCAAGTCTCAAATTTTCGACGGTGATCAACCGTCTGTGAGAGACGTCGCTCCACCCACGACTCCGTCAGATGTGTTGTGACATGAACGGAGAGTTCACGAGGAGTCGAGGCGGAGCGCTCAGGAGACACCACGGTGTCCCCACACGGTGTGTGTGCGTGTGCGTGTGTGTGTGTGTGTGTGTGTGTGTGTGTGTGTGATTTAGACAAGAACACACAAACCCCCGAAGCAACCGTCTCACCCCGGATCACACACAACACACACTCCTATCTGTCTGCAGGCTTTCGTCAGGGATTAACTCAACACACAACTGCACGTGCACACACACACAGAAACACACACACACTCACACACACACACACACACACACACACACACAGAAACACACACACACTCACACACACACACACACACACACACACACACACACACAGAAACACACACACACTCACACACTATCCTCTTTTATCCGAGCTGTACAGCTGTTTGTGTTTTCATCTCGTCAGCCTGAAGCACTCTGGGAGACTCATTTATTTAGTTTGCTGTGAAAGCGCGTGTGTGTGTGTGTGTGTGCGTGTGTGTGTGTGTGTGTGTGTTCTTGTATTGTTGCAGTTTTTTAATGATGAAGTTTTCACTTCATTTTTACGTAACAGCGTTGCATCACTCTCACGCTTCCTTGCGTCTGTATAAAAAGCATAAAACACACACACATGTAGAAATACTGGTGTGTGTGTGTGTGCACACACACACACACACACACACACGAAACACTGACAACTGAACTGAATGTTTAAACTTGTGGATGTTTGCAGTGCGTCTGTGTTGTGCTGAAATACGTCAAACTCTTCTGATATCTGATGTCACTGTGAACTCTGGGAAACTGTGTTCTTGAGTTTTCTTGGTCGTCTGACACCAACGACCGCATAAAGACTGGACGCCGTACGCGTGGGCGTCACCCACAAGTTTCTGAAACGCCGTTTTGAAGCTCAAAATTTGTGGCGCTGTCCGCCGCCATGTTGTCAGTCCCGCCTCTTCCACCGACCGGTTAATCTAAATATCGGCAAAGACGTGGATCATCGGGCCGGATGACTGCGTGGTGCTTAAATAAGCCGTCTGCAACGGCAGCAACCTCTGTGGCCGGGACATGAAGCCAATGCAGAAGTGCCAAAAACTGCAGTTCCCCAAACGTCCACTTGAGGCTGGCTCCAGAAGTGAGTCAGTCTCCATAAGTCCCCATGTTAAAATGACAGTAAAAGACTGTAAAAGATGCCATGAAGTATGACTCTGTTTTCTTTTATTTATACAACATTTTAAGAGAATTTAGATAGAATAAAGTTGCATTTTATAATAGACTTAATTATACAGTAAAGAACCGTAATATTTAATGGCATATTTTACGTGACTTTACCGTCATTGTTTGGCAGTTTTTCACCGTAAAATCTACAGAATTTCACGTTTAATGTTGGCGTTTTATTCCATATTTTAAAATGTCTGTAGATTTTATGGTAAAAAAAAAACAACAGTAAAACATGTCATTAAATATTACAGTGTTTTACTGTATAATTAACGGTCTGTCCAATGTCTAGCTGATTGCTGGTAGCTGGTGGAGGCAGGACTGAGCGACCACACTGACCTTCACAGCGGCTCTTTGTAAACCTGCGGGTGACGTCACGGAGACCACGTCCGTGTTTTATACAGTTCATCATCGGTGTCAAACTCTGTGTTAACTGGCTGCAGCAAACAGACGGATTCAAACTTGCACGTCGTCACGTCAGGTCACTCATTTCCTCCGAGAGTCTCACAGTACAGTCAGTCAGCTCATCTCCGTCTCATGTAAATGTGACACTCGATGCGTCTGCTGTCACCTGATACAATCCATTTCATTCCTACACAAACCAGTCTGCTCGCCACCTCGGTCAGTTCATCAGCGGCCACATCTGCCGTTACCGGCTACCGAGTTAGTTTCTCTCATTTCTGTATCGATGTAAACGTTTGAATGTCCGAGCGATCAGCTGACACCCACTTTCCCCTCGGCCGGTGTCTTCAGCGGCAGACTGCGGCTCAGTTACAGCGTCAGGTTCACTCGATATCGACGGGCTCCTCTCTGCTTTCTGTCTGTTTGCTTGTAACATCAAAAGGATCGCTGGTTAAATATTTTAGGGACGTACGAGAGTTCGATGAGAAGATACCGCCCTTAATACGAGGAGCTGGTTAGCGTAGCTTAGCATTAAAATTAGAAAAATTTGTTCAATAAAAATAACCTTCCTTTTTTAGCATCCTTGACTTGGTACTTTATGAACATTTGTCTTAAATTTTATTTTGTTTTAATTGATGCTTTGAGGCTCACCCATCTCGTGGTCACGCAGGCAAATGAAACATAATTGTTATCATATAAAAGTCTTAACGACGTCTCTGCGTGTGTTTGACACAGTAAGCTGTGAGATTTATTCATTTTACTTAAAACACGCTGATATTTATGTGACCCGACATTCAAGTTGAGAGACACACAGAGATAAAGAGACAGGAAGAGAGAGTAATACGGTGAGGTTATGCAACCCTGTTAGAGTACTGTGTGTGTGTGTGTGTGTGTGTGTGTGTGTGTGTGTGTTGGACCCCCTGGTGTTGTGTTTGGCTGAAACAGTGTGAGGTGGTATGAGGGCCAGTTAGCAGCAGATGCTCGCATCTTTCTACCAAAAACAGTTTATATAACCAGACCCTGAAACACATGCTGCAGGGTGTGTGTGTGTGTGTGTGTGTGTGTGTGTGTGTGTGTGTGTGTGTGTGTGTGTGTGTGGAGTGGTCATGTGACTTGGCAGGCAGCTTATGTATTTACTGTGTGAGTGCATTAATGTAGGAGCGCCGATGTGTTTTGTGCTGAGATACAATAAGAGGACTTAATGTGACTTCATGGGACGACAGACGTAACAGCGTGAAGTCCTCGCTATGTTTCACTGATGCTGTCACCATAGACTGTATAAAACATGGACGTAGTCTCCATGAGTCATCTGTGATGACACCCACCTGTCAATCAAAGCGTCCACGCTCTTAATCCTGCATAACTTTAAGCCTTAATATAATCTGAACAGGTGAGTTGTATAAAAATTCACCCTCAGTACAGTTGTCATGAACGGGGAAATTAGCTATAGAGACCAAAACTGTTTTTTGTACCAGGCTGTAAACATGTTTATTTCTGCTGTGAAGTTGGACATTTTAACATGGGGACTTATGGAGACTGACTCACTTCTGGAGTTTGAGGAACTGCAGTTTTTGGCTTCACTTTCCAGCTGAGGAGATAACCGCTTGATCTTTCAGGAACAGACTCATCCCATCATTTGTATTTTCCTTCGTACACAAACTTCTCTGGAGTTCCCCGACTAAAGCTCACGTCGTGTTGGGTAAACATTTCAGCCTCTTTTGTCTTTTTACTCTTCAACTAACGACTGCTGTCAGCGGTTACACTTCATCCGACAGCTCCATCGCTTTCAGTAACCTTTAAACTTGCACCGCAACTCCTTCCCATGTTTACACTTCATCACACGCTGAAGCCTTTCAAGCCTCAGATCTAATACAGACTTCCTGTTCACACACCGTTTACCGCTTTCAGTGCTTACACTTCAACTTCTTTCAGTTAACTAACTTTTTGCAGACTTAAACTTGCTGCCTGAACTTCGACTGAATCTCAGACTCACTTGATTCTTTAACTTTATTCTATTTTATCACACAAACGCTTCAACTTACCACATAAATTCTGATTTTTTCAGTTCTTCTCGTGCTCGTAACGCTCACGGCTTGTTGGGTAAACACTCGCTACATCGGAGCCTTGTGTTCTTTTACTCATTTCCCCTGTCGACGTAGATATAAGGCTTATTCTGTAGACACAGGCTTTGTGGATAATGCCGTACAGGCCAGACGTAGCTCAGAACACCGGGGTGTGGCAGAGACGCGTCTTCGAACAAGGCAAACTTGAAAACCAAATTATAACCTTCGTTAGAAGAAGAAATGTCTGGAATTGAGGAGACGGCGGTTTTGAGATGTAAATGATCATAATTAACACTGTCACATGCCTACAAATGGGATAGATAGCAACTTACAACAAGGGAAACAATCAAGGTACAGTGCAGCTACTACTGTTGGTAGTGTTGTAGAGGAGGTCCTCTCTGAAGAGCTGGAGGTCTTCAGGAGGTTTGTGAAGGTAGAGAGGGACGCCCCTGATCTGGTAGGAACTGGTAGGACGTTCCACCAACGGGGAACAACAGACGAGAAAAGTTTGGATTGGAGACCTCGGGGCAGACCCAGAACCTGCTGAAGGGGACTAAATAACCCATCTAGTCTGGGAACGCCTCGGGATCCTCCAGGAGGAGCTGGACTGTGTTGCTGGGGAGAAGAAGAACATCTGGAGCGCTCTGCTGAACCTGCTGCCACCACGACCAGACCCCGGATAAGAGGAAGAGAACGGATGGATGGATGGACAAAGACTCAACAACCGAAAGCGATAGGAATCAGCAGGAGATGAACAGAAGTGGGGAGCCCAACAGTGAAGCAAACTTCCTGGCACAAAATCTTGCAAGGCATCACAATCGTGAACCCCAACATCCTGAGAATCTAAACCACAACACCCCGCACAGTTTGCTGTGAATCGATGTCTTTACCTGGTGATGTCAAAATAGTGAAAAATAGCTTCGATTAGACCAAATGTGCTCTGTGGAAACTGATGGTTTAGCAGCCGAGGTGGACTTAAGCCGGAGCGTCGAGGCTCGGAAACACCCGGACGTGAATCTATTTAAAATATTGAACTTTGTGAGCTAGTTTCTGAGAAAAAGAGGACGACATGTACGTTTATAAATGCAGACTGTAAACTCTCTTTAACCCCAAAAACAATGGAGGTGAACGGAGCATCACGGTTACTCTGGATGATCCACAGACTTCACTGTAAAACCTCTGAAACTCTCCACAGTGAGCTCTGCTGTTAAATATTTCAAATCTCACAAGCAGACATCACAAAACGTCCAGAACAACCTACGAGAAGGGAGAAAACTGTGTTCTTTGTGATGTGGGTGACCCTTTAAGACATCGGCCCCGAGGAACATGTGAAGGCAACCCGAGCTGTTTGCAGCTTCGCTCTGTGCGTTCAGGTCTGTGTTTCATCCTGTCATAATTAATGCAGAAGTTCACACAGGAGTGATCAGGAAGGAAGCAGCGATTAAACACAAGTATGCATGACGAGTATGACCGCTTTCACACCGTTCACCATCACAAGTGTGGCCCGGAGGCGTGCAGCTTTTTAGTCTTTACATCCGAGTGAAACGCAAACCTGCGTGAGGACGTTCAGCCGAAGGGGAAGAAAGTCGCCTTTTAACCGAGGTGTGAAAACACGGAGCTGCTGGATGCAAAACACACGAAGAAGTTTTGATGTCTATTGTAAAACGTTGTGCGGTAACGTGCAGGTATGCAAACCATCCAACACAGAGACGATCGCCGAGGGCGGGAAGTCGTCTCTTAACTTGAGGTGTGAAAAGCTCTCAGACGTGTCTGAATAAAAACCACAACACTCAAAGGTTTCAAAGTTTTTGCTGTTTATTTAAACACTAACAGTCATGTGTAATAATGTGCTGACTGGCGTTAACGTGATGCGGCCACAGTGCGTCTGAGCTCTCTCGTTGTAGCCTCAGAGTCGTTGATCCTAGAGCTCATCATCTATCTAGACGAAGCAGGCCCAGCCAAAGAAACTCTCCCTGAAACAAGCGACACAAACGAGCTACACAGATCATCAGTCTGCTCTAGTCCATAGAAGGTTATTATAATTGTCACCATTTTACAGTTAAGACAACCAGATTTGACATCACGACAGATACACAGAGTGATTTAACTGCAAGCTTCTGCTGCTTATTGTTTATGCAGTTCCTGGAGGAGTTACCTGGAGGAGGCACAGCTAAAAAAAAAAGAAGAAGTGAACCGAGGCTTAAAATAGTTCCCCTTAATGCCACGGCGTTCAGAGATGCAGGGACTGTGGGATTACTAAATGGGGTCATTTCTCCCAAAAGCATCTTAAGAACCTGAATCTTACAGGTGTTTTGTACTCAGAGCAGACCTGGTAACATTTTAAAGATAAAAAAAGATGTTTTTATATCAGTGTAACATTTTTGTTGGGCGGAGAGAAGAAGGAGGCCGAACACACTGTAAAAAATGAAACGAAAGGTTCCACGTAATTGTATTAAGTTATTTAAACTCAAGAATGTTGAACCTAACAGAACATCTTTGAGTTTAAATAACTTAAAACAATTACGTGGAACCTGTTGACAAAATAAATTGAATTAAAGTCAACATTTCATTTTTTTGAGTGTATATTTCTGACGTAAAATTCATGTGAATGTCGGTTAAAAATCAACGACAGTTTAAAGAATGGACGCTAATATGTGTGACGTCTTGACAGTCCTGCCTCCTCCGCCTCCCGGCTAATCTAAAAATTGGTTTAAGATCGGGCTGAATGAAGCCTGGTTGCTCAAACAAGCCACCTGTAACGAAACCCACCTGTCAATCAAAGCGTCCACGCTCTTAATCCTGCATAACTTTAAGCCTTAATATAATCTGAACAGGTGAGTTGTATAAAAATTCACCCTCAGTACAGTTGTCATGAACGGGGAAATTAGCTATAGAGACCAAAACTGTTTTTTGTACCAGGCTGTAAACATGTTTATTTCTGCTGTGAAGTTGGACATTTTAACATGGGGACTTATGGAGGCTGACTCACTTCTGGAGCCAGCCTCAAGTGGACGACAAGAGGAACTGCAGTTTTTTTGGCTTCACTTCACAGACACGGAGGTTGCCACTCGATCTAGTCAAGATTTTACGACCTCTAGTTTCAGCTGGAATCAGCGCTAATGTTAGCAAGCTAGTCTAAACCAGTTAGCCGATTCTAGTGGGAATATTTGTGTTTACGATAGCATGCTAGGCTAACTAGCTTTCACACAGCTACGTAAGGTTACCACTCAGTAAAAATCATTTAGCCAAGAAAACAAACACGGATTATATAATTTGTATTCGCGGTGTGTTTGTTTGTCACGTGAACTTCACGGTTGAGTAAAGATGCTTTTCAGAGAAACAAACCGCCAAAATCAATACCCACATTTAAAGGGACACTCCACCAAAGTTTCAGCCTGTGAAAACAGTTGAACCCTGACGATCTCTCTGTCTTTGCGGCACATTATTCCTGCAGTGCTTCTTTTAAATGCATTTGTTTTGGTTCTGCTCTGATCTCTGTACGCCTGTTACATCACACTGAATCGACCTTTCACCTCATTTTTTTAAAGCAGCGGTTCACAGCAACAGTCCAAGACTCCCCGACGTATAAACCTTGCGTGGCATTGTGAGACGATTAACGAGTCAGAAAAAGAATAATTTGGCTCCATAAACTGAAGTTTAATCATTCAAATTAAACGTTAAACTTCTGATGGTGGAGTCACGAGTCTGGAACCGCTGCTTTAAACGACGACGAGACCTGCAGTGACCAAAAAATCTCAAAAGTTTGGTGCTTAGATCCAGTTTATGAAGGACAGAGCGACACGTTGTTAAATAAATAGAACTTCTTGTGCTTTAAAGACACCGAGGGCGACGTCAGCGTCACATAAAACTGATAAAATCCAGAAGTTATGATCTTATTTTGAACTTTATTTTGAGCTCTCTCGGCTCCTGTAGCTGACCTAACCGTGCTGTCGTCGTCGACCTTCTCCTGACAGAAGCAAGCTGCTGCTAACTCTTAGACTACAGATTATAGGTGTCTTATCGTGGTTAGCGGTGCTGTTGACTCTCCTCGTGGAGCTGCATGCTGTCCCTCCTAGCTTATTGTGCAACTACATATAGATTATTGCTATAGATACAGTGTCCGTACTGAGGTGCATTGTGAGTATTGCCAACACTGATTCTCTGCCCCTGAGTTTGTGGCGTTGAATTGCATAAAAGTCTCGAGTCTCTACACCAGCGACTCGCACACGGGCGGGTTGTCCGAGTCCTGGCTGTGCATGGAGCTCAGGCCCGTGTCCGAGTCCTCGTCGTTGGTGTTGCAGGTCTTGGACAGACCTCTGGCCTGCTCCACCCAACCGCCGCTGCCACCGCTCTTCTCCGCCGACCCCGGCTCAACCTCAGCGGTCACCACCACCGCCGCCGCCGCTGCCGCCAGCTCGCCTTTACCATCCCCAGTCACAGTCAGTTTGCTGTTCACCTGCTCTAGCTCCATGGTCTCGACTTTGGCCAGCAGGTCCAGAAGTTCGCTCTCCTTGGTCTCCCAGAGTGCCAGACTCAGGTCCAAGTCCCCCCTGATGGCATCCAGGTCCGTCTTCAGCCGCAGGCCGATGTACAGACTGGTGTCCAGCTGCGTTTTAATCCTCTCCTCCTCCAACACCAGCTCGTTCTCAGACAAACTCTCCACATCCGGTGCCACAACACCTGGAGCGGCAGACGCGGCAGACGCGAGGCACATCTCCTCCGCGGGGTCCTCCGCGTCCTTCACCGCCGCAGCCGCCGCCTCCGCTCCTCTCTCCTCCCGCCGCCGCTTCATCCACCGCCGGTTGAGCTCCTCCTGGATCTCCCCGGTGATGCTCTCCACCAGCGCCTCCCGCTCCGTCAGCTCCTCCTGCAGCCGCACCACCTCCTCGCACCGGCGCGCGTACTCCTCGAACTGCGCCAGCGCCTCCGCCGCGCCGTCCTGCCGCTCCGCTTTGCGCTTACAGTCCGAGGAAGAAGACAGCGGAGTCTCCGAGGAGTCCACCATGTATGTGTCCTGCACATAGTTCACGCCGTGTCTCTTGATGCGGTCAAAGTGCACTTTGGCCTCGTAGCGCTCGATCTCCCGGTCCAGCTCCTTGATCCTCTGGATCTGCTGCCGGATGGTGTGATCCTGGGAGATCACCAGGTGAACCAGCGTCTCCATCTTCTCCACGGAGCCTTTATCCTTACAAACAGTCTGCTCTTTCTTTTTGTTCATCTTGTCCAGCTTCCTGAAAGCCTTCCTCACGATGCGCCTCTGCTTCTCCTGGGACAGGTTCGCGGCGGCGGCCGCGGCGGTCCAGCAGGTCCTGGCGGTGCCCTTGAGCACCCCGCCGGGACCACCGCTCTCACCGCGGCTCTGGACCACCCGCGCCTCGGCGCTGCGGGGCCCGTTGTTGGGCAGCGACGCCTCGTTTTTGACCAGCACGAAGCGGACATTCTCCTGCTCGTCCCCCCAGGCGCTCCACAGCCGGAGGATCTTCGTCTTGTTGGGTAAAATCCTCTCGAAGCCTCTCCACTTCTCCACCACGCAGTAGGACTGCGGGGAGCCGGACAGCATCGCCGCCGAGGCGCCCTGCTGCAGGTTCTGGTCCTCCAGCAGGACTTTAACCACGTCCGCGCAGGTGGTGCGCTTCGTCAGCCCGGACACCAGCTTCTCCTCCCGGCAGACCCACACGGAGATCTTCCCCTCCTCCGGCTCCATCTCAACTCGGAGAGGAGGAAAAAAAAGTTTGTTTGAGTCAGTCTGTGGAAACTCAGAGACCGAACCAGCCTTCAGACTGCCGGCTCCATGTCATCCAGACACACTCTGTGCGTATCAGCTCAGATAAGTCCGAACATGTGAAGCTGCTTCAGGAGAGACGACATCCATTCATCCGTTTCCAGAGCTCTGTCCCCGGCCTGCCTGCCTGCCTGCCTGCCGGGAGCTCATCCCTCTCTCTCCCCGGCAGATTGATCTCAGCTCTGGGCACTTTTTTTTCCTCCCGAGAGGAGCTGCGTCCTTCTGTCCGGACAGGCTGCTCTGCTCTGCTGAGTGTGTGTGCGTGTGTGTGCGGGACAAAACAGGATTGTGCTGTAACGGCTGAGACACGCCTCCCCCGCCTCTCTCTCTCTCTCTCTCTCTCTCTCTCTCCCTCTCTCTCTCTCTCTCTCTCTCTCTCTCCCTCTCTCTCTCTCTCACACACACACACACACACACACACAGTAATCTTTTGTGACTCCTGTTAACTCACCCAAACATCAGATCTGATTTTAAAGCAACTTCTCTCTGATAAACTAAAAAACTTTAAATCATGTTGCTGCTCTCACCAGGGCCGTTTCTAGCAGTCTGGGGGCCCGATGCAGGATGCTGTCAGAGGGAGAGGTTCCTAACCTTTTCAGATGATCTGTGACGATGCAACACTCTGTTACATGTTAAGAATAAAACAGACTTGAGTATATTAATAAATGCAGCTGAAATGTTCCTGAAAACTGTTGAATGTAAACTCTGAAAACAAGGTGACATAAAAACTCTCCTCACCGACCCAAAACAGTAAAAAAGAAATAACGCACTTCAATGAATAAAAACACAGTGGAGCAGCCTCCATATTAATGTGCAAAAGCTGTTATCAATCATTATTTTGATGCTGTGATGTCTGGTTACAAATAAAGACAGGTACTTTTAATTCTGAGGCTGAACTCTTGCAGCTCGGGGGCCCCCTGGTGGCTGCAGGGCCCTAGTCCACATATAGCAGGAAACGGCCCTGAACATCATACTGTGTCATTTTGAGAAGTCTGAAACATTTTTGGTGAAACTGAATCAGATTTTTATGGAGAAAATGTTTTTCTCTGATGTCAACTCTCTGTGACTTACAGAGACAGTGAGGTGTCGTGCCAGAACCCGAGCTGGGCGAGTGTTTTCTGCTGTTGTTCTGTATAATGCAGCAATAACTACACATAACAATAATAACACATAAATAATGACATTTAAGTTTGTTTTCATGATTACACTTCTGTAAAAAGTAACATTTTAAATGTTTGTAATTGAGCATTTTTACGTTACCTCAGTTTGTTAGCCGGCCTGGGAGAATACTGACAGTGAGCGGAGTTGGTGTTGTGCCAGAACCCGAGCTGGGCGAGTGTTTTCTGCTGTTGTTCTGTATACAACTGTATATACACATGTTCTGTGTGTGTGTGTGTGTGTGTGTGTGTGTGTGTGTGTGTGTGTGTGTGTGAGAGAGAGAAGCATAAAATGGCCGACATTCAAACTGTATTATTGACAGTCATTGTTATTACACAGAGAGTTCAATAAAGTTAATCACAGTCAGGCTTGGGAGGGGCAGGCTTTGGTTGCCAAGCAACCAGGGCCAGGTGGAGGCCACCAATCAGAGCAGAGCAGTCAACTGCAGCTGCTCCTGTGACATTTGACACCGCTGAGAGAGAGAGAGAAAAATGTCTGAAAGTACCCCTCGAACAAGAAGCCTTTTTGGCCAAACCGTAGTTCCTATCATTGAACCGGCTTCACTGTGAGCATCTTGAGCTCTTCCTGAACGTCTACATATATATTTTATGTGGCTAAAGTTAAAATTTGGGACTTTTAGAGCGATGGAAAGATACTGGTATCTCTGCTTTCCTCCAGAAATGTCCTCTCTTTATAACATGGGAGTAGATGGGGCCATGGGTCGGTGTTGCTGACACATCAGTTAGTTTCCCGCCAAAACTATAAGTCTGACAGCTTTAGCAGATTAATATGAGTGAGAAGACAAATTTTCCTACGTTTCTATGTATAAATTATTTCTGTAGAGTGACATTTGCAGCCCCGGGAGCAGTTTACAAATTTATTTTTTGACATTTTTTTCTCTCCCTCTCCACTCTAGCGATGATGTCACCAACTGTCGCTCGCGAACATTCTACCAATACACACCCATTCATTTTTTGGCGTGGTTTTTGGTGATTTTTAGGCAAACCGTTTGGTGAAAGTCTTAGAAAAGTCACAGCACACCATTCCCGGCCGAGCCGGTCGTTTTGATACCCTTTTTGTGTATGTGCGACCAAAACTGCGGGAGGAGTAGCGAACTGAAACCGAAACATTTTAAATGTTTGTAATTGAGTATTTTTACGTTACCTCAGTTTGTTAGCCGGCCTGGGAGAATACTGACAGTGAGCGGAGCCGGTGTCGTGCCAGAACCCGAGCTGAGTGAGTGTTTTCTGTTGTTTTCATGATTATACTTCTGTAAAAACATTTTAAATGTTTGTAATTGAGTATTTTTACTTTCAAACACCTATAATACGAATCAGAAACAACCCTGTCATCTGTCATGTGATTCATATTTTGTAAATTATCAAAGTCAGTAAGACAACAGATTTACACAAATCTCTCATGAGGACAGGAGCAGAAAAGAGTTTTAAAATGAGTTTTTGGGCTTTAAAGTGAGAAATTAGAGTCAAACTCACAGCAGGCGCCTCGTTGTTGTCATATGTTTTTGATTTTCTCACCTTCAAACTAAAATGATGTTTGCTTCTTCACAAATCTTTACAGACCTGAGCACGTTTTTTCGTTGCCGCAGCTCAATAGTTTTTTTTTTTGTCCCACACAAACTAGAAGTAATGAGTCCAGGTTACGAGCCAAGAAGAAGCACAGACTACAGCTAAAACACCGATGAAGCTCTGACTCAGCAGTGTTACGCTGCAGTGTGCATTGTTGTACAGTTTCATCTTCATAATCCTCGCGCAGCTGAATGTCTCGCTGTGATAAAGAGATCAGCTGGATTGAACATAAAGCAGAAGGAAATCCATCAATTACACCCCGCGGGCCTCTCGTGTCCGACCCGTAATCTGCTCTTTCAACTCTTTCGGGCCTGAATCTGCTCGATGAAACTCGTAAAAGGCTTTATCTGCATTAAGAGTGTTGTGGTGTGTGTGTGTGTGTGTTACATTAATGGTTAAGTGTTCATCCGTCATTAGTCTGTGTGTGTTTAGCTCCGAGTGAAGCATCACGGCGGGTTTGTTAGTCAAACAACTACTTAGAAAAGCAGCGTGTGTGTGTGTGCATCGCGGACACGACAGATCTGGATAAAGAGGATTGTCAGTGCTGCGTCTGGGATGCGAGATAACACGAGTGTGTGTTCGGTTCCTGTGAGGTCATCGCCTCTGTCTGACCTGCAGACTTCTTATTGGTTGTAAAAGGTTCAACGCTTCGAGTGTGGTCGACGTGTTCTGACCATGGAGGCTGTAAACATGTTTATTTCTGCTGTGAAGTTGGACATTTTAACATGGGGACTTATGGAGACTGACTCACTTCTGGAGAACTGTACTGAGGGTGAATTTTTATACAACTCACCTGTTCAAATTATATTAAGGCTTAAAGTTATGCAGAATTACGAGCGTGGACGCTTTGATTGACAGGTGGATGTTGTTACAGGTGGCTTGTTGGAGCAACCAGGCTTCATTCAGCCCGCCTCAGCTCCACCGATGATCCACGTCCGTGCCCATATTTAGATTAACCGGGAGGCGGAAGAGGCGGAAGAGGCGGAAGAGGCGGGGCGGCGTCTCTTGAGAAACTTGTGAGCGATGTCACTGATGCAGCGTCTACAGTTGCAGCTTGGTTCTGTTTTGGTTTCCTGAAGTGAGCTCAGTCACAGATAACGTGTCTGTATGTGACAAAAGTTATAATTCATTCAAAGTTCTACATTCAGGCCAAAAGAGGAGTGGAGAAGCTCCATCATACTTACTGAGAGGTGTGAATAAATCTATTATTATCACATGAATATGAGTGATTGCAGCTCGTTAGACAAAAACAGACGTGGAGGTGATGTTTGAAGTGTCTCGTGCCTGAATAGAGACGCAGCTTTGAATCCTTTGAGTAGGACGCCCTCTGGTGTTCATGAAGGAAACTACATCATCACAGTCACATTCACCACCTGAAGCTTTTTTACACTTACAGACAACATTCATCTGTTTTGTACGGAAGAAGATTAGAGCCACATGTGAACAATTTATTTGAGTTCTGACTTAATTCTCAAATTTCTGACTTTTTTTCTTAAACTTCTGACTAGCTGCTTCAGCATCAACATGTTGCACCGTGGACGTCAAGAGTCAAACTGTGGCGGACGAGGAGTTTGACTCTTCACCTGTCTGTTCATGTGTGCTGTCTGTTTTCTGATGAACACTATCTAAAGAAAACAAGCTGCAGTCATGCAAACATTTAAACTAAACTAAGTTTTCACACATCCAACTTCTTTTTCTTCACCTTGAGAAAACGTCATTGTCACAAATAGACGGTGGGACTGTACACAGTGTGGACTCGAGTCACTATGAGGAAGTAGATTCATCTTTTCATCATTTAACTCCCAGCAGCTTCCAGACTGTGACAGTTAACAGCCGAGAAGAGACAGAAGACGGACTGAAGCACGATGGTTGAATTCTGGATTCAAATGTCTTCATTTCTGATTCTGCTGCTTCACTTTACAGGTAAGATGCATTTCTAACATATATAGAAACACCAGAAATGTTACAGAACAAACTAAAATGATCCTCAAACTAAATCTTCACGTAAAAGTCAGATTCAGATTTTATCTTTTTTCTCCTTTCTCATTGTTTCAGCAGCAGTGACTGGACAATCTGTTCTCCATGTTGTTGTCAGAGTTGGAGATGAAGCCACTTTGCCTTGTAAAAATGTGATTGGTAATCAGCACAGATGTGAGCGTACTGACTGGATCTTCAGTACTCCAAGAAGCATCAGAGGAGTAGAGCTGATTAGACGTGGGCAGATTAGTAAAAGAGTCAAATCTAAATCAGACAGACTGAGTGTTACACAGAACTGTTCTCTGGTTCTAAAGAAGGTCACAGATGAAGATGTTGGTCTCTACACCTGCAGACAGTTTGAATATAGAGACAGTCAGGTTTTTCTGTACGCTGTTACCAGTGAGTATTTCCATCATCATGTTTTCAGCTCAAACTGTGAAACTTCCAATAATTATGATCATAGTGATAAAGTTAATTTTACTCTCTTCACCAGTGACTGAACACGAGAACAATGATGAGGTGACGTTGTCCTGCTCTGTGTCAGTATATGGATGGTGTCGACACAGAGTGGAGTGGCTGTATGAGGGTAAAGTTAAAGACAAGGAGACATCAGAGCGTAGGTGCTCAGTTAATTTGACCTATTCGAAGCAGGAGTCAAAGAAGTACAAGTTATTTAACTGTGAAGTGACTGATCCTTACACTGGAGAAGTGCAGCAGTTTCCCTTCAGCCGTCAGACCTCAGGTGAGAAACCAGGTGAGATCATGATGAGCTGTTTAAAGTCACTTCATCCTGATGGAACAAACTATATTTGATTATTTTTTGATATTTGAAGTCAGAAGATGACATCATTCTTTCACATTTATATAAATTGGATCATTTCTTCATTCAACAGTTTTTCTTTTTTTTTTACATCTTTTTATTGGGTTTTTTGTTTTACATGCAATAATCGACAGGATAAGTCTATTCAGGGTTTTTTTCAGGTTTTTTTGATTTGTCAGGTGATGCAGCAACAACATCACAAGAAGGTGAGAAACAAAGCAGCTTCTGTATTCAACATGAAACAAATGTCAGAGTCTGAATGTAATTTATACACATACATAAATACTGTAGATGTAGTTAAAGATGTAGTTGCATGTTCACGGTGCTGATCTGGGATGTTTTAACATGGGGGCTTATGGAGACTGGCTCGTTTTGAAGCCGATCTCAAGTGGACGTTTGAGGAACTGCAGATTTTTTGGGAGGACTTCATTTCACAGCCTCTTGTTTTGTGCTTCTGATTTTTGATGATAACTTTCTTGGCTGACATTATTTTCTGATCCACAGCTCGTGCAGATTGTTCTGTTCTGGACTACGTCATGTTGGTTATGCGTGTGGCTGAACTCCTCCTAATTACTGTGATTACTGTTCTTCTCATCAGAGCTCGAGGTGAGAACATTCAGAGCAACATTTGTTCAGACTGATGAACACAAACTGTAAGTTTAGAGCTGAAATGTTACTCTGTGCTTTATTTTCCAGGGAACCAGAGACCACCTGAAGACAACACTGTGAGTTCCAAACTAAAACTGAAGTGAACCCATGTGTCAAATTCAAACTGTATGTGAACCATCAGGGACTGTAAGTCAGTGTCAGCCTTGTCTCAGAGACATTATCTTTGTATATTTCTAAACTGTTTTTATAAGAGTAAAGTTAAAGTAGTTTTCAACAGAGTTTGATAAACAGCTCATATATATTTTATTTTAAGAGTGTTAACCGGTCAGAGCTCTGCTGCTCTTGTTAACCACATTCTAAAAAAACACTTCCCGTTCAGTTCTCTGAAAAAGGACTGCAGACATGGAAGAGGCTGTGTAACAATGTAATAATGTCCACAAACGTAATAAAAACCTGCAGCTTTTAATGCAATAATCCCACAAACGTAATAGCCGCTGCCTACTACAAACGTAACACATGATTTCCCACAAATGTAATAACGCAATGAATAATGGCCGTTGTGGTTGTTGTTTGTTTGTTTGCCTATACACACACTACTAATACTGACCGTGGGTGCAAAATCCAGCTGCCGGCTCTCCGCTCCGCTATCACACAACAGACCCCTGGGATGTCATATATTTGTATATTTCTTGATTCTGAATTTTTTTTAATGAGGGAAAAGGATTTTAACAAGATAATTTAACTTTTTGGGTGTGAAAACTATATCAGTCACATTAGCCTATTATTCAAAGAAAAGTATTTTATATAGGCTACACCTTGAAACATGTCTAGAAGTCTTTAAAGGTCCAGTGTGTCAGATTTGGGGCCTCTATTTTCAGAATAAGGCAAACATGGAATATAATATTCATTACTATGTTTTGATGCATGTATAATCACCTGAAAATAAGAATCTTTTTATGTTTGTTACTTAAAAAATATCCTTTTATATCTACAGTGGGAGAGGGTCCTCTTTCATGGAGGCCGCCATGTTGAAACACCTTATTTATACAGTAGTCCAGAACAGACAAACTAAATACTGACTCTAAACAGGGTCCTTAAAGTGTTGTTTCTCCTTTACATTAGGAAGGTGAGGGTGATGTGAGGAGATTACAATGCAGTGATTGGACCACTAAATGCAACTAAATTCTACACACTGTACCTTTAATAACTGAACTGTGTTATTTATTTACATCACAAAATGATAACTTGATTGTGATAATGTCCACAGTTATTATTTAGCTACATGTAACACACTGAAATCAGATGCTGTTGTTTCAGCTGCTATGGGGTTTATTTTGATACAACACACACAAACTTTGTCCGGACTTCCTCTGGACTACAGTGGTCGCCATGAAATGAAACATTATAACAGTATCATAATAACTAGAAAATTTCTAAAGAAATGTTGAGTGTGCCTGACTCTGGCCCCGTCGCGCCCATACATTACATAGCTGTCAGTGTGTGTGTGCACACAGTCAGACTTGTGGTTGCCGAGCAACCAGGGTCAGGTGCCGCCCAGAGCAATCAAGCGCAGCTGTGCACGCGTGCTCTCTCCGTCTGACCCCTGAGAGACACAGAAAATCTCTAAATGAACCCCCTCGAACAGGTGGACACTAATGCCAAACGGTAGGTCGTATCAGAAAGCCCAAATGACCGTGAGCATCCTCATCTTGTCGACCATGTGAATGCTGAATTTCAGTGTCTAAAGTTAAAAAATGTGACCTGGGGAGATAGAGAAAGAACAGGTGCCCCGTGCTCCTTTGGGAAATTTCTCCTCTCCAGTTTACATGGGAGTAGATGGGGCGGTGGGTGTGTGTTGCTGGCGCATCAGTGCATCTCCCGCCAAAACTATAACTCTGACAGCTTCAGCAGTGATATCGCTGCGACCCCATCGGATTTTCCTACGTTTCTATGTATAAATTATTTCTGTAGAGTGACATTTGTGGCCACGAGAGCCGTTTACAAATTTATTTTTTGACAAATGTTTCTCTCCCTCTCCACTCTAGCGATGATGTCACCCACTGTAGCTCTGGAACATTCTACCAATACACACCCATTCATTTTTTTGGCGTGGTTTTTGGCGATTTTTGGCAAAACCGTTCAGAGAAACACTTAGAAAAGTCACAGCACACCATTCCCAGCCGAGCCGGTCGTTTTGATACCTTTTTTATGTATGTGCGACCAAAACTGTGGGAGGAGTAGGGCACTGGAATTCCTGGAATACGTAAGAATAATAAGTATGGGGGATAGTGAATAGTGTGCCTTGCAGGCACACTCAGCAAGTTTAGACTATAAAGCTACAGTGTCGACATACTAACAACATAGGCTACTAACAACAGTCGCTAACCGCTGCTACCTAAAATGTATTACGTTTGTGGGATTATTGCATTAAAAGCTGCAGATTTTTATTACATTTGTGGTTTATTACGTTTGTGGACATTATTACCTTGGCAGGCGTTACAGTCTGCTACAGCATCAACATGTTGCACCATGGACGTCAAGAGTCAAACTGTGGCGGACGAGGAGTTTGACTCTTCACCTGTCTGTTCATGTGTGCTGTCTGTTTTCTGATGAACACTATCTAAAGAAAACAAGCTGCATCCATGCAAACATAAAACTAAACTAAGTTTTCACACCTCCAACTTCTTCTTCTTCACCTTGAGAAAACGTCATTGTCACAAATAGACGGTGGGACTGTACACAGTGTGGACTTCAGTCACAATGCGGAAGTGACATCACACTAACCACAGGAAGTAGACGCAGCAGCTCTCTACTAAAGCAGGACTTTAGACACTCAGGGTCTCTGTTTCTACACCCACCTAGGTTAACCTGGTTAGACGGACTGCAAGTTAGACAGGCAGGTACATGAGGAGCATGAATAATGTTGATTTGTTCCACCCCTTATAGATGGCCAGCCTACAAAGTGCAGCACTGTGACAGTAGAGTTCTGGGTTTGTGTCCAGATTCAGGTCTCTGGTTAGGTTTAGACAACAAAAGCACTTTGCTTTAAACAGATCTGTTGGCAGTCAGTGTTTTCCTGATAAGTTCAGGAGGAGGTCAACATTTTTCTAACTTCCCAGGTACGTTAATTAACGTCGTTTCCTCATTATGTTTGTCTGTGTGTGTTTGTGCAAGAAGACGAAGAGTGATGCGTTCAGGTGCAGCAGACAGTCAGGTAAAGATCAGATCAGACAGTGACTGATGGTGCGTTCAGGTGTTAAACGTGGGTCAGTGCTGTGAAAGTTGTCAGTTAAAGTGTGTCACAGTGACGGTTTGTTTGTTTGTGTTTCACAGGTGAATACTGATGAAGATGAAGATGATGCTGCGGTGAAATATGAAAACTGATCGACCACTTCCACGTCGACATCGACTCGTCAGAGAAAAGACTCAGTGCAGTTTAATAACGTCACATTAACACGAGTAGTTGAAGCCTTCAGATAACAAAAATCTTATAAGATCATTTTTAGTTTTGGAGGACTGATTGTTTTTGTTTTTATTCATCAAATCACATCACAAATATGTGCTGAACCATTTTTAATTTCAACTCCTCATTTCATGTCACATCAGGAAGCCCGCTGTGAGTTTTATCAAATGTTTTTTTTCCTTCATCATTTGTAAAAATCTTTATTTTCTGCAGCCAGTTCAGAACACAGCAGCTGGATTTGAACTTCGTCTAACAGGAAACATCGTTTAACTCTTGTTAACTTCCTTAAATTGTTTTCCAGTTGAAGAATTCAGACCTGATTTGAAGATTTACTGGTTGTTTTTGAAGCTCCAGCCTCTTGAGCTCAGTTTCATGTCTCTGTGTACAGAAGAACTCATTTGAATCACTTTAATTTAACATTGTTGTTCACATATTTGTTGAGATGTTTCTGTGCTTGGCTTGAATGTGTCTGAAGTCTGAAAGGAGTCAGTAACAGCCTTCTCTTTGTATATCTGATAACAATATAATCTGCAAATAAAGAAATGTTTAGCTTCATTCTACACTGAGGTTTGTGATTCCTTCACGTGTTACTAAAGCCTGGTGCAGGGGAGGGCCTCAAAATTCAGGCTCTTTTCCTCAAAATTTCCCTAAAAAAAATGAATTCTGACTATTTTTCTCAAAAATGTAACTTTTTTCCCCTCAGAATTCTGACTTTTCACTTAAAATTCTGACTTTTTTTCTTAAAATTTTGTTTTCTTCAAAATTCTGACTTTTTTTTCTCAAAATTCCGACTTTTTTTCTTAAAATTCTGACCTTTTTTCTCGTGCCACGCCAGCTGCCGTTGTTTGCAACAGATGCCGTTCAAAATGTTCAAAATATTTAAATTTCTGACTTTTTTTTCTCAAAATTCCGACTTTTTTTCTTAAAATTCTGACTTTTTCCCTCAAAATTCTGACTTGTTTTCTTAAAATTCTGACCTTTTTTCACGTGCCACGGCAGCTGCCATTGTCTGCGACACGTGCCACGGCAGCTGCCGTTGTTTGCGATAGATGCCGTTCAAAATGTTCAAAATATTTAAATTTCTGACGTTTTTTCTAAAATTTCTGACTTTTTTTCTTAAATTTCTGACTTTTTCCTCAAAATTCTTACTTTTTTTCTCAACATTCTGACTTTTCTTCTTAATTTTCCGACTTTTTTTCTTAATTTTCTGAATTTTTCCCCTCAAAATTTTGACTTTTTCCCTCAAAATTCTGACTTGTTTTCTTAAAATTCTGACCTTTTTTCTTAAATTTGACTTGTTTTCTTAAAATTCTGACCTTTTCTATCGTGCCACGCCAGCTGCCGTTGTTTGCAACAGATGCCGTTCAAAATGTTCAAAATATTTAAATTTCTGACTTTTTTTCTTAAATTTCTGACTTTTTTTCTTAATTTTCTGAATTTTTCCCCTCAAAATTTTGACTTTTTCCCTCAAAATTCTGACTTTTTTTCTTAAAATTCTGACCTTTTTTCATGTGCCACGGCAGCTGCCATTGTCTGCGACACGTGCCACGGCAGCTGCCTCTGTTTACGACAGATGCTGTTCAAAATGTTCAAAATATTTAAATTTCTGACGTCTTTTCTAAAATTTCTGACTTTTCTTAAATTTCTGACTTTTTCCTCAAAATTCTTACTTTTTTTCTCAATATTCTGACTTTTTTTTCTTAATTTTCCGACTTTTTTTCTTAATTTTCTGAATTTTTCCCCTCAAAATTTTGACTTTTTTCCTCAAAATTCTGACTTTTTGTCTGGAAATTCTGAGTTTTTTTCTCGAAATTCTTGATTGTTTTCTTAAAATTCTGACTTCTTCCTTAAAATTCGGACCTTTTTTCTTCAATTTGACTTTTTCTGACCTTTTTTCACATGCCACGGTAGCTGCCATTGTCTGCGACACGTGCCACGGCAGCTGCCGTTGTTTGCGACAGATGCCGTTCAAAATGTTCAAAATATTTAAATTTCTGACGTTTTTTCTAAAATTTCTGACTTTTTTTCTTAAAGTTCTGACTTTTTCCTCAAAATTCTTACTTTTTTTCTCAACATTCTGACTTTTCTTCTTAATTTTCCGACTTTTTTTCTTAATTTTCTGAATTTTCTGAATCCTCCAAATTCTTACTTTTTTTCTCAATATTCTGACTTTTTTTCTTAATTTTCCGACTTTTTTTCTTAATTTTCTGAATTTTTCCCCTCAAAATTTTTTTTTCCCTCAAAATTCTGACTTGTTTTCTTAAAATTCTGATCTTTTTTCTTAAATTTGACTTTTTTTCTTAAAATTCTGACCTTTTTTCACGTGCCACGGCAGCTGCCGTTTTTTGCGACAGATGCCGTTCAAAATGTTCAAAATATTTAAATTTCTGACTTTGTGTCTAAAAGATTCTGACTTTCCTCAAAATTCTGGCTTGATTACTTAAAATTCGGACCTTTTTTCTTAAATTTGACTTTTTCTGACCTTTTTTCACGTGCCACGGCAGCTGCCATTGTCTGTGACACGTGACACGGCAACTGCCGTTGTTTGTGACAGATGCCATTCAAAATGTTCAAAATATTTAAATTTGACTTTTTTTTCTTAAATTTCTGAATTTTTCCCCTCAAAATTCTGACTTTTTTCTTCAAAATCCTGCCATTTTTTCTTAAATTTTTGACTTTTTTTCTTAAAATTCTGACTTTTTTTCTTAAATTTCTGACTTTTTCCCCTCAAAATTTTGACTTTTTCCCTCAAAATTCTGACTTTTTTTCTTAAAATTCTGACCTTTTTTCATGTGCCACGGCAGCTGCCATTGTCTGCGACACGTGCCACGGCAGCTGCAGTTGTTTGCGACAGATGCCGTTCAAAATGTTCAAAATATTTAAATTTCTGATGTTTTTTCTAAAATTTCTGACTTTTTTTCTTAAATTTCTGACTTTTTCCTCAAAATTCTTACTTTTTTTCTCAACATTCTGACTTTTCTTCTTAATTTTCCGACTTTTTTTCTTAATTTTCTGAATTTTTCCCCTCAAAATTTTGACTTTTTCCCTCAAAATTCTGACTTGTTTTCTTAAATTTGACTTGTTTTCTTAAAATTCTGACCTTTTCTATCGTGCCACGCCAGCTGCCGTTGTTTGCAACAGATGCCGTTCAAAATGTTCAAAATATTTAAATTTCTGACTTTTTTTCTTAAATTTCTGACTTTTTTTCTTAATTTTCTGAATTTTTCCCCTCAAAATTTTGACTTTTTCCCTCAAAATTCTGACATTTTTTCTTAAAATTCTGACCTTTTTTTATGTGCCACGGCAGCTGCCATTGTTTGCGACACGTGCCACGGCAGCTGCCTCTGTTTGCGACAGATGCTGTTCAAAATGTTCAAAATATTTAAATTTCTGACGTCTTTTCTAAAATTTCTGACTTTTCTTAAATTTCTGACTTTTTCCTCAAAATTCTTACTTTTTTTCTCAATATTCTGACTTTTTTTTCTTAATTTTCTGACTTTTTTTCTTAATTTTCTGAATTTTTCCCCTCAAAATTTTGACTTTTTTCCTCAAAATTCTGACTTTTTGTCTGGAAATTCTGAGTTTTTTTCTCGAAATTCTTGCTTGTTTTCTTAAAATTCTGACTTCTTCCTTAAAATTCGGACCTTTTTTCTTAAATTTGACTTTTTCTGACCTTTTTTCACATGCCACGGCAGCTGCCATTGTCTGCGACACGTGCCACGGCAGCTGCCGTTGTTTGCGACAGATGCCATTCAAAATGTTCAAAATATTTAAATTTCTGACGTTTTTTCTAAAATTTCTGACTTTTTTTCTTAAAGTTCTGACTTTTTCCTCAAAATTCTTACTTTTTTTCTCAACATTCTGACTTTTCTTCTTAATTTTCCGACTTTTTTTCTTAATTTTCTGAATTTTTCCCCTCAAAATTTTTTTTCCCTCAAAATTCTGACTTGTTTTCTTAAAATTCTGATCTTTTTTCTTAAATTTGACTTTTTTTCTTAAAATTCTGACCTTTTTTCACGTGCCACGGCAGCTGCCGTTTTTTGCGACAGATGCCGTTCAAAATGTTCAAAATATTTAAATTTCTGACTTTGTGTCTAAAAGATTCTGACTTTCCTCAAAATTCTGGCTTGTTTACTTAAAATTCGGACCTTTTTTCTTAAATTTGACTTTTTCTGACCTTTTTTCACGTGCCACGGCAGCTGCCATTGTCTGTGACACGTGACACGGCAACTGCCGTTGTTTGTGACAGATGCCATTCAAAATGTTCAAAATATTTAAATTTGACTTTTTTTTCTTAAATTTCTGAATTTTTCCCCTCAAAATTCTGACTTTTTCTTCAAAATCCTGCCATTTTTTCTTAAATTTCTGACTTTTTTTCTTAAAATTCTGACTTTTTTTCTTAAATTTCTGACTTTTTCCCCTCAAAATTTTGACTTTTTCCCTCAAAATTCTGACTTTTTTTCTTAAAATTCTGACCTTTTTTCATGTGCCACGGCAGCTGCCATTGTCTGCGACACGTGCCACGGCAGCTGCCTCTGTTTGCGACAGATGCTGTTCAAAATGTTCAAAATATTTAAATTTCTGACGTCTTTTCTAAAATTTCTGACTTTTCTTAAATTTCTGACTTTTTCCTCAAAATTCTTACTTTTTTTCTCAATATTCTGACTTTTTTTTCTTAATTTTCCGACTTTTTTTCTTAATTTTCTGAATTTTTCCCCTCAAAATTTTGACTTTTTTCCTCAAAATTCTGACTTTTTGTCTGGAAATTCTGAGTTTTTTTCTCGAAATTCTTGATTGTTTTCTTAAAATTCTGACTTCTTCCTTAAAATTCGGACCTTTTTTCTTCAATTTGACTTTTTCTGACCTTTTTTCACATGCCACGGCAGCTGCCATTGTCTGCGACACGTGCCACGGCAGCTGCCGTTGTTTGCGACAGATGCCGTTCAAAATGTTCAAAATATTTAAATTTCTGACGTTTTTTCTAAAATTTCTGACTTTTTTTCTTAAAGTTCTGACTTTTTCCTCAAAATTCTTACTTTTTTTCTCAACATTCTGACTTTTCTTCTTAATTTTCCGACTTTTTTTCTTAATTTTCTGAATTTTCTAAATCCTCCAAATTCTTACTTTTTTTCTCAATATTCTGACTTTTTTTCTTAATTTTCCGACTTTTTTTCTTAATTTTCTGAATTTTTCCCCTCAAAATTTTTTTTTCCCTCAAAATTCTGACTTGTTTTCTTAAAATTCTGATCTTTTTTCTTAAATTTGACTTTTTTTCTTAAAATTCTGACCTTTTTTCACGTGCCACGGCAGCTGCCGTTTTTTGCGACAGATGCCGTTCAAAATGTTCAAAATATTTAAATTTCTGACTTTGTGTCTAAAAGATTCTGACTTTCCTCAAAATTCTGGCTTGTTTACTTAAAATTCTAACTTCTTCCTTAAAATTCGGACCTTTTTTCTTAAATTTGACTTTTTCTGACCTTTTTTCACGTGCCACGGCAGCTGCCATTGTCTGTGACACGTGACACGGCAACTGCCGTTGTTTGTGACAGATGCCATTCAAAATGTTCAAAATATTTAAATTTGACTTTTTTTCTTAAATTTCTGAATTTTTCCCCTTAAAATTCTGACTTTTTTCTTCAAAATCCTGCCATTTTTTTCTTAAATTTTTGACTTTTTTTCTTAAAATTCTGACTTTTTTTCTTAAATTTCTGACTTTTTCCCCTCAAAATTTTGACTTCTCTCCTCAAAATTCTGACTTTTTTTCTAAAAATTCGGACCTTTTTTTCATGTGCCACGGCAGCTGCCGTTGTCCTCGACACGTGTCACGGCAGCTGCCATTGTTTGCGACAGATACTGTTCAAATGTTCAAAATTAAATTTAAATTTCTGACTTTTTTTCTTAAATTTCTGACTTTTTTCTCAAAATTCTGAGTTTAAAAGTCTGTGTAATCTATCTACAGAGCAGACTATGGGCCTTTACGTCCGAGGGGAATAGAGCAGTAAGTTCTTTATGCATATAAGTAGTCTGTTACTATTGTAAGATAAATGAGGAAACACTGAAAGCACACAAAACAGTTCATATAGATTTAACCTTTATTGTCATGAATCCTTCAAACATCACACAAACTTTTGTTATTCAATATCGGGGTGGTACTGCTCAGCTGTCTGGTGCCACGGATATGGAGTCCTCAGACACTCGAGGAAGCTACGCGGGCTCAGACTGGTCCTTGATTGAACCTCGACACGTAGCCAGCTACAACCTCTTGCTTCCCTGGTCTTGCAAACTGGGCTGCAAGATCCTCAGGGATGGGGATCTTCAGCACCTCATCCACGTATGGGCCAGAATCTAGGAAAACCTTCAAGAAAAAAAGTCCGATTTTTGAGGGAAAAAGCCAGAAATGTTAGAAAAAAAGTCAGAATTTTGAAGGAAAAAGTCAGAATTTTGAGAAAAAAGTCAGAATTTTGAGGGAAAAAGTCAGAAATGTTAGAAAAAAAAGGTCAGAATTTTGAGGTAAATTTTATGAATTTTTTATGGAAAAAAAATCAGCTTTCTAAGAAAAAAAGTCAGAATTTTAAAGAACAAAGAATTTTGAGACGAAAAGTCAGAATATTGAGAAAAAAAGTCAGAATTTTAAGAAAAAAGTCAGAATTTTAAGAAAAAAAAGTCAGAATTTTGAGGGAAAAAGTCAGAATTAAGGGAAAAGTCAAAACTTTGAGGGAAAAAGTCAGAATTTTAAGGAAAAAAGTCAGAAATTTAAGAAAAAAAAGTCAGAATTTTGAAGAAAACAGTCAGAATTTCATGAAAAAAGTCAGATTTCTAAGAAAATAAGTCAGAATTTTGAAGAAAGTCAGAAATTTAAGGAAAAAAGTCAATTTTGAGAAAAAATTCAGAAATTTATGAAAAAAAGTCAATTTTGAGAAAAAAAGTCAGAATCTTTAAGAAAAAAAGTCAGAAATTTAAATATTTTGAACAGCATCTGTCGCAAACAACGGCAGCTGCCGTGTCACGTGTCGCAGACAATGGCAGCTGCCGTGGCACGTGTCGCAGACAATGGCAGCTGCCGTGGCACGTGAAAAAAGGTCAGAATTTTGAGGGAAAAGTCAGAATTCTGAGTTTTAAATTCTGACCTTAAACTCAGAATGGTTTTATTTTGGTATAAACTGATGTGGTGATTGTACTTAGGAAAACAGACACCAAGAAAAACTTTTTTTGGTGCTTCTCAGTGTTATTCATGTGACCTAAACACATAACATTGGTCACGTGATACATACATACATGTTCTCATGGTGGATTCAGAGTAAAGACAAAACTCCAGAGCACAGTTTGGAACTGACCATTTATTTAAACTGAATAGCATATATGCGTACAAAGTCTCTACAAAGCTAGAAAATATCTAACATACTTTTAGCCATGAGGGGAAAAAAAGTTACAAAGCAAAGATCAGACCCTGTGCAGTACCAATAGACACACAATACTAACTTTTGGATTTTCCTAAACGTATTCTCTTCTTCGCAAAATAGGATAAACATTAGAATATCAAAGATATACACAACATCTGTAATAAACGTTATTGTCACCTTTATACAAAGCACCTTATCAAAAAGAAACCCCCTCGGCGCTCGCGTAGACGAGACGCTGCACGTGAACCGAAAGGGTCGAAAAAGATTCAAGGCCATTTTGGAATTGATTACAGACAAGATCTCTGTGCCACGCGTGGTTCGAAAAAAAGAAGATAAATATCCAACTTTCACGTACGAGACGACATTAAACAACACGGACGACGATGACGCAGGAACTCTGCGGTTCGCGTGAACTTTGAAAAACTTTCCAAACGACCTATAGGCGTCGCGTGGACGCAGCTTTTTGTGTTATACGTTGATTATTATGAGTGGACGTTTAAAGCCGTGTAAACCTGGACAGACATTTTAGGGCAAATCACAGTTTTCTATGGCGTTCTCGTGCAGTCTGCCGACCGAGATGATACGAGGTGTCCATGAGAGTCTTTTAAAGACTAGAACATTTCTGAACCTGTTTTTTCTGTTTTATTTTTGGCAGAAGCTTGTAGCTTGTAATAAATCCCCTTTCCTCTGTATTCTCCGTCACGTGATGACTTCTTTGGTAAGGCAGGTGGTAGATAACCTTCTCGGACAGAGGGGTCACATTATTGCAAAATCAACCCCTCTGAGACCGCGTGTTCGGTTATCACGTACACGTTACACGCCATTGTGAAGGTCTGGTTGAGAGACAAAACTCTGGGAAAGTTACAAAGGCATCGAGGACGAGGGCGGGGGGGTTTGAAAGGGGTTTTCCTGACACAATGATTCACCGGTGTTTGGAAAGGGTTGTGTTTTGTTGGACAAGTGGCTGTAACCCTGAGAGACACCCACGGGAGTCTTCACACTCAAGATGTGCGCTAGATCTTAACATGTTTTTTTTTTTTTTTTTGCACAGAAAGTGAAAGACGGTCAGATCTGAGTCATTTCCCGTCAACTCTTCTGGTGAAAACGGGAAAAGTTTCTGAGTATTCTGGACACCACATAGCATCCCAGCTGCACACTGTAATCTTCGTTTTTAGAAGACGTTTTAAAACCTCCGGGACTTTATTCATTAACGTAATTTAACAGAGTTATCCTGCTAACTTTGTGACTAAAGACTGTGTCTCAATTTGTGTACTTCCATACGTACACTTGCTATTTCGAGTCCATAAGTGACACCATCGATCATGTCATAACGGTTAAAAAGTTGAGTGTGGTCGATCGTCAATGGTCGACTGTCAATGGTCGCCATTTTGGCCGCGTAGGGGAAGTGGTGGACCCACCGGCAGCCGAATTTACAAATTGTAATTATGTTTTATATTTATATTTTGCCAGTCAAACGTTGGCGCTAATGCTCCGCACGGTTGCAATTCGGCGAAGACGTATGACAGAAGTATTCGAACTGAGACACAACATGTGTTTTAGCCATGTGGCATGTTACTTGTAACGTAGCAAAGTCTTTAAATTATTTATAGGTTTGACAAAGTAGTTTAACATTTTGTAAAATACATTTAACTCGCCTTTTTGCCAAGAGTTTGATGAGAAGATCGATACCAATCTCACGTTTGTGCGGTAAATACGGAGCGACAACCATCAGCTTAGCTTAATTTAACAGACACGTGAGCGCGTTAATGTTAGTTTTTGTGTGGATTAAAATAAATTAAACATGTTAATCAGTTTCTGAGGAGGCCGTTTCACCTGTTTCCAGTGCTATGCTAGACTAAACGAAGCTACACCCGCTTAGCGCACACACACAAGAGTGGTATCAGTATTCTCGTTAAGATTACGGTTTATGAACGTTTTCTGAATGTTCCTACCGTTTGAAGATAAAACTGGTCTTCTTCAGTAACAAGTTTATCAAAGAGACACAAGACAATACCGAGCGTGCGACCTGTTTCAACATGAATCTGTCGCACATACATGTAATACACAAATACGTGTAAATGCCGCCATAAAATACCAAGTGAACAAGAATGTCTCATTAACGTCCCGCGGGATTTAAGAGCAGTTCAAATTCTTTCGGGTGGTTCAGCGCCGACAACAAGAAACATCCATTAAATCTGGAATTTGGATAATTAGCCCTCAGACACTGAAAACTGGAGCAGGTGATACCTAATTATTATAATTATAATATAGTCACTAAAATGTCTGTCAATACACCATCTACAACACCAAATTATCAGGACTCGACATGAAAACAGATTAGAAATGTCTACTGCTGTTCTCAACCAAAGGCACTTCATGCTGCTGAGCATGACACAGACAAACCACCGACCACATGCTACAGTACACTTCATCAACAGTTTTTTTTTTTTTTGGTTTTTGATTATAAATGATTTTAATTCTGACGCGATATTATCGAATTGGAAGAAACCAGTCCGGGACAGATTAACGGGAACCGCGTCTCCAACCGCTTTAAAGTCCTCTAGAGCAGCGACCCTCAAACTTTTATACGCCGTGTAAAATATCACAAAAATATTCGACTCTCCGAGTAACACCGTCATGACCGACAGTCGACCCTGTTCAGCTACACTGTAAAAAATGTCTGTAGAGTTTACAGTGAAAAACTTTCAAACCAAGACCGTAAAATATGCTGTTAAATATATTTCAAAAATTCTGTATTTTTTCATACGTA
Source organism: Sciaenops ocellatus (assembly GCA_033000465.1). Taxonomy (NCBI): domain Eukaryota; kingdom Metazoa; phylum Chordata; class Actinopteri; family Sciaenidae; genus Sciaenops; species Sciaenops ocellatus. The sequence goes on along the minus strand of CP136871.1, from coordinate 3,086,849 downwards.
ATTTTAAGGGAATTTATACAGAATAAAGTAGTATTTTATATATTAGAGACTGTTACAGTAAAACACCTTAATATTTAAAGACATATTTTACGATCTTTTACTGTCATTGTTTGGCAGTTTTTCAATGTAAAATCTACAGACATTTTAAAATATGGAATAAAACGCCAACCTTAAACGTGAAATCAACAGCACTAAATCCTTTCATCGTAATATTAGATAAAGTTTTAGCGTATTTATTACGGTAAAACTTTTTTCACAGATTGTTGTTGACTGAACAGAATCAGAACTGATTTGGTGGAAAGTGTTACTCCTGATCTGATCTCTTCTCTTTCTAATATTTCCTGCTTGGAGCCACGATCGCAGAGTTTTTGAACGTTAATATTACCACCGCTTGTAAAGTTAACGTCACATTTTAACTAATCACGGATGTACGCGGGCTCTGCTCCACCTGCATGAAGGTGACTACGTATCACGCTGATGTTGAATTAAACTTAAATTTAAATGACGTTAAATGACATAGTGCTCTAGAGTTAAAAACGAGCCACGGCACGGCGTCTGATTAGGGCGATACTCAATTGAAATATGGACGTGATAATATTTCAGGTTTGAACACGTGTGTCAGTATGGACATGTTAAAGCTCGAGTTAGCTGGTGCAAGAATACTGAAATAAGTTTAATTTAAAGTGTAACCTGATCGTGTTTTGACGCTTGTGCACCATGAACGACGTGGTTTTAAAGATTCACAGTGCTTCTCAACGAACTGATGGCAACATGTTTGATATTTTCACATATAATCCTCAAGATTTTCATGTTTTTTTTACAGCATTATGGTCATTTTTGTTGCTAGTGGCGGAGTTCAACATGTGATCCAGCGTTTTTGTTTGTAATTTCACCGTTTGCCGCTCACTTTCCTCGAAACAGGAGAGAGGCTTTTATTGTGAAGGAATCACAGGAATGTATTTATCGTCATGGTTACAGCGCTGACAGCCAATCAGGCGGGACTAAAAATCTTAAAGGATTATCGTTTTAACATGCTCGTTTGTTTCTTCAAATCGTGATGAAGAGTCGCTTGTTGCACTTAAAGGTACCTGAATTGTTCAATTTCACTTTATACTTTTCTTTATTAACATAAATTTTTAGATAGTTGTTCCTGGAATTAAAATATAATCTGTCGATAAACAATTTCAAAGTTTTTAGAAGCTATTCTTTTTTTCTCTTTTTTTATTTTTAAAGAAAACATACAAAAAGGTAAAAATTTGATTTTTCTTTGGGACAAACCTCTTTTTGTTTTTTTGTTTTTTTTTTGTGCAAGAACGCAACTCGCACAAATTTTTTTGCAGTGGTTATCTGTACAAACCACCTCTATACTGTTACTATATGATAATGCAGTAGTGTTATTTCCATCTCTGGTTTGGGTTCATTGATGATACACAGGGTCTGACCTTCAGTGTCCGTCAGTATCTTGGCAGATGACACACATTTTTTTGTCACGGGGGGTAAAAATGCGAAAAATTTGTTTGTGTTTTTACTACCCGGGTCGACTTTCCCAAAAACACACGACAGAAATACTCCAAATACAGATTTACCGGACAGCGGGAGTCGTGACATCTCCTGGTGATATCAGAGTCGGGATGTTGTTGTTGGGAAAAACCACCCAGGTCGAGTCGGATGTCCGTGGCTGCACTGCCACTGTGCTTCTTTACAGCTAATGAGCGTCTGATATTTCAGATTTGGGGGGTGTTTAATATTCACGTCCTGCAGCGTACTGTGTGTCACATCTGATAATTAAAAATGACCCAATTATTGCTGTGATGGTTCGTGAACAGCAGTGGAAATGCAGCCGGCTTTTCTCGCTCGCTGAATCGAGTTGTTTGGCTGAAAGACACTTTTTTTTTTTTTTTTAAACCTCCAATGTCGCCATTAATCACCAAGCAAAGGCCATATGTGTGTGTGTGTGTGTGTGTGTGTGTGTGTGTGTGTGGGTTATTCCTTGACGAGTCGATAGATGTGGTGCTGTGCTCCGTGCTCGTTGTTGGACACCTCGAAAACACACGCCATACACAGCAAGGTCTCCTGAGTGTCTCTGTTACTCACAACCTGAAAAGAAAAAGAAGATGTGTGTTCACTATGGAGCTACACACACACACACACACACACACACACACACACACTGACTCATGTCCTCACCAGCAGAATAGTGAAGTTCTCCAGCACGCTGTTCATCATGTATTTCTCGGGCAGGTGTTTGAGCTTGTGGATGAAGTTGATCATGTATTCACACATCGGAGAGCGACTGATTCTGTAGACGAAGCGGCCGTTTTCGAACCTCGCGTACTCCGTCTGTAACGCGGAGAGAACACGGTTACACGTTCGATCAGTGCGTCAAAAAACGTCAATTTCAAGGGGACTTTAAGGTCCTTGAAAAGATCCTGGAGCTTGAAAATGCATCCTCACCTCCACCTTCTCGACCACCTGCTTGCCGAAGGAGCAGACCTTGGTGGAGCAGGTGATGGTCATGTTCTCCGAGCTCTCGTATTGGCTGGTGACACCGTAGAAGGCCGCCGGGTCGTCCTGCATGTTGTGGTTCAGGTCCGCCTGGAAACCAAAGAGCAAAAATCAAACGTGAGAACCAGAGTGAGCCAGCAGCGCCCTCTGCTGGCGACATGAGCTCAAACCGGACAGTCTGGAATAGACTCTTGATAAATCTGTCCTAAATGAACTCAATTCATCAGATTTCATCAGGTTGAAAGAGAGAAAATAATCTAACATTCTTATTATTTCACCTGACAGAATCAAATATTGTTCATCTAACCAGCTGAGGTGGGGAGTTAATAAATAACCATGAAATCATTTATGATTTTCCAAAAACAAAATTAAACATCGGGTTAAAAACAAACTGAGTGTCTTCAGCCCTCGAACACACACACACACACACACACACACACACGCACACACACACATATTAGACCACCACCCAACATAAATACGTAAAGTTTATGCCACAGCTTCCCTAAATTAATGAACAGCATTGGTAATCACCAGAATCATTTTTTATGTTTCTGTGATGGTTCATGCAGCTCCTTAACCAAAATGACATTTTTAATGCTAAAATATAATTATTGTTGTTGTTATCCATCAATTTTCAGATTTACTGCTTTACAAAAAAAGCTGAAAAAATATTAAAGCACATTATTATTTCTTGATTAAGACGTCAAATTATAGTTATTTACTTTCAAGCCTGAGCAGAAAAATAAGTTTTAGTGGTTGAATGTTATGCTCGATTAATTTCTGACTCAGATTTGGTATAAAAAAAAAAATGAATTCAGTTTGAAATTCTTCGTTCCTCTTCAAAATGGTAAAACATCGAGAGTTCACTGAAAATCAAAGAGTCTGCATTAAAGCGCTTCATGATGCTGGATGTCCTCTGACAGGTGGTCTAATAACGTCACACAGTTATCAGCCTACTGAGGACCGGACAGTCCGAACAGTTTTGACTCCTTTAACATTCATTTTTCTCCTTTTATGTTAAATTTCATGAATCAAAACATCTTTCAGTCGCCCGTACTGTGAGCTCAGGCGTTTTTTAGACCGCCAGGAAGAAGAGGAGGAGCCAGCGTCGTGCCAGAACCGGAGCTGAACATTACATAAGTTAGTATCACTGATCACGTTACAGCTGCTCATTTTGTAAGCTACGAATAACTCATAGTGTTTTGATAGCGATAACGTTAGCAAGCGAACGGGGAGTCTGCATGAATTAGTCGGTTATCCACCGAAGCAAACGGAGGCAGAACGTACACACACGTATAAACCTATGAAATATGAAACACAAACTGATTGGGAACCTGAATGATCCAATCTTAAATGTACTCAAACTGTTAATAATGTAGCATGGGCGAGACACAACACGTTAAATAGATGCTGGTAGCTGGATGACAAACATCAGACACACTCCAAGTTTTCTAGTTTGAATTTCAGTCTGACATTTTCGGGGATCTGAAACTTTTTTTTGGATTTCTGGACTTTAAAACAAACAAACGTTTGTCTGCACAGCGTGAGTCTGCGCTGACTGACCGAGTCCCCGCTGAGCGGCTGCTCGCACAAAAAGTTGAGTCAAATATTTCATCAGTGAGACGCTCAACGACTTTATATAAAAAATATTTTAAAATCCTGGAAGAGACGACGGAGGAAGAAAAACAAGATTCGACGTCGGAAGAGCGGCGAGAACGCGCTGCGCCTGATTACAGCCTGACAGACGAGGAGAAGGGTTTGCACACACACACACACACACACACCGTATGCTAAGACACCCACTTGTACATTCATTCACGCACACACACATCAAACTGTGCTCTATTAAAGCAGCAGATCATCAGAAACACGCCTCATTGTGGCAGATCAGAGAGCTTTTTAATTAAATTCACACACACACACGCACACACACACACACACACACGCACGCACACACACACACACACACACCTGTTGTTTCCATGCTACGTCTCATCACTTCTACACTCACTGTATACTGAACCTTCTCGTACGATCAAACTCACCCCGCTCTGTGCTTTATATAGTTGTTCCTTCCTTAAACCCCGCCCACCTAAATAGAGATTGTCCAATCACAGCCTAGCAACCGTAACTAGGCACGAAGGGCCCGTCAAGCTTTGAGTTTCTGCACATGTTGAAGCGGACCAAACTCTCTGTGATTTACAGACTTTTCTGATGGACAGTGAAGTAACCTGCCGACAACTGTAGCTGCTGTTAGCTAGCAGGGGAGCAGAGCCGGTGTCGTGCCAGAACAGGAGCTGTGTCATACATAAGGTAGTATCACGTATCACGTCAGCAAGCAAACTGGGAGTCTGTGCTGCTATGTCTTGTGTTGTTGACCTTGCTTGACAAAGATCAGAATGAAATCTGAAGTCTTGTCAGACGTCACTCGGCCTGACATGAGACTCTCTGATTGGTCTTTGTGTCTGCGTTACTCTGATGGAAAAGAAATGACTAAACGTGTGACGCATCGTGTTGCTGGGATTTTTGAAAGTCCTTCGGTGAGCGGCAGCTCGGAGAACACACACACACACACACACACACACACACAGGTGGAGACAGAGCAACCTGTGAGTCAGGAGGTGAGCAGGTGTTCAAACAAAGCGACTGTGCTTTCATCAACCCACCACCTCCATATCCCAGGTGGAAACACACACACACACACACACCTGTAAGTACAGACAAAGGCACGGCACTGGGTGGAAAAATACAGCGAAGTGGGCTACGTGCAAACTCTGCTCATTTATGGCTGCGAAAATTTCAATTTTTAAATCATAAAACAGACTTTTAGAAACGTTGGACCGAGACAGGAAGTGTGTGTGTGTGTGTGTGTGTGTGTGTGTGTGTCCACTCACCCAGAACTTGATCAGGTAGAAAGCGTTTTGCGGGCCCTTGCCGAACAGCTCCTTCAGGCCGCCCTTCTTCTCGGGGAACTTGTCGTAGATCTGCCTGATGTCCACGCACTCCAGCAGCGGGTCGCTGTAGCTCGGGCTGCTCTGGCTGATGTGCACGAACAGGTGCTTGTTGTACTGAGCAAGACGGAGACAGACGGATTAGATAAAGATGAACGCTGTTTCCTGTTGACTGGTTTTATTCTGACTGGGCTGTAGGTATAATTCACGAGTTCTGGACGTCCTAAACAGATGGACCGATGGATGAACCACGACATTCAAGCTGAATGTTTTGGATCAACGTTCTCGTGAACAATTCCCTGTTTTGTTTGTTTCTCTTGCTGCTGGGTAAACTGATGTATTCGCGGTTTCACGCCATTCCACTGATCAAAGATGAATAAATAAATCAGACTGAGATTTTGGGCGATGGCAGAAGTTCCAAAAATCAGCAAAGACGCGGATCATGAGGCCGAAAGACGCCTGGTTGCTCAAACAAGCCATCTGTGACGACACCCACCTGTCAATCAAAGCATCCACGCTCTTAATTCTGCATAACTTTAAGCCTCGTTAAGCCTGTTAATCTTTCCTGCTTGGCTGGTCGGGCAGCACACGGGAGAGACGGCGTCCTCCTGGGACGGAAGTTTGTGCCGACGTCGGCGTTGTGAAATGCCTGAAAATGACACGCGGGAGCTCCGGAGTCGACGTCGAGACGCTGTAGCCTTTTATTTAAATCGTGTACTGTAACGTACACCGTACATCAGTGCGTCACATCCATCAGGTCAGCACGGCATGACGTCATGTGTGACGGAGCTCATCATCTATCGTTATATCGAGAAACCAAAGTCTCGTTATCCCAAGATCTCAAGAAGATGCTGACCTGTTATCTCAGGATAACAACATCCGTTATTTCAACGTAACATAAATAACTCGAGAATGTATGACCGCTTTGGGCTTCCATACTTTAAACTTTAATCACAGTTTACTGTAAATCAACCACAAAAGTGGTCGGAAAGAATTTTTTCTTTTATGTTTTTCAAAACCAAAAACACAGAAACACAAAGTGTGAGGACGGATGTGGATAATCAATAACAGCTGCTGCTGCTGCTTTGTTTGTTTGTGTGGGTACAACCTTCAAAATAAAGGTTCAGGTTGGTCATAGGGGAACTTTTACCTGCTGGTTCTTCAAGGAAGGAACAAAGATGAAATATAAGAAATAAAAAAATTCTTCAAAGCACCAAAAGAGCTGAAATTGTGACTTTTTTTTTTTGAAGGAACCTCAAACAGCACAAAAAGGTTCTCCAGAGAACTCCTCACTTTATCGTCCTTACACGGAAATCTGCAGCCACAGTCTGTACAAAGCCTCACGTGACTACATAAACACACATTAAACACTCCGTACGGCACATTTATTCACCCGTACCCCGTACGTACAGCTCAAAGCACATGGAGGTGCCCGTTTACAGGCCATGGAGCTGAACCTGCGACCAGATGGGGGCAGTATCGAGGATGATGTGCCGTACTGTTTGTGACGGCTTCACTGTCGAGGTCTGAGAGGTTGGGGGAAACTTTCCAGACACCTCAGCCATCGGTACTTCAGATTGTTGCATCGGTACGTCGCATCACGAAGGCCTCGTCGCACTGAAATCGAGCTGACCTTTGTTTTGCTCGTCCGGATAAAGCGGCTTAAGGTCAGAGAGGTTTTTATCCTCCAATCGCACGGCTGTGGTCGATGCTGAATGCTACATTTTGTGCCCGAGGCCGTCATTTACAGTCAAATTATGCCGAAAAACGTGACACCTTCTGACAACAGAGTCGATTTCAAAGTCAACAAAGAGCCGTGGAGGGTTTTTTTAACTGTCCAAACAGAAAGCAACAAGATGAATGCCAGCTGTCTGTGAGCCCGAGGTAGAAAAATGACAGTGTGTCCACGGCGTGGCAGGATGACGGATAGAGCGAGCAGACGGAGAGATAGAGCTTTACAAAGGTTATTCATACGAGGATACACACAAAGGGCTTCAACGCTGTTCACCGCTGTGGGGTTATCTGTCATCTCTGTTTATGGGACAATAGGGAGTGCTTATTGTGTGTGTGTGTGCGTGTGTGTGTGTGTGTGTGGTACTCACTGCCTCCTGGTCCCTCTGCGTCTCCAGGAAAGACGAAAACTCCACCAGTCGTAGTTTGGTGGTGCCGATGGAGCGACCCTGCCACGCCGGCTCTCGGTGCGTTTGGGCTGCAGTGGGAGGCTCGTAGCCTAGAAGACACACACACACACACACACACACACAGTTTGACCTCCACCACTGCCATCACGTACAATCACCTCATTCTAACGGGGTTAGTCATAATGCGAGCGTTTCATTCTTACCGGAGTCTCGTGGACAAAGACTGACTGAGGCGAGGTTGCGGCGATGAAAAGTGCTCAACAAAAGTGAGGTGTGAAGGCGCAACAATGACGAGGACGCGGGGAAATCTCTCGGGCGCTGACTCAAAGCTCGTACACTCCATTTGTGCTATTGTTAACTGACAGCCGCCGTCACCCGCGGTGTTGTAAAAATTTACAACACCGCGGGCGAGTCAAGTGGAAAGCCGCTCTCTTAAATGACTAAAAAGTAGCTTTTGTTTGGCTCTTGTTGACGCTGAAATTGTCGTGAATATTTTCATCAGAGGGGGACGACACCGTTTGCAGGCGACAGTAGCTGCCGACACTCGTAGTTAAGATGTGAGGCAAGATGGCTTTTGAACGTTAATACACGTTTCCCCCACGTGAAAGTCTGTCCCTTTGCAACAGTCAACATGTTGGAGGACCAATGACAGCGTAAAGAATGGGCAGTGTACACATGACGTCACCCACAGGTTTCTGAAGCTCAAAATATGCCCCGCAAATCTAAATATCAGCAAAGACGTGGATCATCAGGTCGAATGACGCCTTAATTCTCCATAACTTTAATCCTTGATATAATTTGAACAGGTGAGTTCAAGATCTAGATCATAGCAGCAACCTCTGTGGTCGTGAAATCAAGTGCTAAAAACTGCAGTTCCTCAAACGTCCACTTGAGGCTGGCTCCAGAAGTGAGTCAGTCTCCATAAGTCCCCATGTTAAAATGTCCAACTTCACAGCAGAAATAAACATGTTTACAGCCTGGTACAAAAAACAGTTTTGGTCTCTATAGCTAATTTCCCCGTTCATGACAACTGTACTGAGGGTGAATTTTTATACAACTCACCTGTTCAGATTATATTAAGGCTTAAAGTTATGCAGGATTAAGAGTGTGGACGCTTTGATTGACAGGTGGGTGTCGTCACAGATGCTTTGTTTGAGCAACCAGGCGTCATTCGGCCCGCCTCGGGTCCAGGTCTTTGCCCATTTTTTGGATTAGCAGTAGTAGTAGGACACAACGGCTCTTCAGAAACCTGAACCGGACACTACGTCCATGTTTTATGCAGTCTGTGGTCTGCACGGGTTCTGAACCGATCACAAGATTGCAGAAGTTGCAGAAGAATAAATTAAAATAACTATTTCTATATATTAACGTTCTTTTAGGTCTAATACAGACGTGTTTGACTAAATCTAGTTGTTCGGTCCTCCAGTGTGAGTTTTGTAGCTTCCCGGAACAGTTTCTGGCAGACGCAGCAACACGCTGTTATCTCAGCACTCTGTACACTACCTGGTGACTCAAATCAAGAAACTGCAGCACGGATATTGTCAAACAGAACACTGATATCGGGGTAACCTTGATCAGGAGGATATATAAACTCATTTCTTTGCAGTTTGACTTCAATATTTTGGGGAATTAGGACTTAGGAGCTATTCATTACAGGCGATGTGAGAAAAGTCAGATTGACATCATTTTTCTCTTTCTGACCTCTTCACAGGACAAACCTCAGGGTGTGCTGGAGACCCGAGCGCTCAGACAAAGCAGAAAAGAAATCACCCCGTGGAGAACCGGTGGCCTAAATGGCAGGAGAGAGGACCTCCTGTTCGCTCTACAGAAAGGAGATAATTGTACCGTGGTCTCTCTCACCTGAGATTGTGGTGGTCCCTGCTGTCTGCACAGAGTAGGCTTGCTGAGAAAACGGCTTGATACTGAGAGAAACACACAAGACAGACAGACAGACAGACAGACAGACGAACAGACAGACAGACAGGAGAGCATTAAAAAGGCTGAAAGAAGAAGAGACGCACATTATACAGAGAGGAATTCTGCTCTGTGTCTCGTATGAACTGAAGCAGGAGCACAGATGTCAAGAGCATCTCTGAGTTCAGTAAAAAGCTATACCAGCCCCATTTACTACCATTATCATCACCGCCACGCGGTCACGTAACAGCAGCTTGGCAATGAAACGACAAAGAGTTTGAAGCACAATGAACAGAAACTAACGTAAGATCTGGAAACAGGTAGCAGGTCCACCAGATTCAAAACTCTGCGTGTGATTCATGATAGACGGTTTTATATCAGTCGCGATGTGACGAGACGAGGAGCGACAGATTCAAGCCATCAAACGTGACAGACGGTTTCTTAAATATCAGCTGAAAGAAAGACGGAACTTCTGTAACATGGGCACCTACGGAGGTTGAAATGTTATGTTATGGAGTCAGCCTCAAGTGGCCGCTCGAGGAATTACAGTTTTTGGAGTTATTGTGACTAGAGATCGTGAAATCTTGACTAGATCGAGCGGCAACCTCCGCGACTGTGAAACGAAGTGCCAAAAACTGCAGTTCCTCAAACGTCCACTTGAGTCAGTCTCCATAAGTCCCCATGTTAAAATGTCCAACTTCACAGCAGAAATAAACATGTTTACAGCCTGGTACAAAAAAAGGCTTTCGTCTGTAACATTTATGAATCTATTTTGGCGACTATGTCCTTTGTTCAGTTTGGTTTGGAGGTCTCGTATGTTTGCATGTTTACTCATTGCTGCTGGTTATTGTACTCTCTGAAATAAAGAGATGCTTAAAAGAAAAGATGATTATGTTTGATGGATGCATGTGTGGAAGATTATTGTGATTTTTCTATCTGCTGCAACCAATAAAATGCATCCACATACTCATGAATTGATACATATATGAGTCTGAATCAATCCATAAAGGTTTGACTAAAGATCTGGACTTCTTCTTCCACCAGCTCGGAGCTCTGGAGGAGCTGGGTAGCATGTTGAGTCATGAGTTTTTCTGATGTTGTAAAGTGCAAAGCGGCTCGACCGAGCAATTGAGGCGACGTGATCAGAGAAGGTTAGCTGGTCAGCGATCGTGACATCTAAGTTTCTCACTACCCTGACTGGAGCGAGACATAGAGAGTCAATCCGGATGTTGATGTCATGGTGTATTGTAGGTTTGGCTGGGAGGAGCAGCAGTTCAGTTTTTGAGAAGTTCAACTGGAGGTGGTGTGTCTTCATCTATATTTATATGTCTGAGAGGAATTCAGAGATTGTCAGGAGGAAATGACAGATAGAGCAGAGTGTCGTCTGCATAGCAGCGATACGAGAAGCCATGCGAGCAGATAATCTGACCCAGAGAGGTGGTGGGACCACCACAAGGTCTTAGTCGGTAGACCACCGAGGTCTCACTGAGCGAAGAGAGGGGGCCCCAGCACTGAGCCCTGAGGCACCCCTGTGGTGAGATGTGGACAACTGTCCAAGCCAGGAGACGTTGGATGAGCGCCCTGTGAGCTAGGATAACGTCTGCATGACTACACGGGCGACCGACTGTTGTGTTGTCACTGTTTTGTAGCTATGTCGAGCCATAGGTCGACCCTTGGCCTGTCATACTTTGTCGTCTTTTAGGATTTGTGCCGGTTGCGTCGATAATCGTTAACGAATATTTAAAGAAGAGATACTTTATTAAATTCTTTTTTCACATGCATTTTTAACCCCGAACACACATACAAGGGCTCATAGACATGCAATGTGGAGAGAGATGGAGCGCCCTGCGAGCAATCTGGGGGTTCGGTGCCTTGCTCAAGGGCACCTCAGCAGTGCCCAGGAGGTGAACTGGCACCCCTCCAGCTACCAGTCCACCTTCCATACTATGGTCCATGCTGGACTTGAACCGGCCACCCTCCGGTTCCCAAGCCAAGTCTCTACAGACTGAGCTACTGCCATACATTGACACAATTTTAACCTGGAAGATCGTCAATGGACGATGGAGGTGGGTGAGCGCCAAATCACATCAGAAGTTATCTCATAACAATTTCCGTATACAGGAAGTTTAAACTCTAATATTATTTACAGAGACTCAACATTTCCCACCATGAGCGAGCACTTAGCGACGGTGGAGAAAACTTCTTTTAAGAAGCAGAAACCTCGAGAAGATCCCGACGACCATCTGCCACGGCATATTAGGCTGACGTCCGTTTGCTTTAATCGAACAGTTATCGTCAACAGTGACTGTCAGAAATGTTTTCTTTATGGCCTCTAGCTAGCTCAGTGGCTACCAGCAGAGTTAGAATGGGTGAACTGGGACAAGCAGTCATCAACATATTAACCAATAAAAGGTCAACGAGTCTCAAATCAAAGCAGTGACATGACTCAAAGTCTTCAGTCAGACTTACTCTTCTGTGGCGGAGCTGGACTGTCCTCCAGGAATCATCCCCTGCCACAGCTGAAAACACACACACACATTAATATACTGGACTGGTGTGTGTGTGTGTTGTTCTGTTATGTGTGTGTACAAGACTTCAAACTCAGCATATGTGGCGACCAGATTGTACAAAAAAAAACACTTATTATTATTCATGTCCTTTGTGTGTGTGTGTGTGTGTGTGTGTGTGTGTGTGTGTGTTACCTGTGCGTTGCCAGGGAAGCTGGCCCGTACTATTCCAGGCAGGAGCTTGCTGTGTATGGCGGTGGCTGAGACGATCTGAGCCGACGACATGGAGGAGATGCTCTGCAGAGCTTTCTCCTTGGCATTCTGGTCCTACAGAGACACACACATCATCATCATCATCATCATCATCATGAATATACTTCACATCCTGGTCCTGACTAAATCCACACATGAGGGTGGGAGCAGGAGAGTGATTAATGAGATTAAAAGTTGCGGAGGAAAACCGAAGGCCTGAAGGGAAAAGTCATAAAAGTTGTAATTCTGCTCCGAGCTGTCGTTATCTGACCGGTTGTGATCCGATTGGCTCGTTAAATTCAGCAATTCAAGTAAACTGGTGTGATGGGGCTCGTTTGCAGACAGTAAAACACACCGCCGGTGCTGTTTTCAACAGTTTCAATGTTTTTAATGAAACGCTTTAAACGCTAATCAGTGTTGGACCACGTGTGTTTAACTCCTGTTGATCTACACTGACCTGTGATCAGGTGAATGGTGTCTCTGTCATTTGTACGTCTGTTCTCACACTATGTAACTTTGGGCTCCGGGTCGGGAGAAGTACGTAACGCTTTACGGCACTAAGTCACACACCACCAACTATTTCACTGATTTTGGTGAAACTGGATCATATTTTATGGAGAAAATGTTTTCTGGTTTTCCCTCTGATGTCCTCCGGCTGCTCCGCCTCAACTCTCTGTGATTTACAGAGTTTCCTGATGGACAGTGAAGTAAACTGCTGACAGCTGTAGCTGCTGTTAGCTCATGTTAGCTCAGTTTGTTAGCTGGGTTGTGAGCTCAGAGCACCGGGGGAGTGTTAGTGTTTGTACCACAGGCGTTTTGGACCACCGGGAAGAAGAAGAAGAAGAAGAGGAGGTTTACAGAACCCGGACATGGAGCGGAGCCGGTGTCGTGCCAGAACAGGAGCTGGGCAATGAATAAGCTGACGTTATCCACCCAAGACAGGATTTTGATATGTTAGCTAGCTAACAATTAGTCTGTGATGGCAAGCAAGTTAACGTTAGCCAGCTAAAACCACAAAGTGACAATATATTTGACATGCTTTGCAGAAATGTTAGCTTTGACTTTGGACTCCATTTCTAAGCTAAGGCTCAGCAGCTTCTATGGACATAATGGCAGAGGAGAAGAGAGTGAAGAGGACGTTGACGGAGGAAGCTAAGAAGAGAAAAGGAGAGAGTGAGCGAGCAAGAAGCCGCCGGACAAGAGTAAATCTGGGACTGACTTTTAGTGGTTGGTGTCCATATTTACGACAGTGGGATTAACGTAACGTACTCTTAATGTATTCTAGGCAACGTTGCTTTAAACAGCCTCTCACATTTACTTGATATACCTTTCTCTTTGCGTGCGTACGGGTGTGGTGGTCTGGCTTTTGGTCCGGGGACGGGGAGGGATTGGTGGAAGTCATGGCAACAGCAACCACAGTGAGTGCAGAGCACAGCAGCATGCAGCAGAGCTAAATGTGCTTTACCCGACACAGTGAACATAACCGGTCGGGGCTGCTGCTGCTGCCTCGGGGCAAGATTTACAGTAAGTCTAAACTTGTGGGCTCATTTGTAACATCTGAAGTCAAAGCAACATGAAACTGGGAGCAGAAAACAGCTGAATGAAATGGAATTAGAGGCGCTGCAATAGCTGGAGATTCACTAATTGGCAGCTTCACTCAAGTTAATTGGCACTGAGAGAAATCTCTCCTCCTAGGGGAGGTAATAACATTATAGGAGGTACTGAGATGGGAATCATGCTGGATTTTCATATTAAATACCAGGAACCATATGGGTTTGATAACATCCTTGACCTGAACTCATTTCTTTGAAACGACCGGTGCGTGTGTGTGTTTCGGTTTTAACGGGAAATCCAACAGCAGGCGAAGCTTTTACATCACGACAAGAGAGGCTGAACAAGATCTATTAAAAACTTCATTATTTATTCATATTGCTTTGGATAATATGTGAATTGTTTGAGGCTGGTGTTGGTTTATATTTTACTTATTGGCCAACAAATCCAGTGAAAAGATCAAACACTCGCCCCAAATCTGTTTGTTCGTATTGAAGATGTCGATCTTTGTAGAAAACAGATCACAAATATAAAGTCTCATTTTTTAAAGAGTCGTCAGTACCATCAGTTCATTGGTGACTACAATAAGAAACATATAGAATATCAACAGACGAAATGTTTTCTGGTTTCAGCCTCACAGACACCTTCTGGTCGAACGTTTGGTTGTTTGGTCGATACACTCTTAATCTATTATTTTTTGAGCCCATGTGTTCCTGATGTATTTCAGAGTGATAGGCTATGTTAGAAATAACACTGATTATGACGAAAATGAATATTGAAATATATTTAACTCAACAAATGTGGTTCTGTTTTAATAGTCGTTACAAGCTGTTCGTGACCTGACTTCAAACTTGAAAGTTTCCTGTTGTTTTAGCGTTCATTTTGATGTTTAGGCTGCTGAACTTCAGCTTTCGTAATCTACAGATAACAGCTGAATGTTCTGAAATATAAAGGTGGGACTGTCCCACCTTTATATTTCAGAATTATTGAGCCCCCGCATCAGTGAGACCTCCGTGGTCTACAGAAGAAGAAGACCTTTTGGTGGTCCCACCTCCTCTTTGGGTCCGATTATCGGCTTGCGTATCTTCTCGTATCACGGATATGCAGACGATACTCTGCTCTATCCGTCATGTCCCCTCGGTCTCTGGACGGATCTCTTGCTTTGGATAAAAGTGTCAGCTAAATGACTAAATATAAATGTTCGTTTGCATCGTACGGCACCTTGTAGCTCTATAAATAAAGCATACGTACTCGCTAACGTGCAGATTTTAGGTAGTTGTAGTTTCAAACAAGACTTTCTGTTGTTGTTTGCTGCTTTTGTCAGTTTTATATCAACGGAAGTGAAACGTCGTGAACTTTTAAAATGTAGAATTGAATTGATTAAAAGAAATAATGCATAAGTTTACAGTTAATGAAAATACTAATTAGCTGCAGGCATATCTTTAATAATAAGCTGATTAATATTGCCTTTATGAACTTTTCTCCAATATAACTTAAATAAAACATCATTAGCGTATGTATGTTGGATCTATATTGATCTAATTAAGCTTTACTATCAATTTAAAATCAGCCGTCTGTCATTTATTTCACGACAGCAAACATCAGCTCAGCCCTCGCTTTGTCTCCTGTCAGACGTCTGACTGCTCTTCTCGGGAAAACAAGCGCTCCTTTGTTGCTTTACATGAAGTTAATTACAACCAACAGTGAGGAAGGAAAAGAAGGAGAGAGAGGGAGGAGGAGACACGGAGGGGAAGAGATTAATAGACTGAAAGGAGGGTGGAGAGAGGAACAAATGAATGAATGTATGGATATAAGAGAATGACAGGAAGAAGAGGGAGGGAGGGAGGGAGGCTTAACAGGCCTAATTAGACACCTAGGATACCGGCGTCGCTGTGACAGGCATCCATCGAGCCCCCGAGGAAAGTTCACGACGACGGGCCGACGCTGAATTCAGATTTTCTGCATCATGTAGTGAAGTAAAGATATTTTTCCATCTGTGAGCTTCATTTAAACTGAATGTATCGACTTTCATGGTGCTAACTGTTGCACTTCATTTCCCAGAGATCACCTCTTCTTCTTCTTCGCTGTGTTAAATACTGTGACTTCGCCTTCTTTAAGTTTCTGTAGGTGGCGCCTCGACGTCCATGTTGTGCTGATCCTCATTAATCAGCTGTGTTTACACCAAACACATCACTTCCTGTCCACCAGAGGATTTTCAAAATAAAAGGACCAAGTACTATTGTCACATCCTTACCTTTAGTTTGGACTGAAACTCCCTGGATTTTCTTCTGGCTAAGACCTGAATGTGACTGGATACCTGGAGGAGAGAAGAGGAGGAGAGGAGAGAGGAGAGGAGAGGAGAGGAGAGGAGAGGAGAGGAGGGGAGACAAGGAGAGGAGAGGAGGG